>JAFJHM010000037.1:0-1478043 GCA_019201815.1 Bombus balteatus | reverse complement strand
CTAATGCGTATGTGATTTTGGACACCAGTGTACAGCTGTGAATGCGTGAAATTTGTATAAACATTGTTTATACGTACTATCATGTATTATTTATTTATGGAGGCAAAGGATCGGAAGAAACATTGATCCTTTCTATTCGAAAATTTCATGAGGTTTTTCGATGTGCTGTTATGAATTTTAATGAATAGATAGGTATAACGTTTAATCTACGATTTTTCTTCAAAACATTGCGCTGGACGGTTTACGCCTTCGAATATAATCTTCTTCTCTACGACTTGTACGAGGTGAGCTGTTGCCCACGTATCGTTCAATTGGAGGATTCCTGTGCACTCAGCTGCTCAGTCTGACTTTCGTCCGTGTAAGAACGTGCAAAATCTTGCATTTTCAGGAGTTGCAATTGCACGACGTCGGGGCCGCTAATCGGCTGAAGCCTTAATTTATGGCACCTTTAAGCCTTAATTTATGGTACGTGACAATAGGTCGAAAGACAAGCGGTCGTCCCCAGAGTTCGAACTTCACATTGTCTTACACTTGTTATGTCACTGGTAATACCTTCATTCAAACCGATGGTCATTTTTCGAAGTTAGTAAGAATATTTTGCAGAAAGAAGAAAAATAATAAGAAATGAAACAAAAGAAGCAATAATTGGTAAAAGAAATATTATATTAAATTTATATGAACAAGGAAAATCTTGTCCGCAAAAAATTATTAAGAGAAGCCACTTTGCCGTAAAAAGTGTAATTAAACAATTATTATTAATAGAAACCCTTTTACCGTAGAAAAAATGATTAAACAATTTTTTTGCGAAAAAGATTTAACAAATGCCACACGAAACGGAAGTTTTCCGAGAGCTTATAGACGAGAAAAAAATCCTCGGAAATAGCTGGAACAGTGTAAAAATGAATCTAACACGGAAATAGTCCCCAGTTTCAATAGTTCGAAGAACGCTCAAAATCTGCTGGATATGAATCAAGAGTTGCAAAACGAAAAAAAAATATTAATAAAAAAAGTCATTGAAGTTTGTTATTAATTATGTACAGGAAAAGCATTCTGGGACAAGATACTGCTTTCAGACGAAAGCAAATCGAATATTTTTTAATGTGGTGGATAGGTTTTAGTTTGGTGAAAATCGAATACTGAATTAGATAAAAAAAAAAACTATATCCAAACCGTCAAATACGGGTGAGGTGGGGTGATGGTATGGAGGTGTATGTGCTCCTCTCGTGTAGGAGAGCTTATTTTTATCGAAAATATCACGAACAAATATAATTAACTAAATATCTGGAAGCAGAAGTTTGGAAAAAGGCGGAAAAATAAAATTTATGTTAAGATTATTATTTTCAACAGGATAATGGTTCCACACACATAGCCTATATTATTAAACAATTTTTAAAGATCATTTTTAATACACCGTATATGTTAATGATTCTCACAATCCTCAGATCTAAATCCTATTCAGCATCTTTGGTTTGAATTAGGAAGGAGAATTAAGACACATCATATTAATAAGTAAGATCTGAAGAAAGTACTTCTTGAGGAATGGTATAAAATATATCAAAAAATCATAAAAAAATTAGCACATTCAATGTCAAATCGTCTGAAAACTGACATAAAGAAGTAGGATTACATACTAAATATTAAATCAAATGTTATAATAAATTTATATAACAAAATCGCAAGTGTGCCGATACTTCTGTTTCGCTGAACACTGACCTTTGTGTGTATTCTACCTTTCTTCTGTATTATAATTATTTTTTAAATTTACAATTATATGGTATACCATGGTAAACTTTAGAATCAACAGTTATATTTTACAAAAAGATTAAATAGAGAATCACATTCTTTACAGATTTACGAAGAATTTTATACGAAGATCCGGATTGTGTCAATATTTTTATTTGGTACTGTACACAAGCTCATAAAAGTGTTCGCTGAACCGCAGCGGTTTCAGTAATGGCACGCTACGTAAAGTTTATGTGACTGTAAGATGTAAATACATTATAAACTAAGTCAGTTTTATATACATATGTATATAAAAAAAAAAAAAATTTTTATATAATTTTTCCGAGAGAATGGTTAATATACGACCCACAGTTCGTCGAAACAAATGTCAAAAAAAATTTTATATTATAAAAAAAAAAAAAAAAAAAAATAATAAAAAAAAAAAAAAAAAAAAAAAAAAAAATAAATATAATATAATATATATTTTTATTTTATTTTTTTTTTTAATTTTTTTTTTTTTTTATTTATTTTTTTTTTTTTTTATTTTAAATAAAAAAAAAAAAAAAAAACACAAAAAAAAATAAAAAATAATATAACATACAAATAAAAAAAAAAAAAAAAAAAAAAATTTTAAAAAAAAACAAATATAAAAAAATTAAAATATTTGTAAAACAAATTGCAATGATGGATTCTGAATTTCCCGATCCTGATGAAGAATTTGATTTAGTTCACGAAGAAGAATATGAAGTTTTAAAAGAAATTGAAGGTATACGAATTATAACCTTGCTGTCATAACTTCTTATAAATTTATGTAAATGATCTAAGAATTTGTGTATAAGAAATAGGAAACTTTGTTTAATCGGATATTCTATCCTATTATTTAATAAATGTTTTGTTTATTAATGTAAAAAAAAGTTAATTAAAGTCACAAAATAAATGTAATTACAAATTTAAATTAATTTTAGAGCTTGAAAAAGAAAAAGGAGAACAGCCTCAAGAAGTTCAGAATTTGCAGGAGAAGGTGATATCAAATCTATATAAGGAATTAAATACTCCTACATATAGTAAATACAATGAATTATGTATTTCTGGTACTAGTAAAGTTATTGAAAGCAATGACAATTTTGGTACAGATATTACAAAAAAGAGAAATTATAATGAACTTTTTGGTGATATCTCAGATATATTAGATGTAAATGATTTCGGTATGTATCTTCATATAAATTAAAACATTCATATACATGATAAATCATTGTATTTGAATTATAGCTAATATTCAGGAACCAAAAGAAAAGAAACCACGATGGAATGAACCTCAAGAAATTATTAAAGTGGTAGTAGATGCTAAGGTTAAGTTTAATGAATGTGACAGTGGAGTTTCTTTCAACAGAAAAGATGTTGAAAAGTATGTTAAAAGAAAATATGCTAACTTTTATACTTGAAAGTAGTAAAACATTAATATTATTTGCTTCATAATTTTATTTAGTAAGAGAGAGTCAATATCATTGAGAGTTCCCCGTTGGAATTTTATAGCTCTGACTAGGCCACATGATGCACAACGTATTTATATAAGAGTAAAAAATGATGAGCAAAATAAAATTAAAAAAAATACAGATTCGATTTCTAACTTATTGTCAGTACCATATAGTCAACTTAAAACTGCAGCTGAAGAAATTGTAAGTGTCTTAAAGATATATATTATCTCTTGTTTCAACATATATTGCAATAACTTTAATGACATGCATATTGTAAGAATTTCAAGTCTTTTTGTAGATATTACAGAATGTTAAGCGTGCCAGTTATGAAATTCCCTACCTTGCTACTACAAAATCTGCTAAAGATGATGAACTGTGGGTTGATAAATATAGACCTAGATCATACATGGAGTTACTTTCAGATGAAAGTGTAAACAGACACTTATTACATTGGATAAAACTCTGGGATAAAATAGTATTTAATCGAAATTATGTTAATAACAAGAGGAAAAAAGTAAATCTTACATTTAAAAATAAAAAGTTTATGGATGAAAAAGCTTTTCAGGAAGTAGATAGTAAAGGTTTCCCAATTCAGAGAATTGTGCTACTTAGTGGACCACCTGGATTAGGAAAAACTACATTAGCCCATTTAGCAGCCAAACATGCTGGCTATAATGTAGTAGAAATTAATGCAAGTGATGAAAGAAGTCCAGATGCATTTAGGTAATTTACAATTAAAATTAATATCCAACTGAAATCGCAAATTTGTATAGATATGTATTGTTAAATATAGACAAGTCCTTCTTGCATCGACACAAATGAAAGCAGTAATGGGAAACGATCCAAAGCCAAATTGTTTAATTTTAGATGAAATTGATGGTGCACCAGTTGCATCAATAGATCTTCTTCTTAAGTTCGTACAAGGTAAATTAGTTTCAAAAGGAAAGAAAGATAAGACGAAAACTGCTAAACAATCAAATTCTTGTCACCGTCCTGTAATATGCATCTGTAATGAACCATATACTCCTTCCTTAAGGTAAATTTCTAATACAACTTATTTGTATGATTCATATACTCCTATGCACGAATATTAATTTTATTTCATATTTATTATAGAGCTCTTAGAGCAGTTGCCCTCATTATACCAGTACCAGAAGTAAGTGCTACAAAAGTAGCAGACAGATTAATGGAAATATCAAAAAAAGAAAATTTAAAAGTAAATCCTGATGCACTTTTAGGATTAGTAAAAGTATCTGGTTGCGATATTAGATCATGTTTAGGAGCATTACAATATATGGGTGGTATTAGTTTAGGTGACAATTTATCTTTTGCATTAAAAGATAGTAGAAAAGGATTGTTCGACTCGTGGAAACAAATATTAAAAATACCCATGAATAGAAGTGGTATACTGCCTCTTTCAGAAAGAGTTCAACTTGTACTAAAGACTGTGCAAAATGGTAAATTATTTTTATAGTAATATTATTAATACAAATTTTTAAGGTATTAGTAACATTATTTTTTGCTTTAGGAGAAACAGAAAAATTAGCTCAAGGCATATTCCATAATTATCCAGAAACTTGTAGTGATAATTTTAGTTATATAGCATTATGTTTACAATGGTTTCAACTTTTTGATGAAATTTTATCTCTTATTGCAAGTCTTCAAACTTGGTCTATTATGCCTTATATAAATTATACATTCGTCGCCTGGCATTTATACTTTGCAACTGCAGGAAATATTAAATTATCCTATCCTTCCATTGCATATGAAGTAAGAATTACATATATTGTATATATAATTATCATATATACATATGATATGATCTAGACTCATAAATTTAATTTAAAAATTCAATTTTCCTAGATGAGTCAGAAACATGCAAGGAACGTTGGTATTCTAACTGCTGTTCAACGAAGTAGTGGTCGTAACAGTGTAATTTTAACAATCGATATTGCTCCTTTTCTTCCGGATTTATTATCTCCACAATTACGAACAGTTTCTGGACATTTACACTCAGACAAAGAGAAGGATGATCTTAATCGATTAGTGAATATTTTAATTGACATTGGCCTCACATTCATTCAAGAAAAAAATCTTGATGAAAGTTATGACTACAAACTAGATCCGTAAGTTAGAAAAGTATGGTCTAGATTCGTATGTAAAATGTACAAATTAATTATATTTTTTCAGTAATATATTTGAAATAGGCATTTTTCCGGATTGTAAGTATCATCGAACACTCACATATACAGTGAAGCAAATAATTGTTCAAGAGTTAGAAGCTGAAAGATTACGACGAGCTGAAAATGCAATAAAAAATACAAGATCTATTCAAAGTAAAAATGAAAAAATTACAAATCATAATGTTATAACCAATTCAACATCAGATCCTGTCGCCAAGATATGCAATAATGCAGCTAGTAAAACTAATGTTATAGAACAATCTAAAAATCTTCAAGCTAAAACAACAGAAACAGTAATAACTTTCTACGTTTCTTTTATTGTTATTTAATTCCTCTTCAATATAAATATTACAAAAATAATGATAATTACAGAAATATAAGGATTTCTTTGGAAGAATTATTACAATCGATCAAGATAAACACAACAAATTGGATAAAGAATCAATCAATTCGTTAAATCGTTTAACAAAGAATGGTGTATGGTATAAATACAAAGAAGGTTTTAGCAATGCAGTTCGCCGAAAAGTTAAAATGAGGAATCTTCTTTAAATTATTAAATTTAATGTTTTATTATTTTTATTATTATCATTATTCTATGTTATAAAAAGTGTGCTTTTATTTGATTTCAGAGCTTAACATGTATTTTCCAACCTCTTCATATATGTAAAAGCATTGCTTGTTATAACAAATATACCTTAGACTACTAAAAAACTTCATCAACTATATTTTTGGACCTAACAGATTCCACTTTTAGCTCCTTACGACATACAACGGTATAAAAATAAAAAAATAAGCAAGAATGTATTTATCATTTCCTTTTTTTGACTCTTCACATATATTTTAAAAAGTATACATACGTGACCCCGATTTTTAATTGGAAAATATTCTAATTTGTATATTTTAGTCCATTGTCAATTAATTTCTAACTAACTTTGGTTGTTAATTACCTTGTACACCTTGTACAGAATTCTAATCCTATATAACTTTGACTTAGAAATTATTGATTTCATTTGAACAAACACATACAAATGATTTAGTTAACTCGTTGAAAATTCCACTAATTTCATTGGAACAGATTGCTGTTGGTAGAGATCGAGATCATTGCCGAAACTGACAGGCCGTTCACAAATATCTCGATGCATGACAAAAGAGCAAAGCGTCTCTCGAATCGTGTTTTTAAATTCCATATTCAGCCGTTGTACCTGCAATTGGATTAGTATGGTTCCTCGAAAAACGGAACGTCAGGTGCGCTTTTACGTCCGTACACGCGAAAATCCATCACTGCAGCGTTGACGAAGAACCTCTCAATGAAACACCCAGATTTGAGATAGACATCTTTGAACAGCGTATCGATGAAGTATTCTTTATGTGAAATTTATGATATTTCATTGATATATCCGGTACATCGTTGTTGCAACACTTTTTGATCGGTGAACAATTTACGAATAAAACGTCTTGTCACGATTGATGTTGCTTTTGTGATATCTATGCTACGTGCTTCTCCCAACCGAACCGAAATTGTAGTATCAAATCGATTTTTCATCCGACTTTATTTCATATTCTGCACAAGTTTTCTTCAAACCCAAATAGTTTCATTAAAGTTTATTTCTTGTGTTTGGTGGAAAGAAGAAACCAGATGTTACTTATTTCAACTTTCAGTAGATTATTTGTGTTTTCTTTTTGTTTCTATCTTAATGAAAAAAAACCATTAGTTTCCACAATAACCTAAATTTTATTTATTATTAATTTAATTTCTCATATCCACAATAGAAAAATATGTAATATTCGTATATCGTCTATGCATTTGCTTATGAAGAAGAGTAACATCAGATTTAAAAAATGTTTTCTCTGTGAAACAATTAAATATATTTAATGTACACTACATACTCCGTTGATAAATATTCGGGCACTTACGTATTTTTGGATTTTGCATAATCATCTTACGAATTTAATTTCTTTTATGAACCTACTATGTTACCGCACAATTTTTTACGTTTTACATAAAAATTAATTCTTCTGGATCGGTCGTTCCTAGCAATCCGTCATCTACATATAGGATCATTATGAGTTCCTTGCCAGTCTTATCTCGGATGTACAAGCAAGATTCAACATCGCTTGTTTGAAATCCCAGTTTCACGAGCAATTCTGTAAAGCACTTGTTTTTGAGACCTATTTCAGCCTATACAAACTTTTACTGAGTAGGCTAACCTTATTGGTACTGTCGCTATAACGTTCGGGTTGTTCCATGCATATGGTCTTGTCGAATTTTGAATATAGGAATACCGTTGACGCATTGAATGTCAAATATATCTGTTTACTATGCTCATATGTGAACTGAACATATTGTGCTCATCTTTACAATTGGGCTAAACGTTTGGCTGCAGTCTATATTTTGACACTGATAAACTCCTTTATCAGTGAATCCTTTAATGATTAACCTTGCCTTGTATTTGTCGATCATGTCATCGGGATTTCTTTTCACGCGAATTTGGTACCATTCCTTGGTAGATCCATTAACTTTCACATCTGATTTTTTTGTAGGGAGAACATTTCGACATTCACGGTTTCCCTCTATTTAGCGCTTTCTTTGCTGTTCATAGCAGCTTTAAACGTTTCTGGATCTTCCGATCCGTTGACAAATTCTATCGCTAACATAACATGATCGTCTAGATATCATGGTTTCTTCAGTGTCGAGCAATCTGTAAGGACTCTTCTTGTTAATGAATGCTGCTCATCTTCTTCGATTTCGTATTCGTCGTCGCTGATCATCTCTTCCTTTATTTTTGTTCGGTTTTATGGTTTCGGAATTGTTCAAGCACAGCGTGATCTCTCGTATCTAACTCTTTCTGTCCACAGGGCGTTGTTGTATTTATTTGTAACCTTATAGGTAGTAGATGTTATACATTCACACAAAACAGATCAGTATTTCGGGAGGTTTTCTATTACGAGATAACCTACGCTATCGTCGAGATTGTCGTTTCGGACCACTTTTCCTTGTGCGCGAGGATTTTCGCTGTTCATGTTCTGGGTGTCGTTTACACTTGAGGATATCGGTGTACTGATTCGCGCAGGCTCAGGAGGTATTATTGGTACACTAACGCCATTCATCTTTAAACTGTGTTTGTACGGAACCGAGACGAGGTGTCATCGATTTCGTCGAACCTTGCCACCACTTTCTGTTCCAATGAAGTATGAATTATTATCATCCTGATCTATAATTTTGGTGTACAATCACATGTCTATGATCCAAACCTTATCGCTTCTTTTTAATACAGAAAGTTTCTTCACGTGTAGGTTATTGTACATTTTCTCCTATTTATTTTTCCTCGCATTTTATTTAAAAGCTACTCTGTCGTGCTCTATAAGGGGACCTAAGTTTTTTTAAAAAAATAAGGATACGAGACCGAATCTTTCTTGAATATATTAATTCTGCTGGCGAATAACCATTTTCTAACGAATAACAATACTGTTCTGTAGCTTAAGAGACCTACGTTAACACTTAGCCAACTGAATAGGAAGATCTCCCCTCTGTAAAGGGATAATCTCTTCCCGAGGGAGAGAGAGAGAGAGACGGCCGTCAAATATTTTATATATATTATTATATTTGTACCATTATGCATATACATAAACACTTTTTAAATATTATCATACAGCAATACAATTAATAATTTCACATATTTCCTATAAAGACTTGAAAGCATTGATTTTTCTATGTCTAATATATAGAAATGTATGAAATGTTGAGAATAAAGAGATACTTATTTTCCAAATCCTTCATTACCAATTTGTAGATGTTTATGTGAAAAGGACGCAAGTACGTGAGGATTAATGACAAGATTACTCGTTGTTGTAGCCGTCGAATATATTTAAAACAATAAATTAATACGTTGACTGCCACACCTGTTTTCAAAGAAATCTCCGTTAGGCCACGCGTGCAGCAGTACCAAGCGTTCTCTGCTAGGTGCTTCCATCGATATTTTAGTAATGCGAGTCGTTCAAGCGGTGGTCTCAAGAATGATCTCTCGTTTCGTTTGTTCGCAACATTAAAACCACTAGCTGTTGTTGAATATAATGAAAGAAAGTACGGTGTAGATTATTCCGACCAAATGGTTTCTTATGCCACCATAATTAGAAAAGAAATCAAATGGTACAGAAAACTTAGCATTCAACTCCTTCTGGGAATTTCTGTTGTAAACACTTTGACGGTTTACAAAATTGCAACAAGGAAGAATATAAATATTAGAATATTTAGACAATTATTAGTTGCAAAATTATTAGGGTTGTCTGAAAATGCAAAAAATCCTTGTCTTCGACGGAGTTAGCATAATATCGCCGTTCGGAGAAATGATTCCGGAAGATGCATTAGACGCGCATGCAAACTATGTTATGCAAATAAAAGACGTCGAATGGACCGAACAAAGGCACAAAAGAATTGGAAGAAAACAACAACTTATTGTCCAAATTGTCCCGACCAACCTCAGTTATGTCTATACATAACTGATGCTTTAAAGTTTTACATTCTAAATAACTTTTTAATAAACCATTTTCTTATTATATTTATAACAATTCAACAGTTTTATTATTATGGAATATCTTTTCAAATACCTACGACGATTCTTCGCAAGTAGTCAAGTAAGCGACACCCGAATATGGGTTACGCGGCCTGACCAGAAACTTTGCTGACAGTCGAATACGGGTGTCATGGCAATCAACGTGTTAATATACAGCCGTAAACGTGAATCGTTAGTACGAAGTATAAATCGCAAAATAAGATCGCGGAATTAATACTCGTAAATGCTCGTCGCGTAACTCGATAGACATTCGTAAGATACTCAGAGATACTCTAGATATTGTTAGATACTCGATAATAAATTCTTCATCGTTTTATTACATTTAGACTGTGAAAACATTAAGAAAACAAATCATAGTATTTGTACGCATCCGAACGCTCACGGTTGTGAGCGGAATGACGGAAGAAACGAGTTGCAAGCCAGACAGTTGATTACATAGTGAACTGTATGAATTTATTGGATGCGTGACTATTAAAGGGCTGTCCTTTCTGAATATCATACACAATATCGACTTTATGTCGTGTCCGGCGGTCAAACCGCGACCCTTGAACTTCGTAAGACGAAGATGAAACGTACTCTACTATTGACTTTGCGTAAGTGACTCTGTCGTGTCCGGCGGTTGGACCACGACTGTTGATCTTTGTAAAATGGAAATGGACAGTAATCTACGACTAACTGTATGTAACTGACTGTCGTGTCCGGCGGCCAGACCATGACTTTTAGTTTACGTCAGATGGAAGACAACAGCTCTTGAGAATTGATTTCACGCATCTCTTCGGTTGTTGATCGCTTACAATGAGGATGAAGGATAGAAGTTTGCTTCTTTTACCGAGTGGTTTGTAAAACTGTTGGCCCTTCAAGAGTTCTCGAACCTAGACTCCTCCCAGGGTTCACTCAGCAGTGTCAAAGATCCTTACCTTTTCAATTGTCTTGAACAGTAATAACTTACACCTCTTCACTCGATCTAGTAGCAATATTCATTTAAGAATAGGTAGTAATATTTATTTAACAATTGAAAAGAAGTCATGCAGCTGTCAATTGCTGACAAATGCTTTAAAACTCAAGGAAATAAAAGTTGAACGGTATCGCGAATCGAGATCGAATTAATATCTTCTCATGCGTTTCGTGTAATACTTCAGACTGCTTATGCGTTTATTCTCATTGTCAGAACTGATGAAGAGGGTTTAATTAGTACGTAATGAGAAGGATAATGGTGTCGAGTCGATGAACTCAATTTCAGAATGAAAAACGCTACCAACGAAAGAGAGATTAAGCTCGTTCTTTTTTTTTCTCTTTCTCTCTTTTTCTTCGATTCTCTATCGGAATCAAGTAATTCGGTCGAGAATAACACGAACGTATCGAGTGCAATTGGAAATTAATTAATTACTTAACATCAGCGGACCCTTGAAACAATTTGTTCTTGTGCAAAATTTCCTTTGTTACAAGACACGGAAGAAGATACAGAGGAAACTTTACGTGTTTGCATTTTAAATGAATTTAACTTAGTATCTTGTTTTCTGAAGCGAAAGGAGCTTGTAAAGGATAGTATTCTCTTTCATTCGATGAAAATTCTTTAAATTATGGTGAAAACTTATGTTTTCAATTGTCATGTAAAATTATCATTTAGAATTTTTATTTAGATATTACTATTAAGAATTATAATTAAATCTTTATTTAAATATTTCTATTTAGAATTATTATTAGAATTTTTATCTAAATATTACTACAGAAAATGTACAGGTACAGTTTTCTACATTGGGTAAGAAATACTTATGCTATTTTCTTTTTATTCTATAATTAATATCTTTTTGAATTTGAGATAATAATGTAAGCGTAGATATAATTAATTTATTTAGTAAATTGTTACATCACATAGATAGAATATATTAATAGCTTTGTTAAATAAATTTTAGCACTTTCACGTCCTGTGGCACCAATGTGATATCAAGTGCAGAACAACTGTTAGTGTCCGGTGAAACTACGTTGGCGTCACGCGCAAGATATCTAAAGTTCACGAATTTGCAATTTTTTACCAGAAAACGTCGGTTACTGATTAAAGTTACTAGTAAATTTACGCGAGCGGCAAAGCGTTAATGTCACGGCGATTACGTATATGATGGATGAAAATAGTATGGAGATTAAATGTTGTAGAAAATCCTGTTTCAGTGGAGGAGGAATTCGGAATTTAGTTCCAAACTCTATATACTTGGGTCAGATTTAAAAATTAAATGTGTATGTGTTTAAATCTAGCTTGGCCAATTCCAGCAATAAGTTCGTTTAATGTCATTTATTTATTTTGTTTGTATGAGTGATAATGATCGGGTGAATATGATAAAAAAAAGAATATGAAAAGTAATGAATAGGGTGGTGTGAGGAATCAAAAGATGAAGCCAATAAGAATTTGCATAGTAATGGTTTATGAATATTGTAATTTTATAAAAATTAACATTTCATTTTTCACAGTTAGTATCTTTAATATAATATTAAAAAGCCTTTAATAAGAAAAAATTTCTATCAGGTTTTAAGTAAGAATAAAGGAATATGGACATTTTGTATACGTATTAAAATTTTCTTTTCTGGTATATTAGAAATGTTTATAACTGTTGAGGTTATTAGATGTATAAAGAGAGAAAACGCATGGATAAAGTGTAAGGTGGAAACTATATATTTAATAGAGAAGTGTAATAATATGTAGGAATACAATTTGAGCTGGTCCAGATCCGCACGCTAGCAGTGTTACATTATAACTGAAAACCCCGAAGCCAACGTCGCCTGTCTATTGTTTATGGTCTGCCTTCGTGCCAGTCTTTTGTCTATATGCTGTCGATGGCTTCAGCGCTTGAGAAAACTAAAAAGACCAGATGTAGAGTTTTCGTAGAAGCGGTGACCACTTCAACAATAACGAAAGATATAAATATTATGTTAATAATTAATTCAAACTTGTGCAATATGACTGATATAACTCGAAACACTAAAATACTCCGAAATGAATGAAATGTTTCAGACATAAAGTTTAGGTATGATATCGAGAGTGGCATACTATACCTTTGTCTATTTGACCTTGCAACGACATTGAAACGGTCCTGTGAAGGCCATATTAACATTTTTAAATATGAGCCGTTGAGGCGTTTACAAAACACTACACGCTACAGCTTGTGTAACAAATGTCATAGTATTTCTGAAAATGAGTATTTTATACCTGGTAGTTTATTACTTCCTTCTAGATCCTATATTGATCCTATTTTCTTTCCCATCTTTCGTATCCAATTGGCTGCATGAAAAGACATATGTACGAACATTATATTGTACATTAGATACATAAAAATACATAGGAAGGTACAGAAAAAGTTATTCGTATTCAAATAAAGACACAAAAGCCCGGAAACTTTCCTACTTGTCTTCCAATATCGTATTAAGTTTTATCACTGCAGCAAAATATTTCAATATTCTTTATAGAATGACAAAATCAAGATAATAAAATGGTCAACCAATAGTTCAGATTCGATTTTTTAGCAGTTTTATAGATGAGATGGACAACGTGAAAAATTTTCTTAAATATTACAAAATAAAAATGAGCTTTGAGAAACAACAAATACTTTCTTCCTAACAACATTTTATTTATTCACTTTTTCACTATTTTCTCCTTGATAATAAAGGAAAATTTAAATATTTAAAAATCTTCTTCATATCAGATCGATTTAAATTTTCTATGTATTTTATATTTATAGTATTTTACATTTGAGAAACTTTAATACCTTTATTTAACTTCATATCAATGCGTTTGATCGACAACTTATTTTCGAAAGTAATATAATTATTTCATGTCCAAAAGAATGCGTTTTCATTTTGCCTGATTCTTTCCTCTGTAATACGATAGATTGGTAGAGAAATTGGTACACAGATAGAACAACACTCGAGTAACGACTTCGAATGTCAGTTTTCCACTATCTTCTTAGACCATTGCCCGCATCAACCCTACAAAGTCATAGAATTAATTCAAAAGTAATCTGTACGCGGTCGAACTCGAACAAGATGTATCGAGATGAGTTGACTCTAGCCAGAGCTGATTGCATGTACCAAGACAAACTATTCGGGAAGCTTTAACCCTTTCGCTATTACGGGCGACTACAGTCGCTTTCCGTAAAATGCCACTGACATACTACGGGCGACTACAGTCGCTTTCCGTAAAATGCCACTGACATACTACGGGCGACTACAGTCGCTCTGCATATGATGCCACTGACGTATTACGGGCGACTATAGTCGCTCTGCGTAAGATGCCGCCTATTGTACATACGACGAGTATTGTATATCCTCAAGCCTTTTATTAACAATAAAATGGTGTAACAAGTGGGCAGTGTATATGTTGTCCTCTTTCCACAATGAAGAATTGGTTGACACGAAACGTCATCATCGCACACAAAAAATTATTAAAAAACCGAAGTGTGCTGTCGATTATGAGGTGGATACGTGATAGGATTAGACTAATCACTCACTGCGTTCACAAACACTATTTATTACACTCGTTCTTTATTTACAATGTGTGCGCAGGACGCACGTTACAATTATCGGTTCGTGGTTACAAGTTCAGATACGGCACGATACGTTTCGCGGTGCAATTCAAGTCGGAAGGTGATTGCACCAGATGTCGAGGAATTCGGATTCGTTAGTAACTCGTATCAATATCGGACCACTCGTTCGGCGACTTATGACTGACTGACTTTCCGCCGCGGTGATGCTGCTTAGGAAAACTATGATTGGGTGTGTCCGTTGCTTTGAGGTCCTCTTTAATAGCTGTTCGTATGCCTAATAAGACTATTGACAAGATTTCTACCCAGTTGCTCGTACTGTGGCATTTGATTGCTGCTTTAAGTTGTTGGTGCAGGCGTTCTACCATCCCGTTGGACGCGGAGTGATAGGCTGTCATGCGCAAATGCCTAATGCCGAGCAACTGGCATAACTCGCTAAATAGGTTTGACTTGAACTGGCGTCCTTGATCGGTCGTTATCCGCAAGGGTACGCCGAAGCGGGATATCCACGTGGAAAGGAGGGCTGAGGCAACGGTTGCCGCTTCCATGTCGGCGATGGGAACGACTTCGGGCCAACGCGAAAAATGGTCGATGCATGTCAGGCAATATCGATAATCTTGGGCGTATGGCATCACGATGATGTCGACATGAATATGTTCGAAACGGCCTGCTAACTTTCCGAATGTTCCGACGGGTGGAACTACATGCCTGGTGACTTTGCATTGTTGGCACGGGATACATTGTCGTGCCCAATTTCGAGTGTCCTTATTTATGGACGGCCAGACGAAACGCGACGTCACCAGGTTTTGAGTGGCGCGTATTCCTGGATGGGAAAGTCCGTGGAGCGAATTAGATACGTCGCGCCGCAAGGGTTTCGGTACGTACGGTTGTACGGTGTCTCCTGACACGTCGCAATATATCTCTACGTCGTGATCAGGGAAACGCACTTTCTTTAACCGTAACGCGGATGTACCGGAGTTGTTGATGTCGCTTAGCTCGTTGTCGGTTTCCTGCGCGGCTGCAAGAGTTCGATGGTCCACTGACTTTCCTATCGCTTCGATGCGTGACAGCGCGTCGGCTACGTTATTGTCTAACCCTTTTATGTAGCGTATGTCGGTGGTGAATTGCCCGATGAAGTCGAGCTGTCGGAATTGTCGCGGCGAACATTTATCGTGGTTCTGCTTGAAGGCGTACGTGAGCGGTTTATGGTCCGTGAAAATTACGAAATGCCGCCCTTCTATGGCGTGTCGAAAACGCTTGACCGCCGTGTACATCGCTAGTAGTTCGCGGTCGTACGCGCTGTACTTTCGCTGGGCGGAATTTAACGGTTTGATAAGGAACTCTAACGGCTGCCAAGTGTTGTCGACGCGTTGCTGTAGCACCGCCCCTACCGCATAGTCGGATGCGTCTACCGCGAGGCTGACGGGCGCGCCGGGTATCGGATGCGCTAGCATCGCGGCGTTAGCGAGGGCGCGTTTCGACTCGCGGAAGCTATCTTCGGATTGCTTCGACCACTCGATGGGCGCGTTGCCCTTTTTTCCTCCTTTTAAAAGGTCATTTAGCGGTTGGAAAATTTTTGCGGCCCCCGGTATGAAACGTCGGTAGAAGTTAATCATACCGAGGTACCTGCGTAATGCTTTAACGGTCCCAGGGAGCGGTACTTCTACAATGGCGTCAACGCGTTCTGCTAGCGGCTTTATACCGTATGCGTTTACGGTGTGTCCCAAGAATGTGATTTCATTCATACCGAATTCGCACTTTACAGGGTTGATGACTACTCCGTAATCGTTCAACCGTTGGAACAGGATTCGTAGGTGTTCGCGGTGTTGTTCTTCGGTTTCGGAGGCTATTAAAAAATCATCGATGTACGCGAACACAAAGTCTAGATCTCGGGTGATTTCGTCGACGAACCTTTGACACGTTTGTGCGGCGTTTCGAAGCCCAAACATCATGTTGGCTGCTTCGAAAAGTCCGAAGGGTGTCGTGATCGCGGTTTTCTTGACGTCTTCGGGCGCGATCGGAATTTGATGGTACGCGCGGATGAGGTCGATTTTTGAGAAAAAACGCTTACCATGGAGATGTTGCGCAAAATCTTCTATGTGCGGTAGGGAATACCTGTCGGGCACGGTGCGAGCGTTCAACGCGCGATAGTCGCCGCATGGTCGTAGATTTCCGTCCTTCTTGGGTACGACGTGCAGCGGTGATGCCCATGGACTTTTCGATGGCCACAACACTCCTTGCTCGATCATGGTTGCGAACTCCGCCTTGACCTGTTTGTCGAGCCTGTGATGTTTGCGCGAAGTCTTCGATGTGGCCGTGGATACTGTCGATACGGTGCGGGCGCGTTCCGCGTTCGGTCGTGGGCCTCTGTTCCTTCCAGTAGTCATTTCGTATCCAGTCACCTGCATGCGTGAGTCGGCGGTGAGGCGTCGTATCCAGTCACCTGCATGCGTGAGTCGGCGGTGAGGCGTCGAGTTTCGCTGAAGGAAGGGCCGTTCGTGTTCGTCGTAGCGGCAGGTCCAGATTGCCACAGTCTTAGATTCACGATGATGGAAGGCTCGTAGCGCTATCACGGTCGCACCTCTTGTCGCTGCAGATCACGTCTGCGCCACGTGCCCGCTCCTTAGTTAGAGTCGAGTGGCGGTATTTGACTTGTCGAGTGTCGCCACAATTATAATCGATTGATGGTAACTGTAGAGCGAACCGCGATGCCACTGCCAGATTTGCGATGTTAGCCTATGTGTAACACCATATTTCGAAAAATACCACACGCAATACTATTATTAAAAGTTATTAGTATCATACAATTATATTATATTATATCACATTATCATATTCTGTAATGTTATTTGTTTCCAAATTTTAATTAAAAGTGAGTGTGTTAAGAAGTTATAAATACTCTGTTTTGAAGAAAGCTTTTTTCTTTGAAAAACACCGTCAGAGCAGCTCGGTTTGCAGTGAGGCGTAAACGCGGCCGCTGAGATTTTTCTCGCGCTCCGTGCACTGTTTTGACGCGGCGGCTCGTTCAGCGCGAATGCCGCGGCGAAGAAGCTGCCCGTAGCGGAAGGGTTAAAGTTCAAATCGTTCAGCGTCGAATCAGTCGGTCGACCATCGATCGACGAACGATTTAATATCGTTTGAACGTAACCACAAGAACGGCAAATTATTTTCCGCCACGGAGTGCAGTCGCGTAGGTGCACCCATGACGAGCGAATTCAATTCACATTTGAAAGAGACTCGTAGAGCTTTTCCACAATCTTAACATAACTTTTCTATTTATTCTATTTAGAATAAAGCCGTCGTTTATTTCTCCACGATACTTAAGCTCTATTGCACATATGAATTTACATCAACATTCATAGCCTATTTATAAAGGAGGCATTTATAAAAATGAATTAATTTATTTTATAAAAAATAGAAAGCAATAGAACCAAACGAAGTACTAATAAATTGAACAGTTTTTAATCCAAAATCACTGTATGATTCATGAAAATAATCTGTTGGATTTGTAGGATCTGTAGTGACACATGAGTTTGAGAACAATTCAAATCATGTTGTTGTCTTGCCTCGGAGTATCAAGACCGTTAGAATACAAGTAATGTAAGAACAAGTAAACTCCGGGCAAAACAATGTCGCCGCTACATGCAACCGTCGAGTAAGGACGAATTCGAATTTTCCGACTCTCGTCCGACCAGTATAAATAAACAGACGCGATCTCGGGCGAACAGTATGAAGAGAGTATAGTACAGTATCAAGTCAGTATCAAGTGAGTATCGATAGAGATCAACAGCGCTTAACGAGTATCACCGCGACAAATTATACCAAGTATTTATTTCAAACTATTTGTTGTATTTACGACGCAGTGTACGTCTATTTATTTATTTCAAATATACTCGACGATTGCGACAACAACTTTTCATCCGTGTTATCAAATCACTATCTAACACAACCTAATCTCCACAGATCTTTACTACAATTAATTTATTTACAATACATAGATTAAACAGATGTTGATTAAACAGGAAACGATGGTTGTTTAACGTGAACTAATCACAATAACGTATTATAATTTAGATAGCTACAATTAATTTGCAACTCTCGTCACTACGGTTCTAACGCTCTCTCTTACGCGGATCACACTATCTCGACAATGCAATTCGCACTCTCTGACTTCTCGATTCACACTCTTTGACTTCTCAACTAATACTCTGACTGTTAATTCGTCTTTCTCCCTTAGCATCCCCTTGTCTTTTTTCTTAGCCCCACCACGCACATGTTCCGCAACCGCTCCTGGCCAGGGTCACACAAGCCTTTTCCGCGAAATTATTCGATCGAAGGACCGACGATACGTTGTTGGGCCTGTCGGCATTTCGGCTTTCTCGCGACATTGTTTATAGTTCGCCCGATATCTCTTAGGCCTTTCGTCCACGATACTGTCACGTAAAAATGACAGGAAAATAATAATAAAAAAATGTTGGGTTCTTGAACCAGAGTTCGAGATACCTTTATTCTATAATAAGATTACAAGTGTGCGATTAGACCGTTACCGAAAGACTGAAGCCTCGATCAAGACCCAGCCCTTCTAGATGTTCGTTTATCTTATGCCTACGTGCCGAATTCATATTCCTTTGTTTTGGGAGTCGGTGTTGTGTGCAAGGCGGTTCAGGTTTCCTGAGTCGGTTGGAGATATTTGTTGACGTTACAATACTACAGATATACGTAAATTTCTTAAAAACTGATAAATCGAGTTTTAAGTTTTGTAAAAATGAAAGGTAACGTTATTAAGACAAACAATACTTTAATATCATGACGAGAAATATTTTGAAAATTTTTATGACAATGAAAAAACATATATTTAACTTCGGAATCAAATATAAGAATAATTTTGGTAATATGGAACTGATAGACAATGTACTGAATCTTAAAACTGCTGTCCTTTAGAAAATAAGAAACTTGACCTATCATGTGTTCTTTTCCTATAATCTTCTTATGTATAGTTAGTACATATTGATAAAAATAATAGTAAATATTAATTAATATATATGAAAGAGCAATAATTGAAAGTAGATAGAAATATGTGTTTTTTAGCCACATTCTGAAAGTTTCGAAATTTTATATGACGATTCAAATATTCGCTATAAATAAGCATAAAATTGGTGAGTGATATAAAAGGAGTGATATATTTCTTATTTTAGTTTAGATAGAGCAGGATATTGGATTCTAGTTATACCAAACATATAAAGTTAGCAGTAAAGGAACGTTCGTAAATTATAACTTTGAAAATATAATAAATACATCGGTCTTCTTATAGAATTGTATGAAATATCCGAGATACTTATGGACGGTAGCGTATGTCATAAAAATTATGAGATTTGAACACATTCCTCTAGTCTAGAGTCTAGGTATACTCGTGTGACGAATGAATTCGATTCAGAATTCAAAGAACTACCTCGTAGAGGTATTCCGCTGACGCCATTTCTCCACGATGAATAGTGTAAGTACTTATATACGTAGAATGGAGAGCTCGTGTTTTCATCCATGTCGACTCGTAAATTAGCCGATGCACTTCCACTAGCGCCATTATTTTGCTCGAATGGCCCGTGATTCTCGTACGCACACCTAGATGTGTTTGTACACTGGGTAGTCTCCTTTCTACTTCTAGGGTGTGCTACTTTCTGGTTGACCCGTTTTCCTGTAAAGCTGCAGCTGAAAAACGCGAATTTAATTGACAAGACAAAGCGGCCAAAGAAACGGAAGTAACGTAAGACAAATTTGAGGTACAACTTATTAAGGAAGGGAATGTAGAAGAGGTTTGAAAAGAAAGTGGAGCTTAGAATTTTTACGAAATAATTTCTGTATAGTCAAATTAATGGTTAATTAACTGTAACCGATTGTTAGCAACAGTAACGGATATTGTTATATTGTTACTGTTAACAATAACAATCTACTCATATTTTTTTTTTGTTTCTGGATCTTGTAACCCAAAACAAGGTTAGTATTGAAGAGCACAATAACATGGGTCTCTCCCAGTTTTGAATTTTTTTCGGTTCAACGCTGGAACTTTTTCTACGGCCCTGGACTGCTGCGTATATAATATCTAATTTTAATGTTTTAGTATTTAATTTCAATATTCGGTTAATTTGAAATGAAATTAATTCGCCAAAGTAAAGAAACTTTGTAGCTCTACTCTTTCAACTAAACTGTTTCTCCGAGAAAAACATTTTTTTGACAAAAACTATGATCTATTGTTAAAAGTGGATTAATTTTGTTCACATACAGTGACTCGCAAAAACATTTGAACGTATAGTATAGAGAACTTTTATAAATATATTATATTAACTATTGAAATTTTTTGAACTTTCGTTAACACTGGAATGAGAGACATGTTCATCGATTATTATTGTATTAGCAAAATTTTAAACAAATTCAAAAATGTATATGGAAGATCCAATACATTTACTGCAAACGGAAACTTTGTAAAATATTGATGATATTAAGTGAAAATAACAGTAATTATTTTATTTATTATAAGACAAAATTACTACACTATTATTACGTAATAAAAATGACATTCTGTGCATGCCAATTTTATGTTTGTTTGGTATACTGTGTTCTAATAGTAAATATCAATATCAATTTAAAGTAGCACAATTTCAAAATTTTCTTTATAGAACAAATGAAAAACTAATCCTAAATGAATTGGTAATCTTACCTAACCATTAGATATGATGGTGAACCTATTGGGGCTATACTAATTACTGAACACAGTATAGTATTCGAATAAGCCTACTTCGTTATAGTTTACTTAGATCTTCCTTTGGAGGACAAAAAAAAATTTATCTCAAATTAATACATAACGTATTAAATGTTGCATCAACTATTTTATCTAAATCAACTATTTAAGGGGGTCTTCTAGTCTAGATGCATAAATTTCGGGCGGATTTTGAAGCTCTGTACAAACGGAACAAAAAATATTTTTACTATCCATTTTTTAATCATTTGTTTATTGATATTTTAAGATTACATAAAAAATTAGCCGAAAAAGAAAACTCAAAATTCACAAAGTTATGAGCTGGCAAAGTAACGGGTCAAAAAAAAGAGTGTCCTGGCGTGCATGATTTCAACCCTTCTTGTCATCTGAAGCAAAAAAGCCGTATGGATTCTTAATTAGCATAGATGCGGCTATAGCCTAAACCTTGGAAAAGTAAAAAGAATATTTTTTCACAAAATGGCGGCCGTTTGAAGAAAAAGTTTCCTTTTGGACATGTTTTTCTGGCAATTCCGAATTTTTTAAAAATAGTAAAATTAAGAATTTTGATCTAATCATGGTTCAGGCGATAGAGGAATGTATAAAGAACATTTACACCAACTTTCAAATAAATGGGTTCATTAGAACTTGAGATATCGTGCACGCCAACTCGAAAAAAGTAGTTTCGAGAAAACGCGGTTAATGTTTTGAGACAAGTTTCCGGCAATTTTACTCATAAAATGGTACAGCATATTTACATATTTTTAATCGGCGATTCCTGCTCTATACAAGAAACCTTCCTCTACTTCAAACTGCTCATTCTCCGAAGTTCTTTCATGGAGATGAGCAGTTCTGGCTTTCTTTGATGCCTTTGAAGCTCGGAGTTCAGAGCGCTCGATGCGAACTTCGTCTCGCCTGACTGCGAACGCATGAGCTTCTGTGCCAATCGTGATTCCCATGACACTTAAGATTTTTAATATGGGTATAAAACTTTCATTAAAAATACATACTGCGAGGAAAATGGAAATTTGAATTGTCCGTGTTCGTGCGTGGATGTGCTTCGGAGTAAAAGTCCATATTAAAGAGTTTAACGATTCGTTATTATTTAGGGTTTCAGAACCCAAACATCGTTCCAATTGAATTATTGAATTAAAAATACATTAAAAAGGGATAAAATACAATAACGATTTTATGAGGGTATTCATACGTAGGTACTCAGGCAGAGTCTACTGTCTACTGTTCATTTGTTCTGGTCGGACCGGAGCAGGTGCTGCGTCACAAAAATGGCTGTAACTCATAAAATAAATGAAATTTTGAAAAATCCTGTTAAGGGCATACTCTTGAATGTCTAAATTTTGGAAATATGAAAAAGAAATTTTTCGATTTCTTCAAATTTGTAGACTAGAATACCCCCTTAAATGAAATTAGTAAGTAAAAAAAATATACTAAAAGAAGAAAACGGATTCGTAGAGTTTCAACGAACGTAATGTTTAAATTTATATTCTCTTATTTTGAATATGTCATAAATAAAGCTTCAGTGAAGTTATATAAAAAGCTTTTCGAATGTTATGTATATTTTTAGTTAATTTCTAATAATAGTGGAATAAAATTCATGTAACAATATTTGTAGTTTAAAGTAATTAGGATGTTTTATTAAAATTTGTATACTTTCCTCGTTAAAATATTATTAAAGTATTTATTTATTTATTCGTTTGTTTATTTATTTATTTATCTATCTATTTATTTATTTAATAGGCATGGGCCCTTTGGTATTGAATTCATAAATATAATGGCGGCACAAAGTCGTAAAGAAAGTTCCAGGCTTGAAGTCTGAGGCCAGAAAATACTGTTCCCCTACCCCAGAGGGCTCTCTATAAAAGAGGGAAACGAAGAAATCTCGTGACAGAGTGCGGGCAACAGCTAGAGTGCCAATAACATTAATAAACACACTGTAAAATTTATACTGGCTTTTCTGGTACTGGTATACTGGTATTTCTTTGGCTCCCTTCACGTCTTACACCTTAAATTGGTGATTCTGACGTGATCTCAAGGATAAACGTATTAGTATCACATAGACGTCGTTTCCGCGAATCACGAGAGTTCGAGATGGCAAATGTCGGCGAGGAAGTGCCCGCGACGAACGCCACCGACAGTGTGGAAACTGTGGGCCAACCCTGGGTACCGCAATTTTGGCCGGAAAAAGTCGCGCAGTGGTTTATCGTGTTAGAAGCGCAGTTCCAGAGCGCGCACATCGTGAGTGACGAAATGAAATATAACATCGTCATCGCGAACCTAGAGAAACAATACTTGAAACAAGTCAGAGACGTAGTGCTCAACCCGCCGGCGACGGGACAATACGAACTGTTGAAGAACGAACTTATCAAAAGACTGACTGATTCGAACAATAAGAGAGTGCGAGGCAACGCTAGTGACATTAATAAAGACAGTGTTGACCCTTCACGTCTTACGCCTCAAGTTGATGGCCCCTACGAGGTTTCTGACAGTTTGAGAAAGTGGAGGTTATTCAAGAGAGAAGAAATGGGAAATCGGACGCCGTCCCAGTTCTACAAAGCATTGAAGAGGCTGGCCATACCCTCGGCTCCGGACGAGTTCGTCCTGGCAGTGTGGAAAGTCCGTCTTCCGGTGTACATACAGCGAATCCTGGCCATGAGGGACGAAACGGACGCAAATGTCCTGATCAAGATCGCAGACCGGATCCACGACATATCAGTATCGGATACGAGACGGGCTAAAAAAATTGTAAGCGGAAAGTAGCGTGGTCGGCATCGACAGCCGACGCCCTTCAAAACGACGCTGGAAATGCATCTGGGTCTATGTTACTACCACGAAACCTTCCAAAGTTGCGCAACAAGGTGCCGTCCCTCATGTAGTTGGAAACAGGGAAATGCGAGCAGAAATTCCTCGCGGATATTGGAACCGACCTATGCATGTATCTGGGCAACAGGTAATTTGCAAACGAAGCTGTAAAAAAAAAAAAACGCGATAACAGAGCCACTTAAATGGAGGATTATAATCGCCCAAAATACAAACATACGCGTTAATGTCAATATTTTTCTCACTTTCACATAATATCCATCATCGAAGAGAATATCAAATAGAGGGGTAGTATACAGATCTAATAATGCAAATAACGTCAGACAGGCTTACTTTAACGTATAATTGTTCAATAACATTTTCCTCACTGTCAATACGTCAGCTATTAAAGATGTTCGATCCGCTATTAATACCCCTCCATCTCTCTTTTTTTGATTGTTTTAATGTTTCTATCAAGTCCATAAATGTCATGTGAAAATATGAATCTCGAACGCCTGGGGCAGCTACCTGGGACGACCGCCTAGCCTTCGTCATTTTCGGCTGTGAAACGAGAAGGCGTGAACGCTTGAGGATTGCCATAAATGGCGTGTGAGCCAGCAGGCTTCGACGTTTTGCGACCGCGACGCTTGGTTGTTTCGAGTATTTTTTGTACAATCATTGACATGAACAAACGTCGAAATAAAACGCCGCGAGTTTGGCATTTGACTGCCTTGAATTCACTTCTTAGTATTTTCTTACAGAGTAGCAGATATTCCCTATAAAGCAGTTCTCTTTGTCAGCGAGAATAACATTGCAAAGATCAGCAGTATTAGAAATAGCGTGATGCATTAATAACAAACTTCGTTCTGAGGCCGCTAACAAAGGGAATTCGTATAAGTATGATCGAAGGACGGATTATGGTTTCTGGTAGGTCCTGGGACGTAACAACATAGAACAGTTATTTACCAACGCGAAGAAACAATATGAGATAATTGATAATTGCAAAAAATAATATTATAAAAGTAAATTCATTAATGATGGTCATACACCGTAACACATCTCTTGAAGGTAATATTTCAATATTATATGTATCGCATAATAAAAAATTCATTGTGGCGCCACGGGCAATCCCTGTAAAACTTGCGTGTTTTTCACAGCTAGATATATTAATTGTCAGTGATTGTAAAGAAAGAAAATTTTTTTATATTTTTAGTATGGTAAAATTCCGAGGTTATCGATTTATATAGAATAGGAGTTCACCAATTCTCTCTGCTATGATTTTCTTTTCATATAGTACAGTTCATTTTCAGATAATCGAATTCAATCGACAGGAATTCAATGAGTCGAACACTAACCAAATTGCGTTCCAATAAGTGGAGTTCTGCTGTAACAACGAATAACGTTTCAATAAATGATGTAAACCATAAAAACAAATTTATTATATATAACATCATTATAAATATAAGTTATACATCTGTATATCTTGTGTAATGTATATCTAGCGTGTTTTCTTTCATATATTATTTGTAATTGTTACAATATAACAATAATTTCATTATATTAATATTAATGATTATTATGATGCTATAATGATATTAATGATCGTTAATCATTAATGATATCAATTATTATAGTAATAAAGTATTAATTAAATTAATTAAAGAATTAAATGAGTATTAATTTTGTAATATTGTATATGTAAGTCATAGAATGCTTTTGAAGCATGTTTATTATTTATGTTTATGTTTGTCTTAATTGCAGAATCTTGTAACTCTGCGCTTTAGTCAGTGAAACTGTCAATCGCGAGTATCCAATAATAATATAAATAATTCACCAAGTTTTAAGATGAATCTTTTCAACAAATTAAAGTAAATAATCGAAGAATTAATTAAAATTGCATTTATCGTATTCGACACTTTTCTCCGTTATTTAACCGTAATTTCAATTACTCTTCGAGTCAAGATCAGAAGGCACACATTCTTCTGACATTTAGTGTGTTATGTAGCATTAATTGTGTTAATGTATTCAGGACGACAAAGTTATTCCGAGAGTGTCAATCGATAGTTGTGTAAGTCGTACACATACTCGACGATTACGGTTTATTTACATATGCCGTTCATCCCTAGGGTGTATAAGTTAAATTCCTCGCCGAAACTTAATAAAACTTTCGAAACCGTTTCGAAGTCCTTGTATTGAACTTCTAAATTAGCTTTTCACTGGCTTTTGAAATTTAATTTTTACCACGCAGATGTAACTGAAATCCTACTTGTTTTTTCTGTGAAGAAATATTTTTTAATGTTTAATGAATGCAATATGTTACGTCGCGTGAAAAGCGATTAGCTTGCAGGAACCTTTAATCCTGCAAGTATTTTCAGTATATAGCTGGTACATAAAACAGTCCTTAGGTCTATTGTACATTCTGACAAATTACGTAGAAAGCAGGTAGTTTACTAATGGGAAAATCAAATAGTTGCCTAACGGAAAAGCTGGGTTTTCCCATGAACAATGTCGCCCATGAACCACGTTGTTAGGAGGCTTCCTCCTCCTATTTTCATTCCTAACATTGGTCATAATCAATCGGCATCGCGGATCGTTGCCCTCACTTTCCTAACTAAAAATGTGAGCAACGAATCCGCGTTCTTCGTTCAAAGGGCACACCCATACCGAGCTTTCCTCCGTAATCACATCAGAACGAACTTCAATGTTCTCTCTACTGTTCCTACGGCTCTTACGGATCCTACTGTTTCTACTGCTCACTTCTAACACTCACATACAAAGAGTTCTAACCAAGGAAGTCAAAGTCAAGAAACAAGTCAACATCAACATATCCACGGATTCTCTAAAGTGTGGGAAATAAATTTTATAATCCTGTGAATCACAGCGTTATATCACAACAACCACCCCTATTATCTTAACGGAAATCAGGGGATCGATCTATTCGTGATTGCGTCTCTCCACGATTGGTCGAATTTACACAATATAAATAGTATTTTTATGTTTGCAACCGTTATAAAGCTTGAGGAAGAATATTTTTGAAAAATTTGAATAATTAATAAAATTCATGCATCGATGCAAACAATAATTATATTAAGAAATTAGACTTTTCGGTTTGGTTTGGGGCGAGGGTAACACGCGGACGGAGAGCTCTAGGAAAAGAGTGAAGTGTGAAGGGAAAAAGGAGAAGGAAACACAAAGTGACACGAAGAAGGGAAAATAAAGGGTGTGCATACGAGGGGAAAGTGAAAGAAAAGTGAAAAGAAATCCGGAACGAGAGGAAGATACAAATTAGAGAAGCTAGAGGAGAAGAGGTTAGGAAATCAGAAGCGCGGCAAACAAAGGAAGGTAAAGAAACAAAAGATGGCAGCAAACAGAGGAAGACCAAGGAACATGGGTAAAGCGGGAAATAAGGGAGATTCCAAAAACACATTGGATAAATACAGCTGGTCAGAAGAAGAGACTCCAACCAGAGAGAGAGAAATGGAGATAATGATGGAAAAAATGGAAAAAATGGAAAGAGGATGATAGCGGAAATAAAAGGGATATTCGAAAAGCAAGTGGAGGAGATGAAGAGAAAAATAAAAGAGGATTGGGAAAGAAGTGAAAGAGAGAGAGCCAGAGAGAAAGAAGAGTGGGAGAGGGAAAAAAAGATCTATTGGGCAGAATCAGAAGAATCGAGGAGGAGAAGGATAGAGCAGTGAGAGAAAAAAAGAAAGAACATAGTAATCAAAGGAGTTGATTGGAACGAAGGAAGCAGTGAAGGAACAGTAAAGGAGTTCATAAGGGAAAAAATGAAAATAGAGGCAGAAATAGAAAGAACACAAATGATAAGGGTGGGGGGCAAAAGCACAATAATAGTGGCGACGATGAAATCAATGGAGGAAAAAATAAGGGTAATGAAGGAGAAAAGAAAACTGGAAAAGGGGATATACATAGATGACGACATGACAAGAAAAGAAAGGGAGGTACAACAACAAATAAGAAGAATAGTCAAAGCAAGAAGGGAAAAGGGCGAATACGCAAGGATCGGATATAAAAAATTAAAGATAGAAAATAGATGGTACAGATGGAACGAAAATGAGGAGAGGCTGGAGGAAGAAAGAAAGAGTGGGGAAGAAAAATGAAAAAAGGGAATAAGGGGGGATCACAAAGGGGATGAAAATGTGCTTCTGGAATGTAGCAGGGTTAATAAGTAAAGACAAAGAGGTGTGGAAATATTTGAAGACATTTGACGTGATCGGACTCACGGAAACATGGATAGAGGAAGACAACTGGGAAAAACCACAATATTAAGAAATTAAAATATCCAGATTAAAATTCGTCTTTTGGCATTTTTCATCAATATAAAATTAAGCTTTCTTTATCACAGTAATTCCAAAATGTTTGGAATTCCATTATGTATTAAGAATAAATAAATGTTTAGAAGTAAACAGTCGCCGTCTTAAATACTTAATAAAATGAATTTTGGTTATACTTTACTTTAGGGGACATAAAATTATTGACTTTTTTTTATCATAATAATTTTCGACGCGGAGAATCCAAAAATGCAAGTCTTAATTTCAGAAATCCAGCGGCTCAGAAGTTATGCGTATGTAAAGATGATCCAATGAGTCCAATTCGTCACACAAAATACTTCACACAATTTGTTGCGATATGTTAAATGTTTTTAGCAATATGTATTTTGCACATGTTTGGATTTCTGTCCTAACGTACCTAATAACTCGATTGTCCTACAGCTTGCAGATAACAGTTTTTTCAGTTCTTTCAGTGTGTTCGAAGTGTCCATTTGTGTTTTTCATATACATATATATGTCGGAGATGGAAAGACACCGGAGCCTTCCCTTTGGAACTTCGGGAAAACTCCTCAATACTGTAATCTAGATTCTAACGTAGCTGTAATTAAACAAATGTCGTCGTTTAGTCCAATTTTATTTGTTTGAGATTTATGATAGTGAGCTTGGGCTCGAGGCGACAACCAGTCGCCGAACGTAGCCGCGGTCAAGGGATGAACGTTTCGTCTAACAAAGGCATAGAAGTAATTCTAGAGCTCTTCTTAAAAAGGGACATAGTTGTAGTGACACTCGACAGTAAACATCCTAACGGTCTCTGTCCCGTGGCTCGCCACACCCAGACTCTATTCCTCCAGTAAGACGATTACCAGATGTCGATGCGTCTCCACAGTACAAGTTCAGCTAGCCCGAGGACCCGCTATAAATCTTAAGATTTATTTAACTAAAGTCCTTCAGATGGACAAACAGTCTTTGTTCCAACTATGGGAAGTTAGGAGAAATCTATTTCTCTCACGAACGACGCTCCCCACTAGCAACTTTCTCTTAAGGGCGGCTAGCACCCTTCCCTAACCATCGACATGGAAATTGATCAATTAACAGTAACGTCAATTTCCCTCACTTTTCGAGCGAAGACTTTTCTCCACGAATCCGATGATCTCGTGTCCTTAGACACACCCCATATAGTTTTCCTCGGTGGCATCACCGAGACTGAGATGCATTCTCTTGTGCGATCTCGTCAACGAAAAGAATACTGCCTTTACGATCAGTAAATAATTCGCGGATTATTAAATAGTCAGACTTGAACTTTGCGAGGACGTACCTCTATCATCCCGTTGACCGCGGATTCGTTGTTGAACCTAGGATCATTGTCATTAGCTTCTCGAGTATCTGATTATCGCGGTTACTTGTCAGATTCTGTGACGATCATACCTGCACTAGCGAATCTCTCCTCTATTGTATAACGACAACATCTAATCTGAGTGTAGATTCGTTTCGCGCCCACAAACCCAGACCAAATCTTAACGTCTCCCCGACATATATATAGCCATAATTATATGTGGAACGTTATTAAATACGATGACGATAATAAATAATGATAAATGATGATGATAAATAATGATATGAAACATTAAATAATGTCGAATTGTTTGAAAATCTTACCTGATATGTAGAGGGCAATTTTTTTTTCTATCAACTCATTAAACAAGTGGTTCTCGTCCTAATTGCTTCGTTCATAATTTATCAGTGGGAAGCAATTACTCCTGACGCGTTCATTTGTCTGTTCTCGAACTAATTCTATTTTTCTAACGTTAACAAAAATCTCAAATTTGACGTTGACTTTGAATTACTTTTTTAGCACGCATGGAAACAATAGGGATTTCTAGCACTTTATTTCTACAGATGTACCCAAGTTTTCTACCCAAATTTAGCTCCGTGCGAATATTTGTTCTTTGATCACTATTATTATGTCTAATTTGACCGGACTTTATGTTTAGTATTATGCATAAGCGGTATTTTATGAACAGTGGCGCCGTTCGCTACGCGTTTTATCTCGGCTGCTAACTTTTTTTTTGTACGTGGAGAAATCCTCATGGACAGTCCGCTGCTGCTAATACTCGGTAACAGCAGAGTAGTGTCGGACTTTTACCGACTGAAACTCCAGGATGACCATCCTATGCGTATGTCAGGAGTGCTCCGGAGATCTCGATCGAATTGTCTTTCCGTTCAACCCCCTTCCCGCGGCCCCTTGTTCGAGCTAGTCATAATGAATCTCAGACTGTTGAATTTGGAGCTGGAAGGTGGGGGGGGGGCATTGTCACTAGCGCCATCACCCCTTCTAGTCGCAGCCCGCTGGGACGGCGGCGAAGCGGCTCTGGGCCGCCTGACCGCCATCCCTCTTCGTCGCGTCACCCTACAAGGGTAAGAGTTGTCTCTTTCCCTCCCTGCCTCCTCCGTTACGAGCATAACCTGCTCGCAGAAGAATCGGACGGCCTCGTAAAAAAAAAATTTTTTTTTTTTTTTTACGTGGAGGAAATCTTCATAGAACCTTCTCGCCACCCTGTGCGTGGGGCGGGGGACACAGGGCGGCAGCAGAAGGTAGTGCCGGATTTTTACCGGCTAAAACCTCCACTGCCAGGCAGTATAGACCAGCTGCGAGTAATCGTCAGCCCTAGAGTAGCCTTCACACTTTTGCAAATACATTCTCCAAGGCGAGGATTCGAACTCGCTACGCGTCGGTTTCAGTTCGGGACCTTAACGAGCGTAATTTTTTATATATAAATGTTTATTGATTTCCAGATTTGCTTTATACAATTTTTGTTGGTTCGCAATAAACGGCGAACTTCTGTTGTGGGTTGTTTAGGCAAAAGTACCGATACGTGGCGGCACGACGTAGCCATACAATATTTCATTTTATCCTATTTTATACATTTTATACTATGATTATACTATGGGTTTTAAGCCGCTGAAAAGCTGTGCTTACATATTGTATTGTTGTTTATTCTTATTTCTATCCTGAAAACCTGGTCGCAAAACAGGACAGTTTGTTAGCTTGTTTGGTTTGGGAGCGGACGTGGGAATTTGGTAAGGGGGGTGGGAGGGTGGGCTGGGTGAGTGGCGGGGTGTGTTTATTTACATATTTACATTATTTACAGGGCTTATTTGCAAGTTATATATTTACCCATTAGGGTAAATTTATTTTTGGTATTTAGTTTTGTGGATCTTTATCTTGATATTTCTATTTTGGTTTCGGTATCCACCAATATTTTTTTGAGTTTTTTCTGCGTTTGTCTTCTGTGTCTTTCTGGGGGAGGGCCATGTTGTATCTCCACCTGGTGCCTGCTGTCTTTCCATCTAAGTTTTCCTCGTAGAGAATTGCGTTTGTTCTTGTATTTCTTTTTATGTGATATATTATCGGTATGTTGTTTGAATCTTGCAGGTAGTTTCTTTCGTCTAGGTAAAGAAACGCTTCGGGGGGGGGATGTATCCTGTTGATAGTGTGTTTTTATGGTAAGTTTCATTTGGGAATAGGCAACCGAAGATTAGGCTGTTTTTTTTTATCATTGCTGCTTGTGCGAAGTGGTTTCTTGTTATTTTTAAGATATGGCAGTCTATGCGGTGTATGTTGGCTAGATCGTATATTTTCTTGTTTTTTATGTATTTTCTGTATCCGCTATGTTTTGATCTGTATGCACTTAGGCATGCTCTAATGCATTTTCTTTCGAATATGCGGATTTTTTCCATTAGTGAGGCTGGTATGTTGTACCAGATTGGGCAGCCGTAAGTTATAATGGGTCTGATTAGTGCTTGGTAGCACAGTATTTTTACTTTGCTGTTCAGATGTCTGGAGTAAAATAGTCTTTTTGTTCTCCAGAATGCTTTGTTGGCTTTGGATAGCTGGATTTCGATGTGTTGTTTATAGGTTAGTTTGTCATCTATGGTGACTCCTAGGTATTTTACGCAGTTTTTGTGTGGTATGGTTTCCCCTTTGTTTGTTTTTTCTTTTATTTGGAACTTTTTACAGTGTTCTCTTTCTATTGGGCCGATTTTGCTTGTCTTGGGTCTGAATAGTATTGTTTCGCATTTGCTTGTGTTAATTTTTAGTTTCCACGTGTGGTAGTAGTCGCTAATTTTGTTATAAAGTTCTTCAAGTTCTGTCCTTATTGTTTTTGTTTTGCGGCCTGTTACGTAGATAATTAGGTCATCTGCGAAGGCTATGGAGCGTTTGTGGGTAGATGTGTTGAGGTTGAAGAGGTTTAGCAAGTCGCTATTGTAAATGTTGAAGAGTAGCGGTGAGTTTACCGTTCCTTGTTGCAGGCCGTTTTCTATGGTGAACTCTTTGTTTGATGTATGTGGTCCGTCAGACATTACAAATGATTTGTTTGTTATCATGTCCCAGACTATTTTGATTAGGTACTCTGGGAAGTTTTTCTTGCACATTTTGAAGATGAGCCCCGTGATCCAAACTGTATCGAATGCTTTTTCAAGGTCTATCAAGCAGGCAGCTACCTTAACTGTCGGGTGGCCTAGGGGGCGCGTTCGTTCGTGGTGTCCCCGACTGGTGCTTCCTCGAGGTTTTCCGCTTACTTGTCGGTGATGGCGGTGATGCTGTTCTCCTGCTTGACGAGGAGGAACTTCGGCTCGAGGTGGAGGAATTCGACCTCGACGGCTGTCTTTCCTGATGGAGCAGTGTGTGGTGTCGTCCTCCGCACACCCGACATGAGCCGGCATGACAATCGCGCGTCGTGTGCCCGTTTGATGATCGGTCGCTTGACGATCGACCGCTCGACGATCGGCTGCTCGACGTTCGCGCTTTGACAGGATCGTGATTTTGATGCAAATATGTGTTATGTCGTTGTCCGCATATACGACATGAACCGGCGGAACACTGAGCAACAGAGTGACCTTTTCTTAAGCAATTGGTGCAGAGCGAAGCCCTTTTTGCGATTTCAAGGCGCTTTTTGGTCGACTTTGCTTTGAAAATATCGCAATTCCAGCTTTCGTGTTGTCCTTGGCAGGTTGGACACACCTACGTCTTACGTGTTGTAGTGAATGTATGTCCTCGCGGTAAAGGTTGTTGGTGACGAGGATATTTATATGATGACATTTTTGTTTCCTTTGGTTCGTGTACGATGTCATGGCCGTTAGTCCGTTTTTGAAGGAATTCCATCAAATGCGTGTAGGAGGGCATTCTTTTGTCAGGCAACGTGTGTAGCCACTTGCGCATGATGGACGAAGGTAACTTCCATGAGAATAGTTCGATTATCATGGCATTGGAGGTGAGAGGCTCGCCTAGTTTTTCTAACGCTGTGAGATTCGCCTTGATTGTTTCGAGTAGATCCTCTACGGCCTCTGGGGTTTCCTTCTTGATTTTGGGATATTGAAGCATTAATTGTAAATGACGCATACAGACTCGACGGTGGCAATCCAATTTCTCTTTCAATATGTCGAGAGCGATTGAGTAATTGGCTTCGGTGATCTCTAAAGACTGAATGCTTCGCGCGGCCCTTCCAGTTACTGATGCTCGAAGATAGTGGAATTTCTGAACCGCTGTTAATTTTTCATTGCGGTCGATGGTAGAGGATAATGTGTTATAAAAGTATTCCCATGCTTCGATTGTGCCGTCAAATCTAGGTAGATGAATCTCTGGTAGTTTGAGCTGCGTCGATTCGGTACCAGCGGCTGATTCACTATTTGTCGGTTTCGACGACGGTGCTGGTCGTGCGTTATTTTGAATACGTCTGATCCGCGCGTTTATATCGTTATAGTGGTCCCTGATTTCGAAACCGCGCGTTTGTTCCTCCGGGTTTAATATTTCGATCTCGAGTTGGATGGCTTCGAATTGCTGCACTACCTCGGTTAGTTGTTTCTCGTAGTCCGTTATTTGGTCGATTTCATGACTATCGGAGCGTTCGTAATCATCCAACTTCTTGGCGAGATACGTGAATCGACCGCTGCAATAGCCTCGTTTCCGGCGCAAGATGCTGATTTCGTCTCCACTTATCATTTTTATAACGGAGCGTGGTTTGTATATGTGAGGAACGAGCTTACCTTGTAATGGAGTGGACTTTGGTCCGGATATCGGTTGCTGCTCGTTGCTGGACGGCGTGGAGTCGCGTATGTGATCAGCGAGGAAGACGTTCCTTCGCGTTGGCCGCTCGTTTGGTGGTGTGGTTGAAGTCGTTGGATTGTTTGATTCACGTGACACTGTGTAGTCACTCGTGCGTACCTTCTTTACTGACACGTTATCCGGCTCGAAGGACCAAAAATGTTTCGCACGTTCGCGGGGAGACGCGATCTCGAAGAAGAGCGCCAACGGGAGTCGTAAATTCCCGTTACGATTAACTAATCGACGCCACGAATCGTACGATCCCTTATTTCTTGTGGGATAATAAGGGTGGTTAAATTAAATATAACGCTGCGATTAACAGGTTAATATGTATTGTTGAGGTTATTCGATGAATAGAACAGAGACGCGTGGATAAATTATAAGGTAGGAAAAATATATTTTATATATAAACGTGAAAGTACAAATATGAGCTGATCCAGATCCGCACGCTAACAGTGTTACTCTCTAACTGAACAAACCCTTGAAGCCACCGTTGCCTGTCGACCGTTTTTTATGGCCAGCCTTCGTCGCAGTCTTTTGTCTATACGCTGTCGATGGCTTCAATATGCTGGAGAAAGTTAAAAAGACCAGATGTAGAGTTTTCTTAGAATTGGTGACCTTCAACATATATTTCAACGACTAACAACTTCGGTGTGATACAAATGAATGTTTGTATTAAAATAACTACGAGTGAGTACGACCTGATACTCTATTCGTATTGTCGCGGACGATAATGTATTTTGTCGATGGACTGTATTCGACTGACTGACTCGAGGTGATAGACTGCCCGGTGACTCGAGGTGTTAAAGACTCGGTGACTTGAGATGACTCGATTACCAAAAAGAAAAGTAGAAGTAAGTAAGTAGTCGTTTCGCTTCCCTACTCGCTGTATTTATATGTGTCGGAGTTGACAAGAGGCGTCGGGGTCTTTCTTTCGACGGTGTTCTCGAAAGATCCCGACGGTCGCTGAACTCTCGACCTTGTTTACTATTTTGACTTTACCTGTAGTCGGAGTGAAGACATATGATCACGACAAAAACAACGGATTTTAATTGTCTAATAATAACCGCCTAAGGTTGTCGGATCTATGATAATCCTATCTACAGGTAAACAAGGTTTTTTGTGTAGCGGGTCAAGGAACGGAAACCTTTGTAAAAGTTAGCGTCAAGTGCCGCTACAGTTTAGTTGAACGACCCGACCAGCGAAACGATTGGTAAACATAACAATAAAAGAAAAGCGAATATCAAAGTTCATTGTACGGATTTATAGGTGGGCCGCTGGCTGCCAGGTATTGAAAGATGGTGTGCAGATGTCCCACGCGACTTAACATTATGCATAAACGGTATTTTATGAACAGTGGCGCCGTTCGCTACGCGTTTTACCTCGGCTGCTAACTTTTTTTCTTGTACGTGGAGAAATCCTCATGGACACACCGCTGCTGCTAATATTCGGTAACAGCAGAGTAGTGTCGGACTTTTACCGACTGAAACTCCAGGCTGACCATCCTATGCGTATGACAGGAGTGGTCCGGAAACCTCGATCGAATTGTATTTCCGTTGCTCCCCCTTCCCGCGTCCTCTTTTTCGAGCCAGTCTTAATGAATCTCAGACTGTTGAATTTGGAGCTAGAAGGGGCGGCATTGTCACTAGCACCATCACCCCTTCTAGTCGCAGCCCGCTGGGACGGCGGCGAAGCGGCTCTGGGCCGCCTGACCGCCATCCCTCTTCGTCGCGTCACCCTACAAGGGTAAGAGTTGTCTCTTTCCCTCCCTGCCCCCTCCGTTACGAGCATAACCTGCTCGCAGAATAATCGGACGGCCTCGTAAAAAAAAAATTTTTTTTTTTTTTACGTGGAGGAAATCTTCATAGACACCTTCTCGCCACCCTGTGCGAGGGGCGGGGGACACAGGGCGGCAGCAGAAGGTAGTGCCGGATTTTTACCGGCTAAAACCTCCACTGCCAGGCAGTATAGACCAGCTGCGAGTAATCGTCAGCCCTAGAGTAGCCTTCACACTTTTGCAAATACATTCTCCAAGGCGAGGATTCGAACTCGCTACGCGTCGGTTTCAGTTCGGGACCTTAACGAGCGTAGCTGGCTGCCCCACTGATACATCTTACCTAAATAGGTACTTAGTATGCTACTTTCTTCCTTTGCCAATTCATTAACCAAATTATATGCAGCCATAATTATACGTGGAACGTCATTAAATATGATGACGATAATAAATAATGATAAATGATGATGATAAATAATGATATCAAACATTAAATAATGTCGAATTGTTTGAAAATCTTACCTGATATGTAGAGGGCAATTTTTTTTTCTATCAACTCATTAAACAAGTGGTTCTCGTCCTAATTGTTTCGTTCGTAATTTATCAGTGGGACGTTATTACTCCTGACGCGTTCATTTGTCTGTTCTCGAACTAATTCTATTTTACTAACGTTAACAAAAATCTCAAGTTTGACTTTGACCTTGAATTACTTTTTTAGCACGCGTGGAAACAATAGGGATTTCTAGCACTTTATTTCTACAGATGTACCCAAGTTCTCTACCAAAATTTAGCTCCGTGGCAATATTTCTTCTTTGATCACTATTATTATGTCTATTTTGACCGGTCTTTATGTTTACTATTATGCATAAACGGTATTTTATGAACAGTGGCGCCGTTCTCTACGCGTTTTATCTCGGCTGCTGACTTTTATTTTGTACGTGGAGAAATCCTCATAGACACTCCGCTGCTGCTAATATTCGGTAACAGCAGAGTAGTGTCGGTCTTTTACCGACTGAAACTCCAGGCTGACCTTCCTATGCGTATGACAGGAGTGGTCCGGAGACCTCGATCGAATTGTTTTTCCGTTGCTCCCCCTTCCCGCGTCCTCTTTTTCGAGCCAGTCTTAATGAATCTCAGACTGTTGAATTTGGAGCTAGAAGGGGGGGCATTGTCACTGGCGCCATCACCCCCTCTAGTCGCAGCCCGCTGGGACGGCGGTGAAGCGGCTCTGGGCCGCCTGACCGCCATCCCTCTTCGTCGCGTCACCCTACAAGGGTAAGAGTTGTCTCTTTCCCTCCCTGCCTCCTCCGTTACGAGCATAACCTGCTCGCAGAATAATCGGACGGCCTCGTAAAAAAAAAATTTTTTTTTTTTTTACGTGGAGGAAATCTTCATAGACACCTTCTCGCCACCCTGCGCGTGGGGCGGGGGACACAGGGTGGCAGCAGAAGGTAGTGCCGGATTTTTACCGGCTAAAACCTCCACTGCCAGGCAGTATAGACCAGCTGCGAGTAATCGTCAGCCCTAGAGTAGCCTTCACACTTTTGCAAATACATTCACCAAGGCGAGGATTCCAACTCGCTACGCGTTGTTATCAGTTCGGGACCTTAACGATCGTAGCTGGCTGCCCCACTGATACATCTTACCTAAATAGGTACTTAGTATGCTACTTTCTTCCTTTGCCAATTCATTAACCAAATTATATATTGTAATATCGTGAAAAATTAAGAGTATAAATTTTTCCGATTATTTACAATTTATTAATAAATAAATAAATATACAGGTATAAATTGAACAGAAAACGGTATTTGCTTAACTGAGCTAATTACGGTATTCGTATCTATATTAAATAACTTCGCAGTTATTTTATAATACTCTGACGATTCTAACGACACTAAGACTCGATCAGTTCTCTCGATTCGACTCTACTCTTCGACGTCTCGATCAACTCTGACTCTCGCAACACACATACTTTTCGGTTCGCACGCTCTGCCCTTTCGGTCGTCCCACCTTGAGAACACGAAATCGTCCTTCTGCTCTCACGTTGTCTATTGTTTTTCTCATATCTATGTAAGAACTAGGTGACTTTACTCACGTAGGCACTCTTAACATAAATCAACCACACAAGGATGACTCACACGGTTTTTCTAGTTTCGACCGGCCTCTAGTTCAAACTATTTTGCGATGTTACACTCGGCCTTTCCTGACAATCACATCTGCCCTCAGATGTGCTCATCATCGCTGCTCGCACTTTCATCACTATCGTCAACTTTCCACCACTTCATGTGATCGGCTGCCGTAGAGGTTGTACGTGGCCCTTCGTGCTCGCCCTCTCGCTGCACTATGTACCGGTCATTTCGCAGGGCTTTCACCACACGATACGGTCCAAGGAATTTCGAATGTAGCTTTAATCCAGGTCCACCCTGCGTCCTCTCGATCGCCACTAGGTCTCCTGTCCTGTATGCTGTCGCCTTCTTGCGCCTCCTATTATACGCCTGCTTGTTTCGGGCTTGGATTTCCTCGATCCGTTTCCTCGCGTTTGCACGCAATTGATCTCGTTCCTCTTGGAACATTGCAACCCGTTCGTCCTCGATTAGTTGCCTGATCTGTGGATCGTCTCGCAGCTTCATCCGGGTTCCGAACAACAATTGGAACGGGGCAGCTTTCGTACTTACATTAGGAGTAGCGTTAAGATACTTCTGCGCTGTGTCCAGGTGTTTGAACCACTTGCCCGGCGTTGGCGCAGACAGCTTCGTCAGTAGTGGAATAAGGGTGCGGTTTACTCTTTCAACTTGCCCGTTTGCCCGTGGGATTCCAGTTGTAGTTCGAACGTGCTGTATACCTTCCTCACCACAGTAGTCTTCGAAAGCGCCGGACGTGAATGCTGTCCCACGATCGGAGATGATTCTCCTTGGGTTCCCAAAACTCACAGATTGCTTCTTTAGGCGACTGATGACCTCGGCAGAGCCCGTCGATTTGGTGGGGTACAACCAGACGAACTTCGTGAATGCGTCTACCACCACAAAAATGTGCCGATAACTCTTTTTCGTAGAGGGTAGTGGTCCAAGGTGTTCGACGTGGTAGGTGTCGAGCGGCAATTCTCCCTTGTCGATAGTGTTTAGTAGCCCCTCCTGTGTCCCCTGCTTTCTCTCTGCAAGGATACAGTCGACACAACTCTGCACTACCTTTTCCACTTTTTCGCGCATCCCTCTGAACCAATAATCCATCCTTAACAAAGCTTCTGTTTTGGTGATGCCAAAGTGACGGCGCTCGTGAGCTCGTCGAACTATCTGAGTCTGCATCGACCTTGGCACGACCAGTAACGGCGGCGTATCTCTTGTTTCTCGATATAGAATACCGTTCTTTAGGACGTACCCGTCGGCCTCGTGTTGTTCGATGTTGTCGCGGATCTGCCGCAGATCGTCTTCTTGCAACTGCGCACTCCTTATCCGTGCAACGATCCCTCGCTCGTCCTCGTCTATCAGCATGACCTCGGGTAGCGGATTCCGACTCAACGCATCAACATGCTTCATACTGCTCCCGGGTCTATGCTCCACCTTATAGTCGAATTCTTCTAAAAGGAGCGCCCACCTCGCAACACGTACGCATAAGTCCTTTTTCTGCATTGTTAATGCAAATGCCTGACAATCTGTGACGATCTTGAACGGTATACCGAGCAGGTAGACGCGAAATTTTTTCAACGCTTTTACGATGGCTAGAACTTCGAGCTCATAGCTGGTGTATCTCTCCTCAGCTGGCGAAGTCTTCCCGCTCGAATAGTACACAGGGTGAAAAGCGTTATCCTCGCCGTCGCGTTGCAACAAAATCGCACCGTATCCCATACTACACGCATTTAGGTCCTCTTGGCCTGTCTGGACACTCTGCACAGACGCGTTCCGCATCACCGCAGTTGTAGCATCGCGCCTTCCTTGCATCTCCAGATCGACCAGGTTCCTTGTTCCCTTCGGTTTTGGCCAGCCTTGCCATTGATTTTGTTCCGCTGCTTCTCGGCTCCTCGACTTTCGTCCTCACCTCCATATCCCTCTTCATCGTTTCATACTGCTTGAAGCGTTCCTTTAGCTGCTGCATGTTCCCGGCTCCGTATAGTATGGACTTATTCGTGACCTTGTCGGGAATACCTTGGATAATATAGTTGATTACCGACTGCATATCCACTCTTCCTTGTCCCGCAATCTCACGCATGCTATATAGATATTGTTGCAGACTTTCATCTGCTCTCTTCGTTCTACGCGCTAGCTCACAGTGTACCTGCTGGTCGCTTACCACATTCTCAAACTCGTTTTTCAATGCCTCTTTCAGCTTCGCCCAGGACTCCGTGCATTGTTCTTGTCGCACGAAGGATTGAGCGGAGCCTGTAAGTAATTTCCTAGCGTAGGCTACCATGTGGGCGTCTGACCAACCCCACAATTTTGCCATTTCTTCGAAATCTCTTATCCATTGATTTACGCTCAGCAAATCATCCCCGCTAAACTTTTCTAACGAGTCTTCTACGTCTCTGAGACTCAATGTTGGACCAACACATACCTTCTGATGATACTCACCGCGGTCCTGATACGCCGCTTGCGTGCCTCTCCGGTATTCTCGCACGCCCCTTTTATCATCCTCGTCTTCACTTTCGCCGGAGCTTCCTTCTTCCTGCGATACTTCGCCTCCTTCTAAGGCCGCCTGTAGCCGTGCACGTAGTTCGGGTTTTCTTCCTGTTGTTTTCAACCCCAAACCAACGAGGCGCACTCTCAACTCTTTCGTCCTCAGCTTCTCGAGGTCTTCCTCTCCCTCTTGACTGCGTTCGGCTCTCAGCATGCTCCTTAGATTTCGCTGGTCTGTTGGTTCTTCGCCACTCTTCGATTCCTCAGGAGTAGCTCGACCAGCTCTGCACGCTTTATTCAGTCTGGCCATCAACACAGACCTCGCACCAGATATAGGTAAGTTCATCTGTGCGAGCTTACTCCTCAGCTCCTCCAGTGTCAAATCCTCCTCACCCGACAATCGTTCGTCTCCAGCGTTTGCCATTTTATTTCTTTCTTTTCTACCTCCGCACAAATAGCTATGTTAAAAAGTGTCGTTTTCCGTCATATTCTATCCCGGACGAGCCCCCACTTGTAATATCGTGAAAAATTAAGAGTATAAATTTTTCCGATTAATTACAATTTATTAATAAATAAACAAATATACAGGTATAAATTGAACAGAAAACGGTATTTGCTTAACTGAGCTAATTACGGTATTCGTATCTATATTAAATAACTTCGCAGTTATTTAATAATACTCTGACGATTCTAACGACACTAACGACTCGATCAGTTCTCTCGATTCGACTCTACTCTTCGACGTCTCGAGCAACTCTGACTCTCGCAACACACATACTTTTCGGTTCGCACGCTCTGCCCTTTCGGTCGTCCCACCTTGAGAACACGAAATCGTCCTTCTGCTCTCACGTTGTCTATTGTTTTTCTCATATCTATGTAAGAACTAGGTGACTTTACTCACGTAGGCACTCTTAACATAAACCAACCACACAAGGATGACTCACACGGTTTTTCTAGTTTCGACCGACCTCTAGTTCAAACTATTTTGCGATGTTACAATATAGCCATAATTATAAGTGGAACGTTATTAAATATGATGACGATAATAAATAATGATAAATGATGATGATAAATAATGATATGAAACATTAAATAATGTCGAATTGTTTGAAAATCTTACCTGAGATGTGGAGGGCAAATTTTTTTTCTATCAACTCATTAAACAAGTGGTTCTCGTCCTAATTGTTTCGTTCATAATTTATCAGTGGGACGTTATTAATCCTGACGCGTTCTTTAGTCTGTTCTCGACCTAATTCTATTTTTCTAACGTTAACAAAAATCTCAAATTTGACTTTGACTTTGAATTACTTTTTTAGCACGCATGGAAACAATAGGGATTTCTAGCACTCTATTTCTACAGATGTACCCAAGTTCTCTACCAAAATTTAGCACCGTGGGAATTTTTGTTCTTTGATCACTATTATTATGTCTATTTTGACCGGTCTTTATGTTTAGTATTATGCATAAACGGTATTTTATGAACAGTGGCGCCGTTCGCTACGCGTTTTATCTCGGCTGCTAACTTTTTTTTTGTACGTGGAGAAATCCTCATGGACAGTCCGCTGCTGCTAATACTCGGTAACAGCAGAGTAGTGTCGGACTTTTACCGACTGAAACTCCAGGATGACCATCCTATGCGTATGTCAGGAGTGCTCCGGAGACCTCGATCGAATTGTCTTTCCGTTCAACCCCCTTCCCGCGGCCCCTTGTTCGAGCTAGTCATAATGAATCTCAGACTGTTGAATTTGGAGCTAGAAGGTGGGGGGGCATTGCCACTAGCGCCATCACCCCTTCTAGTCGCAGCCCGCTGGGACGGCGGTGAAGCGGCTCTGGGCCGCCTGACCGCCATCCCTCTTCGTCGCGTCACCCTACAAGGGTAAGAGTTGTCTCTCTCCCTCCCTGCCTCCTCCGTTACGAGCATAACCTGCACGCAGAAGAATCGGGCGGCCTCGTAAAAAAAAATTTTTTTTTTTTTTTTACGTGGAGGAAATCTTCATAGACACCTTCTCGCCACCCTGTGCGTGGGGCGGGGGACACAGGGCGGCAGCAGAAGGTAGTGCCGGATTTTTACCGGCTAAAACCTCCACTGCCTGGCAGTATAGACCAGCTGCGAGTAATCGTCAGCCCTAGAGTAGCCTTCACACTTTTGCAAATACATTCTCCAAGGCGAGGATTCGAACTCGCTACGCGTCGGTTTCAGTTTGGAACCTTAACGAGCGTAGCTGGCTGCCCCACTGATACATCTTACCTAAATACTTACTTAGTATGCTACTTTCTTCCATTGCCAATTCATTAACCAAATTATATATGTCGGGAAGACGTTAAGATTTGGTCTAGGGTTGTGGGCGCGAAACGAATCTACACTCAGATTAAATGTTGTCGTTTTACAATAGAGGAGATATTCGCTAGTGCAGGTATGATTATCACAGAATCCGTCAAGTAAACGCGATAATCAGATATTCGAGAAGCTAATGACAATGGTCTTAGGTTCCATAACGAATCCGCGGCCAACGGGATGATAGAGATACGTTCTCGCAAAGTTCAAGTCTGACTGATCGTAAAGACAATATTCTTTTCGTCAATGAAATCGCACAAGAGAATGAATCTCAGTCTCGGTGATGCCACCGAGGAAAACTATATGGGGTGTGTCTAAGGACACGAGATCTTCGGATTCGTCGAGGGCAGCCTTCGTTCGGAAGGTGAGGGAAATTGGCGTTGCTGCTAATTGGTCAATCTCCATATCGGTGTTTAGAAAAAGATGCTATAGCCGCCCTTGAGGGAAAGTTGCTAGCGGGAAGCGTCGTTCGTGGAAGAGATAGATTTCTCCTATCTTCCCGTAGTTGTAACAAAGACTGTTTGTCTGTTTGAAGGACTTTAGTTAGCTAAATCTTAAGATTTATAACGGGTCCTCAGGCTATCTAAGCATATACTGTGAAGATGCGTTGACATCTGGGAATCATGTTACCCGATGGGTAAAGACTGCGTGTGGCGAGCCGCGGGACAGAAACTGTTGAAATGTTTACTGCCACGTGCCGCTACAGCTATTTCTTTAAGGAGAGCTATAGAATTACTTCCGTGCCTTTGTTAGACAAAACGTTCATCCCTTGACCGCGGCTACGTTCGGCGACTGATTGTCGCCTCGAGCCCAAGCTCACTATCATAAATCTCAAACAAATACAGTTCGATTAGACGACGACATTTATTTAATTATAGCTACATTAGAAACTAGATTACAGTATTAAGGAGTTTTCCCGAAGTTCCAAGGGAAAGCTCCGGTGTCTTTCCATCTCCGACATATATATCCATAATTATATGTGGAACGTTATTAAATATGATGACGATAATAAATAATGATAAATGATGATGATAAATAATGATATGAAACATTAAATAATGTCGAATTGTTTGAAAATCTTACCTGATATGTAGAGGGCAATTTTTTTTTCTATCAACTCATTAAACAAGTGGTTCTCGTCCTAATTGTTTCGTTCGTAATTTATCAGTGGGACGTTATTACTCCTGACGCGTTCATTTGTCTGTTCTCGAACTAATTCTATTTTACTAACGTTAACAAAAATCTCAAGTTTGACTTTGACCTTGAATTACTTTTTTAGCACGCGTGGAAACAATAAGGATTTCTAGCACTCTATTTCTACAGATGTACCCAAGTTCTCTACCCAAATTTAGCTCCGTGCGAATATTTGTTCTTTGATCACTATTATTATGTCTATTTTGACCGGACTTTATGTTTAGTATTATGCATAAACGGTATTTTATGAACAGTGGCGCCGTTCGCTACGCGTTTTATCTCGGCTGCTAACTTTTTTTTTGTACGTGGAGAAATCCTCATGGACAGTCCGCTGCTGCTAATACTCGGTAACAGCAGAGTAGTGTCGGACTTTTACCGACTGAAACTCCAGGATGACCATCCTATGCGTATGTCAGGAGTGCTCCGGAGATCTCGATCGAATTGTCTTTCCGTTCAACCCCCTTCCCGCGGCCCCTTGTTCGAGCTAGTCATAATGAATCTCAGACTGTTGAATTTGGAGCTGGAAGGTGGGGGGGGGCATTGTCACTAGCGCCATCACCCCTTCTAGTCGCAGCCCGCTGGGACGGCGGCGAAGCGGCTCTGGGCCGCCTGACCGCCATCCCTCTTCGTCGCGTCACCCTACAAGGGTAAGAGTTGTCTCTTTCCCTCCCTGCCTCCTCCGTTACGAGCATAACCTGCTCGCAGAAGAATCGGACGGCCTCGTAAAAAAAAAATTTTTTTTTTTTTTTTACGTGGAGGAAATCTTCATAGACACCTTCTCGCCACCCTGTGCGTGGGGCGGGGGACACAGGGTGGCAGCAGAAGGTAGTGCCGGATTTTTACCGGCTAAAACCTCCACTGCCAGGCAGTATAGACCAGCTGCGAGTAATCGTCAGCCCTAGAGTAGCCTTCACACTTTTGCAAATACATTCACCAAGGCGAGGATTCCAACTCGCTACGCGTTGTTATCAGTTCGGGACCCTAACGATCGTAGCTGGCTGCCCCACTGATACATCTTACCTAAATACTTACTTAGTATGCTACTTTCTTCCATTGCCAATTCATTAACCAAATTATATATAGCCATAATTATATGTGGAACGTTATTAAATATGATGACGATAATAAATAATGATAAATGATGATGATAAATAATGATATGAAACAGTAAATAATGTCGAATTGTTTGAAAATCTTACCTGATATGTGGAGGGCAAATTTTTTTTTGTATCAACTCATTAAACAAGTGGTTCTCGTCCTAATTGTTTCGTTCATAATTTATCAGTGGGACGTTATTACTCCTGACGCGTTCTTTTGTCTGCTCTCGACCTTATTCTGTTTTTCTAACATTAGAAAAATCTCAAATTTCCACAAAGTATAAAAAAAAATTGTATGCATGATTTTTCCTTTCAATTTTATTTCAAACGTCTTCTTAAAACATAACAAATACATTTTGTTTCCTAAAATGCATGCATAATTGAATCCTCAAACTTTCATATTTCAATTCTCCACACCATCAATCTCCTATGCCCAGGTAGTACAAGGAAATATAAACAATACGAAAGCCCACTGTAGCCACTCACAAAATAGTGTTCCCACCTCACAAAACACAGACTACTTCACCAGACTCGAAAAACTAATCGAGAAACAATCAGAACAAATCAACAACTTACTTTCATTACTAACACTCTTCATGGTTAAATTAATACGCACAGAAGCAAAATGAAACCAATGCGTATAGCTCTGTTGAACGGCAACGGTCTAGCTCAACACAAATTCGAACTAGAAGTCTTCCTAAAACAACAGCAAATCGACGTAATGCTCATATCTGAAACCCACTTCACCGACAAAAACTATCTCAATATAAACGGTTATAACTTCTACCATATTTCAACATCCCAGTGGAAAGGCCCACGGCGGCAACGGATTCATTATCAAATCCAGCATTAAGCATTATGAGCTTCTGTTAGGAAGATGATACATTTACACTGTACATGTGAGTGTGTGTAAGCGTTAAAGGACGTCCAGGACTTAGTTGGGAAAAAAACGTTACTTATTTAGAAGCATTTGAAAAGAGTCGGTTGACAACAAGCGTGCGCGCAAGAAGGTTATCGAGACCTTCAGAGTGTAATATATAAATGTGTATATGAAACAGAAATAAACGATTTGTATTTCCGAATTCTCTCTATACCTTAACAGCTTCCATCATTCCAGAAAGACTACCTCCAAGCTACAAACGTAGCAATAGAAGACTGCCATGGTACAATCACCACTTCAGCAGTATATTGCCCTCCCAGACACTCAATTGCTAAAGAAAACTTTGATAACTTCCTTGACGCTCTGGGCAATAGATTCATAGCTGGAGGAGACTATAACGCCAAACATACCCAATGGGGCAGCAAACTTGTCACAGTAAGAGGCAAAAATCTCTTGAATAGCATAATCACCAACAATCTCAACTACTTCGCCACATATGAACCCACATACTGGTCCACTGACACTAACAAAATACTTGATCTACTTGACTTCTTCATAACTAAAAATATCTCGCCAAGATAATTCCAAATCAACTCCTCGGCGGAACTCTCTTCTGACCATTCCCCCGTTATAGCAACAGTTAGTTCAACAATAATCGAGAATCCACCTAATGGCTTTATTCATAACCAACTCACCAACTGGCAGCTCTTTAGAGAAATCTTTGATCATTCAACTTCAGCCTTAATTACACTAAAAACAAATGAAGATATCGAAACAGCCACAGAATACTTAAACACGAGCATAATAAACGCTATCCGCTCCTCCACACCTACTAAGACTTCTGTCAGCAACCATAAATATCCCCATTACATATTAAAAAAATCGCAGAAAAACGTAGACTAAGAAGAGTATGGCAGACCCATAGGACACCGGATGACAAACGCAAACTAAACAACGCAACTAGGAAGTTAACCAAAATCATCAAAAAATACAAAAATGACTGTTTTCAAAAATATCTCGCCAATTTGTCCCCCACAGCTGACTCCAACTACTCACTATGGAAAGCTTCCAGGAAACTCACGCGCCCCCCGCAAATAATCCCCCCAATCCGTCGTCCGCAAAGTGGATGGGCGCGTAGCCCTATAAAAAAAGCTAACCTGTTTGCTAAACATCTATATAACGTATTTAAACCCCATTCCTCCAAAATTGCCGCGGATATCGCTGAATACCTGCACTCTCCCTTCCAAATGTTTCCTCCTATTGAATCCTTCACTTCTGTAGAAATTATAGAATTAATCCGTCGCCTAAATTCCAGAAAAGCACCGGGGTATGACCTAATATGCAATAAAGCAATCAAGGAACTTCCCATGAAAGGGATTGCACTCATCACATCAATTTTTAACACAATTCTTCGCCTTGAATACTATCCCAAGGCCTGGAAAATATCACTGATTACTCTCATCTCTAAACCCGGAAAACCAATATACGAAACTAGCTCCTATCGCCCAATTAGTCTTCTACCTACTTTATCCAAACTATTTGAGAAGATGCTAACGAGTCGACTTCTTCCGCCCCTAGAGGATTTGAAAACACTGCCAGATCATCAATTCGGTTTTCGGAAGCAACATTTCACAATAGAACAAATCCATCGCATAACACACAATATCAATCAAAGCCTAAAAAAGAAAAAATATTGCTCAGCGGTATTCCTTGACATTCAACAGGCATTCGACAAAATATGGTATGAAGGCTTCTACACAAATTTAAAAAAAATGCTACCACACACCTACTTCTCCATCCTAAAGTCCTACCTAACCAAAAGACAGTTCATGGTTAAATACTTAGACGCCACTACCACAACAATCCCAATAGAAGCTGGCATACCCCAAGGTAGTGTTTTCGGACCCCTGCTGTTCTCCATCTACACTGCCGATTTACCAATATCAACAGAAATAACTATAGCAACATTTGCTGACGACACAGTGCTATTAGCTTCTCACGCAGACCCGATAATTGCTTCATCCACTCTCCAGCGATGTCTCGACTCTATGGAAAAGTGGTTTCATAAATGGGGCTTCAAAATTAATGAAAACAAATCCACCCATGTAACATTCACGCTGCGAAAACAAACCTGCCCTCAGGTCACCATTAACTATATAACAATTCCTAACAAGGACACAGTCAGATACCTGGGAATGACTCTGGACAGGAGATTAACGTGGAAACAACACATCACAGACAAATCGAAGCAACTCAAGGACAAACTTAAAAAATTTTATTGACTCACTGGTTGTCGCTCCAACCTAAGCACGCAGAACAAAATTACGCTCTATAAGACCGTAATAAAACCTGCCTGGACCTACGGAATCCAACTATGGAGAAAAGCAAGTAATTCCAACATTGAGATACTACAATGCTTCCAATCGAAAACGCTCAGATCCCTAATAAATGCACCCTGGTATGTCACCAACGAAGCAATACATCGCGACCTCAAGATACCCACAGTCAAAGAAGAAATATCAAAATATAGCAATAGATATAGCAAAAGAGTCATCAAACATCGAAACTCCCTAATTACTAAATTACTTAATACGTCAGACCAGATCCGCAGGCTAAAAAAACACTACCCATTAGACCTAAACACAAGATTTAACTAGATATTTAGATTAAGTAATATGTACTCATTTATATTAATTATTTATAAATTATACTTATCTATAATAAGTATTAACTTATTATAAATAATTAGCCATGTCACTGCGCCACGCCAGAGAAAATTACTTATTATTCTCAATGCGAGAATTGATAGCAAAATAAAAAGTAAATAAAAAAAAATTGCTAAATAACATGTGGATGGCTACCCCTAGCGGGATACCATCTTCCAGTTTGACTATTTTATTTCCTTAGTGAGGTCAATGCGGTGTTTTCTATGAGAGTTTTACTCGGTTCAGCAGCCAGTTGGTTTGGATGTGTTGCCGTTCTTTCCTTATATTTTTCAGCGTACCTACCAATTTCTCCTTTGACCGTTGGTATTTTTAAGTCTTTGTGTATATCCTCGTTTCTGACATACCATGGGGCGTTGACTATTGTTCTCAGTATCTTCGATTGTAGCGACTCTAGACCAGCTAAAATTGCGCGATTTATCGCAAACCGTTGAAATTGTACGATACGTCAGAGTACGGAGTTGACCGTTTTAGCTGTAACATCGACCAGCGCAAATGTAGGCAGCTTACGATAACAATTGGTTCCTTTTTTGACGAAATTCGATTGCCTTTGGATAAAGCAATCCAATAAGTTTTCGGCTAATTTTCGTAATTTCAACAATTAAAGAAAATATTTAATTTTTTAAGATTGATATATTGCTTTGCGAAGCAATACCTCGTGAGAAGGTATTGTACATGAGCTGTGCGACTATATATTGCAAAAACCTTCTGTTTTCTTATTTACAATAACTGCCGTGATTTCATAGCAACGTGATTTCACTATTGTTGGTACAAGTCCGGGATAACGAGCCATTTTTTATGCATACAGGTAGGATAATCAAAATTAGCTCATGTAACAGTTCGATATTCATATATATTTTTGTATTATTTTTCCATCTGAATGTTATTACTTTTACATTATTTAAGATTGACGAAGCAAAGTTTGGAAAATCGAAGTATAACTATAACAAAAGGGTCGGGGGCCACTGGGTGTTAGGCATGGCCAATACCGAAATTAACGATTGCAAAATAATTGTAGTTGAGAACATTACTCTCTGTTATAAAAGGACATATTGTCGGCAACGTGAAGAATATATTCATTTTGTAGGATAATTTGTTCGATTTGTCTCGATTTGTAGGTAAACGAGTCTAGTTTAGTTAAAGATTATTTATTCTCTGAAAAACCGTAAAACAGATTGAAAAAGAGAGGAATTCTACTAAATGTTTTATTTTATTAGTCGCATGACGTTAGCCTCGTGCGAGATACAGATCAGTACTACAAAAGAAAACAATAGATGTTCGTTAAGTCATGTACTTACATATACAGATGACATCACTTACGAACATTACAGAAATACGAAATGACTTCCTCTAACACGTTAAGATGAACGATACTCCACGAGCTTTCTTGAATCATATCACGTTCATAACAAAAATGTAACATATACACATATATAACAATGAATAATGGTCAACAACAATAGATACGATTATTTACTTTAAGAATACCAACAAAAACATCACGTTGTCCACAATTTTAATAAGTTAAGCAACAACTTATCTTGCAAAATGATACATGTAATTCATACTCGACTAAAATATGCATTAAAGCAACAAAATTAATTTTCATAATCTCAGGGCGTTATTAATCACCTAAGCAAACAACGTACTTACACGAGTATGTCCTTACTCAACCCTTTATCCTAGCCTTTTCGATAAAGAGCGTCTTGAAACGCATAGTAGTTTCCTGAAATTTCGAGACATCCCAAAAGCAGCCACTATCCACAGTCATAAGATCCATCGCGTTAAACCGATTACTTAGACTTGTTTCATACACGCTCGCATTATGCATATCCCTTTATGATTATTCGAGGTGAAATTTATAGTCACGAACGGTTTCCCTTTATGCAATCAGTTGTTGAAAGGATCGTGTTACTTTTCCATCTAAGGAAATGTTTCGATCGTAAATTTTACGAATTTTATTAAAACGTATAAATTAACAGCAAATTAGTAGGTAGAAATAGTATTTACTATATACCTTCTTACGCAGTGAGAAATACAGAACTTAAATTATTTATTAAAAAACTTAACAATAGAAGGAACAAAAACGTGAGAATTTTCGTCAGTAATTTTATGATACCTGCATTCGCATTATATGTACTTATTTTTCTATGGTCATATTAATTACCTACCCATCTATTTTTAAATCACTAGTTCAAATGGTATTAATAGTCCTCATGTCAGTTTAGAGCAATATTTTTTATTTGACTCTCAGTTTTATAATTGGATAACCTGAAGATATACAACATTTTATACAAATAAGATAATTTTGCTATATTTTCAAAAGGCACCGGTAGCTGATGCAGACGAAATTTGATGGATATCATGGAATGAGATAGATCTAAAACATAAAATCTTAGCTTTGGAAAATCATACGTTTGAAAGATGCAAGTCCCTATATTATATGTATAATAGTTCTTTACTATTGAAAGACTTATTATTCAGTGTAATGTAATTCAGTAATGTGAGTATGAATGAACTATAGGACTGAGGGATAAATAGGCTCAATGCATAAGAAAAAATACAACTGGCTACTTTCGGTGTTGGTTTGGATTAGATAAGTCACAGCTGTAAACACTATTATTAGATGAACGCGAATTTGATGTCATGATATTTTTTAATACCTCTGATTTTTTTCATTCTCTAACGTTTTCGATCTTTAAAGCTAGTTTACTTTAAGATAGAATCGGCCATAGATATATTTACATGTACAGTGTCAAACCAAACAAACATAAGTACGACTTTTGTATAAATTTATTTACTATATGCAACTACAATGATCATAAAAAATAAGATTATTGCAGATTCTTTTATTCGTAATTTTCTGCTTCAATTATATACATCCCCCTAAAGATAAGCAGCAAAGTGTTCAAACATTTTTAAACTATAGCTTATATGTAAATGTACATACATACATATCGTCATCCCAGCGTAACAATATGTTCGCAACTGCGAACAAGTGATTTTTCAAACGACGAAGAAAACCAATTTCAGTCGGTAAAACTTATAATTCGATTGAGGTGTAAAAGTGTTTTCCGTGATAATTGTAGCTGCTGGCTGTAGATGTTGCTGCTGGGGTACTGCTGTATTTTCTTCTTATTTAGATTTCGTGGAAGAAACTTGGAAAAAACGTGGAAAACTACCGGTGCCGGGATTTGAAACCCGGATCTCGAACGTTCGTAACATGAGGCGCTAACCATTGCGCTGCCCTTGTCCGGTACTAGTGTGACAGACATCATCGAATATTTAAATAACGATGTTACTGTCATCTAGTGGCCAAGGATGTTCAGAAGATTATGAAACTTATAAAAGTATAAAAATTAGATATTTCTGAGATTAAAAACTTTTATTTCAAAATTTGCAAATTTGTAGTCACGTAATTGCACTGGAACGGCGAATGTTCAAGTATATACACATAGAGATCTTGGACGAGGTTAGCTTTCTGTTGTAAATGTTTAATAAATTGTTACGAACGATTCGTATTTTTGTCCTATTTTGTTTTGTTAATGAATATTTAAGGGCTGTTACGCAAGGTAATGTAAGAATTAGACATGCTAATATAACATCAGGATTGCTTACCGTGGTTGATTTTTTACCTCAAAGAATGCTTACTGAAGCAAATTCTATTTCTTCCTTTTCTTCTTCGTTTCGTTTTTTAATTAAGAAAATTATTGTTTATAAAGATATATCGTATAAGGAATTGAAAAATGAAGGAACGCAATCGTAAATTGTTGTACAAAATACATTGGAAAATATTTAGAAAAAGAGAAATAAATTATTAAGTAGATAGTAGATAATAAAAGATAATTGAAATATTTTTATTATTTTCATAAAATGAAATGTTGTAGAACAATATTATAATTAGAAATAATAAATACGATTGGATCATGATTTTCGGCAAGTTATTTATTATCCTAAGAAATATTGTGAAATATTTCTATTTATATTTTGATATCAGAAGATGAATACTGATTTGCTCTAGAAGCATTTTGGAATTATGTGCGAATTAACAACAAATAAAAATTAGATATGCAAATGGATAAAATATTCTAAGATCGTTTATGTAACAAAATAGAAATAAAATATAACTAAATCTGTAAATATAATATGGTACTTATGTAATATTTATGTACTTATATAACATAATATATGTATATATAATTTTCTTGTGTGTTATTGGTAATTTTTATACTGGGTGATCCACCATGATACGTGATTGGCTTAAATAATTCTGTTTTTAGTGGCCCGATCGATAATTTTTTGTCTGGTATAACATGGTTCAAAGAGTGCTTTAAGATGATATGATAATTTTATTTATTAGTTTTATTCTATTATATGATAATTTTGTACACCTATCTCTTGACGGGTATTGAGACGAATTCTGTAATTAGCATAACAAATATCTTCTTTTTCTGAAGCATAAAAATTTTTAACAAATTTTTTAATCATGTTATAGCAGACAAAAAATTTTTCGATCGGCCCACTAAGAACGAAATCTAAGCTGATCACGTTTCATGGTTTAACCTTTATATTTAACAATGTTTCAAAGGACATATAAATAATAAATTGTATAAAATGAAGTATTACAAAAAACTTATTATGTTAAACATTTTCAGCATATACTTAATCTTTTGTTTTTTATTTATTTAGCGGACGAAACGTAAGTTTAAAGGTTTAAATTATGCTTGAAAATTTTATTGCTTTGATGATATCTTTAGAACTACTGAAAGTACCTGAAACATTCTTGAGCAAAAGTTACGTAACTTTTGTTCTTTTTTTTTTTTTATTTGGTAGACTATTTACAATCAATTCTCATTGAGAATTATAAGTAAATTATTTTGGCGTGGTACTGTAACTTGGATTATAATAGTTTATAGTATGTTTGATTCTAGTTGAATCTAATGCTTCAATCTAAAGGGTATTATCTTTTTAGTCTGCGGATCTGATCCGTCGTGTCAAGTAATTGGGTAACTAATTAGTTTTGGTAGTTGTTAACTCTTATATTATATCTGTTTCTGAACTTGGATATTTCTTCTTTAACTGTGGGTATCTTAAGGTCGCGATGTATTGTTTCGTTGGTAACAAACCAAGGTGCATCTATTAAGGACCTTAGAGTTTTTGATTGGAATCGTTGGAGAATTTCTATGTTGGAATTATTCGCTGTTCCCCACAGTTGGATCCCATAGGTCCAAAAAAGGTTTTAATATGGCTTTATATAACGTTGTTTTACTCTGCATGTTTAAGTTGGAGCATCTGCCAATGAGTCAGTAGAAGTTTTTTAGTTTTGTTTTCAGTTTTTTAGATTTATCTACGATGTGCCGTTTCCATGTCATTCATCTGTTCAGAATCATGCCCAGATATCTGACTGTATCTTTGTTTGGAATTGGAATATTATTTATGGTCACCTGTGGGCAGGATTGTTTTCGCAGCGTGAAAGTTATATGAGTGGACTTATTTTCATTTATTTTGAACTGCCATTTGTGGAATCACTTTTCCATAGAGTCGAGACCTCGCTGGAGAGTTGAGGAGGCAATTATCGGGTCTGAGTAGGATACTAATGAAGCTGTATCATCAGCAAATGTCGTTGTGGTTATCTCTGTTAAGATTGGTAAATTGGCAGTGTAGATGGTGAACAGCAAAGGTCCAAGCACACTGCCTTGGGATATGTCAGCTTCTATTGGGAATGTTGCGGTTATAGCGTCTAAGTATTTAATCATGAACAGCCTATTGGTTAGATATGATTTTAAGATGGAGTAGTAGGTGTGTGGTAGGATTTTCTTTAGTTTGAACAAAAGTCCTTCATGTCACACTTTGTCGAACGCCCGTTAAATGTCCAGAAATACCGCAGAGCAATATTTTTTCTTTTCTAAATCTTGGCTGATTTTATGAATTAGACGATGAATTTGATCTATCGTAGAATGTTGTTTCCAAAAGCCGAATTGATGATCTGGCATTGCTTTCAAATTCTCTAAGAGTGGAAGGAGTCGTTTCGTTAGCATCTTCTGAAATAGTTTGGACGAAGTGCGTAGAAGACTAATTGGGCGATAAGAGCTGGTTTCGTGTATTGGTTTTCCAGGTTTAGGGATTAGAGTAATTAATGATATTTTCCAGGACTTAGGATAATATTCAAGGTGAAGAATGCCATTAAAAATAGAAGTAATGAGAGCAATCCCTTTTACGGGAAGCTCCTTGATAGCTTTGTTACTTATCTGATCATGTCCCTATGTTATAATTCTATAACTTCCATAACTCTATAATTCTATAACTTCCAGAAATAAGAAAGGTTCAATAAGAGGAGACATCTGGAAGGGAGAGTGCAAGTATTCCATTATTTCGATGGCAATAGTGGAGGAATATGGTTTGAAGACATTAGTTAGGTGACTTGCAAACAAGTTGGCTTTTTGTATAGGGCTACGCGCCCATCCACCTTGCGGACAGCGAATTGGAGGAATTATTTGTGGAGGACGAGTGAGTTTCCTGAATGCCTTCCATAGTGAGTAGTTGGTGTCAGCTATGGGAGACAGATTAGCAAGATATTTTTAAAAACAGTCATTTTCGTATTTTTTAAAGATTTTGGTTAGTTTTCTTGTTGCGTTATTTAGCTTACGCTTGTCTTCGGGTGTTCTATAACTTTGCTATACTCTTCTAAGTCTACGTTTTTCTGCGATTTTTATTATTATGTAATGGGGGTATTCCTGTTTATTGACAAAACACTTAGTGGGAGTGGAAGAACGGATCGCGTTTATTATGCTGGTGTTTAAATATTCCGTGGCTGTTTCTATATCTTCGTTTGTTTTTAGGGATATTGAGGCTGATGTTGAATGATTGAATACTTCCCTAAGGAGCTGCCAGTTTGTGAGTTGGTTATGAATAAAGCCATTAAGTTGAGTTCCACATAAGAGTTAATTTGGATATATCTTGGTGAGATGTTTTTAGTTATAAAGAAGTCTAATGAGTCAGGGAGTTTGTTAGTGTCAGTGGGCCAGTAAGTGGGTTCGTTTGTACTGAGGTAGTTAAGTCTGTTGGCGTTTATGCATTTCAAAAGATGTTTGCCTCTTACTGTGATAAGTCTGCTGTACCATTGCGTATGTTTAGCGTTATAGTGTCCTCCAGCTATGAATCTATTGCTCAGGTCTTCGAGGAATTTATCGAAGTCTTTTTTGGAAATAGAATGTCTAGGAGGACAATATACTGCTGATGTGGTGATTGGACCATGCCAATCTTCTATCGCTACGATTGTAGCTTGGAGGTAGTCCTTCTGGAATGATAGAAACTCATAGTGTTTTATGCTGGTTTTGATGATAATTCCGGTGCTGCCGTGGGCCTTTCCACTGGAATGTTGGGTATGGTAAAAGTTACAATCATTTATTTTCAGGTAATTTTTATCGGTGAAGTGAGTTTCAGATATAAACATTACATCAATTTCTTGTTGTTTTAGGACGCGTTCTAGTTCGTATTTATGCTGAACTAGACCGTTAGCATTCCAAAGAGCTATGCGTATTGGTTTTATTTTACGTCGGAGCATGTTAATTTGTCTACGACGACGAAGCAATGATAGCAAGTTATTGATTTGCTCTGTTTGTTTCACGATTAATTTTTCAAGCCTATTGAAGTTATCCGTGTTTTGTGAACTGGGAGCACTAATTTGTGATTGATCACTATAGATTTTCTGTCTGCTTTGATTTCCTTGAATTACCTGTGCATAAGAGATTAAAGGAGTAGTGAATTTTTGTGGATTAAGTGCTTGGTTAGTTAGGTCCTTAACTCTGGGTTTGGGGTACTTGTTTTTATACAAGGTCTTGTTGGCTGCGCAACCTTTATAGTTCGCAGGATGCTCTCCTTGACTTTGAGGATGCACTTCGCAGGAGTTTCTGAAGATTTGGTGCACTGATCTGTAGAATGAATACCTGCACATTTAACGCAGCGGTGATTGTAGTTGCAATATTTCTGCGTGTGGCCGTACCTTTGGCACTTTTTACATTGAACTATCTCTCTTTTTATAAAAGGAGGTCGAATTTTTAATACAGAATTCATTAAACGATTGATATTTTAAGCATCTTTGTTATTTGGCTTTTATTTTAAGTCAATAAAGAATAAGGATAGCGGGTCTTTTTGTGATTCTATGCCTTATATTGCTAATGTTGGTTACTTCATGGCCATGATTTAAGAGTTAAAGTTTCAGTTCATCTAAGTTAGCTGGGTGGTGGATGTTGCGTAGTACCACACGAAAAGGTGTTTCTTGTTTCAGTTGATATATGTGGAAGTTTGCGTTCAGGGTTTTTAGTAGCTTTGTTAGTTTTCTATAGGAGTCTGGATCGGCCGGCAGAATTTTAACCTGATTATTTTTAATATGTATAATTATTTAATTTAATATGTAATCCTCTTTGCTAATATCTTTCTCAATGGACTTTATCGTTGTTTGAATGTTAATAACATCCTCAATGAAAATTGGTGGGGAAGGAGGATTTTTTGTGTGTGTTGATTTGTTGATGTTTCAACTACGTCCATAGAATCATCTGTAGATTCTAATATTGCAAATCTATTGTAAGTGGTAACGTGGCTTGTTGACGGTTCGTTCTGACTAGTGTTTATATTTTTTTGGACTGAATCAAGCTTACGTTTTTTGATGTTGTTTGTATAGTTTGAAAGATGGGATATATTATCCTTCTGCCACGGAGGAGGTAAAATGGTGCAGTTGTGGTTTTGTTCATGAGAGCCTGATCTAATTACTTGGGCCGTCTTCGAACTAGTTAATTCAAATTGAAATGACTAGTCGAGAGGCTATGATTTGGATTAGAGATTAGAAGTGTTGGATTTTCCACGAGTAAGTTTAGAAAACACTTGGTTTATTTTTGTTTCAACTCAGTTTCGAGGGAGGGTCGTCACTTATTGTATTGTGAACTGCACTGAGCACTAGACACACGTTTGCACACTTCGGCAGTCGACAGGAAACTGACGTAACTTTTAACGTTGCAACTTTTTACGTACTTGAATAAATCTCGTATAAAAGGAGAGAAGAACGGATTTTTTACAAATATCATCATTTCTTACATTTTTTATACACCATTATTTATTATATTATTATTTATTTATTATTATTACATTTCATATATCCATTTTTTGCTAATTAAAACAATTCCATTCTCGAAAAATGTAAAAATTATTTTAATTCATTTTGTGTAAGCGAATATTTTCAGTTATATTGCAAATATTATAAAAACATTAATTTAATCCCTTCAGACCCGATCTTTTTCGGATGATTTTGTAAGAAGGGCATAATATATTCTACTTTGAGATCAGTTTTGCCAAAAATAGAAAAAGTACATTCATCGTTTGGGTAATTAATAATTTATTGAAGTACTATAATGATACTGGATGTAAAGAGATTAGTTTGCAAGTAATGTACAAAATCTATAGATTTAAAAATATTGTAATTAAATGCAGATAGAATAACAACTACGTATATAAATTTAATTATCCTTCTCATACTTCGCACAAATTTTCTCTTAAATTTTAGGATTAATTAAGACAAAACAAGATTTAAGAGAATTGAAGAATTTTGTAACATTAAATTAAACGAATATGAAACGTATAATTGAATTTAAATATAAAGATCGCTTTTTGTCTGTCTTCTAATACAATTTTATCTTACTAATTAATTTTGTCTCTTTGAATTTTTTAAATTTTGTCTTCAGTATAGCTTTCAAATGATATACTCAAGTGCATACACTATACGTATAATAATACTCAATAATATTTCTCTAATTCTCTCTTGAATTAGCTACTTTTCTATACTTAGAATGCGTGCTATAGAGCTACACATAATGCATCTTCAATTCCTCGAATAGCATAAGCAATGTCCCTAAATAATTAAGAAATTCGGAATTAAACTGACGCAGAAAATTTTGAAAGAAATTAAGATATACATACTTTTAAATATAACAAAAATTCTTCTGAATTACAATATTAGATATATAATATTCACAATATTATAACAAATATTTAACAATTTTTTAATGTTTCTACCGCGAACATTAGCAGCACGATTTGTTAGATTATTTAAGTTGTTCCCCTTTAACCTTTCAGCTTTTACCAAGAAAAATCCTCATTGTCATAATATTTTAACTACGCACATTGCGTAATATAGAGGATATTTAAAATAAATGTTACTATATAACAATTAAAAACCGAAGGACAAACAAATGATACGCTATTTAAAAAATAATGAAAACGCTTTACCGAATCCTCCTTAAAATTTGTTCTACCTTAGATTTTTATTTAGAAAATGAGTCATGTTTCAATAAAGTAATAGTACAACCTTCCGTAATAGTCATCCGCTCTATCATTCCTACATATATCGTGTATATATATAGGTACATTGCATATTATGAAATTTATATGTCGGGTTTTCGTTAGAATTTTGGGCGCGTGATAATTCTTCATTTGAATTAGCCATCGTGTTGCACACCAGAGATTGTATTCACACGTATAAATATTACTTTTACAAAGTTTAACGAATAATTAGTTTAACGATTAATTAGTTTAACGAACAATAAGTTTAACGAATGCTATTGTTAATGTTCTTGGGTTCAATAACGAATCCACGAAAACTCTTTGTACAATAGAATATATTTTGTAACACACAGTCACGTTAGCTCAGACGCTCGGTTACTTTCAGACTGACTGCCAAGACGATATCGCAATATCGATAGACGCAAGAATAAAAGACTGATACGGTCACATTTGTCAATTACATATTTATCGGGGATATCAACAAAATTCCAAGCGACGTTACAAGGCAGACCCGCGTAAAGCCGACATTGCTCCTGGCCGGGGCTTGTTTGTTAATACACCGTGTCCCTCAACATCGGTACTTCTGTTAGATAAAACGTTCATCCCGTGACCGCGGCTACGTTCGGCGACCAGTTATGTCACCTCGAGCCCAAGTATTGGGGATCTTCCCAAAGAAAGGCCCGATGTCCCTACATCTCCGACATATATAAATGTTTTGATCATAATGTAATTGATAAGCCAAGGAAAGTAATTAAGGAGCTCAGGGGGAAAGTAGTACAAGTGATAAAATCTCTAATCTAAGGAAACTGTGTATAAAATTACGTTCTAATGTAAAAATTAACTAAATTCTATAATTATACCTGTCTAAAAAATCTATGCTTCTAAATATTATACAATACTGTGAAATGCGAAACCATAACGACTATGTAAGTGATTGTGAGAATTCATAATAAAATTTTCTAGATATGTATGTATTTTTGAAAAAAATACATTTATACTATTTAATAATGTGGACTTCGATAAACAAAAATTTATAATAACCAGCTTCCATCTTTTAAAGAAAGAGGATAAAGCGATTAAAATATTATCATAAATATAAACTGTTCCATAAAGTTTTGACCAATTCGCAAATAGACTCTCTTTTTTAATCTGTAATTAATCTTATACGGATAATACGCGATAAATCGTTTCTGGCGTAACACGTTCCGCTCAAATGGGGTCGTTTTATTATCTTGTCCCCGTGGTGTTTTGCATTTCCATAAAACGTATCCCATTTTGCCTGCTATAGTCTGCGGAAAAAATGTAAAAAAACACTCGTTCGATAAATGTATCATCGAATATCCAATTAAGACAAAATTCATTACTGAGATAGTGGAATTCTCCACCATTCCTGTTGATCCGTAATATTTTTCTGTTTCAGTTGTGTGCGGTGTCGGGGTGGATGTGGCGTACCGTCAGCACGTCATGGGGTTTTACGTTACGTGAGGATAATTCAACATGTGTATACCGTAATTCAACTCAATTATCAGATTTCGAGGACCAAGTATCGAGAAAAAGAGAGAAAGAGATAGAAAGATTTCTTATTCGATTTGTTTTATTATTTACAACATTCTTTATTATGGTGAAAAATTTACGATTAATATAAATTCTTTTCATAATCGAAAAATATGAAATTCAATAGAAAAAATTTATTAACCCTTGCCTTACGAAGTTCCAATAGTGCGTGCCATAAGCAACGACATGGTCGCTCACACGTCGAGTCATTTCACGGTTTGGCTAAGCGCTCGAAGTTGTGCAAATCGCACATATCTTTGATATATAAATGCATGTGTAAGGTACAACTAATTTTATTTTGCAAGATGTTTGATAGATAGTTACTAGCAATTGATCATTGAACAAGAAAGATTTATTATCTTGAAATAAATAATAAATCAATAACATCAACGTACCACGTCTCTCACACGATATTGTAGGTTAAGGGGTTAAGTGTTTAAACAATATTTGAATAAATTTGTATAAAAGTGAAAAGCTAATATTTATTTCAGTAAAATAATTTACACAATTAATTTCTCATTTGTTTATTATATTTATGATAGGATAGAATAAGGCAGTAGCAAAGATAAAAATGATTTTTATTAGAAAATGATTCTAAAATTATGTTTGGTGATACTGTTTTGAATAAAACTACACTTTCTACTTGTAATACAATTAAATATGTTTTAATGATATTGCATTCAGTATTCTAAGTTTTATTTTGAATACAAATTAATTTTAATAGAAATATTTACATTTTAACGTTGCAATTTTGTATTTGAACGTTTGAATTTTAAGTAACGACTAACGATACAATGTTAGTAATAATTTAGATAGAATTTTATATGCATATTCCGTACAAATTACATAGATGAACAATTTTTATATTAATTGAAATTTGAGAAAAACTTAGATATTAATTTTCTGGAAGAAGTGTCTCTCGAAAGAAAGCTGAGAAAAGATAAAAAATAATAAAGGTCTAAGAAAGGAAGTAAGAGAAAAACCAGTCTTCTTTAGTCTTTTGTCATCATCATCTTTACTTTCATTATTTTCAAAAGAAATCCTCATTTACTATTTATGAATTATTCCGTATCCAGTTATATATATTACAACTTATGTAGAGAATTTAAATTAAAACTCACAATAATTATTTGATACATACAAATTTTTAATTTATTTGAGGTGAATAACGTGTAGAGTTGTTTGATAAAGAAACGAGTGCATGAATTTGTAATAACAAGATATATTAAAATAAGTATGTATATGTACAGAGATAATGTATGCCGAGTTTGATCATCGCTCACTCAATGCTACAATACCAAAAAAATATAATAGGGAGCACATTACCACAAAAAGTTAACTTTCTCGTGTAGTTCTAGCTGAAGATTACAAGAAACAGCAATAACAATCTAGACCTTGTAATCCAAAACAACGTTAGTATTTAAAGGTACAATAATATGGGTCTCTCCCAGTTTTGAATTTTCCGATTCAACTTGAAACTTTTTCAATGAGCCGCTACATATTATTGAAACTAAAATGTTCTAAGAATTGTTTAATCACTTACATTCCAGTGAATTCCTTTCTAGATAAATTCCTTTCCCATCTCTGAATTGTTATAAAAATATTATTTTATGGATATAATTTATATAGCATTGTTAATTTTATCGAATTTTATCTTGATATACATAAAAATACGTATAACTTCGTAGAGTGATGTGGGTGTCCTTGTATAATTACCGACTAATAATATCTCTTTCGCTACTACGGGCGACTATAGTCGCTCTTCGTAAGATGTCACTGACATACTACGGGCGACTACAATCGCTCTGCGTAAGATGCCGCCTATTGTACGTACGACGAGTATTATACATCCTCAAGCCTCTTATTAACAATAAAATGGTGTAACAAGAGAGCAGTGTATATGTTGTCCTCTTTCTACAACGAAGAATTGGTTGACACGAAACGCCATCGTCGCACACAAAAAATTATTAAAAAACCGAAGTGTTTTGTCGATTATAATCGATTGATGGTAACTGTAGAGCGAATCGCGATGCCACTGCCAGATTTGCGATGTTAGCCTATGTGTAACACCATATTTCGAAAAATATCACACGCAATACTATTATTAAAAGCTGTTAGTATCATACAATTATATCATATTACCATATTCTGTAATGTTATTTGTTTCCAAATTGTAATTAAAAGTGAGTGTGTTAAGAAGTTATAAATACTCTGTTTTGAAGAAAGCCTTTTTCTTCGAAAAACACCGTCAGAGCAGCTCGGTTTGCAGTGAGGCGTAAACGCGGCCGCTAAGATTTTTCTCGTGCATCGTGCACTGTTTCGGCGCAGCAGCTCATTCAGCGCGAATGCCGCGGCGGAGATGCCGCCCATAGTGAAAGGGATATTAGTGAAATTATAGGTTATAAAATCTGGCTTGTAGAATCTTGTTGCGAAATGTTTTTACAATTTTACAAACTTCAAGTTAAATCACTAATATTATTACTGCACTTTACAAATGTCTATAGCAAAACGATAAGGGGAGTATTGCAGATTTTAAGATCACTTTTGTAGCAGCGCATGAGTCAACGGAAGATTCGAATCGGAAGTGACTCACATTGTTGTGTCTTGAGGTGTCAACGTTGTTCTGATTTGTTAGTAAAAAAAAGTAAAAAAAAAGTAAACGAACTCCGGACAAAATATTATCGCTGTTATTTGTAATCGTCAACCGGAGTTACGTTCGATCTTTTTTATAATACCCACCGGTCGATACAAACAGACGAACATGATCTCTAGGACAATCAGCATAGTGAATCAGCATAGCGAGTCAGTATAGCGAATCTTTATAGCAAGTCATACAGTTGAATAGCGAGCAAGAGTTGAACAGTAGCATTGAGCAAGCGACGATAACGACCTGCAAACATGATCTCTGTACTTGTATTTAAAGTGATTTTAATATATGTTGACTATTACAATCTTATCACTCGTCGCTTTAATAAACAAACACGTATAATAATCCAGCTCACTTTTATATAGAGCTATACATTTTGTATACGCCCATTGATCCATCCTTTTATTTTTTATAAAAACAATATTAAAACATATAAGTCGAAGACTAACTAATTTAGAAAATATTTTTACTTCATATCAATAATAAAATATTTTTGAATATTCTAAGTAGAGCTTTTTGCAATTACAAAATCCACCTATAATAGCTTATTACCAACTCAGTTGAAACTGTAGGTTGAATTTTATAATCGTTAGAAATGATTCGTTTATTTAAAAAAATTTTGCAGTGTTTGATTAAAATGTTTTCAATTATCCATTGTAGAGGAGTTATAATAAACAAACAATATTGCGAATTTCGTGTAGCTGACTTATCAGAGAAACTAAAAACCCACAAAATTACTTTGTCACAAAATTATTTATATTTAAATATCAATACAATTATTATTAATGTATTTATAAAAAGAATTACAAAACTTAAAGCACTAAACTAACGAAAATTTTGGCATAGAACTACATCAGAAATTGCAAACCTCTAATATTTTCAGCTCCGATAAGATACCAGAACATTATTGATGCCTACGTAGGGCTTACAAGATATCAATATAATGTTATGCCTATTATTTGTATAATATCATTTACATGAAATAGGTATATTTGTAATATTGTACTTTATATTTTTATTTTATTTCATAATCAAAATAAAAAAAATTCGTAAAGTTCATGTTTTTACTTTTCTAACTGATTGCCTATACATATCTAGTTAATATATTAATATATCATAATATAAATCTTGTAACCTGTAACTTATAAAATGCCGAGAATATTAATTCGATTGGACAAGAGAATGCTAATAATTCTTCAATCCTATAATTTCATTTTCGTCAAATTTACGATGATTACTTTGAATATTACTTACTTTGAATATTTTTTATTTTTTTGAAACGCAGCCGGCCAGTCGTGAATCGAATCCACAAAAAATCTAATTTCGATGCTGGGATTAAATTAGCGACAAGCGGAAGCTTTCGCCAACGGAAACCGCTCGAATGAGGTTATCGGCGACGATTACCGAAATTTCCCGATATCCCGTACAGACTGGCGTTTTTCCGCTCGCGTCACCGTGACATCGATCGTAAAGAGCATCTTCCATAGTCGTGGGTCAGCATGCGGAAAAACACGCACGCAGATCACTGAAGCGCGCCGCGAAGCTTATTTTCGAAAGAGAAATGACCTGTGTCTGTAGTTTACCGTTCTACCGGCATTATTTTTACGGTGAAACGTATCGTACACGTGCAGAGAATATCATGGAAGGGAAGAAATTGAGAAAAATGTTTTACATTTTCAACGTTATTGCATTACTTTCGGACCAGGAAATCGGTGCTCCTCGTGTAACGTAGTTGAATACCTCTATAGGAATTTGGAACTTGATGCTTCCTTTGTAACGATCACTGCTTTCATTCGACGATCATACTTTGCCATGTAATATTAAACAGGACCGTTCGTGGATCTTCCTTTTGATTTAGAGTTTGGTTTTAGTTACAGCATATTTTATTTGCCAAAATTAGATGCAAACTACATAGGAAGACTACAGGAGAAAAACACAACAGATGTGGGTGTTTCACATTTTTTATCTTTCCTCAGGGCAGCAGTTTTAGAGACCAGCACGTTTTCAATTAATTTTATGTTACAAAAATTGTAATTTTATTAGATTTCGGAGGAAAACATGTATTTTCCCAACCTATTTATAATTTTAAGAATCTTATTCGTCGTAATATTAAAATATTGAAAATTATACTGTATTGAAGATGTTAAAATATTATTTGTTTTAGAATTATATCTTTGGCATACACCGAGTAGGTTTTTCTCATTTTTAGCTATTTTGTATTTAAATATTCCTTCTTAATCATAAAATGACATTAAAATAAAGAAACTAGAAAAACTGCATTAATCATGTATTTTCATATTATAAATTTTGTACATTAAAGTTTATTGACGAAAGATTAATACGTACTTTTGTCTATTATTATTAACAGTTAATGTCATATCAATCAGGATTATTAGCGACAATTTGTAAGAAATGCTTTATATTACAAATATTTTGGTTTCTTTTATGAATTTTAACAAATCTTGTATTCCTTTAAGTTGCTGTTAAATAGAACATTTAAATTAAATTATAATTTGAGCAGCTTCAGATTAACAATAAATAGTCTGTTATCATATAGAGACTGGGTACTTTTATAATAATTTCTTTAGAATTTTAGGATGACTAGTTCTAATTTACGAAATACGTGGATACTTTATCCTGCCTTGATAATACAGTGATCAACTTACAATTTCTGGAAAAATATTTATTTGTAATTGTGTCAGTATATAAACAACAAGAAACTGAAATATTTCATCAACTCAATTCTAGATATATCAAGCAAATTAAATGAGCAATTCATCTTGTTTTGAATAGACACATGATCTGTGTGCGATATAATGCTTATCGAAAAGTTAGAGAGAGTAATAAACATGATTCGCGCGAATGAGCTCTTCTTGATAAAGACAATCTGTTAACGTCAAACATTTTTATTTATTTCATAAAATAAATCTTCAGAAATTACAGTTTCTATATTGCGAAAATAAGTAAGTTTAATCTTATTTGGAATGAAACTTTCATGAAGGAGATAAAAATGTATCGCTGGAAAAGTGAGGTAGCTCAAAAGAGGTTATTTGAAAATTCCTTAAGAGTTTTTAGAATTCGCTACAAGAAAAATTCTTTAGAGTTCTATAAGATTATAAACGGAAAATAGGAATTTTGAAAATAAATTCTATTAAAATAAAATTTGTTTTATGAGCATTATTTTATTATTTTATTCTTTTTATCGATAAATTCAATAAGCAAAACAATATGTCGTTACGTCATTATGTTCACAAAAATCCTCAACATCTTTACGCATGTATTGTTTAATTCTGTCACTTTCTTTTTATTACTGATTCGCTACTAATTCTGTATGCTTTGGTACAATTCACATACTGTTACTACAAATCAATCAGTGTTCACATACAGCAACATCGTTTCAAAAAATCTAATAAACATGACAGGAAGCTACTACTGTAAAAATATAAGTGTTATCACTTGATAACTTTAATAAAAAAATTGGCATTTTAAAACTTTCTTAACTTTTTAAAAATAGATTTTCCACTGAAAAAATCTGAGAAAATTCTCAGATATGTAATACTGGCTATAGTATTTCAGATATTTTCCATAATTCTTTATAGGATATAAGAACAGAAATCAAGCATTAACTGTAAATTATGTTTAGGCCAATAACTATCCTGATAATAAGAGGTTAAAACTTTAACAAAATGGTTTTTCTAGGAAATTCTTTCGATTAATGTATCACATGTTTAATTTGATTTAGGGGCGCTTTTATCATGTTTATTCGGCGATAGCCTTTAAAGATATTCGAACGTGATTTTATATTTTTGGTATTTCTTTGAAATCGCCATTAATGTGATATAAGCTTCTTTCACGAATATGATGTAATTAGTCGAAATTTGCATGTTGCAAATGTTGGATATTTATTGGAGCAAGAGAGAATATGTGAAATTTGTATGGTCAATTCGTAGTTTTGTTAGTAGTACTTAATATTTTCTAGCAAGCGATAAAGCTAGACCAACAGGACTATTTCTAATTGTTCATACCATAATTCACGTTATCATGTTGGTACAATTCATACATTGTTACTACAAACACACTGAAGTGTTCAGATACTTATGAAGTATGAATACACTCACATTTAACTTAACCATTTGCTGTCATGTTACTTAACGAACAAATCAAAAACTCAAAGAAGCGCTATCAATGAGTATGCGGTAAACAATCAATGTCGGGAAGTACATCGAGGTAATCGAATCAAACGAGTCAAATCGAATCAAACGAACAAAGTTCTTTATTCTTTATCGAACGAATCGCATTAACTTATTATTAAATATGCCTACAGCGGGATTTAGTGTGGGAAAAGTCAATACAGAATCACAATTCTAAGTGTACTTACCGTAGTGCGTTTGGCAAATTGCAAATTCGCAGATATGCCTCGTCGTTGCAGATTGCATTCCGTTAGTCTCTATGGAAATGCGTGTTTTCCATGCATATTGAGCACTGAAATATGATCGAATGGGTATGTTGCAAATTAAGAGCTGCACGCACGTTGAGTAAGAATTGAAAGAAAATTTGATTTTACGACCGTCGTGGTCGTATTATGATTTCCTGAATTCTCATTAGATTTCTCTTTCTCTTTTCTTTTTTCCCCTTTTCTATGCATTTTTTTTTTTTACTTCATAGTTGTTTGGTTAAATTGCATATTTAAATTGTATATTTTTAGAATAATGTATGAACATATCGTTTTGATATAATCAATATAAGACTATACTGTTTACTGGATCCACTGACGAGTTTCTAACGAACCCTTTAAAAGTGAACACGTGAAGTACTATAGTTCATACATAAAAATTGTAGATATGGAAAAAATGTATGCGTATTAATATTTTACTTTACCTTCTTAATGCATTTCATTAGATCCACGTAACTTATTATTTTCCTTTCTTATTATCAAATTTGAAAGTAATTGATCCATTTATAATAATTTTTATTTTCTAGTTTTCAAATCAAATGACATTTCAAAATACTTAGAAAATATTTGCATAAATCATGCTTTTAAGCATTAATTTATACACTGGAATACTTGTAATTTTTAGAATATTTAGAATGTTCAGAATTTATTTTAATAAGTATATTTAGCCTTTTTTATTTACATCCCCAAATTATATTCTTGGACATTTCCAGAATGTTTTCTGTATTTGCAAAAATAATGCATTTAAGAGTTAACCTAGATATTGAAATTTTACCATAATATGAAAATTTGGTCTTCTTTATTTTCTTACAGTATGTTCATTGGTTTTTCTGAATAAAGACTGCGTGCTGGTATAAGGAAAACTGGAAATATCAATTATAACGTAAAAGTATTCGAACAAATAAAGATAAACTTCCGCTTTCCATGCCAACGCTTTTTATCAAGCTATTTTTTTAACTCGAACAGCCGTCCTCGAATTAAACTCAAGTTTTAAATAAAGTTTGTTTGATTCCCTCCTTCTAATTAAATATTCTCAGAAAGTACCTTTTGACAAACCAAATTATTTAAATGTCTACTTTTACTATATTCTTACATACAAACAAAAAGGAAACTAAACGTAAGCTACTTCAAATTATAACAAACAAATATTTTCTCTTAATTCTGGAAAACGCTTTCGTCATGATACAAGCTCAATTCTTTTCTTGTCGTAACTTTTATAAAATATCCTTTGGTGTCAATGTACTTCTTTCGTTTTGAATTTTTGTAAAATTTTACCGTACGAATTAAACTTTGATTTTCTTCTATCTATAGTCGACGCTCATACCGAAGAAATTAAATTTGTGTTTCTAACATATTTTTAACATATTTCTAATAAATATAAGTCGATCAATTAATTATACCCTTAATTATACACTTTTAATTTTATGCGACATTTGCCCGTATTAAAATTTTAAGTAACATTTGTAACAATTTATTATGGTTTACATGTAACATATGAAAATTCTATTTATAATAAAATTTAATATGTATATCAACTTCTTCCTATTAACTCTTTATTAACTAAGTTATGGTTTCCATAGCTGAATAGTACTGAATAATAATTATGTATTTTAGAAACCTTAATGTAGCACAATAATATATGTATAGCAATTGGTAAACAAAGAATCACATATTTATATGATACTTGTATTCATTCGTATTTACACATGCAATGAAGGGCAAACTTATGACAACTTTGGAATAATAACTTTCAGATCAAGCCTCTGGTATTTTTGATGTTGGTTGATAAATAATTTTGTACACAAACGTCGATATTTTTGACACAAAGTGTAGTCTTTGAGATTATTTGGTATTTTGTTTACTGTGTTCTATTAAGTTACTGTGTTTACTGTGTATTAATCTAACACTGATTAAATCAATGTAACTTCGTAAATTCTTTAAATTGTAGTAATAAAATTAAATTTCAAATTTCTTTCAAAAACCAGTGTGGTCTTTGCTGGAGAATTAAGCTTGAGCGAAGGCTCGTACGGACACGACCAATAGTCGAGTGACTACTCGGCACTCGACTGTTTTAAATGGTTTAGTGCGTAGAAAATGTCTGAATAGTATAGTTGAGCTTTTAAACTCTCGGGAGATGAGCAAACAATGTTATCGTGCGATACTAGATAGTGCCCAAAAATGTGGGTTTTTCTTACATCTTATACCGAGACACGTATCTATCTTGAGATGCTCCTTATTTTATTATGTATTGTAAAATATATACCTGTATATACATAATTATACAAGAAAATCACCAGCGCCCGTGTAATAATATTAATTTTCATGAGAATATATTGAATCGCGTTTCATCCTATATGCGTACACAATTTTAATAATTCCCTTCGAGGTCGCAACTGATCGCAGTTAAAATTTGCATTTTTTAAAACTATAATATTTAGTGATTAGAGGAGTGCAAATCATTTTTTGAGCAATTTCAGACATTTTTGGAAATGAATCAAAAACAAAATTTTTGGTAATTATTTAGAAAGTTGCTACTGAATTTCAATGATTTTCAAATGTGTTGTAGAATTCAACATTTTGAATAATTTATTTTTATTGGTTTTTTAAAACCAAAAACTTTTTTGGTTTTCGAAATATTTGCAAAAAGCAGTCGACACCACATAGCGAATTCTGCCTGCACATACTATGTATGTAGCTGTGACACAGTCATAAGCATAGCCGACACGTTCGCTGTTTGACGATCTGTTTCCATCCATCAGCTGTGAATCTTTTTATGCTTGTACCATACTTTACAAACCTCAATTATTCACAACTGCACGTGCGGAATTACAGGCAATGTTTTCAAAAATCTGTTCTGACAACATGATTTTCGTAGTCGAGTAATTCAATTCTTTCATGTCATAGTTGAAATGATATGAAAACTAGTCCAAACCTAAGCCAAATCATTAACCCCTTAACCTACAACTACGGGCATAGCCCGTAGCACGATGATCGGGCCAAACGTAAATATTACAGGCATAGCCCGTAGTACGATGATCGGATCAAACGTAAATTCTCGAACGTAAATCGTAGGTTAAGGGGTTAATGGTAACCATTTTTAATACATAGTTGTGCATGGGGTTGTAACGCCCGTAAGGATCCGTGGGTACTCCACCGAGCCGCCGTTTTTACATGTCGGGTTTAGCGTTAGGTTCATGGGCGTGTAACGGATCTTCATACGGACGTGGTGATTAAACACTCGAGATGTTAGTGATAATGTTCTTAGGTTCAATAACGAATCTATGATCAACGGGCTAACTCTTTGTTAAATGTAGAATATATTTTGAAGCACAAAGTAACGTTTGCTGTGGCGCTCGGTATAATAATGCACGTAAAGACGATGTGCAAACTCTCCAAGATGATCGCAAGAATAAAAGACTGATAGGAATTTTCCTCTATTTACGATCACGTTTGTTCGTTGCATATTGGCCGGGGATACCAACAAAATTCCAGCTGCCGTTGCTAGGCAGACACGCGTAGAGCTGACATTGCTCCTGCCCGGGGTTTGATTGTTAATACAACGTGTGTCCCACAATATTGGCACTTCTCTGTTAGGTAAAAACGTTCATCCCGTGACCGTGGCTACGTTCGACGACCAGTTGTGTCACCTCGAGCCCAAGCCCACCGTCACAAATCTCGGACAAACATAATAGGATTGAATCATAACAACTATTTCTAATTCTTATCATTTAAGTACAGCTATAACAAATAGTCTAGACTAAAGTATTGGGGATCTTCCCAAAAATTCCAAAAGAAAGGCCCCGATGTCCCCTCATCTCCGACATGTTATTTAATATGGATTGGGGTTGATATTCAATTGATCCACACAAATTGAATAACACTTTATATTTCACCTCCTCGCACAAAACGTCTGAACTCACCGGATACGCTTAAACAATTAGCACGTGGTCGATTTCTAAGACAAAAGATCGTCGTTAGAAGCCGTACCAACTTAGCTTATAGGAACTAGCAGTCATACCAACTTAGCGTTTCTCAACACGACATACATATATACTACATATAAACAAAAGATAATTTAGGTTTCGCATGAGGTAGAAGATGAGCCAGGCGGTCTTGCACAGCGGCCACCGTGTATCGCGTCGTTAGTGAGATTCGCATAATTCGCGGTGAACTCGGCGCGAAGGGGGCTCGTTATGTCATGCTTATGAGCGATTCCAGGGCCCCTTCCGCCATGCGCCAGGTACGGCTACCATGGAGGTTTTAGCCGGTACGAATCCGGCACTACCCGGCGCCCTCTCCCCGGAGGGGGTGCAGGGCGCCTATGAAGGTTTCTTCCACGAAAAAGAAGCTTTTGCCGTTTGGATCAATTTTCAAAATCGAACTGCCTCGAGACGGCTGATAACCTACAAACTACCGTACCTTTTAAAAATAATCTCAGAAACTAAGATCGACGACAATTAGATGTAGATATAGGAAAAGATTGCTCACGATCATGCCCTCGACAACGTATTAAAAAATCATTGAAATCCAAAATGATAGCAGCTTTCTAAATAATTACCAAATGTAATATCGTGGAAATTAAGGATATAAATCTTTCCCGATTATTTACAATTTATTAATATGGAATTGAATATACAGGTATAAATGGAACAGAAAACGATGTTTGTTTAACTGAAACTAAATGCGATACTCGTATCTATATCAAATAACTTCACAATTATTTGATAACTCTCTAACAACTCTAACAACTCTACAACACTGACAACTCGATCAGTTCTCTCAACTCGACTTTACTCTTCGACGTCTCGATCAACTCTGATTCTTGCAACACACATACTTTCCGGTTCGCACGCTCTGCCCTTTCGGTCGTCCCACCTTGAAAACACGAAATCGTCCTTCTGCTCTCACGTTGTCTATTGTTTTTCTCATATCTATGTAAGGACTACGTGACTTTAGTCAGGTAGGCACTCTTAAACATAAACCAACCACACAAAGATGACGCACACGGTTTTTTCTAGTTTCAACCGACCTCTAGTTCAAACTATTTTGCGATATTACACCAAATTTTTTGCATGTGTTAAAAGATATACATAATATCATTAAATTTTTTATTTCTGTCACATTAATAATTTCTTAACGATACAAATGTGTTATATTATAACAGAAAATTTTGTCATCGTTATGATATTATGGTAGACGGTGGGACGTGTTGATTAAAGTAAGAAGGAGACGAGTTAATTGAATTAACTATATTTACAGATATTTTAAACTGTAGAATGTAAAGTTAACCGCAAGCGTTGCTCGCTTGATGATATTCGTTATAAGATTGCGTGATACTGTAATACTGATACTAATTGTTATAGTGATTCGCTAGACTGAATTGTTACACTTATTCGCTCGACTGATTGACTTACTGACTGACTCGATGACTCGATACTGATGTTAATTCATGCGACTGACTGTGTCTGGAGGACATGGTCGTCTATTTATACTGGTCGAGGGAGGTACCGAAAGGTTTGAACTTGTCGCAGGTTGTAGGTTGCACGTAGCAGCGAAATTGCTTTGTCCACAGTTTGTTTATTACATTATGTGTGTCGTACAGTGTTAATCCTCTGTAGCAAAACAACTACATGAGGCAACTTCGTGTCGAAACGTCCTAAGGCGCATATGCCGCTACAATATCAATTATTCATATTAACATAGTCAACTCTAGAAATAAAAATGTTTATTTTATAAAAGTCGGAATTTATAATAAAAAGTTTAAAACATTTGTTTTTCTGTGATAGGATAATATTCATAATAATTACATCAATAGAACAGAATACTTCGTAATTTCGCGATTCATTCCACGGCTATCTAAGAAATTCCGGAATTTGGTATCCATAGGAGTAAGGGACTTCCGTTACTTTATTAGTTGTATTTTTACACTAATTTTTTATTGATACTCGAAGGGTGTTGCAGATGTGGCAAGCTACTAATGTACTCTGACAGGTTTAGTTAGATGTGTCTTGTGTGGGAACCGTTTTACTAAATTATTGGACTAGATTTTAGTGTTCGTACATGGCAAGTTACTAAATTATTTGCTACTCGATTGAACTACTGGACGTTCCATTACACTGTTTGGCTAAATTTTAATACTCACACTCAATAAGTCATTCAACTTAAAAACGACGTGTCTGAACGAATCCTAACAGATAGTACAACATTCATTATTATGATCAAGAAAATTTATTATATGTAGCTTCGATCAGTAGGTATTTATATAATAATAAATTATTTTGTTATGGATACAGTTTAAAGTTGTTCCTTTTTCTTAATTTTTGTTGAAGTAATTACTCCAAAAAAAAAACTCTACGTCTTTACTTTTGTATATCCATAACCTGGAGACCGCTGTTACAAAGAGAATAGAATTTAACGAAACAAAAAATTTCGAAATAAGGAGAGGTCCATATTATTGCGCTCTTGAATATAAATTATAATTTGGGTTACAATATCTATAAACAAAAGAGCTATAAGTAGATTTCTATTACTGTTTCTTGTAGTCTTCAGCTATAGCTACAAGGTTAACTCTTTGGTAATGTCTTTTGCTCTAAATATTATTTAAATTATTATTATTATAAAGTACAAATTAAATAATTAGTCCAGCTGGACATTTGGTAATTTTTTTAAGCTTAATACTATAAATATATGAACGTGCTCTCTATCATAGCTTCTGCTACTGTATTGTAACACTATAAGAGTGAGATATTTACACCTTTATTTATTTCAATATATTTTTCTATTACAAATTCATCCACTCGTTCTTCTATCAGTCAATCTCAACAATTTTTACAGAATTTTATATTTTATTTGCTACATGATGGTTTTATAAATTTTTCAAGAAATATCCACAAGTCTTGCGAAAACGTTTAATTTATCATGAATATCGTCACGTTGTTATTTTTTTGTTTGAAATTTACGAGGAAAGATCGACTAGTCTGATTAACGCAGTTGCAAGCAATAAATTGCGTTTGCGGACGTTACATTTAATGTATGATACTACGTGATTATTCGAACGGTGACGATCTTCGACCTTATAGCAATACGATTGCGTTCATACGTTATTCGACGTGTTTGAAAGAAAAATATATTGAAATTCATGTAACGTATTTGAAAGATTTAAAGATTAAATCGAGTGCAATACAACCATAAAATAGACTTCTAGTGCAAAGTTCGTATTGTATCAAAAGAAAACGTAGAGAGTAATAAAACGATTTAAAGAATTTTAGGGCAAATAGAAAAGTAACAATGCAAAACTATAATTTTAGAAATATAATAAAATACAATTTTTAGAAATATGCAATTCAATCTTTTATTTACATAGACGCAACGTAATCTATATAAAAAATAATATTGAAAATTTTTCATATCATTTATCTTTTGACGGCTATTTCAAAGGCAAAAATTTGTTGGCATCTTGTATATATATATAATGTTTAATTCTGGATAGTTCGGGGATCGATTCTGAAGTCTGAAAATCGAGAATCGATTTTCAACGTCCTGAGCTACCGATCTTCCTCCGTCAATTTTCAATGTTTTAAATAATTATTGTTTCTTCTGTGATCTTATCTATCTCTGATCTTGCTCTCTGTCCGTCCGTTTGGAAAATGAGTGTCTCTCAAAATGATTGTCCGTAAAACAAAGATAGTCGCTCTGTTCGTGAAACAAAAGAAGTCGTGCTGTCCGTACACCGAGGAGTCCCTATCACACTTGAACTCTGGGGAGTTTACATATATATGTATATATTTACAATAACTCATACTTCTTTTGTTTAAAATAGCAACTAGCTGATTTTCTTTCGTTTAGCATACTTCAAAGGTCACAGTTCAAAGAGGAAGCGAATTTTACAAAAATTCTATCAATTGATAAATAATTCCATCAGTTAAGTTTTATCTTATGCCCCTTTATCTTATCGTATTCCCCTAATTTATTTTCAACCGATTTTCACTTACACTATAATTTCGATCATTTGCACTTTCGTTAAGGAAATTATAATAGTGGAAAAAGTATAATTTATAAAAATGTTCTAATGGTAAAAGGTTAAAATATTACAATGCAAATTTAATTAAAATTTGAAGTTATTGAATTATGAAGTAATCTCACTCTCGTTTATCGTATAATGAAGGTATGAGAGGGTAATTAAATAAAAAAGAAAAATTATTCAGTTAAGAATATCCAATTTGTACCTGTATGATTTATGGCAGAGATTATGTTTTCTTACTAAGGAAATAAATGTGTAGAAGATAGTGTTGCTTTTAATCTGCTACTGAATCTAAATCTTCTTCTTGATACTAATTTATTGCAAAGAATATAGCAAGTAAGTAATTGTGAGAAAACGAAGTTCATAGTAATTTTAGATCTAACATGAAATTATTTATTAATTGTTGTTATGATTTAAAAACAAATGATTAATCATAATATTTTCCTTCCTTTAATGTTATAAAAGTTAATTGCAGGGTTTTTTGCAAGGCTGAAATGCACGAAAATTTTAATGTTGAAATTAATTCCCCTAAACAAGGTTATACATATACATTTGGGGGAAGAAGTGAAAATACAAATAAAAGAACAAAGCAACTACATTTTTCATAAAGACAAATCTATTTAGAGAAAGGACATTTTTATTAAAACAAAATTTTTTAGTGAATAGTTTAGTGATAAAGGTGTTTATTAAATATAGAAAGGAAAATTGTATACTCTTACGAACAAAACGTATTATTATGTTTAAAATGTCAAAATATCTTGAATTATGTATTTTTTATAAACTCGAGTTTATTATGATATTTTTTTTATAAAATCGAGTGACTTCTCTTCTTTTTTCAGACATATTGCACCGGAAGTTACTGCTCATTCTGGATTTTGAACTGTTAGGATTATTTATGTACACATGATTAGTTTTTAAAGTCAATATATCTTTTTCGATACTTCAGATACTATTTTGTACATACAGCACATGTTACAGCATTGACACGAAGAGAAGTTGCTCCAAACTTTTATTGAAAATCGAAGCTTTGTAAGTACTAAAAAAACATACCAGCGAAAAAGATATTCAATTTCTGGAAATTGTCCAAAGTTTTCAATTTCATTGAAAATCCCAAGTTTATATTAGAAAAGTAAATTTCAAGTTTTGAAATTCTGTTCAAAGATTTGGATGAAAATCGCGATTTTATACCAGGGCAATAGAACAGTAGAAGAAATAATCGATTTTAAATTGGAATATGATTGCAACAAAATAAATTCCAGGAATTGATGAAAGCTTTGAATTTGTAATTTTGATCGAAATCGTGATTCTGTATTAAGAAAATAAAATAGCAGAAGAAATATTCGATTTCAAGGTATTCCAAGAATTTTTTTTTATTATTTAATTTGTACTTTACAATTTGTCCAGCTGGACATTTGGTAAATTTCAAGAATTTAGCGCAACTTCCCTACGCACATTTATTTAATTTATGTAACGTACATTCCCTTGCTACTGTTCAAATTAGTTCTGTTTCATTTATTAAATGTGCTTTATTACTATTTCCTATTAAATCACTCAAAATAATTAAAAATTATCAAAAGAAAGAAAAACAGATGAAAGATAGTAATTTAGGAAACTGTATTGCATATTTTTAGACTAAATTCAGAATCGTATAAATAACATTTACGTCACCCAATTTACATTGCGATATCGAATAATGAAAACATTGTACAAGAAAAGTAAAAAAAGTTATAAAGTAAGTTGCATTAGCAATTATGATACAGAAATTCTGTAAACAAGAAACATAACAAATATATTAATAAACATGCCCATTATAGGTATAAGAAGAGAAATCTTCTTAAAAGTAATTTGAACTGTACTGCACAATCAAATTAATATTATCAATGAAATTTTACAAATTGCAAATTATTTGCCACTTATTGATATTAATACATTATCTTGTATAGTAACTTTTTAAACAGATCACACGGTTTCGAAAATGATAAAACTCATCGTATGATTCCAACTAAGAATATGCTTCGCCAGTAATGTTTATGCATTTATAGAAAATTTAAAGATACAAAAATACGCAGAACGTATCAAATGTACAAAAGTACATAAAATGTCCAAAGTATAGTACACTTTATAATATATGGTGAACGAAACAAATTTCTATTTAGATTCTATTTCTTTATTTATATTTATAAAGATATGAATTTGCAAAAACATTCACAGTCCACTGATAACCTGTTATACTGATTAATGCGAGTATAAATAACCAACTAAAAAAAAAAGAATTAATAATCTGTCATATGTTCATTGAAACTTATAAATAAGAATAAATATAAAGTAAGAATAATAATAAAACGCGTTAAGTTGAACATTAACGTGGAAAGTTACTGTGCACACTATGACAGGAAGCAAATATTCCAATATAAGGCAGGGATGAAACCCAATAGTACAAGTAATGAATGGACATATTGATTCATTTGTTGGTGGATTCTCATTTGGATAGCAGTAGTACGTTACACGATAGAACTGGTGGACAGCACTTGCAATGCATTCGGTTGCGGTATGATCAGCCACTTGGTAGTACGAAATATACATGTATGTTATTGTACGTGTGTATTCGACGCAACGGTCCAGTGCATATTTCTCGTATTAGCTTTATCCACGCATGGCCATGCACTACAAGTAACATTAGTGCATCTTGTCTTCCGCAAAATTACTATAATACGCGCGAAATGTCTGAGTTTCACTGCGAATTTCTACCATGTAGCGTAAAATTAAACATGTACCGCGTGAAATCGTGGAAAATGTGTGAAATCGAGACAAAAAGATGAATAAATGAATGTCAGATTTTATCTCGATTAAATTGTTAAAGCGGTTATTAAAACCCGTTTTTTATTCCTATTCGAGCATATTGTTTATTGTTTACCATTTAATTACTTATAAATTTCGCATTTAATGTTTATATTGTAAAATATTTTATTGCCCGTTTAACATTCATCATTTATAAATATTATATTATAAAATGATATTATAAAATATTTTCTTAACGTTTATAAATTTATTACATTTTTAAAGGGCGATTAAAAAATTGTATATTTAAAATATAAAAATAATTGATACAAAGTAGCAATAATGAATTGTTTTATTACTTATATTTGCATAATAATATAGTATTATATAAATTCCAGTTATGTCTAAATCCCATTATATCATTGTTATCAAAAGTTACTGTAGAATTCCATAAACTGAAATACTATCCATTCGAGTATATTATTTTATAACTTACATTCAGAGTTTTATTTTATTATTTTCATAGTCACAATATGTACTTTAAATAAAGATAAGTAACTTCTATAATATATTCAAGAAAACGTTTAAGTATCTAATAATAAAAGAAATTCAGTTATAACAAAGCTATTACATACTGATATTAATGCATCCCCACAAACTAGTGTTTAAGACTATATTAATCTGAAGAGTACATTTCATGCACAGTATTTTATATACAGCAAATTCTTAAAATAAAGATATGGTATGATAGATATAAAAATACAATAACAACAATATAAATTGCTAATTTTCTAAATTTCTCAGACTTATATTTCGACATTTACAAATTTTTAATTCTTTCATTTCTTGCAATATGAGAGATAGTTCTTGCGAGATATCGCTCGACTACCTCAAAATGCAATTTAATGCAATCGATTCTCTTTAAAGCGTAAGGGTGGTTCGGAAAAAAAGACAGGATAAGCGCATAGCTTGTGGAAGAATTGCGTGTTTGTTTGTTGAAGTTCTATTACAGAACTAATGGTTGAAGTTAGGCAAATTGCTCAGAGTGGACACTCGAATTTCTTGATTTAGTATTTGAGAGAGAGAGAGAGAGAGAGAGAGAGTCCAACTAGTACGTACTGGTCACATATCAGGCAGCGATAAGCAACATCAGAGTATTCGACTAACAGTTCGCAGTCGATAAGATAATAAAGCGCGCCGAGTTTAAAGAAATAAAAAGGTATGCTATATTTACAAAAATTCCGCGTCAACTGGTTTTTCTTATTTAGTCATCGATTATTTAAACTATCACTAAAAATTCCGCGTCGTTGGGTTTTCCTTATTTAGTCATCGATTATTTTATCATTCACAGAAATCCTTGAATATTAAATCATACATTTTTGAAAGCGTGAGTTGCGAGCTAATTTTAGGTAGAATTAAATATTAAAATATAAGATTAGTTTATATGTCCCTTAGATGAGTTTTTCCGATCGGGAACCGTCGGATAAATAACTGAAAGTCGAGTTAGAAATCACATGAAAATTATTATTTCTCTATACTTTCTCTTAGCTCACATATCTATGTCAAATCAATTCTCGACGACAATCACGCCTCGCGTAATTTTTAAAGTTAAAAATCACGATTTTGGAAAGTGGTTTCGGTCTATAAAAGTTTGAGAAGACTAATACAACATTTTTCAAAATCATGTCCAAATGTTTACGAGTCTTGATCTGAAAATTTTCCGCTCTTCAAGAATTTATAATCAATTTTCTCGCATCGAAATTCATTAACATTTATAACATCCCTGCAACATCTAGTTTGGAAACAGAATTTTTTACGTTCTAATATCTCGCGGTATGGTTTATCCCTTTCACAGCGAAATTTTCCGTCAATCAACAGAATTTCACTCGGCTTCACTCGCAGAGGTGCGAATAGAGAAATCGCGTGATATAACACGATGCTCTTTTTTGCAAAATTCCTGGTGCAGAACTTGTACGGTCATCTGTTGTATATCTGTTTGGAAATGAACAACAATGAAAGGCGTAAAACATCGCCATGTAGTTTTATGTTCGCGAGTATGGTCGTACAACGGCGACAAAGAGTCACGAGACTGCGAATAATTCGTGGACTAGACTTATTTGCGGGATAAAATAAGCGCCGTTCCGCGAGACGGGATACAAACGACGATAAAGCAGGATTTACAGGGAAATAGCTGTCGAACAGCGGTTTTTCACGCTAGAAAAGATTAAACGATCTTGCTGCAACGTTCTTCTTCGGCAGTCACGTCCTGACAGGCGTATTTTTGTCAGCCATTGTGGAAGAAGAGTAGCAAACTGATTCCGGATCGTTTCAGCTTCGAATTATAGGCTACTGAAAGTTTGCTTTGCTTCGAATTATTTTCTACTTCTTGCGATCAAACGTGCTGTTTAATCAAGTTGAAGATAAATTTGCGTGTGTCATGTTAATTAGAAAGGCTAGACGGTTGGGCAAAGTTTGGACGAGTATGTACAATAGTTCACGAAAGTACTGAACACTTGTATTTGGTATGAATGTTATAAATACTATACGTGTATTATACGAAACATTTTAAAATGTAACTACAACTACAATAACAACTATCGTGATCATATTTGTAATATTTGAAACGAATGTACGTGGACGTTACAAATTATTTATTGCAAGCATACATTTTGCTGATAATCAAAATATTTGAATTGTATGTTATTCTTTGTATTAGTAAGCCTCAATAATTTTACTAAAAACATCTTTAATACTAATTGAATATTTAAGATTATGTAGATTAATATTCCAATGTTCTTATATTAACTTTCTATCAAGTTTACATTTACAATATGTGTCTTGTAACTTTTATACATAGTTCCGAATTAGTTTTAAATTTTATCAACATAATCACGATAATCCTACCTTGTTGCAGTGCTAATGAAATTTCAAAATGTTTCGTATAATATAGTATACATGTTATAATATATTTCGTATAATATAGTATTTTTATGCATGTATACTATATTATATTATACATATAGATTTGCAAACTAAATAACATAAATGTAGTATAAAACGTTTGTATCCAATTTCGATTAGAAACTTAAAGAAACGTAGGGACATTTGTAGAAAAATGGAAAATGTTTCATTTCAATGAAATTAAAATATTATAAATTAACACAAGCGATGTACAGAACAGTCACGTATAGTACAAAAAATACATGCAATTTTTTCTTTTCGCATCTTTGCAATCACATCAACACGTTCGCTTCAATTTACTTGATTATTATTTTCATACAAATGGAATTAAATTAGTAAATAAATATACAAATATTTATTAAAAAATTACAATCAGTGACGATTTTATTGTACTAACCAAGCAACTAAAGGGTCAGACTTGTGAATTAGCATATTATTTGTATGACACAATAATAAAGATTGACTTTAAGACGATTTTTCCAACGAACGTTGCAATGTACAATTTATTACATAATCTCAAATATTGTTGAAACGCCAAAAATCTATGATTAAAAGCATACGTACCTTAATTAATTTAATTAATTTTTAAGAAACCAACGTTAAATAATTATGAGAATGAAATAGGATATTTTTCAAAATTAGGAGTCAAGTCTGGTAATTTTTCCATATTAAAGTAGTAGTTATTTTAAAGATAACAGTTTTCTACAAAGAATAAAATTATATTCACAATGAAAAATGAATTTAAAATTAAGTTGCTGTACGTCATAAGACTGCAACTCGCAAAAATATTTTTCCTTCTGCTCGTTAAATGGAAATTTTTGTGGTTCTATTTCAGAGTAGCATCTGGTTTGATATTCTTCCTAGAGATTACCTGGGCCATCACGCTGTTCGTACAGATCTGCGTCAGGTATACATATTTAACTTTATAAAGCATGCTTCTATATTCTATTACCATTAAAATAAAAAATAATATATAATGATTATATATTAGATAATAGCATACTTATATTTAGGTATATTTAAAAATACATTATATGAACATTGTACTGTTATATAGGACATGTATTTTAAAATACATTAAAAAATTTCAAGTTTTTCAAATTTCAAATAGAAATTAATATTATTTAATTATGTGTGCGTGAAAAATGGGATTTAAAAAATTTTAAACGCCTCACATACCTAATTACATATTTTAATCAACTTTTCATCATATTATTTCTATTTTATAATGTTAATGTTATTGTTACTGGTGACTGCGGATATTTATGCAAATTTATATTCATTTAAATTCGATAAAATAAATGAAATCTAAGCAGAGATTTGTTTCATACACTAAATATTATAACGCGTACTATGCTTTCCACATTTTATATATTTTTGTATATATCTGTAGCTTTAAATTCCTCGAAATAAAATTAAATAAATATCCGCAGTTTATTCGTTATATTTTATTTTATTCCATAAATTCTTTTAGATCTGTCACTATGAGAATCGGGCGCGTTTAATATTTTCCAATTTCCAACATACCTACAACAATTCGAACATGACCAGTTTGTCCACACTTCTTTATGAGCATTCTATAGTTTTTTTCAAATAAATCACGTGTTATTCCAATCCACCTATTTCTTTTCGCTCTTGTGTTCTGTCATTGTCTATTGAGAATGCTTCAGCCGAATCTCATTGATTTTCTAATACCATTCGAGATATTCCAATAAACGCAAAAACATCGACGAAATCGAGCAACTATCTGCAAACGAGAAGATACGAAGAAAAAGTACTTTCCACTAGGCAGAGAGCAAGAGAGAGACGAGAAGCAGACTGTTAATTATCAGGTCCGAACTTTGTCCCAATTTTCTCGACGTTCGATCGCGAATTCGCTCGATGTGTAAAGACTGGCCGAAGAATTCGAAGGGTGAACGAGGAAGATATGCAAGAACGCGTTAGAGGGGTTGAGGATTGTGAAGTCACTAGAAGTCTGGTCTCATCAAGGGCAAAGAGAATATAGCGAAAGACCGAGGGACTACAGCGAAAAAGCAGTTTCTAAAGGAAGAAGTGATTTTATTGGCGAACCAACTTCCGGCAATCTATCTCGACTCGACACTACTCCTTTCGGGAGTTTATATCTTTGTCGATTAAAAGGGAACGGTGGTTCGAATGTCGGTCTTCAAGGTCTTCTTACTACGACCAATGAAAATGAGATGCTTTATGCCGCGTACGCGGATAATTTTTCTTTCTCTTCTTTATTTGTCCGCCGATGGCACCCCTTGAATGACAATTCAAAGGGTGGTTCGTTTCTCCCGGGTTGAATAATTGTGTGTAATTATTTTGAGGTATTATTTTATTATGAATGTGGATTCTTATGTATTCATAGGAAATTTAAAGGTGCAAGAAATCACACAAAATCCATATAGTACGTAAAAATATATAAGTTATTCAATACAGAGTATCCCTTAGAATATTTAATGGATGAAAGAATGTTTTCACTAGTTTGTTCTAAATTACATACATAAAACTGTAAATTCGCAGTTTTATTAATTATATTTGTAAAAATATGGAATTACAGAATACTACGAGATTCGTATTTTGGAAAAATACCTAGACTTATTTGTAGGATGGAATTATACAAGGCTTTACATAATAATTTATCAAGTTTTTATAAAATAAATTAGAGAAACTTGTTAATTAGAGAATTTGTTATCTAGAAAGTAGAAAATTTAATAATTTAGGAAGTAGAAAATTCGAATAGATTTCGGATTTTAAACGTAATATCGTGTTATAAGTATATTGCGATGAAAATACCATACGTCTCTTTATCATTTAAAATTGATATGTACTTTAAACAAAGTTGAAAAAAACTGTAAATACAGTGCATAGTAAGATTAATAAAATAATATCAAGTTTTTCGTAATACAAAAGGTAAAACACTTTCTTATACGAAAAATATTGCTGTTTAATTATGGTTATTGTATATTGAGATCAAAAATGATTTATACATATACTTCTTTATCAATTAGAATTAACATTTAAAATGAAGTTAAAAACAGTTGCCCAATATTAATAGGTAATAGCATAAATATAACAGGACCGTGATAACGATTAACAATTAATTGTATAAATAATTTTACATGATATTGTAATTAAATAATTCGAATTATATTATTTGATACAAACAACTTAAAATGATTTTAAATAATAACAATTATATTAATATTACATTTGTATATCTTCCTAAGAATAAATCAGTCTAAAATAAAAACTGAATAGGATGTACATATTGTATAGATACATATCTTTGAAACATGTATATATTTGCTTGTACACAATGTAACAGTGTTTAAATTCAGAGAACATCACGCAAATTGATACAATATTGTTAATAATATTCATATCCATCAGACATCTATCGCTATAATTAATTGTTACCCCAATTATGACTAATTGTCTCCTATTAGTTTATGTATGCATGAAAATGTAAAGACAATACATTAAACAGTTTCATTCGTAAATTCTAATTAAACATTAAACGTATTATTGTCATAATTTATTATTTTTGATATTGTAGCTGCACCCGACGCGTCTCCGCAATACAAAGCATATCAGCGAAACGTAAGATCGGCGTGGCTAATGAGCCATCGATATCCCTACGGTCCTTATTGTAATATTATATTATATTATATTATATTTGGAATATTTGGAAGAAAGCGTACGCGGCAACAGTCGCTGACGCCTAACGAACGCGTGCGTAGTGGAGACATCGAGGGGCATAGCAACAAAAGAAATGAATTGGTTAAAAGAGACATTCGAGTTTGAACAGCGAAGTGAGGAGAGTCGAAATTTAACAACGAAGCATTGTCGAGAAGCGAGGAAGTCAGTGGTAATCGAGGATTGTACGAAACCAGTTGAAGGCAAGGATTATTGATTGTTAAATAAATATATTATTGAATACCGCCGAGTATTTCTTTGCAACCTTACACCAAACATTACCTCAATATTATTTATTATTTAATAACATTAACTTATTTATGATTAATATATATAATTTTACATTCTAATTATGTTTATTTTATCTTGTTGGAAACTTCAAAAATAGCTTTCAATTTGGTGCAATAAAATGTTAGAGTTAATTTGAAATATAATTTTATGGTTTTAAAAAATCGTATATTTACTGACAATGATGTTATTTAATAATAAATAGTATTTCATGAATAACAAAATTTAGTCAATAATTTTGTACATACTAAAAATTGTCAAATCTTACCAACACCTCATTCCTTTCTTTATTCCATATCTCAATGAACTTACTTGTTTTTTTTTTTTATATCATATCCAATTCATAACAAAAAAGTTAGTTGCTTAATATATATATTATCGCCAGCCCACATGATTCAATACTGTTTGTATTGTTACATATCAATATTGTCAAGAATAATACTTTCTTTCGTAGCTAAAATATTCGTAAACATTCAGTTTCATTTTTAATGAGATGTCTATTAACATATAAGAAACAGCAAAATGTGAACGAAATATAGCCCAATGTAATTTAATTTACTATTAATTTCTATTTACTTAAAAAAAAGTATTTATTTTAACATCTATCGTAAACATTGTTCCTTACAAACAAAATTATAAATAATTGGTTTTATATATAGTAAGATTAAACAATAAATATGTTAGTACATATATATAGTTTAGCATACAAAAAATTTTAACGTGCTATTATTATTATTCTTATGGATTTCCTTTTAATTTACGAGGGACGTTTTAATTAACACATTCAATGCGGCACATAAAATAGGAAAGAGCCCCTAGTGGCGGAAGTCCATTTTTCTTCTATCCATTTATCCAGACGTCATCTGCAAGAAAATAAGGAACCGCGATAACGCGTATTTATCTCTTCGGTTTCGATTTCCAGTACTTCCATTACTCGTTACATACAGTAATATATCTAAATACAAGTTTTTGTTATGTATACTGAATATGTATATTGAAATATATTTAAATGCGATATGAACTATTTTAACTTTTTAAGTATGACAATTAGAACCTTGTACTTTTTCAAATATACAAAGTTTTTAGTATTTATACTGCAATTTAACTCATCAATTATTTATTAATTAGATCTAATTTTTAATTTTTATTTTTGAAAATATGTTGTTAGCATACTAAAAGAAAATATAAAGGAGGAAATTTGTGTTGTCAAAAAGTATATACGACAGGAATCTTTAAATGAATTAATTTTTATTAATTAAGTATAATTAAAATTCGAGTTCAATAAATGTATACGTTTCATGTATACAACTTTTTAAAAAATCCACATATGTAATATTTTTTACCATATTTTCAATATATATACTTATAGATAAAGAATTATAGTGTAAATATTTACCTGAAACATTCTTAATATAAGAAAAGACCGTCCGAGTTAGAGGAAATTAAAAAACGAAAAGCGGTTATCTTGCATATTATTAGTACAAAATTATGTAATTTATCATTACCTACAAGTTTGCTTTCTGAATTTATTGAATTTTCTACAAAATATTAGAATTTAATTTTGCATCATATCCGAACAACAATGTGTTAATATCACAAAGGAAAATATTATTTTCAATTGCACCATAAATTAGAATCTATAAAACAATACTCAAACGAAACTTATAAAATGACACTGGAAGAACTTTCTCAAGAATGTCATATAAACCATATATTACATGAAAGCTTATATTCCTCTAAAACAGTACAACTAAAAAATAAATTTAAATTTCCATATAATATACATCATATAAATTTTCATATAAATAAATTTATTCTCTATCATATTTTTGTATTTAACATTTTTACTCAAATAATTACAATTATTCTATTTTAAATTTAATCGCAAACAACATTTATATCAGCATATTTTATTGATTCCATAAATCTAATTCGCGAAGACACAATTCTTGTCGAAAATGACACGGAGCTCTATAACACCGTCTACATATTTTGTTTCAGAAATGACGAGTCTCTTTGCTCGTGCTACTGGTCGGCAGTGGTGGCGATAACGAGGGGTTGGCGAAGAGCATTGTTTTATCTACCTCTATCCTGTATTTTGGCATGGAAACCGCACAGTCTTGGGTTGTCCTATGTCGCGGGTAATTGGACAAACTAAATGTTTAAATATTTTCCGTATATATCTCGTTGCAGTTGAAATCTTTGAATTGTCTAAAACGATTCACATTATTGTAATGATTGATATTTCGCTCGTTTCCCTGTTATGTTTTCTATTTTCTGGTCATTAATGTCATAGGTCATATTAATTTTTAATCAGTTTCGCGTAACATATTGATGAGATTTGAACATTGCTTTATTAAAGGAAATTAAATTACCCGGAAATTATACTGTGTTGTCGAAATGCTGTTTCTTTGTTTTCTACAAGAACAGTTAACTATAATTAAAATGCAGTTTGAGCTATTGGCAAATAAAAATGAATTATTCTATCTTCAAATAACATTAACTTATATATTTATGTAACTATCCTTTTTATGGGTTGTAATTTTAAACGCGCGTTACCTTGTTTCTTATCACATTAACATAATATAAAGATATAGAATAAAACACACAAAAATTGAAAATGTCGAATGATTTTATAATTATGAAACACAGTGTGTCATAATGATTAATAAGACTGTAAACAATCAATTAAAAAATAAGAAAAAATAACTTGAAAATTATTCTTATCAGCAACATAGTAACGTTCTGTGTCCTGGTAAGAGTGAAGGCATTCAACGAGATGTTGAAAGAAACCTGGCAAGAATTTAATGCAAAGTAACAACGTCGAAAGCAGATCGAAATGAAAAAAATATTTCTCGTTATTTTCCTCCTGTTGTTATATCCGCAGCCGGACTTTTGGCAGTGCTATCCTTGCTGCATATTGCGTCCAGTGCTTTGGTGGGCCGTGGTTCCTGTCAGATGAGTAATGCTATGGATTCGGTTGGCGAGAGTCTTCTAAGTACTAGGCCCGAAAATTATGATCGCTTCGAAGAAGTTCTGGTAAGTGAATGAGGTAAACACGTAAGTTCCTGCCCTTTGCATTAGGAGATTGAAATTGAAAATCCTGGAGTCACTATCATGGAAATGTAATTTAATATCATTACAAATATTACTACAGACGTGGCTAATTCTTTCATTGTTCTAGTAATGCATCCTACACATCATTTGAATCAAACATTTATTCTAAACTGAAGATACGAAGTACTCAAAAATGCGAAATTCTTAAGTAATATCAATGAAAATAACAATTATTAAACAATGGTAAAGACTGTATAAGAATAAAAAGTTAAGAAAAATTAAGAAATTATAAGTATATTAACTATATTATAAATATATTATTTCAAAAATGGAATAAATTTTTTAAACTTTTTAGCATATAATGTGGAAAAAATGTAATCTAATGTGAATTTAACACGTTGACCGCCACGACACCCGTATTCGGTGCCAGCAAAGTTTCTGGTCGGGCCGCGTAACCCATATTCGCTTATTTGACTACTTGCGAAGGATCGTCGTAGGTATTTGAAAAGTTATTCCATAATAATAAAACTATTGAATTTTTATAAAAGTAATACGAAAATGGTTTATTAAAAAATTATTTAGAATGTAAAACTTTAAAGCATTCTATACATAACTGAGATTGGTCGGGACAATTTGGACAATAAGTTGTTGTTTTCTTCAAATTCTTTTGTGCCTTTGTTCGGTCCATTCGACGTCTTTTATTTGCATAACATAGTTTGCATGCGCATCTAATGCTTCTTCCGGAATTATTTTTCCGAACGGCGATATTATGCTGACTCCGTCGAAGACAAGGATTTTTCGTATTTTCAGACAACCCTAATAATTTTGCAACTAATAATTCTCTAAATATTCTAATATTTATATTCTTCCTTGTTGCAATTTTGTAAACCGTCAAAGCGTTTACAACAGAAATTCCCAGAAGGAGTTGAATGCCAAGTTTTCTGCACCATTTGATTCCTTTTCTAATTGTGGTGGCATATGAAACCATTTGGTCGGAATAATCTATACCATACTTTCCTTCATTATATTCAACAACAGCTAGTAGTTTTAATGTTGCGAACAAACGAAACGAGAGATCATTCTTGAGACCACCGCTTAAGCGACTCGCATTACTAAAATATCGATGGGAGCACCTAGCAGAGAACGCTTGGTACTGCTACACGCGTGGCCTGACGGAGATTTCTTTGAAAACGCGCGTGGCAGTCAACGTGTTAATGTGCAATTTAATGTGATTGACCTTTTGTTGTTATTTACTGTTAGGGCGTTTACAGAACCGTAAATTTTAAAGGTACCCTAAATAAAAAATGTTTCATGTTCAAATATAAATGTTTGATTACAAACGTTGATACAAAAAATGTAAATAATAATTGTAATAATCTATAGGTAAATTTAATCACAACGTAAATTTATCAACGAAACTATTTACCTACATGAAATGTATAGGCAAAGTGTAAACATGCTGCTATCTTGTGAGAAACTTAGCGATGAAATACCTATCTTTACAGTTTAAGGATTAATAATACATTATTTTACTATATCGTCTTCTTCTTGCATAGAAAATGGCCAACTTTTTTCGCAGATATAAATATACGGTGCTGTGTATTATCGTGCTTAATTAAAAAAAATTCTAGGATTTTTTATGTCTTTTGGATATATAATTTGGAATTAGATATGTAATTGTCTTCTAAAACTTAAGTTCTTGGATAGTTGCTCTTAAAAAGGTAAGCTTAGAGGTAATTTTGATATTCCTCTTCGCGAAAAATTTTGGATTTTGATGGCCATATATACATTCGATGCTTTAGGTTAATAGTAAAAAATTTATCAATCTGAATCAAATTGATCAAATAGTACGATAAAACGTACCAAATGTTTAGAAATTGCAAGTCACTTCTCGCAATATGCCACTAATATAAATACGTAGAGACGCACAGAGACGTTAAATGAAAATATGTCCAGACTGTCATTATTTTGTTAATCAATTTATTGTGAGAAGAATAATGGTTACGAAACAGCATGAAGTGATCTTTTTCATTATCTGTTTATTAAACAACTTATTCACTGAAGAATGCTAGAGAAACCTAAATTTTAAATAAACTTAATTTTCTAGTCACTATATTAGCATTAATTTCCTTACTATAATTTTAGTAGCTTCACATAATAATATCTATTTTTTATTTTACATTTTTACAAAAATTTGTTATTACCTTTATTTTATTTTACTTTACTTCATTTTATCTTTATTCTCATAGACTGTACAATGAATTCCATGTAAAATGTAAAAAAGGAAGATACAAACAAGTGTTTAATATGTATACGTTTTGCTAACGAGTTGTCTCGAATATAATTAATTCTTGAAGGTTATAATATAAAATTCAACAATTGTTTTTCCAATTGTACGTTAGTAATATTAAAATTGCTATCCAAGTATCACTTAAATTGGTAAATTGTATTTCTTGCATATGTTAAAATTGCTGGATTAATTTATATATCTAGTAAAAGGTATATTTGTGTTTTTATGTTTATTTTGGTATTTTTTGCGGAAGATTTATTTTACGAAAGATTTTGACATTAGCGCATGCAAATGCCATTACAGTCATTTCTAAATAAGATTTGAAATTGTCGTTTTTTATATATAATATACAATTGTTTATAAACTCAATACCGCAATTAGCTCATTTCTGCAAAAATATGACATAGACGCTTCTTACATTAAGCCACAGATATAAAAAATATCTATAGATAAATTTTATAGAAATTTCTCTAATTGAACCTTATTTTAAAGATATTTTATTACATTTCAATAATTGTATCATTTCTCTTGAATGGCATTGCGTAGTGAAACACTTCTAATAATTATTATTTTAAAAAATCAAGCACTTTCAGTAGCAGAATAAAGAGAAAAAGTAAAAATTAAATTAATAACAAATTTTTATAACAATTTGAATAATTGTAATATTAGAACAAAATCTAGAGGTACAGTACTGGACAAAATTATGACACCTTACATAAATATTTGTATACTGGACCTATTTAAAAGAAGAAAATGTACATTTTATACATGTTACACATAAGACAGAGAAAGCAATAATGTTACTAGCCTTAAGTATGACTCACAGATTATCTAGCACGTTTTTGTCCATATAATAATTGTTCAGGATCTCACGGCTCTATAAAGGTGTTTTTATGTTACGTATTATCTGCACAATGGACATACAAAATTTCCTCATATAATATACAATACAAAAGTTAGGGAAAGAGATGTATGTAAATTGGAACTGACTTTGGTTGGACAAAATTATAAAATACTTGACTAATTTTCCATCCTTATTTCTGTGGCGGCACTAAATACCAAGTAGTGCCGGACGATGACAGAGCAGTGGTTAGCACCTTAGATTACGAACCTTAGGTTACGCCGGAGTCCGATTTTTCTTCCACGATACAAAAATTGTTTATTTGTTAGAATATTTACAATCAATTCTCGTTGAGAATTTTCAGTAACTTGCTTCAATCTAAAGGGTATTTTCTTTTTAGTCTGCGGATCTGGTCCGTCGTGTCAAGTAGTTGGGTGACTAATGGGTTGTGGTGGTTGTTGACTCTAGCGTTATATCTGCTTCTGAACTTGCAAATTTCTTCCTTGACTGTGGGTATCTTGAGGTCGCGGTGGATTGTTTCGTTGGTAACATACCAGGGTGCATTTATTAGGGATCTTAGCGTTTTTTATTGGAAGCGTTGGAGTATTTCAATGTTGAAATTACTTGCTGTTCCCCATAGTTGGATTCCGTAGGTCCAGACAGATTTTATTACGGTCTTATAGAGCGTAATTTTGTTCTGCGTGCTTAGGTTGGAGCGACGGCCAATGAGCCAATAAACGATACAAAAATGAGAAGAAAAACTGCTCCAGCACTCTGCTCCAGCAGTAGCGCACTATCGCAACTAATCACTACAAACATATACCCCTCATTTCTGTCAATAGTTATTCGATTGCGAGTAGATACAGAAACGGAAATCTATCATTTATTCATAATATTAATGCATTTATTTAAAAAAAGAAGATGTAATGGGTCGAAGAAAATTTCTAGAAAGTGAAGTCAACCAAATCATTTTGTTATAGACAGAAAAGTATAGCAGAATTTCGAAATTGTTAAATATGTGTGGTGTGCAGAATATGTACATTGTATTAAAAACTTGAGATTACGAGAGAGAAGGGTATAATAAAATTGTGAAATTATTAAATATGTTGTGCGGTATATGTATATTGTATTAAAAACGCCAGGAGCTTATAGGAAAACTAAAAGGAATGAGAGACCTTCTGTTACACCTGAACGCGATAAACGAGCAGTTCTGAGTGTTACTTCAATTTTAAAAAGGAATGCGAAATAAATCGTCGTATTCTACAAGAAAGTAAGTATATTAAACGCAAAAATTTGAATATTCCACTGGATGAAAAAATGGAAAAGTGCCATTTTTAACGATGAAAAAATATTCAAGTTGGACGGCCTTGTTGGATGGAGTTACTATTTCCCATGATCTCAACACGTTGAATACGGATAACTCCACGGTGGTGTGAGTGCTTTTAGAGGCAAATAATGCTACGTTTGCATTACCAACGTTCAGCGTGTTGAGAAAAAAAGAAACGTAGACATTGAACGTACAGAGAGCGATAAGCGATAAGCGGTAAGCGATAAAATTGGCATTTGGAACATTGACATAGGCTGTGCCATCATTTGTTTCACCGCTTATGGCTTACCATTTACCGTTCTCTATGTCCAAGACCGAAGTTTCCATCAAATAGCAATTTTGAAGAAACAGAAATAAATTTCTTACCATGCCACATGAAAAGCGACAAACAAAAAAGCGCTAAGTGTCTTGTAATTTTGTTCAGGAAAAGTCAGTTCAGATTTACAACATTTCTTTCGCTAATTTTTTTGTTACATACAAATATAATACATAATATTCAATATATGTATAAAATGTATAAAATGTACATTTTCTTCCTTTAAATATAAGATTTTTTTTTATATTTATTTCTTTGTATTCACAATTTGTCCAACTTGGACATTTGGTGGAATTTTTTAGCGTTTATATTATCACGTTGGTGGCTACCCCCAGCGGGGTACCACCATCCTCGCGTTTTTGCTAGGTTATATCCTTTGTGATGTACGTAATGTACGTAATATGCCAACACCACACGGAGCAATATAAGATATCTTATAATTTTGTTCAGTGCTGCATATGATGAATAAAGACGCTGCTGTTAATTATAATTTCAAGGATGGTTTCAAATGAAATAAAATTAACATTTATATTACATACTCTATTTCTTGTATTCTTCTCATTTGCCTAAATTATACAAGCACGTTGACGTCAGTATATTTGTGTATATTCAATAAGCTCTTTTTTGATATTCCAATTGGTATAAAATTTTAAAATATTCTAAAAAAATATATTATAATAGTATTTGTTATTATATTATTACAAAGTATATGTAAAATAATGCAAGTTATTACGTACTTAAAACATCTTAAGATGGTAAACAATTTTTTTAACTTCAGTTCTTCATACGTAAATGCGCTTTGTAAAGGTAATGTCTGTTCGCGTACACCATATTTTACCGAGGTACCGATGGACTTTGTAACGTGCAAGTTACATAAGTTACATTACGTAATTACATAAGTCTTGCTATATACTATACTATTAAGTTACTATTTTATTTATTTGTTTGCGTGACATTAAGTAAAATATTTTTACTTTTCTTAATAAAAAGATATTTAAATATCTGAACTTGAAGAATAGAACAAAAGATGGAATATTTTAAACTTATAATTTAAGTAACAAAATGTTCAGTCTTTCTCAGTCAGTAAATATACGGGGTGGTTGGTAACTGGTGGTACAAGCGGAAAGGGGGTGATTCTACGCGAAAAAAGAAGTCGAAAATATAGAATAAAAATTTTTCGTTTGAGGCTTTGCTTTCGAAAAAATCGACTTTGAATTTTCGCTCGGTACGCGTGCACTTTATCACGTCTCGTTATAACGGATCTCACTGTAGATCGTTGTCTCGATGGATATTATCGCAGTTTAAGTGTGTTTTTGCCGTAACGGAAAATTAGGAATACAGAATGAAATAATATGAAGTAATCATAAAGTTTATTATTACAAAAATTGCTGAAAATGTTGCCCATTCTGCCGAACACATACTTCTGCTCTTCTAATTAAATTTCTATGAACACTTTCTAACGTATTCGATTGTTTTAAAGTATGAAAGGCTACAATAATCTTTTCTTTCAATTGCTCTTGATCTACAGTGAGATCCGTTATAACGAGACGTGATAAAGTGCACGCGTACCGAGCGAAAATTCAAAGTCGATTTTCTCGAAAACAAAGCCTCAAACGAAAAATTTGTATTCTATATTTTCGCTTTCCGCGTCCCCTTTCCGCTTGTACCACCAATTACCAACCACCCTGTATATCTCTGAATACAAGTTAACGATGAATTTAATAGTTTCAACGATTTTATTATAACGATTATGCTTTGTAACTTTGGAGTCACAACGGCGTACAACGGTTACGCTGGTATCCCTTTGCATCCGTGCCTTTCGCACGTTTTTCGGTGAAACTGTTGCACTTAGTCCTCTTTCTTTTTTTCTGTTCTATTTGTTTATCTATTGAAGTTGAACTAGGACGTCCTCTTTTCCTACTGATTCCTTTTTCGCTCTTGATATAAATCGAAGTCGAAATCGAGTCGAATCGCACAATAAAAAAGCCTTATAGCCCCATTTCTTTGGTCTTCTGGGCACATGTTGTTTTAAACAGCACTTTCCTTTAAATGGTATTATTTCTTCGTCTACGCAAGGATGTTCACCAAACGGGATGCGATTAAAGTTTTTAACTAAATTGTTGACAATAGTTTTTATTTTTTGTAATTCGTCTATGTTCTCTGAATCGTTTCTGTTAGCCTCGAAATTGCTACTAAGATTTATTCTAGATTTTACTTGTTTCCGTCGCGCACGGCTCATCGTAACCGCAACAACAGAGTTGTTTTCGACTTCCAAAATCATATAGCATCTTGGTCAATTATTTTATCTAAGATACAAGCGTAATTTTTTATTGACGTGTTCAACAGAATCGATTATAATAGTTTGTTTTTTGCTAGGAAATATAACATTTTTGGTAGTGGATGCATGTAATTGAATCGGTTTCTGTCCTAAGAAGCTTAATCTGTCTGCGAGTATTTGATTATTTTCAGCAGTATCGTGGACCCTATATTCAAGAGCTTCACGATGGTAATTTTCTAAATTGTTCATTGCCAGCAGATTAACAGGGATGTTAAATTCACATTCTAAACGTATGCACTTGGTATAACTACTTGGAACTAGATAAAAGAAACGTAAATACATATCATACAAGGAAAGAAAACTAAAAAGAAAACACCCCACTGACCTCACTAAAGAAATAAGATGGTATCCCGCTGGGAGTAGCCATCCACGTATTATTTAGCAATTAAGTTAGAAAAATTTACCAAATGTTCAGCTGGACAAATTGTAAAATACAAATTAAATAATAAAAAGAAAAAGAACATGTCTTCACATTTCAGTTGCTTGAACGTGATTCCAGCCCAAGTTTGCGAAGCTGAAAGTGACAAACACTTATGTAACATGGTTTTTCATACATAGTTCAAAAGAGTTTTCATAAATTATGTTTTATTATTTTGGAAAAAAATGAATTTTAAAACAAATATTTTTGTAAATGATTACTATTGTAAATCCTTCCGCGATTATTGTAACTGTACAAATAAAATCATACAGCAATGCGTAACGGTGAGTGAAAAAGAGTATTCCTCTAGTCCTCACTTGCCGTTTCGCTCACTGTCTTTTCGTAAATGTAAGATATTTATCATTCAGTTCATCTCCTAATGTTTTATTTATTTTACATAATATCAATTCGTTTCCCCAATTACAAAGAAAAGATCATTTTCTAAAAGCAAGTCTATGGTGCAAGGTGACGGAAGTGTTGGACGACGGCGTGTCGGGACCAACTGGCCGAGTGGGAGATAGCGACGGGGAAATATGACACGAACGTCAACCCTCGTGGGCGAGCGAATCGGACGAGAACAGTGAACCGGAACAAAGGACATGTCAAATTGCAACGGTATCTTAGTCGTTGATGGCGGACAGAGGGAATGCTGCTGATTTTGGCGTTTCACAAGCAACACCAAAATTTTGGCTTTTTCCGCGTCGTACAAAGGCTGCTGGTGTCTTTACGAAAACATAATATACAGCAAGAAGAGGGAGAGGTCTGCGTGTTTGGAAAGTTTGTAAAAATAAGAACAGTGGAACTTTTTGAACGAAGTTTACGGGCGAAAAGTGATGTTCGAGGGCGGATAAACGGAAACAAGTTACAAGTAACGTTGAAAAATTTGACCAAAGATCCGCGCAGTAAAACAGAAATACGTGAAATTGAAGGTTGCTTGAGGTTTATTGTTTTCTTTTTGCGTAGCTCCGATTTCCTACGAGTCGATATATACTGTTGAAGTAGAATAGAAAAAGGGAACATTCCTGCAAAATCGGCCTTTAATCGATCAGAGTTCCTTTCGATAAGTGTGAGCACTGCGTTAAGCGTTCGTTCGAATGTTAATTAAAAGAAAACTGTTAACAGTCTGTCGTACTCTGAGGTATAACATGATATTTTTGTTTATATATCACTAATAGATGTTTTTAAATGATTAATTGTAATCGATTGTAGTTTGTGTGAAAAGCGATGTAAAAAGAGGTTCGGTGTATGTAGACGCGTTCTAAAAAAAAAAGTTATGGATAAGAAATACAATCATAAATTTGAGAGCTTTTACTTAATAAAATAAATATACATGGTTTTATAAAGATTAAAAGTACTTACATATGATAAGGAAGATTATAGAATTAAAACATTTCTTTAACAAAACTATACGTCTTTCACTTATATATGAATGTAATTTTATATCTTTTGTTTAAAATAAGAATAAATTTTGTTAAAATAATTTTTGTTCGTGAAATTTTATATTTCAAAATAAACAATGATAAAATAGAATTCTAATGAAAAACGATGTCAATGAAATCTCATTAAATGTTGGTACTTTATTATGCGAACATTTTTAATTTATTGCCGTTTAAAATATAGTGACGAAAAATGCAATCTCAAATTCATGATGAATAATAATATAAGTGATCAATAGAGTATGTGACACATTTCGTTAGTAAACGGCACATTTAGTTTTATGCGTGTCATACTAATTTATAAACACGTAATTGTAGAAATAATAATAGCTTATAGAGCCTAAAGTAGACATTTGTATTTAAATAGCTTCGAAAAAACACTGTAATTGTTTGTTACAACTTACCATTTATGCAACATGTTGTTACATTTGTTAACAATTGTATGAGTGAGTGTTCATTTATATTTTTACTTGCTCGAATGGAGACACAGAAATAAACCCACCTATATCATTATACTTAGTACAACATACAATTATTCAAATGACTATTATGTAAAAATAAAAATTTCTAATACTCAGTATTATACAACATTTATACCACGTATTTGTTGATACTACAATTAGGGCGAGTACCCAAAATTACAAACTCGGGTCGGATCGAGTCGAGTCGAAAATTTCTTTCGGCTGCTGGTCAGGATTCCGAAAGTTTGTCGACGCATAAACATATTCGGGTACCATTATTTCAGAACCCGATTTTTGATTCAAAACATAATCTTTTTGTAATCCAATGTTCGGGACAGATCGGAAAGAGGTCGGGTCGGATCGAACAGGTCCCGAAAATACCTTAGAATCAAACAAGATTTCGAGATTGATTTTGTTTCATACGACTATAGTTTCGATTACAAATAATTCTTATGTGTCATTTTATACCTTAAAGTCGAAAGAAAGGAAAGTTATTTCGTGAAAGAAGTTTGAAAAATATAGGTTCTAATTAAAAAATTCGAAGTTAACCTCGAGAAGATTTTTCAGTATCATTGCTAAGTTAATTACAATGACAACGCAATCTGTCCTCCTCAATATGCTACAACTTTCGATTGAAACATTTTTTTTTACATTTCTCATATCTCCCGATATATTTTCCTGGAGAAATTAAAATGGGACACCCCGTGTATGTGTTGCTTAAATTTAATGAAGATATATGTATTTATTCATTACAAATAGTTTTGTATGCAATAATACATATTGTGTATATTACATTACTAATTCGTACAATGTATGATTCCATAAGGTACAAATCAGTGGTAAAATTTACATACAAGCAGTTGATACTAATTATAAATTCAATATTATTTAATGCACTTACTAAATTATTGTACATAATGATAAAAGTTTGCAAAAACGTAATTGCTAAAATCATTTCACACTACTTCTTTAGTACAACTTTCATTTCATTCATAACAAGAAAATTCAGATTTATTTATTATCATTATTTCATTCCGAATACATAAAGAATATGATACAGTAATGGTGGTTACTTTATTCAATAAACATATTAGTAATTGTATAAAATAATAAATTAATTTCATTTTTCTTCTAATTGTTCAAAGCATATAAATACAATATTCTTAAAATATTCTTAAGCTTTTTTAGATATTTACCATGATCGAGATAATCTTTTGTTAAAAATATTCCATCAGAATCAATATACAGTTGTCTGTTATGAAATATATATAAAAAGGCAATTGAAAATAATCTCAAATTAATAAGTTCCATGTTTAGCAAAACTAGTAATCTACATTTGTACTATTTGTAAAAAACACATGAAATCATAATAACGATCTTAATTTAAAAAGTAAATATGTGCTTGCATACTTATAAATATTTACTTATTAAAAAAATGCCAACAGAATTATACTAAAACACTAAGTCATTTGTATTACTGGAAAGTATTTCACTCATTGCATTTTGTATTACAAAATTTAATATGTTATGTTACTATCTTCATGTAGTATACTCTATATAGCAACTAGCATTTGAACTTCAACTACAATGACCCAATAAATGACCAAAGGGAAAAAAAGACCTATTATCCTTTATATATAAATTTTAAAATAATCGTAATTATTAATATCAAAGAAAAAGAATTAGAAGCACCTCTATAACTTTTTTCTCTTACAAGATATAAGATTATTGGTCTTAACTATCAGATATTTACTAATCATAGAAAACATGAAATATACATAACTTAGATACGTATATACATAATTGAAAATGGTGAAATATAATCAAAGTGCTTCTTTTTTATCATTTTTATCATGTTGCTAAGAATCATGATGTTTCCAGCTCATCAATTCATCTAACACTCGTACTAATAAAGGATTTCCACCTAGACATTGAATCTTTTTCCTTACTTCTTTGTCCATATCTTCCAATACGGTTCTTGTGTAGGCGAAAGATCCAAACTTTTCTAGCAAGCTAACACAATACCGTTTTACCTCGTTATCCTTAGTGCGTTGTCTAAGAATATCTTTATTAAAAATGATTAAGGAATAATAATATTCAAATATATTTTAAAAATAACATCTCTGAGTCAAGGATACTTAATATTTGTCTGTCTTCTGGATGAGTCCGTAAAGCATGTATAATGGGAAAACTAAATTTTCCTTCTGAGAGATCTTCGCAATAACTTTTATTAAGGGCATACTATAAAATTTATTAATATATATCACAATATCAATTTATTCATTAGATCTAGAAACTTACCTCTTTTACACACAGGTTACAGTAATCATCTCGAATTTGGAAGTAAAGTCCTAACATACTAACTAAAGATATGTAATCTTCTTTAGAGTCAGAAAATAATTGCATTAATCGTATAGCCATATTAAAAAGCCCACCAGTTTCTATAAGGAAAAATGAAAAAATATGTTATTGAAATCACATGAAATTAATTAACATAATTTACGTAAAACTTACTTCGGATTATCATTTGTTTATACGCTGTTTCAGAGGGACACATATAATTATCTCTCCAATACAGTTCCATACCCTGACCTCTATGAAGTTCTAATAACTGCTGCAAATATACTTGTGTACCCTAATATCAATTTTAATATTATTAAAATAATTTTATTAATATTAAAATCTACAAAAAAGATAGGAGAATTTTTATACAGCATGTTCACCTCAGGATGATTTAAAGCCATTACTTTTTCTAAAGCGATAAATAAACCATAATTTGAAGCATTTATTGTACTTGCTACACCATAAATATTATGAGCTACAGGAATGCCCCTTCTTAAAACTGAATTATCTTGAATGTCATCAATTCTGGAAATATTAATAAATAAATATTTTGTAAATACTACAATAATTAATCTTTTCCTTCCATTTTTAATGTAATCATGAATAAGAGGAAAATATCGACAAAAATGGGAAGATGTTGGTTGATATTTTATATTTTCAAAATATATGTGATTCGTAAACTTACAGAAGACTGGAGGTATGAAGTAGCTGTATAATATCTCCGACAGCGTGGAATTTATCTTGCGGTATTTTTAACCAGTAATTGAAAGCTTGTATTAATTTGGCCCTGATTTGTTTCCCAGGAATTTGGAGAATGTAAGTAACTGGTAGCAATAATATCTACAAAAGATTATACTCGCTTTAAATTATTAAAACACGATCATACACAATATGATAGTATACGAGATTTATTCTTGTCATTTTGACACATTTCTTAACCTCATTGTTCATGATTCATAATGAAACATAATCTAACCTCATCTTCCTCCTTGTCACCGGAATGCGAATAAGGTAACTTTTTAGTTTGCTCCATAATATATTTCAGCAGTCTAAGCTTCGAGTTAGATCGTGACTATTTTACTAAATGCGATCAGTTAAGACTAACGCATACGAGAAAATCAACTATACTGACGAACTGTCCAGCTTTCGCGTGCATAAAAGCCGATACCCCGACACTGACCATACGCTGCGTCGTCTGCTACGCGATCACGTGTGGTGTTTGTATACAGGACCCAGGAGTAACGTTACGTAAGTACTTGTGTATTTCATACGTACTTAAGATCTAAAAATACGTTTATTAATATTATAATTTATTTATGAATTAAAAACCTATTTTAGTATTGTAAAATAGTAGTATCCGTAGTTCGTATAATTATTATATACTACTTATTTAATATCTATCAAAAGTATTCGCACACCATTGGATCTATTAATATTTTGAAAATTAAGCAAATTGTCACTATATCTTTTTCTCAAGGACGCTCGTTCAATTCTGACAGATTATTCAAGAAAGTAGTCGGAATATATTAGAAGTTAAGAAATAATGATTTAATTTAAACTCTTGTAAATAGTGGAAGATAAATCAATCAATTTAATATTTCTTGACGTCATGATCGGAGACATATTTTACCTTACATTTTGACCGGTTATTCTTATCATTTCATTAAACTGTCTTTCTTATGTAAATTTGTCGAAAGATAAGCAACTCTATAACTTGTGTTCATATAAAATAAACATCTACCAATTATTTCCACTTCATATGATTTTTCGTTTATGCAATATGAATTCACATACAGATAAGTAGATTTAATCGATAAAAGTTCATTTAATCGGATATTAAATAAAATTGTATTCAAATAAGCAGGGTTTTCTACATCGAATATCACTATTTCATTTTATCCATCTATCTATCTTATCTTGCAAAAGATATTGTACTTACTAATTGCAGAATTTACGACAAAGTATAAGTTATTATCATATCTGAACGGCCTTTTACGTGTTGGAAATATTCTTATGCCTAATAGGAACTATCCCTTGCTAGGAAATTTACATATATACCCCAGCCTTTTGTATTAAAATTAACAATGATTAAATTTTACTACACAAAATTTTGTTATTTTTATGTTCAGAGGTAAGATCACATTAGGAATTACAATGTTTCACGGATAAATCTATCACACCGTTCTGAGCCGAAAAAATCTTTATTGCACGCGCTTACAGACTAGGGGAAAAAAATGAGCATCTAAAAAATATCGATCGAGTCTATCGATTGCATCTAGAACAATCTTCTAGTTACTGCCTTTTGTAACTAGCGCACCCGCATGTGGAGGGCGAGCAGGAACTCACGTTGTCATTTTCAACACAAAACTATATTGCTTATTTTATATACACTATTATATTATTATATATATATAAAATAATGTAATAATATTTATATAATATAATATAATAATGTATAATATAATATAATATAACTGTAAATTCGACCAATCGCGGGGAGACGGAATCGCGAGGAGACACGTCAACAGGAGTCGTAAATTCCCGTTACGATTATAATAATCGACGCCGCGAGTAGATCGATCCCCTGATTTCCGTTGAGATAATAGGGGTGGTTGAGGTGGTATAACGCTGTGGTTCACAGGGTTATAAAAAATATATATTTCCAACAACTTAATACAATCACACAAATTAATAACGCCGATGACTTTGTATATGAGAATTACCTTGAATATGATCTGATTTTGACACGGATCAGATTTTGACTGACTGAACTGATTTTGACTGTTTCTTGAGTTTGACTGACTTGTACCTGACTTCCTTGGTTGTGCGTATTAGACCTCCTTGAATGTGACGGTTCTTTGGTTATGAGAACCAGTAAAGTTGACCCTCCTGATGGCGTAGAAGTAGTAGAAGAAATAGGAGCAGTCGAAGCAGTAGGCACAGTAAGAAGGTTGTGAAAACAGCGAGATTCGGATGCGATTAGATATATGAGATATGGGTTAGAGATATGGGTGTGCACTTTGAACGAAGAACGCGGATTCGTTACTCACATTTTTAGTTAGGAAAGTGAGGGCAATAATCTGCGATGCCGATTGGTTATGACCAATGTTGGGAATAAAGATAGGAGGAAGAAGTCTCCTACCAACGTGGTGCATGAGCAATATTGTTCATGGGAAAAACCAGCTTTTCCGATAGGCAACTATTTGATTTTCCCATTAGGTAACTATCTGCTTTCTCCGTAATTTGTCAGAATGTACAATAGACCTAAGGACTGTTTTATGTACCAGCTATACACTGAAAATATTTGCAGGATTAAAGGTTTCTGCAAGCTAATAAGTCTCGGTTTATGGTGGGGCCTTAGATTTATTGAGCGTTTCTCTAACAGTGGGTGGGCCTTGACGGTCAGACATTGAAGGACGTCGCGCGAACCTTTTCACGCGACGTAACAATAACAGATATTTGTATAAACTATACCTTGACAAGTGTCTTGTTAATAATTGATTTTTAGGTGTTTATGAAGTAATTTTAAAGAGATTCTGAACAAGTGCGTTACGGAATAAACAAATGGGTCTTTATATTAAAACTAAATAATATTTATTGTAACTAAGATTTAATTTAAGTACTACGACTACAACAGTTAAATTGAAGAACTCTTCTGATTACAGTCATTTATTGAGATATCCCCTTTTTCCAATTATCGCATTTCCATAATCTGTAGATTATGGAATAAATAAGGTCTGTAGACCTTACTATATATGCTTCTAAATTACCCATATTGTACTACAATAATTCCATTTTCCGATTTAATATATTCCAAATTACAAAAAAACATTTTTAAACAAATTTTAACTTCTTAATATTTCCAAACAAACATGTATTTCTTTAAGTCTATCTTTTGTATTTCCAATAAATACAAGAAATTCAATGAATATTTTTCATATAAAATAAAAATAAGGAAGATATTACTTACAGAATTCTCATTTGAACCTTGTTAAGTACAGATATTCTTCGCGTTTCATTATATACGAAGTTTTTTTGTATACCAAGTCAGAATTTCTTCTTATGCTCATATAATAAGACTGGATTTATATTTTTGTCCCTTTATTCATTTATATAGTTATGTGTTTATATCTTTATACATTTTTTATGTTTTGTGTTTTTATATTTATATTTTTATGCCTCTATACGTTTATATTTATAAACTCAAGAGATTCTGACCTTTCTAGTACCATAGCTACTAGTACTAAATAACTCAATAAAATAAGTCAATAAAATAAGTCAATATAACTTTATGAAGCCATCGAACACTTATTCCGTCGTTATTCGTTAACAGTTGCCTGTAACGGTTAGGGATTCAGGTGTTTACATTGGTACGCACTTCATGAACATTCTTTTAATATAACGTTTATTGCCCAAGAAAATACAAATGACATATGTTACATTCTCAATAAACAAAGAATTTCAGTTGAGAAGTGGCTCTGACAAGTGTCGTTAACGCGACGGCACGACGTAGTCACAATATTTGGTGTAGGATTTGTATATCTTTTACGTTACAGTAATTTAAGCTACTCATAAGCGGCACTTTTGTACAGTATTGCCTTTTTTCTTCTTTTGTCCTGAAAATGTGCTGATAACATTAAACATAATTGGTAGATTATTTTTTATTCTTGTGAGGTTGAGAAAAGTGAGGGTTTGAGAAAAGAGCGGCGAAGGGGAGAGGACAGTGAAGGGGGAATGGGTGGGGAGGAAACGGGGAGGGGAAGTGGCAAAGTGGAGGGCGAAGAAGCAGAGGGAAGGAGGAAGAAGCAGCGGTTAAGGTGAAGGAGGAAAGGGGAGGGACACTTCATGCGCATGATGATCGCTGGGAAAAATTCGCGAAATTCCCCTACAGGCTCTCACAGATCATTCCCTACCTCTGAGAGCCGGCAACGTGGCAGTAGTTACCTGTAGAAGAAAATTTACTAAACTTATTAAATTGATCATCATCCTTTATTTCGTGGCAAATACTCTTTGTCAGCCCATTTATTTTACTGCCAAATACTCTGTCAACTTATTATTATTGTAATGGCAAATAATCTTTGCTGTTACATTCTTTCGAGTCCAGAGTCTTGAACAAACCTGCTTTTGTAATTATGTTAAAAAGTGTTATGATTCAAATCATTAAAAGCTTATTATCGTTCCTGTATAAATAAAAGTGTTGTAAAATTACAAAAAAATATTGGAAAGTAAATTTTTAATACACAGAAAATGAGTGCATAAATATTTTTTTCATTATTGATATAATTTAACATCAAATTAAGGTACAAATGTAATTTTTTTCTCATATTTTCTATTCAATAAATGTGTTTAAAAATACTTATATCTGTTTTTATTGCTTTAAATATACGTAAATGTGCGTTCAAGGAGATGCTGTGTTACAATGTAAGGAAAGGCATTCAGAGAAGGGTTCCCAAACTCATCTTTTTAAAACTTTGTCATTTTTTATTGAAATATTAAATCTGAAGTTTGTGCAGTATCGATTTTATAGGTTTTTCATAAATATCGCGATTTTATAAACGGAATAGAGTTTCAACTTTGGATATTTGGATATTTGAATATCACACAATTGTGACAGATATTCCAAATAATTCCTTAATTATGGTACTTACGGTTTGCATTGTTTGCGCGTTAAGAATGGGCTAACCACCATAACTGACTATTCAATCGTTCAATTCTCAACTGTCTTTTACCCTGAGTGTATTTATGGTGTTGGCAGAGATACGCGTGGCGTTGTCTCTGATTGCGGTAACATTATTTTTTGTTCTGAATGAACACGTGTACGGTAACCGCGCGTGCAAACAATGACCTGATTGGAATGCATACCTGCATTCATTTGCCACAATTCAATGGCTACATCAAAAAACAAATTGCAGTACTGAGTGATTTATTTTTATAAAAAATAACTATACAATAACTTACAAAAAATCTTACTTAATACATATGTACAATTTGCACCAATATATATCGCTGTTGCAACGCAATAATGACGTAATTGCAAATTTATAAATTTTAAGGTAAGTACGTTACTAGTCTCAGATATATCAGGATCTAATCTCTTCAGTATGAAAGTTTCATAATTTTCCGAATATTCCGGACCACTGATGGTAGTAAGGCTATGAGTGCAGTAGCAACAATTTATCCCGCAACAGTTTTATCGATCTCGCTCGCATCAATCAAAAGTTCAATTTCTCCTTAATAACGAAATAGTCGCGATATTAAATGCGCGCACGTCCATGTAAACGAATGGTTCTTTCCGTAAGTGACGTTGAGTGTTACAGAGATATTCGTTATTGCTGTCGCACTCTGTAGTAATATTGACGTACGTGTTAGTTGCATCGTAGATATTTATTCTGACCAAAATAATATATTTATTTAAAAGTAATTATAGGATGCAAACAATATTGTTTATCAACATAATAAAATATTTCCTTCGTTGTTTAATTATAAACTTTAATAAATAAAATTAGTGTTTCCCGTCTCCTGAAAAATACCTGTTTTGCAATTGCATCACTGTCAAACTTGAACGACGATATATAAAATGTTCTCATTATTTGAGTAATTGTTTCTTAACTAGTACATAACGTTTTCTCTGCATTCAATTATTGAATTTCATATCGTTTCTTTTCATTTAGTTTCTAGAATATAGTATGCTTATTTGTGCGTAAAGTTTAATGCGAATATAAATTAAAAATTTATTTGAACTCTGATTCCGTACTTGTAATTCATTCAACGTGTGAAACGTTCAGAATTTTCGTTTGTTATATTATATACAACTTGACATAATTCAGGTAATTTCTTGATTAACTTAATTTCAGTGTAAACTGGTTTTGAAATACCTATATTGGTAATGAATTTATGTACAATTATTGGATTTCATTAACCAGTCATGATAACAAAATAGATTTATAAACTGTTTTGCGTATTTACAGACTGAAAGACTTAAAAACTATATAATCGGGTCATTTATAATTACAAACCTGATTATAATATTGAACATTCATACAAATCAGTCATGTTTGACGAAATAACGCAGATATCAATTTTTTAAGAATCAAATTTTAGTATTCTCTACTTGATTCAATAAAATCTTTCGAACTGAATAATATTTATTAGCTATACTTTAAAGCTGTACACGATTTTTATTATTTGAGAATGATTGACGAATGTCAATGGTACCCACTGTACTTAATATACTATTATGAGTACATCATTTACAATTTCTCCCCGCTGAGATTGAGCACATTATAATACGAATGATCCGGGAACCTATCCAATTCGATGTAATCGGTTTCGTCGAGTAAAAGGCCTTCTGCTAAACCGACGAGTTCCCCAAAGGATGGCCTACATGCTGGATCTTTGTCCCAGCAATAATACATAATGTTATAAAGCTCTCTCTTGCAGTGTTCTGGCCTGTCTAGTCTGTAGCCCTCTTTGATCCTCCTCATTACCTACAAGAAAAGATTATATACCAGTATATCTTAATTAAATACCTATCCTAATCAAATAGTTAGTAGAAGTATTGTACACAAATATTTGAAAAGTTCTTATAGAAAACACTGCAAATGCCAAGAAACAAGTTTTTCAGGAGGAAAAAAATCCGTAAGCATTAATGTAATCCAAATTCATAAAATAGAAATTCATTCATTCGGATAGATGCTATTCATTTAGATAGATGCTATAGACAAAAGCCAAGAAACAATTAATTTATTGACAGTTATATTTTTCTCTATAGAGGCAACATTGTGACGTTATCTTTCAGTATTGCTAGTAACTATTTAGAACAGGAGATTGTAGTTAAATTCCATACTACAGTATTTTCATTAGTATTTTTATAATTAGTACATTTTCCAATAAAAGTTTTTCAATTTTAGTACTTTCTTACTATAGTACAGTGTTCTCTACAAGCACTATTCGTTTAAGCACAATAGAAGCTCTATTATCAAAATATCGACTATCAGGATATCGATTAATGACAAATTTTGGGGGTAGTCCTTTCAAAGATTGAAAAATAAGAATGGAAATTAAAATTATTAAATCCTTATATAAATTTTATATTTTTCTTTCAGAAATTGTTATATTTTTATTGTGATTTTGTTTTATATTTATGTCTTTGTTTCTTCTTCTTATTAATATTAACAAGTCAGTTGAAAATTAGTATTATATTTTCATGTGAAAACAAAGTTATTCTATTATATGAAAAATTCAATTATTCCAATAACGTGTTATGATTATATCGAAATATTGTAATATGGTAATTAAATACACTTTTATGATTATCTGATAAAAGTAAGATAGAATGAAAATAAAACGTTTCCTAAAGCGAATATTGTGTGGAATGTTTAGTACGTAAAATATTTTTAATGCTAATATTATAATTAACTTTATATTTACTTTAGAGATGAAGTACTTCCTAAACTAATATAAATGGATTATATAATTCTAAAATTAATATTTTGGACATTTTTTTCATTGAAATTGGTTTAATCAAAATTGTCTTGATTGACTTAAGACAAACAATTGTTGATCTTTTTCTCTCCAGTATAATACAATATTATATGTATTTGCAGTGTACAGGATGAGTCATAAACGCATGTCCATACTTCAGGAGGTGAACCTACACACAGATGAAGTAATGAACATATGTAGTGTCACACGGAGGGATCAAACCTTAGTAGAAGAACCCTCCCAAATCAGCACTCAACACCCTTTTTGTTATAACATTCTGAACCGTCACTCTGTTGAATTCGTACAATAAATTTTACTACCATATCTAAAGTTCAAATTTCTCACCTTAGTGAAACGTTCAAACTACGGCGCGAGAAGATCACCGGTGATCTGTTAATTTCGTGATTTCTGTGTCTCCTACGTGACAGTCGCATATACCTTAGTCCTCGAATTATAGGCAGCTATTACAGAAAATGTTCGAAGAGTACGTCTCGTGCCACAACATATGCCACTATACATCTTAACATTAAGAATTCCATATTCCATACTCGCTCGAAAATACCAAGAATTCTTCAAATAGTTTTAAATCTATTTTGTATCCGTCTTCGCAGATCATTGTTCACCTGCGTTGAATACGTAATAGATTCGAAATGGCTTCAGAAACAAAAGCTTAATGGATTTAGGTCATGACGGCCATCCACCTCAGCCTATCCATCACTTCCCGAAGAAGCTGAATATTCTTACGGTAAAAGCGAAACAAAAGGAAAGCTCACAAACATTTATTTTAATTATTTATACCTAACTCGAAAAATATGGTGCGTAAGGCATGTGTTCATATGACGTTTTCTGCTTATTCTAGTGCGTACATTCACCCCTTAAAGTATGGGCATGCATTTAACTCATCCTCAATATAATATTCTAGAATTAAATATGTATAAAAATACATGTATTGTATATTTTGTTTCACACGATTGAAACAATTGATATTTTTTCTAAACTTTTACCAGAAAATGTAGACCCATTTTGGCATCATTCTCGCAAGACAGAATTTAGACTTTTTTCGCACAAAAAATTTATAATTTATACCAGTTCTATTCAATCTATTGATAGTATATTTTATTGTAATAATTTACATGTGTCTTAATCCTCATTGAAATGAAGTATCAAATATTTATGCGATTGTTTTCATTAAAAGTAAATCCACTTCTTCAATGTAATCACACCAAGCGGAGCTATATAATGGTGGATTAATTGAAAAATATTTGATCTTATTGTTTAGAAATCTTTAGTTGAAAGAAAATCTTTCGAATTTTAATAAATTCTAAAATAGCGTACCTCTGCGGCGGCTAAGCCGGGATAAGGCGTAGAACCCAGCGTTACAATTTCCCATATTAATACTCCGAAACTCCATATATCCGATTTCACGGAAAAGATGTTATCGTAGAGACTCTCCGGAGCCATCCATCTGATGGGCAGCCGACCTTCGGACTTCCTTTCGTACATTTGATTAGCAGCCACATCTCTGGCAAATCCGAAGTCTGCGACTTTGCATGCACGATTCTCGTCTATCAATATATTTCTCGCGGCTAGATCTCTATGTATAATTCCTTTCGAAGCCAAATATTCCATACCTTTGGCTATCTATAATATGTAAATAGTACTTGAATGTAACATTCATTAATGTTTGCTTCTGAAATGTAGTTATTGTAATTATACAAATGACCTGAGAGATCATATATTTAGTTGATTTTATTTTTTATTAAGCTATTAAGTATATATAAAACCGTTGAAAAATATTTACTTTTAATAATGGATTCAGCTAACCAATTATGTTTTGTTTTGTTCTTGCGCTATTAAATATAATAATATTCTCTTTCATAGAAATTATGATAGAAATAATGTTTTTCTCTTACTATTAGATGTATTAGTAATTGAAAAAATATATATTAGTATTTTACTTGTATTAATCGTACTGTAACTAAAGTGAACAAACTGAGTTACAGCATGGAATAATACAAATAGAAAATAACATATAAATTTTTAAATATAATAATTATTAGTTAGTTACACTACGGATTCGCTTTAAGGTTCGAGATTTGGGAAAATTTGCACATAAAATGGCATTCGTATAATACGGTTTGAGAATTGAGGAAATCCTTGTACAGAACAGCACGCAATGAAAATTTTCAAGTGCAAGCGCATCTTAAATTTGCGTACGGGATTTTTGAATATTGAAATTTCAAATTTATTTTTACTTCGTGGAATATTAACGTTTTGCACCTCAGAGTTTCTTAGCTGTAGAGTAACAGCAACTAAAGGCTTCTCTAATAAAAAATCGATAAAATTTTTTAAAACTGATATAAGTAGAAACCATACATAAATTAACATAGCTGAGAAGATGAAGACATTTTACCAGGAAAAGAAGGCTCTCGTTTAATAATGTTTAACATTGATGAAGAAGAAACTGTTGCCTATGTAATATTGACATGTAATACTTTTAATTAATTATTGATAGTTTTAATAAGCATATTTCTTTTAGTTAGAAAAAGAAAGTAGTATATTTTTGTTAATTTTTGGAACACCTAACTTTATTTTTTGTATTAATTTCTTCTTTCGTATAATACGGATTCGCAAAACACGGGATTTTTCAAAAGTTAACTGTCCTATTATACGGAGGATCGCATTCTTAGGAGTTAATAATGAGTTACATACATGTAAATTTTAGCCAATTGGCATGTATTACGTAGTAAGCTTTGTATGATAAAGATATATAAAATTTAATTTATGTATTTTAATAAACGTAGATGTTATAATTATTATTCATTTAAATAATATTCTTATTTTTTAAATGTATAATCAATTATTGGCTCGTTCTTTACTACGTAACCAACTCTACAGTTGGCTCCTATATCTCATAACATTTAGAACGATTTAAAAAGCTAAAAAGTAATATGTAGTATAAGGATGTTTATGAAAAAATCTTTTTACGTATATATAAATAGTATTCAATAATATAAATTATTAAATTACCAATAATATATTATGTATATTTATTGTCACTCTTTCAACTTCCAAATCATTTTATCTTCAGTTTCTAAATACTGTACCTATGTAACCAAATCAACAAATTAGCTAACCAAAATTCAAGAACGCAAAGAAATTAATAAGCATATCACGCATATAACGCCATTAACGATATTTTCATTTTTGTAGTTAGCATTTAAAATGATTATGTTCCTCTTATGTAGAAAAATCAAGTTTTAGTATATCTTTATCAAATTTTTTATATAAAATAATACATAAAATTGGTATTTAAAGATGTGTATGTTATTAAAAAGTTGTCGTTTGAAGAAAAAATTATTATACACGGTGTTCACGTTATTCAGGACTGGTGCCTCTTTTTCAAATAATAAATATTTACTAAGGGTGAAATGTGAAGAAGTTCTAATGTTTTCTATAGCAAATATGATAGCATAGGCAAATTTTTTATTCTTGTAATATTTTTTGAGAAACCAAAGTGACCTTTAGTGTTTCAAATAGAATACTATCTACTTTTTTATATTTTATGAAAAAAACTGTCAAGATAAATTCAACCGTGTGGTATTAAGATCAGACAAATTTAGAAGTGGAAGAATTAAATCGAACATTTCGTAATGTTATATTTATTAATATGCTGTACTGTTTGTTTTCGGGAGAAATCATTTGTCTGCAATATTGTTTCTCTGTTCAGAAACTTTCATTTCTATTTCACCCATATCGTTTATAAACGGTTTGGCAGTTTCTCCCTGTGTAGAACTTATTTATGTAACTAATAATTATGTAAGGAATTTTATCCGTTAAAAAATGATTCGAGAAATGTACTCGACTTGTTCCTAGTAACAGTCCTCCCGTAATCCAAATAACGCATTTATAATACATATTTTCAACTCTAGTTCTTACAGAAGGAAGATCTAGACCATTTAAAGCGCTTCCGATTATAAAATATTCTCTTTCGTCTTTTCTATTAAAAGTTTCTTCATCATCACCTCCATTTTTTGTATCAGTATTATCGTCAGAATGTTTACTTTGTATATCTACGTCATTGAAAGCATCATCGTATTCATTTTTAATTTATATTTGAGTATCGCTTACATTCGTTAAAGTTAAAACAGTTTCAGTTAAACCTTCGAATATCACTTAGTTCCCAGATGATACAAACAATTGATATGATTGAATCAAATATATCCCAAACGCGACAATAATCCAATTAATGCTCAAAATGCAAAACAGTACTATTATTTTATCTTCTAAACGTATATTTTATATTGACAGAAAAGCATGAATTATAGAATTTCCTAACAGCTAGAGAAACAACAATTGAAACAATTGCAAGCCATCAATGACGCAACACGGATAAAATGTGATTTAATAAAATATTATACCTGGTAAACAAATCCAGTTAAATCCCTAGACGTCAATCCGGGTCCACCATGATTTCTTTCTTCTCTAGATGCTCTTAGAAAGCTCTGTAGCTTTCCACCGCTTACGTATTCTAAAATCACGAACATCGGTTCGCGCTCTGTACAGCAACCTAACAATCTGACTACGTTGGGATGGGGATCCAAATTTTTCATGACTCGTAACTCTTGTGCAAGATCTAGCCGCTCTCTTTCAGTGGCATTTTCCTTTAATGTCTTCACCGCCACGATAGTTGCTCCTGATTTCCCATCGATATCTAAGGCCTCGCATTTCCAAACTTGACCAAAGCAACCCTCGCCAAGAATATTAAAGACCTGTTGAACAAGATTGGAAAAATAAGGAATTTAGTTATTCCTTAGACGAAAATTAATGATTAATTAGACGATTAATTCTTAGACTGCAGATATTTATGCATTTATTGCATTTCAAGTCATTAATAAAACCTATACAAAATTTATTATTTCCAAAATTGTTACAGTGATTAGACATTAATTATTATTATAGATCCCATTTCGTTTGCTGTTTCATAACAAAAAGTGGATTTGTTGCAGTCTGTTAATCGCGTAGTTTATATTTTATACGTGCATGCAATTATTAGAAAATGTATTAAGATCAAAATGTATGAAAATAACTTTATATATGAGGAACATCAAAATATAAAATACAATATTATATGTATTTGGGTTCTGGGGCACCTTATGAAAAAATTAAATTTGAATGATTTTATTGTATATTTTAAATTGTAATTTGTGGGAAAATGTAAATTTGTAATCAAATAATTACCATATTTGTTTCGAAGCGAATTGTTTCTAAATTCTTATAATTACCAACCTTTAATCGATGCCGTGGAAATTCCCATTTGTCTTCTTGTTTATTCTGTGCACTTTGATTCTCTTTTTCCCAGGGTTCATATCGATTGTTATGCGCTTTTGGCCCTCGCCATCTCTTTAAGACAAGCGATGGATCGTCTGATATATTTGAGACACTGACTGAAACTTGTTCTTTCTATACAAACAAATATAAGAAAATTATTGTTTCGGAAAGTTCTAAAAAAATTGTATTCAATTACTTCGCTTCTTTTACAATAAATTGATCATGCATACTAAAATTTCTAAGTGTTAATGAATAAATTATTTTTAATTATTGAAAAAGAATTGTTAAAAGATTTATATTAAAGATAACTATATTAAATTAAAAAAATATTTGAAAAATGTATAAAATGTTATGTTAAAGATTTATATTATGAAAAGTGTTTTCAATGTTTAATTATGTCATTATTTCATGTACGATCCTTTTCATAGTATTAAGATAGACTTTTGTATAACTATATGCTACAATGAATAATAATATTTTACAATGTCGATAGTGTAAAATATTATTACAATAATAATACAAAACTAAGAATTTTTATAAAATTTATTTATTATATATACTACAATTGTTTGTTAAAATGTATAATAAAAGTTATTTGAAAAAAGCATAAAAAATACTGTAGTAAAAATACAACAAAAGGATATTTGAAATAAATATAACAATTTCAACTAAAAATCGTTAAATCTTTTTCATACTATTGCGTTTGAACGAAGTAATGCATTTATCAACTTCATTATAGATTAACTCAATTTTTGGAATTTTTATTAATGTTCAGAAGAAGATGATGAAACTCATACAATTGACAAATTTTAAGGTTTTTAAAGACCTAATGTATGATTCCTTGTTTCAATTTTATGTGAGACATTTTCTTAAAACATTAAAAAATTGTATTAAAAAATATTTGTTAAAATGAGAACAACATCCCAGAGCTACGTAAAATTCGAGAACTGCAATAAAATAAAATTTTATATTTTACTATACATCGTGAACCTGAATTTGTGATACAAGTGAAATTTAACCCCTTAACTTACGATTTACGTTCGAGGATTTTGGGCCGAAAACGATCATCTACTACGGGCTATGCCCGTAATATTTAGGTTGTAGGTTAAGGAGTTAAGGAGATTCTATGGCTCGATATAAACTAGAATCAAGAATAACAGAACTACATTAACTCTTCGTTTTGAAGAGAATGAAGCTCGAACATGTTTTGTCAAGAATTATCTCGAATACACGTATGCTTGTATATATATTTTCTCAAAAACGAAGAGTTCAAGCTAATTTTGATTTTTGTTTTATTTTGAGCCACAGAATCTTTCTAACTTCGTTCGTACTATGAATTTAGGCTCACGGTGTGTTTCCAACGATTTCATCTACAGAACGTGTTTCCATACCGTGTCTTCTTTGGATTTCCGATTCCTGCAAAATTTGTTTCTGAGGGACCACGCACCCATACCGAGGCCCACGACGAGCACGCACACCGCCGTGACTGGTACCAACGTGATCGCTATATCTTGGGAAGGCGGTGCCTCGGCAGGTGCAATTTTCGAGCTGAGAGGTGGCCCCTCGACCTCGTTCTCCTCCATGGGCTGTTGCGGAACACCGGTGGTGCCAGGACCGGGATCAACTTCGGCCTGCTTCGCGTTTTCAGGCTGTAACTTCGTCGTTTTCGGAATACTGGGTGGCACAGCCACTGGTGACGGCGGTATCCCAAATTTACGGAATAACCCCTGTCCAGGAACTACTCCCGGTAACAATGGCGGGCGCCTTCTGCCAGCAGAACCTATAGGGCTCCTGCCGAGGAAAAATTGGAAGAGTTGAGCCATGTCGGTCACCGAAACGTTTTCCAGTCGATTAAAAGATATTGTTAACGAACTGGAGCATGAATAATGGAACGGGCTACTGGTAGTTCTCTGAAAGGTCATACACCGTTCCTCGTGATTTATCGACGAAACTTTCTAGCAAGTTGGTTGAGACTTGTAGATTCGTCCAAGTCTGTGGCTTCTCTGCTCGATCGACCACGGGACAGTTTAAGGAAAATTGTGGTGTTGGTTTGGAAGCACGATACAGATTGCTAATTTGAGGATTTGCAACAATAAGAAAGTAGCTCTGATATTTGAAGACTACAAGTCTTATAAGACTTGCAATAATTATATTGCGTAATGTTGCAGAAGAACTGTATTTAATTAAATCATGAAGTTGTGGATCTTATGAAAAAGATTTTCATAGAACTGAAGAATTTTCATTCGATAATAAGTTAAAATATAGATAATTCTTTATGATATTGATACCAGTTTAACTTGTAATTAATGAAGTGTATTATTATCGCCTTAATCTTTCAATTGATAAATCTCGATTGTAATCTAGTGAAACAAGATTAGATATGAAAGCCGCAAATGAAGAACAATTTTTAAATTCAATGTGCTCTTAACGAATTTTACGTCAAGTTTATCTTTCTATTTGATTTTGAAATTCTGCGCTGCGTTCTTAAACATTTAAAAAATATTAGTAACTTCTAAACTATGTATACAAATTAATATTAATTAAACTAAAGCAACTTTTCAACTTAAATTAATATTATTCGTTTCTTGAAACACATTGTGGGCAATTATTTAAAAGTTATTTAAAATGCTGTTCAAAGGACATATCTTCGAATCTATCAGATTATTTTTTTCTTCAATTGTTTCACTTTAAAATAATTGTTTGTAACCATTTAATAACGTAATAATCAGAAGATCAATAAAGATCTAAGTATCTAAATTGTATTTATTAGAAGGAAAAGAATTGTGTAGGTTTTATATTCAAAAATGCAAAAGTATATTTCCAGGAATATTAGTTGACTAAATTAAATTTTGACTTGGCCTTTGTTGATCTAGTCAAATTATTGGAAAATGGAGCTGATCCTTATTGCAACAATTCCTTTAACTGAGGAAATTATAACGCAGGAACTCTGCACGATTTGAAATATTTTAAGATATTATGTTCTACTATAGTTTTTGTTTCTACTTACAATACGTTGTCACAAATTTAAAGAATGATTTTCTTTAATTTACAGCTGTGATTTTAAAAAAGGACAACGAATTTAAATTCATACGATATATTTATGTAAGAGTTAGGTACTGATGTTGATTACTAAAACCTATAGCTTGTGTGAAAATTTCATACTTCAAATTACGAGTATAATTTGCGAAATAAAGACAATTGTATTTTATAATCTTAACCATTCTCATTTTTCATCATACACAAATACGTTTAGCAACATCAATAAATGTTTTTCTATCTTTGCTTGCTATCTAATAGTAGACATCTATAAAACTGTACGTATTTCCGACTTGCTATGTTATATAATTATTCATTTCAATAAATTATTGAAATTTTGTACACTTAGAAATCGATATTTTGTAATAACTCGTCATAGCCTCCTCGTCAAATTATTCAAAGTAGACTTAGTCAAACAGCTATAAATTTTCATTAGAATTCTAAATTCTCAAACCGGTATGATCAATAAATTATTGAAATTTTGTACACTTAGAAATTGATATTTTTTAATAACTCGTCATAGCCTCCTCGTCAAATTATTCAAAGTAGACTTAGTCAAATAGCTATAAATTTTCATTAGAATTCTAAATTCTCAAACCGGTATGATCAATATTACAGTACAACATAAAAAACAAACGCATTACTGACATCATCGAATAGTGTTAGTCAGAATAAGACGACAAACATCTAGTACGAGAATACGCTCCCGTAACTGCCAATATAAAACTCCTCCAAAGAACTGTAAGAAAACTTTAGAAAATCGTCACGGACGTTTCATAATGAATAACATCAAAAATATTATAAGAAATATATTATCCTCAATATTAATAAAAATGCAATTCTGTTCATAAAGGATAAAATTATGTAGCAATTAAAGATAATTGCACCTTTGTTTGGATAACATCATATCTAGGTATTTTTGAGAAGAAGTAGGCAGGCCAACAGAAAGAAGCGATTACTGTTTCATTAACATCGAATTCTACGACAAATTCCATTAACTGGCTTTGAATACATTACAAAAATAACGTGAAGTTTTCTTGAACAATGAATGTAAAGATTCTGTAATACTGCATACGATACAAATTAATGAAAGATTTGTTGAAAAAAAAGGCAGTAATTAGAAGATTGTTCTAGATGCAATCGATAGACTCAATCGATATTTTTTAGATGCTCATTTTTTTTCCTAGTTTATGTAAGCGCGTGCAATAAAGGTTTTTTCGGCTCAGAACGGTGTGATAGATTTATCCGTGCAATATTGTAATAACTAATGTGATCCTACCTCTGAACATAAAAATAACAACAAGATTTCTCAACAGAAATATAATTACTGCTAATATTCAATCTAATACAAATAGCGTAACATAAATTCAAAATAGGTTTATACCCTAAAGTTGATCTTTCAATTTGTAACGTGTGTACTTGACAAATAATCGTGGTGGATCTACAGCGGCGACAATATAAATAGGAACATTTTACTTTCGTAACTCATGTAAGATTCCCAGTTAATCTGTTTTAGGTTTGAAGGATGTCTGGATTAGTGGCTGAAAATATATGAAAAAAGGATATACAGAACGACCGAAACTATGAAAATCATAAGTGTAGTATCGGAGAAGAGAGAGGTGTGCGTTTTGTTACGCTGCGAGGTTTTAGTATAGATCGCGTCTCTGGCCGTCGCTCGCGGTCCTACAATGTCACAGGCGAATCGCCCTGTCTGCCCGACGAGAGGCATACAATGTATCGACGAGCGCATGGTTGCCGGCTAGCAGTGACTTCCAGAAACGTCGATCTCAGTTTGTTTAGTTTTTAAGAGAAATGCGATATGCGTGATCATAGGCGCGAACGGTGGCGTGATCCGTGCGTAGTGGGGGGTCGTCTCTCCGAGAGGACCGAGAAACGACCTAAGGACAAAGGTAGTCCTTTACGGAGATTTGAAGAGCACACGTCGAAACTGTCGAGTGTAAAAAGCCGCTAAGCCGAACGAGCACGTGAACATTGTTCATCACCGGATATTCCGTCACGCTTTGTTGATACATTTATTGTTATCAAATATACTAACCATATCACCTTGTTAACAATTAAAGCAACTTTCACTTGTTCCTTCCTCTAAAAACCCCATTAAGTTACTACATAAGAATATTTCCTTTTTAAAGTGAATGCATTTGAAGGTTTATATTACTGCCAGATCGCTTTTCTTTAAAAAAATTTCTGGGTATTGCCCAAAATATCGATATAGATGATCGTTATATGAATTCTTTGTAAAAAAGATGCTGAAAATGACCTAAAAATAAAAATCTTAAAATAGAATAACCGTTTGAACTGCTGCAAATATATCGAGATTTAATTTACATTCAAAATTAACGAGAATAAAAATCTCAACGATCATAAACAAATATTAAAAATATTCTCCTTTCTGAGAGACTCAAAATTCTAAAACAAAATCTAACTAGGGAGTTAGATTTTTACAACATACTCGTCCCAAAGTATCGTCAATAATAATAAATTTTGCGTAATTAATGCAACTTTAAAGATTACTTTTAAAGAAGAAAAAAAAGAAGGAATTCCAAGAATCAAAAATCAAACAGCAAAGTTAGCAAACGATAAAAAGATTTGGTTGTTATATCACTTCTGCGGACAGAAGCTCTGAGTGAGTGATCGTGAGTGACATCGAAGATCGGAATCGGTTCATCAATCGATGCGCAAACAATTTTGTCCTCGACGAAGAACCTACCTGGTCCAGTCGGGTTCCTTGAGACCCGAAGTGTTCTTGATAGTGACGTAGACTTCGGTCTTTGATGTGAGCTGACCGTCGGAGACGGTCACGTAAAGGAACAGGTTCTGCCCTCCCTGGAAAGAAGAAACAAGAAACATCGTTCAATCCTTGAATGTCGACCATACGCAGCTTGTGTTACGTTCTCATCGTCCCGGACGAGGAAAAAAGGTGACCGTGCGTACTTTGCTCTCGTCTAACGACGAGATCTTGACCACTTAAATGCACCACCATGACATTGCGTGGTACCATACCATGATTTCTAATTAGGCGATGATTATAATAAGTACGAAAATAAAGAACACAATAAAACTCTATTTATCTAAACTTCATTTATAGAAACAAAATTTTAGTATCTAGTCGCCTGAACTTCTGTCAATTGAATTCAGTTATCTGAACGCCAACTCCTATTATTATCATATTATTTATTATTCTATTCTATTCGATTCCACATAAAGAAATAAGTCGGAAATGTAGACATTTTTTCATAGAACACTTCGTTTTTTAAAAAATTCTATTTGAAAATTTATCAAGTACGCATGTACCAGATACATGAAATTTCAACTAAACACGTTCAACTTCTAGTTTCTTTATAGTAAAGCCTTAAACGAAAAAATTGTATTCTATTTTCACGTGTAAAATAACTTGTTGCTGTTTACTTACGCGGACTCGATCGATAATTAGCCGTGGTGATAAATATTGAATAAATTTCCAAATTTGGATTTGTTGAAAAAATATTGTACTCGACTTATTTTTGTGCGTAGAATCCCTTGCCGATTTTGTCATGATTTTTAGGACACTCTGTATGAACGAAAAATCACTAGTAACGAGGAAAATCAATGAACACCTATTACATAAACTCTAGTTACATTAGGAAAATTTATTAATAAAGAATATAAATTTATAAAATAGACAAAAATAGTAATATAATAAAAATACAAAAATATGATTTGTAAAATTAGTCTCTCTTTTATCTCTCTTCTTCTGCTTAACACTACATAGATCTTAAAAAAGCTTAGTAATTTCAAACTTTTTGTTGGAAATTAAATATTGTATTTATTATTATATAATATCTTTTTAATTTTAGTCTGGCATCTGTGTAGTCTGTTTCGTAGCTAGCTGTAAATATTTCAAAAGTAATTCCCATCCAGAATGATATACCGGTAAATATTTCTTATTCGTTTTTTGAAGTAACGCTGAAGTTAAGTTCTTTATAGCTTTTAGACGATTTTCAATTTCAAGAAATAAAAAGATGTCGCGACAGCTGAAATCTGGGCTATAAGATTAGGACATCATTACAATTTCTTTTGTAGTTAAAAATCGATTAATTTTTAGGAATTAAGCTGTTTAAAATATATAGGATTTAAATATAATACAATATACTTTTGGATTTTTCCTGGTTAAATATTCTTATTGACGTAAAATAAATTTTATCCATGTATACTGGCTATAATACGTATATTACTAACGACTCACGAAACACTAATTTTTCATCATTTGAGACTTTCTTTCATTTAATTTCAATTTTCCAAAAATTTTGTTTTTGTAATTATCACCAAACACGGAATATATTAATTTTTTATTATCCAAACAGGTATAAAATTTGTTACAGAAACGATACGTGCCAACATTTTCTGTGTCTACCTTTATATTTAAGCATTAATTAGATTATTTTTATCAATCAAATAGACTAATTAAATATTATTTGTAAAAATATTAAGATATATTAATATTGTTTCATTCGTTAATATTTCACCGACATTCAAAGCCGATTAAGTTAGTTAAAGTCAAAAGCAAAAAGCGTTTTACAAACAAAATTACATTTTATCTACAAAATTATTGTATTTGTTGCCTCTTCCTCACTGCACGAGCAATGTTATTCTTTGCCGAATTAAATCGCCAAATTTTCAATGACAACAAGAAAACACTATTTACGAATAATGGTGTAAAATTTTCTCCAATAATTAAACAATATTCACTTAAGATAAAATGGGCTGTTCATATATAAGAAAGGAGAGTAAAATGGCCTAAAAAAGATAGTGTGTTTACAAACACGAAAATGATTAAGATGGATTAAAAATGACACTCACTTTGCCTTTGAGCGTTTCATTAACGTAGATAATGCCGGTGCTATTGTCGATAAAGAAAGGAAGCGGCTGTTGCGGACTGTCATTTCCGTTGTAGTTGTGTTCAAGAGGTTCCAAGCCATAAGTTAGCTGATCTTGTTCGTTGTCTTCCGCACGGGCTCTAGTCACCACACTTCCTACAGGTTCTGTATCCAGAAGCACCAAATTTTGATCTATCCACATTACAGGAGGTGTGTTGTCGCTGAACTGACTTTCTACAATGCAAATTAATTGCAAGGTGAGTGATGTTCGTTTCTACCTATCGATCAATATTAGAATGGAATTGCATTAACAAGTTTGAAACAGATAATATAGCATATTTGTATGTATGTCGTACGATATTTCGCCGATAACATGCGATAACGCATGTACATTATGAATATTTTCAGTCAATTCTCAAACACCGGTCAGAAGAACAATGGCTGTAAAGATAAGATAGGTTTATGTTTCGAAGAGACTTTCAAGAACTATTATAAAGATCATTTATGATCTATATTACTTCAAACAATTTTTTTTATTTAGCTATATGTATAAATACATCTTTATATTATAGTAAAATTTTTATATTGTGTGTGTTTGTTTGTTCTGACTTACAAGTGTAAATAATGTTTATACCTATTATATACATTTTATATAATTTTCTCATTTTTGAAATAATTAAATTAATAAAATAATAACCTTTTGGGTGTTTACCTTTTAGAAATTTTAACTAAAACGTCATTTTACTCATACCACCTATATATAGTATGTCACATAGTCATCCGATATCAAAATTATTACGAACGCCCACTGACATACCGTGTATGTCATGATGTATTTTTAAATAAAAATTGTCTAAAATGTGTTTTTTTTATTCCTACATTGATTAGTTTCGCCAATTTTTTTCTATAGACGCAAAAAAGTTTTCGGTCATTGTAAAGAATTTAAGATGTTAAGATGGAATCCGTTAAATTAATTAAAGTATTAATTATGTATTTGGTTGATTGAGAAGCTTTGTTGGTTTATTTCTGAAAAAGGAATTAATTGCTTCTAAGGGTACAAATTCTTATTTTTCAATGAAGCTCTTTTTTATGGTTTTATAATAATCATATGAAAAGACCTGAGACATGTAATAGAAGAATGTGAAATAACGGGAAGACCAAAGGACACAGGAAAAACGCTAAATGAGACTGGAGATGGTTTAACAGAACTGAAAGCAATAATACAGAAGAGAAAAGCAAACGACAGGAAGGAAGCACAGCAAGAAGGCTAAAGCCCAAAGTTGCAATAGTTTTTAGTTGTTAATTGGCAGTTTCTAGTTTTAGTTTTTAGAGATAGAATAATTGACACGTTGACTGCCACGACACCTGTATTCGAGTGTCAGCAAAGTTTGCTGGTCGAGCCACGTAACCCATATTCGGGTGTCGCTTATTTGACTACTTGCGAAGGATCGTCGTAGGTATTTGAAAAGTTATTCCATAATAATAAAACTGTTGAATTGTTATAAAAGTAATACGAAAATGGTTTATTAAAAAATTATTTACAATGTAAAACTTTAGAGCATTCTATACATAACTGAGGTTGGTCGGGACAATTTGGACAATAAGTTGTTGTTTTCTTCAAATTCTTTTGTGCCTTTGTTCGGTCCATTCGACGTCTTTTATTTGCATAACATAGTTTGCATGCGCATCTAATGCTTCTTCCGGAATTATTTTTCCGAACGGCGATATTATGCTGACTCCGTCGAAGACAAGGATTTTTCGTATTTTCAGACAACCCTAATAATTTTGCAACTAATAATTGTCTAAATATTCTAATATTTATATTCTTCCTTGTTGCAATTTTGTAAACCGTCAAAGCGTTTACAACAGAAATTCCCAGAAGGAGTTGAATGCCAAGTTTTCTGTACCATTTGATTCCTTTTCTAATTGTGGTGGCATATGAAACCATTTGGTCGGAATAATCTATACCATACTTTCCTTCATTATATTCAACAACAGCTAGTGGTTTTAATGTTGCGAACAAACGAAACGAGAGATCATTCTTGAGACCACCGCTTGAACGACTCGCATTACTAAAATATCGATGGGAGCACCTAGCAGAGAACGCTTGGTACTGCTACACGCGTGGCCTTGCGGAGATTTCTTTAAAAACGCGCGTGGCAGTCAACGTGTTAAGGAAGTGTAATAAAATAGAGCGGATAAGAGGGGAGATAGTCATATAAGAAGAGAAATAGACATAAGAGATGTAAAACCGAAAGTTCGTCCGAAGCCGAAAGGCACGGACTAAGCAATAATAAATAATAAACATATGAAAGCACTACTAAATGATACGATATGATACGAAAGCGCTATAGTGAACACAATTATGTACAAATACTTTTTGTAGCCGCTGTATTTTACATATTCTCTATTTTTAGTATATATATACATATATTAAGATGCAGTATTTTACTTACTAGTGATACATAAAGTGATATTAGTTAGGTTGTTAATCTATTTATATGTTTGATCATTGATTATTGATTGAATGTAGTTATTAAAATCAAAATAAAACTGCATTAAGGTAGAATTCGTTGAATGAAATATTGATTACGTGTTAGATTGGTTGGAAAATTGTTGATTATTAAAGATAATTATATTTGATGTATGTGAATTTGATTAATTTATATTGTACAAATTTTTGTAATATGATTGCATGCATATGACGATTGGAAACCGAAAATAGGTTAACTTCAAAGTTAAAAGAGTTAAAAGTAGAAAACAAATGCAGGTAGACGGTATGTACACGGCGACAAAAATGACTTGTCACCAGCATCGTAACGTTATTCTCCAGATGGGTGAAGATCTACGGAAAAAAGTAACCGCGAAGGATATAGCCGAATAAGCATGATAAAATTGTCTCCAAAGCAATTTTATCTGGGTGCATATCATTCAATAGACCTCTCGAAGAAAACGCTTTCCTGAAAGTGTCAAGCTGCTATCCTTACTGCAACGGTAGTTATAGGGCAAAACACAATTTACAGTTTAAATTCCATTTCTTTTGCTCTACTTAATGAAAAATTATTTAAAAAGTCAGAGATGTTCTGCATAGTGGCGTACATGTCTATAAATGTTTCCAAAATTTCTAGTTGAAAAATCGATTTTCTAGAGTTTCGGAAAATTGTATTTGTCTATATTATTGCCTTAGTTTTTGCTGTGACTATGTTAATGTCTTTATAGTTTTAGTAGCTTTTATGTTTATTCATGATTATTAAATTATTCTCTTCAGATTTCTTAGAGAAGTGCATCAGAGTCAAAAACTCGTAAACCGATTTTTCCTAATTTTCCGTACACAACGGAGTGGCATACTCTCATAGTCGAGATACTTTATATATTAAATAGCCATTATACTTTACACAATGTTTGTTTATGCACAGTGTATACACATGTACATAGTTCCAAATACTTTCGAATGTATTAAATGATATAAAACTTTAACCATTGTTCTAATATCGACAAAGACGTTCAATGTGCATTTATACATATCAGATATATGATATGTATCTTTTATTTTCGTAACTCTTACAGCGGTTTGGATCCACAATTCATTTTCGATCCAGAGGAATTTTTTATGTATGTACATCTTTCCTTCGAACTCGATTAGTTCGTACAGAACGAAATGGCTTTCCACTTCAGCTCTAATTAACTTCAGATTTACTGAACGATAATGAGAGAGAGCCGCGGGTGGCTTGAGAGATCGACCTTGATATGCATTCCTTCTTGGATTTCGAGTCCATATTGTCAAGTAGAGTGTAACTTTTCATTTTGCCGTAAGAGCCTGAAGTCTCGAGATTTTTCGTGCTTTTTCGACAGATATAACGATTCTAGTGATTGAAATATTCTCTCGGATCGTCAGCTATAATACTCGTATTTTAAGACAACTTGCCTTTTTAAAGGTTTTATGCTGTTATATTGCAGTAGGTACTTTTTTGAAATAAATTGTTAGCAAAAGTTAATTTGCGAATGTTGTTTTCAAAAGCTGCTCACGTTTTACCTTCGTTCTCTCTTTCTTTCTTTTCTTCCTTTTTCGTTATTGGTACCTTTCACTTTGTTTCACGCGTTTACAGAAAATTCAGTGCAACTACATGTACTGATTTAAAATATTTATACATATAAATATTAAACAAATATTTTTAATTATTTATTTTTATTTATTTTCATTTATTTATATAATATTATATATTATTATTACGTTGTTATTTCTATTATTACATATATTATTACATTATTATTTATGTATCATTACTTTATATATTAGGTTGTCCGGAAAGTGTCTTTCTACAAACATGAAACCAAGTCTGTGAAATGTCGCGGTGTTTATCTCAACAGAACAAAACGGATCGTACGTAATTCGACAAAATAATATAAAACAAAAAACGTTGTGCGTCTATTATTTTCTCATAAAACGAAAGAAACTTTTCGGACAACCTAATACTATTATTTATTTCCATTTCTAAAATTATTCAAAATGCACAAGAATAATTTACATTTATGTTTACATGTATTTACATACATAAGTAAGAAGATTCATAATTATGATTTTCATAATAAACCATTCAATTCAGTATTGTGATAACATTCTTTATCTCTTTTATTTCTTTTTGTAAATACTCTCTATTTCTTATTATCTATATGTTTTTATTATTATATCATTTCTTTATCTCAACTTTAGTTTCGAATTTTTTTAGGAAATAAAGAACATCTTTGTTAAAAAAATCAAAAACAAATTCCTCAAATTTGACATGACAATTTATATCACAAAAACGGAAATGCTAAAGAGATAGAAAAATTTTTAAAAGGAAGCCGAATTAGAACTGAGGACGGAAAAGACCAAGATAGTAGTTTTCGAAAAAAGAAGGAACAAAAGGAGACAAAGAAAATGGAAATGAGGAGAGCAAAAATTAGAAGAAGTGGACGAGATAAGATACCGAGGGTACATACTACAGAAAAACGGCAGTGATGAGAAACACATACAAGACAGGAAAAAGAGAGCAACAATAGCAATGAAGAAAACATGGAGCGTGGGAGAAAGAATATTCAAACAGGACTACAAGAGGAGAATGAAGATGTTTGGAACACTGGTAGAGAGCGTGGCGCTGTTTGGAGCAGAGGTGTAGGGTTGGAACATGGAAGAAAGACCGGATAGAATACAAAGAAGATATGTGAAATGGATATTACGTTTAGATATGCCAACACCAAATTATATATTGATAGAAGAATGCAAGCTAATAGAAATCAAAGAAAAAGCATTAAAAAGAGCAGCAAGGTATGAAGAGAAAACCCTAGAATCAAAAAAGGAATTAGTAAAGGAGTGTATAAAGGAGAGAGAAACTGGGGAAATGGCCAAGAAGGGAAAAGAGCAAAAAAGAGAAAGAAGGGACTAGAAGAGGTAAGAAATGGAGGGACGCAGATAGAAGCAAGAGAGGAGCAAGAAAAGATGACAGCAGACCAAATTATAGAAGAAAGAAGAAAGAGAGAAGCAGAAGAGAAGGGGGAAAGGATAAGGGAATCCAAATATAATATACATTATAGAAATATCACCAAAGAAAAATTACCAAAGTACTTAGAATGGAGGATGAAGTGGAAGGACTACATATTTTCATTACAACAGTCTTATAGCTAATAAAAAAACCAAATTAGATGATGTGCAATATATTGACCTTCACGTGACTTTCAACGAGAAAATCATGAAATGTTTGCCACTATTTTCAATATTCGTTCGGGTACGGTAAATGGAAATCTCAATTTCATTGGAACAATGCGTCGTATGATTGTCCTTGATGTTTATAAACAGAATGTTGGCCGTTCGTTGGATAAGACGTGATGCAAGAATTTGTTGGCCAGCGCGATTGTCGGACTTACGCTACTTGATACTTAAAAAAATAAAATCTATAATGATAGTAACTAAATGAGTAATCTAACCGTTGTTGCATATGTGCGTAGATAAAATACAAATAAAATAGAAATTATTTCATACATTTTAGCGCTTTTCGCAAAAAATCTTTCATTTCACATTTTCTAATGAAGCGATCAATATTACAGGACCAACGTAATATCGTTTTCATCGTCATTAGTAAGACGATAATTTATTTCTATCTATTTATTATTTATTTCAATTTTTAGTTCTCATTAATGAATAAAAAATTGTATGCATCGTACAGCCCCGTATACGAATAAGCAGTAAACCTATACTGTGCCATCGATATTATACTTTGAACAGTGATAGAGAAGGATATTTCTATAATTTATTAGTAACTTATCACATATTATGTCGCAACGAAAGTAGAGTTATGCCCAAAAACGAATCCGCAGAACGATGTTTTCTGCGACGAAAACACGAGTTGAAGACTATATTGAGAATCATCTCGATATCAGCCCAACAACTACAGAATACTCACTGAGCACACATAAATGAAATTGGTAAAGAACAAATTCTTTGCAATAACGCTAGTTAACAATGAGCAAATTGGAGAAATTTTGCAAATGGAATCGATTGATGGACTATTCTGAGAAATCAAACCAATCCTGAATAATTAATGAACATACATAAAGATTGCATTTCTACGATGGTATAGATATAGAAAAATAGCTTACAAATGAAAAAGAATGTTGTAACTAGACAGCGGAAGAACATACACTACGAAATACAAAAGGAATCATTTTTATTGGTCAAACCATTCCAAAGAAATTAATGAACAGATAGGAAATCGATTCATAAAAATATTAATTTTTGAAAAAAAAAAATAGTTTACAATGATCAAATCGAACAATTTTTTCTAATACAACCAGTGGAAGAACATGTCCAACAAGATGCGAGAAGAATCATTCCGATTAGTCATACATACAACGTACATACAAAAAAAGAGAGAAACGAAAAAAGTTCTGGAATCGGTATAGAAATAGCGTAATTTTAAGAAGACCTAATCGACTTGTAGCGCTTAATTCAAAATAAATTGCTCCTTTCATACCAAATTAATTTGTTTGATTTTTCACAAGACATATTTCTTTTAATGAATTTTATATATTTCTCCTTTCATTTATATTAGCATTCGCTTATATTTAAATTAGCTATAATTGTATGATTCTTATCTTATTTTATTGTTATTGATAATAATAATTCTATAAAAATTGACAAAAAATATAACAATGATAAAAATTTAAAATAATTAAGAATGAAAAAAGAAGTATATTAATGTAAAAAATAATTAAGGAAATTTTACAATTGCTACTTTTTTTAAACTACGACACTTTTCCAAGAGTGTAAAAGCTCAACTTGATTTTAATAAAATCAATTGCTTAGCTGTAAATAATAATCAATTAAAAAATATCTACCATACAGTATGCCTGTTAAGTGTATACATGCTATTACTTCGCCAAGTATTAAAAAAGTAAAAAAATTTATATAAAATATATTTTTGGATCTTTAATAGTAAGAAACATGACTAATCTCACTTATTTGAAGTAACATATTTCAATTTCTCTGTAACTTCAAAAAATACGATAATTGTTAAAAGTAACAAGAAAATGCAGTGACTCATTCTGTCTAACAAGATGATCAAAACATAACATGTTCTTACAGAACAGTTGTATATCTCGGCATTATTTCAACGGATGTGTGTATACATTTAAATCAATCCCTCGCTCTTTGAACAACATACGATCTATTATCCCAGGTCAGGGCCCTCTCTTGGTTCAGAGCTGTCAATTGAAATCTCGAATCGCAAATAAGAGTAGCAATATACCGATACTCCGTGCAACGGGATCTTATGCTACCGAGAATACTAACACAATGAATGATCATTCGTTATATCGTAGCATCGTGGTATCGCACGAACGACGCTCCACCTCTTACACCGAAGGTTTAACAAATAACGTAATTTATGTGTTCGACATCGTAAAATTAGCAGCAGTTTATTAGGAATTAAAAGAATCACAACTTTCATTCGATTAAGAGCAGCACGATGTTTGACTGTCATAACTAAATTCCGGATTTCTGTAAATATGTGGGAAACTTAAAGGTTCATAAATGTATATGCAAATACATATATACAAGATAAATCAGCTGAATGTCTTATTTAACGTTCTATGAAAAGATTTTTCATTAAGTATTTTCAGACACAAATACCTCGTAGAGAGAATAAAAGAAACTCTTATATATAAAAAGCTTCTTGTCACTATTATGCATATATTATTTGCTCGTATGCGTGTGTGTGTGACATCCACGACACTGCACTTATGACACCGCCGAATTAACTTTGGACAATTGATTCGCGAGGGAGAGTAGTAGCTGAATACACGATGATTAATCATTGATACCAAAGATTGTACTTCTCGGAACGACGAGAAGGTTTCGAATTGTCTCCGACTGCTGAGACGAGATTTACGAATGATTGCTACGAATGATTATATTATACGACACGACTGATGCGACGCGATGTACGAATGATCGCCACGAATGGTTAACCCTTTAGCCTACGATTTACGTTCGAGAATTTTGGGCCGAAAACGTAAACAAGCTCGCGCAGCCTTCGAGCCATTCGCACGACTTGTCCTATGGGTTATGCCCGTAATAGTTACGTTTGATCCGATCATCTACTACGGGCTATGCCAGTAATATTTACGTTTGACCAGATCATCGTACTACGGGCTATGCCCGTAGTTGTAGGTTAAGGGGTTAACGACACGCTACTACGCGCATGCTTGTTGATGCTGTTTGCAATTGAAAGACCTGCACGAGATTGTTCACTAACTAAAACGATACTTGACTCTATGAATGATTACAGAAATCACTCACAATCCGTGACTAATTACTAATTACGAAAGATAAACACTGACTGACTGCTGTCCGATGCGTTTGTTTATAGATATTAGGTATTTAACCTTTTTAACTTCTTTAATTTATCACTGTCCCCGTTGCAGCGCAGTAGCAGGACTTGTACAGTTCATTTTATCTACAATAATACTTAAATTCAATATTTATACTGCATTAATCCAAGATTCTTATATCGTTTTCTACATAAATTTATCCGAAGTATAAGAGAAGTCAGCTTCTTTCAACTTCTTATAGGTCTTAGGTTTTAATATATTTTAATTTATAATTAAAATTTACAATCTATTGTACATGAAGTATATTATATTATCCTATCACAAAGTAAAACTAAATTGTTAAATATGCTATGGATACTATAATGTATAATACTGGAAATATCATGAATTAAAAATAATATTTCATTAACCAAGTTTAATTAAACACAAGTTTAAAATTGAGTCTTATATCGACGATTTTTGTTGCATTAAAGATTTATGCAACGACATTGTGATTATCTTATCCAGAAGTTTGACATTACTTCCAATATTCGTAGATTATGAAAGGGAGCAAAATAAAAGATTACATACATAGGTTATTATTTTTTATCTTTACTAAATTTATTAACAGATTTTTCTAGTATACCATTCTATAACAAATTGGTCAGCTCTTGGTCCTAATGTTAGCAATTTATTAAGATTCAAGTATAATGTAGCTGATATAAAATTAGAGGAGGTTCAACTCATCATATTTCTGATCCCCAATATGCTTAGAAATAAGGACCTTTAAATGTAAGTTTTACCTACTTTCACAAAAACAGGCTATTTACGGATTTTTATCTCAAAAACTATTTGTTTCTCTTACTCTCTTTCTTATTTTTAGAGATATTTGCCCTTTCAGCAAATAATTATAAAATTTTCCAAAGGAAATTATTTTAATGCAATGTGAAACCGATAATAGTAGTTTACCTCCATAATATTTGTAACTTTTAGCTAGATAAAATTAAATATAGGAGTCGAAAATTAATGCTTTTGTATCGTGAATTGAATTATCGAACCAACCACTTTACACGAACAGAAAATATTCAAATGAAAATAATTACCAGTTGAGGTAAGTACGTTCTTACGTACTACATTAGTCACTTCCGGCTTATTAAAAATCAAAAGACGTGTCGCTACGTTATCAGTCGCGAAAGTGTTAGGCCGCTACCAGAACAGAATATTTCGTATGTTCGTCACAATAGAAAGTTGTGACAATTTATTTACAATCGTACGAGTACACAACCAGATCAGATGCCGTGATATTAAATATACAAACATGATAAAAATAGAAAGTGTATTTCTCATGTCCATGCATCGCGAGACATTTTATTATCACAAAAATAGCCAGCTTTCTATAAGCTGATTTTATTTTCGTTTCGTTGATTTTTTTCGAACTTCTATTTTTGTACACTTTTGCATCGTATTTCATTTGACATGTTTCATGTTACGTTTGCTTCATCACTTTTCTTTGATTTGTGTTTAAATAGAATTTTTAAAGTAATTTTATTTAAAAATTCATTACTTTTTGTTTCGTATTCTTTTATGTTGTCATATATCTGTATATTTCTTCGACGTTTGGTTTGTGCTTCTTGTTTGTGATACATTATATATCCTAATAATTGAGAGATTTAATTACAATTTTCGAAATAATTCACCTACAAAAAATCTAACATTGGATTTACGGGAATGGTTATACAAATCTGTATGATATGAATATAGTGCTTTGTAACGCTTCAACCGTTTGTATATTGTAGTATCGTAAGAAAAAGCCTGATTAGAGATCGATCAAAACAGTGTCGTCTGTCCTTCAGCTGTTAGTTTACATATGAAAAAGCCTATGTGACACAGGATCAGATTAAGGAAAGGAAAAAAATAACGTTAATGGAGGGAGACGATTTGAGTTCAAAGAGCGTTGATCGAAAAGCGTTGAACGTTGATCGAGAGGTCAGAGTTAGTCGAGAAGCCGAGTAGTAGAGTTGTTAGAGTTGTCGAGTTGCGAGAGTTGTTAGTGTTGTGGAGTTGCGTGAGTTGCTAGCGTAGCTGGGAGATTGAGTTGTTAGCGTTGTTGAGTTGTGAGAGCGGTGAGAGTGAAGTAAGAATTGTTATATCTGGTTCAAGTTAAACAACCATCGTTTTCTGTCTAATTAACATTTGTTACTTTATTTATCGTAAACAAATTATAAACTATAAATAGAATCAGGAAAAATTTATACGCCTAAATTATCCACGGTACTACATTTATTTATCATATATTTGTTTCTTTATAATTCCTATTTATTAATTCATTGTTCTTGGATCAACAATTATTATTCCTACATTTGCATGCGCAGCACCGAATTATGGATATATTATTAAATAGAATTGTATTTGCGAAGCATATTTTATCTTGAAAAAATGTACTGCAATACGTACCTAAAATAATATGTAATTTTGTCACAATTAACGATATTAATAAGCTTCACAGTTTAAACTACAGGACTTTAATTTTTATCTTTCGCGAATATTCTTCAACATTTTTGTCTGAAATAATGCTTTTTTCCATTGAATGTGGAAACAACAAAATTAAGTAACAAAGTTCCGTTAGGTCATTAACAAGCCGTGATCTCAGTAATTATTCGTTAATGTTACGGCACACTGTTCGCCATTCCAAAGGCATTTGTTCTGCGTAAGCATACCAATGAGCTTTCGTATGAATAAGAGAAAGTCCTTGTTATTAGCCTGTTTCCTTACAGTGGATAATTTCGCAACTTCGATGTAGTTTTAATCAATTACACATTAAAGTAGAAATATATTCATTCTTGCTAGATTCCTGCAATGTATAACGTACCCTATCAACCTAACTATTTATACATATGTATTATATATGTACATGTACATATACATCAGTTACACTTTCACAGAGATGATACAAAAAATGCAATAAAACAAATTTTCCTGGTTTGCATAAACGAAAACTGAGTAACTTTAGAGTACTTTATTTGAATTTGACTTAAAATAGAATATTAATGTAGATAATATACATATGAGTTTTATTAACATAAAGATACGGTGAAACAGCGAGTTTTCCTGATTTGCAAAAAGACAACTTTAAAGAATTTTGGATCATTTTATTAAAGTTTATTTTATTACAAAATATTAGTATATAGGCGTTTATTAGTATAGAAATATACTAAAAAGCAAACCTTTTGATTTTATATAAAAGAAGTCTGAAGAATCTCTGAGTATTTTAGTAGAGTTTCAGTAGATTGGAATATTAATGTAAAAAACACAAGTTTTGTTAGTCGTATATTTATATACTCGTATGTAAAAATATATATATGTTATGATAAAACGAGATTTTTTACTTGACAAAACACAAATTAAAAAAAAATGATTTAGAGTACTAGAATGTTAATATAAATATAAGTCTTATTAGTATAAAATTGTTTCTATCTCCTGCAGGATATTTTCATTACAGATATAGTAATTTTCCGATAGATATAAACAGCATAAAATGAAATTAAATATCGCATATTTAAAACAGCAATAGAAAATTGCTGCTATATACATAATTATCTCAAATGAGAAAATAAAAGTTAATTAAAAGTAAAAATAATCAGCTTAGTTATCGAATCATTTAAATTTATTACAACGCAGTATCTTTCTATGAAAACAAGTCTCTTTAATTTAATAAATATGTCCTTAAATATTCTATTTCTTAACCGGTTTATCTACCATGTTCCCACCTATATTAAAGCAAATTCGCTTAATTCGCAACTTTTTTAATTATGTTATTTCTCCAAGCAAACTTCATCTATAATGCAAGCATTGTTAGCAAACGAAGAAATCTCTAAAGAAATCCTATTATTAAAAAAGAAGAGACTAACGTTAATAATTACTTAAACTTAATTAAATGATTAAACAATAATCATCGATATGTTGTTATCATCAAGTATGAAATTACGTAGATATTGTTTACGTTGCGAAAAGAAATCTGTTTGACGACTAAAACATTCTCATCTACAGAATGTTCAACGTTCTTCCGGTCAAACTTCGTCAATATGTTTTACAAGCAAAAATAAGACTAAAATATCATATAGCAAAAAAGAGAAATAGTAACTGTATCTATCAGAGCACACCTAACCGATTTCAACGACCTTGAAGTATGTCGTCAAGATCAATATTCTCAACAACTTTTATCTATACATCACTGCTGCTTCGTCTTATTTTCAAAGATTTTTGCAAAAAACTTCAACCAAATTTAGATTAACATTACATTTCATTCTAGCCGCCTGTTTATACAGGGTGGTTGGTAACTAATGGTACAAGCGGAAAGGGGGTGATTCTACGCGAAAAAAGAAGTCGAAAATATAGAATAACAATTTTTCGTTTGAGGCTTTGTTTTCGAGAAAATCGACTTTGAATTTCGTTTCATCGGTCTATAAAATTTTTAACAGAAATTCTGCATCGTTGGTATGCTGTTGAAGCGAAAATTCAAAGTTGATTTTCTCAAAAACAAAGCCTCAAACGAAAAATTTTTATTCTATATTTTCGACTTCTTTTTTCGTGTAGAATCACCCCCTTTCCGCTTGTACCACCAGTTACCAACCACCCTGTATAACCCAATTTACCCATCGATGAAAGAGATAACATTTTTAATATTGTATAAACAAAAAAGAAAAATCAATGGACTGTAACATATTAGGGTAGAGTAGTATGCTAGTCGCGACCGGCGCCGCTGCCGTGAAATAATTTTTGATGATTAATTGATATATGGAATGTTGTACTTTATTCTGATTTTAAACCGTTCAAAACTGTAACATATATAGCTATGATCACTAAGAAATTGTTTGCACAATGAAAGATTTGGACGAAGAAGTATTAAACGACCTATATATTTAATAAGTATCATCAGATGACGTTCGTTTATACGAGAACCATAACAAATATCGTAAATTGTCGATCAGTTAATGTTAAAAATAAGTAATTTAGTAACGATGATGATAGAGGAAGAAAAATGGAAAGGAAGAAGATCAAATGGTAATGCCAGGAAATGGTGGCCTTACTTACTTGCTTAATTAGAGTGAAGCAAGGTGATTGCACGAAGGATTCGTGGATTGGAATCTCGATTCGGAATAAATTTGGCCACAACTCAAAGCATGGAATCGTTAAAGTTTGTAAACGCTATCTCTGATGACTCTGTTCATTTGCCTAAACGATTGCAAAAATGCAAGATGTTTCATTTGCCAATGTTTGTAATAGGCGGTAAATATGCTGGCCTTGTATTAAGGTGTGAAAGATTAGATTCCGTGAGATATCCAATTCAAAAAGATATATACTACCCGATATTGAGAGATCTTTTATCAAGGCTGTAGGTTGTAGACGATGACACGCTCTTTCCCCTTTTCTGCGTAAGTATTGTCAATATTTCAATTTTATAATATATTATATATATTAATTTTACAATATTTACAATTTTATAATATATTATATTATATATTTTATTATATATTCAATTATATATATATGTATGTATGTATTTAATTACATAATAAATCTGAAACACGTTAACTTTTGATCGGAATGTCAAGGTGCTGGTGCAAACCATTTCCTATTTCTGACGCGTTAAACATAACCGATAATCAAGCATGAAACTAATGAATCAAATCAAAATTAATTTGAATAAATTCATGAAATTCTGTAAAGGCTTTGTACCAATGAAAATCACAAGAGAAAAACACGGTAAGGAAATTTTTGTTATTTTATCTCAGTGTTTATGACTAAATTAAAATATTATAATATTAAGACTTTGCCGTCTGTATAAATTTATTAATAACTTTAGTCAGTAAGCGGCATTTTTTGGTAAAAAATTTCAAGTTCGTAAACTTTACATACAGAGTCGACTGCGGGTGACACCAATGTCCTGTCTCAGGACACTAATATTTTGCCTACACTTGACCATACATTGGTACCATCGGACGTGATAGTGTTAATAATCATATATATGTAAGATCGTAAATCTTAGGATAATTCAGGGATCGATTCTAAGTCTGAAAATCGAGCTTTCTTTATTATAACGTAATAAAATAAAATACAAAAATCAACGACGATTACTATCCATCTATAACAATAAATAACCATAATTATATAAACAAGAAATAACAGGTTTTGTACAATGTTTACCTGAAAATCGAGAATCGATTTTCAACGTCCTGAGCTACCGTTCTTTCTTCTTCAGTCTTTAAAATCTTAAATAACTATTCCATAATCTTGTCTATCTCTAACCTAACTCTCTGTCCGTCCGTTTCAAAAGCAGCATGCCTCTTAAAAGATGGTCGTCCGTGAAACAAAAGAGGGTCGTTCTTTCTCCGAGAAACGAGGCCTGTCGTGCTACCCGTAAAACAAAAAGAATCCCTATCCCACATGAACTCTAGGAAGTTTACATATATTTTAATTTTAATCATACAATAAATATTAAGTATTAAATATTATTATGTTAAACATTTTTAATTTATAATTTGAAAGCTCAACTCTTTCTAAAGAGAATAAACTTACATGTAATAATAAACATGTTTTTCACAACACTTCAAAACCAACAAAATAACTATTTTTCTATCCTATGCAGTAAAACATATTTATAAATTCCATATAATTCCTAAAACGTCGAGGCAAGAACCTCACTGTTTTGCTACAAAATTTGAAATGTATCTTTAATATTTCAGTATTTAATCAGCTTTCTCCCTTATACCTTCTAAATTAATAAAATATTAAAAACTAATAAACTATTAATCGTGGACGAATTTTTACCTCCGATGTATCCTGTTTTATTATTTCAAATTCAAATTCAAATATCTTACTGCCTCTTAGCGTGTCTTTAGCACTCTAACTGTGACAACCAATAAAATGCACGTTTAACACGACATTCTTCTTGCATTTCTTATTCTGAATGACAATATTATTATATTATATTATACATACTAAAGCATAGAATATGATATCCGAGATATCTGAAAGAAAATTTTGATTCTAAGTCAAAACGTTCTTGAATTACGATTCTTTCGTTTCTTAGTTTTAAATCAGTGAAAACGAAAGCAAATAAAAATGTTCACACCATCGGTATTTCTCCAACAGCGCCACTGGAGCACAAAGAGTACAATAAATTTAAAAAGCTTCCTTAGGAATCTAATTTTGGTGTTTATAAATTGATAAAAATTCGTTAAGAAGTAAGAAAAATATCTAATCGATCAGCTACCTTTATACAGTAGCAAATTTAAAAGCGTAAATGTTTCTTCCCCGTGTGTGTGCTCCGTGGTAAAAGACTTATTGAAAGTTCTGATGGCATTACGTTCTCCCCCGTACGCACTAATGGTCAGCATTATTCACAAGAATACCACGTAACTGTATTCTCACGGTGCAGTGACTTCAATACCGCTATAACACGACGCTGTTTGGTGCGGTGCGGTGCTGTGCGGCGCGGTGCTCGAAATAAAGAAGCGCCGCGTGCACTGGTGTCGCGACTCGGCATTGTAATGCAACGACCGCAATAACAGAAGCTGCAGAGCGCAGTTTATGTCTATTGCTCATTTGTCCGGGCGCCATTCGACCTATAAAATTTATCGGCACAGTCGTCGGTGCCGTCGAGTCGTGATGCTAGCAGCCACTCTAAGGATGATCACAGTAGACACAAATTTGTGTGAACTTTTATTCATGCGACGATGCGTGAACACTCGCGAATGATGAAACAAATGAATTCTTACAGACAGGCATACGCCCGAATCGTTCTTTAAAAACAAAAATCGTTATACATATGTTGGGTGATTCGAACAATTCATATGAATTGTAGATGAATAAGGAAGCTACATATTTCAATATACTTATTTGTTTATCTAGTAAGATATTCGCATTTTCTTCTATAATTTTTCTATGTAACTTAATTAATTTCTCTCTATAATCTTCTTACTCATTCTCATATAGTACAATATATGTATATACTGTGCGTTATTTTATATTTATATTTTGCCTTTCACGACATTCTTGATCTTTAAGATTGAACTTTCCATTTCCAAACTTAGCAAGTAAGTACCAATTACATTAACAAATAAAAAATAATTTCTGAGCAATTCTATTAAATAATCTTTTCTTTTTCAAGAGAAGGAAATGATTATACATATATAGAAAAAATAGCCTATCTTTTTTTATATCTTTAAAATATTGAACTAATGAAACTTTTTCATTATAGAAAAAGAAAAGATCGATTTGTAAATTATATATGTATATGTGAATTTTATATGCGTTCGTTAATTTTCATCTGCTTTGGCATATTCAAATATCATCTCTAAAACATCGTCCTATCGCATTCTTCGGTTTTGTTATTATTCATATTAAGGATATAATAGAATGTTTCCAGTATATGTACTACATGTAAATACGTTTACAATTATAATAATAGAATGTTGCTATCGACATTCTATACTCATAAATATAATTTCTGTAATTAAAACATTTAGTCTGTCATTTAATTTTATCAAACTAGAAATTATATGTAACATTGATTAATAAAAAATTAATGTACAAAATATTGAATAAAACTTTGACAATATTCGACTCTCATTATACTCTCATTTCATTTATATTATTTCAATTATTTAACAAACAAATAACAATTTTTGTTTAAATATAAAATAAAATATTAATTTTATTGGCAAAGTTCAATGATATAATTTTTATCAATATGAATAATTTATTATAAAAGGAAACTTTTATTCATGATTTAAACATTAAAAACAGTTCTAAAACATAGTTCTAAAACTAAGACAGTTCTATTGAAGATAAACTAAAAATATAAATAAGCTAGTATAAAAAAATAAATATGTAAATATATAATACACATTCTCATGAGCTATAATCATCCACTGTTTAGGACTAATGATCGCCAGTAGGTAATACCGTTTCTTAAACCGTCGACCATGAATTAATGCTCAGTAAATGTCGATGTTACGAAGCTTGCTAATTGAATCATTAGATACACGTATCATTATCTTACTCTTCTATCTTATCTCTTCTATCTTTCCATCACAAGAGAAAAGAAGAAGGTAGGGGAAATTTCGCATATTTCCACGTTGGATTCCGCCATGCAATTTACTAAAGTGATTCCTTGCCGATAACTGGAAAATCATTCACTTGTAAGATATTATAGGCGCTATTGAATTATAGGATTTATAGGTTAGGATAATCAGAAGTCAGTCGTACCGATCATTCTTTGCTATAAATTAAACTTCTTGCTTTGAAACAAAAAGGCGTTGGTTCTTGATTTTGGTTTTGATGTTCAAGAACGAAGGATTCTGTTCGCTTTATACCGCGATTGATGGATTTTGTTTATAATTTCACAATTTTGTTTTATTACATATTACACTAGTCGAAATAGTTACAAAATTCTGTTAATTTATTTTATTCATTGACGTTGATGCAATGAAATCGTTCATAGTAATACTAACAATTTTTTAATTGTTGCTTCTAATTATACTATGATTAAAAATTTGTCTTATACTTTATAAAAAATAACTATATTATTTAAAAATAATTATACGAACACATACTATGTGTCTTTAAAAATTGAATTCAATAATTGCGTATTTATTAGTATATATGTCTTATTATATAAATCTTTGAACATGTTTGTGTGTAATATATATAATGTTCAAAGGTTTCCTTTTAATTATTGTCAATTATCCTTTGCTATGGTCTTTATTTTAAAAAAAACTATCACCTAAGAGAATTGCTTATACGCATATTTTCAATGTCATATTTTCAAAAAAAATTAATGCAGACAAATAACTTGTACTTTATATTTCGATGAACTTTATATTACTTATGTACTTTTAAGTACTTTATATACATTCTTGTTTAAATTATATCACTCTATAATATGTTCAAATATATTTTAAACATCTATAATTTTATAGTTATACAATAAATTTTTAATTATATATTAATCACATATGTGACAAAAATTCCAATGATGAAACAGATCAATATAATACATTATATACATTAGTATCTCTCAAATATACAATTTCATGTGTATCACACAATAAAGATGATACATACAATGGAATTTTTCTATTAACTTAAATGATCAAGGTAGGTCAGTTTCATTGAAACTTGAATTGAAGTCAGATAATCGATAGTTTTAGATCGATAGTTAATATAAACAACAGTTTATTTACATTAATCATACGCTAAAAATATACTATATTGCAGGTTTTAAATTGCGATAAATTTTGAGAATATTCATTTATTTTTTATTAAAAGTCTTGTACAAATATACAGCAATGTAATAATGAAAAATACTGTTTTCGGAGTAACGAGCGCAATTAGATTGTGGATTTTTGCGCGAATTCGTAAAGAATGGACTTTAAGAATAAATTTGTTTCATTCTGTAAGTATCGTAATAAGAAATTCATTTTAGATATCTTATATATTTTTGCATACTCTGCGCATTTCTGCACACTTAAATTTCTCATAAATGTATAAAAATCCGTAATTTAATCATAACAGACTGCACGTCGTCTACAAAGAACATTTATGTGCAGAATATTCAACGCTCATAGTGTTAATATTGCCGTTTTATAAATTCTATAGTAAAATTAATCCATATAACAAACACATAATTCATTAACAATTAACAACTTCATCTTTTTTTCTTCACCTCCGCGTAATAGTTACAATTTTCCATTAACAAAAGAAAGAAAAAGACAAAACAAGGAGACAAAATGCGAAAAACAGGAAGGCATAAAAAAAAAAAAACTTGATCGAGCATAAAGGTTGATTGGACAGCATGGCGGCGTCTGGTCAACGAACAGACCGAACAAGACGGAGAAAGTGGGACGATGAAAGTGCGACGAAACGGGTGGACTGACATTGTCTGTGTGCATGAACGATGTGGCCGGCGTGGAATCATGGCTTTTTCACTGGTATTAGAAATGCAGGGTCTACTTGTTTGCTTGTCTATTCTCTCGAGTCAGGTGTCGTGTACGAATCGAGATCATTAGCGAAACTGTCAATCGATCCGTTCCACTTATTTAATTGCGGACCAAGAAAATGTTCTAGCGACGTTTCCTGAAACTGGACATTTGTTTCCTTCCTGGCACACTTTCATTTGTGTTGATAAATTTAATAGAAACTGAGGTTAACATAGGTGATATTTTTCTGTTTTATATATAGGATAGTATGCAAAAGTTTTCAGACAGATTTCTCTTTTCGTACATTCCAAAACTGTTACTTAAAAGAATATCTAAAAGAATCGCCAATATTAAGTACCTATATTGATATTAATATTTATTACTTAGTTATGTAAATTTAAAATCCACAAAAAATTTATTTCGATTTTTAGTCTCTAATTCTGGTTTCGAATAATTCATTAAATTATTTTTTGTTATTATTTGTTAATGAATTATTACTTATTTTCATAAATAAATAAGTAGTCCAAATTTTTATTTATGAAGATACAGATATCATTTCATCTCGAAATGTTATGTTGTACGTTTCGTGCGAGAAAAGATAGTACTTGATGTCACCTACTCCATAAATGATACATCATTAGATAAATGAGAAACAACAACTGATTTAGAGACTACTTTTTCCTCATTATCATTTACCAGCCATATTAACCATACAAAAAGCAACGCCTTAAACTCACCGGGTCTCATTACTAGACACGCTACAGATTTTAAAAACCCTCTCACCTTTAAACTACTTTACTCGTCTCTAATTGTATCATACGCATTTCAAATATGGAATTCGAATCCAATTGAATTACATCAAATCGCTTGAAAATATGCAACACAGATTTCTAACACATGACGCCCCCAAGATTAATAAATCGATACCTAACAATTTCCATAATATAAAAATATTCTTATCGCTTTGAATATATTCACTCTTGAATAACGTAGAACCATAGCGAACCCGACATTCCCATGGGATGATTCCCATTAGAAGGAGACAACTCTTTCATGTCGCTCTAATACTGAACTAACTTCAATAATCTCAATTGTATTATTTGATTAGTGTAATTGTCGACTTCTTTCACGGATCTGCAACCTGCTTCCAGACACCCATAATATATCAGATGAAATTGTAAAAATGGTTACTTATATTTAGTGCTTATTCTTTTTTATATCAGCTCTTACACTCATGTATCCGATAGCAAAGACCTTATGCCAGTTAAATAAATGAATAAATAAAATGTTCAAATTGATAAAAATAAATAGATATTGTTTACAAAATAATGAAAAGACGATATACAATATTAAATTATCTACAAGTCTTTTGTCTTTTATCTACAAGTATCTTCATGAGTATATTGCTAAATAATTTCTACATAATATCTAATTATTTATTGAATTTATTCATTGAAAATATAGTTTAAACGTACTTATCTGTTGCAGCAATTACGGTTGCAGGTCTTAAAAGTGACTCATAAGAGAATGGTTAGATCGGTAAATAAGTAATGTGAGACGCAACAGGATCTGAAAGTGAGCTATTCGGTTTCCATCTTTCGCTCGGACACTGAAAAACTATACCGGCGATGGTTTCTTATTTCTGCATAAAATTTCACCGCAAGCCACCGAAAGATTTTTAGAACACGATCGCAAAATGAATCACGAATCCAGCAAAATGAATATAGAAATTCTACACACTTTTACTGTACTGATGAGAAATTCCAACAAGTATATTATAAATAATTAGTAATAAGAGACCATACAGTACTGAAGAATTTTTATATATTATATACAGATAATTCAGTAAAATTTAATACCTATACAAAATTCTAATATATTGTATCTACATATTATAAAAAATTATGTTTAATGAATTGTATATTATATTGACATTGTTTACTATTGTTAATTTAATCCAATATTAATATAATAATCTTATCTTACTATTAACTAGCATATTTCTTAGCCAAGACTTCTTTCAACTCGAAGCTGAAATAAATTAACTAAATAAATTAAACCTAAAAACAAAGGATTCTTGGATAATAAATTATTAAACTTAGGACATCAGTAAGCTATAGATATATGTAAACACAGGAATTGATTTGTCTTTTCAAGAATTGGGTTCACCAAATAAAAATTAGAATTAAAATTTAAGGTATTACTTAATACTCTAATAACAAAAATTGAATTCTTTTCCAAAATTTATAATGCTCAATTTATAATTACAAATGAATATAATTTATTTATAATGATTTGTGTGATATTAAACAATTAATAAAGAAACTGTCTATTCTTATAAAATAAAAAACGCTATGCAATAATACAATAAAATAATTTGAAATCCTTAACGAAATCTAGGTATTAGACTATAACATTTATCATACGGAATTGGAATATAACATTTTTATCTTGCTTTTATACATTATTTTACATTATGTATCTTTGTATCCTGTTAAAAACCATAGTAAAGTCATATTTGAAAAGGGCATAGAGAATTCTGTTTACATCACAAAATAAATGCCCGGGGAGGAAGTTGCTTCGCTCAAAACAAAAAGAACCATAATTTAATATCGTTCCATTATCTATGACTGTCTCACAACGTATAATAATTTTATCGTATCGTTTGAAGTTGTGCTGACGGAAAGAAGAAGGCAGAGAAACTGTTAATTAGAAGCTGGTGTTTCGAAACGATCGATTTCGTGGGATCGACCAAGGTCGTAACGTCGATAAGGAACGTGTTACCTTCCGGAAGTGGATACATTGGAGGCTTATGGGGAATCGAAAGAGGCCGTGCGAGCCTTTTTTCTCTGCTTTTTACCTTTTGCTCATTTAACGACTACAAGGAACTGAATCGGAGAACTTTCACTTCGGTGAGGTCATCGTCGGTCCTTAAATATTCTTTAGCATGACGCTTCACTTTCATGCACGGCGACACGCACGAAAAATTCATTTAGAGACGAATTACACGAATCCTTTTATTTAATGTGCAAATGTTTGGCGAAAGGAATATATTTTTTTGACATACCTTTTTCCTCCTTATAAGTAATTTCGATAGTTCATGTTTTTCCTTTACTTGCTTAAGTTGTTTTACAATTGCGAAAGAGAAAGTACAGATTAAACTGTTATAAATTTTATGTAAAATAAATCTAGAATAAGCGACATTTGTGAGTGACAGTTTTAAAATGTATGTGCAAATATTTGTACTAAATTAATTGTCAGAGAGATAAAAAATTATTATTTTATCAGGAATATTAACAGTGTTAATACAATTTTTATGAATAAAATACGTGTAAAACATGAATTTTGCAATTCAGGAATATATAATATTTTTCGCAACTTTTAGAATACCGATAATAGCTCATTCCTAGAATCATGAAATTGAATATCTTAACTTTTAAATTGTTTCGTTTTTCATATTTAATTTCAAAGCGGTATAGAGATATGTACGTTTAAAAAAATTATATTCTCATTATGTATTCTGTAAAACAATATGAAACACATAATCATCATTGTTTCCTTAAATTAAATTGGATCTAGACTAGTACGTTTTTCTCTTTCTCCTACTTTTTTAAAAGCTTCAAGCTGTATACTATGGTAATTTTTACTTCAATAAATTATTCAATTAACATTTATGCATTTTGTATTATTATAATTAAATAACTTTGTGAACGTAATATGTCAAATAATAAATGAGATTTATGTCCCATTTAAGGCAACTGAAACAAGAAAAAGCTTGTGAAATTTTAACTTGTTTGCACTCATAAAACCGCGAAACATATATTTATGCCAGAATATAATGTTACAAGGCACATATAGTTACTTCAAGAGCCGTTCAAGGCAATCTGATGAAAAGATTTCAAGGTTTTATACTGCCGATCATCGAAGGTACTGCTTCTTAATTCTCTTTTTCAGTTAAAATATCTCCATGAAAATAAACATTCCTTTCTCACATAATTTCTGGATTACTTAAATTCATATTAATTCCATACTCGAACTAAAATATTTACCATGCAGTATATTTGTTTTTACATAATTTTTGCAACATATTTGTTTTTTTATAGTTTTTAAAATATATTTATCACTATAACTTTATAAATTGAATACTTTCTTGCTTAAAAAAAAATGGATAACATGGAAAAAAAATGGATAAGGAGATGCTGGAATAACTGAACGGTCTAGGAGTGGAGAGGCAACTAGAGGAGGGGATAGAGATGCTGAAGGCGAAACGAAATATCAAAGTGCACGATAGACGAGGATATACGAGAGGGAAATTGCCAAGAAGAGGAAGTAAGAAGACAAAGACAGGAAAGGGCGCGGGAAAGGCAATCGAACAAGGAGAACGGCTCAAATATTCGAATAGCATAATGACATTTTTGTTTCGATATTTTATTTGGACTTTTTTGTTTGGAGTATTATTAGACTTATACTATGTATTATATTCGAAAACATTGAAATGTACGGATAGTACTACTTTCTCGCTTATATTTGAATCAAATTAATTTAAATCAAATCATATTACAAAATAATATGCCCTATAATTATTAAAATCTAATTAAATATTAAAGTAAGATTAGGTATTAGGTTCATCGTAAACTTAATTTTGTAGTATAATTAATAATTTGTATAAATTAATTTAATTTTAAGTTTTAATTAACATGTTGCGTTACGAATTGATTTTACTTAAATGCAAAGGCAATACAAAGGCATAAGTCTTGACTCAGAACGTACTGACAAGGAATGAGGCGTCGATCAATAGACTCAGTTAATAATAGTCAGCCTTATGATCAGACGTCGCGACTGATTCGCGAATATTTAACTCTAAAAGTACGTATTCATTTGATAGAAAAATTATTACAAATTGACATTTGTATCTGTAATAGTTGAATCACAGTTATAGACAGTTATTCTCAGAGTGTCCGTTTTGTAATTTACTCTCAAGTGGATACAAAATAATATTACTATTAAAGATCTGCGTCTGACATACGTACGAACCACTTTCGAATCTTGAGAGTAGCTATTCAGGAATAACAGACAAAAGTTATAGTTTTATGATATTGCTGCGAAGAACATTGTTATTTTTTAAAAGTCTATTAAACATATCCGGGTATTAATAAATGATTAAATGATATTAATAATTCTTTTGCAAGAGCAGCAAAGAGGATTTCGAAATGAAGATGATTTTTTTAAATGTAGCATTACATATATCTTCTTATCCAAAATATATTAGGTCCCTTAAAATAGGCATTAATAAGTTAAAGATTTTTAATTTTCTAGCTTATACCTAATTTCATCTGAAAGTTTTTATACGTTAAACGTTTGTATTATTTTAAAACTTTTTGAAAATACGGTAAATGCGAAGCCATTTTATATTGATATGTAAGTATAAGTGATTATATAACAATGATGTATATAAACTTTTGTAACTAATTGTGTTTGTAAAGTATATATCTATATATATAATCAATAGGATTTTATGTAAATTTATATTTTTATGAAGACAATTAAAAATATTGGACTCGTGCGAAAATTTGTTTCACTTACTAAATATTATAACGATCATTATACTTTATACACTTTTATTTTATTTTATACGTTTTTTGAATATTATATACCTACATTCTGCATTTAAAATGCATTTTTGCATAACATCTATGCATAAACTTCCACAGTCTAAGAATTAATTATTTACATTATGATTCATTTGCATTGTATCACATGTGTTAATAATGTTTTATTTAATACGTAAATGCGTTATATAGAAGTCAATTATGTGCTACATGAAGCTTCATGGAAACTGTATAAAACAAGCCTGAATTATTGCACGCACAACGAAGTATGCATCTTTCTCAGAGACATGAATGCTGACACAAGAATGAACCTTTTTAGTGAATTGTTATACAGTATACGTGTAACAGGTTTTCACTTCAGACGAAGATAGTTATTATACAGTTATAATTTTCACATACATAAACAAAAATTTGTTTTTGATATTACCCAAATATTATTCTAATACTATTAATTTGTTAATAATTTTTGATAATTTAAAAAATGCTATGCTCACTATAATATAAGAGAAAACTGCTACCTAATTAAATTATAATTTTGTAACGTTCGTATCCTAGTATAATTTTTTTTTAGTAATAACATAACGCATAAAATGTTAAATTGTTTAGTGTTTAATTTTCATTTCACAATGATGCGTTACATTATCTACTACTAGTTTTATTCTACCTTTTATCTACAATTATATGAGTAATACAAATCCTTTAGTTTGAAAAAACATATTAATTACAGATTAAAATGATATGGAAAATTGTATGATAAATATATCTTCCATTTCTCATGGGATATAATTTCATTTCTAATTATATAAATATAATTAGTGAAGTATCGATGATTTTCTAACATAAAAAGTATCACCTGAAAAAGCAAAGGATAAAATAGAAACTTAGAATTGGGGCATTTTTTGTTTCATTTAATAATTGATGTTGAATTTTTACATAAACGAAAACGAAGTGTTTTCTATGATAAATCTAATATGTGAACTTTAATGTAACAGAAAACTGAAACTTTTCGCTATTTTCTTCAGAAATACATCTTCATGTTTCATAACTAATAACAATGATTTTAACATTCTAATACAACGAACAATTAAAAAATATATGCGTAAAGGCCTATTCATTAAAATTCCTCTCAAACATCAATTAGATTCGCAGAAATACCGCTACATTTTATATATGTAAGTAAGTAAGGTAAGTAAGTAAGTATATGCTACTAACTGTTCTTTTATTCTTCACGAATCATCTTATCTCAAGAATAACATAAAAACTGATCGTCATACATAATTAATAATAGCTTCGTAAATTATTTCGGTAAAAAAAAGGAAATCTTCTAAAAAGTACAAAAAGTTCATAAAACTATTATTTTTAGTCAAAAAATGTATTGAAAAATAAGTTTCTTATAATTAAACAAATATATTTTCGTCATCTTTAGGTGTTACATTTTAAGGAATATCTATTATAGAAGCATTATTTATGTTGACTGCAGTGGAAAAAGTTACAATTAATATAGCTAAATATTATTTATGATGATTAGATATATCATTTAACGACAATACTGGAGGAAAAATGAACATTTGAGTGCTTCACAAAAGAATTGTTTGTTCATATTTATACACATTTTGGACTTCTCCTTTTATGATAGAGCAGAAATTTTTCTATTTCATTCATGTTTACGATATTTAAAATTATTGGAGCATTTACTGTACTATTATTATTGTGACGTTGATTATTGAAATATTTAGACAATATTATTATTAACAATATATTCAATCATTATAATTATAATCAACAATCATTATAAGTATAATTTAAATATACTAACTATTTGTTTCATTTGGATCTAGCGGTCAAAAAATAAACCTGAATTACATGTATAATACAGTATACTTGATGTATCCAATGAACCCATACTTACTCATCTCACACTCTCTGATCCTCACGCATCCATTTACATCTAAACTTATTGCCATTTAAATCTTCATCTGCAGCTAACGATCACGAGAGAATCTATTATTGGCACGGCATTATCACTACAATTTCCTTTTGACATCGTTGTTATTTCCTCTCTCTCACTTTTTCCTCTCTTAATTGAGCTACTCTTCTGAACCAATCTATCATGGCCTCCGCGTTTCGTATTTCATTCAGTGCCAGCTCAGTTATTTCTATGTAAATGCAATCTTCCACCAGATGTTTTAGTATGCCTATGTTCAATTCACATATGCCGCGTAACCTATCTTTCTCTTCTCTTCATAAATTGCTATCTTCCTCTCGGTTTCCGCATTTCGCTCTGGCTAATAAATATTGGCTTGCTCTTTCTCCCCTTCCTTTCAAGTAGTTCCGTTTGTCTACACATTCTATGTATAATTAGATGTATATAAATACATGTATTTTTATGTAATTGCAATTCTTTCATAAAGGGATAAGGACTTTAGAGTGATGGAGTAAAAGATTATTTAATCCATTTGCAAATAGATAACGTAACAAAGCTTATAACAATAATCAAGTATATGTTTCACATAAAAAGAACGGTCGTTGATATTTTTTAAAGAAATTCAAAGAAATTTATTATACGATTTAATAGAATAGTGTATTATTTTCTTATTGATCATATTAATGTTCGTTACATTATATTTTGAGCGCGGTCTCCCCGATTTCAATGATCTTGAAATACATTGTCAAGGTCATCATAATGAACAACTTTTTCCTACACATGTTACCGCCGCTCGGTTTTAGTTTCCGAAATGTAGGCAAAAATATTTTTGACTCTATATATTCAATGATGTGTAGCATTTGGGTTAGATTTAAATTAAATTGAAGTTAATTTTAAGTTATATTTGTCAAGATTTACCATTATCGATGCTGTATAACTGAAAATATTTATGCCAATATATTGAAAAACGCAGTTATTCGATTGAAAAAATTATGTCGACGGTAAATCTAAATAAACAGCTTCAACGAAAACCTCGTTCACAACAGCATATGCGAAACTGTAAGAACTGCCTTCGAAAATTTTACTTCATCATCGCACGCGTTGCTCGTTCACTCCGCTCGTTCGTAAAAATCTAGTCCAACCAGATACCAATCTCACACGTGAACGGGGCATGTAAGCAAGGAATCTTGAAGAAAAAACTGTTTTGGTCAAAAATCGGACCACCTTTGCTCGTATACGAAATTGATAATCTACTGATAATGCTACTACGCAGATTTTTATAAGCGAGTGGAGAAAATAAGTAACGTGTGGGGCGTTAAAATAAAATTTTCGAAGACGCTTCTTACAGCCTCGTATATGCAGTTGCGAAGGAGGTTTTCGGTGAAACTGTTTGTCTAAATTCGTAAAATATAATACAAAGATGAGGAGTTCGATAGTTGATAGATGTAAATAGATCGCTAAGTGGTTAACGAAACGATCAACGTGTCAGCTACGCTTGTACTGTGTCACAGATTTACACATATGGGCAGAATTTACTGTAATGGTACCGACAGTTTTTCCCCAGCATCTCGGCAACTAAGACCGAGTGGTAGTTACACGTATAGGAAAAAGTTGTTCAGAATGATGACTTTGACAACATATTTCAAGGTCACTGAAATCGGTGAGGTCGCTCCTGTTCCAAATAATTACCGTTACATTTATCCAGAAGACAGAAACTGGATGTAACAGTACAAATAAAATATTGGCACAGAATAGCTTTAAGGAAAGCTTGTATATTCTACGCAACTTATTTAATTTTCCTGAAAAATATAATTTCTAACATTATAAATGTTATATCCTAATTTTATCGTTCCTAAAAAGACCTTAAAATCAATGTTCGTATCGGTTTTACAATAATTGAAATTTTATATTTTCTTTGAAACAGTCCACACATATTATGTATTTATTATTATTTATTTTTATTGTATATCTACTCAACGATAATAAATTATGGTACGATATACTTGAACTTTAAATTTGAAAACTATCTCATATAAAGAATCGTATGTTTTACAAATTTATATCGTATTTTAGAAGAAAATTTGATTTATGACAGTATTTTCTTTATTCCTCACTGTATATTAATACTCAACAAATCTGTTCGAAAGCGTAATGAGGTTCTTCAAGCATAACGTGTATTTCGACCAGGCCTTCTGCAGGCAAGCGATTATCGGTGAAGGTTGGATGCGAGTTCTTGTTTGGTGTCTGGCGACCCGATTATGTGGCCGGCTGTTTTAAACGTTAATTCATCTGGCGAGTAGCCGAGTCGTCCGCCGCTTTATTTTGTCACACGGCTTCGTTGAACATTTTTTCGCTTAAATTCCTTACGTTGAAAAAAGCTATCACGGCCGTGCTTGCTCGTCTTCATTCGCGAAGGAAAACCGTTGCAACAAGTAGCAGAAAAAGTGTGGAAAGATCGTTCCCGGAACACATTCCTGGATTATCGATTAAAGTACGAGTTTGTGGGTTACCAGTCATGCGTTCTTTTGGTTTAGCAAACGGGCGCTCGTTTATCGACGATACACAACCGATTATTCTTTTATTAAGGAAATCTCTAAGAAGTTTTTCAAACACTTGAGATTTTCTTGGGACAATAGAAGACAAAAGATTTTTAAGGTATAGTTTAGTGTGTTAAACATATATTGACGTAAAAGAAATCTCTGGAGTCTGATAGAAATTGTCTTTTTCTTTACTTTTTTCCTTATCTTTTCAATTTTTCAAAACTTAAAAAGTTAAGTGACTTGTAAGCTTTTGTGATGTGCAACAGTGGAATTTTGCAAAGAAGTGAAAATTCTATATTTCTATAATTATATATAGAAATATATATAATTATTTATGCAAATTTCTGGCAATATTCCTCTTCTTATAATAAAATAAAATTGAAGACAACTTTTTCTAAATGAATCTGTGCAGAATAAAGGATTATTTTCTACTATGTGTTTTAAAAAATATGGCTGTGATAATATTTAATATCCTTAGAGTACATTATAAACTTTTAAAAATATAAAATAGCTACTTATAGTATCACGTAATGCACGTTTAAAGCAATCCTATTTCTTACATGCATTTAGCTGAAAATATGATCATTTTGGATCATTGGATTATAATACGTAAATAAAACTTATTAATATTTTGTTACTCTTTCTGTGATACATCGATACGATCATAAGAATTAAAATTGAAAGTAATAATTAAACTACAAAATTATTTATACAAAATAATATTTTATTCAAACAGAATAAGAATATCTATACATACTTAGTCATACAGATATATTATAAATTTAATAGAAACTCCGATTCAGATCGTATCTTAAATAAGTTATTAACTAAACGATAAATGTATTTATTTCCGATAAAACCGATCTCTATTTAGTGCGTTATATGTTCTTTACAGAAACCAATTCTGCAATGCGTTTCTACTATGAATAACTGATAAGAAGACAAATTCGGTTCTGGAAAGATTAACATTCATTCTTACTTTCCTATACTCTAACATGACATTTTTCACAGAACAATTCACCAAAAAATGAATTCCAATTATCTTTTTGTCGAACAAAGAGAATCTTAAGCAACATGTACGTACGTGATAGAGAAGATGAATAAGTAGAACAAACGAAAACAGGAAAGAAATCGAGAGACAGAAAAATGTCTGAAGCTGTAAGGAACATCTAAACAGGAAACACGTACAGTTCAAAGCAACAATGAAAAAAGGTAGGCAAGCGTGCGAAGTAAACGATGAGAAAGAACGCACGCCCGTACGGAGCAAGCGAAATAAACTTCCCTAATGCGTTCTTTTAACGAAGAGCACCGTTGCCATACGCCATAAAATCGCGTCAAGAATATCCTATACTGCAAAGACATACAGTGACTCACGAGACTATACGAATATAGGAAAGCTTTAATAATGAGGCACAACTGCCATGATTATATTAATAAAATTTGAAACTAATATGAAAATGTAGAATAACAGAATGTTTATTGCAAACATATAATTAGTAAACGATTAGTAGGTATGAGGCATGAATTGCCATCTTAAACATAATAAATAAATGTTAATAAATGTTAAAGACGGTCTTATAGAATATTGAGCTACTTACACTAAGTATCCTGTTTCTTTTAGTATATACATTTTCAGATTTGTTTCACACTTTATTAATATAATCTGAAAAAATTTTGCATAACATATAACATATTCATAAAACATTTCTACAAGTGTTTCAATACTTCCATGAACCACTTCCATATCAAAGTATTTTAACACGTGTCATAAACTCATATAAGAAATCGATTGGTTCATTACTCCATTAAGAATCAAGGAGTAACTTAACGTGTAAAAATTATGTGAATATTATTTCAAAGCATAAATAAAATAAGTTTTCATTTTTCTACGAATATTCCATGTCGAGATAAATTACAAAAGCCTGTTACATAAATCGAAAGTAGAAGAAGAATTTCTATACTCAATTTAAAAATCCATTCTCTTTGTATTTCGTATTTTTACTATAATTTGTTAATAAAACTTTAAATGATCTACATTTGTATAACACTTTTGCTTGGTTATAGGACAAAGCTTGGCTGTTACATCTATTAACGCAAACTCGGAACGTGTAAATTGGATAGCCGCACGTTTATCCGACGATCTCTTTGCATTCTTCGACTACCTCGAGTCATGCATCTTGGCAATCATGTCGCAACTGTTATCGGTTATCGACTAAGTAGCTGTTCTTTCTTTCACGGGCATAAGTACATACATAGTCTGTACCTTCAACCTCAGTCTCACGAAAGAGTGGGTTAAAAGAATTCTAGGTGCAAGTCTCTTTCACAAGTTGCGACGACGACTTTCTATTTAACTCTGTTCGGAAACGTTGGGTTTCGTTTTAGATAACGAGATTGATTTTTGGAGAATTTCAATGCTAACATTGAGTTTTAAGCTTCTTCTTTTTCTTTAACTAATAAACGAGAAAAGAAATTATTCCTTAAAAATTTTCGGCGGATTTGTAGCATTAGTATATAAATTTTATCAAAATGTATAAATTAATAAGTAAATATGTAAGAGGAATATTTACTATTTTATTACCTAGTTTACAGACTATAAACATATATTATCTATTAGAAGAAAATATTTAATAATAATAATCAATATATTTCTTTCTCCATGATAACGTTGATCTACTCACTGATTTTAAATATGTATCAGTTTAGAAAAACATTTTTTATCTAATTCATAGTTTGAAAATTAAATTCAATCAATGAAATTCTAATAGCTCAGTAAATACGGATCTGTTGAAATAGCGAAGTGGTTCCATAATCTTTGATAAACATGTATTTATTATTGCATATTAGTTTTTAAAAGACAATTTGATCATTATAATGTTTAATTATATATAACTACAATGTTCATAAAAAACAATGTTCTTATGGTTTCATTGTTTTTTTGGTATATTGTTATTCTTTTTTATCTATACTCGTGTGGCAAAATTACATCTTATCAAAGTTAAACAAATATTTTTTTAACCGGTTTTGTACAGTATGCAGATAATTGTGACAGTATGAACGTAAATACTGCAATATATTCGAATATGATTCTAATAAAGTGAAGTAAAATTCAATAGGAAGACTTGATGGAACAATTCTTTTCCTACAAATAAAATAAGTAGACGATTACTTATGTATGTAATGTACGTAATATACTTATACATAATTGTACATTTGTCTAAACAATATTGTTATGAATTACCAAACCTTTTCGACTAATAATATGATCTACTTCTAAAGTCTAATCTAAAATCTAATTTTACTTATAGTTTCTTCAAATACAAAATTATTTTATATCTTTCATTCACTGAGTCTCTTAATTAGTAATGAAATATCTATTTTATAATAGAAATATGTCAAACTGAATATTACTAATAATAATATCATATTAGCAATATGAAACTAAGTTAAGCGATATTTGTGGTCTCTTTTTTACAATTAATAGACATAGTTGCAAGACATAAATATACTTGCAAAAAACGGCAATTTTTTGACTTGTTAAGAAACATTAAAGAAAACATTCAGTAATAATTTTAACACATTATAAGTTGATAAAATTTTTATAAATCATGATAAAATTAAACAAAAGCCTGTATCTTTTTCGTTAGTATTTTATAGTTCTTAAACAATATACAATAAAAATTTGTGAATAAACAGAATGTTCATCGGTATATATTTTTTAGAAATACCAATTATTCGTATTACAGGAAACTAAAAAGATATTCACAAATATAGGATAAACTTGAAATTACCGTTCACAACACCAAAATTAATTTCGTGAGAATTGCACTCCCTTGATACTTCACTTTTGTAATTACGGACCAGAGCACAAATTCTTAATTTATACAACTTTGACACGTTTCTCCTTTCATTGTATGGATGCCGTTGCTCTATTGTATAGTCGAACCAATCACCGTTACTTTTTACAATACTGAACATTATTATAAGCATTCTTTTAATGTGTTTTTATACCATGTCACAAATAAATCTTCGTCTACCCATCTTTTCCTATTTTCCAATTTGATATTGTTTATATTTCAAATTTTATTTATTTATTTCCTATGATTACACCTCTACTAATTTTTAAAATTCATTAATTGTTTAACTGTTGTTTACTTTATTTCATATAAGCACATAAACGATCAAAACATAACTTAACATGCCACTAAACGATAATCCATCTATTGAATTCTACAGCTTCGTGTTAATTACGATTATTTGTTCGTGTTTAAAAGTACAGCAATCAAATAAGTAGTTTTTTATAAATCGTAAAACAGCAATACAACCGTCATTAGATATACACTAAAGATTATTAAACGAATTTGAAACATTCAACTAGAGCAAACTTACATAGAACTAAAACACTATACATAACTGTACATTAAACTAAATTTAACTCATAGTAGCTTACGAAAGTCCTCGAACACTTATAGATACGATAACATTTTTATAGGTGTAATAATGTGTATTATGTGCGTTATATGAAACTTTTTAAAATTACATTAATACTATAATGAAACATAACTATCATGATTATAGGGGAAGAAAGAAAAATGGGAAAATAAAAGAAAAAGCTGATAAAACAAATTTTTCTTTAAAAATCTATGTCTCTAATAATCACAAACAATTCATTTTCCAATTTTCGAGCTTAAAGTTAACGCTCTAAGAAAAAAGATTGGGTTAAAAAGACTTCCTTTTTAAAATCTATGTCTATAACAAGCAATAAAAAAATTCACGCCCAAAATTAATGTTCAAAGAAAGATAGAGGAAGATCGAGAGCGAATGAAAGAAACAAAGCGATAAAACAAACTATGAGTAGGATAAATTGGATAAATGTTTTAAGCAACTTTCACCTGTACCCTTCACCAGTCTAAATCACTCGTGCAGACTCGTTCATAAGAGAATCCAACATTGCTAACCAACACTCACCGTCGTGTCGTAGTTGGAAAATCCGTATTTAAATCTGTAAATCATAGGCTTGGATTCCATGACGTGACGGGTTTGCGCATTCAAATTAATCTGCTTCACGCGTTGCCAATCTCCTTTCTGTCTTATTTAACCGTACCGCAACGCGATCGACACGCTTGATGGCGATTTTTGCGATCACGTTTTTATTTGTGATATCGATGTCAAAGAGAAAGGAATCGTTCGGAGGATGAATAACAGGCAGAATCTTGTGTCGAAGGCGGCAATTTAATGCTATACGAAAGGAATGTCGCGTAGGTGCAACGTGTATACCTGGCTAAATACCTTGGAGACTAGATACAATGCTGAATGCAGTTAGAGTATTACAAATTCTATCGACATGAAGAATCTTATCTTTCAATATTGGATCTTTCATGAATAAATAATTTTTAATAGATTTAATGCCTTGCTGCAAAATTTATTATATAAAGCAATGCGTATCTGGATAAACAATCTACAGATCAAATATAATGCAGAAAGCAATTGGCATATTACAAGTTCTATCGATATGAGAAATTTTATCTTTTAATATGATAAGTCTTTCACGCCTAGATACATAAATGTTAATAAATTTTATACCTTTCTGTAAAATTTATTATACAAGACAAATGTAGAAAAACTCAATGTCAATATAAAATTTTATAAATTTACTTTATAAACTTACGTTATAATCTTACTATAAAATTTATCATATAAAATAAATTTAATAAAATTCAGTATCTGTATAAAATTGTTTATATTAAATAAAGATTCTATCAAACTTTGTTTATTTAATTATGAATTAACTAAATGATAAATATGTTTATTTTCGGTAGAATATTATTCTATGTTTTCTATGTGTATTCTATATTATTATCAATTTATATTATTGCTAGCATTATGTCTTCTTTACAAAACTATCCGAAAAAGTAAATTTATTTCAATATTTGGATATGTATTAACTCTTTAGTATTTGAGAATGATTCCACATTTCATTCCAATTGGTTCACATTCTCGATAAACTACTTTCGAAACCTGTTCATAATTTATATGAATTTGTATATTTTCGTAATAAATAACATATCTGTAATGAAATATTTCTAATATATTCATTTATGATATAAGAAATATATTTTGTGCTAAAACTAAGGAGAATCAAATAAAATAGGACGTAGAGTCTACTTTGACATATGACTAGAAAGGAAAATATTATGAAATGTGGTTTCTAGTGTAAGAGAAAACGTAGTGGTTCTTCTCTTTGGAATGGAATAGTTTTAAAAAGTATTTTGAAGTCTTAAAATTTACTATCGTACTCAAGAATGACATAAAATTTATCTTCAAGAATTTCGGGTTTAAGAAAGAAAAAGTTTCCAAACTTCTTAAATATTTCGATAATTAAAAAAGAAGCTTATCTTCCAGGAATCACTATTATACAGTAATATAGATTTGTTTCTAGTGTTGAAACTTCATCCCTTTTTACTATTATTATTATTATTTTTACGAAGAGTTACATTTTTATAAGATAAAATACAAAAAGATCCGGAGAATCACTAAGCAATTTCACGCGTACACGCCCACAAACTTTCGAAAATTTTCTCGAAAATCAAGACACGAAAGAAAACTTATGTATTTCACAACTTTCATTTAACGTTGAAGAAAAGAAAAAAAATAAACAGAATAAAAAGAAATTAAGAAGAATAGCAAACAAATATAATCATACATCGTGAATATAACTTTCAATAGGATTGAAAAATATCATTTATTACATTATCGATCTAATGTATCAATGATAAAACAGATAATTATTTTAAAGGATAACGCTTGAAACAAAATATTTGTTAATTAATAAAATTGAACTATTTATATAAAACATAAAAAAAGAACTAAACATTTGGTTCAAAATTAATCACGAAAGTTCCAACTTTATCTATAGTTAAATATATATAGCGTAAAATCATTTTGACTAAATTCAACAAAGTCAATAATACTTGCTTCATCTTTTTACGAGACATCGTCATAAACATCAACGATAAGTTTGTCACAGTTATCACCATAAGATGACAACTCATATTTATTATTTCACAACGTACCAATATTCTGTGACACACATTATAATATGCTGTTTCAGGCCACAATATTCCTCGGAACAACAGATGAGAATTTCTATTATAAGTTGAAAGCTGTAACGAATTTATTGCCAATGGACACATGGCAGCATCCTGTAGAATATGCCTTAAGCATACATATTATCCTGTTTACTATACTTGCCTTAAAAATAGCATAGTATATAACATATACTATATAATATAATAAATAAAAACAATATTGTCTGTATAATATGTGTGTGGAACTTTCTGTAGCTAGCTAGTCCAATAAAGAATTTAATTCTCTTGCCAAGTAAATTAAATTAATTCTGTTTTTAAATAATTATTTATATACTAATCTTTGTATACTCTTACAACAGTTTATATATAATATAAATATTAATTTTTTATATTTACTTGTGACGTATATTCATCTTCATTTATTATTTAAATATTATGTTATTATTGTATTTTAACAATGAAATAGTGCTAAATTAATTCATCTACATATATATCATTTGGTCGTTGAATTTATTCCTCTACATTCTGATTTCGCGCTGGTTTGAAGCGTGCATTGGATGAAGTCTTTCGACGCTTTCTCCGGGATATATTAGAAAGTACAGACTACAAGAGCGTGGCTAAAAAACCACAAATACGATTAAATACCGTAGATTACTGGTACATAAAATAGTTTGCGAAACTTCGAATGATCAATGATGCTTCGCTTTAATGTCACTAAAATACCTAAGCATTCTCGATTTGCTTTGCATATTTAATAACAAATGAATACAATCATTATAATTATACAAAATGATCTATACTGTTAAAAACCTACCAACTACTGAAGCAAATGTTTTTATTAGAGTATTATGATGATTTTTTGAAATAGTTTCCATAAGATTTATTTTTTGATTATTGACCAAATAATCGAACTTAAGTTAAACTTCATTAACCTTAGATGTTTATCTATTGCAATTCTCAAATTGTATTTGAATCGCGTTATTGTCTTCATAAACAGAAAGAAGTTTAATATTTTAATAAAAGTTCTGGCGAAAACTTGAAATGAAAACTCACACACATCAATAAAGATCATTTCATGCCTTCCTTAAATTTAAGAAATTTGTTAACGATAGAAAAATACGATTGGGTTGAAAATAACTCAAAGAGAATAACAGAATTAAAGGTGCAAAAATATGTAAAATATCCAATATGTGATAATTCGTTATAATATTTAATAGATGAAACAAATCTCTAGAAATATGTATATGAAAATACATAAAATATTTAAAGTATATCCATTCACAGTCTACTAATTACAACGCAACTCCTATACTAATTAAAATATATCATCGCGATCAATTACGTAAAATGAGTAGAAGTTATTTCTTACCAACTCCATTCCACAGGCATAGCGCCGCAATAACGATGGTCAATCTGACAAACATCGCGCTACATTGGTCTACGATACGTGAAATGTCAACGGGACCGCATTCAACTCGCCGATACATGGTTCGATATGCTCGAACCGAGCCACGGTAAACCGAAACACTTTGATAGTTAGTTCCCTCGATGACATTTATCAAATGGTTGCACGATCAATCGCGTCTATACAAACACGCATTTGTCATTTATACAAACGCATTTGTTGTTATTCTTTTTTACGATGACCCGTCGATTCCTTCATACCTGATGTCGATCACTAGGTACGATGTGGAACAATTGCAAATCCGTACAATACGCATTCCTCGATTATTTACAACAAACGTTTCCTTCTTTGAAAATCTCGAAACAATTTTTACACTTGATTTCTTTTATGTTTTACGAACTTTTCACCTGTACCCGCAATACACACACGTTTCTGTGATGAAATTTAAGTTACAAATTCGAATCTTTTTAGTTTAATTAATGTAAAGTATCAAGATTTTTTATTTTATTAGTACAACGTCACATAAGTTGAAAACACCAGCTCAAAAGTTTCACCCAAGTTAGAATCGCCGCGTTAGGTATCTGTCGACCGGTCGAAGCACGCAAAGTAGCCATCGACTTTCTCTCGAGTCGGATAATTAACCGGCACAGGTTTTTAGAACGACTACAGCAAAACACCAATTACGAATGCACTGAATGCAGTTGGCAAATCGTCACTGACGTGAATTTCGAAAAACGCTTGGAATCTATCGACCTCGATCAGTGCCGTATTAGGCATCAACGTCGTCTCCAAGCTCATCACGATTCTCGTTCACCTTAACGCGGACAACATTATGTTCCTGTCAATCGGTTTCTCGATCACTTTATACCGATTTTAAATTTAAGAAAAGAATTGACAGTTTACTGGTTGGATCATTGACCCAAATTTGGGGAACCGATCTTGCGCATATTTGAAATGAAATTGTTCGCGTTTAGAGCCTTTCGACTCCGCAACGATGCCGCTCGCGGATCAAACTGACTCTACCTGCGGCGCGATGCGATCTGTTCACGAGTGCCGCGGCAGCCATGCCGATCAAACTGTAAGAACGCATGCCATTGGCGTAGTATCTTGAGAATCGTGTAGTGCACTTTTCCCTCGATAGTTTTTTAGTCGAACAATTCGATTAATTCTAGCCTAAGGAACCATTGTTATCATGAATATTTTATGGAATATTTAATTTTAATTTCCTATCTATATATAATAACTAAAGTAACTTGAAAAGTAAGACCGTTCATATAACTTAATAAAATAATAGTATGCAAATTTAATTTACAAAATAACAAATGGAAAATATCTATATAAATCAAAATTGATCCTTTCTTTGTATCCCAAAGGTTAAGATTTATTATTTATTTTATCCCTGTTCTCCTATGTTATTTTTAGGTTTGGACAATCTTTAATTAAAAATTACTGCTTTAGAAATATTTTGTAAAATTTAAAATTTATTTCAAATGAAATTAGAAGTTCAATAAGTTAGCTTTCTAAGTTATAAAAATAAATTTTTAGTAGATTGAAATGAGAGGTAAAATGGTTTATTTGAAGCAGTATTAATATTTCTGAAATTTCTTTAAGTTTTATGTGATAGCACGTTTTAATTCATTGTCAGTTTTATATAATGCGAGAAAAGCTCATTGTAATATATAGTACAAAATGTTCAATACTAAGTGCATACACAATGCATGTGTATTTAATAAATACTTTAAAAATTTATAACCTATTTCAAACAGACAATTGAATTGAATGATTGATTTATTGAAGAAAACATATTTTTTATTTGTAATGTAAAAAATGTGATTTAAAATTATTAATAAGTTTAATAATTAAATCAATTATTCTATATATACACGTATACTGTAATATACGTATAATGTATATAATATGTGTGTGTGTGTATAAGTTGATAGATAACGATTTTATTATTTATATATTTTTATATTTATAATTTTACGATTCTTTATATATTACATTTTAATAAATATGTTCTCATATTTATAATAAGACTTCCTAACCATTTTGAACGACGTATTAAAGTATTATTTCTAACTAAAAAAAAGATCTAATTTTTATATACTTTATTTATACGCTATTTATAAAGTGAAAAGTTCTATCGATTTCATGAGAAAAATTACAACGAAGTAAATTAAATTTAATTATTACTAAAATTATTAATAAATTTGTCTCTTTTTCCTAAACAGTAATAAAAATTTAAAAAATATCTATTGCTTTACATATAGTCTAAAAATTTGTAGATATATAAATGTATGATAGATACAAAGAAGAAAAATAAAATTTATTCAATTCTGCTACAAAAATTGTTTAGTTGTGGCCACACCATAGTTCTGTTTTTAACATATCTTATTCGCACTCACTGCTTTTCACTCCAACCCGAAATTCATTGAAAGACGAGCGATTCACAGAAAGAAAGACAGTCAGTAATTCCTGGAAGTCACCTACCCAGGTAGGTACAGATATAACGCACCAACCAATCACAATGAAATGGGCACTGTTGTATGGGTACTGTTGTTGTATGTGTTTACTTTCATTACTTATTTTTTTCTTAATATTTTACAATATATTTTAATAGCTTCACAATTTTTTGTTTAGCTCATATAACTTAAAATAACATATTCCTATCATATAGAAAAATAGGGTAATATATACGAATGTTAAATATTATATTGAATGGCGTTAACGTTTAAAATGTTGCATAGGTTGTTAACATGCTACATTTTCTGTCACGGATAAACACTGCTTTAATTAAAATTCCGTCCTGCACACGGTAATATAAACTTCTGGTTCTGGACACTTCTATACTGAAAGCATTAACGAAACCGTCTGTTTTTTGAGTCGAAGAAGATCAAGATGGAAAGGAAAGAAAGGTATCGTCCTACGCATGCGTGATACGTACATATTATATATTATATATTATACTATGAATGTCTCAAAGACGATCATGTAAGCAGGTCTCGACGCTCATGTACTAAAGCCTAGAGAAAACCGACCGAAAATTCAATCGTGACTAGTTGTGAAAGATCAACATGGAAAGCAAGAAAGTTCTCGCTCTGCGCATGCGTGACATGCTATAAGTGTCAGATAGAGACACTCTTTGTCTGTCTCGCAAAAACGAGAACTTTATTGTCTTCAATGTTAGATTTTTAGGACTTAATTTTCGGACAGTTTTCCCTAGTGGGTGTTGAGACCTGTTTATACGATCGTACATACGATCATTCATCAATTCTCACCTATGGTCAATGTCGCAGAACGAGATCTTTTCTTGCTCTTCATCATGATTTCTTCGGCTCAATAGACAGATTGGTTTCCCCTAGCGAGAGTCCAGATTTGTTTATATGACCATAGTCCTGCAGTCTATATTCAACAGGCAGCAATTAAATTAATCAAAGAAGATAGAACGACTTTTGTATGTAGTAAGCCATGTAGTAAATGGATACCTATATTGTATGTGTAATCAGGAATCGATTAAATAAAATATCCTAGAAATATATAAATGTCATGTATTTTTTACGTTTTTCGAAAAGCACTTCTCTTTCTTCAAAATAAGGTTTTGCTAATAGACAATTATATAATATATTATTATATAAATATGTTTCAACCTAATTTAAAAATTAATTTTATCTGTAAATATAAATATTGTTTTATATGCAAGAATATATAATTTAAAAAAAAATAGCTGTAAACCTCACAGTTTTAAAGTAAATATAAAGTAAAATAAGTTTCATTCTTACAATGAAGAAATGTTACCTGAGAAATATACAATATTATAAATCAGTAAGATCCTATAGCTGTGCTTTTATAAAGAAACTAAAACATATCTTAAGCCAACCAAAATTGGAATTGTGCATTGAAAAATCATAATATATAAAAGATAACATGTAGTTTGTCATTATATGTGCTCCTTTACAGTGAGAAATTACTATTTGAAGTTTTAAATACTAAGTACTATTTAAATACATTGTAGGAAGTTTTTTACTAATACATCATTTTCTCTTTTTTATCAGTAATATATGTCTATTACGATTGCTATAAATTCTTATTAAGCAAAAAGACTTATATTATCTATACACAATACAGTATATTAGTTACGTTAATTCCCAATTGTACTATCAATGTGAACACAGCAATTATGTTCTTAATCCTGTAAAAAATATGATTTTATTTTGTTATACATTTTGAACGATATAAACATAACCTTCTTCGGGCGTTAAAGTCTCAAAATTAATTGGTAACTTTGAGATTTTGTAATGTAATGGATGTTTCTAAAAACCAGCAGAGATACAAACATTACACATGCCTGTGTTTTTCAGTAATGGGACAAAGAAGATTTAGAGTTTCGGTAATTTATAATGCTATTTTTATTATGCTACTATTATTTATTTGATTACCTACTATGTATATATAGTGTTTTATTGTAAATCACTTCATTAATATTTTTTTTATTTCTTTATGATATACATACTCAGTATTGAGAGATATAAATTTATACATATAGTAAAACTGATACTTCTATGTAATTTAACAATTATTGGATAATTTACTAATCATCACTTTGAGATGGGTGTCCTTATTGCTTCTCCGGAAGCAGGAGATGCATCAATTAACATTATACCGCAAATGAAGAAACATTCTGCTATTTCTGGAGAACCTGCTACGAGTTTTGTTTCCACAATACCAGAAAGAAATGCTATTAATCAAACTGCTCTAATGGGTGTATCGAATTATAATTCCACTAATAGTATGAATAAAGATGCATACAGACACACAGTTTTAATGGAAAATAATGTTTTTGATAAGATGTGCAATTCTACAATTAATGATAGCTGCCAATTCCCCTATTATAGGTTACACCTGTTATTATATTTTGTTTATATTTAACTATTTACTTTAATTGTTAGGTACATATATAACTAATGCCTATAAATAAATATATATATATATAATATAAATATATATATATATTTATTTATTTATTTATAGGAGCAATAGAAGTGATAGCAAATGCCCTGATGCAGTTTTGGTAAAAGATGTAGGTGTATCATGTATGCTTTTAAAGCAGAATATGTTTGAAATACAACTTCCTCAAACAAAAACTCTGATTAAACATCTTAAGAAAGAATACAATGATTTAACTGATATTGCAAATAGAATAACTACATATACAAAAGATATATTAAGTCATTTACCAAAGAAAAATCAAAGAAAGCATCAGCTTCTTAAAAATTTGGTATGTAATTTGTAAATACTTTGTTATATAATTTATAATCCTTATATACACTTAATAAAAGTAATATACACAAAATATACATAAAACTCTTATATAAGCAATAATGTGTGTATATAACTATTTTTGTACTATATTTTCTTTTAAATAAAGCTTAACTGTCACAACTTGTGAATGTTTAATTCATATAAAATACAGAAAAATAATTTATATATGTCATTATATTTTATAGGCAGCTTCAAAACATGCAATAGCATCTCAGTATGTAGATAGTAAAGGTAATCTCTGTTTAAAATTGAGACTTTTTAGTAATGCTGAAACCCAGTGTATGACTGAGCAAGTTGTTAAGGATTTTGACAATACATTATGCAAAAGCCAATATATTACAAAGGAATTGCACAGTAAACATTGTAATTATTACAATCATTTTGTAACAAATTTAAACAAAAATAAAAGTTTTATGCATATGTATGTAGCAAAAACACAAATCTTGGATAAAGGTCATCTAACACTTGAAGAGAGAAATATGAAATCAAAATTCGAACAAGACACGTCCATTCAGCGAAGGAATGCGGAAACAAACACTCCCAATTCTAGTATTCCATCATCCAGTATTTCTTCAATTTATAATCATTTAATGATGAGAAAGAAAAAAACATCAAAAGAATCGTTAATCCCCAAATTAAAAAAATGTGATGACATACATAAACATGGCATAGTAGAAAAATTCAGTGATGATAAACACTACACAAATCAGTTAAAATTAAAAAACCATAGTCCAGTTACATTTACTAATTGGAAAGAAATTTCAAAATCGAAACAATCCAAAAATAAAACATTGTCTATTTTTTCTTATGAATCACAACAAATGGTTTGTTCAATAATATAATTTTGGAAACGAGACTTGTAACATGATTATAATTTATAATTATCACTTTTTAATTACAGGCTAACGCGAAAAACAAAATTAAACAAGGAGAATTTATTAACTATAACACAGTTAACAATATATCGAATACAAAATTTCATACGGTGAATATCCGAATTGTAAAAAAAAAGTAAAAAAGATGTATAACTTTTCTATTTTTCATATCTCGATATATTCCTATATAATAAATATTTTTATACTATTTTAAATTTGTTCTACTTCCCCTAATTTTAGTACTTTTAGTTAATTTTTATTTATTTTTACATTTAGTAAATATTATTCTTTAATATTTCTTACGTAGTTATTATTTGTTTTTGTATACACTATGCATATAAATATAGATATTTTGCAAAGCGATAGTTTGGTGTGTGTAATAATGCAAAATGTATTTAAATCTTATCAAGTAAAAAGAAACACGAGTATTTATAGCATGTAATGTATAGAAAAATGTACGTTATCAGAACCGAAAAACTCTAAGTACAGACATTTTTGAAGAAACTGAAACATTTGATACAGCAAGATAGGTTATGTTTTTGCACGTTAAAACGCATTATGATTTATGCTTCAACAATTTTTTAAAGATATTCTAATCTTTTCTATTACTCTATTAATAAAAACAAACAGCATGATTTCTGATGAATATAAACAACACAATACATGGAATAACATAAAAATAAATAATGATATTTACATGGTTTCTGTTACACGAAAAGATGACATAATTAAAGTTTTCCTAACTAATCTTATTGAAATATGGATTGACACATTGACAAAAGAAATTATTTTGGATAGATGTCGGGTAATTATATATCTATGCAATATATACTTTATAACACTATATTACATTCTGAGTAATTTTAATGTATTATTTATTATAAAACAAGATGAATTAAATTCCATTTAATTGTTTCTTCTAGAAGTTAAATCGACTTTTAAATATTGAAGCTCTTGATTATAATGACATTATATTAAATATTTTGAACGATATGCCAAAATATATTATCAATGCAACTGTGGAACATATCGAGTTGCAAGTTCAAGTAGAACGTTGTTTAATGAAATTTGAACTAAATTTAACAAAAGGAACATCAGAAGATTTTTGGGATTTTATAACTAAACCTCTATGTATATCATCAATGGAAATTATTCATCAGCACAAATTTCTTTTAGATTTAATAAGAAGGAAAGATGAAGAAATTGCTGAATATAAAGCAGAAGGTGCAAAATTAATAAGAAGTATGTTTCTTTTGACATATTATGTTAAAGATATAATTTTAATATAAGATTTCATGCTTTGTTAACTGATACAGAGAATATTGAAACAAAACCTTTTAAAGAGGAACAGTTCGAAATAACTATTTCTAATCCAAATATTATTGATTGCACAAATGCATTCCAAAGCATGGTGAATTTTTATAATAAACTTAATTTACACAAACGTAGTACAATTCCTAGAGAATCTACAAGGTATTACTGAGCAAAACATTATTTCTTTGCAGAAAATTTAAAAAGTCACAATAAAAGTTCATATAACTTCTGATATATTACAGCAGTAGCAGCATTAATGATGCTGATGACATGCACAAAATGGAGCAGAATATTATTAGTTCTGTTCAGAATGATGATAACAATATGAATAAACATGAGGATACTTTTATACAAAAGAGCACAGAACCTATACATTCTGAAAATAAACAGCAAGGCAAAGATACAACTAGCAAGAAAATAACTAATAGAACAGGAACCACAAATATGGTACATAGGCCTAAAAAGTTAAAAAAAGGTTTGAACGATTTTATATTGTGAAGTATAATATCTAAAATATAAGAAAATATTTTAAATGCATATAATATTCAGAGGAAAGGCTAATTAATAAAGATTGATAGATATTTAGAATACTTTTTCCCTCCTACATTTATTAGCTTAAACAATAATTAAAACAAAATTAGAAAAGATTAATTATAGTAAAAATTTTGATATATATATATGTGTGTATAATAAATACATACAAAATGGAGTACCTATAATAGATTAATTTGTTCAAAACCAACGACGTACTATGTACGTCCTAAAATTCTAGGCTATTTGTACAATACGACCAATGATGCATCATATACACTTTATAACGAAATTAATGTTATCATTAAGTATTTAAAATGCTATTAAAGAGAGGTAACATCATGTCAAAAGCACAACCAGGAACATAGAGATTTATAGACACAATGAAAGTGCCCTTCCATTAAAAGATAAATGAGAGAAGTAAGAAATCATCATAGGAAATAATGATAATGATGATGACGATAATATGCAAGACAGCAATGTAAATTACAATAAAATTGATAGTGAAAGTAGCAGAATGACATTAGGACAAGATAATGGAGGTGATGAAAACTTTCGTCTGAATATTATTGACAATATTTTATTTGAAAGTTATTAGAAAAATATATGTCTTATTTCACTAGAACCTGAACATCTACCTGAAATGTTACCCAGACGAGAAAATAAAAAGATAAAACGGAAAAGGTGTCGACAATGCACTGTCAATGGTTTACGGAAAGAAACTAATTACTACTGTTCTGGCTGTAGAGATAATCCTGGTTTGTGTTTAGGCAAATGTTTTAAGGAATATCATAAACTTACATGATATTTAACATTAATTAATAGGTTTTAACTATTATTACTTTTACCTACTTTTGCACAAAACAATGACAATAATTTTGTCATTTAACATACAGTTTTTTAACCTTTCCTATCTTTTAATATCAAAAAATTCCAAATGATATTATTTTTCATTTTAATTATATTTATTTCCAAAAGTATATTGACTGACGAATATGATACATCATTGGTTTTTTGCATCAATCATTTGTTGAGTAGTAACAGATTTTAAAGCAGTAAACTATGTTTTATCTTCTTTTTTTATTTTTACTTTAAATTTTTTCCTTCCTCTTATTTTGTTAACACAAAAAATTTCTGATATACAAAATTTATATTATAAAAAGATATATGTATGTATAGAACCTGATTTCAAATGAATTAATGATAATTAACTTTATTTGTATATATAAATTATTTATAATAATCTAAAATATAACTAAATAAGATTTAATTAATATATATAGAATTTTAAGCCTTTTCTCTGGATATTACTTCAATTGTATATTTATATATCTATAAATTTGTTATTTTGATGTAAAATTGTACATATTGGAATACGAAATATGAATTTGTTACTTCAGAATATGAAGTATGAATTGCACATATGATTTACAAAAATAACTATTTTATTAAATAAATAATATGTAATAATAAATATAATAATTATTTATGTAAAATTTATACGAAAAAGAATATATGCATATACAAATATAAATTATTTATTATCTATTGCCTGTGTCTTTTTGTTTACTATTTATTTATTATACTAAAAACTATAATCTATTTTTAATAAAATTATATTATGTATATCGTGAGAAGCTATGTATTATGAATAATGAAATGTAATTAAAATGATTAAAAAAAATAATTACCGGGCTCGTCCGGGATTTGAACCAGGGACCTCTCGCACCCTAAGCGAGAATCATACCCCTAGACCAACGAGCCATGTTGTATATTATGCTCATTGGTAGAAATATCTTTCGTAATGGCGACTCCACTGTCAATTCAAAGTATTATCATTCTTATTGTTTAATGATAATTTCTCATCATATAGTACTTTACGTGCAAGATGGCGGAACGGAGCCAACAAGATTTTAATAGGAGTGCATTGACAGTTCGACGTGGGCGGGTAATTAACGTATATTATTATTAGCAGACAATTGAAGTATTCTTTTAGTGAACTTTGTTCTATATACAAATTCTTACACGTCGTTTCCATTATCTAGGCTTGGTATACGGGACAACGAGCAGAAAAGATACCCGGAGGATTAGTGGGTGTCGTTGGTAATGATTGTACGAGTTTAGATTTGTCATATAATGAACTAACCTCTATCAGCTCTGTTAAACACTTCTGCAGACTACAGGAATTGATACTCGACAATAATAAACTGCGAGACCTAAAGACGTTACCTTGTATACCAAGTTTGACCACACTCAGTTTAAACAATAACAAGGTTTGTTTTGTTTGTTTTTGCTAATTTTTATGTTAGAGACAATATTTTCTTATATTAAAGTTGTCACTTATGGTATAAACACGAGTTGCTTGACGATTGTATGTTGTGAGAATTATAGATTAAATGATTTTTCAGTGATCTTTTAAATATAATATTTTATTTTAGTTTTCTAGTCAGGCTAGCCAGTTATTTATATGCATGGCGTTCTATGTTATCTTGTAGAGTACGGTATGTATGTATGTACTTACATACATACTTAAGTACATAGTTAGCAAAAGTATCTACGTAATTTTGATGAATGGTAAATAATAAACGTTAATTAATGTTCTTTAAATCTCATAGAATTGCTGAAAGAAAAATTGTCATCCGTTATAAAAAATGCTTATTATCAACAAGATTTAAAATATTGAATATAGAAAGACGTTGGAGAGTAGTTAATGTAAAAACTACTTCTTTCAAATTTTAAAGTATTGATATAATGTATTGTATGATGTACTTAATAATCTTAATTATGTTATTCCATTTTCGAGCATTTTCATTTACAATAAATTATGTATAAAATGTTTTATGTATAATTCGTGATATTTTATCTATGGACAAATTTCTTATTTATTTCACTAAAATTTTATTTCGAAATATTCATCAAATACATTTCAATAGATTTTAGCATAATGCTGTGACGTGCTCGTTATCATGTATGACAACAGATTTATCTTTCAGCGCGTTCAAATGTTATTAAATTTCTATTTATAGTAATACTATATGTGGTCAATTCAATGCTTAATTACAGGATGAACTTCTTTTTGATATTATCTTACTTTTCATTTCCAGTGTGAATTATGTTTTTTTTTTTTACAAAAAGATAACAGTCCTGAATGAAACCTGAGAATTTATTTTGCCTAATTTATTAAATACTTTCCTGTAATTTCCGTACAAATATTTTCAATACATATCAATAAAAGTTCAAAATAAATAGCGCTTGAAAGAAACGCATATTTTTCTAATGAAACGCAATATGATTTATGTACTTTAACAAATCAACTAATTATTTATTTGAATATGTGCTAATATTCAAATAAATTGTATTTACTTATGTATTGAGTACCGGTTCGGAACGAATTTCCAAATGTATGCAGATTCCTAAGAATATCTCGTTCGTTTTCCGAAAGTATGCAAAAAATCTCCGGGTTTACCGAAAATGTCGAGATTTTCGAGTATGTCCGGGATTCCCGAAAGTGAGGGATTCTTAGTCTTGTTCTGTTCGATGTAACAATATTGTTGCACACTATTGTTTGTAAATGTAAACAAATATTACGCACATTTCGAACATATATTACTAGTTCGTGATTTTTTAATAGTTGTTAAAATGGTAATTAAAATAAAATGTTTGCGTTCATTGTTGATTTAACTGTACTCACTTCGATCAGGAAACTCTTAAAGGAATAGCTTGTAACTGATTCACCCCGATTAAAATTCCGAACGTGTATCGATGATATATTTTTGGTATCTTATATCATCGAGAATGTTTAGTTCGATGACACTTGTGTTATTCACCTTGTTGCGAATAAGTTGCGGTGATGTAATCATATATATATGACGCATATTAACATATTTTCGTTAGCAACAGTATTATTTTGTATAAATTAGCCAATTAATTAAAAACATTTACTATTCGTATTTAGCATTTATTTTGTATTTAGAGTCGGGCATATTTGTTTATTCATTATTATTTCAAAATAGCGAGTTTAAATCTGTTAATTATATTTAGTTAATTATATGTTTATTGATTGTTCATTATTGTATATATCTATATATATACAAAATATTACTTCATAAAATGTAAAATTATAATCACTACCTGGTCTTCAACTTATGCTCATGGCTTAATATACCTTAAGCAAATTTATGTGTATAAAATAAAAAATTATTATACTAAAAGTAAAATCAATGTGGAAAGGTCTCTGGTCGTAAAATGCAGCACATTTTGTACTGTGCATGCGTATCACACACAGAATGCGCTGTGCTTCATTAAATAGTTGCAAAACGGCTGATACTATCGCGTATATGAAGTTACAGTACTTCCGTCACTTGACGAAACATCGTGAACCACACGAAACTTATGCTGGCCGTGTTACGCCGGCCGATTTTTGTACGAAAATTAGATGCATGTTTTTATTTCCCAGCCCACTGATAAGACATTGCAATATTAAGTAGTCTATAACACTCCGAAAAAGTTAAGCTACAAGAAGGAATATAAGGACGCAACAGAACAAAATTCGTAAAAACCGATGCAGTAGTTTCTGAGCCTACTCAGTACAGACAAATAAAAGCTGCGCTGTTTCTTTATTAGGATAGTATAGATAAATAGAAATAAATAAAAGAGCTACAAATTAATTTGATAACTATACTATCCTGTTATAGCTATAAATAATGCGAGTTGTGAATTTTCAGTATTATGTATTTATTGTGTTATATATTTCGCCACTGTGCTACTACACGATACAGTTGTATCGTAAGCAATAATCTGTGGGAACTGAAAATATATAGTATTGCCAAGTATAATATTTGAAGAAACTATGACTTTATACATATACATATAAAGCTAATATATAAAGATATATATTATATTTATTATTATAATGTGTACAAAATTCTATTAAACAAAATTCCGTATTTTAAATTACAAATTGCAATATATCGTGCTATGTTCTAAATAATAAAATTTTTAATATTTATATTTTTAATTTTGATGTTGAAATATTTAACATTTAGATGTTTAATAATACATTTTGAATATTATTTGCAAATTTACTTAATTGCTCTTTATAAAATATTATAATAATTTCAATGTTTATTTAAAATCATATAAATTGAATTTTGTGAATTTTAATTTAACGAATAATAAATAAGTATTCTTGAAATAATAACAATAAGTTTAGTTTTTATAAAATAAAATGAAGTTTTAATTTATAAAATTATGACATATATATTAATAAAATGTATTATGTATTACAATATTTGAGTATTTAAAATGTACTTACATGTTTATAGGATTTAATTAATTTTATACTATATGGTACCTCATTTAAATATAAATTAAATATTAAACTAAATAGTATGTAATTCTACATGAATATTGAAAATTTTTTACTAAACTAATTATACGATTTATTTCGATCTTTATTAAACGTTAAATTAAATATTGCTAAACTTATTTGTGCGTATTGTCCGCATTTCGTTCATGCAATTTACATTCCATCTAAGATATTATTAAAATATAAATGTTATCTATAATATTGTTTATTTGAATATCTATATTCTGATATCTATAAGACATATATTAATCAAATATTTTACGTTTCTGTACAACCTTTTAATTATATGTAATTATCTTTTGTATCCAATTTATTTGAGTACTGAAACTTCACATTCCTATCATCATACGATTTGGTTTGTTTATTGTGAAAAATTTTGTAGATAACAGACATAGACCACACGTTGAGAAGGATACAGGAATGTTGTCCAAATGTGGTGTATGTAAGCCTGCTTGGCAATCCAGGATGTCCCGATCAGTTGACTAATCCAACATCAACCGACGACGAGGATTATAATCGTTACAGGCTGTATGCGATATACGTATTACCTTCGACTCTTCGCTTTCTTGATTCACGTCCCGTAACGCGACATGAACGAAATGATGCCGAAAGACGAGGAAAATTCTCAAGGACTGTGAAATTGGCCCCAGAATTGTCACCGAAATTCCTTCAGAATCCGATGGAAGAGTTCGACGATATCTTCTTCAATGTTCATTATACGCCTTTGCCAAGGTCAATTCGCGATCCTCTTGATCACAAAGGTACGATTTTGATATGGTATATTTTATTATTTTTTAAGCATTTCCTTCTGTAAGAAAATTATTCCAATGAAGTTCAATATGTAATGATATTTCATTAAGAAATGATTCACTCAAGAAAGAAATATTTATTAAGTAAATTAATATTTATAATTTAAGTAAATAAATATTTATTAAGAAATAATTATTAAGTAAAATATTTATTATATAATAACTAACAATGTGTAGAACTGATTTAATCTTAACACTAGAGATAAATGTATTTGTCCTGTTAAATCTCAAGTAAGTAAGTGTTTAAACATACTTCTATTATTAGTAAAGCAATGTGTTATGAAAATGCTGATTAGGAAATTAAGTCTAAAATGTATATAATGTATATGCGTAAAATTGTATAAACAAAATTATATTTAGAGTATTTTATAAGTAAAATATTTACTTTATCTATCATTTATACTTCAATTTTAATTTTTATTTCAATTTTATTTTTAATTCTCCGACAAAACATTATCTTTTAAATACCTAGTTTCTTTTACGAAATGTTAGATGCAGTATCATTATTCAGTTTCAGTCTATTTACGTTATTTAAGAGTAAATTAAAATATTTCTGCAAACTTGTTTCGATAAGAATATTTTTGTTTCAGGAGCATTTGGAAAGTGCAAATACCGTTACTCAGGAAAAAATTCGGAAGGAAATCGGTTTATTTCAAATAACGATCTTTGAATTCCCATTTAGTAAGTCAAACTAACTTTTGGATGTAAGTTATGATCATTTTTTTCCAATCAATGATAAAAACAGCGATTAGGCTCATAGAAACGTACTGAATGAAATGATGCACAATTTTTTTACCTTCTCGATATTTTTTCTTCTTTATTACTAAAAAATCTCATCTACGTGCCTGAAATCGCGTTTGTACGCATTTATCTGCTAGATGTTAATTTTTTATATAAATAAATAAATATATATATACACACATCGAATAAAATATAAATTCACCATGAGTAAACATACAAAATTTTATTATCATGTACACTGGTATAAATAAATGTCCAAATTAGTATCTCTGTTTCTTTCCAATTGATCGAACGATTCGATCTGAGTGTTACGTGACACGGTCTCGAACGGAAACAGAAAACGTGCACGTGTCATGAATTCCAACACTTCGGTTCTTTCTTCCTGCTTATTGACTTTATTATCATAATTTAATATTATTGGTCCTTAAACGTACACAACATAGTCTTGCAACAATACGTTCTATGCGCAACAAATCGGGTTTTTTTTTCTGACAAACAGCGAACAAATACAGCTCATCCAGCTGACACCCTCGTTTTTATAAGCATATTGACGAATTTTCATACTCGGTTCCTTGACACGTGTTTAGGAGAGAACTTACGTCGAAGGCAGTTTAAAATAGTCTCAATTGTTAACCCTGTATTTAGGAAGAACCTTACGGATAGGTACTTAAACGATCCATGTTACGCTCTATACTTGCCTATATGCAATAAACCGGAAACTTGGCATTGTAATAATTAATTAAGTACGATTACGTCAGCCTTTCGGTTCGTTCCGGATGCAATTAGTATTAAAAGGAAGTATACGCGGACCAGTGTTTCTTATATGTTTCGTATTATCATAAGCGTTCTCTATTGGCACACGCTTCTTTTTTTGAAACACTGATTTTTTAATTCTATTTAAGATTTTCATCTGTTGCCGAACAACTGATCAAAAGCTCCATGGCTTATTGTATATTGTGTAATCGTACGTGACTGTATAAATATAACATTTATATGATTACATATATTTCTATAGAATAGGAACCGGTCATATTTAATTCCTTAAATACACCGTTCCATCGGTCTGGCAATGCTCAGCGTGAGAAATCGTTTCAAGTATTGTACACACTGGAAGCATCTTTCTCTCCAAGAAAGGAAAGTGTCTACAATGCAAGCCACGCTCCAAACGCTAAAACTTTTTATTCTTCAATTAATGTCAAGTAAAATATATTTTATAAAATATATATATCGTTTGTGTTTTTTCTTTTCGTTCGCTGAAAGATAGAATTATTAAAATTTCATTCTATTGCTGCGATCGACGAGCCATTTTCCAAAAATGTGCACGTTTGGAACGAGGCCTTACTTACTCAAGTTTTATTTCCTACTTTCGATAATATGCTTGGCCACGAAGGATATTCATGTATGATAAATATTCAATAGTCATCACGCCTCGCGATTGGACGGATGCCAGCGATTAAAAAATTTTATTCCGCTATCATCAAAAAAGTTCTTATTCGAAGAGAAGAACGAGACACGCCTTTTCACAATATTGCACGAATTTTGCACGCCGATATATCGATGTTGACCACCTGGCTAGAATTTGTTTTACTCTGTAAGAATGGATATTACAAAAACAAAATGGGAGATTAAAAAGTGACAGGTGATAACGAAGAAAGGTAATGAAAGCGACTAAACAAAAAAGGAAACGAAAGTAACGAAAACGTACAAGAAGGATACAGTGGTACAAAGAAAAATTACTCGAAGGAAATCGTATAAAGTATGATCTTTCATATCTACAGCAATCTAAACAAAAGAGAAACATAGTTCGAAACAATACCTACAAAGTAACATATTAAAAGCAAACGAAAACTGCGAAGTGAAATTCTAATTATTGCGCAGCTATGAACATTTACAAATCAGACTGGAGTAATGGTAAGTACTAATTTTAGAACCAAGATTAGATTACTTGGAACTTGTTCGCATATGTCCAGAGCTAGTACCTCTTGACGGCCACATATGGTATTGTGTCTCGCAGAATTTAGAGTCTAAATTATAGACTGTGCCCTGTAAAGAGAATGCAACGCGTTCGCATTGGCCTTAAAGGCACTGATTATTTTTTCTTTTTCTTTTTTTTTTTTCGAAAGTTGTTTTGAAACTAATCGATGTGTAGTGTGTTTGCACTACCACGTATATACATGATACGTATATATTTAAGTTCAACTAGGCCGAAGCGTTTCGAGCTTCCTTGAGATGGAGACCCATAAGGTCCGCGAACGAACATGTCACTTAAGTACAAAAGAAATCACTAAGAGGGCACGACATGCTTAGGAGCTGCTGTTTTTCCCGTGATTATGCAGGTTTGGCCTCAAGGTCACGGCTCCCTCGACCCAAAAGTTAGGCCTTTCAAGCATGCTCTGCCAAAGCGACAGCTCTCGACCGGTTGCATCCATCCAGTCAACTGGTTTTCCGTAGTGTTTTCCTGGAAAGATTAATTAATTTCTTTAATATATCATATTATGACTATTCAAATTGAAAAATTTATATGTGTAATCATGCAGTGTTATATTCGCATTAATGAAGAATAAGATATATTTTAAATATTGTTGGTTTTCACAAGTACGTGGAATCGATTTCTTTAATAAATACTTTTTATTTAACTACGATTTATTTAATAGTGTAAAGTCCTGATAATCTAATATTGCAAATTCTTTATATGATCACTTATAAAGTTTGTATAAGAAGTCTGTATAAAAATCATAAGAGAAATGTTGTGGTTTTCTGTGTGCTTTTATAATATCTTAAAATATAATATTAGTAATAATATATGTATATTGTATAATATGTATAATATGTGTTAATAATCAATTTTGGAATATTAGATTTGAACATGAAATATTATATTTGTCTTATATCAATGATTATTATGCATTAACTAAATAGCGAACTAACTAACTTTGGTATACATGAACATAGATTTTAAAACATGTTAAAAATTGAAATGTGTTCAGAATGCAAAGTGTGTGTTTCGTTTATAAAAAAAGTCATAGTGTTGAAAATTACATTTTAAATAGAAAAAAGAGATGGAAGATTAATATGCTTCTCATAGCATGACATAATGTACATATGAGTCATAATATATGAATCATAACAATTTATGATCGTTTTTATTACGCTATAGAACGATATATAAAGTAAAAAATCTTCAGTAGAATCAGAACAATATAGGGTGATTCGTCTAACATCATAAATTACTTAAAAATTGTTACATGAAAAAATCTTTTCAATTAAAGTCGCATGTTATGAATATAATTTTTAATATAGATTATCTTGAAGTTTTATAAATGAAATGTGTATTATTTCATTATATTCTCGAAAAAGGGGTGAATAATTATTATGTTACGCGGATCAAAAAACACTAATTTTCGAGATAGTCTCCAAATAATTTCTAATAAATTATATAATAAGTTTCTTAAATACTAAAATTGTAGTAAAACGTAAAATATAAGAGTACTTTGAGCTATAATGATATGTACCTGTGCCAAGGTTGAATCGAACTCCGCCTAGAAATTCGTTGCTAGCAATACGATCATGGTCCCAGACTGTCAATTCCAGTCCACGTTCTGCTAGTTCTTGTAGACTAACATCTTTATAAATGAAAGTATGACCCCATACTGGTGAACCACCAGATCTGCGAACTACTCCAGTCTTTTGTTTCCCCGAACGTCCCTTGTCAGGTAATAAATAACTGAAAGTATTTATAATAATAATAAATATGTAGCTTTTTCTGCCTTAAATACGTTACACGATTTTTTGTAAAGATAGGCGAATTTACTGATTTTTTGTCAACACAATATTATTATTTATTACTTTTCATTAATTTATATCAATTTTCAATTGCTAGGTGATAACTATCAAAACTTAGGGGAATTATTGATGTATATAAACAAAATTAATTGTGAACTGTAATTCATAATTGTCATTTATTTTATTAAGAAATATTAATTTGTTCCGTTTCTTTTGATACATTTTTGAATGATATATATATCCATTATTATTAGAGGATTGAAGATATTTTTTTGTATACTTTTCGAAATATTGGAAATATTTACTTACTGTTAATGACGTTTATAACATAGAAATAAAAAGTTTATATGTATAAACCTTAGAAAGAAAATTTAATGTAGGAATAAATATATTTAAGAGCTTGAAATTATAAGTTATAAAAATCAAGATACTATATATACCTTCTAGTTTAGAGAAATATATAGTTGAAGTTCCTTTTAGTTCTTTACTATCCTTTTCCAAAATTAGATGAAATTAAGTGTTTAAATGAAATTAGAAGTAAACGGTACATTGATATTTCATTAATAATTGTGGTATACCTTTTACAAAACGGATCACATGTTCCTGAATTCTTTGCTCTGGTTTGTAAATTTCTTGCTTCCTTTACAAGCACGTGTAATGCACCGCGACTCCAATTCTTCTTCGATTTAGAAACATTACGATCTGTTCCTATTTCTCGATCTCGTTCTAGTTGTGTAGGATCTGGTGGTACGAACTTTAGACCGACGATTACCTCACCTTTGTATGCAACAGGATCATCGAATGGTTCTGTCTAAAATTTATAATTACAATAAGTATTGAATACATAATTATTGAGAAACACATTTTTTTATTGTTTAAAATCATTCGAATCGTATTAAGAAATTTTGACAGGAAGAACGATGCAATACTTTTGTATAATACTTCTATATGTATTGTTTTATAGGGGATGTTTCGCTTATTTTATCGATAGAAAAAAATGTACCAAGACAAAATTAATTGACTCGGAACGACGTCTGATTCACGATTTTCGTTTCTAAGCTCTCAAGTTTATCGATATATTTTATACGGGATTAGATATTCTGATATATTTCGATCGATGTGTCTGTTTACTCTCAATAAATAATTCGTCTAAGAACAATTAGTATAAAAGATATTTTAGCTTTAATTTTATAAAACTTATCGTATGAAAGACAAGGAAAACATAAACACAGGAATAATGCTCTGTATCTTTTATTGTCTCTCGTATGATAAGTAATGATTATGGAGTAATTAAAGATCAAGACGATAATAAAATAAAGCAAGCAATATGTTTTAAGTAGATTTTAATAATAGTAATACTTCAAGTATTCTCAAATTTTGAGGATAATTCTTCTTATTTTAAGACACAAATAATTAAAAAGAAGTGAATGACTAATTAAAGTAAATATGCAAAGTCTAATACTAATTATTCGATAAAAAAATTATATGCTGCAATACTGTATAGTGATAAAAATTGGAGGTTTCTAGCAAAGATTCTAGTTCTTGCACATGCAAATACATCATAAAATTGTGTAGTTAGAAGTTAGTTTGCAAGAATCTCACGTATTTCCATAGAAATGCTTTCTTCCTTCATGCTATTGTTCAAATTTGAATTTTTTGCATGTAAACGAATAGTCGAATACGAATAATTTGCCAAGTAGTATAATAACTCGTGCAATATTGCATTCTTACCGCGAAGTGTGTCAATTAGCTTTATTAACGCAAATAAAAACAAATAAAAAGAGGCTCTAATTACATACTGGAGAATAATTGAGTCAGTACGAAGACTTACTTTCCCCGGCCCATTCTCGCCGCGCTTTTATATCTAGAATGATCTGTATTGTGTAAAATTGTGCGCATTGTGTAAAATTACTGAAAAAGAGATACAACGCGAATCAAAAAATTCTACTAATTAATAAATCGTAAATCGAAGATGAGTTTTGTTTCTATTAGTGGAATAAAAGCTGCAATAGTAGTTCAAGATAGAACTACGAAAGCGAAATTAAAGTAGGCTAAGATTATCAACAAATTTTGGGAAATTGGGGAATTTAGTTACTTACTAGAAATAAAAAATTCTTTCAAGAAATATGCAATTAGTAAATATTTATTAATTATTATTAAAACTGATTTTTCTATTTACTACGAGATATAAAGGAGAAGCATGAATAGTTAATGTTTTTAATTTACACTAGATATTAGATCATTTAAACTAAATGCATTTCACGATTTACTATTATACGTACAAGAAACTAATATCTTAAAATAATAGTCAGCTATTTTATTTGTTTGTTTTTCATCTCCCCTATCCCTAAAGTCTAAACATATCGATATTTAATAATAATAGATTTCTCGTTAGTCGCCTTGTATCTCTTCCAGCAATAATAAAACATTTCGTACACGTACGCTTGGTAACGTACTTGTGCTAGACAAGCTGTCGTAAACTTACTCGTTCCTGAAGCGGGTACCATTTCGGTGTGGGATCGTCGAAGATTTTGTTCTCCAGGGGCATTCGAACCTCGCCAAGGAAATCGTTGCGTCCAAACATGTCTGAATGCCAAACTGTCAGCCACAGGGTTCTGGTTTCTAGGCCGCTCAGACTCATATGGAACTGAAATGTCGTGGTGACGAACCATCCAAGCTCTAACTTTCATGCAGGAACAACGGAGCAACAGGCAAAACATTTGTGCTCAAGACTGGTCTCAAATGAAAAAGCTTACCTTCAATGTTTCGTTAAACTCAGGATTCAACGTGTGTTTCTTCACCTTAGTTTTCCGTTTGCCGCTCTTCGACTTGTCCGGCAATAAGTATACTTTCACGTATCTGTTGAAGTAGGTTATATCAAAGAAGAATGTAATTTTATAGGAAATTGTTGGTTTTCGATGTACATAAAGTGTATATTAGTATCGCTTGTATTTAAATTATTATGTTCGTTGAAAGATAATTTTTATAGCAATAGAGATATAAATTTAATAAAATTTTGGAAATATGTTTCTAGAATATTTACATTGCTTTTCTTTTAAATTGATTGTCTAGAGACGCATTAACCAATATAATAAATTATAGGTCATGTTTTATAATTTGTGTTTGATTGAAATTTTTTAATTTCCTTTGTATAGAAGAAACTGCTTTTGCTTTTACAACATAAATTATTCTGATTATACTCTACATATTACAGTATAAAATATGTTATGAATTTATGGTTCTTTGAAATAATAAAAACATTAAAAAATATGTAGGTGATATTTATAGGTGGCATTTAGACATCAAGGCAGTGAAATGTGTATAATGGTATAAAATGGATGACATGTGTATAGATATTTTTAATGCAAAATTAAATTGTTTATAATTTGACAGGTACATCTCAATCTAAAACATAATTTGGTAGAGAAATTTTCTTCATTATTTTGATATCTAGAATTACTCTTTATAAATATCACCCAAATATTTTTAACACTCTGTATAATAACACTACATATTTCAAGTTATTACAATTTAATTACGAATCTTGTTTTCTCTTGATTTTTGAAAAATATGCTCTTGTAATTATTGTCTTTTCACCGATACTAAAGTAGTCAGGAATATTTGTAAAAAGGACGCTAAGAATCATAAATAAATTTGAAATATCGATCCTATTATACAGTTTTTTCTAAACATTCCAACTTCTTACGATATTCTAATATATTTCTTATGATATTTTGTTACCAAGGAATACGATTAAAGAAATTTCTAATTTTTATGATAAATTTGTAAAAATTTCAATCTGTTGTGCATATAGTATATTGTAGAGTAGTTTTCGTTGTCTGATATATTACGTCTGTAAGAAAAGAAATGTACTAACATGTTGAAAACTCCTACAAATTGGCAATAACTATTCATAAGTAAGAGGATAATTAGTTTTTTTTATTATAAATATTATATAGTGATTAATTATATTGGGAGAAACATGTAATCGGTAGCATTAATCTGACAAATGATTTTTCTTTCATGAGTCATGCGTTACTTACGGATCGGATCGTTTGCGTTTTACGTCAACAGGAGCTAGATTTTTGCATTTTGTTACGTGCACCTCGAATGTTAGATGCTTATAATCGTATTGCAAAGCGAATTCGACTTCTCCTGTGACGACAACCGAGCGACAGCATCGTCCTTCACCAGCACCGCTATAAACCGACGCCATAGAATCTGAACGTGCCTGAAAAATATATATTAAGTGTTTATGTATATTCATATTCCAACAACGCAAGATAATTTGTAATCAATAAATATACCAAAAGGAATTGTGTATAACAGTGAATTGGAAGTTTTCTTCTTCCTAACAACTTTTTTCCCTTTAACAACCTCTCTCAGAGAAGTTTTCGTCTTTAAGAAACTCAAATTTGGAAATCGTTACAGTATGGTTTCTCGGTAGATGATAATTTTTATTTATACTTATGTGCATCTATATTAAGAAGGTATTTCTTCTATGCGTGTTTCTTTATTATCTACATATTATTTTATAATATTAAAGACAAATTTAAAATCTTTCAAACCAATTACTTTTAGTTGTAGATCTTTTCTTTTCTTTAGTGCCTAAAATAACACTAAACACGCGTCTTTTATAAATATTTTGCAATGTACAATTAAAGGAAATAAAGAGTTTTATCAAACTATTTAGACAAATTAATCAGTGAAAAACATTTTTACGTCATAATAGAATCACACGTAATATGATATAAGCACGTAGAATGACGCCTTAGTTATAAATATGCAAAACCAGGAAAATTTGATATTTTACAGATCCCAGGAAATTTTTGAAACAAAAATAGAATCAGTTTAAATAAAACAAAATTTTATTTTAAAATGTTTTTGTCGTATTTGTAATCAAATATAAGATATGCTCGTCTCTAATTCAACATTTAGTATTCCAATAACACGTTAGATTTAAAGCTGGTTTAAATTTGGTACTTACTCCAAGACTCGACAAAGATGCACGGGTTGCAAGGTGTCCAGAATGTAGTCCGGAATCCATGTCATCTACATCGATCACTGTGTGACTAGAGCCTGCCCGTGATCCTGCACCGATGATCGGAGTACTACATGCTTCTGACAAGCTACTTCCATCATCTGTAACATAAAATATATGAATAATATAATTAGACACGTCATTGATTAATAAACCGACCGGTTTTTATCTTTCTAAAGGGTTTTCCGTTTTCGTTTCAAATTTCGCGTGTATTTGAACAACATTTATGTTTCCATTCGATAGAAGAATGCAATTTACAAAAAAAATATAAAATTCATGAAATATAAGTGTTTCTATAAAAACCACAATAATTTTTTTCGCTACCGTCTTTTATCGTAATCTAACAATTTTAGAAAATAATATATTTGTTATTTGTATCTTATCTTATACGAAAGAATCTACGATTTACTACAAAATAATCTCTTCGCAGAGATTTAAACTACTTTAGTAAAAATAAGAAATTATGTATCTCCGTTAAAAGTACAAAGTTTAATGATTGCAATATTTTACATATTTAAAATGTACACCTTTAAGCCGAGAACAAGAAACGAATATAATAAAAAACTAAGCAAATTATTAGAAAATTATAACACGATGAAACTGACTTATTCCATCCTCAGAATTGTTATCGCAGCTTTTCTGCTGGCCTGTTTTTCGTATTTGACACTTGGGAAACAACTCAGAATACGGAGATAAATTCCTCCGTTCGTCCGATTTTCTAATCGTATGTTTTGGAAATATTTCTGGGAAGGAAGATTCACTGTCGCTTTCAAACTCCTTCCTCTCGTCAGAATCATTCTTTTTATTAGTTTCAGAAAGCATCGTTAAACTGCGTTTTATGCCAAACGAAGGACTGCTCGGTGTATAAGTTCTACCTTCGGAACTTATTAAATTAATTGTTAATGCGCTTTTTTCCAATCCTCTCGGTCTGTAATTACTTTCCTGTATTAATGCACGATTACCATCGACGTTTGCTGGAATTTCATTCTTTGTCAATGAATCATCCGATGCCATTCGTTTCATCTCTATCTGATCCTTTTTTCTTTCCAAATCTTCATTTTGTAAAATCTTCTCATTTGATAATTCTTCTTCGACGTGATTTCTACATTTAGGATAACAAGATACACCACAACAGTTAAAGAATAAATTGGAAGTGATACGTCGCGCTAGATCCCTCACGGTCCAGGACCGATTTGGCACGTTGAAAGTGGTATAACCAGTAGCCTTTGTCATTTTCACGCGCGATTTTCTCGTTCTGCGCCCTTCAGAAACGTTGGAAACTTCTCCACGAACAACCCGTTGCTTGCAACACTTTCTTTTGCTTGGAGAATCTGCCGGAAGTTCGCTCGTTTCACTTCGATAACTTCCAACGCAGGAGATTATTTGCCACGAGGCAGTGTTTCATGTAAACCTGCCTCGTACGTTTCGATCGTTCTTCCTATTGTCTCGAAAATTCTAATGAAATAGAATATCGTTAGTCGGTGAACAATTAGAGATGTGCATTAGGATTGTTTTCGGTGTCGAACTTCGTTAAATGCCACTCGTATTCGTTTTCGTTCATTGCGATAGTTATGTGCAAGTAATTTTGTGCAATTTCTCGCGCAATTTCGCGATCAACCCTTGGGCAATTTACGCGAAATGGTGGAACGAAATGCAAACAGAAGCGAAACATTCTCGATACTAACGAGTCCGTTTATGTCCATGGCCGTTTCTGATAATGTAGCGAGGGGAACGAGCACTACGATAAAACTGATTTTTGCTTCCTGTTTTCCGTCCTGAATGTGTAGGTGCTTTCACGTTCAAGGTTCCGCCTCCATGGAATTACGATAAGGGACAAAATTAAAATATGTTTGAAAATTTCCTACGAAAGACACGATTGCTCAGATTGTTGAATTTTATTGTTATACAAAGGTTTGGAGTAGAGTTTCTACGGCAAGTACGATGGGGTCAATGATAATTAGATAAGTATGGGAAAGTTCATAATATAAAAGTGGACAGAATGAATGGTTTGATAGATAAAACAATTTGCTACCAAAATTTCATTTTCTGTATTAATTATTATTCTGTGATGTAGAATAATTGTATTAATTTAATTATTAATATACTGCGGACATCTATACATTTTTCGGAAATTTATAGATGCAACAATATACAAAATACAATATAGGTAACATGCGAAAATACATAAAATATCTAAAGAAATGTTTTTATTATAATATTTAGTGAATAAAGTAAATCTCTACGCAGGTTCCATTTTTTAGTTATGTTCATAAATATTTAGATTTATCTTTAGAGTATATGTAAGTGTTAATGATTAATATAAAATTTTACTTGAATGAGATATAGAATGAAACTTATACTTACTCGAATTGAAACTAGATATGTTATAATGAAAGTTTATGATCAACAGACTCATTTATAGGATCATAGAAATTTTTAGTATCATATTCGCATTTCAGGTGCAATGTCTATGAGCGACTACAAGAAATGTGTGCCAAGGTAAATGCTGCTAGGTGAGAAAAAGCCTTTGTGACTCGTACATTTTACACTTTAGATTTTAGCATATTAAAATTTCCATTTATTGTATACCACATTATTAAACATATGTTATATAATTTTCGAAATTGTTACCTATTTATTTCCTTTTGAAAAATAAAATTAAGTGAAAACATGATACGACAATAAATGGATTTTATTAATATTTGATTTGCAGCTTCTTTACGATTCCTTTATATTAGTTCTAAAAGTGAAGTGTAAATTTTCAATATATATATCAAGTTGATAAAAAATAAATGACTAATCTAAATATATTGGAATTCATTGAGTAAGTTAGATGATAATTGTAGATTGTTTTTAGTTATTTTTATGTCACAAGGATGATTAGACTTTGCAGAATAGTTTAGCACATCTTTGTATATTCTTGGTATTTCGTACAACTTATTATGTTCGCATCGATAACGATAGTTGTATTTACATACATGTATATAAAAGAACTATTATATATGTAAGACAGTTGAGTTGAAATATATATCTTTTATGACTTATGATACTTTTAAATAGTTCGATAATGTTTTAAACAACAATTTCTACTGTATAATTAAATTATTATTACTTAATTAATTCACGGGACACTGGAATTATTTTTAAAAATGAAGTAAGCGTATAAGTTATTGAGAAATGTAAGCAGATATAATTTTTTATTTGTAGAATGGCTAAAAAAATAAAATGCATATGTATTATATTCAAAAGTATATTAGATATATATAGCATATATATAAGATTATAGTCATTGAGTGATCATGGTATGTGACAATTTATTTCGCAATCTAGTAATTTAAAAGTCTCATCGATTAAAGCTTTACTTTCTTCCATTCTTAAGAAATACAGTAGCTTGTTCTTTTTATCGGTGCATTATATTCTAATTTTACATAATAATATATTTTAATATTACATTTTAGGCTTCTTATTCCATCAATTCCTTGACATCGACTAAACATTTTCTTGCGTTAATGATAGTGATTATATTTGTATTTTAAATAATCGATACATATGAAATCATGACATTTAATTCTATACACTTTGTTGCGTGCTGTCCAAATAATAGAAACAATCCAATATTTGTATTAGCACCAGCGAATGCGTTGAACTATAAAATGAAATGCAAAGAAGATATGAAAAAAGAATACGAAGACGATCGTCTCGTTTAAAGTTTCACACCGGGTTGCCCTATTTTCGTGTGTACACAGTAGTGAAAACACGTTAAGTAAATATAGTGTAGTCAGTGGAATCAATATAAGGTTTCCACTCCCATGATTCACTCGAAAAAGTATCTAGAAAGGTAACTTGTGTTATTCGAGTGAACCTTTGACATCTGTACAATTATGTGTGAGCATACACCCACGCGGTAAACACCGTTCCCGATACGCGATGCACATGAGCCACCTAAGTATCACAAGTATGCGTAGATAGATGAAAGCCTAGCCTAGAGTTCTCCTAGACATTGGAATATCATTTTCAAACTGCCATCGATATAGTGCGATAAGTTTGTAAGAGAAACATTATGATATCATTTTGGAATGTTGTCACTTGTTTCATGTTTTTACACGGACTTATATTCCTATATATATATTTATCTATCTATCTATCTATCTATATATATGTATGGAATTGAATTTTGTGGCAAACTATGGAGGAACTTGAAGTATTTAAACCCATTAGTAGGAGATGATGATAGGGTTGCTTGACGGGTGATTGACAGTGCGATAAAATAACGAAGGATTTAGAATGAACGATTTAGAAAATAATTATCTCTTTTGATAGGTGCAAGTTGTAAGCTACAGGCTACTTTTCTATAATTCTACAATTTTACGTCAAATAAGATAATTTGACAATTTGTTATTTGTGAAATTTTCTTGTAAAAGTTTGTATCATTAATATAATTTGTATTATAATTAAAATATATATTATTATTGATATAACTAATAGTAATTTATAACTAGTGACTTGTGAAATTTTATTAATAATACCAATTAAATTGCGTAAGTAGATTCTGACACCAGAATGGTATAAAGAATAATATATTCTTTCAACATTTCACAGAAAATAATTGCGCTAGGTGTAATGATATTTAAAATGTGACATTTATAGTACTATATTTTTAAATATACAATTGATTTTAAACATGTGATATTAAATTTTCCGGCTTTAAATTTATAATACTGTATTTGGAAGGATTAAAATATAAATTGAAAATGATAAATCAATATCTCTTATACGTAAAATACAAATGTTTCTAAAATTTAAGACGTTCTCTAGATGTTTATTTTTACGATACGATATTGTGTATTTTATTTTCGAATTTCTTTTAATAATAGAATACATTATTTGATTAAATATAGGGGTACCAAATAAGAAAAATCCACCGAGATAGGCACGCAATAGGCGACTATTATTATCATTATTATTATTATCATCATTATTATATTATTTGATTAATAATTGAATTATTAAATATATTATTTGCGATGAATGAAACTTCACATCAAAAGAATTACAAAGTTTTATATTCTAGGATTAATGGATTTTTTTTTTAAATATCAGTAAACTATACGTGATTATTGGCAACAATGATGAAATGTCTACATTTCTTAATTTCAGACTTCTCATGTTAATAAGGTATGACGTTATTAAGTTCCTTTAGTTCGTCACACTTTCTTTATTCCATGCTTAATAATTAAGATTAATTGCAACAAAGTACTAGTATATCGGATTAAACGTATGTTCGTGAACTTCATCATAATGAGTTGATCGTGCACAAAATAATATCAAGAATATGGACATTGTAACACATGATAATATTACTTTCCTGGGGCACCTATTAGATAAATAACATTTGTAATTTATGCCGTATATTTGTTTTAATAAATTCTTAATCATTTTTTCAGTTTTAATTATAAACTTTCTTTAAAGATTAAAAATTATCTGTAATTATATCAGCGTGTGTGTGCGTATATATGTCTGTATGTAATATGAACTGATACACATGTATGTAAAGGAATTGTTACACATCTTGATGATACACTGAAGTTATTCAATATACTCACTTGGAATTAACACTAATGACTTTTTTTCAGAGACATTTCTCTTTCTTTTTTATATATACACTCATGCTAATTTTACACATAACCATTAATATGATACATATAATAAATAAATATAAATTTAATAAAATATAAAATACATAATAATAATAAATCTGGTATAAAATTTTCAAAACGTGTTACAATTTATAGTTTTCTTTGCAATACACATGATTATAAGGATAAGCATCAACTTCATTTTACTATTACAATATCCATTTATATCTATTTTAATAGTGAGAAAAGGAATATTAAGGAATATGTAAGGAATATTAAATATGAATATGAATATATATAAAAAAAATAGTGGCGAACATTTAGACATAATTACATTATTATAATTACATAAGGTTTTAGACAAAAATATATTTGAGATGTATATATAAACAAAAAAATAATTTCAATCAGATTGTCACCCCGGAAGATGGAACCCCGCTGGGGGTAACCATCCACATGCTATATTTTATTACTAAGATATAATATTTTACCAAATGTCCTACTGGACAAATTGTAAAATTTAAAAAAAAAAATAATCAGATTGTCAAAAGCATGTAGTTGCATCTACAACACGAAGATGGAAAGAAGTCTCGCGTAAACTGGATCGTAGAATTAGTAAAAATCAACAATTAACATTAAAGAAAAATGATACATTCCTCTAATACAGGAATAAAATGCAGCACTAATTATTGACAGAAAATAATCTTCAACATATTAAATTGTTTAAAACATGTTATTGAACAAAAGGATATGGGAAATATTAAGAAAATATTAAAACTTCCATAGAAAGTTGCCATTTTAGATTTTTTAATGTTTTTTTTCAACATTTCTTTTAATATTTAAACAACGGTTTCTTTTACGTCGAAAGCTTTTTACTCTCTGACATCTATATACTATACTTCAATGTGCTGCAAAACATTTTTTTTTTTTATCTGTATTTATTTCAGATATAGGATAAAGTCAAAGTTATGCTAGTATTCGAATTTTTTTCGAGACCGACTGCATGTACGAATAACGGCATATTTTCACTTCAAATATGCTTTTTCGTGATTATTATCTTTTGGCCAATTCAAGTCACGCTTCGATAGAGTAATCCGATAACTATAATGCAACAGCATTTGTTTGTAAGATAGAATTCTATTCCTTTATTTAATTAATCCACATTATTTTACATAGCTTTGCCTGTTAACTAACGCGCCAATTGATCTAATTAGTGGTCGACTTTTAAATGAAGGAAATGCACACCGAGTAGAAGCCACGTGTGGTTTTAATTTACTTCTATGCTTTTAATCGAATTCCATAGCTTCTGCTAGCTTTGCGAAAAATCTATTTACTTTGGTGTTCAATTCGTTTAAACCGTGGCAGCCTAAATTTTCGCGGTTATTCAACCTATATCAATTGCATATATACATATATACATGTACTAAATATTTTGTAGGTAGCTTTTACATGTGTACATTTTCGGATCTGTTTCAAATTTTACCAATATTATATTCGATTCTCATCACAGCGTTAATGAAATTTTAAAATGTTTAGTAACACACATGATATATTCGTAAAAGATTTTCGTAAGTGTTCCCTGTTTTTAGACATCGAATGGAATTAAAATAAGAAAAGTCGATAAACATGATTTTATCACGTTTATTTCCCTTTTTTACAAGTGTAAATTGAGTTGAAGTGATTTCTAACAGATCGAAATAAATATTAGACTACGATAATTCTGCTTGGAGGAGCGTTAGATTTAAAAATCGATTTACCTATATCCAATAGGTTTTGAATATTTCTCATATACAGAAAGATTGTTAATATCAAATACCAGTACTTGAAAGTTGTTAACGTTGAATATCTTGACGTGAATATCAAATACCAAGATTCTGAGATTGCTGATATCGAATATTGCGATTAAGAATTTTAAATTACAAGCACCAGTACATAATTATACATATGGATATAATAACCTCCTATAGGCAAACTGTATCCTTGTGGATTGGAGATATACCCTTAATTTATATTTCTTATTATTATTATTATATTAATTTAATTTATATTTCTCCGTCTTCTATTTATATTGACAAACATTTTATTTATTTGTCTAAATATCTGTGTTATACGATTATATGATATTCTTATATATGTCGGAGATGAAAGAACACCGGAACCTCTCCTTGGAATTTCGGGAAAATACCGTAACATTGTAATCCAGATTCTAACATAGCTGTAATTAAACAAATGTCGTCGTTCAATCCAATTGTATTTGTTCGAGATTTATGATAGTGAGCTTGGGCTCGAGGCGACAACCAGTCGCCGAACGTAGCCGCGGTCAAGGGATGAACGTTTTGTCTAACAAGGGCATGGAGTAATTCTATAGCTCTCCTTAAAAGAAATAGTTGTAGCGATACTCGACAGTAAACATTCCAACGGTTTCTGTCCCGTGGCTCGCCACACGCAGACTCTATTCTTCGGGTAAGACGATTACCAGATATCGATGCGTCTCCACAGTACATGTTCAGCTAGCCCGAGGACCCGCTATAAATCTGAAGATTTATTTAACTAAAGTCCTTCAAACGGGCAAACAGTCCTCGTTCCAACTACGGGAAAATAGGAGAAATCTATTTTTCTCACGAACGGTGCTTCCCGCTAGCAACTTTCTCTTAAGGGCGGCTAGCACCCTTCCCTAACCACCAACATAGAAATTGACCAATTAACAGCAACGTCAATTTCCCTCACTTTCCGAACGAAGACTTTTCTCCAGGAATCCGATGATCTCGTGCCCTTAGACGCACCCCATATAGTTTTCCTCCGCAGCGTCACCGCGACAGAGAGACACTCTCTCGCGTACGATCGCATCAACGAATTAAGTAACGTCTTTACGATCCGTGAACATTTTTACGCTCCGTCCAATTTAAACTTTGACGAAAATAATACATTCAACATCCCGTTGACCGCGGATTCGTTATCGAACCTAAGGCCATTGTCATTAGTGCTACGAGTGCCTAATCACCGCAGTTAATTGTTAAATCTGTTATATCGAGACTTGTGTTAATAAACTCTTCATTGTACCACAACAATGGCTAATTTTAGTGAAGATTCATTAAACGCCCACAACCCCAATCCAACCACCAACCTAACATCAGAAGTGGGATCAGGGCCATTTATAACAATTGAACAACTCATGACCGTCGTGCGTCAGTTAACTCAGCCGCGAGAGCAAAGACCGAGTGACACAACTAGGAACTTATCGCTTCCGCGCTTTAACCCCGGAATCGCGGGTTCCGACCCAGCCGCGTGGTGCGCGATTGTTAATGTGATCTTGGAAGAAAACCCTTTACAAGGCAGTGCGTTACTTTCTGCTTTGGGTGGTGCTCTAGAAGGTTCTGCAGCACAGTGGCTTACGCAAGTACCTGTTGATCAAATGGTTACCTGGTCAAAATTTAAAGACCATTTCATTTCACGTTTTGGTGGGAAGGAGACAGCTACCTCAGCGCTAAGGAAGCTGTTTATTGAGACACCACTGGAGGACGAAACCATGGGAGCTTTCGGTCTTCGTCTCCGTTCCTTCCTGAAGGCGAGGTGGGAAAACACTACCAGGGATGAATTAATCAACGCTGCCGTCCTCACTTGAATGGCTTCACTGGACCAGCATGCCGAACGGATGGCACTCACAGGCGATATCAAAACCGAGGTTTCAATTTGTAAGTGAAATGAGAGCTTTGCCTTACACGAAGAAGAGACCGGCGTCTTCGTCAGGCAACTCCTCCGCGGAGCCCGAAGCTAAACGGAACAGACTATCAGACCACCGCACTAGGTGCCACCACTGTGGGTTCACCGGACATAGGACATAGGATGTCGGAGTGCCGCAAGAGGATGCGGATCGAAAAGCAGAAGAATACACGACGACATTTGTTTAATTACAGCTATGTTAGAATCTAGATTACAATGTTACGGTATTTTCCCGAAATTCCAAGGAGAGGTTTCGGTGTTCTTTCATCTCCGACATATAAAACATTGCTAATAGTTCTAGAATTTTGTCAAAACCTTTTAAAGTCAAGAACAGTACTTATGTACGATATTAAACGCTATTTTCCCTGCACCTGATTCTAAAATATAAGTAGATTGCAAATAAGATGAGCTCGAAAATTAATGGAACTTCAACATATTTTTCCAAGAGACTGATTGAGGTGTGACGTATGATTCTTTTGAAACTTTTCATCTTCATGATAAGTACAATGCGATATAATAACAAAATGTGATCTTGAACTTCAAGGTCAAAGTCAATTTCTACCTTCTTTTTTAAAGATCTTCGCCGATGTAGAGGTGGCAGATTTTCGAACACTGTACATTTTTAGATTTGTTTTAAACTTTATAAGTTTTAAAGAGATATTAAGATTTAAGGATTGAATGACATTTTTCAGATATTATTTAATAATTATTCAGATATCGTTGGAAATTATTAAAACTATTGAATATGAGTACCAGCTTAAGTGTAATTTAATTTTATTATTAGATATTAGATATAAATTTATAATCTCACATACGAATATTCAAAGATTGGATATTTTACTGCTAATTTTATTATGTTTGGAAAGTAATGTTTAAAACAAAATGTTTAAACTTATTGTGGTTATGTTGTCGATATTGCGTCTTTAACGACATTGAATAGTAATAGAGGACAACATTAATTACTGTATAATGTATTATTAATTTTAATTTATATATATATTTAATTGCTGACTAGGAATATTTTTCCTAAATGTATGTAAATGACTGAACATATGCAAATTTGTATGTGACATAGTTTCAGGAATACGATACATATGCGAATGCATTATGATATACATATATGTATGTATATAAAGATATCTAAATAGAAATTTGTTTTATCATTAGAGGTTCCAAAGACATGTTTTGCATTTTGCATATTTTCCACAATACATGTTTATGCGCATTACGAAGTTATTTCTCGTAGAGTCCCTGAATACTTCTTCTATAGCTCCCATATATTTCATATCTATCAGTGATAAAATATCAATAACTTCACATTGATATTTTCAACAAATTACAATATTTATCGATACTCATTCAAGAATATTATTAGAGACATTGGGATAAATTAAAAGCTTTATTCGATATGCTTAATGTTATCCTGGACAAAAAGTTAATTATAATTTTAAAACCACGATATGTAATATTATCACACGACATTGGATCCTACATACATAAAAAACAATACTTTCAGTTTACAAAGTAATTATGATATGCAAAAGACACTGATGTACAATGAGTAATATCGAAAAGATTATTATTTGACAAGATTATTGCACGTTGTTACTTAAATAATATAATAAAACGAGAATTATTTTTCAGGCAGGCATTCATATAGTATGTTTTCTGTATATTCCGTGTTTTAGTTTATACAGTATTTCTTCATATTGTACTTGTATAAACATTCGTGGTTTATTTATTATATTCTAAAAAGTTCTGCTAAAGACGATTATATTCTGTTCCTTTTATTTCATTTTGGATGATTCCATTTTAAATTGAAATTTTTCTTGGAAGCCTTATATCTTTTATTATTATGCAATCAAAAAATGATAATATTATTTTCATAATAATGTTATATATGTCATAACAATGTTATCCATATTAACAAGAAGATCTTGTATTGTAATAAATGGTTTCTTCAATCATTTCTCTATATAGATTGTTTCCATATACAATGATTGTGAAAGTCTTTGATTACTTACCATAGAAAACTTATATTCATATCGAATGTGTTAAATAAAACATTTTGAACATTACTGTTACTAAGTAAATATATATCTACTAAAAAATTAATATACAGCATGCATATGCATGTATTAAGTTAAGGACTCACTTAACACTGTTTTTAAATACCATTGTGATTTCGGCGAAATGTACCCTGTGCACCGCGTTGCTTAGGCTGACCTACTTTCGTTCGTGTAAGGAGGTTTGCTCGCACACAGGGGTATGTCGCCTTATTTTTAATTCACAATAACTAAACAACAAAGCTGACAGCGCAATTTTTTTATTCTTGATTTTCATCTTATTTTAGCTTCAAGAATCACCCCTTAAGTATTTGGACACCTGTAAACGAACACCCTGCATGTATACTTGCACTAAATATTTTGTAATTTTTATGAATACTTTCAGATTTATTAGAAACTTTATTAATATAGTCACGATAGTTGAGTTTCATAACAGTCCCAATGAAATTTCAAAGTATTTCATATAACATAATCTATATAATTTATTGCAATATGACGATTATAAGTGACATGCGAAATATATTCATAAGAGATATCTACAAACATCCGAATATTCAGTCAAAACTATATCTAACGATTCTCGAATCAACAATCTTTTTAAAATTAATTACAATTCTTGAACAGATGGTATCTAGTGGCCCATATATTTCATTCAAATGCTCTATAATATTGTATCGTAGTAGGATATAGAATTTTGCAGTTGCAGAAGATCAACATTGAATTATTTACTCTTGAAAATTTTTAACCATAACAATTTGCCGCTACTGAAGCAGTCGAAGTTCGAGTTAATAAATATCCAATAAAATGCAATTTAGTTGTTCTGTAACATGTTAGAAAATATTTCCATTAAACGCAATGACGTTAAATCGCAGTGTAATTTGAATCTGACGTAGCATCTGTTCCGTCATAATGTGCACACTAGAGTTTAATCGAAGAAAAAACCGAGGGAAAAAGATTAGGTCTTCGGCTCGTCAGTTGAATACCGTTTTCTTGATCACGCAAAAAGGTGACACGCATTTCAAAAGTCGTTGGCAGCGGCATACCGGCTCTGTCCATTGACTTTCCAACTAACGTTACAGAAAATGCACGTGCCTATGTTGAAAGTCAGGTGTATTTCAAGATAAATTAGGCTTCAACGCATTATTGTTATTAATTGTACGCTGTTGCTTTTTATTTCTCGCATACCTATATAATTAAAAGCAAAAGGAGCTATAATCACTATCAAATATTTTTTATTCCCATGATTATAATGGAAATCAATTGCATTTCTAGTGCAAAGTTAATGTTCCTTTACTTCAGTCCTACTTTTAGAGAAGATTTTGAAGTTCGTCTTTAACATTTGCAATTTTATTGATGCATATTTTTTTCATTTCATTCCATTTTAATCTTTATTTCATCTTTTACTGAAAAATGTATTTTAAGCTCTGAATTAAAGTATTGTTGCCAAGACTTTGTGTAAATAGAATTATGTCTATTCACAATAATTTATTATTACACATGTTAGTAACATTAAAGCTTTAAAAGTGATTATTATATTGGTATTTTTCTACTAGTCTTAAAAATTTGAAATTCAATAATTTATCATACTTATTAGAACTGTATTTGTACTTTTTAAGAAATTATAATACACATGATAATATATGTGAAGTATAGTTGAGTAAAAGTAAAAACAACATTTCATTTACACATTTTATTAAAATAATTCCGTTGCAACCAATTGCAATCATTACGTTTTTATAACTTCAGAGTAGGTTACTATGTGTAACACTTTAAGTAAAATATTTTGGTTATTACAGTTTGAAAATTATGTTTAATATGAAATAATATTTAACAGTAACGTTAATGAAATTGAATAAAAATCGAATTTTGTATTGAAATGAAATATAGCTAACACGAGATTAAAAACAATAAAATAAAGCTTATAAAACAGTTTTAAAATAAAGCATCTAATAGATCGAAGTGTCCATGTTACAAAACATGAGCAACACAGTTTCTTTACGGGAAATATATTCGAAATTGAGTAACGGAAACACGTGCGTCTTAGTTTCCTACACCGAACGAAATCCTAAATACATAGTTCTATCGCATGGAAGCTTAACAAGTTAACGTGTAAAAAGAATATCGCGAGGAGCGTGAGTTGCGAATCTATAGACGGAGGGGCGTTATCGACGATCACCACTATCCTTCTAGAGTAATGAAATATAAAATATTATATTTTTTATAATTTTTAAGAATTTTAAAAAATTTGTTAGGTATATAATTAATGTGAATTTAATTACCTAGGCTATATAGAATCGAAGATATTGAAATAAATATAATAGAGATATTAAAATAGAAATTATAAGTAAAGTTTAAATTTTATAAAGGAAGATTCAAATACGTACTTGTACTAATGTATACACTTTTATGCATTTCGCTCTCGCCCTGTCTCCCAAGAAAGGTTTCTCGAGTCGCCACTGCGAGAAAGCGGTTTGGGAGCAACATGCTACACTTGCGTACAATGCACGAATCGTGCCATGAAATGTATACAGCATTATTATTGGCGTGGAAACGACGGTATAAATCTTGTTACCTAATAGCAATCGAGACATTTTGATAATAGATACTTTAGTTTATGTAAATTCAAATTTTTATAAAAATAAGGAACAAATAAAAGTAAAACATTCGTTTCACTATTTAAACATTGTAACGAGTGCGTGTCTTGCAGATTACTGCAGATTCGAATTTTTCGATCAAATAAATGTATAGGTAAACATTCACAGTTCATACAATTTTGTAAACTTTGAAAGTTTTAAAGCTCATATATTTTTAATTTTATTGGTGGTATAAAATAGTTTGATTAATAACGATGTGAACGATAATGAATAAAAGTTTTTGTCATATAGCTTTATTCGATTTGGCAAATTTTCAATATTATATAAAATATAGTTTCTACATTTCACAAGCATTATTCCCTGATATCCTACTTCTAAAGTCTGAATATTTTCAAACTTTTGCAATCCTCTAGGTTTTCCACCACTGTCAAATCTATTTGCTTTTCAATTCAATCTCAGTCTATGACAAATCTCCATACAGTCTATTATCTCTATACAATACTTCATATGTCTAAACTTGCCAGGAAACAAACAATTCGTATAACTGGAGTTTACAAATAGGGATTCACTGATTCTCTTCACTAACCTGGTTTCTTGTACAAATAATAGGATTTCATGTGTATATAAGTGAATTACTAATAAATGAAATACCATTATATTTAAAATTCATTGCAAAGAATATTTCCAATTTTTATTATTATCTTCATTCTCATTTAAACAATAAAATGTCACGTTCAGATGCATAAATTTTGACATTTATTTAAGAAATTTATTTAATTTGTTGAAGAAATTTATTTAATTAAAATTTCGTTTTATTAAATGGATTCGGAATTGTACTCTATTTAGAATTCATTAAAAAGATGTTTTAAATATCTTTTACTGTCTGTACGCTCACTTAAATAATAAGATTTTATGTCCAGATAAGTGGAGGAATTTATAATTTTTGTATAATATCTCATTTTAATACATAGAATTTTACTACATTTACAATTTACTGAAAAATTATTTCAATTTTTCCTATTCTCTGTACTCTGTAATCAACGAAGAATTCCTAATGATTTTACTGGTTATTGGTCATTACTGGTTATTATAGTTTGCGTACAATCGGCATAGCTTTGTTGCGACACGTGCTCAAATTTAATATCGGCTAAACCGGTTGCAATGTACGTTTGTTCTCCGTGACACTAAGATATTCCTCGAATTTTTCTCTCAGTTCACGCGTGTACTCGTAAACGGGGAACGTGCTTAAAGTATACTACGTGCGGAAAATATACGGTGCGTTGTTGGAACGCACGGAATTATGCCAAGCACGCCTGACATAGGCAGTTGGAAGGATCGACATAAAGTTCTCCAGATCGCAACACCACGACTGTATACGGCGAGCTGAAATGCAGATACTAGCTCAAAACTAGTCGCGACTATTGCCTTCTAAGTGTTCGAAGTTCGAAACTTTTTTAATGTTTTGTTTTCAAAAAAGAAGTAACAGTTTCTCTTTTTCCTCCTCCTCTCTCTCTCTCTCTCTCTCTCTCTCTCTCTCTCTCTCTCTCTGTGGGTGTTTATACATATAAAATATTTTAAAATATGCAAATAAAATATATGAACTCATAATTATTGGAACAAGTAAATTTACAACTATTGCACGCTTATTAGATGTAATTTATTCTGTTTGATATTAAATATAAAAGATAATTTTTATCGAAACAAATCAGCCTTCAACTAGAAAGTTATATAATTATGAAATTAAAAGTTAATAATCTGGTTTAGTCGTAATAGAGATTACTATACATATAAAAGATAAGTTAATTCGTTCTTTTTCATTAAAAAGTTAAATTTTCTCTTAAAGCAAGTTATAACCTTAAAAATCAGAATGGGGTCCGAAAAATTAACACATTATGAAATATATGCAATAAAAAAATTACTTCGAATCACCTTATCTTCCATTTTACAACGAAACAAATTTTCTGTTGGGAGACATGCCTGATTATTAATTAATTCTTGCTTAATAAGAAACGATTTGAATGATTCAAATTAAAAATTATCGTTAAAAAGCTTTTTAATAGGAATACATTTTTCCCACAAAGAAAACTCATCCAGTGACTTAATCACTAACAAATCATTATAGTAGTTGATGCGACTGTAAGGAATTAATTAGAAGATAGAGAAGAATGTAAAATATGAAAATATAATATACCATATTAGTGCAAGTCTTTATTATATAGAATGTAATAAAATTAATTTGTAATTCGATATATGTCTATAGTTTGAAATTATTTAATTATAATGCAATAAAAAACATTTTAGCATTTCTTAACTTTTTAATTATATGTTAGTAATTTCAGTACGTTATAACTTTTTAACAATTTAAAAATATAAGACACATCTAAATATGATCAATTTCAAACTTTCTAAATTAGTTGATGCAACTATCCTTTTGTTTAACATATTTTAGTAACTTCTAACTCTTAGTATTACATTAACTACTTTCAATTTTACATAAACATTATTAGATTGGCTAGGATGAATGATCAAACTACTGATGACACGTATACTATGCAATGAGCAATATTATATGAATTTAAAATTGATTTCAAATCCTTGAAGGCTACAGGAATTGTAAACTAACTTCTTGTTATGCGTTACAAACTGCAAGCGTTAACTTGATAAATTCAAGGAAAATGACTTTTACCGCATAAATCAAGATCCAAGCGCTTCGAGTGAAGAAATTACATTTTAAATTAAACCATGAAATGATTAATACAATTATCTTGCTGAAACTGTATACGTATATCTAGAAGAACATGATATTGTTTGTAAGTTTCGCAACTTCTAAAATAACAAAAAATTGAAATAAAATATGTTTAAGTTTAATTCTTTAACTACGGACACACCTCTTTAAGCGTTTTTTATTACTTCTGTTGAGTTTTAATAACTTTCAAAATAAATTCCTATATTTTATACAAAACTTATAAAAATCTAACATTATTCTACATTACGTTCTTTAATGCTTCCATATAGAAGATATAGTACTATAATATATAAGAGATTGTATGTATAGTACCTACCGCGCAACTTCAAAACGAGCATACATATATTTATGTGCAATTTTACAAGCTTCATACTACGAATAAGACATTAATAATCAAGCACATTCTTGTTTTAAAATTCTTCGTATTAATTTTAATTGTATATTTAATTGGAATTAAATAAAACAGATGCTTTCTTTTATCATTAATTTGATTCAGTAAAATACAGAATTCATATGCCGATATTAGTGCCACAAAAATTTTGTAAATTTAAAAAAATTGTGGCAATAAAAAGTACTGAATTTATAATATAAATTACACGACACGTTACATATAATCTTGTTATAAAGATTTTGCTTAATTACAGCAGATAATCATTTATATCACTTTGACATCATTGAACGAAATGTTACAAGCCCTTATGGTAAGTAACGTTCGGCTCTTTGAGCAAAACATCTACAAAGTCCATAAAAGAGAAAGCATCGCCAAAACTACGAAACAAGGGGCAAGGGTTGCATAATTCGCGGAGAAACGGTCCGGACATAGGTCAAAAATGCGCCATGTTCTTCCACTTTATCCCATGACTCGTAATTTTATATGACGATTCTCACATTCTTATTACATAGTTACAGCGACAAAAAGTTTGGAAACTTTGAAACATTTTTACATGATAATAAACCATAAACTAATAGAGATATTAGTTTTACGAATTAATAATTTATTTGGCTATTTTAGAGTAAAACTTTTAAGAATATGCCTTTCCTTGATATTATAGATTCTTAGAATCTCCTACTTCGGATAAACCTTTTAAAATAATCAGACGATCATGTATTCGAAGCTTTTTGCGGTAATAAATGCGTTATGTAGTGCAAATATCCTTTCTTCTATCTATGGAATAGTCTATCATATAATCACTCTTGCAGTGATAAATTTGAAGGCCTTTCGATTGTAATGACTCACGAAAGTATTTAAACATTTCATTATTTATCATTTTCATCAATCGTAAACTTATTATTTTCATTTATTGTATTTACCACGTACCACTTAAGATAAACTTTATCTGGTATTTAAGTGTATCTGTAATTCATACTTTGCTGTGTAACGAAGAATGTACAATGTACGTACAATATACTTAAGATTGCCTTAATAAAAAAACATAAAAGTAAAAATAATTGCTTGGCTGATCTGTTTTACACAACCCACCTTCAAGAACCATATTATTTCCAAACTTCCTGCCGACAGTGTAGATTGTACATACATGCGCATGTGTTTAATCCATTTAGTGTGTTCTACAAAGAAAGATAAGGAAAGAGTTGTACGAGCTAAAACGTCCTCCGGTTCTTATTGTTGTGTTTAACGTGTAAGTGAAATTGCATTGTTCGCCGCCATGGTGCCGACAAATTAGTAGAGCAGAAGAACGATCGCGCTTGGTACCGGGAAGTGATGTTACAGAAACTTAATTTCTACTTAACCGTTGTATTTAATTGCTTCGCGGCAAACTTGATCATATTAACTGCGCAGGGAACATACAAAGATATTCATTGTCCTTTTATGGTTAAGCTATTGTACGACGCGGATAATACGGCAACATCTTAATCATTACCGTTTTCGGTGAATAATGGTAATTACAGCGATGAAGAGGTACTTCTAGAGGCACCAGAAAGCGTTCATTTTGAAAGTACTTTCCGAAACGAAACAAAGAAATGAAACATTTATACATGAGAGGTATCTAAATAAAGATGTATCAATTAAAGATTAGATAACGAGAAGGTGAACGAACTTGTCGGATCTTTAAAGTGAATGAACTTTTCTTGTTAATGATAAATCCTTGGGAGAGAGTAAAGAAAATTAAGTGATTGATGCGAAGAATAGTGCTTGAGCTAAAATATTTACGCTGGTTCATGGAAAAATAATTTGAACGCTTGTAGAAATATTTTATGAATATAGCAGGAGTATATCAAACGTATGTGTATTTGTATATAAATAGGTTAGAGAACAATTGAAAAAGAAATTCAGAATAAATTTATTTTTCAATAAAATTTGAATGGAAATAATAATGAGTTAACTTGGAATTAAGATTTGAGAGAGAGAGAGAGAGAGAGAGAGAGAGAGAGAGAGAGAGAACAGTGTTTTTTAATTATACAATTATACTTATTTGTTATGTAATGAATGAAAATGATGTTCTATTATTCTGTAATTCTGTTAATTTTGGATCCCATATTATGTACCCGGTTAGTTGAATGAAATATTACCAAAACTTCTAAACAAATTTTCCATACATAAATATTGTAACACGTAACATAGTTTACGTCTTATTTTTATTTGTAGAATATCAGCTGAACCATGAAGTGTAATCAGCTTCGATCATTCTGTTAAAAAGATCGGTGTGAAAAGATTATAAGTTTATTTATAAAATGCTGAAGGTGATGTTGAAAACTCCGGGAAGAAAAGTTGACAAGAAAATTATTATAACCATGTTAATGTTACCTTTGAACATATTATACCAAACGAAAAAATGTTCGATTGGCCTACTAACAACAGATTAATCGAAGCTGATCACCTTTCATAATTCACTCGCTATATTTATTACTTTAACCTTAACCACTGAAACTTAGAATATTTTTACAAGAGTACTTGTAATAATTTAGATTTATTATTTTGCTTTAGATCATATTCATCTTTTGGGCGATTCACTGAAATCGAATTCATCTTTTACTTCTATAAAAATGAAAGAGAAGAAAAAGTTAACGAATTAAAAGTCTAAAGTAAGATTAGGATAAGGATATTTCATTCTTTGGATAACTACATTGTTTAAGGTATTCAGGTCGAAAAAAATTCTTTTATACTTCTTTCTATACTCAATCTTTTAACCATAGAATTATGAATGTTTAGTATTGTTCATTACGCGCTTCATTAAATTTTATATGAATACACAGCGTCGAGTTGTAAGACTTAAATTTTTAGAATAATTACTTGTGCTTTTTCTATGATAAAATAACGCCGTGTGAAGCGAATTAATCAATGCTAGAAAAAATTATTTTTTTTGAAGAATAATGTACACTTATGCTCGAAAATATTTATTTACAAGAATGTTCAATAAATCTTCTGAAGTTGTATTTGAATTTATAGAAAAACTAAACATATAAATATATATGTCTCATATGCATATCTCAATAAATAATAGCCGATTTATGATGATAAAAGTGTATAATGTTTGGAGGGATTTAGTCTTTTAATTATTAAATACCTAAATATTATTGTATTCGTCTTATTCAAACCTTTTTACCAATATCTTAAAAAATAATATTTTGACAAATATATTTGTTAAATCCTTTTATATAAAATTATATCGAGGACTAAATAAATATTTCATCTTTATAATTATCTTTATTAATATTCTTTGGTTTGAGAATATTCGAAAATATCCAAAAGTAAACTAATTAAATATTATTGGTTTTATAAATACATATTATGCAATTGAATCTTATACAATAAATGAGCAAAAATTATATTGTATTATCAATAAAAAGGAACAAAGAAAACAGGGACAAATGGAAACAGAATTAGAACGTATTTTGTTAGATGTGTTCACTTCAAACTAAGTTAGTACAGACAGAAAATCGATATACGAGCATCAGTTTGTTATGATGAAAGCAAACATCAACTAATTGTGTGACTTTGACCACAACCGCTCGCTAAATAAAATGAATTTTCAGGTGTTACACGATCGTGCGCGAAACACAGATTCGATATTCAATTTAAATTTAACTTAATTCAAAAGCGATTTCAATTTTAAATCATTTGTAAAACAAGTTTCATTCTGTAATAGGGAATACGACTTCCTGCTAGAGAAATATGGTTATGGATAAATTATTATTTAGTTCTACATGTATAGTCGAGAGTTATGTTGCAGTTTTTATGGCGATATTTATACTTTAATTTATTTAGATTATTCATTTAATTAATTTATTTAATATAACTAAACCGAGGAGATTTATTTAATATTAAAATACTATGGTTTTCTAATAATTCTTATTGTTTAAAATAGCATAGTAAATTTTTGGCTTTGAAATAAATTTTGTACTTTTATCATACAGTCTCAAAAGTATCTAATCTGTGTTTAAATGCTACATTTCTTAATTTATATTGTGATTTACATAATTGGACAATATACATGTACTACGTTTTCGACATTAAATATAAATCAGTCTTTATATACTGAATGTGACAATAGCATTAGTCAATAGATTTTATATGCGTAAATTTTAATATATGTAATATTAGGTATTTAACGAAACAAGTATTTGTCAAACAAATATATTACAACTTGGCTTATCCTAAACATATTAGTAACTAAATATATATATTTTTTCTAATGAAATTTCCTTGTATCTCATTTTTAGTATGGTATAGTGTTGTTATACTGAATTCGGGGATAACATTTCTTATATGACGAAGAAATCCAACGATAAATAAATAAATATATATATATATAATATATTATATTTATTTTATATATATTATATATATCTAATATATTATGTTTATTTTATATACATATATATATTTATAACAACACTATACAATAATAAAAGTGAGATACAAGGAAATTTCATTAGAAAAAATGAAAAACAACGAAAGACGTAAAGTATATATGTAATTTCAGTTACATGTACATTCAGTTTATGTATACATTGTATAGATTCGTGGTGTAAACATAGTCCTGATTGAAAAGTGTCGCTTATTAGACTTACTTGTGAAGAAGAAGAAAGAACGCAAAATAACATTCCTGTGTTTATTCTCCTTGTCTATCACGGGTAAGTCCAACAAAATAGTTAAGATGTTTTATACACTACTTGTTTTTGGACACAAGTACCGCATTACCTTCTTGTAGAGGATAGAAAAGCGCATTGACTATTGTATACAGAAATATGTAGTTCTACGTAGAAAAATGGCAATGTCAATGTCCTTGAAAAATAGAAATAAGAATGACCTGGAAAGGAAAAATGACGAATCATGATATTTATCGTTCTGAACCATACAGCATTTTCCTGGCACAATTTTTTTGTATTTAAAGTAGCTAAGATATTAAGAAGTCTGAGATGATAGAAACGCCCTATACATTAGAAAAGAACAGCAGGGTTCAGAGTCAGTTAAGAGCGTTAAATTGTCGGTTTAAAAAAAAAGAGAACAGTTATGAAAATATACATAATAGTGTGCTTAGCTAATATCTTTGATCCATTTTCATGATATTATAATAATTGATATCGAACAGCGTATCGTATATTGAAACTTCATCCAAGAGATTAGTGAGTTGCAAAATAGGCTCGGCTAGAAAGAGTTTGTAGTGACACAGGAGTCAAAGGACGACACGAGTCCATTATTATTAGACGAAAATTAACGAGTATTTATTCCGCGATTTATATTTTGTACTAACGACTCACATATACGGCTGTACATTAATTAATTTATTTATTCGAAATATATTTGACGGGTCGCGACAGCAATATCTCGCTCTCGTTATTTCACACTATCCATCCTTGACCAATCCTTCACAAGTTATACATGAATAATACATATCCATAGTTATCCAGATAATAGAAATGAATGATTACGATGTAAATAACCAACGTAAACGTAAGTGGATAGATAATGGTATAAACTCGCAACAAGGCAAACCTAAGGTAAGTAGGATAAAGGCAGAAACTTCAGAAGGTTGACGAACTTCTTTTGTGGAAAAAAGTATAATGAGTATCATTCCGAGGTAGAGCACGCGATCTTACTGTTTACGTAGCCTCAGAATGGATAACAAACAGCTTATATAAGCTGTGAAGGATTGTTCTGTACTAGAGTTTACGTATATTCGATTGAAGAATGAATACATTCTGAGAATTATGAAATGCACCTATTTCTTCAGGTATAAATGCTGATCTATCTATCCTTTCTTATCATAAGTGTTAAACATAGATATTTATATCTCAAACAATACATTAAAATTTTTTGAACATGTTCAATAATAATATTCAATATTGAATAATATTGAAGAGATACCGTACAAAATTTTAATCAAACATTACAACCACGATTTTTTTTTTTAACAAGCTAATCCTTCTTAAAAATTACAAAACTCATGTAAGAAAATATTTCTCGCAATGACTCTGTCCGAAGATTTATGTTTTTCACAGATATTCCATATACAAAAGCATAGAACAATGGACAAAGGATGACAGGAGAGTCTGCATCATGGATGAGATTACAAGACTCTTGTATTTTACAGTAGGATTAATTATTTCCGGCAAGGTAAACATACCTGTACGTAAATGATTTATAGTCGGGGACTAACCGAGTGTATTAGTAAAGTAATTTTTGTATCTCTTACATGCAGCCTATAATTTCTGCCGAGTCCCTAATAATCTAGTATAATAATTGATGTCAACAACTAATTATGATAATTATTGAGAAACAACATTGAGGAAAACAATTTGTTATATAAGTGATTTATTATTTAAGTGATACAAGAAAGCTAACTGATTTTTGCTAAGTTGGTATAAACTGATGTTTAATATGATTTAAAATCAAATGAACGAGTTTAATTTTGTTACAATCAACATTAAAAATACTTGTTTTGCAAAGCAATTGTTACTGCTCGAAGCCGTTTTCTATGAAAAGGTGATTCTCTGTTTTAAAGCAGATGTCAAAATCTTCTACGACGAAAACTAGATACATAAATCGATATTGAGTAACTAGTTGTGAGATATAAGATATAAGATATAAGATATCAAGTATTATCGTGTTATTTTTGTAGTGAAATACAAGTGTTATTAAACGATTGAAGAACGAATTGATTCCGTAAGTGGAACAGCGTAAGTGAAATATTTCTGTTACTTTCTTGCATAGCACAGAATAACGAGTATTGTTGGAACAAGAAGCGGTCGAAATGGTACTGTCTTCGCGGGAAATGATTTGCTTCAGAAAATGGAATGTTTGGCAATCGTTCTCATACTCTAAGTAATTGTACAAAATTAATTTCCACTTTTCCTTGACTAGTCGCTCTTTTAAAAAGGAATTCGTGTTTTCGTTTGCTGATTGTTACAGTTACTGTAATTCATGGATGTTTGTCTACTCTTTTTAACTTATAGTTTAGATTTCGCAACGTTCCTACTCGCGTGTACCAGTTCTTTTAAAAGTATTTCCTGTGTTACATAACATGATTTCTCATGTTGATTAAGATAAATTACTAAAAAAGTATAGCGGCACATGACCGTAAAAAAGTTCAAGTGGAGACGGAAAATTCGAATCTGGGAGAGAACCATATTTTTCTACCTTTGAATACTAACGATTGTTTTGGTTTACAAGGTCTGTGTGAAATGAATTCGGGATAGATTGTTATTGCCGTTTCTTGTGATCTTCAGCCAGAGTTACATAAGAAGGTTAACTTTTTGTGGTAACGTCCGCCGATAGAAATGTATGAACGTGCTCCCTATGACAGATTATTGTTATCCTTTCTACTATCTCTTGTAATTATACTGATTTTGACACATCGGATTATTACGAATTCATCCACTCGTTTCTTTATCAAACAAACCTACACGTTTAACCCACCTCAAAAGTAGTCTAGATGGAGCTGAATTGCTGATAACAATGAGATAGTTTGAATCATTATTTCATGTTTATCCTAAGTAAAACCAAACGTACATTAGTTTTCAGTTTTCTACTTTATTTTTGCTTGATTGGTTTATAAAGAAGGACATTTAATTAATTTTTTTTAATTTAATTAATTATTTCCCTCTATATGTAACAGAGTGCACACATGTGTGAATATAGTCCACCTTCTAAGATATGGTTAATTTGTTCCGTGTTGTATCGAAATCGGGTTATAAGAATATCGTGTTATAGGAGGGTTTTCCAAGCTTAGGTTAAATTTTATTAATTCGTGCTACATGGAAACCGTTTTATAAAAATATCGGATTATAGGAGGGCGATCATAATTTTTGCACCGTATTATATCGAAATCGTGTTTTCACGCGAGTACAGTGTCATAAGAGGATTAAGTGTATATCTTTCCTCTTATATTTACTTCCATACTAGATAAAACTCTATAAATATACCTCCATATCTATTTCATATTTATGTGTGTTTTTATATTATTTTAATATTGTCATATTTCTTCCTAGGCAATTTAAGAAAGTTTTAATTGTTTATTTTATTACATTTTAGTTAATTATTCCCCATAATTTACAATTCACATTCAGAACGTCTTTAAACTATACATAAAGAATACTTTCACATGGTAAAAAAATGCTTGAAACAGCTGTTTTATTAGTTTTCATCCGTACATGCCTTTTAATCGTGGTGAAGATTGTTATACTTTTATATACTTCATATATGTATCGATAACAGAAAAATCAAAGTCATACGAATGCTGTCTTGGATGAGATTGAATCCATAAAACAAAATATATGTATATATTTAATATCAGAAATTAATATATTAATTATATATACGTACGTGTAATTTAAAAAATTATTTTAGAGATTCACTACTGCCAGTTATTTAGCTATTAACTACCACTAAGTCAGGATTAACAGCTACAGAAAAATAGATATAATAACCACAAGAAACATATCCATTACAGAGATTTCATTTTTAAGACCACGCTCTAATTAATTAAGCAGTTACAAATTAGAGTGGTCGTCTCGGTTATTGATCCGCGCGAGCCACGAATGCAATGGGGAGTGGCAGTGAAAATAATTTCATCAGTCTATAGAATGAAGAATGTCTCCCGTTTCTTTTCATATCACTGCTAAAATTATTTTCTAAATATCTTTAACTCTATTACGCACTCTGAGTTAATTTTGATCAATCGTATTCCTCTATTAAAAATCTTACATTTAAGGATAAAATGAATTTTATTGTTATTGATGTATGTAATTCCTCGTTAGAATTTTTTTCTCAAAATGTTGAAAGTCAAGTGTTGAAATGAAAGATAAATATCCGGATAATTTTATTTTTTTTCGTAAGTTCATGGAAAAAAGATTTTATTCAATAAAATTCACTAAAATAAAATTAGAATATTATGAGGTGACAAAATTGATTTCTCTAATCTGCAATAACAAAATTGGTATTCATAACTTGTCGAAGGTTGTGGAACTCTATCTTGTTTTTTGGAAAGCTCCTTATCTTCAGATTGTTTAACTTGCTGAATTACAAGTTACATGAAAGGGATTCTTTTTCTAATGACACAAAGATCATCGAAATTATTCCAAACAGTAAACGAACACAATTTAATCAAAAATGAATTATAAATAGTAATTTCATTGCAAAGAAACTGATCATTCTTTTAAACAAATTTTACAAATTATCAAAACTTTCGTGATCATTCACCAAATTGAACGGATGAGACAAGTTCCATTATCATTATATCCAACTTATAATTTATTAACTTCATAAAAAGATAGTAAGTAAGTAGATATACATGATTCTTAGTCGTTCTTAAAAGTTATCATCAAAAGAAATCACACAAATACCATCATATTCACTATTATATAAAAGTAAAAATATTATTGTCAGCAGTAGCTATAAATTATTACGAAACGATAACATTAAAACAGAATAAGTATCGGAAATACTGAAAGTATGAGAGCCTTTAAAATTCATCCTACTATTATCAGAAATCTACCAAAGTGTCTAAATACTTATAGATAGTAAGATATTGATATGAGTAGCATATTGCCGTCACACGATTTCGATAGAGATTCTGTACGTGACATGAATCTAGACCACCCGAGTTTGATCGTGGAATGGGCCCACGAACCACCGATTTGCGTGATCCAGGCTGAATTGAAAACGACGGAAATGTAGTTTGTAGCAGTGATTTTATCCGTTCTACGTTCTTCCATTCCGTTAATGTCAAAACTTGTATCATAGTTTGGTTTTCCGTTATCGCGCGACCAGAATGCAAATGCGTGTGCAGCAAAACATCAATCGTAACATATGATAGTATGACGGCCACAGGCGTGTTATTAGAAGCATGCTTTTATATCGTGATGTTACTGTGATGTTTTGTTTTATAGATCTACGTCAAAAATAAAAGGATTTACATTTGTAAATAGAATACGAAATGGAAACGAAGTATCGAGACACTTGGACATGTATAATGTGATTAGATAGATCACAAAGTGTATACTGAAGAGTGTATATAAAAAGGTATTATAGTATGTACATAAGTGAAGAATTTACCGAACTACAGTTACCAACGAAAATCTTATATTTTCTGCGAAAACACTATTCTTGTTAAACTCAATAATATATAAAAAGACTTAATAATATATATATATATATTCATTTCAAAATAATTTCTTCAATGTAACAAGTTTTCTTTTGTCAAACGTAACGTACATAGCAATAATGAGGCAGCTTTTAGCATAGAACGTACTAACTACACAATAAAATTTGGAAACATTTTAATTTAATAAAAATGGCTTTTTCGCCTTTTACAGAGTATAGAATTTTTATGAGTAACTGTAGCTAATACAAATAAAATTTAAGATATATGAACATATGTGTGTCTTGTTATTGAATTGCATTTAATATATCTTTTGTTAAAGAAATGAATTGTTTGATATTTAATGTTATCAACATAATGTGTCCAATAAATCTTGTTGAATGTTATATAATTTTATTTATAGAAATGAAGTTCTAAACCATTACGTTGAAATTAATTCACAATTACAAGTAATTACAAGAAATTCTGTCTTTTCCAAAATTTTTCTCTCATAGGTTAAAATTGATATTATTCGTCGATAATAAATACTATCTAAAATCTAGAATTGAAGAAATTCAATAATTTAAGTACACATAATATTCAGTACTAGACCATATGGCATGCTCAAAGATTTTTATAACCAACAGAATATATTATAACAATAGAATAAAATACAAAACATTGCCAAAACAGTAGCATAAAATAAAAAGAATTGAAAGCGTTAGTGACACTTTTAATCTTAAGCGAGGCGATAATCTTGAACAAAAGTAAAAGTTTTAAAATTCTCTGTATAATTTATAACCAAAAAGCAAATAAACTTAATATAATTTAAATAAAATACACTTTTCGATTCTAGATACACTACGTTCAATTAAAAACTCCCACTATTAACGACAGATACAGTTTGAAGAGCTGGAATAGGAATCTATCTCTGTCCAAGAGAAACATTTAATATTTAAAATGATACATAAAACTCACTTGCGTAACACTAATTAAATTTTTAATATTTTATCATAAATACCAAAACTGAATTTTTTCCGAACAGTAACTTTTTATGTTACTTCATAATGAATATTAAATATTAAGTGATACTAGTAGTAGTAAAACGAGAAGAAGTGCTTTTATTTCACCACACATTCTTAAAATTTTCTGAACTCTTAAACGGTTAAACCTGACAATATAACATGCTAATAACGCTAAATAGAACGACGTTGACTAGAAAGTGGCATGAAAAATGGATTTTAGCATATTACCGTCTAAGCGACGTATAATCGCACGAACGAAAGAAAAAAGTGACAGACCAGAGAAATCCGACAGTACGCATACGCGGGACACAACGTTATACCAGATTATCGATTATTCTACCTTGGTTAGAACGAGAAGCAGAACGTTAAAGAATGAAAAAGAAGGGAAACCTCGTAATAAAACGGTTACACCTGTTACACTCCAGTAAATACTTTAAAATGTTCATTTACAAATCGCGTTCTACTTGCATCTATGTATATTTATGATCTTTGAAACCGAGCGTCACTGATAAATTTCATGAAAATAACTTTCACATCAGATCTTCTATCGCCGATTTTTGATACCACGAATTTTTTCTCCTAAGATCAATAATAACGTCAGTAATCAATATTATTTTCTGCAGTAAAAATTATAATTCTACGTATTTTTAAATTAATGAAAAATAAATTAATGGAATTAATGAAATAAATAAATTAATTAATGAAAATTCTAGAAATTGTTGAAGCTTTTAATTCTGTGAAGAAATAAACTGCAAAGAATAATTTTATGAATATACGAGTGGAAAATTTGTCTAAACTGTTGTTACCGAGTTGATTTTACATATTTTTAAATGAAACGTAGAAATCGTTTCTATTGTTACATTTTACAAAAGAGTAAATTCCAAGAAACAATTTTGTACATATACATGATGGAAAATTTCTTGGAACCAAGAACTTTCGTAATTTCACTCTGGTTTAAATTTCACAAGTAATCGCGTTGATCAAACGAGGAAACAAATAAGAGAGTGTTGATTATTCAGCGAAATCGCGTGTAGTTGAGTAATTGAAACAAAATCAACAGGTATATATACATAATACGTGTCAAATGTATATGGTAAACAGAAAACCACGCTATATGTAACTGTTCTTTGGATAAACTTTGGAAGCACACGCTTTAGAGAAGTATTGTTACTTTATTCATAGAAATTTATATCTGTATAAAAAGAAAAAGAGAACAACAAATAAAAAGATCGAAACAGAAATTATAAGGAATAATCTATTTTGGATATTTTATTTATTTTTACATATTATACCTACAGTTTTTATGCATTTTTACACCATTAAATTTCGTATAAATATATAAAAATTGTTTATAGAATTCTGTATGAAATCCAATTTCATATAAATTCTTATGAATAAATTATTAACTTATGACATATTAACATATTATATTATCTGATTTAAAAATTATTTCAATTAAATCTCAACAAAGGGTACATGACACGCTGTATTTAATTTTCAACTCTCGTTAACCACTTTTAACAATTAACAACTAGCGATAAAACTTCATAAAAGTAAAACGTGTTTCGAATTTGTAAAACATTTGAATTGAAAAAAAATCCCTAATATATCCAAATAAATTTTCGGCTATAAACCGTAAGAAAAATACTATTAAACGATACATTTTGCTTTTCTCTTAGCAAGATATTATGCAGCCAAAAAATACTCTGATAAAAATCATTCTGGTTAGAGTATACTTATCAGCTTATCTTTCGTTCGCGAGTACCGTGTAAATGAATTTTCACTTTAACAGGCAGTCTAGTTTCGACGAAATCGTTTCAGTTAGATACAATTGCTTTCCCACTATAGTGTACATATACCAACATCGATTTTGTACACAGATTTTTGTAGTGTTTCTTCTGCTTACGGCTCCTACTAATTACTTAAATGATCGTATGTTCATTATTCTAAACCTTTTTAGTTTGTACCCGTGTATTCATTGATTCATTTACTTTTTCAGTTACCCACCATTCAGTCTTCTATTAAACTATTTGGTTTCTAATGAAAATAACAATATTAAATTTAACAATTTTTACCTAATACGTATTTCAATTAATGATTTTGTTATTATGTTTCGACTATTTCAGGGTTAAGTTTCTTTTTTCGTGAAACGAATTTTTTCTCTATCAATTATTAATAATAGGACACACTTTTTTTCTTGTCTTTACAAAGGAAACGCAATTCACTAAAATTTAAGATCGTATTTTCTGAAAATAAATATTAGATTGTTGCATAAATTTTGTCTGCCTCTTGGCTCATATAAGCTCAATGTTATAATAAGTATAACATTGCTATATAATTTGATATAAATTGTGTTTGTAGAACTTATAGAAAGTGAGAATGATATATTTTCGTTAGTCTTTCAATGGTTAGATAAAATTAGGTATGTATGATCAGAAGTGTTTTATGACAAATCTGACACCAACAGATTTTCATCTGTTTCGAACACTACAAAATAGTTCGCGCGAAAAAAATTAAATAATTTTGAGGTTGTAAAAATGAAATAAATCCTTCTTTTAATGAGAAATACAAAAGATTTGTATAAAAAAGATAGACTTTGCAAATGTATAGCGATAGACACAGATTATGCAGCAATCCAATACATAAAATCGTTTAATTAGTTAATAATTTGTTAATGTACAATAATTGTCATCTCTTTTTTAATCGTAAATCGTGAAGACACATAAAACAGTGACTTACCAGGTGTGAGAGACATAGCTTGTTGCCTCCTCGATCTCGAATTGTCTCGTTTTCCAGCGGAAGACTGGGAGCCCGAAACTTGAAGTCCTGGAGCACTAACCGCACGTTTTGGTCCGCCGATAGCGCCAGAAACGTTGCTGTTTCTAGCAAATCCTGGTGGACGATATCTGGCAGATTTTACACCAGAATGCTGCGGTAGGAAATGATAGACGCTATGTGCTTTGTGCATCGTCGACGAAGACGTAGTTGACGTCGTCGTTAACCCAGCTGGTGCTGTGGAAGCTGGTAAACGCGGTAGAGAATTGGTTGCCGCTGTAATGGCGGATTGCATTCCGCGTGGAAGAGTCGTTGCCCGAGATTCACCCGTATATTCTAGTTCATCTTCGGTGTCCTCGTCACCTGTGGATGTCTCTGTTGATGTATTATTTTGGATTTTAATATGGTTAAGATTTTAAATTGGAAAGTATCTGAATGAAAATAAAAAATGTGTATAAAAGATGAAAGGTGTAAATTGTAGAAGTTGTGATTTGTGAATTGATAACACAATAAGAGCCAATTAACCCTGGAACGGTACAATGTTATTTTTTAATTGAATTTCACACTTTTTGAACACTAATACTTCATTTATATGAACTTGTCGGCAAACGAATAATTTACGTAACTGAAGGTCATGTAATAGCAATCCACTGACTCGTCGAACAAAAGTGGATTCAACGAAGAAGTATTCATTTAATCGAATACAGAGTTCTGAAATTTTGTTTCCGTAAATGAAGTTCATATAAACAAAGTTCTACTGCCTGCAAAAATTTCTTTAATAATTAAAATTAAAAGATATTTAATTAGATATATATACTATATACTATATATATATATATATATGTTAGATGTATATAGAAAATTGAAATCGAAACTACTGTCTTATAAAGTTTGTCTTACTTTTTAAACAAGATTAAAAATTCATTGTCTTTACACTTTACTGTGCCAAACATCCTCTTTACAATGTTATTCTCCCATTTGTACCAAACCAAAGTGACTCAATATAATATATTAACCTTCTAAAATATAATCTTCTTTCAAGTTTTATTTATTTACCAAAGATAAGCAGGTGTAAGTGAATAGGCGTATTTACTATCCAAGTCAGGTACACAATCACAAATGGCAAGAGATTTAGTTAGTATATGTACAACTGAAAAGGTAATTCCAAACTTTTGTGTGATGTTACTAATTTGAAATTAGCTGTAAATATCCGAAATTACTGCAGACATCGCAATAGCATTTAATTGTAATTGACAATAATTCTTTACTTCGATAGATTCTTGATTAAAATTTTCTGAAGAAACAAAGGAACTTGGGTTTGAATACGTAATGATTTTAAATTGTTGGTCATTCACAAATGATTAAAAATTGAATATAATCGGTAATAGACTTATCAAGTTTTTCCCGTGTGGTCTTCATATAATAATATATGATACTGATCGATGTATTTTTTAAAAATAATATAAAATATTTACCAGATTCTCCTCTGGTATTGGCATCAGGAACGGAAGACCTTCTCCTGTTACTCCAGATCCTCTCCTCCACGGATCCTCCGCATCCACTGGCAGCACCTCCACTTCCACCACCAATGGATCCACAACTTCTAACTCTATCCAACTGTTCCCTCGAGAAACTTTTCGGATTGAACAACAGATCTCCGGCACTGCGACGCTTAGCAGCCATGGCCAAGGCGTTAGCACTAACACTAGCACCGACACTATCTCCGGAACACGCCAGGAGACTCAATTTCGTCCTAGAATCTGCCGCCATTAACGCAGATTCGAAGCTTCCGCGCCAAGAGAATCTTTCGTAATCACTAGCTTCACGTTCTTCACCCTCTTGTCCAGTTGAAGCTGCTGGATGACTATTAATTAGCAATAGAGGATCATGAGACTTCGATCTGGGTAATTGCAAGTGCGTCGACGAAGGAGCATTAGTTGAATCTGATGTAGAATCATCGTCTTCTGTAGTTGACGCTGAAGACGGTGTACGATGATGTTGCGTGTAGCGTCTCCAGCTCGAGTGATGTTGAACAGCTGGTCCACCTTCAGAAACCTCATGCATTAAAGCAACCAATCGACTACCGATATGGTGCATCACCTTAGCAATTAATGGTGGACTACTATGTGGTGTCGAATTGGCGTCGGAGCTTGCACTATCACCGGCCATTTTCGTGAAACTTTGAACCAGTTTCTGATACACAAATGCGGTATCTTTGCCTAGGCAGGGAGGCTGCACTGCAGTCGGTTCGGTTTTATCTTCCCTCTCCTTGTCCAGCAGATTGTCACCAGACGTGGTATCGAATTTACTGATAATCTGCTGGCAGCTTTGAGAGATCTGTTCCTGCAGTGCTGATCGACGGCCGCCCGCTGCGCCTTCCAAATCGGAGCTGGTATAATCCGAACTGTCATACGAATCAGACCACGTGTCCTCAGAACTCAAATATTCAACAATCTCTCGTACTTGTTCGTCTCGTATTCCAGGCACGGTTTTCATCAACCTAGTCAGTTCATTCTCGAAGTATACCAATTGTGGCGGTTTCGTACGATTTTGAGAACATAGTCTGGCTTTTGCAGAGTAACCAGGTAACCTAGGACTTGGGGCGGGTGAAGCCCCACTTGAGTTTGCGCTGGAGGTATTCTGATTCTGGCCGTTCGAATTTGCAACCATGGTTTTGAAGAACTGTCTCATTTTTGACATCATTAAGTTTGTTTCCTCGTCGCTGGACCAATTGTTGAAGCTATCCTTCCTCGATAAAGACGCGTTTGGCAAGTGAGGCAGTGTTGTATGGCTTAGGTGATGATCTACTTTAGCTGCGTTTCCTTTTTCAACTTCAGAGACACCTTCTATGGAGGTTTGATTCGTATCTTGAGCATTCTCACCGACCTCGTTATTGGAACGATCTTTCCCAGTTTCTTGACTGAGTTCCGTACTAGATTGACCATCGTCAGGTAGTTTCTGGTGTTGTAACAGATCATCGCAGCTTCCTACAAATCCAGAGTCTCGCGATTGTTGTTTCGATCTTTGATTGTAGTTCAGAGACTCTCCCGAACTCATTTGTATATTTCTATTTGAATCGATCAGCGACGCCGATGTTAACGAAGCATTAACAGCAGTCAATGGAGAGGAAGTGGAAGACAGGATACACTCTGGTTGAGGAGTCTTTGCTCTCTCCGAATCTTCCGAATTGATTGCTTCTGCCTCGTTCTCCATCACTACTTCTCCCACCAAAACCATTTCTCTATTCGGTTCTGGCGTTTTGTTTCTGTCATCTGGAACACGTGGACTCTGCGTTCCTAAATTTCTAGGCTTCTTTTTCTTTCGTTTCACGGTATCAAACTGTCCATCAGTTCCAAAGGCTGCAGTTTGACCATCATCCGCTCCATCAGTTTCAGTGGAAGATCCTTCTGATTGGGTTTCTTGCGCATCCTGATTTAAACTTAGATCTTGAAGAGAATTTTGCGAACTCAAGTTCTGTGAACTTTGAGTAAGAGCCAATAAATTGTCCAACGAGGAACTGTGCGATCTACCAGTTCCTCTGGCGCGAACCAGTTTCTTTCTTCTCTGCGCTTCGGGACTTGGTCTTCCTTCTGAATCACTGCCTACTGAACCATCTGAGTCACGTCTATCCTGATCAAATCCCAGAAATTCTGATAGAAAGTATTTTTCGAGTCTCGAAGAATTCAAAAACCCTTCTCCAGAATTTGATTTCTCTTGATTCTGTCCATTTCCTGGACTTTCGTCCTGTCCCAGGGATTCCAAACCTTCGGAATAAATCGACGAAGTCTCCGAAAGACTGTCAACTTCGCGGGAACCCATGCTCGAATTATTACCATCTCCTCCAAGCCCAAAAAAGAAATATTTTTCCAATTCAGAAGCAGATGGAGGTCTTTGTTTCTTGGATGGACTACCTGCAGCCATGCTAGGCTCTGCTTCGCTTTCCTCGCAAGATTCTTCGACGATCGTGTGCAAGGTGAAGTCGATAGCCTGTCTATGGTAACCACGAAGCTCCTCTTCACGATCTCCAAGGTTATTCGCTTCATCCTCGGAGCTTTCTTCGGTGGCTGTCGTAGCACCAGGTTCGTCTTCATCGTGCGAAACTTCTTCCACCCACGAATCATCGTCTGCCAGACCTTCCTCAAGGATCACGACCGCACCGCTGGCGGAATTGTCATCGCAGGACTGCGATGACACACGTGTCCGTATTCCGTCGCGCTGTTCGCCACCCAAACGCTCCTTTGTATCTTCATTTTCCTGTCGACCACAGATTTTCGTCGCGTTTTTCACCGACACGTCGTCGCTTTCACTAGCACTCCCGACACTCAATCCGCTGTCCACTTCCGCTTCCGAATGATTCGCAGTTACACTAGCCAACCGTTTCACCATCAAGGGTTTCCTCGGACCCTGACCATTCTTACGATGCGGTTGTTCAGACACTGCTTCCAGCGCCAGCTGGAAATACCCAGCTAGACCCTGGCTAGTCGTATGCACTTCATCCGGCTGTAACAAGGTCGTTGTGTCCGAGGTGATCACACTCACTGGCTGATACGAGGCTTCCTGAGTGATCATCACAAGGCTTCTATATTTGTTGCTGTTATTGTTGCTGAGATTGTTGTTTTGTATCGTTGGGGGAAATTGTTGACTGATTGAATCCTTCGTCGACGCGGCAGGAGGGAATCCATTCTCCTTTCGAGTAGACGGGCGTCGCTCGACTGAGCGAAACCGTGTCGATCCCCCTTCTATCCCCTCCGCGATTCCAGCGGCGCCACCACCATCGATACTACTACTACATTCACCACCTCTACCGCGAACTTCCACTTCTCCTACCACCTGGCTGGAAGCAGGACTCTCGCCTCTCACCAAACCACCGCTGTCATGCGCACTTTCCGCTTTACCTGCGCTGTCAGTGCTACTCTTGAACATCTCTTGGATCTTGTTGGTTATCATGTCGCCCACGTCAGAGCCCGCTGATTTCAACTCGATTCCGTCGTCGTGATTCAGGTCGTTGTCTTCCATCACACCATCTTTGGACTCCAATACCGTCGATTTTCTTGATTTATGTGCAACGGATTGATCGTCCTCCGTTGCAATTGTCATCGAATCACTTTCCGTACAAAAGCTTGCGACACCTTTGTCGTTCGTATAATCCGACGATTGCTCAACGGTTGTTGCCTCGCGTTGTGCGTTCCATTTCACTCTGTCCGATGCGGTAACGTCAGGCTCCTCGCAATGATTGTCCTTGGCTGTTTTCACGGTGTCGTTGCTTCGTAGATTCTGCTGCCACGGTGCTCTTTCCTCGTTTTTTTTATTCAATCTTGACAGCAGCTCGTTGTTCGTCGCTGAAAAGGAGAACTCGTTGTTCTCAAAAGACGAAGACGCGTTGGTGGACGTGACTTCGTACTCGTGCAGTTCGTCGCTGCTCACCTCGCTGCTTGTTGTATTCGTCTCGTTGCTAGTAAAACTTTCCGACCCTGAAGAAACATTCGTAGTGTTTAAATTCGAATTCAAATCGGCTGGTGCGTCATGCTTCTGATTATCATTGCTGTAATCTACATTCTCCACGGTCATTATATTTGATAAAGTGTTATCGATTTCACGATAATCGCTATTACTTATTTCATTGCAATCAGTACCATTCTCGGCTCCGGGAATTATCAACGGTGTCAAAGCGTGAAATTTCGGGTTCCCTTCTGTATTCTCGACAGACGAACCAGTATCGTTTACCATTTCCTGTCCAGACATTTCTAATGAGTCTGGAATTATATTTAAATCCCAGGTATCCGACAATGACAGCTGCGTTTGATTATCTGAATCCGTATTTTCGGTATTAGACGGTATTTGGTCTGATAACATGGATTCGTCAATTCCTGGACTACTCTTTTCTATTTTACCAAACATCTTCTCCTTCATAATTATTTTTTCTTTTTCTGCAATATTTTCAGTGGTATTGTTGAAAATAGCGGGCTCGATCCTATCAGGATCCAAGGTTTTTATAGACTTTAACTCTATCTGATTTTCTGAACAATCATTGTCACTCGCAATATACATTTCTTCAGGCATTTCACGCTGTAATGACGATAGAGATATTCGTTTATCATTATTCATTTCCAAATTGTGCCTCTTTCCACGAGACTTTCTTTTCTCATTAATGTTGTCCACTCCTTCAAACTTATCATTAGCTTCTGAACTATCATTTTCGCAAATCGACCTTTTCTCTTTCTCTAAATCTTGCTTGTTATTATTTCCTTTATCATTATCATTATTCGTGTCTTCATAATTCGCATCTTCGCTAAAAAACCGTACATACTGCAAAACCACGGGTTCCTGATCAGGAAGAGCCTTGACCCTTTTCAAGGTGATACCATCTTCAGTAGCAGAATCCGAATCTTCATCCTCGTCTTCATTATCCTCTATATCGTTATCGCTTGTAAGGGAATCATCGTTAACAACGAAGACTCTCGAGAACCTATGAGAAGAGGAATCTTCTTCCAAATCGCTGCTATCCGCTGAAGATCGACCAGAAGAGCTGCCAGAATCATCGTGCTGGAACATTCTTTGTCCCCTTCTGCTCTCGAAGGACACGCTCACGGAATCTAGACAATCCATTTCCTCACTTTTCTTTGTCTCGTTCGTCTCGTCGTTACTTTCTTGTTCTTCTCCGGCCTTCGATTCGTTTAATTTGCCACATCCATTCGTGGAAGATTGCTCTGCGGTTTTCGATTCATTGCAAACGTCCAACACAGCTTCCTCTATAGATTTTGTCGTACTGCTTACTGCGGCGTCGTCGTTTTCATCTTGGTTGACATGCAAGCTGCTCACTCGTTGACGAAGTTCTTCTGTCGATGGAATGGACGAAGCTTCAATGGTGGAGCCGTATAATGGCGGTGCCAGAATTTGATCAGGTCTAAAAGTACAAGTTGTCGGATCGAAGACACCAGTTAGTCGTGGATCGAGCCTGGCTCCGTGCAGAGGCTGGTTGAATCGTGGATGCCAAGCGAACCAGGGTGTAGCTGGGTCGCCTCTCAACCTCAGTGTTCCTGGTTCCGCGTGAGCATCGCTGTTACGGCTTATCATGGAGGAGGCAGCTGCTGCGAAGTCGCTCGTCCACAGAGATGCTGGAACTGGTACCGGATATGGCACCGGCACAGGGATTGGTACTGGAACTGGTAACACGTTCGCGCTTCGGGAACCTCCACAGGCCTGTGCAAAAGAATAATGAAAAATATAAGATTTTATATATATTTAGATTCGTTTATTTATTTATCATTCTTTCACGCATTGCTTATATAGGTATACATACATGTGTACTATCGGCTATAAATATTGGTTACATTTACTGAAAAATTTCAATTAATTTTATTTTGAATTCTATTTTACATGATAAAACATATATGATCCAAATGAAGTAAAAATTTATTATAAAATAACTAAAAGATGGAAGCAATGAATAACATTCAATTTATATGAAACATTAATAGATGTTTCAATATTTATAGACAGCAGTGTTTATATTCATTAATATTCAAATAATACTTCTTTACAGATTATTTCATTTGTACTATAAAAGCTAGGTAAGAGTTCCTTGCTATTGTAATACATACGACACTTTATAAGAACAATCAACACTGTTTTGATTGTATTATTGGTTATAAGTTGTATGTATCTTAAATTGAAATTATTAGGAAAGAAATATCCATTATCTATTAGAGACGTTCGAATAATTAAGCGATAATATATTTCAAAAATATTTTTTCTTTTTATTGAAATTGCAAAATTTTTCACACTTTGTATGAGTCATTATGGCAATCTTGTTGCAAAATTTCCGAATATTTAATCTGTATTCCGCATCCGATAGCGAGTTCGTATCTCACGTCTATCATGAAACTACGAATTGGAAGAGCACTGGTAGTCATAAAATTGCGTTTAAATAGACACTGGTTGCTTTTACAGATTATTGTCAGATGTCGATAAGAGATAACAATAGACAAGAAAGTGCAAGGGAATTACATGAAATGATATCGAGCTACTTAAATTTATCTTTGTTTTAAAATACAAACACGGAATGAAAGCTACGCAATCAAATTTTTTATAATATACAGCATAATTTGTAATCACATATTTTGCTTCATGTGATAAACAAAATTATTATTGGAAAGATTTGTGGAGAAGTTGAGTCGATCTTAGTGCTGATACAGAAGTAGTAAAATCTCCACAAATCTTCGTTTCTTTGTGAAATTCAAGATTAACTGAAAGTTACCTTATTATAGATCGAATTCATCTTTTTAGTGGCTACAACATAGCAGTAAGAAACATGAAATATCATTTAAAAAATTCGAGATCGCATTAATAATTCGGAAAATGTAATATATAAGAAAAATTAAAATATATTCTTCTCATCAGTCCTCTCGAATACAACAAATTTCATTTGAAACATTTCTTTATAAAGTCCATAGATAACGAGTTATTTCAAGTGGTAATTTTTATTGACTCATGTATATATTTTTGGTTTCTATTTTATTATAAATTTCTCACATCATTCACGTTGTAAGTACATGTATATCTTGTAACCAAGCTATGGATGTTTATGCAAATTGATGTTTTTATGAGCATAACTAAGGAAAGCTAAGCAAAACGCAACCTAAACAAGGATTTATTTCTTCAGTCAGATATTATAACGAGTACTATACTTTTGGTATATTTTATATTTTTGCATGTTGATGCATTATATGCATTTTTGTATTTTTACATTCTCATAAATGTATAAACACCTGCGGCTTGTTTATAAGGAATACGTGAGATGAGTGATATAACATTTATAATAAGATAATTAGAAAATAAGATTAGGGAAACTTATTCCGTAAAACATGAAATAAAGTAAAATTAGAGTTTTGCGATAAAAATAACGAGTAGCTGACCACCAGTATATCTATATATACACTCCTCCCATGCATCTCACGATATTATCCTGTCTTATATCCTGGCTTTATCCTTCTCTGACTCAATCTTCGATAAAAATCTCACATGTAATCAAAAAACTCTTATCTCTCAACCTGAATTCGACTTTTATAAAACAATCTACCTGACAAGCAGTGGAACCACGTCCAGGACAACAGCTCCAGTCCTGGCCGGTGCTAGTTTCTGCGCCCACGTTGCTCGTGCCGATAGTGACAGGTACACCGGCTGGCAGAGGCAAGGATCCGCTCTCAAAGTAATCCCAATCGCAGTCCTCCAGAGATTGCGTATGGCTGCCAGCACGTGGCAGCCCGTTCAAAAACGAGGAACTCGAGCAACTGCTGTCCGCGTCGTCCTCTTCACGACCAGAAGACGAATCCGAACTGATAAATACCAATCGTCTGTAGTCGACCAATGGCTGATCCTGTGGCTGACTTCCGGTTGGACTGTGCTGTCTTCCGTCACGCCCGATCACGTGTAACGTTTGGAAGCTCTGAAGTTCCTCCGCGCAGCAGGTCCTCGCGTGCGATCGTCCCCTTCGTCGAGAACCTTTTGAAAATACACGATGGTTTGCGTATCATTAGTTTACTCGTTGTTCGATAAGTTCCAGATCAAAGAAAAAAATGCTCCGATATCGTGACTTATCACTGGTATTAGCAATAATTATCGCTATTGATTGAAATGTTATCGCGTAGTGCACACTGTTATAGATCAACCGGTTTCAAAGAATAGAGCTATTGAATGCCTCGAATAGAAATCTATGAAAATTTGTCTTTTTAACTGGGATCTTTAAGCAGAACATCGCCATCCTTTCGATAGCAAGAAAGTTAACGAGCATTTTCTGATAAATGATGGATACAAGTATTTACATGTGTATGATTATTTCATAGATAAGTGGAAATAAAGATTCATAGGAGAAATATGTAATGTCTTTGAAAATATATAATATTCGATGCAAAGTATTTTTAATTATTCCGCAAGCAGTTTGTTTTTCATTTAGTTTGAATTAAATTTTTGCTTTTACTTTCTTTTAAATTAAAATTTGATTTTACATTTTGTGCAGTTTGAATTCGCATATTGTGATTTATCACGAATCTTCTTTAAGATTATCCATTAACATTTTTAATAAATTAAATTAAACGTAAGTTTTTTGACAGAATGTTAATCGTTTTTATCGTACTTACTTTTTCAAAACTTACATGCAAATTTGTCATTTTTTGAAATAATAATACGTTAACAGATAAATTTATTTAAAACATTGAAAAAATTGTGTGCACTTATAAATATAATTATTTTATGTTGATTAAATTCTGAATACTTTTGGATACTTTTTTACAAATTTTATTATGGGATAATGTTACGATTGAATAAATACTTCTATACTTCCAAAAAAAATTTATATCCTATTTATGTGCTTAATAAATTGAATTAATATGGCAAAAGACATCTCTGTAAAAGACTTATTTGTAATCTATTTATGACTAGGACATCGATTGTTTAGTAGAAATAATTAATTTATTAAAATCGAGTTAGTCCATTTAATTGTTTTACCATAAGGTGTATCGACTAATGAGGGTCCTAAATAGATATTTCACGAAGGTAATGAATGAATTACTCTTAGCAGCTAATTAGCCGCAGGCGGTATGGTAGTATGACTCAGAGATTGTGCTATTGGCTATTATATATGTGACGAAATAAAAAATGATTAAAACGAAAGGTTCAGCCATTTATTGGAAATCATTTTACTTTCCCCCCATTACTATAGTGTTTATAGCATAATAGTATATAGTATAACGTAAGTTTTTAATGAGGGAAAGGTAAAATGATTTCGAGTAGATAGGTGAACCTTCTTTTTAATCTCTATTCGTTTCGTCACATGTGTAATAGCCAATAGCATAACCTCTGAATCGTATTACCATGTTTACAATACGATCGTTGACTAGTATTTATTTTTTACTTGACGCATTATTTTTCCATAATAAACGAATTGTACGAAAACAATTCTGGTACGTTCAAAATATGTGAATTGAAATATGGTTTATAAGATCGATGAATTTGTTCCTTCATGCTCTGAAAGGATATCAAACAAAAGATATAAGATTCCGAAAAAAAAAAAAATATAAAATCTTGAAAGATATAACAACGTTGATAAAACAAATTAGCCTATAATACGCGCCCCACAGAACCGAACAATTTATCCCTGTACCGCTTTTTCACATTATTAATCATTATCGAGATATAGCTTTGTAACAGATACTCTGAGATAAGAAACTCTGTATATATTCTACTTTTAATTATACTAGAAATATAATTATTTGCTGTTTATTAAACATTATTTTGATTATTATAAACATATTGTATTTTTTGCGATAAATGTTTCTTTTAACAAAACAGACCAAATATTTTACAGTATAATCTTAATTTTTCTTCTCAATGTTCCCTTATAATTTGTTCGTTGATACTTAACTAATACATAGTAAAGTGTAACATGGGTTGTGACTCAGGAACAAGAAGTGATCGGCTTTTCGGTAAAGTTCCGGTATTCCTGCAGATCGAGATGTTGGACTCGTATTGTTACATATTTCTAAAGTACCGTTTGGTTGTATTAAGTTTGTGTAACTTCTAGAGGGCACGCTGTTTATTACTCTCCTAATATTTTAAAATTCCCAGTCAAAAATATTCTTTCTTCATGATTGTGCTACAAGTTTACCGTCGAAGACCTCATATTTTTTTTGTATGTTCCAAACGGAACAATAATAAATATAATATGTTTGATACACAATTATTCCAACTACATATCGCGTTTATTAGATGTCACTTAATATAGTGAATTGAAAAAATACTAAAACATGATAGGAGACTGTATGAAATAAATTAATTTAACCGAATATGTTTCCTTATTCCCTTTCACTGAAGATAGCTCCTCGATTCTGTCGTTTATGCTCATAGAATAATGTTTATAAAAATTACAATACTAATTAAAGATCTATGTTTATCTGGCTGTAAAAGTTACTTTCATTCAAATAATTATATTGTTCCATACTAAGGAAAGCAAGTTATTAACGAATGAACCGAAAAAGAACCAAAATATAGGATCTGTTTCCTTGAATTTTAAAATAGATTCACCTCATGTCCAAAAATTTAAATCAAACGTTATAACTGCAAATTTTGTTTAAAACACATATAATTCTATCTAAATCGGTAATAACCCATTATAGTGACTGATGCAATTATAAACAGTAACCTAATTTAAAAAAAATTTTAGAGACTAATCTGTTTCTCCGAGTTTTAATAAAAAGATAAATTTCCTTTTAATATAAAATAACAAGAACTAAAAACTAGTTGCACTTACGTCAAGATAACCAAATTTTTAAGTTTTTAACATTGTATCTCAGAGAATGAAATCTCGTAATTTTCCAGAAACTCACTAAATCCATATTTGTTTAAATTTCTTACACCACGGTCCTCTATAACGTTCGTCGCGATTGCAACTTTGCACAATCCGCGTAACGCTAGGATAGACATAACCGGTGCATGTATGTATTTTTATTTTACTTCTTGATTTCTCACAATAGATAAAGACGATACCGTGGAGGTGGTGATTGACGCGACGAGAAACAACAAGAAGACCTGAACATTGTTGTAGCTGACACATTCAGTGTCTGCTTTTTACGCACTGATGAATTACCTGGTCAATGGCACGAATTAATATTTGTCCACGTGCATATGATTCTCCACGTCCTGTGACCATGTTCAGATTCCAACATGAATGGTTGCGTTCAGATCCGCGTACATGAGACACCAGAACATGGAAACAATTATAAGGAAATAAAGGAACAATAAGGAGCAAAGAAGAAAGGAAGGGGCAAGCGTCGTAAATGAATTATGAATGGATATGGATGTGAGAATGAAAAGCAGATCATTTGAACCTCTAATGGAAGTTAACAACGAAGAAAAACGCATTGGACTTGCTGACACTGGTTGAGAAACTCGTGAGTACGACATTTCTCATTGGTGGAAATGTAAATGACCGTCTAAGGTATTCCTGCGAATCGTGTGCTAAATTTAGCACTACATCTTGTTGCTATATCGTTGGCAATTTATGAATGATCGAAAATATGTAATTTTAGTTGTTCTAATAATGGACGAAGTAAAAGATGTCTTGGAATAAATCATTATATGATTTGAACGAAGATTTATTATTTTGAATTTCGGAGTGATGGACGAATTAATAGAAAAATGTAAGCAAAATGCAATTAGAAGGCGCTCGGTAAGACTGATATTTGTTCTCATCGGTAGCAATAATACACTGAAAATAGCCTACTTTTGTGGAATAAAGAATAACCTGCAATGTTACCTCTCCCCACGTGCGTTTATATGTTACAATTAATTCCCTCTATCTCCGCATTCCATCTTTTTCCGCTCCGAATTTTGCTAGGTCGTTAAAAATCTTGCAAGATAGAACGCGTTACACTAAAATTGTCGACAATTCTCCATCGTATTCATTATTTGCTTAATCTCATGCACTGTGATCATACGAATTCTAAATAGTATCGCATAAGATTACATGTATACTAATTGAGTCTTTTTTACTGCTTTAACTCCGTGAATGTTATCCTACCACTGAGAACATTACCTTAACCCTCAATGATATATTGCTGCATAATAGGTAAACCACAAGAGTTTAATTGCAGTAAAACAAAATGTAGGAAATTGCTACTGCCCCCGCGTAACGCGATTTGGAAAATAACAATGAGAGTGAAATGGTTAAGGAAATAAAGCGAAAGAAATATTTGAACACGCAAATATGAATGGCTTCGTATAACGCGGGATATAATTATTTTTGACTTTACAGATTACATAGGATCCCACTATACTTAATTTTAATGTGAGTTCTATATTCTGTGTTTTATGCGACGAAAATTATGTAAATGAAATTTATTGCATAGAGTATAAAATGCGAATTAGAATTACTCTATAAGATATATAATGATATACCTAATTATATCATTATTGTATTAACCTTACTACGATCTTTGAATTATCGTCTTTGTACTGCTCTCATCTGAATATATAGAAAGACTTTTAAAGGCAATTTTTACGCTTAAAATTGAAAAGAAAAATCACACATATCAGTTTTGATTTTTTAATAATTTTCGTAAACTAAAGTAATTTATTAAGAATAAAGAAACAATATTGGATCAAAAATAATCCAAACAACGCAATAGGATTAAGTTATAAAAATTAAATATTACACTAGCCCAATATATTATCCTATTTGAAATTGAAATTGAAAATATTTCAAAATTTCCGAACCCAAACTTAAATGTAAGCCGAGCTGTCGAGATTATCAAGGGCGCGATAATATCAGTTAACAATTAAGAACATTCAAGGACTCGCAACTTTTAACTTGACGCATCCAAAACGGAAAGTAAGTAGTCCTGAACAAAAGAAGCTTTAAAGAAACGCGACGCTATAAAAATCCTTTCGTTCGAGGCTATCAAATTTAACTCCACGTAAATCCAATCTATACACGGTGTCCAAAAATTACTAAAAATCTTCAATAGTCACCAAACTAACAGTAAATATTAATCACGTATTACATGTAAGTACCGATGCTGGTCGTACCAGACAAGATCGTGTGGAACCACGAGTATCACTCTGTTTACAATTCCCTGGGCGTTAATTCTCGTTGTCAGGGGCTTCTTCGGCCGTTGGTTTCCCTTGCAACGATCGGTGGTGATCCGGCGTTGCGCACCTGTGGCACACACTAATCAAGTTCACGAACTTTTGTCACAGAACTGTTTGGAAAGTTCGCGAGGATCGATGGCAACGTACCACGACGAAAAGCATTACGGACTCTCGGGTTTTCATCATCGTTTCGAGACAAACGATACACTGTCAAAGAAAGCACTGGCGATTCGCGTGGGCTACCGCCGCTAAACTGAGAGCGTTTGTACCGTGAGCCGTGAGGCACACCTGAATCCCACAGCATCGGTCACTACCTTACTACGGCACCGAACAATCTCTATAGTGGCGTCGTTATAGCGTATATTATATGTACACCGGGTGGTGCGTAGCGAATGTAGCTCGAACAACATTCGCTCGACCGTGGCATCCGCGTCCGTGAAGAGCGACGATAATAATGCCCCACAGTTGACAGCCGCGATTAATACGCGCTGCTTTTATCTCATTTACCTTGACCAACACCGAATAACTAACTAAACCGAGGAAAAGAAAAAAAAAGTAGCTTTAGAGTTGGAGTTTAATTGAGAAATCGCGATTGATATCGATGGTATATGATTGACTAGTATTTTTTGGTTGTCTCACTGCAAGAGCTCGTAAAAATGTACGAGAAGGAAGAAAATTACGTTGCACTATGATTAGGGGATAATGAATTCAATTGCGTCTTCTTAACTTTGATTTCTTATGTATAGGTAATTTAGTACTCAGTCTGCGAATATTTATATATACATTTATGGTAAAATGTAACTTAAAAATTAAAAAAAAAACGATTTTAATTTACTACTTAAAAATGTACACAATACATATAATAGTAGAAATATATGAAACGTCGAAAGTAAAGTACTTGTTATAACATTTAGTAATATTTACCTTCCATTTCTTTAATTATGTTCGCAAAAATATGAAATTGTATAAATATCTGCAGTCCAGTAATATTTTATGTTTTTACTTTTGTTGGAAAAATAGGAATCAATAATTGTTCTGATTAGATTGCTTAGTATTGCATTAGTATTGCATTGGCGTAATGATATAGCACTAGAATATATAGAATATATAGATATATTTAAATATAGGTATACAGATGTATTTTTAAGTTATGCAGCGTCGTAGAAGGTTAATTATATCGCGTCGTTCATTTAATTGAAATCAAGATTATAAATTATTAATCTTGTTTAAAAGGTAAAAAAGTTTTGACAGTAATTTCAATTCCCATTTTTTATGTAATATTTGATTCAGGTGTAAGTACGCATATTTAATTAAGTCTTCTTCAATTTTGGGTAAAAGATGGAATAAGACAACCATATTTCGCAATAACGAGTCCGTTATTACGAGTACAATATTTAAAATATAAATTAATAAAGCGACGTTATATTTAATTTAATAGAAAAACAGTAAATATTACACGTCGCATTTTAAATTTCGGCTCAATATTAATTATATCGAAACAATAATGAAAATAATCTTGGAGTTATATAGAAAACAAAATAAAACACGATATTTATTATAGACAACTTAAACGATAACAAATAATTTTGCAAGTGTCATTTTCAATTTTACTTCCTTATACAATATTTTTTGATATAATAGATATTTAACACGTTATTATTTATCTTTACAATATATTTAAATTCTTATTTATATTATACGGAACGTTATATATATATATATTACAGTTTATATTATAGCACGGTTAGATAAAGAAGTACATAAATCCGCGTGTAACAATTCGAGAATGTTTAAGACACGGTACAAAAATTTTAGTTTCACTTGTTATCTTTTTTTTACCATACAAACAAACACAATAAAAATCTTCCCAATGTAACTTTCAAAATCAAGCAAAATCCTTGAAATTTTGATTTAAATATACTTCTACAGAATAAAAATGTGCAACGTGCAATTACAATGCACATGAAATAAAAAGAAAAAGATAGAAGTTCACGAATTCCTCTAATCTTACATCTCTGCAAAGAAAATCTCAAAAGAAGATCAAATTCCTTGAAATAATAAATTAAACACAAAATAAGAGTATGCAAAATATAATTGCAAAAGTTACGAAACAAAAGGATAGTTTCTGAGATCTTTTGTCTACCCAAAGAAAATCTCTAGAAATTCAAATTTAAGCAGAAAATAAGAACGTATAACATATAATTATAATACGTAGAAAATAAAGAGAAAAAATGTGAGAATACGCAGAAAGCAAACAAAGATGTTAGCAACGACGGCGACTCTACGATGAGTTCGTGACACCTTGTATAAGCGTCGCAGGTGAGCGGACTATAGTGCGATACAGAGAACGTTGTTATACTATTATTTCTATGCTGTTTCCCTCAGCCCCGCTTCGCTTCGTCTCACCTGCTCGCTCGCTTGCTTCTCCCGCGATCAAAAGCCAGCTCTCCACGTTTCTTCGTGTAGGTACACACAGACATATATATATATATTACAAAACAAAAATTTGCTTCTGCCGCACGAAAGGAAACAATCGAGACACCGGGTTTCCTCCTATTCCTTGTAACCGACAGAAGCATTATCCGATGGTGCTATTAATTAATTAAAAGCGGATTATAAGTGGGCGTACTGTTCTCACGTTTTCAGGCAAAGTCTGTTTTCAGACGAACGTGTTCTATGATAATATTATATTATTAGAATTTTCCTAATTATATGAGTTCCCTTCGATGAAATCGTGGTAAATCGTTTTATAGTCAATGTCGTCGTCCGATGAGCCTGATGAGACGCTGTTGTGATTTTTCGGAGAATGATGAGAAAGAAATGCAAGGAATTATAGATACAATAATTGTACATACAATTATGCATAATTATATATATAATTATATAAAATAATTAAACATAATAATGATATATAATATTAAAATAATAGTTATATTTATAACGGATAACTAAGGGTAATATACATAGGATAATAAAGTAATGGATAATAAACTAATTTTATAGTCTTGTGTGTAATGGTAGTGTTTTATGTGATGCCATTTTGGTACGGTTCAAGAAAAACTATTGAAATACGAAAATTTATTAGAATATATTAAAATGCAAGCATAATAAATCATTTTATAACCGATATATACATTATTTATTGCTATATATTATAAATAAATCTTACGTACTACTCAGGATTTCATTGAAACACAGAAAAAGAAATTATAGCGAACTTTTTGATATAATATAACATATATTATGTGTATATATTAATATTGCCTGATTTAGCAAATCTTATTCTTTTATGGGAAAACTACAATTACAGCTTTGCTGACGTCGAATAGATAATGCAAGCATAGAATGATAGTAGTATTACGTATTTTAGATAATTGGATAATACGTATCTTGTATTCTTACGTAAGATATTTCAGAGAAATAGTCAGATATGAATATAGAAGGAATGATTAATAAATGTATTGAAATAAATACCATAAAAACATTCTATGGTTTAATAAAGTTAGCCTTGTGTTTTGGTACTAGTTTAGAGAAACTATTGTAACAACGAAATATAGAAAATCATAATGAATGCCTTGAAATATATTAGATGCAATATGCACAATAAACCATTCTATGATGTGGATTATATCTCATATTATTTTATATAATAATATTATCATATATTTCAAGGAAATGACAAAAGAAAAAATATGGGAGAAGTGCGATGAATGATACGATAAAATAAGCTCATACGAATCAAATAAATGAACTTACGTTTAATGACTTTATTTTTTGTGTGATACCGCTTTGTCATTTTTTCAGAAAAATTCCGTAACAAAGAGGTAGAAAGAATCGCAACGTACATCTCAAAATATACCTAGTTGTTACAATGCAAATAGACACAATAACATGTATGCGATTCTACAGCTAAAGACACTATTTCTTATTTTCACATGAAATTTTCTACAGAGCCAATTGAAAGAAAGAAATTGAAGAAATCACAGCCAATGACTTGGAATAAATTATAATGAGGCGAAGAAAGAAACGAGAGACGCAATGACACTTTAACTCGTGATATAATCGCTGATCTACTTTTTCTCAATGAAACTGCATAAAATCCTAGAGTCCCAGATTCGTTTCTATTTAGTTTCTTTTTCTCTTTTCGTTTCAAGGAACATCCATTTAAATCGAAAAGAAGATTCCTCTACGCGATTTTCAAGAAATTCTGTACATTGAACACGCGACTACCTTCATGGCTAGGCTAGTCTATCCACAGAAAATAGAGAAAAACAGCGATCCCGGCGTAGAAGAGCAAGAAATACATGGACACGAAGACCGTGATTAATAGTTGGCATATTCTTCTCACATCCATGTTTGCAGGATGTTCGTCCCTCCAGATAGGATGGATATCTCACACCGTGAAACGCGTGATTTGCATTCAACTCGGCCGTTTGTTCGTGCTTATATCATGCGAACTCGGGGACGAAAAGCATAGGAACAACGGGACGTGGATTTTGTTTCGAGTACGTTGAATTTTTCTCCATTATCGATCGAAAATTGTAATTAACAGTTAAATTTAAAAATGTTTCTATATGTCTTTTCAGCGTGCGCGTTTGTTATTTTAAACTCTCGTACAGATATAACAATTCTATTAAAAAAAAAGAGAATTAAACATATTTAATATAATTTTATTTCATTCATCGAACAATTAAACCTTAAATTTTCAAATATTTTATGTATTTCGTTTCAGGCAATTTCAATTTCAGAAATCATATTTTCTTAAAAAATACGATATTTTTTTCTTATTGCAACTCAATTAAATAAATTTCAATTTAATATCGAAAGATTCTATTGCTCGCTCGACAATTTAGTAAGTGGTCGTTTCGAGCGAGTATCTGTTATTTCAGATCGCGTGTTTATATATGTTACGTATCTTTTGCACGTTCACTGACAGGGACGGCGAATAACATTTTTCTTATCAACAATTTCGTGTTTGAACTGTGATACGAAAACGATACCGCACTGGCTACGCTGATAATACTGTCCTGGCGTTCGTGGGTTTCAGAGAGAACTCCGACTGGTTTCATACGGGCTAGTATGCCAATGGTTTCGATAATCGATAGGCTTATTGAAATACAAAACCGTGGTGGTGTTGCTGGCAGACACGTCGGTAATGTGTGTTTTTAATTATGTGGAATGAATATACGGAAAAGATATTTCAAAGTTTGTATACTTTTGAATGAATGAAACAAACTTGAAATTAAACTTTAAATTCTTCCTAAGGTAACATTCTTATATCCGTACAGTATTTTAAAATAATGAATGTACATATTGGGAAGTTTGAAATTTAACTGTTTACTAAACGAAATTTTTCAAATTTTTTAACAATATAATTTTTATAATTGCATAATGAAGGGACGTGGTTATTTAAAACTTGGACTGTTAAGCGTTTTATACACGAAACAAAATTTATTCGCGACATAAAGCTCAAATTAAAAAGGAGAGAAAATTTATTAAATTTTTTTAGAGTAGAATCTTTATGATCTTATATCTGTATAAGAATACTGAGTAATAATTATATATTGATAGAAGAATGCAAGATAATAGAAATAAAAGAAAAAGCATTAAAAAGAGCAGCAAGGTATGAAGAGAAAGCCCTAGAATCAAAGAAGGAATTAGTAAAGGAGTGTATAAAGGAAAGAGAGAGAAACTGGGGAAATGGCCATGAAGGGAAAAGAGCAAGAAAGAGAAAGAAGGGACTAGAAGAGGTGAGAAAGGGAGGGACGTAGATAGAAGCAACAGAGAAACAAGAAAGGATGACAGCAGACCAAATTATGGAAGAAAGAAGAAAGAGAGAAGCAAAAGAGAGGGGGGAAAGGATAAGGGAATCCAAATATAATATGTACTACAGAAATATAGCCAAAGAAAAATTACCAAAGTACTTAGAAGGGAGGATGAAGTGGAAGGGCAGAAGAATATTGGCGAGATTCAGATATGGAAACGAGACCAAAGCAAGGGAATACTGGAAAGAAGAAGGAGAAAAAAGATGCAGACCATGTAGAAGGAAAGAAGAAGACCTGAGACATGTAATAGAAGAATGTGAAATAACGGGAGGACCAAAGGACATAGGAAAAACGCTAAATGAGACGGGAGAAGGTTTAACAGAACTGAAAGCAATAATAGAGAAGAGAAGGGCAAACGACAGGAAGGAAGCACAGCAAGGAGGCTAAAGCCCAAAGTTGCAATAGTTTTTAGTCATTAGTTGTTAATTTGTAGTTTCTAGTTTTAGTTTTTAGAGATAGAATAATTAAGGGAATGCAATAGAATAGAGTGGATAAGAGGGAAGGTAGACGTATAAGAAGAGAAATAGACATAAGAGATGTAAAACCGAAAGTTCGTCCAAAGCCGAAAGGCAAGGACTAAGCAATAATAAATAAAAATAAGAATACTGAGTAATAGATACACATATGCAGTATTAGCGTCGCTAACAACCTTGTAGTTAATGAGACGTTAAACTCCAAGTAAACAAAACTTTTTAAGAGCCATTAGAACTATCACTTCAAACGCAGATAATATTAAAAAATTAGAATTAAATTTCCAACATAATTTATTCAATTCTTTATTTTCTCTTATGAGCTCCTTTTACAGAAAGCTACTGAATTTTCTTTTTTAGTCAAATTTCTTGTTCATAGAGGAGACTCTATTAACGTCTAAAATGAGTAAAGATAGATTGTAAGTCAATGCAATTGTATAAAGCCGTTAGGAGAATTGACGCGTGTTACTCCACATGGGTCGTAAAGCACAGTTTCGAAGCCACCGAGAGATAATGTTTCTACTTTCGTTAAAATTCCTATCAGGCCGATCTAAGTATTACACCGATATCTTTCACATGATCGTAATTCGTTAGAAGTATGTTATAATATCACGGATTAGAACATGCATTCACGAACATAATCAGTTCTATTTCGACTTACATATTAAGTATGTATTACAATACATATTAAGTAAGCTTGAAGTACAATGTTGGAACAAAAGGATTAAAGTTTCATTTACATTCATGTTGATCCTGCATGTATCATACTTCTTGTATGCTGCATAATAGTACATACATTATCGTCCATAAATATTTGAATAATTTGATCGACTCGTAGTACTAATATTTGAAATTGATAAAATTATGTAAATTCACGATGAATTAATAATTAAAAATAACATTTATTTTTGTATGAAATTAATACATTATAAAAAATTACCTATTAAGAAAACTAATGTATTTGTGCATTATTAAAGATCATGCTAAAGTTACTTACATATTATAAAAATATTATTTTCTACTACTATAGTGTATATGTATACATTTTGAATTTTAAATTTACTGTATATATATTATAAAATTTTACGATATACTATATAATTTACTAAACATTGTTTTTATGATAGTTTAAAATAGTATTATAAATTGTGATAGAATTTATAGTGAAAACAATTGAATCTGTTATAGATATTGATTTTCATACTGTATAAAATTTTGCGGTATAATATAGAACACATCTTTACTACTACACACCGTACCGTGAATTATTATAAACTCAACCCTATTTTTAGATTTTTCATAATATTAAAACAAAAATTGGCAAAATCGTTTATACAATATCATATTATAATATAAAACAAAACTGAGGATACAACAAACAAAAATTTTCTTCTTTTCGAGTCCAGGAAAAGTTAAATTTTCTCTCACAATTGCGTTTCCGACTGTGAAAAAGTATAAATTCAATGTTAATTTTGTTACGTTTTCGTCTAATATTTAGCGGATTTTCCTATATTTTTTATTTCTTCTGTTAATTTGTTAGATATACTATGCATTATCTTATTTAAAGTTTCATTTTGAATATCCGGTCACGCGGATTTTATTTTTTTTCTAATGATGTTACCATAGGTGACTTCCCCTGATCGTAAACCTTTGTTGCTAAAATTCTCCACAGGTTCTCAATCGAATTCAGTCTCGATACTAACCATGGTAATAATGAAATTAATATGATAAATAATGAAACCACATTTTTCTAGTGGCAACTGTATGAATAAGAGCATTATCTCGCTGAAAAATGCCTTTTTGGTTTCAATTTCTGTTATAATGGGCAATAATCCGTCATGTAATATCTCCTAATTTCCTATAGCATCCAATTTGAGGTGCTTGAGTCTATAATTATTCACAGTACTGTATATTTACTATTTGCTCTAGGAAGTTTGGCAATTATTTGTATAATAACTATTAAAAATAAATTTAATCGAATCATAACATTTCATTGTACGGTATACCAACTACAATGGTTATGAAGAATAAACTCATTGTGATATTCTGACTTAATAGACTACAGATTTTTACGAAAATTTATATTTTTATGGACACGGCTAAAGAAATAGAAGATTTATTTTACTTATTAACTTACTAACTTGTTAACCGTGACGTCCATTAATCAGATTTATTGATAAAAGTAAAAACAAATCAACTTCAGTTAAGTCAGTTTTAGACCTTGCAAATGTAAATGCGATGTAATATGATACAACTTATTTGTAACAAAATTAAAACTACGTGTGAAAAGATAGGTATCTTTAAATAGGTACATAAATTACTACTCGAATGACGAGTTAAATCGTTTCTCTTGATTGACAGATTAAAATTATAATGAATATTCTTCATATCTTATACGTTTTTGTATATTAAATATATTTGTATATCTTCAACTTTTGTATAAATGCATAAAAATCCACAAACTACTAGTTGAAAGTTACATGAAGAAACCAGAAAAAAAATGATATCGATAATATACAATTAATTAACAGTGTTCTGCATTTTAAAGTTGTATAAAACTGAGAAAATGCTACTTATAATATTTTACCCTGTGGTCTTCGATTAGAATACATCTTTGAATGTTAACGTACAGGGTATTTAAAAATATATGTTATGGCTCTGGCAGATGATTTTATACCCTCGGATCAATGGAGACCTTCAATTTCAAAGCCAAATTTTGTTATTACATCATGTAGTTCTCGTCACGAGAAACAAAAGTCTCAAAGCAACCATGAATTTCAAATCGTCATAATACGTCTGAAGGTGTAGAATCATCTGTCAAAGACATGGCATAATTTTTGAACACCCTGTATGTAAAAGACTCGAATACGGGGAAACAGGCACGAAAGCGAAATGTTACTTGCTGCTACGATAGTTAGTATGAACTGCGACTATTAGTTATGGTTATGCCTTCTAAGAAGCTATAGAATACAAATATGTACAAATCACTACCGATTTCGTGTTCAAGTGCCGATAGCGTTTTTCTGTGTCGTTCTTCTGGTTTATAGCATCCCTTAACAGTTTGTTATGATTGATAAAATTGAAAAAAATTCGGCAAATTATACGTCGTATGTAATATCGATTTATATACCCGATTGTTCGCTAAAAAATTACTGTTGACAATCGCGAGAATATAGTCTGCTGTTTAGATTCAAAGTGGAATTCTTTTCAATTATAGGGACATGAATTGTTTCGCGCATTGTTTGCAAAGATTTCATCGTTGTTTCTTCTTCTTCATCGTTACGTATTCTTTCGTTTGTTTCTTTATTAGTGAATTTTGCTTACTGCACAACAAGAAAGATGATATTGTGCTCGAAATCATTGACTACTGGTAGAATTTATTGTTATAACACGACAGTTGAAAGAAAATAATTGGTAACTCATTAGAATTGAATGTAAGTTCTATTTTTATAATAAATATATTTAAAATTCTACACATTATTTGGAGACTATTTACGAAAATATTTCTCAATAAAATAATGGTTTACTAGAATATCAAATCAATTGACTTGTATAATTTATTTTAATATAAATGGATTTAAATTGAGGAAATTATTATCAATATAAAACGCTGAGTTAACCATGAGAAACTATATTAAAATTAAAAATTAATTTTATTAAATTTTCATTTTGTTTTGCGTACACTTGTCTAAAATATTTCAATATACCTTATCGCAAAATAGAGCAAAACATATATGTATATTCTGGAGAATGCTACAAATATTTATATCTTTATTTTATTAATTTGTTTCATTCCATTAACGATTAGTATTTTATCAATATATTTATCAACTATTAATTGTTTATATTTAATTATTTATTCAATATGTGATATTCAAATATTTTGGTAATATGTAATAATACTTTTCAACTACTATGTATAAACTTCACTTGATATTCGTAATTATCTATGTTTTAAGCTTTCTGGGGTATATTATAAAAATAAATGAAGATACAAAAAATATATTACATATTTGCACAAATAATCATATGTAGAATGTATTTGCTATTATGCGTGTACAACGGGATTAAAAATTAGGTTAGTATAATATAGGTAATAAAAATAAATAAAAGATCATGTTTACATACCTTGAGCGTCAAACTGTCGTCTTCTACGAAGCATGCTTCTTCCTTGAGATGAAATGGGACCTGTTCTCCCATGATTATCGTCATGTGGCTCATCTTCACCTGCACTTGTCGCGCTATCACGTTGCACTACTTCATCACTTCCGATCGTCGACGGAACCGCACTGCTTCCGTTTCCACCGAAAAACTTCACTTTCCTAGCCAGTTCCACGTATCCATGAAGACCAGTTTCACTTAATCTAATCGGGAAGAAGAAACAAAATAAAAGTATTACAGAAAATCTAAAAAACATATTAAGTGGTTATTATCGAAATAAGTAATACTTATTTAATGTTATTTTTAACGAATGTTTTATATCAATATTAATAATATTATTACTAATTCAATAAATATAAAACTATGTGTTATAACTTACAAAGTAATTTGATTAATCGAAGCACAATATCAGGTTTTGTTGGAAATGAAAATTATAAAAATAATCTTTTTACTGTTTGATAAGTTGTCTTATAACACGATTTTCATAGATATTCTTGATGCACTTTTCTTTTAAATGAAATCTTAACAATAAATATACTAATTTTTCAACTGTAGATACATGTAACATTATCTCTATCTAAATACGACATCGAAATAGTTTAATATTAAAATAATAGTAATTTAATGTTAAAATAGAAAATTTGAGAAGCTCAAGTATGTATTGAAAAGAGCAATAAATTCGTATTAACATTGCTTTTTTACCTTTTTACACAAAGTAATGAAAAGTTGCATGTCTCTCAAATATCAACAACTTTATAAAGCGAAATTATACGGTTCAGCTTTCTTTTATTCAAAGGAAAGACAAAAGATTCTAAGAAAATGTCCTAGACTTAACAATCTGCCACTTCAGACGTAGAACTACGTTTCACCGCAATTATTGAAATTCTTTTCACTGGTTCGATTTCTAATTCATGTATAAAAGTGAAATTTCCGCCACTACTTGCTAATGATCGATTATTCCGGTAGTAAATAATTGATTATTCGAAATGCGTGTTAGATACGGCAAATTAAGTGGTAAATTAAATTTCGCGACTTGCGTCGCGTGATTCAATTTACACACACCTGACACTCTCGCTACCGCTGCTCTCGTATCTAGTGCTATTAGATTCCCTCCTGGTCCTTGTAATCGCATCTCGTATTCTTTGGGACGCGGAGCACGAGTCACCCGTTTTCCGTGGAAGTGCAGGAGTTGGTTCGCTCTCACTCTCCCTTGGGCTGTATCTTGACGATCTAGTGCTCAGTGGACTTGCTTCCGGAGATAAGTGCTGTAAGGAATTCAGTATTTGTTTGTATTTCTACTATATTGTAGTATAATAAATAATAGAAAAGTCTATAAAAGAAACAATATGGCTATGTACAAATCGGAATAATTTTTATTTAAGTAATGTATTAGTAATCTAAGTAGTGTTGCGTTTAATATCCTCAAAGATAGAAAATTTTAATTATTACTCAAACAACTTAAGTACTTTTTTAGTAGTTTACATAATTGTAAATAAAACAGTCATGTTATATGGTAGAGGAAGAAATTCTGATAAGAAATATATTTTTTAAGCAGAATCTATATCCATAGAATGTTAGGCCAGAATGAAAAATTATGTTAGAATTGGAAAGAGTTATTTAGAAATTGCATACAATTTTCTTGTTTTTACATCTGTCCTATCTGAAATTTTTTTTATATCTTCTAAACACGTTAACGTTTGTGAATGATCCTTAATTTTACGAAACAATTTTTAGTACATAAAATATTAGACATACTGTTGTATAATTCAAATTATTTAAATGCTATAAAAATAATTAATGCTGTTTGCTTTATTTATTTGTGTGACTTAAGCATTTTACAAAACCACTCTGTTTGAAAATAACGATGGCCACGTTTTGTTGACTATAACTTGATTGCTATGTAGACATTGAATTTAATGGTCGTACTCATAGGTACGGAAGACAATGGTAATTCCACATATAGGTATTATATAATGAAGATTATAATATAATAAAGAGTATAGGAAAAAGTTGTTTTGTATAATATTCAATAATAATATATTATAGTATTTAATTATATTAATTTTATTATAGTATTTAATAGTAAAATGTTATGTATTAAAATATTATTAAATACTATCAACTCCGAAACTTTTCAGGTGCGTGTTCAATTACAAAAATAAATTTCTATTTGCTTTTGCTATGATTATAAACTAGGCCACGTGATTCAGATAGTGATCCATTAAATCATACTTATACTTATCCCTTAAATGTTGTACACGAAATAATGTTGGACATATAGATAAGTTTTATCTCTCACTTTATATATTGTTCTCCTCCGATTATTATGAGAATCGTTATTCATGCATCGACTACTATACTCTTGAAATGAGTATATTAAAATCAACGATAAAATACATAAAATATAGTTAACTTACACTGGAGCAACGTTTATTTGGAGTATCATCCGTATCATCAGGATTGGAAAACTCCTCCTTTGAAAACTTCCGACGTACCTATATCGAATACAGTTGCAAAGTAAAATTAGATTAATACTCAACTTAATATGCATTAATATCTAATTAGCTTTCAAATTATACAACAAACTGAAACTCAATCAAATGTTCAGACTACCAAATCCTTCATAACACAGCCACCAGATACTAACCACTTGAAAATCGTCGGATTTCCTCCCACATGCAGAATCTTTCCTGTCATACGCGGTAACATCGGCCTCGGAATGTTCGATCAGGCTTTCAGCGATTTCCTTCATAGAGTCCGTGTTCTTATCGTTCTCCAATGCTTCTGCCTCCTCGACTATCAAGTTTTCCTCTTTGTTCGCCTCCTTTTCTCCTTTCTTCACGCCTTCTTGTTCTTCCAACAGCTTCTCGTCGGTGACGACCACGTCGAGCATCGTCTGTTCGTTGGTCGCCGCCTCGGCTTTCACTCTCTCATGCTGGTTCACGCGTGGCCCTTCCTCGTCATTTCTCGACGACTTGCCATAGAGGCTTTCCTTACTGCCCTCTCTGCCCGGTGCCCTCGTCCTACCTTGTTCGTGTACCGTCGACTTCGATTTCGACGTGGTCGAGACGCCCACGCGTTCCTCCGTCCTCTCCTGCTTCTCCTCTTTCCCGGCTTGCTTTCCTTTTGCAGCAACAGCCGCGTTATTCGCATTTGAATTCGCGCTCTCCCTACCCACGTCTTCGCGGCTGTTGTCCCGCCGGAATAGCCGAATGCCGTACTTAGAGTCCTCCTTCCCTGTCGATTGGTTGAAGAACGATGCTCGGGTTTCTTCTTTAGAGTCTTTTCGGTTAGACTTGAAAACGCAGCGGATATCGTCCTTGCTATCTTGGCGCTTTAGTCGGTCTTCCTTGTTTTTTGGAGATAAAAGTTTGGGGATCAGGCTAGGTAAGCTTATGTCCTCGCGGCTTCGACGCAAGTCGTCGGTACTACCTCGGTATCTGGAAGAAATTCAAATGCTGTTTAATAAGGTGTATAACGTAATATAATAATATAATCTATTGTATGTGTAACATCTATAATACAATGATGTATACAATAGATATCTATAATATGGATGTGTTATTTTCAAGTACAGTAGAGCCCCTCTTATTTCGGTCCACTTTCTTGTTTTGAGAAATCAATTCTTGAGATAGCATTCTCAGTATTGGGCATTAATTGTGGGAATATAAACATTTTTGTTCAAGCTATTTTATTATCATTTTATTTTTAAGACACGTTTCCTACTGATCTAAGTTCACTTCTTAAATCGATCATTGTTGAGTTTCAGTATTTCATATCCGATGTTTCCCTAATTTGTTTTCATATATTGTTTATAAACACGTAAATATTTTAAATAGAATAATCCCTAAAAAGTATATGACTCAATAACTTGCACGACTACACATTTTCACGTTTCCTTTGAACGTTAACAATCTTAACTTTGCAATTTTTGTTTTAGTCGAAACGATTTCTCGAACAGTTTTACTTGCTTTGAAACTAAATAGAACGTGAATTATCAGACGAATCACATAAATAATACCTAGGTCATGATTGAAAATCACTGAAAATCAGGATACTTTTGAGGAATATTTCGATGATTTTTATGGGAGTGTAACGAAATTTTTGTTTTATTCGAAACGATTCCTCAAATAAGTATACATACTTCGAAATTAAATCAAACATAAATCACAAAACGAGCTATATAAACGAAACGTTGATTGAATCCATGATTGAATTAATACCTTTGAGGGATGAGAGAACGTTTGGATGATTCTTGGGGGCTTCTAATGTCCTCGAATTCCTTGCAGCTTCTTTTAAATATTGGGATATTCGATTTTCTATCTCCATGTTTAATTGGAGATTTTATCTCTGGTGAAATAAACTTCGACAATATTCTCGGTGGTTTTATCAATGAAATTCTTGGTGTATTTTGCTCTTGGCTACCTGTCGTCTCGTCTGGCTCTTCGATCTTTGTTTTATTGCAGCTGGTGGTTGCAGCGGATCGGTCGTTTTTCTTCGTTTTTATAGTATTCGACGATAGCACTTCCTCTTCCTGTTTATTAAACAGCTTTTCTATTCGTTTCGCATTCGTTCGTTCGTTAGTTTCGACTCGTGATGTCAATTTTTCGAGAGAAATCGATTCGTTTTTTGTTATCGCATCTTTGCATGGATCGTCTTTCGTGGAAATATTACATTCATCGAACTGTTCATTCGCATCGTTGGCAACTGCCTCCTTTTCGTCAGAATTCGACGTTTCTCTGTCAACGGACTTTACGATCTCATTCTTGTTAATGATTTCCCGATATTCTTGATGACGAGACGGCAAACTTCGATATATACGCAATTCTGGCGATTTCCTTGCTGCGGACCAGCGTGTGGGTGGACCTATACACAGAACGTATAAATAATTTATTGGATTCTTTTGATAAGAAAGTAAAATTTTCGATACGTCAAATATCGATAAAAGTACTTGCATTGAAAATGAATTCAAATTTTTAGATTTATTATAGTAATCAGTTGGTCTGCTAAATGTACGACAATTTACAATGAGGAGCAAAACTGATGCAACAGCTTTGAAACTGAGTAACATTTTTAAAATTGGACCAAACGATATAGATCTTTTTGAAAAGTTACGCAGATTAGTTTACTAAATGATATGCAAAAAAAATTTTGGGGAAAATGCAATTGACCGAAATCGCGAAGAAAAAAATTAACGTTCGCTTTCTTCAACTTTATTATCTGAGCATGTAGAAAAATTTAAACAACACATTTTATAGATTTATATCAGTTATATATATGCTGAAAATTTTATTGAAATCGGTTGATATAAAAACAAGCGATAGGCACCGAAAGATGCAGATTTTGGGCCGAAAGACGTGAAAACTGTGATTTTCGCCATTTTATAGTTCATAACGACGTTAACCAATTTTGATGAAATTTTCAGCACGTATACAATTAACGTAAATCTTCAAAATGTGATCGTTAACGTAAATCTTCAAATTGCTTAAATTACCATTACAGGTTTGGATTAAAAAAAAGTTAAAAAAGTGACCGTTACTTTTTTCTTCGCGATTCCAACCAATGGCAATTTCTTCCCATTTTTTCATATATCACGTGGTAAATTAATCTTTCTAAATTTTCAAGAAAAAAAAAAATCCAAGTCGTTTCGTCCAATTTTAGAAATGTTATTCAGTTTCAAATGATGTTGCATCAGTTTTGCTTCTCACGTATATATATGTGTATATGTATGAATTATGATATATTTTACGCTATTCCTAATAATTTTACTATATCTAATGTAGTTAGTATTAGATCTGTTCAACAGAAATATTGGAGTTAAAAGTTTATAGAAAACAAATTTATAATCCTTAAGATCTTTTCAACCATTTCTTGGCTGTAAGATAGTGACAAAATTTATATACATATATTTAATATTTCTATTGCATAAGATACAGTAGAAATTGGATGGCTCTAATGAAAAAATATAATAGAATGGTAAAATATTAAGTTGTCCAAAAAGTGTCTTTCTTTTACACACACGTCTTTTACAACGATGTATCTTTATACAAACATGAAACTTCACCTGTCGAACGTTGTGATTTTTATCTTGACAGAACAAAATGCATCATTATTTCCTCATAAAATGAAAGAAACTTTTCGGACGACCTAATATTTTGGTTTCAATTAGTTCTTTATGAACGCTTAATTTTTGTTATTACGGATTTCTGTCAAAAATTGGAAAACAATCAGAAATTTGAATAAGCTCTTTTTTGAATAATAAATTTAGTAATACAATAAATTGTTGCAATCTGTATTTCCATTATAAACATCTATTATACACGTTGAGTTATATTCAGTGAATATATTTCCCACATGCTTCTAAAATAGCGTTTTCAAATATATATGATTTTATTTTTCATGTTTGACTTATGTTTTCCAAAAACGACATTCTTCCTCCTCTTTATTTCTTAGATAAAATTCAAGTTCTCTTTTTGGAAAACTAAACTGATAAGACATTGCATTAATTCAATGAAATGATATGCTGCTATACGTATGTATACAAATCCACATGTAATTATTGTTACATAGCTACTATTTACTTATTTATGGCATTTAATGTGAAAGTAACAAGATAATACTATATATACTGTAGTATATTATATATATTATACAGTATATAATATATAGTATATAGTATATAGAAGATATACTATATTTGATATTTCATATCGATATGTTAATTATTTATATGGAATATGCTATTACGTTCAAATCTGTATGTATTTAACCCATATGAATTTATACAATAATATTATTATGATTCTAACGTCACAATAAAATGTCGAATTTGACATTAGAACTATAAATATAACATATATACAATAAAAAAAATAATATTCAACAAACCGTTGATTGTCCAAGCTCGTCGGATGCTGCTTTTCAATAATTCCACAGGTGACGCTGCTTTTCCATTTACAGATTTACATACTGAATTTACATAAGTCCATTTCTCAGTAACAACGTGTAATTCCCTAAAGAAACAAAAGTATATGTTCAATTTTTGCACAAGAAAGGTAGAAGCAAAAATACCTAATTTTTTAGTAGAAAAAGACAGCAACACTAACAAGAGGATATAGTTTTCATATAGTATAGTTGATATAGTTTGATATAGTTTACTATATCAAGCCGTTCCATAAGGAACGTTATTTCTTACTTGTCTTAAATTTTGAATCCAAAATTAAGTCGTATGTAAGGAAATCAGTACAATCAGTAATTAGAAAAATTACAAATATGTATATATATATATAGAAATAATCAATACTAATGAATCGTGACGAAAATGCTCAGAAAATGGCGATGTTTAGATGAAAAGCAGAAATATTAAATAATATAAAAGAGTATAATTTGAAATATGTATGTTAATCTCTCTAATCTTTAAATTTTTATTTACTTCGCGCTCTGCAAGAGTTTTTCCAAGAAATAAAAAATTCAACAGAATCAAATGAGAGTAATCTATCAATTGTCAAAATTTTAACAATTTTTCAGGGTGATTAAATTGCTAAAAAGTTGATACATATATTCAGAAAACAATTGATAATGATTATCCATTAATACATACGATAAACTCCATTTTTCAAAGATTTAAAGTTACACATATAATGTATATAATACGACATTACTTACAAAATGATCTAATGTCTTTCATACTTCATAGATAATCAATACGTATAAAAATTTACAAAATGACCATAATAACTAGTACTCTTAATAATCATACGATCAACTACAAAGCCAAATGCTTAATTGAAGCCTGTCGCTTACTTGGAAAATATTAAGTGAGTTTGTTAACTTTATTTTTATGAATCTATATTCAATATACCAGAATTTTATATAGATTGCATTTTATTAATTTTACGATATGGGGATACAAAAATTTACAGCGATCAACAGAATCCATCAAAATTTACTTTTATGGTGGCTTAAGAGATTAATATAATTTTTGACAGAATCTACATGTAATATAATATTTTTTACGGTATTAAATCTTGGCAAATTTACTGTACACAAAAAAATATTGCATTATAATATAGAATATTTTAAACCTTACTTTTAATATACATTAAAACTGCATTACTTTCAAACGGTTTAAAATTATGTTACTTATTTTATAAAAAAAGAAGATAAGCAATCTTATAAAATAGAAAAACACAAAGAATCAAGGAAATGTCGGAAAGAATCTTAGTAGAGTTGCGAACAACGTAAGCTATGCAAAAAGGAAACGGTGTAACAATGGAAGAATTACTCACGCGATCTTATAGCAAATGTTACAGATCCATTCGACGTCTTTGTTATCGGCAGGGCTCCTGACCTCGATACGGCACTGTCTGCAAACTCTGTGCCTGCAGCGTGTGCACAGAGCACCGGTGTTGTAAAATCTACCAAACGGTGCACCGCATCTGGTGCATTTACGTCCTTGGTACGATAGTTCACCCGACGCCTTCAGTAGTCCCCTCCTTCGAAGGTATTGCAGATCAGCCTTCAGTCTTCTGTAAAACGTACAGTTCCTTTGCATTACCCTCCCGATTGCACCTTACTGTCGGCTTACGATAACATCGTACTTGCATTAATCACAGTGGTGTGCAAAAGTTTCCAGTCAGATAGATTTTTCACTTCCTATTCTAAAGATGATATCTAAAAATTTTAAATAATATTGACTATAAGAACATGGTAAGTAATAGTAGCAAGTGAAGATAGTATAATCAATAAACAGTGTAACATAGTTATATAATATTAATTGAAATTCTTAAGAATATCATCTTTGGAATATGAAACGAAAAAACTTTTCAGAAACTCTTAAATACTGTTGCAGATCCTACTATGAATAACAATACAAGAAAAAAGTAGATACCACGTTCCTCGAATTAGTGTAACATTTTTATTCTAGGATAGCACAATGGTAGCTCCATTAATAAACGACCAATTGTCATTGGTTGAAACAGATATAATTGATTCTTTATTTTGTTCACTCTCCAAATATCCTTACTTGAATCCACGAAAACCATACATATGCAGATTATTTTTGCAATAGTATAGTATGTATATATATAAGACACTTTTAGATAAAGTAATTAAGCATTACCAATACGTTCTATTGACTAAAATCAAGTAGAAAAATATCTTGTTACATTTCACTAAATGTATTATAGCACATGTTCATTATTCGATTTAATTTCTTTTCAAGATTACAATTATCAGCTTCTAAATATTAAATATAAATGATTATAATCGAAACGAATAAGTTGCAAAACAAAAAATTTGGAACCTGTCTTTTTGAGAACTAGTTCTAGGATAAAATAAGTTATAATTTTAGGATAGGGTAGATTTGCTTGAATATTAATGAATTAGGAAATCTAAATATGCAAAAACATACAAACTACGCATGATATACAAAAATATTTTGAGGGTGAAGCGATCTATTTTGATTTTGATTCTATAACTTTATACATAAAAATATAAATATGCGTAAGCATCCGCAGCTTACTCGTAAATACTCTATTCGAAATGGTGATGACAGTTTCCCAAACCCTGATTTATAAGGTACTACACCTGATTTTGTGACAAAAGGTTGGAAAATTGGAACTAATGATATTAATAGCTTATCAGATATTAACATTAACTTTTTTCGGTTAACTATGCTCAACTCGACATTTTTTTCAGTATTAATACATATATAAAACATACTTTTTTGTGCCATACCTTCATTTAGCGCAAAAATGTTAACGTAGACAAGCACAAAAGAACAAAGCACATTTCAATTCTAAACATTTTTTAAAATAGATTGATTATTGCTTATAAATCACCTGGAATTAAATGTCAAATACTGCTTGGACCATAAAAAGTTGGTTACCTCCAGTTCTATCTTATGGGGTAAGAATATCATTAGTTTCAGTTCTTCAGCTTATCAAAAAATCAAAATAATCGTACCGGGTCCTTGAATATTTATAGTCCTCGGGACTGCGGATATTTGAGTAAATTTATATTTTTAAAAAAGCAAATAAAGAAATAGAACTTACTCAGAAATTTGTTTTACATATTAAATATATAATAGGTGCCAAGTTTTGCATTCTGTGTATTTTTGCATTTTTAAGTTCTCTACAAATGCATACAAACTCGCTGCCTAATCGTTACATTAACTCGAAGATTATTGTATCAATTTCTTGTTATTACACAACGACAATTAATTGAAGGAGGTTTTGAACCTTTTCGACCATACATACCAATTTCACAACATTTCTAAAGCTTGCTACTTGCTTTTTAAGAAAATGATCTTCTAAATTAATCATATTGCAACTGATCCCAATATAAAATAAAAAAAAAGGTATTTTTCGAAAGCTATTATTTATTATTCGTCGAACATGCTAGAAGAAATTAATAAACTACGAATCTTCGTGCATTTATAAAAAGTTCAAAGATGCAGAAATGTAAATACAGAATTCACATAGGAGACAAAAGTACATAAAATAACCAAAGTATAACTCAATAATATTTAGAGCAAATGAAACAAATCGCTGTTTAGATTTCATCCCTTTATCTTGAAAGTTTATAAAAATGCATAATCTACTATTTAGCGAGTCTTTAACGTTTATTATGCACTATTCACTGGTCGATGTGCGATCGTTGCATTAGTTTTATTGATCGATGAAAACGAACAAGTTATGACTAGTGACATGCACACACTACAGTATCATGATTGTGCCCCGTTAATGCTACAGTACTCACGCAATGCACGCAACAGACGCACGTGATGTATTCCTGTAGAAATCAACGACTGTTCTACGACTCAACGTACATCCCGCCGAAATACGCGTCACCACGTTTGGTATCTCAGTTAACACCAGAAAACGATCTTCGCTTTTGACATTAGGCAAAGGCGAAGTGTGTAAAGTACAACACGTGTTGAATGTATCGAAAAATTGCATTGGTATCTTATTTAATTATCGCACTTATTACATAACGTTTAATTATAACACGTTTATGTTTATTGTTAATTGAAAACATGTTGAAATGTAGTTGCTATATGTATAAGAAATTGTGAGAGATAAGCACTTATATTCTCTCGTTCAGAAATGTTCAGAAATGCGTTCCTTAAATGCATGATTCTTCTAAATATTAAAAATCTTTTGAAATTGTCAATTATTTCATTGATTCTTATTTCTTAATTACTTATTAATGTGTGCATATAATATTAACATATTAAATATGAAAACAAATCGAAACCTAATTATTATGAACATATAATAAATTGGGTACTTTTCATAGCATACTATAATTTTCAATGTACTTTAACGTAATAACATTTTGAATGTCAAAAAAATAACACCTACTATATACAGAATAATATAGAATAAAATACTAAGACATTGCAATTTATAGAAAGATTATTAAACAACTCTATATATTGGAAGATATAGTAAATTGATCAAATATTACAAATATTACTTGTTTAAATTTATCTTAAGATTTACGATTATTTATAGGTATTAGTTTCTTAATGGTCTTCTTAGGTTTTACTATAAATAAAATTACGGAAATAGGTCATTTGTTTTCTTTGTGACAGACTGAATCATATATTAAATCATGTATCATAAATAATGAATTAAAAAAATTTACAAAATGTGCGGAGTTGGTCAATTTAGCTTCTAAAGGCATTTCACTTATATAACATCACAAAATTGGTTATCTCTCTCATCATTGAATTAAGTTTAAATCGGACTACATAAAAATGCGCTCGCCTACTTCAGAAATGTGATCATAACATAAATTGTATTACTTTTTTGCGAATATTTCGGAAACTAAGGTCAAATGGCGGTAACACGTATAGAAAAAAGTTGTTAAGAATGTTGACTTTGACAACATATTTCAAGGTCATTAAAATCGATGAAGCGTACCCTTTTCTATATAATTATCCAATTTTTCCACAAATTCCAGTATATTTCGCGCACAAATTAATTTCAAATTTTACACAATCTATCGATCACAATCTAATCCACGAAATATTTCATGTCCTCGAATATCAAGCAAAAAGCATAAAAGGCACTTGAGACTGTAATGTGTTAACAGAATAATTCGGATAAATAAAACGACAGCTTCTCTGACTTTTGGTCCGAGGACAGTAACTCTTGGGCGATCGCGCAGTTGCCGTATCGCACGTATCTAGCTTCTTTTGTTGTAAAAAAAGAATTGACACACCACGCAAGAAAGATTGCTACATCTTTCTGATTGGTGCCAATGTTGCGTTAGTGTACCTCGTAGGTGTTCCACCAAGTGGCATATATCTGGTTTTCATACTGGTAACATACTATGTATACGATGCGATGGACACGACCAAATAACAGTGAACGATATTTTCTTTGACTTTTAGACAACCCGATCAAGTACTCGAATACCTTCCTCCTGTTTCTCTCTATCTCTTCTTTTCTCTTTTTTCTAGAATTGTGTTTGTGCGTGTAGTATAGGAACAAGATACGATAAGAATAAACATCTACGTATTAGATGTATATAAACCCACGAAAGTATTCGAACATTTGTAGATACCTTTTATGAATATATTATGTGTGCTATACAAAATATTTTAAAATTTCATTAGCGCCGTTATGAGACTTGACTATTATAATTAGATTGATAACGTTTAAAACACGAAATATATATATAAATTACAAGATATTTAGTGCAAATATATCTATATTTCGCAGAGATCACAAAAGTAAAGTAAAGTAAAGTAAAGTATTGAAAACCTCAATACATATTCAGTTGGACTACATTTAACATCTATTATATGCTATAGATGGTTATACAGGCTATTTATTTAAATAAATATATATAAATAATATAAATAAATAAATTATATATAAATAAATATATATATTGATATAAATACAATATACTTTATCTATATAAAAAATTATTTATTTATTTATATTTTTTTATAAAATTAAATAAATTAAAAGTATTTAAAATTATTAAATTGAAAGTTTAAAAATTTGATATCATAAAATTATTTTTTTTCAATAAATAAAATTAAAAAATATAAAAATATTAAATATATAATCCCCCAATTCAACTTAATATTTTTATATTTTTAAATTACTTAAATTATATTAATACAATATTTATATAAATATATATATATTAAAATTAATTTTAATAAAAAATTTAATTCTTTAATAACTTTTTTATTAAATGTATGTTTAGAATAAATATCTTGTAATATCTATACACACGTATACATTTTCGGGTTCGTTTCAAATTTTACTATGCAAATGGAATTTAAAAATGTTTTATATAACTTTATGATATAAAAGTTTTCTATGCTAAGTGTTTCTATGTTCAAAATACTAAAATAACTAATTGAGATGTTGGCATTAACTGATATTCATTGATATTTAAGTATTACATTATTTATATTATTAAATATAGTATTCATTTAAAAGATTGAAAATTTTTTGACTCTATCTAAAATGCAGTATCTTTATATTTGTGTTTAATTAATATTTTGATCTATAAATATTATTTATGCTTGTTTGTACGTCCAGAGACAGGGATGTTGCACTTTGCGTTGTAAATTATAAAATAGATATATAGTAAAATTTATACGTGATGCGCACAAAATATTCATGCAGAAATTATCATTGTGTTTTACGATTAATTATCATCGTACTTTATTTTTAGGAAATGTGAAACATTAATTTGTTACTGTACGTGAAAATGGAAAATTCTATTTTATTATTCTTTTATTTTCTTTTTTGTTCGAAAATACAGTATGTACGGTTTATTAAACACTTATGTTAATAAGTAAGCTTTTGGTTATGTATATATATATCCAAGCAAAAATGTATCTGTATTCCTTATTTTTAACTTTTTCCCCTAATTCTTATTCCTTGTTCAAACCTGCTTAATAGCAATAGAAAATATAAGTTAACAATATTAACAATTTATATTAATTAGTAATTAACATAATCGATGAGAATATATTTTTCCACATTGCTTTTACTATATTAAATAAATTTGGCCAATTTTTATCCCCATTATAGAAAACATAATTAAATTACTTATATAATTCAATTTGTTTACGTTATTAATTCCATCTAATGTATAAGAGCACAAATATTTAAAAAATAGAAAATCTTACATTTATATAATTTTCTATGTAATTCAAATTTTTAATTCATCACAATTCCTAAGATAATTTATCAAATAGTATTTAACAAAATTATAGTATTTAAACATAAATTAGCTTCATAACGTAAACGTAGCTTCCTCCTAGTCCTTTTCGTTGTTTTTTTTATTTCTATATATATACGTATATATACATATACCGTTAGCCTACATACCTTTAACCTCTATCCATGAAGGACAGAATTTCCGATGCAAACATTTACTCTTATATGATTAGAATACAGTAAGCAAATTTCTAGAATGCATTAATTTATTACCTTATATAAGCCTGACATAATTTTCGCTACATTTAACACTAGCGAAGCAATGAATCGAACAATCTTTACATTTGAAGCGTTTAGCTATCAAATATTTTCATATTTTATCAAATTCATTAGATATATTATTTAACGGAATATCTGGCAAAAAATTCATTTATAACATATTTACAGATATACATCAAATGATTGCAAATAGATATTTTTATATAGTCGTTACATTTGATTACATATCTGCAAAAATGTGTCTAAAATAATTTATAAAAGGTCCTAGTACTTAACGAATAATATTAACTTTGAAAATTAAGTTCATTCATACAATAATGTTTATGTCCTGAATAGTATGGAGTAAAAAGCTGCAACAGAATAGATTTATTAAAAATTATTTATAAAAGTAATTATCTAAAAGTAGTTACTTACAAATTACTTATATTAAATAGATGTATCTATAAATAAACATATTTCCCATTCCAATATATACATAAATATATCTTTTCCAATTTAACTAAATTTCTAACATTTTCTAACAATTTCTAACATTTCAATATATTTTCTTCTCATTTAACTAAACTAAATAGCCAGTTAATGTACTTCTTTAACTAATTTAATTTCATTGAAATCACATACTTATTTGAATACATTTATAAAACCAAATTCATAACTGAGAATTATTATAAAGTTTTGAACGATTTAGGTTAAGTTTAAATCAGCATTTGTTGAAACCAGTAAACGCATAAAATAGAAGAGTGGACACAGTTGTTACATCCGATCAGCAAAAGACGAAAGTAGTAGTAGAAGCAAACCCATAAAGAATCATTGCGCGCCAATCCCACGCATCCGCCTTAAGGGCACTAAAAGCTGTGCAGATTTATGTATTAATTTAAAAATTTTGTCTTCAATGGTCTTGATAAATGCCTTGTCTAAAATCACATAAATTATTAAACTAAATATATGTAGTATTAATAATTTATCACTTTGACAATAATCATTCAAACGGAGTTTTTCATTGTAAGTATTCCTCTTGTTAAATTTATTTCATTTATTATTAATATTACGTTATATATTGTATATACATTTTCCCTAAAAAATCGGAGATATCGAAACATGATTTGTAAATAATCTTGTTATTTTAATAATATTCATTCAAACGAAGCTTTCTTTTATAAACATGCCTCCTATAACATATATTTTATTGGTTACTAATTGCAAAACTATGTCTTTTTATCTATATAAAATAGAAATATTAGAATACGATTTATAGACAATCTTGTTGTCTTAACAAAATTCATTTAAATGATCATTTTATTTTGAATACTCATTTTGTAAAATTTATTTCATTTATTACTAAAGCTATATTCTTTTAAAAGATATAGTATATAATATAATAGGATACGATTATGGAAATAAAAAAGAAATCTGAAAAAAAGAATTGAGCTTCATGAAAGAACTAACAATTTTCAAGAAATATACATGATTACAATTGCAGTATGAAAGCTACTTTGAATGGTCAATTTGCATACAAAATTGGAGAGTTTCGATGAGGTGGAATCCTAACTAAGAATTAACGTCTTTCACGGAGAACAACCTGGAAACAGAGTGTACGATGAAGCTGGTTGAACAGCTTCATCTTCGAGGATAGATTGTTCCAAGATAAAGTTGCGGTTACTATCCTCCTGCTCAAGAAGTAATTAGTATGATACTATAACGTGACCAGAATGTACCGATTTCGTACTTGACTATTCCATTAGTAGAATATTCTTTTTGAGTAAATTAAAGCTTATCGCAATTAATTCTGTCAAAAATGAAAGTAATAAATGACGGATAATTGGATTTCATTTATCGCCAAACAAATCTAAATTTCATCAATATATATTTTTAAATAAAGTTAATTCTTAGATAGAACAACATTTTAACTTATCTTTTATTAAAGAGTAAATACTAGTACCAGAGTAGGATTATCACAGATTCATCATTTTGATATATTAGTCTTTCATAATCGAAGAACATTCGAGACTTAATCAAACAACATCCATTCATTCAAACGGAACTTTAAAACAGCTGTAACTTCCACTAAACGTAACTCGTCATATTATGCGTCACATTATCAACTTACTAATCCGACAAGCGTATTATTCCTCCTTTGAAATCAGCGACATGGAAATGGTCACGACACTGCACAGCTTGACCAGTTTTCCAACAAAACTACATAAATTCTATATAAAATCGTCCAAATAAACGGCAATTACATTAAAACAAAGGTGATCGACGATGTGTAAACGGTTGACGAACCGAGTTCTTTCCCCCAGTAAGATTGGCTTTCACCGATCTCCGTCGTGCCAAAAACACGCGAAAGAACCGAGACTGCTCGATACACCTACGCGTCCCTCTAGTTCCGAGAGAGCGAGATTCAATCGGTCGAAGACACGAAGACTACGTTGACCGCATCCGGTCGAGCGAAACACAGCCGCTAGACTGCGGATCGGCGTCGACTCACCGATGTTCGTTCGCACAATAAAACGAGCCAACCGCGGTGCAAGCTGGTGTCACTTTCCGCCACCATTACTGAGCCGATATTAAGGGCGCACTGGTGTATCCAGAGAGTAGCGTGTGGCATTGGTCGCGCGGCCGCTGGCGGCCGTTCGTCCACTTCCGTTTCGGTTTCGAAGATCGAGGATTACGCTGCGGCAGTAGCTAGCTTCACGCCAGATCTACAAGTTCCCGAAAAACTCGAGAGCCGGTGTAGCACATAAGAGCCAGTGACAGTAAACTGGGAAACATTGCACAGCCAGGTACGTAGTGCTTACTTACCTGGACCGCGCAGCCGCTTTAGGTCTTGGTGAACCAAGCGGAGAAGCAACCGGTGAAGCGACCAATCGGCGCTCCTTATCGCTGACGCGGCGTGCAAGCGACACGATGTAGGTGTGTGTGTGTGTGCCGATATACATACACACGGGCAAAGGTATCGGCGTGTCGTATCGGTTGTGTTCAGCTATCCGCACGCGGCGGGATTGCGGCTTTTGCCGCGCGATTCGATCGAGGGAACACCGCGAACTTCAGCTCCTCGCGAGCGTACAGAGATCGCGGTTTCTTCGGTACGCTTCGTTTTACTTCGGTTACCCTCGGTTCGCTTTTGCCTCATACTAGCGGGGGCGTGACTCCACGTAAGTACATTAGACGACAATGACAGTAGGGCTCTGTCTATCGTTGTTAACGATTGCGGGTTCTATTTGACTTGTTCGGCTAGCTTTTTCTCCACGTGGAATACTTGTCGATTTTTTTAAATCGATGGACACAGGTGAAACGCATGATAAGTTACACTTCTCATCCTTTATAGAAGAGCAATTTTTAAATTCAATTTATTGCAAACCAATTCTACATCAAAATCGTCTACATTTAATTTTCGAATTAAAAATGTGTTTTTGTCAACCCCTTACACACTTAAAATATATCAATAATATTATTTGCGTGAACTATTATTAATCTTAAAAAGAGCTCATGTAGCAATTAAACAAATATAATATAGTATTAGATTTATCGCTTAATTTTAAAAGATTATATTTTCGAATTTTCCAGGTTATTTCCTTCTTCAACTATATATTTGATGTTCGAATACTTCGTTTTAACTTTCAAGGGACATAATAGTCAGAAAATCAACAAAAACGGACTAAACATATTTCTCCCTTGTGGTCTGAAAATGCTTTGATTAAAGAATACGCGTCTATGATTCCTTTGTCAATTTTATTTTATCTTTTCGTTTTGTGCTTCCTAAATGTTATTTTAATTTTGTTTTGTGTTTTTAGATGATATTGATTCGTTATCAAATAGCGGACTGCAATAAAGTTTTATAACGTTCATGCTATCATAATAATGTTATATAAAGTTTCTCAGTAATCATACTACAATCGACGAAAGAATAATTCTATGTAAAAAAAAAGTAAATCGAAAATGTAGGATAACCTTTTTCTCACATAATGCTTGATTTAAAAAAAAATCGAATTTGAAAATTTGTCGATTACCGGGCTAATTTTTAATTACGTGTTCAAACCTTATTTTGTCCAAAATGAGGCCTTTGCCAAAAGTTTTATTCTATATTTCCGATTTTGTTTTATCACGTAAAATTATTCCCGTTTTTAATCTACTATTTTAAAATTTAAGAAACCTGAAATTTTGTTATTTTTCCTGCCATCTTTGTTTGGTAATAATTATTATTGAGATAGAAACGTAATTGCATATATATACTTATTTATTTTTGTCATATTGCTTCAATTCTAAATCAATTATGTATAGTATATTTAACAGTTTCAGTGTTAAAAGGTAAGAAGCACGAAGAATTTCAAATATTTCGACATGCTTCAATGAAAAATGAAAAACTGCTAGATAGGATATTTAAACTAAATACGGTCGTATAAATCATGCGGTTTTTCTGAATGTTGATTTAAAAACGGGATTTTATAAAAGAGGGAAAAAAAAATTGGTAGAAAAATGAAAAACAGTTATAGAAAATGGAGAACGATAAACGTAATTCAGAAACAACAGGTAATTTTTTCGATTACTTGATTTATGAAACGTCTTAATGCTTTCTAATAAATTCTTTTTAATAATGATATGAAATTGATGGAAATTTCGAATCCCGTTAGAACAGTGATTGGTGAAAGTATTCTGCCTACAGCACTTTGATATTAATCGTGCATTATTGGTGACAATTATTTTGCGAAAGACAGACTACTAAATGTTTTATCTTCTTCATTCTGTACTTTGAACTGAATTCAAGTTTCGTGATTCATTACCTTTACGCAGCCTTTTTTCCTCGTTGCGTTCATAATGAATCACATCACCGATCATTTTTCTACAATCGATACCTCATGCAGAACCATCGCATAGTTTGTGGTTTCACTATAGAGCACGTACTATGGCCATAAATAGAGTGTTATATGACCGTATGGAGCTCAAAATATTTAATATTTCAAATTTGCTATTAAATCATTTTCAAAGATAATTTTTAATGTTATTTCTTGCATTTATATGATATTACATTGTCTTTTATTGTATTATATTAATGAAATTTGTTTTATTATGTTGATACATTATTGTATGTATTAATAAAATTTGTTTTATTAAGGTTTTATTTGTATTAACACTAAACCTACCACTATCGACCAATTTGACCGTTTTCAAGCTTTTATACAGCTTTCACATATTTAAACATTATCACATCGAACTATACAGCTTTTTTTAAAATATGCATACAATGTAGTTTTCAGTATTTATTTCTCGTTTTATTTTTTTTTTTTTCAAGAAATATATGTAGCCTGTCCTACCTAGCTCCACCGGTCTATTTGACTGCTCCTTCTAAACAATGCTTCTAAACAATCAGTATAAAAGAAAGGCTATCCCAATGTAGTATGGCCAACTCAAAAGAAATGATCGAATGGCAATAAAATGCAGTGTCAATTCGAAATCTGGTAAGTGATTCCTTCAGGTGTTTTTCAATATTCTGGACCTAGCTGGAATAGATGCCTGGGTTTTATATAAAGAAATAACTGGAAAAAAATGTCAAGGCAGAAATTTTTATTCCAGTTAGTTAGAGAACTTGGCGCTGCGTATCAAGAATTGCGGGGAAAAGGAAATGTGCCAAAAACGTAAACAAATACAAGTTCGGATTCACATGTACGAAAAACTTGTTAAGTAAAATATTATAAGGGTTATAGAACTACCAAAATCTGTTTGGGATGGAAAAAATATGTGTGTAGCAAATGTAAATTCGAGAATAAAATAATTTGTAAAAGATACAGTAAAGCCGAATAAGCTTTATATTATTTATATATTTAGAAAAATGTGTATGTACCTGTATATAAGGTGTATATGACCGAAAGAAACTATATAACTACCATTCATTTTTTATCCTCTTTTTCAGTTTATAATTGAAATTATATACAAATAAATTTGGTATCGGCGATTTATGGAAGTTGTTCATATACTAATTCATTCAGCAACAAATTAACTATCTACGTTTAATTATGAAAACAATAATCCTTTTTAAGGACCGGTCATTTTGACCGAACACGGTAGAAATAGATATGCATAGAAGAAATGTCGGTAGGTTTAGTGTTAATTTTTGTTATAAAATCTTTTATAAATCGAAGTAAAACTTTTTCTCTATTATTCGATTATCTTCCCCTTCTCTTTTCGTCAGTCACGTACGCTGCATTGTTGTTGAAAATGACAACGTGAGTTCGTGCTCGCCCTCCACATGCGGATGCGCTAATTATAAAAAACAGTAACTAGAAGATTGTTCTAGATGCAATCGATAGACTCAATCGATAATTTTTAAGATGCTCCTTTGTTTTTTACCCCTAGTCCATGTAAGCGTGTGCAATAAAGGTTTTTTCGGCTCAGAACGGTGTGATAGATTTATCCGTACAATATAGTAATAACTATTGTGATCCTACCTCTGAATATAGAAATAACAACAATTGTTCGTATAAGATTTCAAGTAAAATATTGCGTGATTTCACGCAAAGAATTAACGCACATATGCTGTCAGATACGTGCAGATTTATATCTGCAATGACATAGCTTTGCATCGTTGCAATAGTTCTCAGTAATATATCAATTCTACCTTATACCTATATATATGAACATTGTAACGGCAGCCACATTAATCACGACAATTAAAAGAATAACTTTCTTAACATGTGTAACTGCGTCAGGTGCTAATCTGTGATCGAGATCACATAATTGTATTCATTCGTATTTGTGTCTCGATAATTTATATCAAAGAGCGTAAAGCTTCGGTTCCTCTGATTTTTAAATTGATTACAGTAAGTTACATTGAATAATTATATAACGGGATCGTGTTTTGGAATAATGATTAGAACTAGCGCAGGTTTCATCAAATTTTTATTTCATATACAGTGACGAACATATAAGTAAGAAAAATCCTTATACCAAATGCAATTTCATGTAATTTATAATTATTACACGAAATAAAAGTTTGAATGCCGTTGTATGTTTATAGTACTTCAGAGTATATGAAATGAATTTTTAAATTTTGTATTATGGACGCAAAAAATGGAAATAAAATTTTCATAATAATTAGTTCTATTTACGATTGAGCATTTTATACATTTAACTATTTATACATTCTGTATAAGGTATTGAAGAGAAAGGAACTAACATTTTAAGAATGTTACAGTACGCACCAAAAGGAATACAAAAATATTTCATCAATATTTTAAATTATTACTACTCTTGGTGAAAAATTCAGTCTTGTATCTACTGATAAGAATATTCGTTGAACTTTATTGATAAATAACTTAACCGAAGTACAACAACGCACAAAAAATGTGTAATATATTTAGAAATATACATATGATTTATAATTTATGTATATAAATATTCTATTGAAATACAAAGGGGACAAATCAAACATTTTGTGTGGAAAGGGTAATATACTTTAGCGTGTTCCTATAATTTCTTGTTAGTAGTAGTGACATTTGCTCTGCGAAGATATACGAATGGTAGTAACGGGAGTAAGCTAACGTCTTCAGAAAATATATTTATTGCTTTTAGCGAGGGTAATAATCATAAAATACACTTCTAAGTAGCGTCGCTGTGAAGAAACAAAACCCTGTTAATGTGATGGTAAAGGTTCTTATTAGCGATATTTCAACTGGTAGGTCAGCCGATTTGAAGCACGAGTTGCTGCATTCATTCAAGTTTATTAATATGCAAACACACGAAGATACTAATACCAATGATTCTCATTTAGATAGCGTTCTATTGCACAAGTACACCTCTAATCGCGATAATACCGTTTACAGATACCACCAGGAAGAGTGGCCCTGTCGCGATTTCCCATAAATGGCGTACCTTCAGGAGGAAACGAGTATCCGGTTATCCGTTCTAGTATACGAAGATAACCTGTTACGTCAACTTTAGTAAATGCAGTTCCTCCGTTATGTGTATCTTCAGGTCTAAAATGTTCACTTCTTATATAGGTATGCGGTAGAAAATATATACAACACGACAAAATCTAAGTGAAAGTATTGCAAAATCCAATGATCAAACTTATTATAAATAGAGAGAAACTTAAGACATTTCCAAGTTATTGTTGCAATTTCATCTTACTATAGTTTGAATTCAATTTTTATATAATAGAATATTCTGTATATAAATACGATGTTTCTATAATTATAAAAGAAGTTAACAAAAATAAAATACAATTAACCACTTTAATATTTGGACACTACAGTATTTTCATGTTTGTTAATTTATCTGCGCAAATTAAGGTACTTATTCAGTTGCTTCGTATTATGTTTAGAGATTATTTATTACAGGTGACAGAAATGTAATCAGTTTCTTCGTAATTGTAATTTATTATTATAATATATAATATATAATAATGTATAATAAATTATAACTGAAATGATAATCAATTTTCACGTTACAAAAATACTCGGACAGATTAACAAAATTAATTTTTCATGTGTATAACTTTTTTAACTATGCTAAATTAAACTAAAATTCATAATATTCTGTTGCGTAATCTTTCTACTTAATAACGATCCTTAAACAATGAGGCATACTTGAAATGATTTATATTAAATATCCAAATGTAGTAAAACTTCATTTCTCTTTTAATCGAATTTTCAATTTCTTTTTAAAAAAGTATTGATATTTTACGAACTCTGTGTTCCAACTCATCCTCTAACGTAACGTGAGAAAGTATAAGACAAAAATCTTAAAATTACAATGATACTTGCTATCGTTTTTCTTCTCCTCAGTGATTTATCCTTTCCCGACGATTTCTGAAAACATAGTCTCCTAATATGATTTCAAACATTTCAAACTTTATTCCTTGTTATATTAACACATAAATATAAGAATTGAAATGTTGTGGATAGTTTTGCAGTTATGAGATGCACTGTATCACATCCTAATTGGCGCATTGTTCTGTTACAAGCGACAATTAATTGCCAGAAAAGATATACTACTGGATAGTGATATTCGATTTGATATTCTTCACGACTGCAATTAAAATAGTTTTCTCTGATATTAATAAATTGCATTTAAAATTCAATGTTTTCTCATGCTTTCACGACGTGGTTTCATATCAAAACGGCTTTTAATCGATCACAAGATTCCTTGCAGCGTTCTGGAAAAATATAGATATACCGATCGATGACAAGTTTTTTAGTATATTAGTGCAGAAAGTGGAGCGGAAACGCGGAGAAGCGTATCTATGTTTAAAACTACACCGACGACTGCACTCTGTCATCCAGACTTCACGCAAGAGAGGACAATAGCTTTCCCTAGACGTTAATATAATTAATTATTAGACACATAATAAAAGACATCATACAGTGTCCTTTATTATTCCATCAATTTTTTATCCCCACCTCGTTGTTTATAAAACGCGAAAGCATCGCGGCAGCGATTTTTTTGCGTAGTTTGGATATTCTTCTGTATTGTATCTAATACTTCTGTCTCATATGTAAATGGAAATCAGTCCATTACACGGGTAATTTCACTTGCACTTTATAACCGCCACATTGAATCAGAATCCCGGCCCGACGTACAAAAGAAAATCGAATTACTACGCGAATAATTCTCCTTGCTACCAGTGTTATGCAATTTACAACTACGGAGACTTACAAAAGTATTTGAATATTTATTACAAAGAACTTTTATATATACCTACATATTGTATATATTATGCATATCAAACGAAATTTTATTAACACCTAATGAGATATTGTTGACATGATTATATTGGTAAAATTTGAAACCAATCTGAAAATTTATATATGTATACAGAAGTTACAATATATTTACTGCAACATATATTTAATAAAAAATTAGTATACAGCATGAATAGTTTGGCTGATGCAAAAACAAGTGACAGGCATCGAAGGATGTAAGAACCAACTGATTTATTATATATAGTTACAGGCCGAAAGTCGTGAAAAACTGCAATTATCATCATTTTTAACCGTTTATAACTCATAGCAACGTTAACCCATTTCGATGACATTTTCAGTGTATATATAACCGACATAAATCTATAAAATGTATTTTTTAAATTTTAATTAGAAACTTAGATAAAAAAATTATAAAAAGTGATCACATCTATCCTCGTGATTCCAACCAATTGCAACTTTTTCCATCTTTTTTATACGTCATCCAGTAAACTCATCCTTCTATCTTCTCAAAAAGGTTCACATCGTTCGGCTTAATCTTTAAAAAGTTATTTTGTTTTAATGAGTCTTCGAATACTTTCGTGAGCCACTGTATTTTCTCTAAATATCTTGTAGCTTTGTTGCATATCTTTAGATTTGTCCAAAACATTACGAATATAATCGTGATAATCTGATCTCATTACAGTGCCAATGAAATTTCAAATGTTTCAAACAATACACAATATGTATACCTATTTACGAAATGTTTCTACAAGTGTTTAAATACTTTTGCGAGCTATTGTATACATATTGCGTATTCTAAACGATTATGGTTGATTAACATATACCAACAATTTGTCACTACGTTTGAATAAAAAATCAAACATAACGAGCCTAAATTATATGTATAAGAGTGTTAATAAAGTTTATATAAAAGAAGTTGGTTTTAAGGATCGATAAATAGACGACTAAAAATAGTAACAGTCTACGATATTCGCATGGAGAGGGCAAAAAGTGGCACATATACATATGTAACTCACTTTTTATCATTATCTCGATAAATCTATAGTATATATACCACAAGAATTGCAATCATCGTATGCACTGTAGGTACGTACGGACGCCGGAAGTCCCGTTAGTCAACCTTAAGGTTTAAGGTTCGTTTCTCCGAGTACTGCCTCGTGTTTGCACGTGTAAGCTGTTTCATAGGTAATTATCGAATTAGTTGATAAGATTCTTCGCCATAATTGCCGTAAATTCTATCGATTAGAGAGTTACGACCACGTCAAGAAATTTAAGAACTATCCCATTAAATTAGGTGGAAATTTTGTTAGACTACTCATTATTGCTCCTTTTATCGTCAAGGATTGTCGGTATTTATGTATAGATAATTTTCAGTGAAAATTGTATAAAACTCGAACTGATTCAGATAATGTCTTCTAATGTTAACTTGATAAGTCACAGGGAAATTCCTAACGAAAGCTCCTATTAAGCAAAGTTCTTTTAAGAATTAACAAATATTATCGAAATTAACAATTTCACGAAATCTTGTTACTAACGAGATATTAGATATTATTGTGAATTACATTGATCTTGCTGCAAACTTTGATTGCGTTTGAGTGACATTTAATATTTAATAAAATCAATATTGATTATTTCATTTTTTCTTCAAATTTAAGAAATTTGTTAATGGTAGAAAAACTTGATTCGATCGAGAATGACACAAAAGACGATAGAGGATTTAAATCAAATATACTCCGAGAAAATCGTTTCTTAATCTGTTAAAGGACATTCCTTAAACAGAAACTTTTATAACTAAAATATTAAAAATTAACGGGAACAAATCAGTTTTAATTAGCTGTTTTTGAATAGAAAATTATTAAATAAAAATATTATTGCGTTTAAGAAATTAACAACCCGAATAACGAGTTACCTCGACCTTTCCAGATAACAAATTAAAGTCAAAGAGACAACAGTTTATGTGTTCAAGTGACTATCCGCTAAGATTGCAAGAATTAAAAATACATTTACCGACAATTTTTAAAGCCACTTTATATAGCTAGAAACTTGGACCGACTTGTCGGACACGATATGTACACACATATGTACATATAAATATCGTGAGTTCCTTATAGCTTCGTGTGAAAGCGCCATTCCATTCGACTCCGTCTATATGCTACAACATACAGAAAGACGAGACTCTTGTTCGCATGGGGGGTCACAGCTAGCCCTGAGGGAGCAGTCATTGACATTGAGAGAGAGGGAGGGAGAGAGACCGTCGAGAAACGTGACTAATATTGTGGCTACCTCTGTATGGAAGCTTTTCGTATTTTCTATTCACCGATAGCCACCTGTAGAGTCGCTGATCACGAGGTCGATTTAAATTGAAAGATAATTTTCTTTTGTACGATATATGATAAATTTGTTCCTTTAGCTACATATCATAACTCAAATTTTTGCAGTTCATTATAGATTAGAGATTTGAGTTTATATAACGTTTATGAAATAAAGTACTTTTGCTCGTGAAAAGTAAGATGGAATAGAAAGGTACGACTAAAGCATGCGAATCGTTATGGTAGTAACTGCAACATCAGGTAAATTATACGGTAGAGTAACACTAAAAGGTACACGCACATTATCTCAGCATTTGTTTAATTAGCGTCAAATAGGTTTAACCAGTAAAAAATGCAATTACACCGTCTTTGGAACTTTGCGCAATATCCTAAAGAATATAATTGATACATTCGTTGCAAAAAAATTGTAGACATCATGGTTTCATTATCATACTGCAGATTGTTGACGACAAAAGAAAGGGAACTAAAAAAATATTTCACAGATCTTTTGTTGATGAAAATTTTTAATTATAATTTATCGACAGTTATGTATTTAAAGTATTTTGAATGTTGGAACGGAGCCACGATTTGCTATGGTTTAATTTACTTGGTTGGTGTAGAAATTCTGGATAGTGCTAAAACAGGTTTCTTGCGAACGTCTTACTCTCGACGATTCAGTATTCGACAGTCGCTCTGCTGGCTCGTATTCGTCGAGGTTTATTGCCTCGAGCAGCGAAGAAAGTATAACGCAAATCCCTCTGATAAACCTTAAATGATCATGAGTTATAAAAATAAGCAAGATTCTACCATGCGATTCGTCCGCGATACACGTTCATCCAGGTATCTATTTCATAGTAGGATTCGATTATTCACGTAACAGTAATGAAAAATACGCGTGCGTGCACGATGTATAAATTTTACACGAAAATCTAATCTAATCCGTCAAACTGCACACAGAAACACCTGACTAAATCACATTCCAATACGACGATTCGACTCCCTACCGACTACACGACCGATCAAATTAAACGATTCCTTGTTTAAGACGATCACTTTTAAGAACGCATTTCCCATTACACAAGTCATGCAACAACGTAACTGAAAGCTGAACAAAAACATTTCTGTCGGACTCCTAGAACAATTATTCGTTGATGATCGACCGGTCACGTAAATTACAATCCTCAGACAACGATTGATCGAAGATCGTAGTTTTTTACATAAAAGCAGCGGGCTGACAAAACGAATTGTAAATGGTAAACCATGCGATGAGAGAACACTGTTGAACATTACCCTCGTTCCTCTTCGGCAGTCGGCGGTCCCTGTTGCGCGATGCGAAACACGTCCGTCGTCGACATGGTGCTCCGCTGGCCAGCACACTATTAACACACGATCACGGGTCACATATCGACGCCACTTTCCTCCAATTATCCAACGTCGAGGATATTTTCCTTGATTCGAATCCACGTAGCGATGCCGCGCACTCGGCGCGATCCACGTGTGAACGCGCGCTAGTCGTGCAAGCTAAGTACGTGTCCAGGTTGGCTGGCGCCCGTCAAGGCTAACACTGGTGCCGTGGTGTGCTGTGAGAATGGTGCGTGCTAAAGCCGATGTATGCAAGCCGGTAGCGCAACAGGTTGCGAGTCCACACAGATTTTAAACGATCCACGACCGACTGGATCCGCCGTAGCTATCGATCGTTCACGGCGATCCAAAAGCAGTGAAGAGCAACGCACGACAGCGACCAACTCACTGCAGTCTCGTGTAGTGTCGCGGTGAAGCGGTCACGCCGCACCTCTACTTCTGTTGCCGTTCTGTTCTCTTCCTTCTACCTGTGCACAGCCACGCACACCGTCATTTTTCTTTTAGTTGTGTGTACCATAGACGCTCGTTTGTCCACGGACGAAACGCGTTCCTTCCATCTACGCGCACGTACACGCCACCACACCATAGTCGGTGCTTTCGTAGAGATGCTATTAATCTCTATACATTGCTATCTTTCGGCTGTTTGTGTATTTTCATACATACGAGTTTCTCCTCTATTGCTTCGCCGCGCCGTGATTGTCTGTTTAGGTACACGAACATTTATCTCTCGTTACGTTTCTGTGTGTGAACAGGTTCCACGCGATTGTATATATATGAATATGCCGCGTGACGTGGTCACGCTTGTGCTGCGCGATGAACACACGTGTCTTTTGCGTACGCACGCGTCTCAGGTAGATGGTATTTCTTTCATTTGCATACTGTCGTAAGCGTATATTATCGACATTAGTGTTTACGTATTCGTACCTGTCTGCATATTGCTTTCTTTGGCTTAGAAAAAAACACACAAAGAACTTTTTCTTTTCACTATGTCACCGATGCAGACTTGATCCTTTGCTTGCTATGATTATGTTAGTGTTTCTTTCAGACATACATATATACACTGACATTTTTGGTTACAGGTCCCTTGCGATCGTATCCGTCCAGATGCATTTCCGTTTACCTGTTGTTAGGGACACACACCGGTATCTGGTTTCCATCTGTGTAACAGTTCACGTCTACAAGTAGAAACATTACGTTCCATTCGTGAAGCGATCGCACAAACACGAAGGATCTCGCTATATGCGCAGAAATAACATTTCTTTAAACTGTATGTGAGAAAGGCACTATAAGAACGGTTTCCTCTTGCCGTGCATCGGTTCTTATACGTCGATATTTATCCTGGCCGGTTCGTGTATAAACGTATATGAATACGTTTCCATTACCCGTGCACACGTACGGTAAAACTTTGCTTATTATATACGTATACATGAGTACCATTATATATGTACATGTTAGTACGCAACTCAGCTATTCGAATACGGAGTTCTTTCGGTGCAATCGCGTTACGATCTTCACCATATGAACTGAACTTGGAAGATATTGTATTATTCTGTGCAACATTAATAATGCATGTATTTTATACGGTTTGTATGTCTCGAAAGAGAAAAACATATAATATATTTGTTTATAGGATGAAGGTATTATTTGTGTAATTTCTATTACCATAATTGTTAATATAATCTCTCTTTACGGCAGTTGTGCCTTTTACTTTTGCCTGTTCTGAATATACCTCTACATTGTTTAATACTATTTTTTTTATTAATACATTTATGAATTTTAATATCCTTTACATTTTTTTTCCAAAATATTTGAAAGTTTAATGTAAATTATATTGTACTATATAATGTATATTATTCATATAATGTATTCTTTAAATTAAAATCTTTATAGAAAGAGAATTTGCCGATTTCATGATTTTTGAATATTCTGATATGATGTTTTGAATATTCAGGATTTTGATATTCGATTCGTACAATTTTATTTTTTCTCGGTTCTGATTTCATTCACTTATATTATCATATTGTGAATCATTCTTCTTCCAACTGGAATTTCACTCTCTAGGTCCTCAATCGCAAATCGATTTATTGCAATTACCAGTATAGAGAGAAACCGATTTCCTACGGATCGAACTGAAAATTTGAAAGGACGAATTGTTACCTGTTGCGCATGGTGCGTGTTACGTATACATATATGCCTTGCACATGCGCAGTTTGCAAATGCAAAGCTAAATATTAATATTCTTGCTGTATCATACATTTTTACAAATTCCAAACAAATTAGTATAATCTATTCATTCATTCTGTGGCAATCAATTGTATCGTTAAATCAATGATATAATACAAGTAGAATATTTGTATAAAATTTAAATATTCTACTTGTACTATAATCTTTTTGAAAGAGTACAATATTTGAATAACTATAGTAAATACTTAAATAGAAAACGTAAATATTTGAAGAAAGTATAGATCGTCGAGCAGCGTGTTTTCTATTCAGAACTTCTTGTTCAGTTCATTTAAGCTATTTTCAATAACTAAGCGGTATTAGCGAATTTACTTTATATTTTTCGGTGTCGATAATAGTTCGAAAGATATATATTTTTCAAGGCAAGGATTTGTAGATTTTCTTTTTACTAAAGCACAAATAATAACTTTTTTAGTTTTAATAATAGTGTCGCATATAAAAATGTATTATTTATAGCAATATATATAAAATATATTATTATAAAATTACATTTTTCAATTATTGTAAAAGTAATAAAAAAATGCTTAGAATATTTCTAATTATTGTAATATATGTAAGATGAAGTATAACTTACAAGAGAAAATATTAGTACTGTTGTAAGTTATATCTTAAAATTAAATAAATAAAATATGTTTCGATATGTGTATAATTTCGGTCAATACATTTCTATATGTGACTCACGTACACACTCCGGATGGAAGTGTACAGTCACGTAAAATGCATTTCATCGTCATTGCTAGCGCAGCAGCTTTGAAAGACATTATGACGACAAAGTGTTTAGCAAGTACAGATAAAAATAAACATTGCACATAAAAATTGCATTATACCACACTCCTATATTTATTTATAAAAGAAATAAAAGTGCTAATTTTAGTCAGTGTGATCATGCAAAGAGTAAAAGAGACGAGACGATGAATAATTATTAGCACGTTTGATACTATTAACAGAAGTTTAATAAAATTAAAGCATATTATGTTACGGTTAATTACAATAGGGATAGTTGTGTTCTGTGTTTCGTTTTTGCAGTTTCTTATTCTCGAAAATTTTTAGTAAATATACTAGTAAATATCTATAAATAATGAGTAATTTATTTCTTGTAATATTCTTATTGAGTTATGATGTAAACCTAAAAAAGCCTGATGAGGAAGTTGTGAAATATAAAATATGATTATATATAAAAATTGTAGAGTCTTCATTCTTCTTTCTTCCAGTAATTACGAATGTAGAGTGCATAAAAATTTGGTACATTCACGTGAACGAATAAATAGAACACGACTTGTTCGATTTTTCTACAACGTTACACTTTACGCACCTTCAATTTCATATTTGCATATCACATTATTCAGGATATATTTATCCAAATTAATTTCAGCAACAAGTTTTCGTTGATATTTCATATTGAATCAATTCAGTCACATAAATGTTATCATGTTTTTCATACACCCTGAGTGGAGTTATTAAATTATGAATACTCGATGTGTATCATATTTACATTTTATATCCCATGGACGTCATAATATACAAGACGAATACATTAATAACAAATGGTCGAACTAAATAAAGAACAATACAAATTATTATCATTGACGGCTTGTAATCTACTACTTGTATAAAATGAATTTTTTTATAGCGTTAAATAATATAATATATCCGTTGTAACATTTTCACGAATGAATGAAGAGTTGAAATCAATTTTAAGAAAAAAAAGTTAATTTTTCAAACAATTCCGCCTAATACAGAATATGTGGTCATATAATATCATTTGTTGTGATATAATAAAATTTTTGTACAATAAATAAAAGCCACGAATAGATTTTTTTCTACCATCCAGTATCGTACATATATTATAAATAAACGAGGCATTCTCCGAGTGTGTATTGTTTAATCCATTATTTGGTATTACTTAATGATAGTAAACTGATTATTAATATTCCGCTGATATATATATCTATCTATATATATAATATATATTATATATTATTAATATATATTAATAATATATATTAATAAAATAATGATATTATATAATATTATATATAATATTAATATATATAATATATATATAAATCGGAATTAATAGTTTATGGCATCATAGAAAAATTCATATTACAAAAACAAAATAGAAAAAAAATTGGAAATAAATGTTATTTCACGTTATGATCAGCTATTCAGCTTGATATCTTTGATAAAAATTTCATCTTACGATTTTATCTTTTACACACAAACGCTTTCTCGCCGTTTATTCTTATCGGCACTTGTACAACATTGACTTTCATATATTAGTAAGACTATTTAAAGTGACTTGCAATGAGAAACTTATGCTTTAGAAATTTGTCTTCTTACAATAATCTTACAAATTACAGTTGGACCAAATGTACGTCGCGATATAACATCCATTATGCGAATATCTATTGAAAATTGGAAATTATAACTACATGGCCCGTTAAACTATTTCGATGGCAATGAACGTAAAATATTGTCGTATCACTTACTTAGAGTGTTTTGTTAAATTAAAAGGAATGTAATATTTTATATTTTTTGATTTCCAAACGAAACATATGCTAAATCATTTTATATATGGTTTTGTTTGTAGCATATTTAAAATCAGCGATTAACAAATTCCAGATGTTAATATGGCTACTGTAATGTCACTCAAGGTGCAAAATATGATTGTTAGTGCAGCGACAAACTATTCACCAAAATTAAAAAAGAAAGTGAATAAAGAAACAAAGATATATAAAAGCGTCACAATTTCATCCGCATTACGTATGAAATACAGATGAAATATTTTGCCTTAATATAATGTAACAATTATATTATACATTGTTAGATAGATATACTTTGTGCACACATGACACCAATACATAATGTCGAATTTTTATAACAATATGTAAGCAGAGGTTGTATTCTGCAGACGAATATTTATACTTTACCTTTATCTTTATATTTTGTATTTCAAATCATCTTGTAGCTTTAAAACAGCAATATTTATTTAATTGTCAATTATTGGTACGATATATGTAAACTTTTCACAGTAATTTATAAAAGTATATAAAAAAGTAAGAAATATTAATCTAAATTTCATTTAACACATTGTATAACTTAAATGTTGTCTTTTTTTAAAGCATTGTGTCATGTGGTTGTATATTTCAGATAAAAATATGAGTTACGTGTATATCATAAAATTGACATTTGTTATCCAACAATACAAATGTAATGTATGTATAGTACAAATGGAAATTGTCTTACATTTCATACAATAATTTCATTAGACCAAGCTTTTATTTAAAGTTGAACTTATTCGGGCCATGTAAATATATCACAACTATGTACGTTCATACATACATATAGATTCAACAAACACACAAATTATTTGTGAACGATACATACACTAATCATTCTCACACTTTGCTGCTCAATGTACTCATCACTCTGTTTACAATTCATTCTCTACTTTGACACCTGATTTTAATTTTTTAACTAGTTTTAAATAACGAATTCTTAATTAAGAAACGAATTTTAAATGAGAACAATTCCAATTAGTTCTAATGAAATCAATAATCTGTCACATTGTGAAAACATGCTATTTAAACTACTTTTTTTGCAAGAAATATGAAATGCTGATCAAATAAAAGAATCTATGTCAGGTGTCAGGAACAGTTACTTAATTATCGTGATTCAGCTTTCGTTTTAGGAGGCCTGAAAGCTTTTAATTTTTTTGCTTTCTTTTGTTTTGTGGCACTAGCACCAGACTGAAAAGCTTTCCAACTATCAACTCTTGATTGTCGAGATTCTTCAAAATTTTTTTGCCACTCACGTTCTAACGCAGCTTGTGCTTCTGCAGATAGTTCTTCTTCTCGTTTCCTTTTACGTTGTTCCGCATCTCTAGTAGCTAATTCCCTTCTACAGAAAAAAAAGAATCACAAACTTTTATTTACAGATAATAGGATCAATTTCATAAACTATATTATTATTATTCAAATTAACCTTCTTCTCTCCATGTCAGCAAAGAGTTTCATTGTCATAACCCAAACTGCATGTCTATAACCTTCTTCTGTTTCCTCTTCAAGTATATTTGCACTTTCTGTTTTTCCCTCTTTTTTCAGTTTTTTTTTCTTTTCTACAATCTAACAAATTTTTCGACATTTATAAATGTATTGCACATATATTCTTATAAATGAGAAGGATTTATTTGTTTATTATTCATACCATATGATCCGTTCTAGCTTTTGCTTCTTCTATAACATCCATGCATTTAGCTCTAGTTTCTTCGTTTTCCAATGTTTTCCATGCTTTGTTAACAACTATAATGAAAAACAATTTTGAAAATTCATCAGTTCTTAAAATGAAAATTAATACATACTTTCAAATGCCTGTTGTGCACGTTCTGCGTCATCTTGGTTTTTATCAGGATGCACAAGAATTGACATCTACATAATAAAAATAATTTAATAACGTATATTTTCAAATTTACACATTATATTAAAGACAAAAAAGATGTTAACTTACACGTCGATATTTCTTTTTTATTTCATCTATAGATGTGGATGGATCAATTTGTAATACTTCAAAAGGGTTTAAATTAAAATACGACGAGCCAGGACGAAGTAGTCTGTCAATTTGTTGTTTAGGAGTTAATACCGAATCTCTTTTTTCTATTTCTTTCACCTAAAGAAAAATAACATTTCGTACAATGCAAAACAACTATTTGTTTAGGGCGCGAATACAGTTGTATAGGTTAGGCTTATTTATAACTCAAAAGTTTACTGAGAAAGCAATTTACTCTATGATGTTTTAAGAAATGTTAGGTATCACTTATCAAATAACGGAAAACTATTGGTAAATTGTACTTTAAATTCGATTTATTATTATTGTTTAATGCATACATAGTGACGTTTGTTAACCCTTAAAACAAGGTACAAGTGTTTACAGTTATATAACCAAGAATTGTATCAAAAACTGACTTTTACACAGATAGATGTTCTAATGATATGATGTCATTCGAGATTTACATACTTCGGAATAAAATTCATTGAATTCGTCCTCCTTCTTAGTTGGACTATCACTGGATATATTCGAGTTGGTAGCAGCCATCTTGATTGTTACTAACTTCCATGCTATTAGTGGTGCCGCCTGTGAAAAATTGATATATATTTCGGATGGACTAATCTGCGACCCGCTTATTTAGAGAAACTGATACAATATGACTTATGTATTATTGCATTCATATGCACTAATCTTATCGCTAAAGTTCTTTCAATGCATAACAGAACTCATTAATAAATTAAATTATTAAAATCAAGTAAAAAATATTTTATAGATAATTTTGTCTAATTTTGTACTTATACAATATAAAAGTTTAATAAATTTACATGTATATTTTATAATTAGGTTACGAATACTTTAGATATTTTACATTTAATTTTCTCATAAGTGCAGAAAAATCCACATTCCAATTGTTCCGGTGATTATGAAAGTGGATAAGTCAAATATCTAAAAAAATTGGATTTATCACTTATTTTACGTTGCATAGTACTTTTCAAAGTAGTAGAAATTTAACCATATTATATATTATATTGAAACAGCTGGATTGAGTTGGATGTTGAGTCATTAAACAGAACTCAATTCAGAGCACCAGACGCAAAACTTTAAATATCTCAAAATGAGACATAGGACACTTGCATAATCACCGACTCAGTTATATATAATATGGTAAATGTATTAGCTTGTGTCAAAAGTTTCTTTTGTTTTATAAGGAAATAATACCAGTACAACATTTTTTGCTTTATATTATTTTATTAAATTATGTATAATTACAATAATAAAAATAGAACAAAATGGATCATACAAAACATGGACAAAATAGAAAATGTTGTGCATCTATTATTTCTTTATAAAACGAAAGAAACTTCTGGGACAACCTAATAACAGAGAATGAAATTTCAGAAAATAGATTCGGAAAATCGAGTAAAGAAGTCATTTAAAATTTTATAGCATTTTATTAACAAAGCTTAACAACCAATAAACAAGTGAAGTTTTATAGCGGTAACAAAGATGTATTACAGGGAAATTAAAATCGTACATTCAATATATACTATAGCATAAAATTCTGTTCAAATTAATGGACTAAGATCGTTTTTAAAACTACTTGTACACGTAACTACTCGCTATTTTCCACCAGGAAACACAGAACGCATAAATAGGAAGGTGTAAACACTAGTACAACACTATAACATCTAGCATACATTACATTTTAACTAATCTAGCATGATATCTATTAGTTAGTTGTGTACTAGTGAACACCAGTTCATACATAAATGCATTTTCTTTAAATGTTATCTATGAGGGCCAGTCCGTTTAAGGAACGCTATTACAAACGCACACAGTTTCCTTGTAACATTTTACTTGCTTATTAACATACGTCACATTCATCGGATATCTAGTTACATGAATTGCAAACTAATAGTTTTACTTACACACATCAACATTATGCGATTCGTCGGCTATTCTCGTTTTTTCTAACTCTACTTTTTTTCAAGAATCTTAACGTCCTTTACAGTGCTAAAAGTTTTTTTTTTTTTGAAAAAGTAATATATATATATATATTAATGTATATATTTAAATGTATATAAATATATATACATTTGTATTAAATGCCATTAATAACTATAATTTTTATTAATAAATATATATACGTATATCAATATATTAGAAATAATATACCAAAATTTGACACGCAAAGATTTAATGCAAAATTGTGTTTAAATGAAAAGATTTTTTACTATTTTGTTGTAATATTTTATATTCTGTACATTAAAGTTTAACAATGATTAGCAGCATTATAATTTGACGTTAAGATTCTGTTATTTTTAACGAAGCGGTTATTAAAACATCAAAAACTTTAGTTCTCAACACGAAACAGTCAGGACATCGACGCTTTTCTTTAACGAGGAGTAGTATATATATAGTTTGCATTAAACGCATCATTTATGCGTATATTGATAATGAACGTTGATTTTCTTCATTCTTTAAACATAATTTGTGTACAGTCAGATGTTTCATGTTCATATGTTATGGTCAGACGTAAAGAATTTTAATAGAAATAAAAGCCAGTTTTAAATAAGAACAGATGCGTGTGTGTATAAATTCATCAAGTGCATGACATAATTTACAATTGATCAACGTGAGCATTGTACTCTAACCGTACTTCAACAAATTTCCATACACATAATAATGGAACTGATAAAAATCTAAACGATATCATACATTTTTATAGTATAGTTATACACTATGCATTCATAAATAATTCCACTTTGCAATTCTACCGTAACGAACATACAAACATCACAATAGCTTATCTCTTTTTTTTTTTTTACCACAAGTGATTATATGTATATTATAAATTCTACACGGACTAGCGATTAATGGTATGAATGATTGAAGTTCGAGAAACATTTGTGAATTGCTTGCGACGTTGAAACGTGCGCGCTTAATAAACTTCACATATTGATCTGAAAATCTATATTTCGATAACTATTGACTGCAAAGATTGCACGATATAAATCATAACAGACGATCTATGTGTATAATCTTATATGTATAATGTGTTCTCTCAGTCGATCTAGCCTGGTGATTGACTTATTAATTTATGTGTAGTCTGTTCATTAAATCGCACATTTTACAATGAAGTACACAATGCTAGCTGTACTAATAATACCTTGACATCTCTTGCTCTATGCTAGTATGTATTCTAATAGTGCGTAAAACGAATTATTTTGTTTAGGGCAACTTATTATAGGTATAATATAATTGTGAGTAAAAAGACGAAAACCTATGATCACGTACTAATGATTATGAAATTAGAAAATACTATATCTTCAAATTCTTTACGACTCCTTTTTGTTTTTTCAGATGGACTGTGACCCCACAATTTCGTTCAAAATACGAAAGTATTTAAAGACATTCATACAATCGGATCTAAAACGTGCGAAATAATTCAATTCGCGGCATCGTACATTATATCAGAAAATATCACGAAGATATTAGAATTCTTTTATAGGGACATACGATGATCGTTCAATATTGAACGTTCAGCAACGAATCGTTTGCTTGTAAACGTTTGCATCGTTTCACAGCTTGTACGCTAAACGAATAGTCTCAGTGAAGGTCCTCCTCAAGATTTTCGCTAACTTCCTTATGAAGTTCCTGTCAAAATATATATATTTATATTTATTTTTTTTATCCGTAAAAATTTACGTCTATGTAACTTATCGATATGCACCCAGAAGCTTATCGTAATAAAGCGAATATGTATACATATTCTCTATCCACTTACAGAAATACATCGTTTAGATGCGTACATGAAACGTGTGTCATACAGCGTACAATTACTGGTTATAGACATACAGATTGGTCGAATTTTCATTGATAGATTCCATAAACATACACTTATCAAGAACGCGTGATAAAGTTTCGAAAATTGAATTCTTACTCAAAGCCATAAATTTCATTTGCCATTCGATTATTGTACACTTATGTATATTGAATCAGTGGATAATGGTCCTTTGATTTCGTAATTGATCTTCATGTACCTTATTGATCTTAAACTTGCCGATGTTTTTTTTGGAATAAACTTAGTATTTTTACAATATGACATATGCTGAACATTTTCAATCATTATGTGCCGATTTGTATAAAAACATGTACATAAATAGATTGAAGCAAATCTAGTTTTTTTAGATCGTACAAATTTTATTACTTTACGGACATATTGCTATTAGAGTAGGAGGGATAAAGATTAAAAAGTGCTTCTTTGTATATTTATCGTGTTTTATACGTATAGAAATATCGTATCTTTAAAGGTTTAAAGACCTCTCTTAATAGCATTCCATGAGAAACCAAAGCACCATTGAATGTTATACATTTCTATAGGACATTAACACGGTTATTACATCTACCATGTACACACTCTTAAACACATTAGATAGATCTCTCGTATCAGACATCCGTATGTGTATGTTTATTGTAATTATACTTATATCATTGATAGTTTTTTTCGCTGGAGTGAGTCCCGGTTTTCACACACTTCAATAACTTATTTTCAATATCTTTTTCGATAAATAACGAATTTTGCTAAATATCTTCATTACTGAAAATAGTTTTAATTACTGAAATTAAAATAGATTTGATTTTATATACAACAAATAATTTAATTTATATGCATTATGCATAGGTAAAAGTTTCTGTTTTTATATAGTTATAAAAAATTTTTTATGCACAATTAACGATCAGTCCAGCAAAATAAAACTACGTCAACATTATTACGTACAATACACTATATAAAAATCTTACAGTAACACTCGCAAATATATATGTATACGCCATTGCATAACTTCATATTCGCACTTACGCACACGTATAAACTTTCAAAATCTATTTGGCACTCTCCTAGTTTCATCAAAAAGGCGAGCACACTTGCTATATTCATCAATTCAAAGACATTGCATCGAGTATAGCTTTACTCCTTCGCTACATGTAGTTCTGCTTTATACTATACCTTAAGTTCTCCTTAATATTATGCGATCATTGGTCTAAGAAGGTATTTTGTTTTACATAAAAGATATGAATTATGTCGCGACTAAATTATCTCAAGCTAATCGCAGATGCATCTGGATATACATATAGTAATTATAAATATAATTTAACCAGTCAACGTTTCAGAAACAAAGTTTAATAATGAATCTGTATAGACTATGTAACGTGTACATTTCGTGGTGATTCTTCAGTTAACTTTGGTCTTTATATTAACGTTAAGAATATAATATAGTCAATTAACATTGCATAAATAATGTTCGCGATTTTTTCTAAATTTTGATCTTTAAGTATTCAGATTCTTTTTTGATTTATAGCACAAGTAAATATTTGATTATGTAGTAATGTATTTGCAAGAATAACTAAATAATTTAAAGAAACGGTTAAGTATATATGCTAGATAACGAAATTAGGAAATATTAATGGAAAATAGATTGGAAATTATTAAGCTGCAGCGTAGTTTTTTGTGTCGAAATTTCTTCAAATATTGTACGTTTCTTTATACATATACATAGATCATAGAAGAAGATAAATATCTACGACAAAAGCACTATTCTAGACAGTCAATAGCTACAGTATGTATGTATTCCTCTTTTACGTAGATTTGCTGAATGCAGACAAATAAATTTCAATCCGCCTTGTTCATAATTTTATACGATATAATCTTGCGCATGATTGATATTTGATATAATTATTGAAATTTCCATTTCCAATATACCTTAATAGTAATATTTGTAATATTAATATTTATTCGAAGCTTCTCAAGTTTGATTCATTGCAAAATTTCTTGTGTATTTCAGCGAAAAAAGTATATTACAATGCAAAATTATCATGAAATTTGTAAAAATTAATGTACTGTTCGTGTAAGCTCATTATTTAGGGTTGCTTAAATTTTATTTTGTACGTGTTACTTTTGATATCAATAAACTGAAGGCGATCGGTGTGATAGAAAAGAACACCGTTCGAAAAATATTTTATTCCCTGCAAAATTTGATTCGCATAAGTATCGTAAGTTTCATTTTGTTTCGAGATATGAATCAATTTGAAGAGGAATGCGCATTACGAGATCATAAATTACCTTTTCGATATTAATCATCAAGTATGTCATTTGACCACTTAATCATCATTTTAGTTTCTGCATATGCCTGTACCCAGCATTTCTCTGAACTGATCCGTTATTTTCTTTCTTTGTAACAGGCTTTTGATTGGGATATAAGAATCATTTTAAACATACAAGGGGAGGGTTCCTATGGGTCACTAGGCATCGACATACATTGAAAAGGATCCACGTTTTGATAATAGATCGTCTTGTCGTCTCAATGTCTGTCGTGCATTACATATACGTGCATTTTGATTTCGAGCTGTCAGCCATTGGTTTTTTCTTACACATTACTTACGTAGTAGATGATTCATATTTTTGTTTCTTTTACGACTAGATTTTAACGATTTAAACGCTCAGTATAGATTTTTCCAAGGCTGTTATGTGTTCCACTTGAAATGTAAATCAATATCACAATAATGTGTATTAAAATAAATATTCCATTCCGAGAAGTACTTATTTTAAATATTATGCAAACTATGATTATTTATATATATGAAATATTGCAAATGTTTGTCAGAGATTTTTGATAAATTTACGTAATTCAAATTTTGATATCAAATTATGATATATTCCGCGAATTTTTTTCATAAACGGACGTTTACAGAAATTCGTTTGATTATATAGTTTATAATTTATACATTTAAATCGTAAGTTCGCCATAATTCATTATTAGATTTTTAAGTATTAAGATAACGTAGCAAAACTTTGTATAGTTTATATATTCGTATTATATTAGTTTTTGCTATCATTTTATGCACCGTTGCTTATTCTAATAGCGTGATAGATGAATCATCGATAAATCGATTAATTATATTCCACAATCAATTTAAGCTTTCATAAGCTTTCATGAAGCAAATAAATGAAAAATAAATAACGCCATAGAATTTATGGTATTTTATTAGCTATGTACGCTGAAACTTCTCAGTTTTTCATGTCTATTAATTTTTTTAAATTTATTAAAATTTATTTTTTAGTTAAAAATTGAAATATTTGGTGGAAAGTTAATTTTTTCAGCCGAGTTAATTTATGTAATGTTCGAGTCAAGTTATGTTAATGCACGAACTCGAATATTTTTCATGAATTATAGCGAATACGATATTTTATTGATTTAACAGTTTTTATAAAAACTATAGTGCATCATATAATTATGTTAGTAGATAAACATATCTTGCTTACATACATACATATGTACTTCGCTAATAAAGAAATATAAGATGAATCGTCGTTACGTAGAACAATGGATAATTTTATAATTTCTGAAAGTGTAGAGGTTGACTAAAGTGAAATATTTTATTTCAATTTGTTGTAAAAGTACTCACGTGTGTCTGTTTATATAATGTAGGTGCTTTTATATTTATATTGTATATATGTAAATGTGATAATGATGAGATATGTTTATTATGTCAAATTTCTTAAAGAATACACCCTCTTCTTTCTGCATTATTATACAATAACGTAAATGTGTATGATCCATTGTTAGCATTGTTTCAAACAAGATATACAAAGCAGTAATTCAGTTTTAATTGGAGTCGAAAGTGAATACAGCATATACATCTTGTAGTTTTTCAACTGATGATGAAAAGAAGTTCGTACAGGATATTATAAGTGAACTGCCTTCTGCACGAAGTAAAGATATTCGTAGCAATTTTTCCATTTTCACTAGACAGAAAAAATATGCTTTTATATGTTCAAGATAAATAAATTTTAATTCTGTTAGGCATTTTTCTTTTAGGAGTTTAAGAAATATTTTATGTGTATAATGTTGCATATCTAAATCATTGTTAAATAGAGCATAGATACAACAAAATAAAAAGGTATAGAATCATTTGTTTTATAAAATAGAAAAGATTATTCCTGCAGAATTTAAAATTTTACGAAAGAAAAAGACGGGAAGAAATTCGAGTATCATGATAGAAGTGAAAGACAAATCTTTTGTATTGAACTTTTAATGACTTATTCTTTTTCAAATGACTTCCAGTATGAGATTTAAAAAATCGTTATTTAAACTTAAGTGTGTTAAATATGCGCGAATAAAGCGAAATCAAGTTTGTTAGTATCTACCGAGGATACAAAATTACTTGATAAATTAGTGCAACTTAATATCTCGCACTATAATATATGCTCCTATAGTACCGCTAATAATTTTATAGTTGGTACGACATTAAACTTCAATAAACTCTATAGAAATAATTATAACATAAAATAATGGATGCAATAAATTTTTCTCTGTGTAACATCACCATGCTATACATCCTGTATTACATCAGTTACACTATCACGTACGACAACGATTATTAATGAGTTAATGATGTTATACCTAAATATCTAGTTCCCACCGTAGTCGAAGCAAAAATGTTTCTGTATTACGAAAAAGAGTCATCATTCGCAAAGCGATATTTAACGCAGAATAAATATATTATCTTACTAAATTGCTACCGTTTGTCCTGTTCGTAGGTAAAGAGAGGTCTCCTTTGTTCAACAAACTCTTATTAAGTTGACAATGCTTAATGACGGCATCACGTATTACGACCACCGAGTAGCAGAAAGCAGAGTGTTGCGTTTCACATTTAATCACTTAAATCATTTTTTTATTTTGATAAGCACATGCACGCGCATACGATATAATTTGTATACAAAGATACACAACACTCGACGATGGGGACACATCTTATAAATCTAACATTTCTCAGGATTTTCTCCATTATGAACTGCCTTAACAGAAATTTTACACCACGTTTACACAACGTTTACGTGTGAAACGTACTGGTGTAATTTTTGTATTTTGTGTTTCAACGTGCAAGCGGCTATTCCGATCGTAATCAGAAACTAAGATGATCAATTTTATTTCTTCCCTATGTTGGAATTAGTTGTTCTTGTAGTACTTGGTGCTCCTGTCGAAATATATCTTTCTTCACTTTGATGAATTTTCACATTAAAGAATCCTTTTGATAATTATTTTATTTTTCAGATCGAAAAGATGAAATTTTAGAATCACAACAAGGACATAATTTTACATAATTTCATTTTTGATGAATTATTCTTTTCTCTCTTGAAATACTAACAAGTTATTTTATAATTCTAAAAATTCTTTATTCAATAAAAATGCAACAAAAATTAATTTCTGCATTTATATTGTTATTTATTGTTGCCAAGTAGCAGATCTCTCGTGATACCATCAAATACCACGAAAAATACTGTACTAAAAGCATCATTCCAACATACGGAGAATCTTCAAAGGAACGTTCGTTTAATTATATATTTTTTGATAAAATCTATCTTCTGTTCCTTTTCCCCTCACAACTCAATGTCATATTTCCTTACTTTACATTCACGCATATTTTCTTCGAGCATTCAATTAACAAACATGATTCCAATTAGCGTACATACAAGGTGATGTATGGTTTCTTGTAAATATGTAGCGGCTGAATATCATCAGACGAAATGTGCTATAAACACAGATATGTAGATTTTTATAGAGACCGTAAGTGTGAAATAAAACAGAATTTGCGGTAATCAGTCACCATGAATGGAGAAGTGAAAGTCCTGCTCAGGCTCGTTTCTGGTACACCCCCTTCACCAACGTCCACGCTAAGATCCTTTTTACAAGGTCATACGTGGCGAGCGGTGGAGGGGGTCTGGCCGCTATGCTTGGTCCACCTCGTGACAAACTTCCATATAGTCTGGATTATGCATTATATCCTTTATCATGTCCTTTAGGATCGGATAACGGGGAAAGATTGGATACACTTTTGAGCTATTGTATTCCTCCTGTGGGAGACAGAGCATTAGTATTATTAACATAAGGTAGGTCTTCATCATGGTCTATGACAAAATAGTAAGTAATTGTAAATTGGTAAATGAAAAAATTAAAGAACTCATGACAAAAACAATTTCTGTCCACGTTTGTTTTTCTCCATGACAGCGAAAGATTGCTCTAGCATTTTTAATTTCTGTTCAATGCAATTTAATTTTTTAAACAAAATATTCATAATTATATAATAATATGTAAAATATACACAATTACTGAGTGAGTATATTTATAATCATATCGCAGAAAAACTATACCTATTTAATTAAATCATAAAGCCCTCGTGACAAAGGTTTTTATAGAACTGGTTAATTTTCATTTGGTAGGTAAAGTATAGATTATTTTTTATAACATTAATTCAACCCTGTTGTGAGTTTGCGTTATTATCTAAGAAGTATAAAAGTTTTACAAGAATTATTGTTATTATCAACCCTCTTAATTGTATTGGATCTGCCATTTGCTTGGTAAGGGAAAGTTCGATAATTTCGATTTGGAAAGAATTAATGAACATTGTGATTATATTTTTATATTTATAATAACTATTAGATTAATCAATGTTAAAACATGTTAATGTTATCACATTGAATATTTTATTTTATCTTATAGAGTGAAAAGGCAAATAAAGAGTCCCTTTACCACTATGTGATAACTAAATTTATATAAGAAATTTATATAAGAAACCTTTCATATAGTTCATAATAATATTGTGGATGTTTATGCATTTAGAATTAGTGTAAATATATTAAAAATTGAACAAGTATAGGTACATGAGATTGCTAATGACCTTCGAAAGCAACATTAAAACGAGAAAAACAAAAAGTAGACGTTTAATTGTATTTGTAAATTATGATATACTTGGATACAAATATACAATTGTATTATTCTAAAAAGTATGTTCCACATTTTTCTAGAAGCTTTAGACTAATAAGATGTAGATTAGAATTTGTTTCAAGCAATACGTTAAGGAACTGTCTGTCTAAGAAAAGCAACGCGAAAAAATCTTGATCAATCAGTGCCGGGAACTATTGTTTCTTTACGAACTTTGTCAGGTTTGAAGTGAGCATTGTGGATAATGATAAATCTATATGGGCAGCGCAGCGCTAAGTTATTCCTACTTTATTCATCTCGGTCGTACCATTTCTTCTTAAATGAAGTATCGGTATTGTGTGTACGGCATATAAAAATCTCTGACCGGCATTTTTGCATTTATAAGACAACGTGAGGAAACGTTTTTGACTTTGAACAATAGCTCCGTTGACGCAAATAAATTTTCATAATTTTACGAACAATCATTTCTTTTCTCTGTTGAATAACTTCTGTTATAGTTACTCTGTTTGGATAATGAAGGATGAGGAAATAAAGTGGGATTTACATATAAGAAATGTATATATGTGTATTTGCATGATAAAAACATAAGGAAGGTTCTGAAGCGAGCATGTTTTCGAACATGTTTTTCAGGAATTATTTACCAACTTATTCAGTCTCGATACATGTAAAAGAAAGAAAAAATAACATGTGAGGCAAAGAATAATTTGGTTTACTTAGTTTATAAATACCTTTAAGTCTCGAATGAGATTTCTCAGCCCCGTGTACTTTTTCAATAATCTGTACAGGTCGTTAGTCATTTGAGTGTTCTCCGCTTCAATTTGAGCTGTTGTCATACCTATACATACAAATAAATATGATATATATATACAGAGGAATAAATCGATAGAGAACAAATATAAAACCTATTACGTTCGGTGAAAAACATATATAACGTATGTGCTATTTGATGCAATGCGTAATTGACTTAATCAGTAATTTATTTTAAAGTCATATTGGGTTTTATCTTTTTATAACACGTTTAATATTTTCGATAAGAAGTTGAATCTCAATGTTTTACACATTATATGACATTTCATTCCAGTTATATTTATTTTCTTTCTATTTACTTTATTCTGCAGAATCGTCTATAAGATAGATAATTTTTAACACTAAAACTGTCTTAACAATTAAAATGCCCAATTTGCAATTTTTCATAGTAATTTTTGTAGCACTATATGTATGTATATTTATGCATTCACAACGATGCATTTTGGGGAACTCGTGTGATTTTTTTGCAAAATATGTAAATAAAAACTTGCATTTTCTTGAATTGTACAAGTATAATTGTACTATTTACACACCTTCCATTTTGATCTCTTTGGCGCAAGTTTTGTATTTTAGACGTCGGTAATAGTAGTGTTAATGGCTTTGAAAAGTATGTCGTAATTAACCATAATTTGTAATAGGTGTATTTATATTATATAGAAAGTAAAAAAAAAGCAATATATGTATAGTTATATATGTATAGATCTTAGGTAAAAACAGCGAAGAACTTAATTGTTTTAACCCCTTAACTTACAACTACGGGCATAGCCCGTAGTAAGATGATCGTTTTCGGCCCAAAATTCTCGAATGTAAATCATAGGTTAAGGTGTTAAAACTGTTATTCATCTATTATACTTTCTTAAAATTTTATTTTAAAAACATATATTTAACAACAAAACTAAGTTAGTAAATTATTTTATTATTACCAAATGATCATGTTTGTCTTCAAATTGTAGTGTCAATTCTGATGAAATGGATGGTTGAAATGATTTCAAGGGGGACATAATTTGACGTGATTAGTTTTTGTAAGAATATGCGTAGTGGACATACGAAGGTCAAGTTTGTTCTTTGAAATGAAATCATATATTTTTCATTACGTTAGCCGATCCAGTGCGTAATTTTGCATAAAAAAGAATAAATCTATTCATAACATGGGACCATTAACCCCTTAACCTACGATTTACGTTCGAGAATTTTGGGCCGAAAACGTAAACAAGCTCGCGCAGCCTTCGAGCCATTCGCACGACTTGTGTAGTACATACTACTGGCTATGCCCGTAATATTTACGTTTGGTCCGATAATCTACTACGTGCTATGTCCATAATATTTACGTTTGGCCCGATCATCGTACTACGGGCTATGCCCGTAGTCGTAGGTTAATTTCAATTCGAATTCAATTCAAAGTGGCATAACTGGAACCACTGCGATAACTTTTCAGATATATTTTATTTATTTTTATTTTTATTTTCGTAATATTCTCTAATAATCGCTACAACTTATTTTCGTAACATTTTTATTGAACTGTTATGATATATCTAACGCTTTCATTGAAATCATATACATTCCGTAATTCTTTCATGATTAGTTATCTCTTTGAAATATTTATAAACCTTTCATATTAGCATTTATGATATTATATATAGATAGTAACATTATAATAATAATATAATATTATAAATTAACAATATTATTTTTATTATTAAAATAGATACCTCCTCGAAAAGCAAACATATGTATGTTTAGTAATTGTATCTCTAATCTATTGATTTTCAACTTTATATTTAAACACCTTATACATTGGAACAATCCATATTTGGAAAATTGATCTTCTGTAATAGAATTTCAACTCACTTTCGAGTCTTTCAATGCGTTCTCTTTTGGTATCAGCTTCTTCGGCCAGACGGGCCGAAGTTTTCACACCCTCCCCGCTTTTGTGGGTCTTCTCCATAATGGAACATGCGCGTAGAACAAAGGCAGGCACTGTTTCCTGTTTTTCCTGTTTAGGTATATCCACCAGTGTCCAGTATTGAGTCTCCAACTTGATGACGTCCTAGAAAGATAAAGTCATAGATGCCCTTGTATATTTAGAAATATAGATCATTTGACATATTTTTGCACCAACTTGTTTACTGTAACATTTAAGCATTAACTAGTTAGATAGAAACATATTAGATTTTTTATTTTAAATGAATATTTTAATATCTTAATCTGAATTAAAATTACACGTAGAGTACTAGGAAAAGTTAGAAGCTAACTTCATTATTACGATATTTAGTAATTAACTAGTAAAATAAAAACACATTGAATTTTCTGTTCTTGAAAAATATTATATCATGGCTTAAAAACATTTTAATATTTTAAACTTAGTCAAAACTATTTATACATTAACAAAAATATTTCTACATCAACTTCTTTATTCTGACGTTTAAAGATTAATTAACCAAATACGAATGTATTGCAGAAGTTTTGTTTTTGAAGCATATTATACTTTAAATTTAAAAAATTTTCCAATATTGTCAGTTTGGTAGATCTTCTATTCAAAATTTTTTAATAAGAAACTTTTCCATAAAATTAAAAGTTAGTAACCAAAAAATAATCCCAGTTCGATGGATTTTAGTTACATAAATAGAAGTATATATAATATAAAATACATAATCGACAAGAAAAGCAGGGAAGTCTTTTTAAAAGATTGTAAAGAGCAAATAAAATAAGTATGGAACACGTCCAGAAAATATTTAAAAATAAAACGATAGGACGAACTAAAGATTCTTAAAAAGGAAAGGGTGAGGGTGATAAAGGAAAAAAGGGAGGAAAAACAAGAAAAAATGGAAAGAGGAGCAAATCCATGAGCGATTTCTGGGGGACGAAAGAAAGAAAGAAAAGGGAGAAGCAAAGGAATAAGAAACGGGTAAGGAAAACACAGGAGGATAAAGAAAGAAAAGTGGTAGGAAATGAGGAAACACTAAACAAAGACATAGAAGAGGAAGAAGCACGGAAATCTCTGAAATTGACGAAAAAGAATAAAGCAGCAGAAGAAGATGAACTTAAAGTTGAATTTTTAGGAAACCTACTCAGCAAATGGATGCCAAAATTGAGAGGGCTTCTTAATGAAATGTGGATGAAAGAACAGCTAGCAAAAAACTGAGGAGAGATAAGGATTTTTCCAATAATATAAATATCAAGTAGGGAACAAGGAAGTAGCTTCCAATTACAGAGGAGCCATCCTCCCGATCGTTGAATATGAGTTAATGACGATTTTAAGTTATCAACAAAGATTTTTGGAGGGAGAATCAGAAGATGAAAAGATACTAAAGGAAAGTCAGGCAAGCTTTTGATAAAAGAGAAGTATGCGAGATCATCCATTTGTCTTACATGGCCTAATCGATAACAAATTAAAAAAAAAAGGCAGAAAACTATATATTGTATTTAAAGATTTTAAGGTCTTCGATTTATCTGAGACAGGGAACTGATGCTCAAAATGAATGGAAATAATCAATAGATATAAATACTTGGGGCATTGGTTATCAACGGGTAACACGCTCACTAAGCATTTAAGGATCATCGCATCGCAGCGAAAGTCTGAAAAACCGCGAATACAGTAGGGAGCTTGGTGAGAAGAACAGAAACTGGAGGCTTGAAAAGAAAGTTGTAATAAATACACCAGTACAGGGTTCATGTATGGAGTGGAAGTACGGGGTTGGAAGAGAAGAAAGAAGAGGAAATAGAAAGGGCACAGAGAAGATGCCTGAAAATGGTTCTAGGATCAAATACCAATATTCCAGAATACATATGGAGAATGGAGTCTGACGTTAGGAGAATTAAGGTAGCGTATTACAGATGGGAGCAGGCAGATGAGCCATAATTCATCAAATTGCAGACCTCCGCAGAATCGAAATCGAAGCGCCATCAGTATAGAAAAGAGAAGTAATTGATGTAATGGAAGAAGAAGAAACTGAAACAGCATAGAAGATGACAAGAAAGCAGGAAAGATTTGAAGAAGAAAAAAAAGAGCTTAACAGAGGGTTAAAAATAAAAGAACAGGGAAGGATGATTGGAGCAAACCTGACAAGTCAAGCTATTGCGATTGGTGCAAGATAGGAATGGAAATTGAAGAATATCTGGAAGACAGAATGGTGGAAGAGGAACATAAGGAGCGGTAGCCAAGAATGGACAAGTGTGACAATGTGTAAAGAGCAGGGAAAAGGGCGTTTAGGGAGAAAAAATGTAAGGTATACAGAGAATATGGAGCACATACACAGTTGCTTGGAAATCTTGAAGAATTTCTATTAAACTACATAAAACTTCTAATAAATAGATAATATAAAATGCATAATGTCGTATTGAAAAACAAAGTTTCCTGAAAAAATAAAAATAATCTTTTTTCGAAATTTTATCTTAAATTCAAGAATTTTGGTTTAATTAAAGAAACATAATATAGCTTACATTTATATAGTTTTAATAAAATATCAAAAAATATCATTTGTTTATCTACTGCAAATTGTATTTTTGTTAACATATTGATAGAAAGGAATATTTCTTTGGAAAGTGTAGATAAACACTTTCAGTATTATAGTATTGCGTAAATTCTGAGAAAAGAAATACAAGGAAAAGAGTTCAGAATGAATTAGTGTCCAAAGTAATTGGCTGTTACAGAATATCCCATCTTTCCATCTACGTATATTGACACGTTATATGAAACGAATAAAAGCAAAGAAAACCATAGCTTCTATTCGGCTCGGAAAAGTTCGGAAAAGTTCGGAAAGAAAGCTATATATGTATGTATTGATTCAGACCAACTATTTTATTAGGATTCTTTCCTAATTTCAAACATAGAAATCCTTCGAATGATTCATGTCTTTTTTATCTATAAGAATATTTGTTAAAAGATCTATCGTTTCAAGTATTATTTGTATTTAAAAATTATTTATCGTTGATGTTTTGTTGATATTGTCTGTATATACATTTGTAATCGTAGGTATCAGATTATTAGGGCCGAAAATGAATTTACATAATTAGTTGTTTAATAATTAGTACTGATGACGAATTGATTTTTAAAATATTAATTTTATTGTTGGAAATTGAACCTGAGGTTTGTATCTACGATCTTAATCAAAGTGAACTTTACACCTTTCAACTCAGTTAACATATACCAATGTTATTAACATTCGATTGTAACGTCACTAGACAAAAAGATGTACGGAAGGGAACACGGTCAGTGGATTTTGCTGGACAATTGTAGACAAAGATGTGCAATTGTGTTAGGAACGAAATTGCTTTTTGTTCGCTATGTTTTCACGTACCTATATTCGTATACTATTCATATTAACGGAACCACGAAAATAATTTATTATCTCTCATAAATGTCTGGATTGCATTTGTGGTGTGTATCTGTTATGAAACTAAAGATAATCCTATTAGAATGTAACGCAATCTAGATTACTAGACTTTAATAATACACTGGAAAAGTTTACTTACATTTTCTTTCATAGAAATCCTGTTTAGTCTAGTATTAATGAATAAAATCAATATTATCTAATATATGCCATTTAATAAAATTAATATTTTTTATTTAAATATTAACACTACAACGATTCACTTCATATCAAAAATTGATAAAATATGGTTTTTATAGTATAAATGAATATAGAAGTATCGTTAATGTTAATTATACTGATATTTGAAATCTATTAAGTAATGTTTCACGTTGATGAGTATGTTATAAATTACGTAGAATCCATGAATACGTTAGATAACTTTGAATACTAATTTATTAATCTTTAAGAATACAATATTATAATTACCTTAATCATTAGTTTTAACAGGTTGTAACGTTGAAATACGTTACGAACTTGCTTGCTATCAGTATATTTGCACATGAGTTCAACAAGGGCACGTTTAGCGATCTCGTAGCTTCCGTCGAGGCGTATCCTTACGATTCTTAATCTTTCGTTTGTTTCAATCACCTCTTCTTTAGTTTGTCCACCTACATTAACAAATATAATAGAATATTTTTACACATTACGTACATTCTATACATTCTTAAACCTTCAAGTTTCTTATAAATGCATAAACATCCGCAGTTTACTAATAATCCACACGTAATTGTGTGAATGAGGTTTCTTAATTTTAAAATGTTTTAGTAGGCTAGTTTAATTTAACATAATTTTGCAGATATTTTTTAATGTATTCTCATTATGTAAAATATAGGATACAAAATAGGATCAGGTTCCAAAAATTATATAACTTAATTCAAATCGCTGAGTATTTCTTATAAGTCGATTATGAATGTTTATGCAAATTCATATTCTTATGAATATAATTAAAGAAATGGAGTATAATTAGAAATCTGTATCGTTCATTAAATATCGTCACGGTATTGTATTTTAAATATCTTTCCATATATAAACACTCGCAGTCTATTTATCACTTACGATTCAATGACGCCTTTTGAGGTCATACATTCCTATATATGCATCTTTTATCGAAGGAATAAACAAGACATTAAGCTTTCCATTTTTTGAATTGTGGTCAAATATTCTTTTTCATTAATTATTAATAATAAAAACATCTTACTCTGATGTTTTGAGAAGACATAATGCGTCAGAACTAGGATCGGCATTCTTAAGAACAATATTTATCATTTTGTGAGATAATAATTTGCCCAAGTACTATTTTGAATTTGGAAATTAATAATATTCTATAATTTTGTAATGAATAATTCTAAAAGTGATGATTAAACAAACATGAATATATGTTTCATTTTCGCTAAATATGACTAGTTTACAAAAATGTAAATTATTCATTTTAATATTTATTGAACAATCTATGTATGACATACATATATCTATTAGGGCATACATACAACAAATAAAGCTTAAATATACAATAACACTAGTACTAGTTTAATTAAATTTCATTGATATTTACTTCCACACCTGTCCATTTATTTTTGGCCATGACTCTATATATCTGATTAATTAAAAATGTACTGTTATGTCGCGTAAGACATCTGCACTCAATAAACCTAAGGACCCACCACGAAACTTTAACTTTGTAACGTCATTGTTTCAACACATGTTTTTCAGTTAATACGTTTGTCCTAAAGGATTTTCTAATTCTAGGAATGTTTTGGTTTATGACTGGTTTTTAGAGAAGTCCTTGGGTTTATTATGCGCTTTTAAAAATTGCGAAGAATGCGGATAGCGATCTAACGGAAAAAGCGGATATTTATCTAACGGAAAATCCGGTTTTTGCCCTTAAACAATGACACCAACTAGCAACATTGGTAGGAGGTTTCCTTCCCCTCTCATCACTCATTAACATTGACTAGAACCAATGGACATCGCAGATCGTTGCCCTCACCTTACTAATGGAAAGTGTGAGCAACGAATCCACTTTCTTCGTTCAAAAAACCACACCCACACCGAGCTTTCCTCTGTAATTGCATGAGAGCGGAACTCAGTCTATTCAATTGCTACTTCTGCTACATCAAGAAAGTCACCTTCTTCTTATATTCAACTGTAAGGGCCTTGCTTTACTACGAAAGAACATTCAGTGCTCATCTATGGGAGTGTCATACTTCAAAGTATCGTATACGACATTTATATCATACGTAACGGTGTAACTCTTTAGTGTATTAAGTGTTGGAAATATGAATTTTATAACCCTGTTAATCGCAGTGTTATACCACATCAATCACCCCTATTATCCCACAAGAAATAAGGGGATCGATCTGTTCGTGGTGTCGATTCTTATAATCGTAACAGGAATTTACGACTCTCGTTGACGCGCTTCCTCGCGATCGCTTCTCCCCGCGAAAGATCGAAAATACATGGTCCTTCGAGCCGAATCACGTGCCATTGAAAAGTGCACTCACCAGTGACCATACAGTGTCACGTGAAATTAACATTCCATCTACTTAATCACCTAACCAAAGGAGCAGCCATCGGAAAGGAACTCCTCCCTCGCCAAACATATACGCGACCGCACGCCGCACAGTAACGAGTAGCAACCGATTCCCGGACCAACGTCCAGTTCTTCAAGGTAAGATCGTTCAAGCTATTAAACTGAAACATGGCCCACGCTGAACAAATCAGCACATTGCGGCGGAGACGAAACGCCTTAATCGGCCGATTAACACTCACGAAGCGTCAACTCGACGAATATGAAGAGTCCGGACGGGTAAGTAAGAACTACCTAATATCTTGCCGCAAATCGTTCGACGAGAATCATTATACCAACCGTGGATGTAAAAGTTCCTACTTTAATTCTATTCATGATCTAACAACCGACCATTTGGCACATGGCCAATACCTTATTTCTAGTAGCTGGTATGAACATCTTTATCCCAATTACTATGCCGCAAACAAGTACAAGTTTTAGGAAATCGACATTTAAGATCGTACTTTAATAGGGTAACTTTCCCTTGGATTTTAAATTGTCTGGATATTAAAATTATTTGTTACTGCTGGAAGGTTACACACTTTTGGAAAATGTTAAGGCATTACACAGAATTAAATTTCAATTAATTTCAGAGATACGTAACGAACCAACATTATCGATATAATGCGTATAAATGGAAATTAAATTTTCGCACAATAACGTAAGAACATCAAGAAAAGAAAAGTTAAAAGTAATACATGTATTTAAAATTAATGTGAAATAATATATTCATAGAACGGTAATAAACAATAACTGCTTTAATCCTTTGACAATGCAATAAAATGACAAGGAGTTCAGGAATAATGTAAGAATGATCGGTGTTCTACGTTTGTTCTTCTCACACGCCAATCGAAAACTGTCTTCCGTTTTTTGTTGACATTCGCATTTACATACATACACACACACTCGCACCCGTTCAGGAATCAACCATCGGTCGCATCTCAGCATCGGTATCGGTACCTCAAAGATACTTTATATTTTTGTCGCAGTTATATTCCATTCTTAAACTCGGCATTTTTTAACGCATTTTCGTCCTCGAATGCTACGCATCGCTATCACTATTACAATTAAACGATTTCATATAATCTTCGGCCGTGCTGATTACCGAAAGTCCTTCACAATCACTCACATGAACTATCTCATACAGATCACTACGTTTAACTCTATTTATCCTATATGTCCTAAATATTTCTGTTTAAATTTGAGCTTCAGTCCAAACTGTATTCGTTCAGTAAACAGTAGGTCACTTCTTTTGTATTTCCTCACTATCAAACATTTCCGATTGTACGTTTTCTTATTGTCTTCCTGCATTTTTAATAGATTTTGCTTCGCCATTACTTTCAGTTTGTCACGACTTTCCTGAAACTCTTGGATCATCTCTTGCTCAATGAGCGTAATAATTTCTTGATCTCGTTTATATCGCATCCGCGCACAGAAAATAACCTCGGAGAACGCCGTCATACCTACACCGCGTTAGTAAATACTATTGCGATGTCGTTGTACCTTATCAACATGTTTATACCATTGATCAGATATCATTTATAGATAACTTTGTAAGCACTGATATTAGCATTTTTACAGTTCGCTCCATTTGACCATTGTTTCTTAACGCTTCCGTGGTGATGAGTATATGCTCAGTTCTTTCGTCGTTACAACAGCTTTGGATATCAAAAGAAGTAAACGCAGATCCTTTATCAGAAATAATCCGCTTGGCGTTTCCAAAAATCTTTTGTTGTCGGTATGACTATCAAGTTTCGGTTATCTCTCGCTTACAACGTCATTTTCCATGAAATAAGTTTCGTACAACTCCTTCTGAAGTATAGTTCTAATTGCACGTAATCTCGTCTCCTTTAATCGTTTTCTTTTTATCATCGTTTGTAACCGATTCGCTATAATTAATACTGGTTATCTACTAAGTACATCTACGTGTTTAAATCGTAATCCGATGTTCTGTGCTACATTCAAATTCTTCAAGCGTTAATACCCAACGCGCTACTTTCGATAGAAGATCCCTTTTCGCTACAATTTTCTTAAACGCTTTATAGGCTGTGACAATTTTAAATCTAATCCCTAACAAGTATACATGTAATTTTAAATTGCATTAATTATTACTAGATCTTCTAATACATAAGAATGGTATTTCTTCTTGTTAGTCGTTTTTGTTACAATAGTAATAGACTGGATGAAACCTATCCTTTGTCATTCTATAACCTGTCAGTAATAAGTGGCATCGGAAACTAATTTCGTTTAATTCGTTTGATTAATTCGCGATAATCAATACAAACTCTGTGCGATACGCCTTTGTTTGCAACAATCATTACTGGATTCGCATATTCACTTCTACTCGGCTGAATCACTCCTCTTCTCAACTATTTGTCTAGCTGTTTATTTAAAATATTCTTCTCCTTTGGAGCTAATCTATGTGATTTCAAATTCTCCGGCGTGGTCGGCGATTCGTCGTCCAATACTGTTACAGATTTAGAATTCGTGTTTATCTCGATCGCTGGTGCGTATTTCACCATCATTGCCTCTAATTTATCTTTATATTCACGCTCAACGTCTAGTTCGTCTCCGTTATTTTCTTCTTGCTCCTTCCTCCCCTCGATGATTTTACTGGTGTCACTGGTTTTTTTTCCTGTAGTATTGGCGGTACTTTTTCTGTTGTTATTAACTCACTCTGTCTCAGTATCACCTCAACACTTCCCAAAAAGTCTTGTCTTAATATCGTGTGTAGAATCGTGTCAGTCGGCACCATAAAAGTTCAAATTTGTATGTTTCAGGGTTTATCATCATGTTCTCTTCGAAGGTGCCGATCACTTTCGTAATTGCGATGCCGACTCCCTCAATGTTTCGTCGGTGTCTATCTTTTCTCATTAACGTTCCATTTCATTTTCAAATTTCACGTTCCAATTGGAACGCATTGTACCTCACCCGATTTCAATTTCGTGTGTATTTTTGTTTCTCTTTTTTCGCGTTCTCTTGTTTCATGTGTATTGTCCTGAACAGCGCTCGGGCGGCAGTTCGCAATTTGTCCGAACTTACTGCATCTATAGCATTTCGTGCCTTTTCCGCGTTCAGGGCAGCTTTTCGTCTTATAATCGCGCATGCCACAAATATTGCATCACAACGTTTTGTCTTCTTCATCAGGTTTCTCTTTTCTTACTATCCCTTTTGGTTCCAATTTTTCTTTTGCATGCGCGTTGGATTGTAACTTTTCTTTAATTCGGCCGTAGATGTCTTGATTGTTTTTCAATTGTTGTATCGTAGATATATGTGTCGGGTTAGCGTTAGGTTTAGGGGCGTGTAACGAATCTTCATTCGGACTAGCCATCGTTATTGTACAATAGAGATTATATTTACTGGTATAAATATGATTTTTACAAAGTTTGACAAATAATCGTGGTGATTAGACACTCGAGATATTAAAGACAATGTTCTTAGGTTCAATAACGAATCCACGGTCAACGGGGTAATTCTTTGTTAAACGTAGAATATATTTTGAGGCACAAAGTAACGTTTGCTGTGACGCTCGGTACAATAATACACGTAAAGACGATGTGCAAACTTTCCAAGGTGATCGCACGAATAAAAGACTGATGGAAATTTTCCTCTCCTTACGATCGTGTTTGTTCGTTGCATATTGGCCGGGGATACCAACAAAATTCCAGCCGCCGTTGCTAGGCAGACCCGCGTAGAGCTGACATTGCTCCTGCCCGGGGTTTGATTGTTAATACAACGTGTGTCCCACAATACTGGCACTTCTCTGTTAGGTAAAAACGTTCATCCCGTGATCGTGGCTACGTTCGGCGACCAGTTGTGTCACCTCGAGCCCGAGTCCACTGTCTCAAATCTCGGGCAAACATAACAACTTGGATCATAACAACTATTTCTAAGTCTTATCATTTAAGTATAGCTATAATAAATAGTCTAGAATAAAGTATTGGGGATCTTCCCAAAAATTCCAAAAGAAAGGCCCCGATGTCCTCTCATCTCCGACATATATATATTTTGCCTGATATAGAAACATTTTGTTCAGTTTTCTGTCCGGTATTCCGGCGATAATGTGTTCTATCGCGCGTTGACTTAAGCGCGTTTTTCCCATATTCCCCATGCTGGCTATTTCCATCATTGCAAACACATTGCTGTCTTCCCGTCTCGTTCGGTTTTCGTTGTCGACAGCTGTGCATGTGTCTGTGCGCTATTTCAGCACTATTCTAAATTCATTTCTCAGTCTTGTTTTCAAGCTTGTCCACGATGTAATTCCTATGTGTGCTGCCACAAATTATCTTGCCGATCCTTTCAACATTCGTTTTCCATAGATAAACATCTGCAAATTATTCCACTGCAATAATGTACCTGTTTGTTTGAAATGATCAATCCACTTACGTACTGATAGTTTATCGTCGCCAGTAAAATATGAAAGTGATTTCTTGACGTCTCGTACTATAAACGTGTTTGTTTGCGCTACTGTTTCCATCTTATATTTCTTTTCTTCGTGTCTTTCTTTGATACTATCTTTTCCTCATACTTTCTTTCTGATTCAGATTCTTTTTCTTCCGATTCCTCGATTTTCTTCTCCATGTGTCGTCTGTCTTCCTCGTACCTTCGCTTTCTTTCTACTGGTGCTTAACTGTAGTTCATCAGTTTTTCTCTCAACTCTTTAATTCTCATTTGGTTTATTCCTTCCATTTACGTTTTATTTGCTGCTTTCGTTTCTACGACGATTCGGTGTCATTCACTTTCTCCTACACTTGCTTACGAGTCGCTCGAATAGCGTCATGTGCATATTGCAATTATTGTTTCCTTATCCGTATTCATCGTTACGTGACTTCCTTTGCACCGTCAATTATCATTCACTTTACCTCTTTCACTCTTTCACTTTTCATGAAAACTGCACGGCCTTAGGACACTTGGTTTTGCTTTACGTCGATCTTCACCCGCGAAAATTTCGACCTCCTATTAATCCAGATTTCTTATCAGTTCCGGACGAGCTCTCAATTTTAGGATCGAGGTTCCATCACTGTTTTTACCACACGTCAATCGAAAATTGTTTTCTTTGTTGATCGCGCGGTCAGATTCGCATTCACACGCATACACAACAGTCACACTCGATCTGGACTTCACTGTCAGCACCTTACAGATGCTTGACACTTTTGACGCGGTTATATTCCATTCTTACATTAATGATTTAGAAATTAATTACGTGTTTAATCCGAATATTTCCTGCATTTTTGGTATCGGATACAAAAAATATACACAGCACTTTTCACTTTTTATAGGAAATAAATATTGATTATTTGTCATATATCACAGTTACAGAACTTGATACCTATGATAACCTGAAATAAAAAATGTATTTTAATAGATATTATTATAATAGTGATAGTGTTTAAATATTTGGTTTCAATATTTAATATCTCTAAGTTTTGTTACTTTTTATCACTGCCGGTAGTTTCAAAAGGTACCGGTGACCGATCAATATAAAATTGGTGGATGTAATGGGATGAGATAGTAGATCTGTAATATGGACTCTTAACTTCGGGAAATCATGCGTTCGCATGACAGTTCCCTATATCTATATATATATATGTAGCAGATCAATTGTATATCAACCCCAACCCATATTAAATAACATGTCGGAAATGAGGGGACATCGGGGCCCTTCTTTTGGAATTTTTGGGAAGATCCCCAATACTTTAGTCTAGATACTTTAGTCTATTTATTATAGCTGTACTTAAATGATAAGACTTAGAAATAGTTGTTATGATTCAATCCTATTATGTTTGCCCGAGATTTGTGACAGTGGACTTGGACTCGAGGTGACACAACTGATCGCCGAACGTAGTCACGGCCACGGGATGAACGTTTTTACCTAACTGAGAAGTGCCAATATTGTGGGACACACGTTGTATTAACAATCAAACCCCGGGCAGGAGCAATGTCAGCTCTACGCGGGTCTGCCTAGCAACGGCGGCTGGAATTTTGTTGATATCCCCGGCCAATATACAAGGAACAAACGCGATCGTAAGGAGGGGAAAATTTCCATCAGTCTTTTATTCTTGTGATCACCTTGGAGAGTTTTCACATCGTCTTTACGTGCAGTATTATACCGAGCGTCACAGCAAACGTTACTTTGTGCTTCAAAATATATTCTACGTGTAACAAAAAGTTACCCCGTTGACCGTGCATTCGTTATTGAACTTTGTCTTTAACATCTCGAGTGTCTAATCACCACGGTTATTTGTCAAACTTTGTAAAAATCATATTTATACCAGTAAATATAATCTCTATTGTACAATAACTATGGCTAGTCCGAATGAAGATTCGTTACACGTCCCTAAACCTAACGCTAACCCGACATATATATATGTCGGGTTGTGATTGGAATTTTGGGCGCGTAACAACTCTTCACGTGGATTAGCCATTGTTTCACAAAGCCGAGATTATATTTACACGTATATACAAGACTATCACAAAGCTTAACAAATAATAAGTCTAATGAATAATAAGTTTGAATAATAATGAAGTTAGTGAATAATAAATTGTACGAATAATAAGTTTAACAGATAATAAGTCTAATGAATAATAAGTTTAACGAATAGTAAGTTTAATGAATAGTATGATTTACGAATAATAAGTTTAATGAACACTATTAACAAATGTTTTTGGGTTCAAACGAATCCACGGTCAACGGGATAACTCTTTACTAAGCGTAAACTAATCTTAGGCGCAAAATACCATTGTTGAAAATGCTCGATGTGTCATTCTCCAAGGCAATCGCACGAATGCTAGCCTGATGGAAATTTTTCGCTGTACGATTTCGTTTGTTTGTTATATGCTCGTTAGCAACATCTAGAAAGTTCCAATCGCCGTTGTTAAGCAATTTCTGCCTGGAGTTCGATTGTTAATACAACGTGTGTCCCATTATATTGGCACCTCTGAGGTAAAATCACACGTGGCTAGGCCCGTTCTCGAGGCCGTATGCCGCCACAACCACATTTCTAGGGAACACCATACAACCACTCCACACCTCCGTTAGGCAAAACGTCCATCCCGTTACCGTGGCTACGTTCGGCGACCAATTGTCACCTCGAACCCAATCTCGCTATCACAAATCTCGAACAATTACAGCTATGATAAAATCTAGGCTAGAGTACTAGAGGATGTTCCCAAAATTTCCAAGGAACGGCATCGGCTTTCCTTTCATCTCCGACATATATGATAGATCCTCACTGCTACTAAATGCAATGTTCGGCAATTAGTACGACAATGTAAATAAGGTATATAACTAAATATGTATATTTATCTATATACTATTAAGCTTAAAAGCGTTCTACGAGTGAAGAAACAAACGACCAGTGCCTTTTAAGGAGGATTATTGATATTAGTTTGGGATAGATAAATGATGATGCTTCCGTAAATAGGCGGCAGTCCAGATTGTATCGTCGTGTGTGAATAACGTTTGTGATGGCTGTCTCAACAAACGACCCGGAATGTTGAGAGACTAGCTTTGGAAGTGTTAGTGATACGAGATAGATGCGTTCCTCGGTGCCAAGTGTGAGACTATTATCATCTAAGCAAAAATGCCAAAAGATGGCAGACATAGCATGAAATTAACGGAAAGTTCTCGAGAGGTGCCAGGTAAGCGATAAAGATGTTATGAACACTCTGTGGGTGGCGTTCCAATGAAAGACATTGTAAGGCTCATGTGTTATTTATCCTGCGAATTTAAGTACATATCAAGACGCCCATAATAATTAGAGGCTTAGGTAGAAATGTTGCTTTGCTAGGATCGATCGGGAATCTTTACTTTTATTGGAGAGATATCTGCATATTAAGAGTTGATAGAGTGATCAGCACTGACGGACCGAACAAGAAAAGATAATAAGATTCGGAAAGAGAAAGAAAGAAGGCTGGCGAAAAAACGTAAAAGGTACGTAGTCTAAAATACAATAGATGAATATTGGGTTGGAGCCATCGATTGCTGAAAGCATACGATTTTTTGAGAGACGAAGGATATCAACATTTATCTATCAACCGTTCTATCAACTTCATAGTTGTTAAAATTGGAGCCTACACTCAGACACTTGAGTCTCAATGGAGGCCACTTCGATTACGGCTTCAAAGGAGATGTGTTCGAGGGAACAACTTAGATTATCACCTTTATGAATATTTATGCCGAAGAGAAGACAAGAAGAAAGGGCTTAATTTGTTAATTCAAAAATGATTCGATCAATTGGAGTAGTTTATCTAGGAATCGGATATTAAACTACTGGCCATTATTCATTCTTAGAAAGCCGAAATGAGAAATAAGTAGGACAGATTAGATTAAGTTAGGACGAGTAATTTCGCCAAAAATATCGAACGGAAGATCTGTTAAATATATAGATAGGGGCTTGTATCTTCCAAACGCATGATTTCTCGAAGTTTAAATTTCATATTTCAGGTCTATTACCTCGCCCAACGATGCTCACCAAATTTCATCTCGGTCGCTCAACGGTACCTTTAGGAATAATATTCTTTTTTGTGTATTCTATACTTTTTAAGAATAAAGTAGTTCATAATTTGAAAAAAGATATTTGGAGAGATACAAACGTGTGGAAAATATGAAGAAAATAGCAGATATAATAATGAAATTCATAGCTTTAAATCTTCTTTGAGCTTTAAATCTTCTTTGAGCTTTAAATCTTCTTTGAGCTTTAAATCTTCATTGTTAAAGGATTAAGTAATAGTCGAATTGATTTTGACTAGATAGTCATGATTAAATATAAATAATTGTGATTAAATAAATTGTCATATGAGAGAACATTTTATAATTTGCTAAATTTAGTACAAGTAGATTTAGCACAATAGATTTCATTCTACAGTAAAATACAGTGAATTATTGAAATAAATTATATAGTTCTTAGAAATTAATTACAAATGATAATTTACAAATCTATATGTATATATGTACATCTAGGTTCTTTTAAAAACACTATGTATATAATATTTTACAGCAACTTACTTGATGTTCCTTCATCCTTTACATCCTGAACGATTCTCCGGACACTCTGTGTGAATTTGCCCATGAGATTCGTGCCTGCTAAAAAATATTAACAAACAATTACTTAGAGAAGTATAAATAAAGATGTTACAAAATTTATCAAAAATATATTGAAGAAGTTATTTCTATTCTATAATTACATTTTTAATTCCATAAAGCTCGATGTTGTATGTATAACATTGTGCTTTAGTAAGTTTCTAATTAACAGAACAATAAATGTATTTATTATCAGTGAAACTGATCTCAGTGCATTATGATTTCTATATAATATTATTAATATGAGTACTATTAATGAGTGATGAAGGAAGAATTTCTTTTACAGAATAAAAGAGATTTGATCTTGGAAGGGTTAAAAGAAAGATGAGGTATTCTGTTAATTATTAATTTTTAAATATCAACCTATATGATCGTTACATTTGTTTTGATTCTATATATTAGAATTGGTTTTTATATCAGTGTCAGCATTAGAAAGACAAATAGTTTGTTTTTTACTTGTTGCGCTATTTGCATATTACATATTCAGGAGGTAAATGTTTTTGTCAGAAGCAAAAATGTGTGTTGATGTATGTTTATGTTGGATGGCATAAAATGCGATAGGGCAAGAGAGTGAATAAAGCTTCTTAGTCGTAAAATAGAGAACTGACCTTAGGATCGCCAAGGTAGACCCTTAAAGGCAATTAAAGTTCTCCCGGCTGATAATCTGTTGTCTGTAATATTTAAGAGACTTCTCTAAAAACAACACTGTGTCAGATATAACTTTACATCAGACTTCCAACTAGCAAACTAATTTCTCCTATGTGAAAATGCAGAATTTATCTGTATACTCTTGCTGTGTATGTACAGGATGTATAAGAAGTGACTCTAAAAATCACCGTAGAGTGATTCTGTACCTCTGGATCTACATAATTTTCGAGGTCAAAGTTGTTTTTATTTCAACGTATTCTACTCGTTACGAGGAACAAAATTCTCACAGGTACCATGAATCTACTTCCTCATTAAATGTGAATATAAATTGAAATATATTGCGAATAAAGTCAGTTTGGGAATTATTAAAACTTTAACACTTTTTTCCAAAAGAAGAGGTTTTGTGACCTATGCTTCCTTTCAGACTTTTGTTGTCAATAATAATCAACAATAATCAATAATAATCAATCAACAATTTTGTCGTCAAACAATAGTCTGATTAACTTATGTTACATTGATCAATTTTCTTATACATATACATAATGTCGGCATAATATCTTCTATTGTCCACACGATTTTATAATCTTTTTATACTACAATTAACGATAATAATTTGTACATAATAATAACAATGTAAATTTATGCAACGAGCAATTACTTATCATACATACTTATAAGAATTTTCTTCGTGTGTGTACATGTGAAGGGCAGGAGAATTGGGAAGTCGATATATTTCAATGGAACCCTTCGTCTCATATTAGTTGCACGTCAGACATAGATATTATAAAGGAAGTAATATTATACAAGAGGTGGCACTCTGAACAAAACAAGTACTTTAGTAGTCTGGATAAAGACTCAATACAGAGTACTCTTAATACCGTAAGACTATTGTAAGTAAGAAGAAAAGGAGATGGGTGATAAGTAACTTTCGTTCGTAGTATTAGATTGAAAACATAATTATATAAATTTCAATAATAACTTTACGTTTTAATATCAGCAAATACAATGATTGCACAAAATTATAGAATATTTTCGTACAATGTTAGAGTATTGTGTGCACGTTTGTGGTGTTCACTCGATGCACAACACTTGTCATCCGCCGAATAAATATAAGTGATTCAAAAAAGTGGACTAGCCTCGAAATGATGGATTATTCACTGGGTTACGCGCTGCCGCCAATCCCTTTGACTTCGGTTTTAGCGTGGGGAAACTTTTGCACAATAGTGCCAACTCGCGTCATTTGGTTTTGTGAAGGACCACTCTTCGTAAATCTCACAGCTTTTTGTATGGTGTCGACCTTTTTGGAACGAGCTTTTCGTTGATCTGATCTTTCGATGCTTAGTGACCATCTCATGAAGCCTCGGCAGATTCCTTCCCATATTGTCGGGAAGGAATCGCGCGAAAGGGAGAACATTATGAGATATGAGCTTGTTTCCGCATTCCTCACGTCCAGCTCTGTGCAGAGGATATAGTGTGGGTGAGGTCCAATACAGTGATGCTCAATATAGTGAGGCTCCCTGCACTCTTTTTGTGTGAGGATCTGTGGCGCGTACGGGCCCACGATGCGCCGATCGCTATTGATGACGTAGGACATTTCTAAGCCCTGCCGAAAATTCATAAATTGCGCAAAGTACTGCAATCTCAAGAATAGCAGCTAGGCATACGCAGTGTAGAGCTCGGCCTAATATTCAGAATGAAAATGTGCGGAAACTATGTCGTAGAATTGGTCGTTGGAGCAAAGGAACAAGCATGAAATACGATTCTAAAAAATCCATGTGCTGATGATCAACGAATTTGACCTTCTCGGAACGAAAGGTAGACGCCTTGACACTTATATACCGAAGCATAGGTAAAACCGCCAAAAATTATGTCGTGAAAAATGAAGATGAAAGAGAAGAAAGTTTTCGTTCTGCGCATGTGTGACATGCTATGAATGTCTCAAACAGAGACGGAGACACTCTACTTATCTCGGTCTGTTTTACAGAACGAGAATCTTGTCTTCCACGTTGCTTTTTTCACGATTCAGTTTTCGGACAGTTTCACTAAAGAGAGTTGAGATCTCTTTACATGATCGTGCATCACGCACTTTCATGTGAACCAAGAGCAGGAAGGAGATGAGCGATAGCTGGACGAAACTTGAAGTTTCGAAACGAGTAGAGTCACAGAAATTCCTCGGGGTAACCTTCGACCGATCAGATCGCTAGAATTAGTTTAACTTTCGGAAGTAACCGCGTTTATGACACGTTCGACTATTGAGAACACGATGGAAATGGAAAATTAGAGGCATTGTTAACATTATTAGAACCATTCTAAGTGCTAATATCTCGACTCAAAGATAGTGTCTAGTTTCTGAAAGCTGGTGTTATAAAATTACCTTTTTTCTATTTATTTTTAAATTTACGCTCCTCTTAACTTTGCATAACAGTTTTGAAATTTCATATTAAAATTGAATATTGTTTACAAATTCATATGGTTATAATACAGAATGTAATTTTGTGATATTTACACATAATTCTCTTCATAAATTTTCTATTTTCTATAATAAGTTTATTTGATTGATAATGTTGCTTAATTGTATATTGTTGAGATCAAAGCTATAGATTATGTGGAAAATAAATAAAGTTTGTAAATAAAAGAATCCTGAAGGATACAATTTATCCCTACATTTTATACGACCCGTTTAACGTATTTGCGTAGTAAATCTGTGCTTGCATTTACAAGCATTAGGAGAATATAATTTGGGTTCGTGATTTTGGCTGCATGCCAATATGGAGGGTAGCGTAATGTCAACGTAAACTCATGCCACAATTCCGAACAATAATCTTCTTCAGCGAATGATCATGGGAATTTATCCGTCATATGATTCCTTTTTATATTCAATGAGATTAGCAATTTGTAATGTTTAATAAATTTCACCATTCTTTATTAACGTAAATTATATAAAAATTGAGTTTAGAAAAATTAAAATATTTCAAGTAATTGAATTAAGTTTCAAGTAATTGAGTATGAAAAATATATTTGAATTAGAATAATTTAATACTTTTTTTTAGAACAGATATAAATGAAGTACATATTATGCTTATACTAGATACACGATAAAAAGTATAATTCATGTATTTCTAAATATCCTTGTTTGAAATGTTGTCTGTCGCGATAAACTTGCTGCAATATTTTTTCTAATGATATTTTAACATATTTCACAAATAGTAATTAAAATGTACAATATTGTATGTAAAATACATATAAATTATTTTACATTATTCGTTGCATATGATTTCCAACATTCTGCTTCCAATTTAATATAAAGAAATTTACTAGAGAGGATTAGCATTAGAGTAACTAATATAACGAAGCATATCTAAAAAAATAAAAAAATATATTCATTTAAATACATATAAAGTAGTAGCAAAGGAATATAGAAATACAAAAAAATGTAATTAAACATATATTAGGTTGTCCAAAAAGTTTCTTTCGTTTCATAAGGTTATTATAGATGAACAACAATTTATGTTTTATATTATTTTATTGAATTAGGTATGATCCATTTCGTTCTATTTCTATTATTACGTTCGTGCATAATTCAATAAACTAATATAAAACAAAAAACACTGAGCGTCTATTATTTCCTTATAAAACGAAAGCATAAAATCTAATAAAATATGCATGGTATTTCATCCCCACCATATTTAATATTTATCCTTAAGTAAAGATAAAAGTTCATTAAATATGCAAAAAGAAGAAGAAAAAAAAATGAGGACCTAAAAGTTTCTCCTTATGTCCTCTATTTGTCGAGCAAACAGGGTGTAGCGTCAAAGATAGAAACATCACGTAGAGGTCCCGCTGTGAATTTCAATATTCATGTCCAAACTCTGGAAGGTGCAACAGGAGACAAATTCTGGATGACATAGCCCTCACGATTTCGCGATGGGACAGCATAACGCCAATCCGCCGATGCCATGTTCTTGCTTCAAAATGTCTACTCGTTTCTGCGTAGCCTTTCTTCGAAGTAATCTCTTCGCAAAAACCAAAGCTAAATAATTGACAGATAAGACGCTAGTCGAAACGTGTCAACGTGTGACATTTGATTTTAATTTAATGCGCCTGTTTAGGACATTATAAAATGTGGAAAAAAATGGAAAAAAATTATTTTTTCTTTTTAATTAAAAGCTCTTTCTTGAAGTTTATCTATTTCATTTTTATCTTAAATGTATGTGAAAATTAAGTTCTCTGCAAAAATAGAAATGGAATAATGATAACCAACATGGAGAAAATAGAAGGCTGTAATAAGATCATAGGATGTATACTGCTGATTATTATAGGTACTAGAACACCTAACTATATTTATTCAAAAACTCTAGCAAATTTTACTTTATTTACTATTTTATATAATAGGCATATATAATGCAAATGAAGTAACAGATTTAAAATAAAATAATTAGGAAATAAAAATAACGAAAAATATTCTATCCATGCTAAACATTAATAGATATTCGAATACGCAATTTGAAATGATATATTCTATAAGATACAAAAGTTAATACACATATTCAAATGTACAAATTCATTTACAATCTATTCGAATCCTATGTTATATGCCTCAAACACAGTATAGAATCAAAAATTATGTTAGATTTCTTTAAAAAATTCTCTAAATTTAATTGAAATTGAAAAAATTTGTCTTTTTAAATATATACATAAATCAACAAACAAATATATTTTTTCATACATTTAATATAATTTTCACCATTCATTTTTTTAAAGGAGAAATTTTTGTTTTTGCCAATTGTGTTGTGATATTGATAAATACTATGTATATTTACAGAGTATGTGATTCGAATAGAGTTCGCAACGAAGCTTTTATTCGTTTCTTTGGTAATTTATTTTTTTTGCCTTTGTGTTTTAATTGCTTGCAAATAAAACACGTTTATGTTAATTATTTACGTTGAATTTATTTGAGAAGTTCTTCCTTCTTTTTTTTCATCAGATAATTTGAATCTTTATAGAGAGAAGTGCATTGTACATTCTTCGTTACAAAAAAAAATTGCAATTTTTTATTTGATTTCGGGGCATGTGTAAGAAATTTGTATAAACATTTTTTATGTGTGCTTTATTTATTAATTATTTATGGGGGCAAAGGATTTAGGGGAAACATTAATCCTCTCTACTCGAAAATTCCATGAGGCAGTTTTCGATATGCTATTATGGATTTTAATGACTAGGCAGATATAATGTTTAATCTACGATTTTTCTTACAAAAAATGTGTAAAATGGTTTATGTTTTCAAATGTCATAATCTTTTCTACAACTTGTACGAGGTAAGCTACTGTCCATGTATCATTCAATTTGAAAATCCATGTACACGCCGTTGCTTAGGCTAACCAACTTTCGCTCGTGTAAGGAGGTTTTCTTGCGCACAAGGATATTTCGGCTAATTTTTAATCAACAATAACTAAAAAACAAAGCCAAAAACGTAATCTTTTAATTCTTGAGTTTCGTCTTATTTCAGCTTCAGGAATCAAGCCCTAAATTTTCTGACACCTGTAGCCGAATAGTATGTATACATGTCACATATTTGTTAAGGTAGAAAATCGTTTTTCCTAGTTCCTTTTGTACCTAACAAAGAGATGACAAGAACTACGAAATCTCGAATGAGTTGGCTATATGTACTTCCGACGTTTTAGGTTGATGGTAAAACAAGCCCAACAGGATTTGAGTACGTGGTCCCATTGTTTTCAAGAAATTAATGTTTTTCTTATATCTTACTTTATAAAATTCTTTTAATATTAAAATTATGTCTTTTTACTATTAAATTTTTACAATTTATTTTGACAAAGTTTTTATTACTTTTATTTATTATGGTTCTCCTACATGTTTTTAGAATTTTATGGACGTAATAAAAACATTCGAACATAAGAAATTGCTGCGCTAAAAACATAATTTCTCGAAAACAAAGGACCATGCATTCAAATCTTTTTAAGGTGTGTTACTATCAATCTAAAGCATCGAATGCACGTATGTATAGATATCTCATTCGAGATTTCAGAATTTGTCACCTCCTTGTAAGTATGGATTCTCAACATATTACGATGAAAACGCGCCTTGCATCTTGACCTATGGCTATTAATCGATTTCCGTTTTTTGTTTCATTCAATATTTTGTAGAGAGCTCGTGTGCGTGTAAGACAAAGATCATATTATTAAGTATAGTGTCATTTATACCCAAAACATTCGCGATTTATTTAGAAATAATTATATTAACATCAATATTAATTTTTTAATTGATTTTTTTAAATGTATGTATACATAATAGTTATGTACTCTTGCAAGATTGTTTACATTTTCCTATGATTAGAATTAAAGATATTAATTAGATTTCTAATTGTTCGAAATATGTGAAAACATCTTACAATACTATCATTTCAAATAACAATTTTCGTTAATGTTAAGGATAGTGATTTAAATAATATTTCGAGTATTAACTGAAAAATTGAATAATAGTTTTAAACTTCTGGTATCCTCTGTTCAATAGCAATGAGCTCCCATTTTGTGAACGTTCTATTATGTAAACAATATATATCCTATTATAGTACTACTAAACACAGAAAGTGTTTACATATTTGCTTCTTTTGTACGATTTCTGCTAACCATAGACGTAATTAATGAACGAACACGTAATTAGAGTTCATTAAAAAATTAAGTTTAAAAGACTATAGTAACGTGGTGGCAAATGCCTGATTGAGAATGAAAAACGAAACACCGAAAAAGCGTGGGCGAAATTTTTACTGCTTGAAATAATAGTAGACAATGAGAAAGTAGACTTAAGTGAAAATGGTATATATGAAGTCATTGCAATAGAACATAGAATACCATGATGTAACGATTATAATAATCCCAATGTAATAGAGCGATGCCGAGCCGATAAAATTACGATAATTGAGCTCAATCTCTTGATGAATTTATTATTTTGCAAAATGTTTTAAATAATGTTCAAGAAACAAATAGTCAAGATGAAATCAATACCAGCAGTAACGAAGAGATATCTCATTTGGAGGCATTCAGAAATTTGGAAGCAAGACTGAGATGGCTTGAGGCTCATGATTTAGTTAATTAATTTAATTTCATTAAAGAATTGAACAATATTGTCCTTTTGATTTTGTATTCTATGTATGAAATTATCTACAAATAAATTGTATTTATTGTGCATGTATGCCAAGCTGACACGCGTGACATTGTTGAGCCATCAGCAGCCAAGCTGCCGCGGCTTTTGCTTTTGTCAACATCGCGTCGATCACCGAACCCGATCAGGGTGTGACGGACAGTTTACAACGAGCCGGTCGTCCATGAAGACGATAACGTGCTAATAGCGAGCGTTCTTATGTGAACACTTTCGTCCCCAATTGGTTGATATAACGGAGTTGCTGTATAACTTGTATATTTAAAGTATATTGTAGTATATTATATCTTTACAATTTTATTCTTTGGAATAAGGACTAAATGAACATACGGACACTGGTTTATTGAACTTTCCCTGTCTTTAATTTGAATTACCATGCGAATATATGCTATGTCTTACGATGAAACTGCTGTATTGGAAAAGCATAAATGTTAGAGAAAACGAAAACTTAGCTGTTGGACAAAAGAATTTTATATTCGGACTTTAAAAACAAATTTTATTTAAGCTTCAAAAGGATTTTATTTGAACTTTAAACAGAAACTTGTTACTAGATTTTTAGCAGAATTTTCATAGTCAACTTTAAAGAGACTCATTCCTACTTCGTAAATTTCCACGAACGTTTTAAAATGTGTTTCGTAACATTGAATTTTTAATCGAAGTTCTCCGTATAAATTACTCAGATTACTTATATAGCATCTATTATAGGAATTAAAAATTAATTAACACTAACCTTACCAGGCCCGGTCAAATGACCGGTTTCAAAGCTTAATTTAAAATTGTACATTCATCGTTATTTCTTTTGTTCATCTAACTTTATGTAAATTCTTATGTCTTCTGATTAATCAATTTGTCAATTTTTGTTAATATAAGAATTTACATAAAGTTAGATGAACAAAAGAAATAACAATGAATGTGCAATTTTAAATTAAATTTTGAAACCGATCATTTGACCGGGCCTGGAAAGGTTAGTGTTAAATATAAATCTCCGAATACAAATTTTGTTTTATCTCATCACATATAAAGTACATAAAATGAAATGACTGATGTATACCGCATACGAATATTCAAGCGTAAACATATTTTATTTGAAAGTTTTACATCCACATGAAATAGAATTAAGCCCATTTTCACCTGTCAGTTCCATCAGCTAATGAATTAATGAAACAAAAGCCAACCTTTTGTTTCATTAAAACAAAATAAAACAATCTCGGAACACCAAAAGAAATATCTCCATCAAATTTTGCCACTATGTTCTTCCTTCGAAGTTTTAAAATGTTTAGCCGCAAGCAATATTTCCATATCTTCAAAAATAATGCAGACATTATAATTTCATCGCTTACAATAGAAGCTAGTCGAACACGAGACGGGTACAACACGCGATAGAAGGTAAATTGAATATTTAAATTTTATAGTAATTACAGTTCGCTTTATCCAAATAATTTCACAAGGCATCTTAAACACGCAAGGATAAGCTCAAAGACTAGAGACGAATATGCGGGTAAATTTCTAATTCTATAACATCATTAATTGCAGTGTTTATATCTTGAGCTAATGACAATCTTGCTGTATATATAATTCCATTAACCTGTACATTAATAATATATTAAGCGTGATTTGTATCCGCATGGATACTAACGGCATTTTTCAATTTGGCCACTACTGAAACATATTCTTGGCGACTCTTTGTTATGGTATATTGCAATTTAATGCAATTAATTACAATGCAATTTAATACAAATGTAAACTAGTTGAAATTTTTTAGTATGGCAGTCAAGCATTGTCATACTAAAAGAGCATTCTAAGGTGTTTAACGCTGTCATCGAAAATCTTGCAATATATTTAATATGCTATTTAGTAACTATGCGAGAAATCTTAACCGTTGTTACATATGTGTTTAAGTAAAATGGAAATAAAATAGAAGTTCGGTAATGTTTTTTTGGCAAAAAAATTTGTTATGGTCACACAACTCGTATAATAACTTATTTATTCAACCTTTTACACATCTCTGTCATTAAATAATAAATAGATTTTATGAGCTATAGATCTGTGAGAAAAATAGAAAGGGTTGAAGTCTTATTATTTTTTATGTTATATTATTGTTTTTATGTGCAATACGATGGTCTATATAGGTTTTTTAAATTTGTCATAGCTTTTGCATAACAATGGGACCATAATTAAAATGAATATTGATTATCTAAAATTTTACAATTAACTCTACCATTTGTTTTCCGATACAAGCATTAATATCTTCTTGTAGTCTGATCTTGCTTAGATCTTCTTATAGAAAATAAAGAGCCCATATTAATTTACAAAAGACGAATAGCTTGATTTAGAACAATTATGGTGTTTGAAGTTATTTGATTCATTGGATTTCAAGTTTCAAGCGCTGGTTTAATATGATTATAAAATATATTTTCGTCCAAGATACTAATTTTATTAATTTCTATCTGTTCCTAATACTAACAATTGTTACTATCTAAAAAAAGTTAATAGTAGTTGAGGCAGTAAGCATATAACAACTAAGGTGACTTATTCAAGTGACTTTTGTATTTATCCTAAATAATTCTTATGCATGATTATATATTATTATGATTATGCTGTTACTGATACATAGAATACATGTATACATAGAAAAGAATTTTTAGAAGTTATAGGATTAAGAACCAGAACATGAGTTTTTGTGTATCTATGTAACAAAGACTGTTCGATTTTGAGTGTAATTAAAAGCTTTCGATAATATTAGAACATATGATGACTGTGAAATCTTTAAACTCTTTCTATTTACAGAATATACATATGCATCATTCGATATCAAAATATGAATAATTACATTAGCTTGTGAGGATCATCACTAGCAAAAGTAAAAGAGTTTCATCATTTTGTCATATATTCATTTCGCTATACATCGTACACTCATATATATATGTGCGATGCTAAAACGAATTTAAAATGAACCCGCTATTGGACGAATTGTTATTTGCATGTCTTCGCTAACTGTCGCAACAGTCTCGTTCAACAATGGAGTTAATGAAAACTGAATCGATAAGGATCGAAGTAATTTCAAAAGCAATCTGTTCTGGGAAAGCTTCAACAAATCGTTTATCCGTGTCGAACGATGATTAAAACTACACAAGCTCCAGGAAACGAATTGAAGGTAATGATTGTCATAGACTATGTGTTACCAACTTCGTTTCATGATGATATAAGTGATGTGATAGACATTAATTATCAAAATTTTTTAACTACACTTTTAAAGATAGTTTCTTGTAAGGAAAATTAGGAAATAAGAATAAAAACTGAAAGCAATTGTTACATTCTTATTTAAAAGTTCTTGTTGTTCTATAGTATTAATATTTATAAAATAGTTCAAAGTAAATGGTGGTAAATTGGACATAAGGTCCAATTGATAGGTTGACAAAAGGATGTCCAGCTTCAACGAGCTTAACCTCAACACATGTTATCAATTCTCCTGAGTTACTTTCAGAAGGTTTCAGTCGTCGCTAGTTATTCCTTAAAAAGTTATTAATAAAAATATATTGCTACTACTGGGTATGTACAGCATGTAAAGAAATTAAATGTAAAGAGGATCGTAGCGTAATTCTACACCTTCAGATCGACAGAAATTTGTAAAAGAAGGTTTGTGCAAAACCAAGCTTGATTTTGAAATTCATGACCAAATGTTTCTTGTTGCAATGTATTTCACTCATCACGAGTAACGAATGTCTCAAAGGAAACATAGATCACAAATGACCTTTTCTCCCGGAAAAAAATGTTAAAGTTTTAATAATTCTTTAACTGGTTTTATTCACAATGTGTTTACATTCTGCAGTCAGATGCAAGAATTATACATTGCATACGTTTCTTCCTTTTTTGCTTTGTCTTTGTGTTCCTTTTTGTCTTTTTATCTTGCTACTTAAGTAATCCCGAACTTGCACATTTCATTTCGGTCGTTTCTTACCAAAATTCCGTATAATTCTCCATTATACATATATAAACATAACGATAATAAAAACAACATTCAATTCTATGTTTTATTTGCGCAATGGATGCCCAACTTTAAGCATTGTAGGCATATTATTCCTGGCTATTTTTTATTAAATCCTCCAAATTATTGCATGTGACTTTTCGTGAGTCCAAATCCTGTCATTTATTGATTGAGGATGCTATTGCATTCATTATACGGTCTAAAAAGTATAGTTGCAAATTAAATAGCATCTAACGGCAAAAATTTCATGGAGTGACATAGCTATTTGGAGTGCTTGAACGTGGCAAATTTTATAAAATTGTAAGATTTTCTCGTATTCGTCGCGATATCATAGGATTGAATCAACGACCTATGTAAGCTCATTAACAAACTCGTATGAGCAAGAACGATAACCTGTTCCTGTTTAGGAATACGAAATTGATTTAATCTCTGATATGGGTTTAAATGTCGCAATATTAATTCTTGATCACCAAATTGTTAACTTAATCGATTTGGATATGTCTGTAATTTCTTGCTGCTTCATCAATAGCACGTTATTTATCTTGCTAAAAGTAAATGTAAATATAAGTACAAATATAAATACGAACATATAAATATAAATATATTGTAAGTAAAGTCAGCTTAAGAATTATTAAAACAACATCTTTTTTCCAAAAAAATTTATCATTTTTGACTCATGCTTTTTTTATAAATTGCCACTGATTCGATGTAGAATCATGCTACGATACTCTTTACGTTTATTTTCTTTACAGTTTGCACATTGCATTCTGTCTATACATAAATGTGTATATGACTGCGAACACGAGCGTAACCGACACGATAGTCACGTTCATTCCCTAGTTTATACTTCAAAGCAGCACCGTATATGTTTCTCGTTCCACTTGCTCGTAAAAATCTATTTCAACGGTCCAACCCAATACCAAATCCATATGGGAGCGAAGAGGGCTCAACTTTTGGCCAAAAGACTTCTTTCTTAAAAATTCCCTGCTCACTTGCTTAGTGCACGTGTGGCATTGGTATTGGGTTGAGCTAATTTTTTATAAGCAAGTGAAACGAGCGGCTAACACATACGGTGTTTCTTCACTATACACAAATTAATAAAACCTGTAGATTTGTAAATATTTTTTGTTGACAACTTTTTAAGTAATAACGAGAGACGACAAAACCTTCAGGAGGTTACTAGCACGTTGACTGCCACGCGTGTTTTCAAAGAAATCTCCGTTAGGCCACGCGTGCAGCAGTACCAAGCGTTCTCTGCTAGGTGCTCCCATCTATATTTTGCGAGTCTCAAAAATGATCTTTCGTTTCGTTTGTTCGCACCATTAAAACCACCAGCTGTTGTTGAATATAATGAAGGAAAGTGTGGTATAGATTATTCCGACCAAATGGTTTTTTATGCCACCACAATTAGAGAAGGAATCAAATGGTACAGAAAACTTGGCATTCAACTCCTGGGAATTTCTATTGTAAACGCTTCGACGCTTTACAAAATTGCAACAAGGAAGAATATAAATATTAGAATATTTAAACAATTATTAGTTGCAAAATTATTAGGGTTGTCTGAAAATACAAAAAATCCTTGTCTTCGACGGAGTCAGCATAATATCGCCGTTCGGAAAAATAATTCCGGAAGAAGCATTAGATGCGCATGCAAACTATGTTATGCAAATAAAAGACGTCGAATGGACCGAACAAAGGCACAAAAGAATTTGAAGAAAACAACAACTTGTTGCCCAAATTGTCCCGACCAACCTCAGTTATGTATAGAATGCTTTAAAGTTTTACGTTCTAAATAATTTTTTAATAAACCATTTTCGTATTACTTTTATAACAATTCAGCAGTTTTATTATTATGGAATATCTTTTCAAATACCTACGACGATCCTTCGCAAGTAGTCAAATAAGCGACACTCGAATATGAGTTACGTTTTTTTTTTTATTTTATTTTGTTTAAATTTTACAATTTGTCCAGTAGGACATTTGGTAAAATAATGCGTTACGTGGCAGTCAACGTGCTAGGAGAGTGTCTTTGGCAATATATGTGAAGGGCAAAGTTATTGGACTTGATCGTCTGTTGTCAATATTTACCTCATTCTGCTGATATAATGATGGTTATTTGATGAAATGATTTCAGAAATGTGCCGTTTTTTAAGGAACCTTTAAAAAATATTCCTTTACACTGAAATTTTTTAAAGTTGTATAATTATGTATTGTGTTTTAAGTAATCAATCAATTATATGAATTGCTTTTTTGAACGAACTTTTGGCAATTATCTAAAAGTTTGGTCTCCTCGTCGATTTCGATGATTCCGAAATATGTTTATGCCTTATCATCCAAGATATATATTCACAGATAACTTCAATTAAATTCAGGTTAAAATTATTATTTCTGGAGGAGGCGGCCGTGTTTTTATATAACCCAATCTAAACTTATTCATGAGAGAGGTAACCATTTTTGATATTGTATAAATAAACGGGAAAAATCAATGGGCTGTGGATTGGACCAAAGTAGTATCCGGACGCCTGACGGCCCGTTATAACGCAGCGCTTTCGATGAAGCTATTGATATGTGGAATGTTGCACTTTACTTTCATATTTAATTGCAAAAAATTGGAAGAAACGTATCTCTTAAAAAATTGTTTATGGAACAGGAATTTATAAAAGAAATTAATTAACAATACTATATGTATTAATAAATAACACATAATAATCATTGTAACCTCAATTTTGCAAGCTTAACAGAGCAGAACAATCGTTAAGAATTCTCGTAAGACGGTTATTCGATTTTTCCAGCTTCAATATTGGTTAAGATAACCACGAATGTTATTTTATTCGTAACTGTAGAAATTATCAGATAAAATTATAACAGATAAGTGTAATTTCCTTAGTTATCTAGCACTATTAAATTAGCAGAAGTTAACATTCGATTTCTTTATAGCTTATTTATTAATTATTATGTTATTAACAGGGATAACTGTAATTTGGTACAGTGGCTGATGAATGTATTCAAACACTTATAAACTACTTTTATGAATATATTATATGTGTTATATGAAATATTTAAAAATTCCATTAGCTATGAGATTCAATTATCGTGAAATGAAATAAAATAAAATTACATAAACCTACCAGATTTTTAATACAAATACATACAATATTTCTTAAAGATCACAAAAATATTTAGACAGTCAGCTATTCATTATGTTTATAAGTCTCAATATTCAGTAACGACATTTAACACTTATATGCTTATTATATTCGAGCTTTATATCAATTTTTTATTCAATACATGATATCGTTTTTGCAGTCAAAGATATTTATTTAAAATATTTCTTTTTATTCTGTACAGTTGACTTATAGTGTTGAGTGGACTACATTGTGTTCTGCATTGTCAGAACATTTTGGGTTAAGAATTATTTTATTAAATACACAAAATTGTATAGAAGGATATGTGCAGAATTTATCGAATTCAAATAGTTAAAGTTCTAATATAATGCTAATTGTTCTAATGTTAATTCTAATATATTTTAGTTTTCGTTAGATATAATGCAACTTGTATATTATTATTAGATCAAAATAACCGAATATTATATTATAAAATGATTGAAGAGATCATTGTATCTTCCCTCGTATTAAAATTTTGATAACCAAAAATCTATATGTTTATATCAATATATTGTAAAGTATGTATACTTTCATTGTTTTATTTTCATTCCAAACCTTCTAAAAAACAAAACATCTCTTCGTGGAAAGGAAAGCAAATATCTATATTTTTCCTATAATGTACTATTCTTCAGTCTTACTACTATTTTAAGCAACAAACGCTTCTTTCTCTTCAGATAAAAATATTTTCTGTCAAATCTTATCACTTCCATTGTATGTTATACATTCCAATGATAATAAGTACGTATAATTCACTAGGAAAGGCTGGTAAAAGACACTCACTGGAAATACTAAAGTGGTTAAAGTGGTATTAAAATGACCAGAGTCTTTACTTCTAAAGAACTTCTTATGACGGTTTCATCAACCTCCATTCAGTTTGTTCTCTTTTGCTGCTTAATAAAAAGAGAAGATATTCTCCTATATAAAGTACGCTTTCAAAGCTTTTTAGGCTATTTATGTAATCTATTAACTTCTTAAAGAGGATGTTTTCAGAATATATGGAAAGTCATATTTTAACTAAAACATTCAGTTATAATTAAACTGTGTAGTGAATTATTTACTATTATTAAGTTACTGATTTTATTTCTTCGTAATATAAAGAATATTTAAATTACAAAGACAAAATTTGCAACTTATACGAATCAATTCTTGATACTATAATTGTTATATAATAAATTTTGATCTTTTATTCTTATAAATTAAAGACTTAAACAACAATTATTAATCGGTGTCACCAATTTCAAACAAGTTTTATTTATAATCTTCCTTTTCTATTAAGGTTTATAATCAGATTGACTATTAAGGTCATGAGTGATTTGATGACACAATTATATTTATTTATGTTGTAGTGTAAATAGATTGGGAAAATTTTTTACCTATATGATTTTATATGATACATACATAGGAAAATGCCGAACATTACTATAAACTTATATACATATACATATATGTTTAATATTTCTATTTTTATAGCAGGACATATATTTCAATTTCTTTGAGGAATGCAATTAGATTGTCAATATTTCTTGATTAAAATTTTTTACTAATTTCTTTTAAGTGACCGCAATCAAAGAGAATATGTTTCATTATTTGGTTGCATAGAGAGTATATTTAGATATAAGCCTTTTTGAAAGTAGATATGTAACACTCTGATGTGGCCAATTGTTGCACGTGTAATATCCACTTGGTATCGTCTGTTCAGTAAACATTGTTTAGTGGTAATTTCGTTGATACTCAAAGAGTTGATCTTTAAATGCAGTTATTCGTTACACTTCTATTGATTTCTTTTCTGTAATCATAAGGTGGTGTTATTTCAAACTCATTCTGAGTATTATTTATGATCTTACTCTAGCTATTTCAGCTTAAGTTAACATTACTTTACTTCTAGTGAAGAAATTGACTAGAAAACCTCTTATTTCTCGTATTTTCCTAAGGAATTCAAATATTTGGAAACGGTTTTCATTTTTTTCTTGTTATCTAATTATTATGTTAACGTCAATATATTCAATATATGTATGTATAAAGTAATAAATATATTAGATATGAATATCGAACATTTTTTTCTTGCTATAATTATGAAATTATAGTTATACTGTTCGCTTCACATTCACTAAAAATTAATTGTAAATTTTGGTTTAATTACATAAATGCATAAATTGTGTAATGAATATCACCATGTCTGATCATATACAGAACTACTTGAGTAAAATCACGATTAGCAGAGCTAATTTATTTTATAAAAGTAATCGATGTTTTTGAGGTAAACATTTTTTATTAAAAAGTTTACTAAACAGTTATTATAAAAAAGCCTACACAAAAGTATATAATTTTCTAGACATTATCTATATTTAATAGAGTCAAGAATAATCGCAACCTTTTTGTTTAGGTAACTCAGATCTAACCCAGACCTAAAATGGAATGCGTGAACAAGTTGGAAAGTGATATAGCAGTAAGAAAAAGGAAGAAAATGCTGCAGAAGACACCTTGTGTCTTTATTTCATAATACATGCACATTCGTAAAAGTGTAATTATGTAATTAGTTAATTAATTAATTAGTGTAAGTAATTATGTAAATGTAATACCGATCAATGAGTGACGTCAGTATGCATGCCTGATTACACAAATACAGAAGTTGCCTCTTAGGTAGCATTCTCTTTTCATTTCCATATCGTATCCACTTACACGTTAACGTATGGCTCGGGAACTCTATTCTTATATCTCTGTGTTTCTGATTAACTTAAAATTAAGTTTGATCTAGGCTAGGTTATATTTTTTTAGGTGAGGCGGAGCCGGTCTCCCGCCACGTTTTTATTTATTGATACTACTGTATCAAAATACAAAATTTTAATATAAATTTTCTTTTATAATAACTTTTTAATAAACGGCGACCTCCAACTGCAACCTTCCAAACATTACTCAGGATGATGATCTTGACAACATATTAAAAAATTACCAAAATCGGAAGTGGCCCTCTTTTTGCGATTATTTACCAAAAATTTTAAGAGTTTTAAAGTATCAAAACTTATACATATATTTACCCGACATTAAAATTCATAAATATAAAGAACTGTATAATAATCGAAAGGTTGCAATAAAATTTTATGGTAAACATCTACACTGATATAATGGCAAATAGTGATATCAAATAACACAAGGAAAATAAAAAGTATAGTTAAAATTTATAAAATGACAATGAATCCAAATAATTTAGAAGATAATGTTATAACGAATAAAACTTGAATAACTTGGTTATATTGCATTATTTTTAATTCTTGTCAGGTACTAGTTTCTCAAACTTTAGATAATAGTGCTTTATCATTCCTGCATAACATTATTAGATTAGAACTAAATAAATGAATAATAAAACGATAAAAAACTAACGAATTGTACAATTACTGTTCTCATTTTAATTTTATAAAATCATAAGTTGAATTTTGCACAAATGTTTAGAATTTTGTATTCAGGAAAATGAAAATCAAAAAAATATTAATAAGCATAATACAAAATGTAGTAAGTATTATTAAGTATTAAACAAAATTGAGATTTGCAATTGTGAGTTAATCAAAATAAAGATTGAAGTAACTAAGTAATCGATTCACAAAGCATACTTGTAATGTGATCCTGAAATGATAATCTCATGAATCTGTGGTAGTAGCTCTGTGTTATTATTGGAGGATTTAAAGGAATAAACGAGCTTCCAAAGTTAAAATTGAGTTAGGAGCGTGAAGCGATTGCAACCAATTGCAGCGCTAAAGACACTTCCTCCTCTCAACAAAAGCGTCACGTTCGACTTTGGAAGTAATGGAAAATACATGGGATATAGCGTTCAGAACGGAAAGCTGCACTTTCTCCAAAGATATATTAGATAAAAATATATTGTTCTTAAAATTTGTTCCTTTAAAAAGAAATATTCTCATTTAGAATATATATTAGAGAAATATATATTAGAGAAATGAAAATATTTATTTTTTTATATTTGCTTGTTTATATCTATTTATCTTTTTATATTTATTTCTTACATAAATTTTCTTTTCACATCTGGTTTTGTATATTTATTCATTTTTCATATTTATATCTGTTTTTTAAATATATTAATTTTAAAAAATAAAATAATTGTTTCCACTTTTGGATACTTTGATATGACTTTTGAAGATGATAGGTATCTTGTATTAAAGGAGAGAAATAAAATGTTGATTTTTCTTTTATTATGTTTATTTGATTAATAACTTCATCTTATGTAAACATGCTTTTAAAGTTGAATTAAAAAATTTTGAAGAAATAGTACCAGTCATATTATTCATGTGACAGCGTTCCATTTATAATGGAAGTGTTACTATAGTAGTATAAATTAAAACATCATTTTTTCAATATTTCATTTTAATGAATTATAACTAATAACTATTAATTATCGTTAATAATTATTGCATAATATAATTTTAAATACTTATTATATACAATTATACAAATATATATAGAATATATAATGTGTATTAATATGTATATAATATATAATATTAATATAGAATATATAATAACACAATATATTATATATGATATAATTAATATATATATAATGCTATAATAATAATAATATATTACTTAGTTTTATTTTATTATATTTATATCTATTAAAAATTGCTAAATCAGATTTTCAAATAAACAAATTGTGTTCTATTTCACATGTTATGGTGCTTTAGTCCAATTGTTTTAGAAATTTTCCTTATTATATACTTTCCCTTATTTCAAAATTATTACTATTAAATTATTATATGCAAGATAATTACATATAAACGTTTTCTTAAATGTACATATTTTCTTATGACATGAAGAATTTCAACATGTTATGATCTCTTTCATTTTTTGTTCTCCAAATGAGAACGCTTCTTTAAACGCAAAGTAAAGGCAGCAATGACGATGAAACGATCGCAGACAGGACAACGTACAAAACATGGAAATGCAACTGCTCAATAGACGTCGCGGAACATTTACAATTTAAAGAGGCAAGGTTCTGACGAATACTACAATTTCATCTTAGAAGGAAACTTTCTTCGTAATATTCTCGCTACGAGGAACTTAAGTCTGTCGTGTTGTTCCGCGTTTCGCGTAAAAAGGTACAAGCGTCGAAGACAGGCACAGTGCCGTTATTAACATTATGTAAATATGAAGTCTTCTATTACTGTTATTGATTAATTAAAGAGTGATACGTTTTATATTAATTGTATCACAGTTTTATGCACTTATTGGTGAAAAATATCAATCGTTAAATGTATTTTTATTCGTTCTCTTACTATTTAATGTAAGTGAATCTTATTTATTGGCACTTGATAAAAACTGTTTTTATATAAGAATGGAGAAGAAAATCTTATGAAATTTCGATATTTATTAATCTAAAATAGGATAAAATAGATATATAATTGATATCAATAAAGTAATGTAATAGGATACGAGATAACGAAACAAATGATTTTATAATAATTAGTTGTGAACATTCATATATAGCTATTGATTTCTTTTATTCTTCACTATTTTGATTCTTTTTTTCATTTATGGTATTTTATATACATAGCAACATAAAGTAATATTGAATGTATTCATTAACATATTTTTAGATGAAGCTAAGATTTTAATTTCTTATGGCAAAATTAATCAGGAATTAAAAATATCTTAATGTTATCAATGTCAAAAAGATTGGTTATACGACATGTATAGAAAAGTTACAAAATAACTAATAATACTGTAGGTAATAATTTACCCCTTTTCGTGATTTTAGGTAGGTATAACATGTGGTATGTATATTCTCTTTATTTCCATTTTTTAGTCTTTCCATAATAATTCTAGCTACAGAAAATTTCTCAAAATTCACAATATTTACAAGTCGAACATGTCTCTTAGTCGGGATTTAAAACAGTATTTTATAGAATAAAATGGCACTACATGCATCAGTGTGCAAAAGTGTTCAGCCGCCTACGATTACGATCTTATTGAAGCAATAAATGTTTTTAAAAAATGTTTCCACATAGCGTTGTGTACAATACAAATGACTTTTTGGATAGTTCTTCTGTAGTTCTTTCTGTCTACCCGGTTTTCATGAATTTTTTAGAAATATTTCAATAAAAACAGTCTTAATTGAAATGCCCTAAAACATTTATAAAATGATTTGGAATAAGCCATAAAATGATGAAAGTGAAAACTATATGTAAATAAATTATTTGAAATAGCAATCAAAGAATAATAGATATCATAAAATGATTGTAAAAATATTGAGCGAGATAGTTATGGTTATTTATAACTATATTTATAGCTACTATAATAACATAGAAATAATTTTCTTATTGTGTGTATTTTATACAATCTTTTTCTTTTAAATTGTCATCTGTTTTTAAAATTAAGGTTTGCACTCAAGGAGTCGTTCTTTTTTTGTTCCACTACATAAATCAAATTAAAACACTATCTTTTAGTTACCAAGTAACATAGAAATTAAAAAATCAGACGAATATTGTTAAATAATCTGCATTTATTTACAAGAGAATTCTGTATAATAAAAATATAGTACACGTAATTGCACGAGTCAAGTGTGAATGTGTCCCAATGGACATTTTAAAAAATAAAATGCATACTACTGCCAGTGTCTACCGGTTTCTCTGTCCACGAGACTGTGGTGAGCAAACGCTATTTCCAGACATTGTGGAGCTTTGAAAATCAGTAAACTGTGCTTTTTATCGGAAGCGGCAGCGTGAGTCGAGTGGTTTGAATACGGCCAACTTGCTCGGCCCTGGTTGCACAGATCAAACGTATTGACCGCAATTCTGTGGTTTTCATACGATCCGTGTAAGTGGCAGACCAGTCGGGCACCGACAACTATGCGCTTCGTGGATCTAATTACCGCATCTGCACAGATCTACGGAAACCGTTCGACCACGTAGCCCCTAATTATTTTGTGGAGAAATTTCGTGCGACTTCACTGCGAGAACGTCATCTATGTTTGTAAAACGTTTCAAGTATTATTAGGAAATTGTTAAAATGTTTAAGAACTATTATCTTGTTTGAAACATTACATAAATATATATAGAGGTACTAAACTCTTAGATAAGTAAAGAATTCATATATTCAATATTATAATAAAAATTTCACGTTTATGTATAACAAAACATAAAATATCAATAATTATTTTCCTAACAACCTAAATTAGTTACACATCATGTCTTAATATTTATGTGATAAAAATAATTTAAAAGTAAAAACAATTGATAGCTAGAAATGTCGTTAGGGAGTAAAGGAAAGAAAGAATAGGAATGTTTGATTTCACCAAATTTAAAAAAAGAAAATTTAATCTTTATATGCTTGAAAACAAAGGGGAAGACATAATATATGTATTTAAGGATCGTATACAGTCATATTTACTATAAATCTTTTTTCTACCTTTACACGGAATATGTAGCAACATTCGACAAGATAAGGCATTAATCGACGAAACAGCATGAACGTCGTGTGGCGGCACTCGACCACGGAACTTTCCAACGGCTTCGCGACACAAAGCGCTATACCTTCAAAGCGTAAGGCCGACATGCCTAATGTACCATCGATATCCCTACGGTTCTTTCGCCGAATATTCGGAAAATGCATACGCGGCAACCGCCGCGGTACATTTAATAAACGCGTGTGTAGTAGGGATATCGAAGGGCAACTAAGGAAAGAATCCGTTTGGTTTCGAACAAAAGATTCATTCTGCCCCGAGCCGCGAAGTGCGAAAGATTCAGCGTCATAGCGAAGCAAACACAAGCCGCGATACGCGATTATTAACTCTTGATAGTTAATCGTAATTGTGGATCGTAAATTGTTGACTGGTGATTGTTAATAGTTAATAAACTTTTTGTTGAACATCTGAGTATTCCTTCCGCATCTATCACGACATACCACCTCAGTCGTAAAAATCTTTAAATCCTTAAATCCACTTGTATGTTTCAATCAAGCAATACTCTTACTTATTCTGCAGGCTACTGATACGCCAGCTAGATAAGCATATGCATCATTAGGTACTACCGATTCGTCGAAACAATTCTTTCGTAAACCGTCCCATGTTTGAGAAATGCTTTTGGAAGTTAGTACAGTCACATTATTGTCATAATGAGCGTGTCAATTAAAAGTAGTTTGACTCTTTAAAGAACAGATTTTCACTTCCACTGTTTCTTCTTCAAAGTATCATCAACTACAATCTAAAATAAGAGAATGTAATATACGTATATATAAATCGTATACAGATTAAGAGGATATTTCGACGATTCAATTATTAACGTTGGACTTGGAATAACCAACTATCCAAAAATAACGTAAAATTAAAATTAATTTGATAAGTAACTACTACCAGAAGAATCATGTAACAAATATTAACATGAACAAACCTGTGCAAAAATAAAACTCTGAACGTTTTCTAATCACATTTACTAATTCATTTTGTGCATATAATGGTATCAGAAAGTGATAAAATTCTTATAAAATTGTGAAATAAGTTTTCATCGAATAAGAACCATTATTTAAATACTTTTCAGAACTTTTAATTTATTATGGATATTAACGAAGCAATGTGGATTATTTTTCATAACTATTAGTACTAAATTAGACCATGTTGATGTCTTCATTAGTCACAATTAATAAATCTTTTGGAATTCATAAGTTCTTATGATTACCGCATAATTTTTAATATAACAATAATTTTTTTTTGTAACTGAAACTGCATAATAATAATTTTTGCTTATGGAATAGCGAACCATTATAAATTTACTGATGAGAGAGAAATTTTGTTACGTCTCGTCCGTGATATGAGAACTGATCTTATCGTGAAATTTATACCAGTTAGAATCTAATCCCAGAGATCACCTGTTACAGGAAACTGAGTGTTACCATACATTAATCGTATTATAAAATCATATTATGTTAAATCCTCTTTTTAGATCCTTAAATTAATTCTAAGATCTTCCCAAAAATTTATTGAGTCAAAAAACATCAAACATAGACACATTTTTAAAGATATTGTCTCTTTAACATAAAACAATACTTAACTACTATTCTAATATTATAATATTATAATTTATAATTCCTATTTTATATTACAGAATATCATATGTAACAGATTTCAAAACTTTGATATCCTTTGTACATACTTAAAATTAACTCTGTCACCTTTCCTGCCAGAATAAAGTAACCATTACAGCAAACCTTTTTTTAATACTAGAAGTATTGATAAAAATATAAAATTTGTACTAAAGAAATTGAAATGAGATGTATATGGAACAATACATAATATAAAGAGGGAAAAAAGCTTTTATCCATATACCTTGTTAAAAATCATTCAAATGTTCAAAGATGTATCGGTATAAATCTATAAAATTGCTATAAAAAATTATCAATTGGACATATATAGCGCTAAAGTTTTAACCTTAAACCTACCGTTAATTAAAGAATAAAATTTGTATTAAAGAAATGAAAGAAAATGAAAGAAAAAAATCCGTGATACAAAGGACAAAACAGATCATTATTCATATATCGTATTAAACATCAATCAAATCCCAAAGATATATCGTTGAAAATTTATAAAATTAGTTTATTTTATGGACAATTATGAATTGACAGTCATTTTCACTACTCGGATAGTTTTATTGTTAATTAAGCGCTGCATTATTTTTTTGTCAATTCGTTGTCTTCCATATATTATCCAACTTCAGCTCGAATTGCAGAGAAACTCTCACAGACCACGTTATAGTTCTTCCATGGTACGATTTCAACCATTACATTTCCATCCACATACATACGTACACATATACATACATGTGGAAAGAATGCTCACGTGGCGCGTATGTTCACACGGTAAAAAGAATGCGACACGGAGAAACGACGAAAAAAGAGAAAGAAAACCTAGCGGCGATCCAGCCGATAGAAACCTTTCAGCGTTTTCATGGAAAGTTTCCATTCGAAAAAAGCGTGCTGACGTGTCATTCGCTATGTGTGTAACTATGTATTTCTCGTTACAAAAAGGAACAGTTTTGTTGGGACAGTTAAGTAAGCGCATTGCTGGGACTCGCAATTATCTGCATCAACGTAAATCTTTCTTTCTATGTTGAACGATGCTTTCAATGGGGTCCGCTTATAACGGAGATTGATGCGTGTGTCACGAATCGGATGCAACGATATTTGTTATGTCAAAGTGCTGGCTACTCCACCAGTTATAGGGGATTTATGTAACTGTCAAGTGTATCCAGGCATATTGGATAGTTATAGAAACTGTGATAGATTTTATGATAACTTAGATTTATAGTTGTTATTGATTTTCGATTTAATTAACTTTGTGTTCAAGGTGAATTAAGTATTATTTAGTTGTTAGATTAGATAATGATTTAACGAGTAATTGACAGATTATCTACTTGACAATTAAAACAGTTAAAAGATTTGTAGACCATGTTGGAATAATATGATGTGTGATTTGTCTAAATTTCTTGTTTTGTTCATTATGTGTATATATGTATATATGTATATATGTGTGTATATGTACATAAGTGTGTAGGTATATATTCTGTCCAAACCTTAAGAAATTGTATCATAAATGTTTTTTTTATTTTTATTTTGTTTAAATTTTACAATTTGTCCAGTAGGACATTTGGTAAAATATTATATCTTAGTAATAAAATATAGCATGTGGATGGTTACCCCCAGCGGGGTTCCATCTTCCGAGTTGTTTACTGTATTTCTGTTGTGAGGTCTGCGGGGTACTTCTTCTTCAGTCTTCTTTCTATTGTGTTTTCGTTCGTTTCAGCAACCAGCTGATTTGGGTGTGTTTCAAGTCTTTCTTTATACTTTTTTGCGTATCTGGCGATTTCCTCTTTGACTGTTGGAATTTTTAAATCTTTATGTATGTCTTCATTTCTGACGTACCATGGGGCGTTAACTACTGTCCTTAAAATTTTTGCTTGTTCTGTTTCTATTTTACTTATGTGACACACATCATAAATGTGGCGGCACTCGACAGCAAATACCACCACTCAACACTAACTAGTGTCAGACCCGTCTAGTCTCGGACTAGTTCGGGACCCGGGTTCAAATCTCGGCGACCGTAGTCCGATTTTTCTTTCCGCGGTTCTTAAATGAGAAGAAAATGCAGCAGTACCTCCGCAGCGACTTCTACACCAGCAGCAAAACCTCTCTCGGCCTCTACACACAACACAGAAGCCTCTTCTGCACTTATCACAACTACTACTGCACCTCATAAATTTTCGCGAATAGTTTTTAGTTTGTTATTATAAATGTTGATTGACAAAAAGGAAAAAATATTAGAAATTTGTTAGTTTGTATTTGGTTTCTATACCTCGAGGAAAGTCTTTGAGGATGAACTATTTATCAAGCATATTTCCAACGATATTGCAAGTAGACAATTTTGTTGAACAATGAAACGTAAAAGAAAAAAATCAACATTCCTTTTATCGTCCATAAATTAACTCCAAGTGTATGAAGGTATTTACAACACTCTTAAAGTGAATAATGTTGATCTTTTACGTCTAATGCATTTTTCAGCAATTGTCTTTGAAAAAATCTGAAAAACCTTATATATTTTCAAAAATCTTCAATTAAAACTATCGTAAAATTTTCAAGAAATAATTCATTTAATCCTTATGAAATTAATGTAATTTTTACAGTTTTGTAATTTTTCTGTCATTAGAGATTTATTGGGAGGCACCTATGCATATTTCGTTTTAAAAATCATCGTTTTAAAAATCAAATCATAAACCTACTTTTTTCCTAATTTTGAGTGTATTATATATATATTATTGATTATATATTATATAAATGATTTCAAATCATTTTTAAAGTATGGCCTAGAACTGAGATTGGACAATTACAGAAATTGAGTTTTCTTGTCCATCATCATTTAGCGTTTTATTTTGAAAGCTTGTTAGCGATACATGTCATTTTACTTTTCCGTTTCTTAAAAGTTGTAACTTGATAGTTTAAACAAACTAATGTATTCTAATGCTAATTTTAATTTGTTTGGTTTAATTTATTTGTAGGTATAATATCCATTGCACTGCAAAATAATCTCTATATAGAAGTTTCGATTGCTTCAATAAAAAAACATAAAATGTATTGTTAGTGTTATATTTGAATTAGCCCTGATACGGAAGATTCACCCTTATACAGTATGGGTTAAATTAATGAACAAATCTTTCGTGACTGTAGCTATTTTCGGTTTTTCGAAAGAATACCTTCGCAAAGTGTAGTTTCAAGAATTTTCGATTAACGATAGTTTGAAAAACTGATTGTTAAGAAACTTTTGCAAGGAGTAGCAAGTTATCGAATATATTCGAAACGGTTGCGTAGATAATGGGCTGGAGGTATTGGATTCGTGCAGAAAGTCAATAAACAAGCGACGTTCAACGCAGTGCTACGCTCGATATTTCTCTTCTAGTTCCAAAAATGTCGGACTTGATACGAAGCATCACTTCCACGTAAGATTGTGTTGCATCGATAAGCGCTGTGACATCTGTGAGAACGTCATTTTTCATTTTCACGGGATATTGATAATTTCTCTATTAAGTTAGTAGCGATATGATTAGTACGATATATGTATATACATACATACATGTACGTAGAAAGTGAGTTACGGTTCATTAGAGATGAGATACTTTAATATCTTTTATTTTGGTTTTTGAGTAGAGCAGAAAAGTATTACAAGCTGTTCCCTCCGAAGTCATTGCAGATATCAATTTGAGATTTTCAGGTATAAATGGTGCAGAGAGGCTAGCATTTTGGGCTGAAAGATATTGTAGGGGTGAGTTTCTTAAGGGTGGAAAGTCTGCTACCCTGGTTTTTTTTTTTAATGAGATGGCATATTAATTTTTCGATATTCGGATAGATGTTATCAAACCTAACAGCTTTTACATAAGGTATTTTCTTTTATTTTACATTGCTAAGAAGTTATAGCGAGAAATACTTTACGCAAGAGGAATTTTTCAATTCAATTCAATTCAAGAGGAATTTTATCATATGTTCAAAGAGTCCATTACCTCCTAATCACGCATTTATTCCCACGATAATAGCTTTGTAAACGTTTCATAACATTGCTGGAGTTACGGATTTACATGCGGTGTGAATTCTTCTTTTCATATGCCTTTTCGTAATTGGCCAATTAATGTTACATCAGGTGAGCTGTTTGAAAAATAATTTGAAATGCTATTGGATAAAATATCATTGATTCCGAAAATATACGTAATCTAAATCTAAATCTCCACTTATTCTGAAAGAATTTGTTACTAATCGAGTTTTCAGAAATACTTAATTTAAATTACAATTGGAAGGTATAACAGACAGGTTGATAAGAAAAAAATTTACATTGAAAAAGCAACTTTAGAAAAGTATTCGAGATCGGAGCTAACAGTTTTTAATAGATATTTTTCATAAACAGGTTATTTTTCGTTAGAAAACACTCAGAGAGCTAATTAAAATATTTAGAAAACGTGGTATTATATTTATTATCCTTTCTAAATATTTATATAGTCAATTATAAATACATGTGAGAATTAATATCGTCGGTAATGATGATAATCATGTTAATCATGTTAATGAGAAAAATTCAATTACCTTCACTTATGTATTAATTCAATTAAAATGATAGAATACACAATTTTGGTAATTTAATGTGATATAATTTTTACAAAATTCTTATTCCAAATATAATATAATATAATATATTCCAATTATTTTATTTTAAACATTAATATGACAGGAAATGAAAATTCTGAAATTATTCAGTATATATTGTTTGTTAGTCGTCTTTTTATAAATGAAATTATATATTATTTTCTCAATGTAATAGTAGGTGAGAATAAAATATTTCGTATTGTCATTTAACAACTTCAGTATATTATAATATGTACAGGGTGTAGCAGTATTGATCATACAATCTGGGGGGGGGGGATAATTGTACATGAGAAAATAAATGGAATATATGGAATAAATTTTTTTCATTTGAGGCTTTATTTTCGAGAAAATCGACTTCGAGTTTCCTCCGAGTACGCACGCACTTAACTATGTCGTGGTTAAACGGATCTCGATACAAACCATTATTTACTTTATCCATTTATGTATAAATATACTTATTAAATCAAAAGTTTATTCCGAAGACAACACAAGTCTTCCATAACTAAAAGCGAGGATCATTTTGTTGTTCGAAGAACTAAAAACGAAAAATACGTTGGAAATCGTGCATGAAAATTTAATTTCGGGAGCATATCTGTACATGCAGTACAGTGGCCAGCATTTTCAACAATTTTTGCATTAATGAAGTAAATCTCAAGAATTACATGCTTTATTATTACTCATAAACCTAGGGTATATGGTTTGTAACGTAATCCGTTTAACCATGACATTGTCAAGTGCATTCGTATTCGGAGAAAATTCAAAGCCGATTTTCTCGAAAACAAAAGCTCAAATGAAAAAATTTATTTCATATTTTCGACTTATTTTCTCATGTATAATTACCACCTCTTCCAAAATTCGAAATCTAATGTCATAATGCAATCAGTTGTATTAAATATTTTTATACAACAATGAAGGATCATAATACAAAGAACGTTTCATCGTATCATTACGTTTTTCATCGTAATACGAATCTGCAAACCGATTCGTATTTAGCTCACACAAGTGTAAAAGGATCGCCTACTGAAAGTTGCAAAATCGGAAAAAGTTAAAATTTGTTGAACAGTATTATTTGTTTGTTAGTAAGAAGAGGATATAGAGAGGATTTGTTTGTTAGTTATTTCTTTGTAGAAAGATAGAAAATAGCTTATACAGTCACTTAAAATGAGCATGTTGAATTTTCTGCAATTTAGTTATATGTTAAATTAAGAAATATATATTGACATTAATTGTAATTATTGTTAATATATATCGTTAGTAATGATATATTTTTATATATATTGTTCATATATGTATATAATTTATAATGATTTATCGTTGGCATATAATTTATGTTTACCCTTTAGAGTGCTGAATACTCGCAGCCTATGCGGTCCGTACGGACGTCGCGCGGCCAGCGCTGACGATCGCTGTGGACGGAGTACTTTTTCGCTAGACTGAACTCTGTTGATTGACTATTTAAAGCGCAAATCGTAATAAGTTATAGTAATTCTTTTGCACGAGATTAAATGATTCAAGAGCGTTATTTTTTAGTATTAATTATTTATTATAAACATTGAAATTTACAATAAACTAGAATTTGGATAATAAACTAGAAAACAATAAACTAGAAAACTAAATTTAGTAAATATAACATAAGTTAATAATTCAGTTGTGTGTGAAAAATTTCAAAACAATTATCGATACATAATCGGACATCGCATTTTCTGGATTCTCTTATTTTTCACACAAACAACACATTTTCTTCTTGATAATTAGATGCGACTGTCCGCGAAACAGGTAGACAACTGTTATAACGAGGCATTATTGGCATTTTTTTATTGCTATTACTAAGGAATGCATTTATATTTATCTTACACAAACGTAATAGTATTGCTTCTGCGTAGGTGTTCGGAAAAATTGACAAACGCATATATGCGTCCTTAGTCCATGCCGGGCACTTACAGAAAACGCATATATGTGTCCTTAGTCCACACCGATAGCTTTCGCCAGAAACATATGTGCGTCCATAGCACTCTAAGGGTTAATTAAAGCGTAATTATCTTTTTTAAAATGCATATCAGGAAAAATACATTTGTTTTCTATTATATTCACTATACAATTTATATAAAATTTCTAGCAAAACATATTTAGGTTATAGATCTATTAGAATAGTAAAAATACCGTATATCTTTTAGAGAAAATAAACTGAATCAGAGCAGCAAAATCGGAAATGCAAATCGTTATTATGATTATTATGCCGGTATTGCTGCGGCGGAATGCAAATTGTAATTGCTCTTGCGTTCCAAATTGAAGATCGTTCAAATCTTATTTGCATACCGCTGAAGTTTAATCGAGCTGATTCGGTACGATAAACATTCATATATTTTACTTCACAAACATACTCACGCGAGGCCCATTGAAGAGAATTACTGTTGAATCAACTTTGCACATAGAACTGGCAAATATTTGAGTTTCCTATGACTAGAGTGCAGAGAATATCGGACATGCCACTTTAACACCACACGACAACGATAAAAACTAATAGTGCTATCGGAAGTTAAACAAGTTCTTAAATGATTTGTATTTAACGAGTGTCGTCTATGTCGAAATGAAATCTGCCTTTAGTCCGTGAAATTGTTTTAAGGATGTTAGACGTATAGCGAGAAAGTAAAATATCGCAAAACTACCATGATAAGCGAAGAAAAAATATTACAATATAAAAACGATCTTGTAATACAAATAATGATGAAAAAGGTATTGTATTTAGAGTAGTGTATTTAATTTATACCAGATTATGTGCATAATTCATGGAATCATAAGCTCACAGTAGGGGTAGAAAACAAGCAATTAGAAAACAAGCAATGTATTTATTATCTACGTTAGTCTATTATCTTATTATTTATATAACAAAAGGTATTTATACATTTTATTTTTTTTGTATATCTTATATATCTATATCTTTTTATCTTTTTCTGTTATTTTATATATTCTACAAATAAATTTCTATACAACAAAACAATTTGTTTTGAATCAACAGATAAAAAAGTTACACACTTTAATATTTGAAGTAGAAAAAAAATGAAAGTTATTTAGTTTAATAACATATTTTAATGTCTACGAAAAAGTTAATTCTAGATATAGTCATAAATGAAACTAATAGCATATCAAAAGAAAAAGTTGCCAGAGTTAAAAAAATTTAGTTAGTACATGCAGTCGACAAAAAGAATGACGCTACAATCATATTATATTTACTTATGTACTTGGAATTTTCTTTTTGCCAAATATAATATTACTTCAATAACTTATAAGTTGATTTTTGACGTTAAAAGTATTTTTATATATTTCACCATTTTTAGTATCTTACTGTTCCTTTAAGTAGTTTATTAGATGAATTAAATAATTAAAATATTTTCAAAAGTTTAATATTTTGAACCTTTATGATACTGCAACTAATTATAAAGACATTTTTATAGTTATCACATATCGCAATTTTATAATAATATTACTATAGTTATATACATATTGCATTAAAAATATAGTCATATAATTTTTTTCAAATTTAATGACAGAATGTTATCTTCATATATTTGGACTTTAATATTGGTAAATTTCGAATAATTTGATTGACCACTGAACATTCCAGAGTCAGTGCAACTCTAACACTATTAAATATGAATAGTACTGTTGAAGGTCACCAATTCTAAGAAAACTCTACATCTGGTCTTTTTAACTTTCTCCAGCATATTGAAGCCATCGACAGCGTATAGACAAAAGACTGCGACGAAGGCAGGCCATAAAAAACAGTCGACAGGCAACGGTGGCTTCAAGGGTTTGTTCAGTTAGAGAGTAACACTGTTAGCGTGCGGATCTGGATCAGCTCATATTTGTACTTTCACGTTTATATCTAAAATATATTTTTCCTACCTTATAATTTATCCACGCGTCTCTGTTCTATTCACCGAATAACCTCAACAAGTACAATTAGAGATCACAAATTGCATTATGCAATATATGAAATTCGGAATGACTTTACAGAACGTCACAAATCTATTTTCCATTGTATTGATTTATACACGTATTCCGGATGTGAACTTAGATATTAGCTTCATTTATGTTTGGAGAACTTCCTCTGCGTAATATTTCCAATAAACACGTCACCTTTACAAAAACGACTTGATACAAAAGTGACGGATTCTTTATTGCAACAAATTATCAAATTATCTGTGAATTATTGAAATTACCATGAGATTGAAAGAAATAGAAATAAATCACCAAATTCTATAAAGAATTCAATGTTACGTTATTCGAAAATATTGGAAGAAATTATTTTTATTTTAATTGAATGGAACTAATTTTGTTTTAATTAAAGGTCAAGTAAGCACCGGAAAAAAGAAAAATATGTAGAACTTCGTATTTGTTGCCATTGATTGATTACATTTAATTATAATATATTAGAAAAGTATTATTCAAATATTATAAATGTTACGATTATATTACATTTTTACGTAAATAGGTTAAATGTAAATAGATAGCGGCTATTATTATAAAGGACAATTATTAACAAAATTGTTATTAAGATAACATTATCATTAAATTTCATAGATTTATTAAGTTATCAGGGAAATGTGTTTACTTGAAATGGGTGTTTCGCTTTCGTGAATGCTTATAGCATCTAATTACATTATATTCCTACAGCAATATAGAAAAATTTAGTGATACACTTTTACAAAGATTAAAAGACAGTAATATAAATTGTAAGAAATTGCTAGACACATACTTTTCTCCAAAACTTTCTTTTCCGTTCAATGTTATGTAATATTTATAAAATATTCAGCTACAAAATACGAAATTATCAAATACAATTAAATACGTGAAAAAAGGAAGCAGATGTACTAGTTAATCAATAGAAAATCTAAATTAAGCATAGAGAATAAACTCAACATATACAAAACAATAATCAAACCTATCTGGACATACGGAATCCCACTATGGGGAACAGCAGCAATGAGTCACATAAATAAAATAGAAACAGAACAAGCAAAAATATTGAGGACAGCAGTTGACGCCCCTTGGTATGTCAGAAACGAAGACATACGTAAAGATTTAAAAATTCCAACAGTCAAAGAGGAAATCGCCAGATTGGCAAAAAAGTATAAAGAAAGACTTGAAACACACCCAAACCAGCTGGTTGCTGAAACGAACAAAAACACAATAGAAAGAAGACTGAAGAAGAAGCACCCCACAGACCTCACAACAGAAATACAGTAAACAACCCCGCTGGGGGCAATCATCCACATGCTATATTTTACTACTAAGATATAATATTTCGCGAGGATGGTACTCCGCTGGGGGTAGCCACCAACATGTTAATATAAATGCTACAAAATTTCACTAAATGTCCAAGTTGGACAAATTGTGAATACAATGAAATAAATAAATAAGTAAAAAATATTATATTTATATGCAAACCACCTTGGACGATGTAGTTGGTCGGCTTCCTTTCGGGCGTTGTGTATTCTTCTGCTATTCGATCCGCATCCTCTTGCGGCACTTCGTCATCCTATGTCCGGTGATCCCACAGTGGTAGCACCTAGTCCGGAGGTCTGATGGCCTGCCCCGTTTAGCTTCAGGACCCGCTGAGGAGTTGTCTGATGAAGACGCCGGCCTCTTCTTCGTGTAAGAGAAAGCCCTCATTTCACTTACGAATTGACCCTCGGTCTTAATATCGCTTGTAAGTGCCATCCGTTCGACACGCTGGTCTAGTGAAGCCAATCGAAAGAGGACGACAGCGTTGATTATCTCGTCCTTGGTAGTATTTTCCCATCTCGCCTTCAGGAAGGAACGGAGACGAATACCGAAAGCTCCCATTGTTTCGTCCTCCAGTGGTGTCTCATTATATAGCTTCTTTAGCACTGAGGTAGCTGTTTCTTTGCCACCAAAACATGTAATAAAAGTCTTTAAATTTTGACCAGGTAACAACTTGAGCAACAGGTATTTGCATAAGCCACTGTGCTGCAGAACCTTCTAGAGCACCACTCAAAGCAGAAAGTAACGCACTGCCTTGTAAAGGATTTTCTTCCAAGATCACATTAGCAATCGCGCACCATGCGGCTGGATCGGAACCCGCGATTTCGGGGTTAAAGCGCGGAAGCGATAAGTTCCTAGTTGCGTCACTCGGTCTTTGCTCTCGCGGTTGAGTTAACTGGCGCACGATAGTCGCGAGCTGTTCCATCACTGTTACAAGCGGCCCTGATCCCACTTCTGATGTCGCGTTAGCGTTAGGATTAGGGTGAGGGGCGTTCAATGAATCTTCGTTGGAGTTTGCCATTGGTGCGGTAAAACACAGGTGAAGTTTATTACAATAACGGAGATGTTACAGTCTTAACAATTAACCACGACGGTTAGGCGCTCGCGACACTAGTGATAATGGCCTCAGGTTCGATAACGAATCCGCGGTCAACGGGATGATAGAGGTACGTTCTCGCAAAGTTCAAGTCTGACTCTTTGTTAACAAGCCGTGAAATATTCACTGATCGCAAAGGCAGTATTCTTTTCGTCAATGAGATCGCACAAGAGAATGACTCCCCGTCTCGGTGATGCCACCGAGGAAAACTATATGGGGTGTGTCTAAGGGCACAAGATCATCGGATTCGTGGAGAAAAGTCTTCGTTCGGAAAGTGAGGGAAATTGACGTTACTGCTAATTGGTCAATTTCCATGTTGGTGGTTAGGGAAGGGTGCTAGCCGCCCTTAAGAGAAAGTTACTAGTGGGGAGCGTCGTTCGTGAGAGAAATAGATTTCTCCTAACTTCCCATAGTTGGAACAAAGACTGTTTGTCCGTCTGAAGGACTTTAGTTAACTAAATCTTAAGATTTATAACGGGTCCTCAGACTATCTAAGCATATACTGTGAAGATGCGTTGACATCTGGGAATCATGTTACCCGAAGGGTAGAGACTGCGTGTGGCGAGCCGCGGGACAGAAATTGTCGAAATGTTTACTGCTGCGTGCCGCTACAACTATTTCCTTTTTTAAGAAGGGCTCTAGTATTACTTCCATGCCTTTGTTAGACAAAACGTTCATCCCTTGATCGCGGCTACGTACGGCGACTGGTTGTCGCCTCGAGCCCAAGCTCACTATCATAAATCTCAAACAAATACAATTGGACTAAACGACGACATTTGTTTAATTACAGCTACGTTAGAATCTAGATTACGGTATTAAGAAGTTTTCCCGAAGTTCCAAAGGGAAGGCTCCGGTGTCTTTCCATCTCCGACATATAAATATAATTATTATCCCAGTCAACACCGTTGGCCGCGCTGGATACACTCGTTCCCGTAAGATCACGAAAGTTAAGCAGCGTCGGGCACGGGGTGGTCTAAGATGGGTGACCGCTCCGTGTGGTGTTGGCATATTACGTACATTACGTACATCACAAAAGGATATAACCTAGCTAAAAACGCGAGGATAGTGGTACCCCGCTGGGGGTAGCCACCAACGTGATAATACAAACGCTAAAAAATTCCACCAAATGTCCAAGTTGGACAAATTGTGGATACAAAGAAACAAATATAAAAAAATTATTATCCCAAAATTCCAAAGGGGAGGTTCCGGTGTTCTTTCATCTCCGACATATAATATATAATATATTTAATATAATATATTATAATAGTATAATTATAAAAATTAATTTAATATATATTATTATTAATATAATAAAAAGATAATATAATAATATAGTAATATAATATATTATATAATATATTTTCGTCTTGTTATATTTTTCGTCAAAGTATGTAAATAATAATTTTCTTATCAAATAGAATATGTTTGTTCACCACATTCAACTTTTAATTTTTGTTAAATTTCATGTTACAAATATAGTAGTAAAAAATGTATCCATTGAATTGCAAATACTCATGTGAATAATATGTGTTAATCCATGAATGTATGAATTTTTTGTTTACTCAAAGAATAATATTGCCTCCGGTTCAACTCTGAAGTTTACGAATTGTATCGCAAAATAATAAACTGTATGTCAGTGGCGCTATACGACATTAAACAGTATACAAATAGGTTGGTAATTTCAGTTGGGAGATTTTGGTTCAGTGATTTCAAATAAAAATGTCGGTTGAAGCAAGGTGCAAGCTACTGCATATTTGCTAAACTACGTGAAACCGGTATCGTAAATATTTTTTATGGCAATTATGCTTCCGCTCTAGTTTCTATGCTTTGCTTCAATTTATATAGTAAATGTACAGTGGCTTACGAAAGTATTCAAACGCTTATATGTGCAAACTTGAATGGCCAAAATAATGTATATTAAAGTAATTTGCTTAGACAAGCAGATGTCAATAGGAAGATGGAAGTCTTAAGATTATGTCAGTAAAATTTGAAAAGGACTCAACAACGTAGGTAGGAGTTACGATATATTTATTAGAAACACGCATTGTAAGTGACTCAGAAAAGTATTTGAACGCTACATATATTATTAAATTATTTAATATTAATATTTTGTTGGACCACCTTTAGCAGTAATAGTGTGTCTCAATCGACGTTCCATACTGTAAATCAATGATTTTGTAAAACTACACTCAACGAAGTTCCATATTTCTATAATTTTATCTTTCAATACTTGCTTTGAGATTATCTGAAATTTATTTAATCTTTTTCCGATTTCAGCTCATAAATTTTCAATCGGATTTACGTCTGGACTTTGCGGTGGAGTAATTAACATGTGTGGTGTGTTATATACGATCCATTCTTTCACAGTTCTAGCAGTATGCTTAGGATCTATATCATGTTGGAAGTGGAAATCTTCCAATAATCCTAATTTACGGGCATTTTCTTTAAGGTTATTTTGTAAAATATTTAAATACTTATATTTATCAAGTATACCATCAATAAATATCAAATTTCCGGTGCCACTGGCAGCCAAGCACCCCCACACCATAACCGATCCACCTCCGTGTTTCACTGTTTGATGTAAATGTCGAATTTCCAATTCCGTATTTAGTTTTCTCCACACATAATTTTGACCATCTGAGCCAAAAATGTTAAATTTGATTCGTCCGAAAAGATGACTTTGTTCCCAAAAAAATTATCTTTATTAATATAGGTTTTTGCAAAAGTCAATTTTTTTTTATGATTTAACGCATTAATATATAGCTTCTTTCGCGGTACTCTGCCATGAAAATCATTATTTCGTAAGATTTGTCGACATAATTCCCGGTGAACTTCTTTATGAAACATATCAGCTACCATACTTGCGAGTTAAGGAGCGGATGTAGTAGGATTTTTTTTTAATTCGCGAATGATAACTTTCTCCTCTCTTCCAGTGAATTTCTTTGGTCGACCTGATCGAGCTTTGTTTGCAAGTGTTCCCTCGTTCTTTGACTTTTTTATGATATAATGTATTGTGGACTTACTTCTGTTCGCAATTCCGGTAATCTCGTTATATGATTTGCCGTCCTCATGTAATCGGAATATTATTTCTCTTTCACACTTTTGTTTCAGACTTTTTGGTATTCATTTTAAATACTATTGTGCACACTTACGGTACTGTTACTGAATCGATATCCTAACATGAAGTGAAAGTACCAATATTTTCATTTAGCAATGATGTTTACATTCGGTGCAAAGGAAGATGAAAAACCATCATTTTATTACAGCGTTCGAATACTTTCGTGAGACACTTATTATGAATGTTTCTAATAAATGTATCATAACTCCTGTCTATATTATTGAATTGTTTTCAAATTTTACGGATGTAATCTTGAGACTTTCCCGTCACTATAGATACCAAATTATTTTAACAAATTAGTTTAGTACACCTCATTTTATTAATTGAAATTTGTAAGTGTAAGCGTTCGAATACTTTCGTGAGCCACTGTATATATGCAAACAGTTCTCGATAAACCGTCGAGCATAATCGGTCATCTGTTTACAACGCTCATGAACTGCAGTTGCTAGTTCAGTTTGAAATCTGTGTGCACACAAACTGTTATTACAGGTGGATATCCGTGTGTCTTAATACATGGAAATCCAGCCAGTAACGACAAAAAATACAACTAAGAATTTTAAAGTTATGTAATTCCTTTATCACGCAATTAAATGCAAACACAGCATCAAACAATATCAAAATGAATTCAGAAAAGTGTCCAACGTGCTCTAAGCAAATAAAGAAAAGAAAAATCTATCCAGGTAAGGATCTGACAACTGTCACAATAGACATAAATTCTGACATATGGTCACAGGATATACCAATAAGTAACACATCAATTTGAACCGCTAAGATCAAAACGTGACATTCTACAATGTTATCGATGTTAAGCCTTCGGTCACACTAAGAACTACTATAACACACTGTAACAACTTGTATCAAATGTGCAGGAAATCACTTAACAACGTCGTATATCGAACAAAGGAAAGTAGAAAACGTAAAATGTCGGAATTTTCAAGGAAATCACCTCATAAGTTACAAAGGATCCATAGTTCGGAAATACTACAACAAATATTATTCTTCCCCACCCTTAGAAAAAGAAACGAACTCTTATCAGCTTAACAAATATAAATCAGACCACTATAAGAATTCACGCTACCCCCAACTATTTCAATCAAATTCAGCTGCCAAGCGAATGTAGTTGAAAAAAGCTATGCATAGGCAACGGCTAGATATAACTCTACTCTCCATCCGTTGCAAGACCACAATACTATTGCTTCCATAACTAATTTTACACAACTTCTGATAGAAATCAATTAAAAACACAGAACTAGTTAGCAACATGTTATCAATACAAATTTCACTACTATAACAACAATCTCAACAAATTATCACCATGATTGAACTACTAACAAAACTTGTCAATAACAACATCAAATAATGAGCAATACACTCAACATAGTGGTTTGGAACAACAACACGTTACAACAAAGAATACAAGAACTATTCATTCACACACATAAAATTGATATACTAATTTCAGAAACGCATTTCATCAACAAAAATTACGTAAAAATTCTACACTATAGCATATACCATACTAAACACCTATCTGGAAGAGCATATGAAAGAACAGCTGTTATAAAGAATACCATCAGTCATCACTTTACACAGAACCACTTTACGAGTATATCTATAGGCAACAACGATAACAATAGAAACAACAAAACAAGCAACCCAATTATCAACCGTATACTCTTCCCCAAAGCATAAACTTAGTACAGAAACAATACTTCTTCGAAACTATAGGTAATAAATTTCTAATCGCGGAAGCTTATAATGTTAAGCGTCGATACTGGCGGTCAAAAAGAACTTCATCTAGAGTTAAAACACTACTTTTAGTGACAGAAAAACTGTCTCTGACACCATTATCAACCGCCGAACCCACGTATTGATCAACAGCACACGAAGAAGCAACAGACTTATTAAGCTTCGCTTTAATCAGAGGTTTGAATAAAAGTCAAATTAAGCTATCACCCAGCCCTGACCTGAGCTCAGACCACTCACCTGTAATGATAGACAACTTCCAAATCTCTGCTCTAAAATACGATATTGTCAATTGTACAATTGCACCACAAACTGGGAAAAGTTTGGATTAGCAATAAATGAAAAACTTAATTGCAACATTCCATTAAAAACTTCAGAATAGGTTGAGAATGCAGTAGATCATATAGTACAAATTATTCAAGAAGCAGGTTAGATATCTACTAATACAGCTGAAAATAAAACAAATGGACTCTCTTATCCAAACTACATTTTGAAGAAAATAAAACAGAAAAAGAAATTAAAAACACGAAAGAACGCGTAACAAACATTAACTAAACAAAGCCACCAAATAATTAAAGAAAATCATATGCGACCACAGCCGCAAAGAATTTAATAAATTCCTCTTTGATACCTAATTAAGATACGAATTATTCGTTCTCGAAAGCGACAAAAAGATTCAAAAGACCGATAATCCCGACACATACAATAAGAAAACCAGATGGATCTTGGGCTAGAACTTTATTTGAACAAGTAGTGGTATTTACGGAACACTTGCATCAAGCTTTCCAACCTACAAAATGAAGATAATCCGGTGGAAAGCATAGACTGTAACTACAGAGTACGAAACGCTACGAAAAAAGAAGTTAAACAACTTATCAAATCAATCAAAATTAATAAAACTTCAGGATATGATTTAATAAGTGGAAAAATAATCAAAGAACTTCCAGATAAAGCACTAAGGATAATAACAATAATATTCAACACTGTATTCAGATTGAAATATTTTCCAAGCACGTGAAAAATGGCTCAAATCATCTTGCTACCAAAACCAAAAAGAAGTGTGCGTGAGCCTTCTTCATAGAGATCCATATCTCTAATATCAACATTATTAAAAATTCTTGAAGAAGTAGTTTTGGTCAAATTAAGGGAAATAATCGTAAAAAAAACAACTAATCCCAAATCAACAGTTTGGTTTTAGCGAAAATCATGCTACCATAGAACAAATCTACGGAGTACTAGAGGAAAATCATAACTACCCTCGAGAACAAACAATATTGCTCAACTTTATTCCTAGATATTGAAAAAGCGTTTGACAAAGTTTGGTATGAAGGGCTTATAGAAGTCACAAAGAAACTTCTCCCCGATGCACTATACAAACTTCTCAAATCCTACCTCACCAATAGGATATTCTATGTTAAAGTAAAGCATTCACACTCTAACATAAAATTCATCAATGCTGAAGTATCTCAAGGAAATGTACTGGAACTCACATCAAACAGAGAGTACACGAAAACCCATAAGAAATAACGAATATCCTGCAGAAACATATACACCTACTGGAAAGATGACTGGCTGCACGAAAAATAAAAGTAAACAAAGACAAATGTAACCACATAACTTTCACCCTCTGTAAAGACAAGGTACTAAGGATTACACTATATTACTCCACGAACCCCATGACACGATTCCACAAAGAGAGGTACTCAAATATTTGTGACTGCATTTAGACAGAAAACTTACTTGGGAGTAATACATCTGCAAACAAATTGAGCAAATCGGAGCCAAAAGAGGAGACATCAACTGGCTAATGAGTCGTCAGTCAAAGCTAAGTTCTGAAAACAAACTTCTAATTTACAAAACCATAATCAAACCCATCTGAACCTATGGTATACAGTTATGGGGAACAGCGACCAAAAGTCACACCTTAAAAATGTAAGCGACGCAGTCAATAATCCTTCGTACAATAGTTAATGAACCGTAGTACGTTAAAAACGAAGAATTACTCAAAGATCTAAAAGTCCCCCTTGTGGGTGCCAAGGTGCACTTGTCAGTACTCTGTATGAAAACAACGTCAACAGAAGACTCAGATACAAATACAAACATAAACACAACAGATACATTCACATTCATGTACGTACAACATATGAAGGTGATACTTAAAGAAGTAGTATCTAAGCAATACCCATCTAATATTATACTAACTTGCTAAATGTCCGTTGAACAGGTTGCAAGGAATTTAGGGGTTTAATAAAAAAGAAATTGAAAAATGCAAATGTACCAATTTATAACTAATTTTATATGATAAATAACGTACATATTTATATGAGAAATAGAATTTTCAAGTTTAATTAATTACAACTTCAATAGAATATGAATGTAGATGTAGTATACAAATGAATAATTTTAACTAATTTGACAACATTTTTTGCCATCTATTTTCTCCCTAAATCTGTAAAGTAAAATTATGTAGGTGGTAAAATAAGCAGAAATGCGTCCTTTATCTCTATTGCAAATCTTCACTTCCAATACTTACATTTCATTAGCATTATATTATCATTTCAATTTCTCAATTTCACTATTATTGTATATGCAATTATATATAGACTGCGAATCTTTATGCAAATTTAAATTTTTGCAGATACAGATAAAAAATTTCAAATTGAATGAAAGAACGTTTCATTACCTAAATGTAATAGTATCTACTTCATTTTTGATATTTTATATGTACACTTTTGCACTTGTGCATATCCGCAAACAATATAATCGTTTAAAGTTGATTAAAATATTATGCTAACCAAAGAGACAGAACACCAAACACAGAATAAGAAAATTGGAAAAAATTGCAAAAATTTCCAGGAACTGTTTAGCGCTAAAAGGATTAAAATTTAGAAGTAAGTAAAAATGAAATTATAAATATATACCCTTTTAACCTTCAATAAATTTTCGTCGAATCTCGGTAAATGTGCAAATTGGCAATTCAGCAGAAGGATTATGGTTGCACACGAACCGCGAAGACCCATTAGGATTATGATTATGGTTACGTTTACATCTTCCGTCTATCTGAACAGATACTCTAGTTCCATTGTTTGACCTTCGCCGAGAGGTCTGTGCATAGGTTAGGGTGCCTCTACAATTGTGGAATATCACTCTGGCTTCATTGTTGTGTTTCAAACGAAGCATCCGTTATATTGTTACTAATCATTCTGAACATTGTCATTTGTCATGTCGCATCTACGGAATCTCATGAAAGTATTTGGACACTTTTTGAAACACAAGAAAATTTTATGACACTTTATTAGCATTATAATTAGATTTTACTAAGGCACAAAAGTATTTATCATGGAAAATTTGTTATGAATGTACTATGTGTGTTGTACAAATTTTATTAGCACTGCAATGAGACTCGACTATTGTGATTAGATTGGTTTTGAAACCGATCTGACAATGTTTTAGATGATATTGAACAAAACATTTGCTGTAGATATGCATTTAATAAAAGATTAGTATACAGTTATATAGCTCGAATAGTTGCCTTAAACATATACATATATAATTATTGTATATACATGTTGTTATGTTTCACACATTTGGATTTGCCGCGTGATATATAAGTGACGATAGACGGTATCGATAGGTGGTATCGATAGATGGTATCATAGGTAGCATAAATCGGTAGTGAGCGATAAATCGAATGGAATGAGAGTAGACTGACAGTTGGCTAGAAAGCGAGCGAGAGGATAAAAGAATATAAAGGGAGATGTATGGTTGCGAGTAAAATGAGTTGAGAAAAATTAAAAACAGATCTTATACACAGCTGTAAAGAGTGGATAGTAAAATAAAGCAAGTATGTATTACATTTATCATAGTGGAAGACCTTTTCATAAGTATATAAAAATGCTAAAAGTGGTTCTACCAAATACTGAAGGTTATTAATGCAATGAATAACTGATTGTGTTCATACAAAATACTATTTTTATCTCTGCGGAGCTTATGTTTACACTGAATATGATGTAATTTCCATATATATTTTGAAATCTATTTCAAATTTTAGAAATATCCATCATGATAGTCATGTTGCTTGACTACAACGCTAATAAAACTTTAAAATGTTTTACGTAATACATGTGGTATATTTGTAACATGCATAATCTATACGCGTAATAACTTCAAAAATTTGTAATTACTGAGATATTCTTCAAATAATTTTTTAATATATACAGGGTGTTCGGCTGCAAGCGTCAGAAAATTTAATGACTGATTTTTGAAGCCAAAATAAGACGGAAATCAAGAATAAAAAAAATTGCGTTCTTGGCTTCGTTTTTTAGTTATTGACAATTAACAATTAGTCGAAATATCCCTGTGCGCAAGCAAACCTGCTTACACGAACGAAAGATACATGGGCAGTAGGTTACCTCGCACAAATCGTAGAGAAGATTATGACATTTGGAGACGTAAGCTATTTTGCGCGACGTTTTGTAAGAAAAATCGTAGGTAGATTAAACATTATACCTGCCTAGTCATTAAAATCCATAACAGCATATCGAAAACTGCCTCATGGAATTTCTGAGTGGAAAGGATTAATGTTTCCTCTAATCCTGTGCTTCCATATATACAATGTTTATACAAATTTCATACTCGCACCGCGATCGTCCCGTCCACGGAAAATCATATACGCATCGCGAGTGCCCAAACTGTTTCCAGAAAAATCACATCAAAAATAGCAATCGTTTTATGTTACAGTAAATGTTCAATATAGTCTCTATTTTCTTGTAAACAAAGTATACAATAAGCACGATACACACAACTGTCACTGTACACACTATATACATTACACACTCAAATCACTGGCGTTGAAATTAGATAAAAAAGATTAAAAAAATAACAAAGAATCCAAAATTAAAAGGAACAAAAAAGTTCTAAAAACTAAAAATGAGAAAGCTCAAAAAGATCTAAAGTGGAATAACTTAAACTTATATTAAATCTACAATTAACTCTGCAGTGCACTCCGCTGTTTAGGCTGACCTACTTTCGTTCATGTAAGGAGGTTTGCTCACGCACAGGAATATTTTGATTAGTCTTTAATTGTCAATAATTAAAAGACAAAACCAAAATCAATTTTTTTTATTCTTGATTTTCGTCTTATTTCGGCGTGAAAAATCAGCCATTAAATTTTCTGACGCCTGCAGTAATTAAGGTTTTAAAGATGTAATGTTTTATTGACATTTGCTGTATATATGAACTGTATATGCTGGATATATTTGTAGAAAAACTGCATTTACTATAATATAAAGCAATTGCTATTTTCGTTACGACTTTTTGTTGTACAGTCGGACACTCGCGATGTGTATATGATTTTTCTATGTATCGTTCAATTTAAGGATCGCTGTGTACCCCGTTGCTCAAGCTGCTCTACTTTCGTTCGTGTAAGGAACGTTGCTCACGCACAGGAATTTATCGGTCGATTTTTAATTGCCCATAACGAAAAAACAAAAGCCGAAAACGCCATCTTTTTAATATCTATCTTAGTTCAGCTTTAAGATCCCTCTTAAAGTTTTGTCGAACACCCTATACCATTTATCTGCAATTATTTTCTTTACATTACAGATATTTTCATTACGGATAAACCAGGGAAATAATACGTCAAAATTTCGGAAATACAACATTGTTTAAAAATCTAAATGATATATATCACTTACATATTATTTTGTCAAAGTATAAAAAATATATCAAAAAGCAAATGCTTTACAAATCAGGGATACAAAAAAGATCTCCATTATTAAAAAAAGAAGTAGTTTATATTGTTACTTCAATTCGTTCAAACTTCATACTATTTTAGAGTCAAAATGGAAGAAGAAATAATAATGGAGCAAATCTTAAGACAATCTTTAAAAATTTTGTTCATAGTAACATTATTTAAAATAATTAGGAGTTCACTATTATAATTTTAAGTCTTTATGTTTTATTGCATTAATCAAGTAAACTAAAATAAAAGGATATTATAAGCTTGATAGACCGACATGTTATCCATATGATACTGTAGTAAAAATAGTTCCTAAACCATTAAAAAAATATATATGTATATACGAGCATAAATAATAGATCTAAAGATGGTAATCACTCGGGAAACAATTCCCTAACTTTTCTGACTGAAATAAAATGGCAAATCAACTATTATATTAACACAACATTGCGCCTTAGTCGATGCGATTTAAAAACAATAACAAACAAACAACAATTAGTCTAATCAAACAAAATAAATATGATTCACTCTATTAGAAGGAGTAGATATGTATAAATAAGAACGAAAAGATAGAGAAGAAGGAAGCGGAACTGAAGAGAAGCAGGAAGAACATCAGCATGATCAGAAATTGAGGTGGTTATCAGTAAACTCAAAGAGAAAAAAGTAGCAGGAGAAGATGGATTGGAAGATGAAGCCTGGATGTTCGCAATAGAAAAAAATCAAAGAGAAATTAAAGGAAATTATTAATCAGATATGGAAAGGAGAAGGGTGGCCCGAAGATTGGAAGGAAGGAATAATGTACATGAATTGAAACAAAAGCTGATAAGTTCTACTCTATTCTTTACGGACTTGAAAGCTGCAATAAGAAGTAAAGGAATAGACTTAATACTAGTGAAGATAATCGAGGAAATCTATAAGGAAACCAAAAATGGAGGACAAGTATGAAACTCAAAGACAGAAGTATTCTGGAGAAGAAAAGGTCTAAGACAAGGTTGCTCCTTAAGCCCGCTACTGTTTGTAATATTTATAATGGAAATAGATGACTGCTTTGAAAGAAGATGAGAAGAAGATACTATTGTAAGAAGGAAGAAAATATTTACCCTGATGGAAGATCATAATGTTTAGCAAACGAAGAGTCTATAGTAGGAAATAGAAGCGGAAGAACAAAGAAATTGAAGAAGTGACAGTTCAAATACTTAGAATACACGTTCAAGAAAAACAACAGAACAACAACAACAGCCCGCATGAGAGACGTGTGTAGAAAAGACGGCACCAATGACAGATCTGGGGGATCGGAGAAAGAAAATTTGGCGATAATTTCGACAAAAGAATGTTAGTGCTTTTGATGTAATAATCAAAAGTATCATGATATAGGTACGGAGTAAAGGTCGAGGAGCAAGAAAATAAAATAGGTGGAACTAGTGCAATTAGAAAGATATATTAAATGGGTACTAGGGTTAAACAAATGGAACTCAGACTTTTTAATAAGAGAGGGAATGAAAATAAGAGAGGTATGTATATAAGCAGGAGAAAGAGTTCTAAAATATAAAGAAAAAATAGGAAGGTTGCAAAGTCGGCATGAACAGGTGGGAAGCTGAAACAAGAAATGACGCAGGAAAAAATATAACAAAGTAAAGGAGTAAGTATAAAGAGAAAGAATTGGAAAACAGCAGAAGAATAGGAAAAGATAAGAAAGTATGTAGAATCTGTGGAAAAGAAATAGAAACTAGGCAGCACGTAGTGACTATATGTATTACAAGGACAGACAAACCAATGGAAAGAGTAAAGAAGAAAGAAGGAATAACAATAGAATGGATAAAGAAAGTAATAGAAAAGAGAATGTGGAGAACTGTTAAAGATAAAACATAGTGATAACGGAATTCAGTGATCAAAGACTTTTTCTAATATTATATTCACTTCTATATATTGTGAATGTATATATACATTTTATATATGCATTTCTGTTTGCTGTAAGGATATGTAAATTATATTAGATACAACCCGAAATTGTATCATTATTTTCAATGAAAAGAAAATAAATGTGGTTCGCAAAAATATTCTATTCGAGTAAGAAAGGAATAATTTTTACCTTGAAAAGTTTTAATGTAGCTAAGAGTAAGTTTCGATCCCATCAAGTCATTCGTCCATTGAGAAACATTTATATTTGAACTTTCAATTATTACCCGCTGTGTTTCGAGTTGCATTGTATTTATGTTATCTACATGCCATAGAGGTTCGCTGGGTTACGAAATTTTTTCGGAACCGCGCACTCTGTTCAAAATCCCAGAGTTTCCGGCAAGTATTGCGGCAACGAAGCGAGAACATAAGTGATTTAGAAACTCCAGAAGAACCAATTTGCTCTAGTTGCCACAATGACATATGCAAATCCGATCTCTCAAAAAACTATGTAAGTAAAATGTGACATAAACATTTACTCTGGATTACAAAAATGATCAAAACATTGATATTATATCGTAAAAGTAATATATATCTTTAGAGATAATCGTATCGATGACAAATAGGGTGGTGCCCATTGCGTTACTATTTATCTGTAACCGGATTACACAGATGTTAAGTGATGTATAATTCATCGTCAGTGACTAATAGTTCTGTGAACGAGAAATGGACAGTTGTATCGAACATGTCCCGCAACGTTCAAGGTGTTTTAATATGTACAATACGAATTAAATAGATTGAATCATTTTGTGTTTAGAATTGAAGAGCATGATTATTATGTTTTTGAGTATTGAAGTAGATTATCTATGATTTTAATTTGTACTTATATATAATATCTTAGTTTATATTAGATTGTCCCAAAAGTTTCTTTCGTTTTATAAGAAAATAACAGATGCACAACATTTTTTGTTTTATATTATTTTATTGAATTATACATGATTCATTTTGTTCTATTACTAAAAAATGCACGTTATTACATATCTTCGACGAACGCTTCGATGTACATAGAATTCTAATTCTAACATTTTTGCGTAAATTTTGTTTCTTGGTACGAGCTATCAGGCATTCACCTATTCAAGGTTCACTAAAACTGTATCCCTCCGTTGTAGCACCGATTTATAACTTTAATTGTACGATTCTTTTTCCTTATATCCCTTAGGAACCTACCTTACATTAAGAACTTCTTATTTTCGCATTATTTATAATTAGATAAAATGCTAATTGCAGGATTTAATTGTTTAATAAAAACTTCAGTAAGTACTGTAAAAATTGTTTTAAAAAATTGTAAAAGGTTATCGAAACAAATTTTGCAATAAATAATTTTGTGAAAATATAATAGAATATTGATTATTCGATTGTCTTATTAAATAAAGTATTCAATAATTAATACGTTGCATACTAAGGCAGTGTGTCATTCATATTATTATGTACAACAAAAATAAAATATTTGATATCAGAAATCATATACATATTAGAGATATGTTGCATATATAGAGTACCCAAGATAATTTAATCACTTGAAATATATCGCATGTTCTTGATAATATTAAAGAATGTTTTAAGAACAAGTTAAATGGTTTTAAGGGGAAAATTGATTTCACATTATTAATATTTTTCGTAGATGAACGTGTATACAACATTTTGTTTATATTGAAGACTACCGATGTTTTTTTTAATAGGATCATATGTCTTTTAATACAATAGTTGATCCAACTGGACATCCTCTAAGAAAAAGTATCAACCTATTTATGTTGAAAAACTATTACTTTAGCAGATATTTTAACTTTGATTTGTCAAATTTAGCGTATGAAAGACAAAGACAACGTAAACATAAGAATACCACTTCACGTCTTTCCTTGTCTTTTATACGTTAAATTTGACAAATTAAAATTAAAATATCTGCCAAACTAATAGTTTTTCGACATAAATAGGTTAACGTTTCTTTGTAGAGAATGTCCAACTGGATCGAATAATGTATTAAATAATATATGATTCCATTAAAAAAGACATCGGTGAACTTCATATGTGCTCTGCATGTTTACGAAGAATTAATCACGTTAAATTATGTTCCCCTCGAAGCGATTCTACTTTTTCCTGAAACAGTTTTTGATATTATCGAAAACAAGGAAGATATTCGAGGCGATAAAGTTAGGTGGGACACCCTGTAGATACTCCTCAAAAAATGTGAAATATAAATAAATCTTTTACATATTTCTGAAGTTTCGAGTATTGCGTTATTTATAATATTTCTAAAGTTTTAAACAAAATTTTGATCCTTTTTATATGAAAACTTAACTCAAAACTGCTTTTATTGGTATTCTTATATATCGCTTCTGCTTTTCACTGTTTCTATGCCCCTCTTCCTTATAAATCCTTTTATGCTCCTCTTCTCCTCTTTCTTAAATAAAAAACCTTATTACATTTAAGAATGATTTTCTCAAATTATCGAAGAAAAAAAATGTATCTATTTTGCATTTGTCTTCATAACACCTACTGACACTATTAAACAGTAAAAATTATATAATACTTTTTTAAAGAGGAAATATTCATCTTGATTTCTTATTGAAGAACAAATATTTTGGCAGCTTTTAAACTACAATTTGGCTTTGTTACCAATTAAGTAATAATTAGGCTGCGGATGTTTATGCAAACTTATATTTTTATAAAGACATTACACAAATGAGTAAAATAATTATTATGAATACGCTGTTTTGATTATGTTATATATTTTTGCATTTTACATACATTCTGTGCATGTTTGCATCTTCTATAAATGTTATTCATAACTTTTTTTTTGCTAAGTTATTGAGAGTACCTAAAAAATCGCAGAGATTACTAGGATAAAAATTTTGCATAGTAAGCTTTATAAATATTATCAGAATCGACAACGATCTAATTCCCGAATGTAATATTTTCTCATTGTAATTCATAAATCTAAAACGCTACCATATTAAATCTAAATCTGGGATTCCTATAAGAAATTTAATAGTTGTCTTCTAGAATAAACTTAGTTATACTGAATATTCCCCTGATTTCCCAGATATATTTTTCTTACTTTACAATCACACGTTCATAATTCGACCTTGATGACTAACATTAAACAACATCGCGCTTAATTAATCAATGAATTCATTGTGGTTCTTACATGACATGCTAAAAATTGCAAAAATGTGAGAAAGGAATTTTCCAGCCGTGATGGCATTTATAGTACAGCTGGAGGTAGTATCTTATGTTCACGTGAGCGGCAATTACTGCGAAATTGTTAAAAACGATCGCTAATTTTCTCAGCAGCCTGCGCGATTTATGTTCGCGGTTCGCCACGTTTTAGAACAGCTTGCTTTAACAGCGTGCTTTTATCATGAAAATGCATTTTCAGCAGATAAACGAGTCACGATTTTTTTACTGCAGATCCGTTCCTCGTCCATGACAAGTAGAACATTCTTTCATCTATCACAGGCAGATTGAGTATCCAGTTGCGTGTTTATGCAACGTAAGATCAACGCGAAGGAAAAGTTTATCGTTGTCAGTTCCTTTTTTATCAGATGTTTCTTTTTTTATTAGATACATTATTGGAATGGTAACATGTTTCTTTTCTTTAGAATATGAAGCAGTAATTTCACAGTTCATAATTTAATTATATTGCTGTTGCAGATTTTGGTTATATATGTTCAATGTTCAACCAATGTTATTTTTTTATTAATCATGGTTATATAACCATGTTAATATCATTGATTGATCATAGTTAATTTGTTTCATTTCCAAAGTATTAAATAGTCATCGTGTAACGTAAAAATTAAACAACTTTCAAGAAGGAGCTGATAATTCGGTAATTATCGATATATCTTATCTACCTCATTCTTGACTATGTTGTCCAGAACATAATTCTGGACAACCTTTTCCTATACATATAACCGCCGTTTGGCTTTAGTTTCTGAGATATTCGTGAAAGCCGTCGGTACTACTACAGTGAATTTTGCCTATAATTGTGCGTCCGTAGCAGCGTTGCGTCAGTATTGATTGTCGGCCGCCTGACGGCGGTCGGATAAAATAACGCCTAACCTATTTCTTATCTTTTCATTATATAATAGTTTATATAGATTTGAGTTAAGTGTCATTTTATCCGGCCACTTTACACTCCATATTAACTCTCGATTGCACTTTCTTTTACCAGTTTTCATCTCACCTATTTACGCGATATGACCTTCACCTCCAATCTGTCTTTCTTCCATATATTTTCCGTCCTGATATATCATACAAATTTCTCAACAATTGTCGTGCCCGTCAGATATTGTGCTTGTAGATACTGATTGGTCCGTCAGTTTTGTCTCTATCGCGATTTGTTTATAATCGAGGTCATTGGTAAATTATATATAGAGATTGTGACACTTTCCATTATTCTTTTTGGACAATAACATAACGGTTAAGTCTACAAGAGTATATTTCTCATAAACTATATTACTTCTTATAACCTCTGAAAAACAGCTTGATATTATAATTACTGTAGTATTGTTATATATAGAATTACGTTATCAAATTGAGTTAGGATCGGGTTAGATTTCAGTAGCTTTCCTTTGTTGGACTCCTCTACTCGTAAGTTTTTCAAGAATTTAGCATACTTTCTAGTTAATGTTAGCTTAAATACTATAGTGTAGCCAAGTTTATTACTAAAATAATGGGTAATTATGTAGAAAAGGGGCCGTCTCACCGATTTCGATGATCTTGAAATATGTTGTCAGAGACGCTATTATTAATAATTTTTTCCTATACAACATTTCTCCATCATTCGGATTTACGTTGTATGTTATATGCAAAAGTACATATGTTAGGTAGAGTGTATCTCATTTCTCGTGTTTGGAATAGATTTGTTTTAAATTGAACTAGGTTTAGGTTAGGTTTGGATCAGTTTTAATTCAGGTTAGGCTTACATTTTTAATTATCAAAATAACCTAAACTGAACTCGGTACATTAAACTCAAACCTAGTTAATTACTTAATGCAGTAATTAAGTGGTCAAATAATTCGCATGTTAAGATGGAGGATGACTCCATATGTCGAAAGGTACTGTAATCTTAACCTACATTTAACTGAGGTTTTTTGATAATATCTCGTAAACTAAAGCCGAGCGATGGTAACACGTGTACAAAAAAGTTTTAAATCAAATCGTAAGAAAAAATTAGATTTCTTCAAATCAAATCAAAATCGTGTAAAAATATTATATTATGTACATAGAATTGTAAGTACCTTAGTTAAACTGTTATTGGCAAATGATTAGTATAAATATGATTCCTTTTCACGAACTGTAAGAAAATTCGAACTACTGGACGGCTAGACGACTATATTTATGCTATTCATGTTTCCAATTTTAATTCATAAAAATATAGTTTAATGAAAACTGGAATAAAATGCAAATGTTATTGGAGGAGGCGCGTATGAAAAGGGCGCGCCGGCTTGAACATGTTAAAGTTCAATGCTCTCAGCATTGATAATATAATATTTGCTCGCGTCACTTTTTCACGACCATACCGATTATACTCCATACCGATTATATCGATTACGATCGAAACCGTACAGGGTTATATCATGGCTCCGTAATGAAGCATGAAGACGATCCTCCAGTTGTCTGTGTGGGCGTGTATCAAATATCCTGTTAATGGCGATCTAGACAGGAAGAAGAAGAATTGACAACGCGTAATACCTGTGATTTGCGATTAAAAGAATGCGTTGAGTTCATTGACCGAATAGAATATTATAGTAGAACATCGGCATAGCAGAAAAAGATGAAAAATATCAAAAAGTAAAGAAATTAAATTTTTTATTATAACATCCTAAGTCAAAGAAATAAAATCATAAGAAGTAAATGTATGGGAAGTGAAGATTTCTAGTAGTTTCGTTAGTTATGTAGATTTTTACAAATATTGATTTAATTTAATATAAACATTATCGACAAAATCACTTAATTTATTTTTTATCACTAATTGCACGTCTTTTTTTTAATTGATTCTGTTTCTGGGATAAGATAGCAAATTCATTTATTCTATTAATTAACCATGACGTGCGTCGATACAACGTGGATAATTTTAACATATATGTATTTATATATATATTTATTAACAAAGTAAAATTCCAAAAGTGTAACATATATATGTTATATTATATTATATTATGTTATATATGTATGTCGGAGATGGAAAGACACCGGAGCCTTCACGTTGGAACTTCGGAAAAACTCCTTAATACTGTAATCTAGATTCTAACGTAGCTGTAATTAAACAAATGTCGTCGTCTAACCGAATTGTATTTGTTCGAGATTTATGATAGTGAGCTTGGGCTCGAGGCGACATCCAGTTGCCGAACGTAGCCGCGGTCAAGGGATGAACGTTTTGTCTAACAAAGGTACGGAAGTAATTCTATAGCTCTCCTTAAAAGAAATAGTCGTAGCGGCACGCAGCAGTAAACATTTCGACAATTTCTGTCCCGCGGCTCGCCACACGCAGTCTCTACCCTTCGGGTAACATGATTCCCAGATGTCAACGCATCTTCACAGTATATGCTTAGATAGTCTGAGGACCCGTTATAAATCTTAAGATTTAGTTAACTAAAGTCCTTCAAACAGACAAACAGTCTTTGTTACAACTACGGGAAGATAGGAGAAATCTATCTCTTCCACGAACGACGCTTCCCGCTAGCAACTTTCCTTCAAGGGCGGCTAGCATCTTTTTCTAAACACCGATACGGAGGTTGACCAATTAGCAGCAACGCCAATTTCCCTCACCTTCCGAATGAAGGCTTTCCTCGACGAATCCGAGGATCTCGTGCCCTTAGACACAACCCATATAGTTTTCCTCGGTGGCATCACCGAGACGGAGAGTCATTCTCTTGTGCGACCTCATTGATGAAAAGAAAACTGCCTTTGCGATCAGTGAATATTTCACGTCTTGTTAACAAAGAGTCAGACTTGAACTTTGTGAGTACGTATTACTATCATTCCGTTGACCGCGGATTCGTTAACGAACCTAAGTCCATTGTCATTAGTGCTACGAGTGCGCAATCACCACGGTTAATTGTTATAACGGCCATATCGAGACTTGTGTTAATAAACTCTACGTTGTACCTCAACAATGGCAAATACTAGCGAAAATTCATCAAACGCCCATAACCCCAATCCTACCATCAACCCGACATATATATGTCATATTTTTGGAATTTTACTTTATTAATAAAATAAGGAAACTCAGGACCCAAACTGAAACTTGAACTTGTCATATTCTTCATCTCTCACGAGTTGAACTCATCGACCTCTATTACCATGCACACCTGCTTGTATATTTTGCATTCTCATGTATCACTTCCTACACACTTTGTACTTCTCATCCGTATTCGCGAACATTTTCTCACTCGTCCCTTTCATACCGTGCTAAGTTTTAATATTTTGCTATATAATTTTCAATTCAATCTAATTCATTTATTGGTGTAAACATTCGTAAATTATTGTTTCTATGAATTATAAACTTTATAATTATAAAGTTTCACTTTCTATTTTCTTAAGAGGCTACTCCGATTTGGAGGGATCAAAAAATTGATCTTTTTACTGTATTTTCTTAAAGTATAACATCTTGAAAATGTTTTCCCAAAATTGGTGAAACAGTAGAAAAATTAACTATCCTCTGATTTCGATGATTTTTGGATATGTTGTAGAAATCGATATTTTGAATAACTTTATATAATGTAGACTCTTGCAGTCTTGCATGTGTACGTTGTACACGAAGCCTTTAAACTCGCCCAACCCTAGTTTATAAACAGAAGATAAAGCGGCCGGCAACTAACATTGATGCACACGCTGCCACAAACACATATCTATAACCATAAATCATTGTAATTGTACTGGTAATTTTTTGTGAATATCTTGAAAACTAAGCAAATTCATCTGTTATGTATTTATATACAAAAGATTAAAAATGTCGAAATTGGAGAGTACTTAACGTTCCTATAGTTTCACCTCAAAATTTAATTTTTAAATTCATGGAAATCACAAAATAATGACAATCCTAGGAGTACGATACACCATTCCGGACTAAATACGATTTATACGGTGCATTGCTACGATATGCGGTGTCAAGTTACCAAACATAGTAGGTTATTAATCTAGGTCCAAAATGACAAACAATTGTCTGCAGACAGGTGTTGTAGCCAATCGGCATCTGTTTTTCATGGAAAACCGCAGACGGCGCAAACAAAATTCAAGTCTAAACACAGTTCGTGGATGAAAGCCACGTTCACACTGACAGACAATTGTCAGCAGATATGTGTCGTCCGGGGAAATCCTCGTAAAATACGCGCCCGCGGACAAGTAATTTGCTTTTTCATTGGAATGGAAAACAGAAGACGATGTCTGTGAGCAAATGGAATGTATTTTTTACCCTGTTTGGGATGTAACGATCCCGCTGTGCGATGGTAAGATTTATGACACGGTATTTGCTATTGAGGCAAGGAAAGGCGAAAGTTTTTTTTTTTTTTTTTTTAATGTTTATTGGTAATTACAATCAATTCTCGCGTTGAGAATTTTCAGTAATTTTTCTGGCGTGGCGCAGTAACATGGCTAATTATTTATAATAAGCTAATACATATTATAGATAAGTATGATTTGTAAGTATTATAAATAAGTAAATTTTACATTAATTAATTAACTAATTAAATCTGTCGTTTAAGTCTAGCGGGTAGTGTCTCTTCAGCCTGCGAATCTGGTCCGTCGTATCGAGTAGACCAGTGATTAAGGGGTTTCGGTGTTTGTAGACTCTTTTTGCTATATCTGTCGCTATATTTTGCTATTTCCTCTTTGACTGTGGGTATCTTGAGGTCGCGGTGTATTGTCTCGTTGGTGACGTACCAAGGTGCATCAATTAGGGATCTTAGCGTTTTCGATTGGAAGCGTTGGAGTATTTCAATGTTGGAGTTACTTGCTGTTCCCCATAGTTGGATTCCGTAGGTCCAGACAGGTTTAATTACGGTCCTGTAGAGGGTAATTTTTGTTCTGTATGCTTAGTTTGGAGCGTCGGCCCGTGAGCCAGTAGAATTTTCTTAGTTTTTCCCTTAATTGCTTAGTTTTTTTTCAGAGATATGATTTTTCCATGTTAGCCTCCTGTCCAGGGTCATGCCCAGGTATCTGACCGAGTCCTTGCTAGGGACCACAGTGTTGTTAATGGTGACCTGGGGGCAGGTTTGTTTTCGGAGCGTGAAGGTTACATGTGAGGATTTTTTTTCGTTTATTTTGAAGCCCCATTTATGAAACCACTTTTCCATAGAGTCGAGACTTCGCTGGAGAGTGGATGAGGCAATTACAGGGTCTGCGTGGGTAGCTAGTATCGCTGTGTCGTCGGCGAATGTTGCTATTGTTATCTCGTTTGCTACAGGTAAGTCGGCAGTGTAGATGGAGAACAGTAGGGGTCCGAGGACACTACCTTGGGGTATGCCGGATTCTATTGGGAATGTTGCGGAAGTGGCGTCTAGGTATTTAACTATGAATTGTCTGTCAGTTAGGTAGGATTTTAAGATGGAGAAGTATGGGTGAGGTAGGATCTTTTTAAGTTTGAATAGTAGTCCTTCATGCCATACTTTGTCGAATGCCTGTTGGATGTCCAGGAATACCGCTGAGCAGTATTTTTTCTTTTTTCAAGGGTTTGGCTGATCATGTGGGTTATGCGATGGATTTGTTCTACTGTTGAATGTTGTTTTTCGAAAGCCGAATTGGTGATCTGGGAGAGTTTTTGATTCCTCTAGGAGTGGAAGGAGACGATTCGTGAGCATCCTCTCGAATAGTTTAGACAGGGTAGGTAAAAAGGCTGATTGGGCGATAGGAGCTGGTTTCGTATATCGGTTTACCGGGTTTCGGGATGAGGGTGACCAGTGAGATTTTCCACGCCTTAGGAAAGTGTTCAAGGCGGAGGATAGCGTTAAAGATTGAAGCGATGAGTGCAATTCCTTTTATGGGAAGTTCTTTGATTGCTTTGTTGCCTATTAGGTCGTGCCCTGCTGCTTTCTTGGGGTTTAGGCGACTGATTGCTTCTTTGATCTCTGCAGAAGTGAAGGGTTCAATAGGAGGGGACATTTGGAAGGGAGTGTGCAGGAATTCGGTAACGTCCGCGGCAGCTATGGAGGAATGGGGTTTGAATACTTCAGACAAGTATTTAGCAAATAGATTGGCTTTTTCTATAGGGCTGCGCGCCCATCCGCCTTGCGGACGGCGGATTGGAGGTATTATTTGTGGGGGCGCGTGAGTTTTCTGGAGGCCTTCCATAGTGAATAGTTGGAGTCAGCTGTGGGGACAAGCTGGCGAGATATTTGTGAAAACAGTCATTTTTATAGTTTTTGATGATTTTGGTTAACTTCCTAGTTGCGTTGTTTAGTTTGCGTTTGTCCTCCGGGGTTCTATGGGTCTGCCATATTCTTCTTAGTTTACGCTTTTCTGCTATTTTTTTTAGTATGTACTGTGGGTATTCGTGTTTGCTGGTGGACGTTTTTTGCCGGTGTGGAGTAGCGGATAGCGTTGATTATGCTTGAGTTTAAGTATTCCGTGGCTGCTTCTATTTCTTCATTGGATTTTAGTGAGGTTAAGGCTGACGTAGTGTGGGTAAATACTTCTCTAAAGAGCTGCCAGTTGGTGTGTTGGTTATGAATGGAGCCATTAGGTGTAAACTCGATGGTAGTTGAACTGACTGTTGCTATCACGGGGGAATGGTCAGAGGAGAGGTCGGCCGAGGAGTTGATTTGGACGTGTCTTGACGAGATATTCTTAGTTATGAAGAAGTCGAGAAGATCGGGTATTTTGTTAGTGTCGGTGGGCCAGTATGTAGGTTCGTATGTGGTAAGGTAGTTGAGGTTGTTGGTTATTATGCTGTTTAAGAGGTTTTGCCTCTAACTGTGACCAGTCTGCTGCCCCATTGGGTGTGTTTGGCGTTGAAGTCTCCTCCAGCTATGAATCTGTTACCCAGGGTGTCCAGGAAGTTATCAAAGTCTTCTTTGGCGATGGAGTGTCTGGGAGGGCAGTATACAGCTGAAGTGGTGATTGTACCCTGACAGTCTTCTATTGCTACGTTAGTTGCTTGAAGGTAGTCTTTCTGGAATGGCGGAAGTTCGTAGTGCTTAATGTTTGATTTGATTATGATTCCGGTGCCGCCGTGGGCCTTTCCGCTGGGGTGTTGGGTATGGTAGAACTTGTATCCGTTTATGTTCAGGTAGTTTTTGTCGGTGAAGTGGGTTTCCGATACGAGCATAACGTCGATTTGCTGATGTTTTAGGAAGAGTTCTAGTTCAAATTTATGTTGCGCTAGACCGTTGGCATTCCACAGAGCTATGCGTCTTGGTTTTATTTTACGTCGGGGCGTATTAATTTATCCATGATGAGTGTTAATAGTGATAGTAGGTTATTTATTTGTTCCGACTGCTTTTCGATTAGTTTTTCTAGTCTGGAGAAGTTGTCTGAGTTTTGTGGATTGGGTACGGTGTTTTGGAAATGGTCCTTATGGATATTCAGATTGTCTTGGTTGGTTTTTGCTGCTTGGGCATAGGAGATTGAAGGACAGGTAAATTTTGGAGGACTGGGCATTTGATTAGTTGTCTCCCTGGCTCTAGGTTTGGGAAACTTGATTGAATATAGGGTTTTGTAGGCTGGGCATCCTTTGTAGTTCGCAGGATGGTCACCATTGCAGTGGATGCACTTCGCTGGGGTATCTGGTGATTTAGTGCACTGGTCGGTGGGGTGCGTTCCAGCGCATTTGACGCAGCGGAAATTATGGTTGCAGTATTTCTGCGTGTGGCCGTACTTTTGGCACCTTTTGCATTGTACTATCTCCTTTTTTATTAAAGGAGGTTCGATTTTTACTACCGAGTTCATCAATCGGTTTATGTCGTAAATTTGTATGTTGTTCGGATTTTGTTTCAAGTCGACAAAGAATAGGGATAGTGGGTTTTTAGTGATCCTATGTCTAATGTTACTGATGTTAATCACTTCGTGTCCCAGTTTATGTAATTCATATTTCAATTCGTCAAGGTTGGTCGAGTGGTGGATGTTGCGTAGTACCACTCGAAAAGCTCTTTCTTGCTTGAGCTGGTATGTGTGGAAGTTAGCATTAAGGGTTTTTAGCAGCCTCGTAATTTTTCTATAGGCGTCTGGGTTGGTTGGTAGTATCTTCACTTGGTTGTTGTTGATTTTAAGTTTATATTCATCCTTGTTGATGTCTTTCTCTATTGCTTTTATCATGGTTTGGATGTCGATGACGTCATCAATGAAGATTGGTGGGGGAGGGGGATTTCTTTGGGTGAGTGGTTTGTTTGGCGTTTCTGTTGTGTCCATGGAGTCGTCTGTGGTTTCCAGTATTGAAAACCTGTTGTAGGTGGGCACTTGATTGGTATTTGTCTTGGCTGCTTCCAGCTTGCGTTTCTTCGTGAGCGAGTCATTTGCAAAGTGGGAAGTAATGTCCTTTTGCCACGGGGGAGGAAGAGCGACGCTGTTGTAACTCAACTCCGGAGAGCCGGTTCGAGATGTTTGGGCCATCATCGAGCTAGTTAATTCGAATTGAAGTAACTAGTCGAGCGGCAATGATTTTAGAGCTTAGTATCGTTGGGTTTTTCACAGTCACTTTTGAGAATCCTTGGCAAGTTTGTTCGGTTCTCTTTCGACAGATGGGCGTCACGTGTTGTTACAAGAACTTCACAGGGCACTAGACACACGTCTGCACTCTTCTGCAGTCACCAGCGAACTGAAAGGCGAAAGTAGAAAATTTAAAAATGTTGTCGAAGTCACTGCAAAGTACCATCTCTCGGTGGATATGTCGCAAAAAAATTATTCGGAAAACGCACAAAGAGCAACTTCATTTTTCTTAATCGAATTATACATTTTTTAATACATTTTTTAATATAAAGTTATTAAGCTATGTATTTATGTCGATAAACTATTAATTAAAGAGAGATGAAAATTGAATAAAAAATTTTTATAAGGGTTGAAAAACATAAATATAATCATTACATTCTGAGTTTCTATTAAATATTAACAACCATACATACGTGTAGTATTTTATAGCAGAAGACTTTGTCGTCATCATAATATTAATTGTTTATATTTAGATAACCGATTGCAAAAGTGGATGTATGTATTTATTGCTTAAATATCAGGATTTAAAAAGTTGAAAGTACTTTTCTTCGTATTTTAGAGAAGCCGTCCGTTTGATGATGGTTATATTTCTACAAAAATAGATTTCAACAATCCGTGTGTTCATCTCCAACACATCCTCAACTCATCGACACTACCGTATATTAGGGTACTCGGCACACTCCTAATGGACAAACGACATTGCCTGCAGACAGTCTACATATATCTTTTGGCGGCTGTCGGCGAACAATGTTTGTCAGTGTAGACGAGGCACTAGAATGCATGGGGAGATGTACTTTACCTCATGTATTTGAAAGTATGTGAATGCATGTATAAGGTAATAAGAACGCATGTGTGATGTTTTGCACAGTGTAAATGATCATAAGAGAAAAAGTCAGTTAATTTTGAGTTACATATGCCGAAACAGGACGCAAAATTTGGACGCAATTTTTTCCAAACCATGCTTCTCAAATTGACTGCCATATCTCAATAACGAATCGATAAATATTTTTCAAATTTTACAGACATATCAAATAGATGTCTCTTTATGTGAACTAGAATTATGTTAATGTCGACAATGACTTCTTCCTTTTCGCCTGTAGAAGTTACAAATTTAATGAACTTCTGCAGTATATAACTGTCATTTTGTTAAAGAAATTTTATTTTGTTTCATTCTAGTTTACGAGATGATCACTTTCATATAGATCAGGACCATCTTCTTTTTTTTGTCAGATATATACAACTAAATCATCACAGCTATTAAAAATGATATACAGAAAACATATAATAATCTATGTATAATATGATAAAATAAATATATAATAATAATAATTTCATTAAAATTACCCTGTATTATCTTAAAACATGAACAAATACATGAATACATAAACATATATATGAAATTTCCAATTCTTTTTTTTTCCGTGGAGGGAACCTTCATAGGCGCCCCGCGCCCTCCTGGTAGAAGGCGCCGGGTTGTGCCGGCTTTGTACCGGCTAAAACCTCCACGGTGGCCGTACTTGGCGCATGGCGGAAGGGGCCCTGAAACCGCTCATAAGCATGACATCACGAGCCCCCTCCGCGGATCTACAAAATAACCTAAAAGGTTTTTATACTATAAATTCTCTAAAATCGAGAGCTCCGAATGGAGATACTCTGTTGAGTATGCTTATAAAATTTGTCAAAGAAACTAAATATTTGCGTCGCTAGATGTATTTTTTAACGTTTATCTTCTTCGATAATTGTACAAAGCATATATCTCGTGAGTCGTAGTTATATTCTAGTATATTCACAAAGATCCATCAAGGGGCCTTTTCCCCTCCGCACACCTAGTTCATGTCACTATCGGCTGTTTATCATACTACTGTTTGTGCTTGTTAATTATCAGTTTATAAATTTGTTACGATTGCAAGCAAAATTTATTCGAATGACGAATAAAAAGAAAGCATAAATAATAAATACACAACTAACATATCATATTGATAAATAATATCATAATGATGAAAATGTACACGTATTTGGTTATTAATATTTGATAGAAATGTAAAATTTAATGATTTTATTTATGTTTTTTAATATATCTAAAACATTTTTTGTTTTTTGACTATTATTCAGGCATCTAAAAAATAATTTGTTTATATTTAATCGCTAAACATTTTAATCTACAAAAAATTTAATAAATATACAAATAAGTAACAGGTAGCAGATTTTAATTTTAAATACTAAATAATTTATATAATTACGATCCATGATTCATAAATTAGAAAGTTCTAGATCAATTTGTTGTTTCTATTACAATGGACCATTTGCGGTGATTCTAATCGGCGGTCCGTGCGTATCAAGCATCAGACCCTCAGGGTCCTTTCTTAAGGATGAGGCAGTTTCTGGCTGCTCTTACAAACCAAAAAGAACACACTTCTCGATCGGTTGCATATTGTGAAATACCATTTTTGAAACAGATATGTAGTGGTTAAGTATAGTGATGTACTAAAGGATTTGGCGTAACACAGCTTAAACTGGCTTAGCTTGGTTTGGTTTAATCTCAGTGGATTTCTAGTCTTACGATAGCCTCCAAACCTAAAATAAATTATTCTGACATGTATAATAATATTTTATAATATTTAATATGTCATCCCTTAAAGATTCTGGCACTTAACATTACCTTTGAGAAATTAATAAGATTTCTCGCGTGAAATTAGATTCTTTCTTGTGAAAAACATCAATTTTTAATTTCTTGGCACTTATACCTTTACTCGATGAATTTATCAAATATACATCTACACATATTGTAAATATGATAAAAAAAAATTATATCGTTTACCATTTCAAAATCTTAATTATTTTTCAAAAACCTTTAAACACATATACAAAACCCCTTAAACATATATAGCAGTTTAAACACATATACACAGTTATAAATATAAATCTGAAACACCGAAGTGTAAGAAAACAAGGTTCCGAACGCTCTAGCGATCGCCCAGATTTCGCCATTCCCGGTTTTAGGGAGAGGATAGTGTCACATTTCAAATCCGATGGACTGATGATGGAGATAAAGATGTGGCGGCACTTGGCAACAATGTATATCGCCGAAGTGCCTAATGAGCCATCGATATCCCAACGATCCTTTCGCCGAATGTTCTAGAAGAAAGCGTACGTGGCAACGGTCGCGGACGCCTAACAAACGCGTGGATAGTGAGGATATTGAGGGGTAACAAAGAAAAAAGAAACAGATCCAATTGAAAGTCAAATTGTAAGAACTTTAGTCTTGGAAAGTCACGGCTGGAGTTCAGAACCAAATCGTAATTAGTGTTTTCTTTTTTTAAATTATTTCTTATATTCATAATTTGTCCAATTTGGACATTTGGTAGAATTTTGTAGCAGTTTTATTAATATGTTGGTGGCTACCCCCAGCGGGGTACCATCCTCGCGTTTGCTAGGTTATATCCTTTGTGAGGTCTGCTGGGTGTTTCCTTTTTAGCCTCCTTTCCATATTTAGAGTGTTGATTGTTTCTGCTGCTAGCCGGTTTGGGTGTGTTGCTATTCTTGCCTTGTATCTTATCGCGTATCTGCTGATTGCTTCCTTGACTGTTGGGATTTCCAGGTCCCTCCGTATGTCCTCGTTCCTAACGTACCATGGGGCGTTTACTATCGTTCTAAGTATTTTAGCTTTCATTGTCCCTATTTTGTTTAGATGGCTCTTTGCTGCTGTCCCCCATAGTGGTATTCCATACGTCCAGATTGGTTTTATGATCGCTTTGTATATTTTTAATTTATTTTCTATGTTTAGTTTGGATTTTCGACCTGTTAGCCAGTGCATTTGTCTCCTTGTAGTCTGTATTTTGTCTATTATTGATTTAGTATGCTGTTTCCATGTGAGTTGTGTATCTAAGTGGAGTCCTAGGTATTTGACTTGCTTTGTTTGTGTTATTTGCGTGCCGTTCAGAAGGATGTTTGGTGGTATCTGTTTTCGCAGTGTGAATGTAATATGGTTGCATTTATTGGGGTTTGCTTTTATTTGTTTTTCTTGCAGCCACTTTTCTATTTTTGTGAAATGTTCTTGTAGTAATTTGACTGCTGTTTCTGGGTTAGTGTGCCTGACTAGTATAGCTGTGTCGTCCGCGAATATCAGTACTTTGCTATTGGTAGTTGTTGGTATGTTGGCCGTGTATAATGTGTATAGTATTGGGCCTAAGACGCTTCCTTGCGGAACCCCTGCCTTGATGTCTTTAACTTCAGAGCATGTGTCCTTAATTTTTATTACGAAGGTTCTGCTGCTTAAGTAAGATTTTATTAATTGGTGTATTTGTTCCGGGAATTGTTTCCTGATTGTTTGTAGTAGGCTTTCGTGGTTTATTTTGTAAACTGCTTTCTCTATGTCCATAAAGAGGGCTGTGCAGTATTGTTTGTTTTCTAGTGCTAGTATTATTTCGTCAATGAGCCTGTGCATTTGCTCTATCGTGGAGTGTTTGTTTCTGAATCCAAATTGGTGATCTGGTATTAATTTTTTCTTCTCTATTATTGGTTTTATGCGGTGATATATTATTTTTTTCCAGTATTTTGGAAAACACTGGAAGTAGTGATATTGGTCTGTAAGATGCAGTTTGGTGTGGGTCTTTGCCTGGTTTGGGTAACATTATGATCTGTGTTAGTTTCCATAGTTTAGGAAAGTATTGGATTCTTAGAGTATTGCATTGAATATTATGGTCATTAGTCTTATCGCTTTTGGCGGAAGGCTTTTCAAGATTTTGCCATTGATTAGGTCGATTCCTTGTGCTTTGTTGTTTTTTGTCTTCTCGATTATGTTTTTAATTTCTTGTGCTGTGTAATTAGTGTTGGGGTGATATATGTGTCCGTGATAGTTGTAGTGGCCGGCTGTAGATGTCACTGCTGGGGTACTGCTATTATTCTTCTAATTTGATGCGTGGAAAAAAATAGGACTACGGGCGCCGGGAATCGAACCCGGTTCCCGAACGTTCGAAACCTAAGGCGCTAACTGCGCTACCGTGGGTTTTTTTTATAGCGTTTATTGACCAGTATTTGTGTATTACATGTGTGGGTTTTTTTTATAGCGTTTATTGACCAGTATTTGTGTATTACATGTGTGTGTTTTCCATAATAAACAATGAAACTGCGCTACCGTGTCCGTTGCTTAATTAGTGTCGAGTGGCGGTATTTGTTGACGAGTGCCGCCACAGTGTAAACCAAGTGTTTAAAAATAAATTCTCTCTTTATTTTTCTTTTCATCTGAGATTTCCTTTTATTTTTATTTTACGTGACAATAACGAAGACACTTGAGGGTGTCATAAATTATGCCATCCTGTTTGCTGCGTCACAGGTTAGCGGGCTTCAATGATTTCACGGCTGCGACGCCTAATATATTCGAGTATTCTTTGTAGAATAGCCAAATCGGGCGAGCGGAATCGACAATTCTACGCGTTTTCTACCATTCTAAGTAAATATGTTTATATAGATACTAGATTATATTCCCATGAAATTCGTTTGCAAAAGAGAAATATAAAGGAAACTTAATTTCCACGAAACGATTTGTGCAAAGATCTTCTCTTTTGTAAAAGTTTCCCTTCTTTTCTTTTCTCCAGCTGTCCATTAGACAAGTACAAAGTTCTTCTTTCTCATTCTCGACTCTTGTTCGCTTATTCCCTCTACGTGGACCCGACTACACAGTCTGGTCGGTCACGTAATTAAAATCGGATTTATTGTAATTAGAATTGGAGTAGATGGCTAAGAGCTGATATTGTACGTTTGCGACATCCTTCCTACCGCGCCCCGTGTTACTTTGACAAGAAAGTTGAAAAGTAGTTATAAGGGGAGAAGAAATAGAAACAGTTGTACGAAAAGCAGGTTGAGTAGCGTTACTGATACATTTGATTTATTCACGATAGTACTAAGAACGAGCGACTTTGGCTTTCTCGTTCATTGCCCAAATTTAAATTGTCTGCTTTTAACACTCAATGCGACACATTGAAAAAACTAAGCACATTGATCTATGTTTCTTTCTTAAGAAAAGTTAATTGTTGGCCAATCCTTATCTCTTTCTTTTTACGTTAATATTTATGTATATATTTATATATACATTTTTATTTATGTATAATATCTGCATAGTCGTGAGTAGGTCTTTTTAGAGAACAATTCTCTTCTATTTCAATTCTATCTAACAATAAGTTTTGATGAGTGATGAGGCCACGAAATTTCTTCTTATTCTGAATAAGAGGCGTGATTCAAGCAAATGTTATTCAATTTCACATGAGTTACCTAAATAATAAAAAATTTATGCCAAAATTAACTCAAACTTAATCCAAAAAATTGTTGCATGTTATATAATTAACCCATATTAATTATTTAATTTAAAAAACGAGAAACATTCATATTTTCGTCCGTTTTATTGAGAAACTCCGTGAGTAATCCATTCCGGGACGAATTTATTAGTTTCTGATACGTTTAGTTTCCAAGGTCACTTACTCGCTAAATATTCGGAAAGTGTTCTTTATTTTCTACATTCGAAATGGGTAAATTTCAATTAATATAATATATCTAATTGTTATATGCTCATATGAGTATTAATATTGTCTATTTCATTATTTTATTCTAATCAATTCTCTCGTTATGATAAATCGAGTCATCTGTGTCAATTTATATATTTACGATCGAATAGACAAATTACTCGAATGAGAAAAGTCTCTCGGACGTATACATTCTATGTACATACAAATATCTGGTTTATACACACATTGAGCCTGATTATTGAAATGATAATCCTGTAACGGTAAGCAGCGCCTTTTAGAGAATCTGATTTGTGAATTCACTCGACTCATACGTTGTTGAGAAATTGTAATTACAGTTGCAGTCATTCGGAAAGGATAAATTGGTGTGGAATTAGCAGTTATGAGTTTACTTTGATGTGCCAGTCTGCACGTCAAATCAGTGCGTGTAACTCTTGTCCTTCCGTGTATCTGATACATGTTCATCGATCAATTAATACCGAAGGAGAATTCCGAATGTTCCTGACAGGAAACGATACTAATCAATATTAGTATGTTTGAAGATAGATTGTATTTAATACAATGATGTTTGTAGGAATTTAATTGATTAATTAATTTTGCATGTCACAGTAGAGTGGAATATCTTTAATTCTGAGCTCTGTTTGAATAAAAGTAATGATATGTATTAATTTTCCGCTGCATAACATAATACAATTTTCTGCTAATATTGAATGAAATTGATAATTTTTTAGTTAAAATTAATAGCTTTGGTTAAATTTTACTGCAATTTAGTTCCTTTAGCATCGAAGATTAAGTAAATATTTAGATTGCGAGAAAAGTCTTCCTTTTATTAATTATTAAAAATGGAAACATATCCTTTCTTCCATTTTTGTAAAGAAATTCTTTTAGATTAGAGCTATTCTATTGAAAACGAATACGTTTATCATTTAACTAATTAATAATTGAATAATGTACATTATCACTAACTTGTTATGTACCTATGTGCAATATGTATAGGATAATGAAATTCCTTATTAATATGAAAATAATAATTACACTTCTAATGAAAAATGTAGAAATGTTAAATTGGTCTACAATATTCTTAAAATCATTTTAAAGGTATAAGAATCTACGGGTCTAAGAGAATTTTCAGACATTTATTATTAGTTAACAAATATATTTATAAGTAAATATTCACATTTTATTTATAATTTATTTATTGACAATTCATAAAATATATTTGATATTTGAAATGCCAGCTATCAAATTATTTTCGTGTTTCTTTCTTTTTTCTTTAAAGATTTCTTCCAAAACGGAGCTAATTTCATAATACTCTAAATGTATAGATATAAAATGTTTAGCATTCTATTGTTACTTTTAAAAAGAAAAAATATCCATGTTAATACATATATTCCTTTACTTTCATATAATATTTCATACTTTTATGTAATCATCTAGAATTTGCAATCTAATCAAATTTTGGCACATACATACTACCCAACCACCTCGTGAATTTTACCGATAGGTAACTTGCCTACAAGGTTGCTTTTGATGATGCAATTTCATCATACACGGCAAATCTATAAATTTTACTCTTGTTATTATGCTCCATATATGTATTATAGTTGGGAAAATATTAGTATATCGTAAACGTTACTAATGTATGTTTCTTCCTGCAAAAATATATTTGTCGTAAATGACATATTAGGTACCTGAAATCCCTGATAATTATTGACAAACTTCAACAGGTAAATTCGTTAACTTTTATTGGTGCATAATGTAACAGAAGACATTAATAATATACTTATACATACAGTATATATGTATATTAATAATAGAGTAATATTGATTACAATAAGAAAAATTAACTAAGTAAAATTCTACAATTGCTTTTTATTAATCCTTTTTAATCGTTTGTTTAATATTTACGTGACTTTTGTTTGAATTAGTAGTTTTTATTGATTACAAATTAATTCATTTATTTTAGAGTTCGTAAAATAATATTTGTTAAATTAAATCTAAGTATTCGACGTAATTTTCACATAATTTCGTTATTATGTTTAAACATTTTTTTTAAATATTGCAAGAAGTAAGGAATTTGACGAATAATATAAAATACAAATTCTAATAAATTTTTTGTTTTTTGATATTTGTACACGCCTTGTTAGTAAATTTATTTTTCAATACAAAGTTGGAAAATATTGCTTCGACCGCACTATTTGTAGTTTGTAAACTACATCTGTACTACCATCTGTATTTTGTGAAGTGGTATTTCTAATATAACAACAATTATTCTAATAACACGTATACTTCACTTTAATTCACCTATTCAATTACAATATATACATATAGTTTATATGGAGAAATGGATTAATATATAGCAAGAAAAATTACTAAATAATTCTACATATTTTATGTAATTTCATTCTCTATTCAACAATATACAATTATAACAGAAAACATATCTTTGCATCTCTTAGTTCGTAACTTATTCCAAAAAAAAAAAAAAAAAATGATTTCAATATAATTCAGATTGGAGATATAGTTTCAAATAAGTATATTTAGATATTCTGAAAAATGTGATGTATTTTTCAATCCTGAAAGTAGTTTTCATCCTATAGAATTAAATGACAATAGTGCCAGATATTCTTTTAAGAATTATTTCATATTCATTGAAATGGGGGAGTGGTACATTTAGATGACATCCTTCCAATTATTTTAATTTCTATATTATTGGCCGTTATAATTTTTAGTTTATATAAAATTAATTATTATGAATTTCGCATATTTCTAACAAGTACTATTAGAACTAATGATTATTTTCAAATGATTAGAAGCATTTTTTGTTTCCGATCCCTTTTGACGAAGTACAAAGATAAGATCAGATAACTTTAAAATTATCCCTTAGTTCCATAATTCACGTTCATTCCTTCTCACTTGGCATTCCTGTAAATTCATGATACGCCGTTCGTTATTGAGTGAAACAGGATTTCAAGCATTCCGTGTGCTAATTAAAATTTGGAGTACCAAGGAAAGACATGAACTCGCGGAATTTCTTGGCTAAGATTCGAACCCAGAACTTTTACTTATCAGATCTTCACATTACGAATTAAACTATCTAGACCGCTGACTTCCTTCCTCTCTAACTTTTCTATTTTAGATTTCTACTCGTAAATAACAAAATTATAACTTTTGTCTATGGAAAGATTATTAATCTGAACTAAGTTAAGAATCTTTAGATTTATTATAGTTATAGGCTGAAAGTTGCGAATAACTGTGATTTTCACAATTCTTTTAACCAATTTTTTTAATTGACTTCGACAAAATTTTTAGCATGTATATAATTGATATAAATCTACAAAACATATTGTATCAATTTTCTTCATAGGCTCAAATTAAAAAATCGCAAAAAGCGATCTCCATTATTTTCTTCGCGATTCCGACTAGTTACAATTTTTCAAAATGTTTGTTTACGCGTCACCTAATACACTAAATCGTATAACTTATATAAAAGACTCAAGACGTGTTTGGTCCAATATTAAAAGAGTTATTGTGTCTTAAAAAGTGCCGCAATGTTAATGTGAACTGCTCTATATACAAGTACTATTTAAGGTAGTAATTATGTATGTAATAATATTAGTAGATTTTGGATATCTGTGTTGGAGGAAGGGATATACACAAGATTTTATTCTGTATTTTAATTCAACCATTTTATGACATACATCTAGTGTTAGAGCACCGTTATGAATTTCAAAACCCTATATTTAAACTCGCTTGTTAAAATCACATCCAGGAAAAAATTTCAATCTTCGTATCGGCATAATGAGTGTTTAATAAAATGTTAACAACTGTTAAAGCACAGCATATGCTTATTTCAAGGTTTCCTTTCTTTCATCTAAGAACATTGAGTATATTTTTGTAGAGTACATACTATAAAAGTAAGAATCTACAATAACGCATTATAACTTATAACGCAATATAACGTAATACGAAAATGTTAAGGTCGTTTAAGAATAGTAATAAAAAATTGCAAAGAGATACATAATATTATTTTTATTCTAGATCAGTGAAATATTTACGAATTCAAAAATAATTTTATATGCCAATTATGATACCAAAAAGCTAAAATTTATTATTTTGAAGAATAATTATAACAGTAATGGATTGGTTTATGCATTCAAATCTTAAGCTAGAATGCTACTATATTAGATGTGATGAAGAGAAAAAACAATGAGCTAATATAATATCATGATTAATTTACAATATACAATTTGAATGAAATCATTGTACACGCTAAGAGTGTTAATACTGTGTTAATTATTTTTACGATTAAATTTTACGATTAGAGTGTTAATATAGTTACCTTTACAATTAAATTGAAAAGGTAACCACCTTTATAATTATACTGCCACTTGATCAATGACTAGGTCCTTCTTTATACCATTAAACTAATATTATTAAATATTACTAATGAAATCTTATAAATTATAAAGTAGAAGTTATCGATGCTAAATTCAATGTGTACATTAATAGTAATAAGTTTGTTAACAAAGTGGAAAATTATGATCGAGCTACTTTCTAAAAGATCTTTCCAAACCGCGTACACATTAACGGAAATAAACTTCTTTAATGAGAGATTACAAAATAGATAAATTAGAAATAAATGATTATTTCATAAAATATTCCATATTTTACACTTCACTTCTACGTTTTTCATTTTCTTTCTTTTTTAATCTTGTGTATTATCTATATCTATGTATCAGGTAAACGAATAATAATTGCGAATTATGTCACATGTGATTTCTATTATACTAAAAGGCCAAGCTTATGAAGAGTATGGATGACAATTACATGTCGTTATTTGTAAAGTAAAACTTTAATGGAAAAATTTCTAACCACATGTCTCTAACCATTAAAATATATTGTTATGTACATTTATGAAGATTTTAGAATTCATAACAAAAGCTAAATAAATACGAATATTATTTTTTAAATTAAATATCTCAAATGCCACACGAATTTTATTTCAGCTATATATACAAGCATTTACAAAACTTGCATAAGCAAAGAATACATGAATTTTTTAGTAGCGTCTTAAATTTTTAGATTAGAATTTTGTAAAACTTAGTAAATAGATGAACGAGCTGGTATACATATTTATTTAATATCGTTTCCTGTACTCGACCTATTTTTGGAAGAAACGTTTGCAACACTAAGCATCTTATTTAGCTCTTCCAAAACCAAATTTCTAACGAGTTTAAGAGAAATATTGTTTTTTATAATATTATTAATAACAGAAACATAGTTTCTTAAGTAATTTTGTAAAAAAAACATAATGCACTAAAATGTGAGAAAAACTAATTTTATTAAAAACAAATACATCTATCATTTAAACAATTAATAACTTTTCAAAGTATAATGTTACGTATACGTAACATTGAATGTGAAAAGATAAAATTGTAGGTTTCTGTGAAAAAGTTCACATTTTTAATCTGATTGTAGTAACGTTTCAACTTTCTTGTACTATTATAATTTACAGCCAGAGGATACATTTCTCTGATATAAAATTCTATTTTCACATTCTATTTTCGCTTATACTCGAAATGATCGATACACGGTCGAGCGAAATCGCATTCAACTGCGGATCACGCCGATGCAATGTCAACTACAATTGCCAACGCAAATCGACCTTGCACCTTAAAGACTCCGGCTCTCGGCGTATGTCATCGAGTCACTGTGTTCGATCATTCTCGTTCTTTTTCATTTTTTCTTCGCTGCGTATTTACATGGTGCACCCTTGAACCGAAACCTCATGATTGCATCGGACAAGCGACGGGAAGTTTGCATGCTACAGCATGTTAGCTAATCAGTGTCCAGACTTCTGTTTCATTCAATTGAAATTGTAGCGAGTTTTACTTTATTTTTACTATTTATAATTTTTTTCCTTTTTTCAAATTATTTTTTTACGAAAGTATTATTTATTGGTGATATTACTTAAAATGTATGAGAACATTTCATAGCTTTCTGCATGTTTAAGAAGAGACACTGTTCACAGTAGAGAAAAGTCGAATAATGAGTTATAATCATTGTCATATTAATTTCTCACACTTATTGATAGTAGTATAGTAAGCATCTTGATCACTTGATATTTATGTCATAATTTCCAAGGATGTTATTGAACACATATAGTTTACGTTTTATTACCTATTACTGCAATATGTTTAAGAGAAATTATGATACTACAGGTTAAGAAATCTAATTTTTCTATACGTCTTACTATTAGACGTTTCTAGATACTAGCAATAAGTAGTTCAAGATATTCTTTTGCACTTATATCTTTAGCAGGATAGTAATAAATTTTTGTAATGAAATATCTATTATTTAATTTATCATAAAATTAAAATGAAATTTGAAAATATATATAATAGGATATTTAAACAATATTACAACTGTTCTTACTATATTTCACAAATGTTGTTGGATTTATCTAAAGCCTAATGAAGAAATCGAGTGATTTTTATACACGTAAATTAAATTGTTATTATTGATTAAACTTTTATGCTGATTTAGATGATTAAGATGAACAACGAATAGTGAGTTTACAGGTACAATATGAGTATTTTTATAAATCACAAAAGAATAATAAAAGAAAATCTTTTGGAATAAAAAAATGTTTAAAAGTCGAACGATTAGACATTTACTTTTAAAATAATATCCTATGTTAATAAAAAATGTTACAAACAAAACGTTCGGAACCTACTAACAATTAATTTACCTATTAATAAAACAGGGTAAAGTAACTTCGTTAAAATTTTACAAATATCTGTTGAATTCTTTATGATTTAGTATACTCTTAAATGTTTTGTAGATTCTGTCATCTGGGTTACTTAATACATATTGCGATACGACGGTCGTTCATATTCTCAACAATTCCTAAGTGCATTTAAATAATTTACTGTCTATCATGTGATTGCATTCATCAATGCGTATCTTTTACTTCTCCGCGGTTATGTCCTTGTCCATATTGATCTAAGAAACCCTATTAATCATAGTTATTGTACCATTAAACGTTTCTCAGAATTCAATGCAAAGTTTGTGTTTTTTCATTTCTGACTAGTAATCTCCGTATCTTTTCGTCAATTTATTATTAAAATTACGATAAAATTAAAATCTTGTATAAACAGAGAATTAGAAAAAGAAAAAAGTTTTCTATTTGTCTTGGATGCTCTAGACTTGTCTCCTTTCTTCCTTTTTCCGTCTTCTTTTATACTCTTGTAAAAACCTTTTCCTGCTGTTTTCAGTCGTTCTCTTTCTCTAGTTTTCTCTTTTTCTTTCATCCATTCTGACTATCCTGTTCATTTTTCATGTTTTCTTCGTGCTTTGTTTTTGCATCAATTTCAGATAAGCTTTCTCATATACAGACATAGAAGCCACGTACATATGTAAGTGCTTAATATTCGTCTCTACTTTCTCATATATTATAATTCATTGTTGTGCTGAAACGCGCGGGGAATTTCATATGACACAATTCACCTGGCTGCCGCGGAGCTAGGAATGCCATCCAATAAACGTCAAATGAATCTAATTAAGAAAATTTACACCCTCATTTATAGGTATTGGAACACTTATGAAAAATGAGATACGTTATCGGACATAAATCATGAGATACGTGCTAATTTTTAACATAAGCTTTTATTAAGCTATCTATAACAACATAAATATATAGAATATATAAAATATATAAAAATATATTATATCTATATATTTATTAAAATATCTTTTATAATACATAATAGTTGATACTTAGTAACATCATTTTCTAATTATAATGTATTTACTTATGTCTATCTTAAATGTGCTAATTGTAAGTATCTCGTGTCGTATGAATGGTGGTGTAAATTTTAAAAAACATTAGGAAATCGTTAAATGAAGAATTGTTATCTCTTTTGGAACCATGCATTATAAAATATTTTATATATTTGATATTAACCGATACTTATAATCGATATTGATAAGGATCTCTTTATATATGTATAATAAAATTAAATCTTTATTTTCATCTAGATTTTCCACGTTTCTGTATTGTTGCTTTATATATATATGAGTATATATGAATATGTAATAATATATAATAAAAATAATAATTTAAAAAAGATCGTGTTATATATTTTATACATATATACAATACAATATAAGGTTTTTTAAAATTATTAAAACACTACCCATTATTATGAACCAAATATGCTTACTTAGAACCCTGATATTTGCTGTAAGTACTACTTTCGTACTATATTATATATATAATTGTTCAAATAACATACATCTCATAAATATAAAATAATATTTATATATAACATATCATATTTTTACAATCATTAAAACAGCATTACATGTATAGAAATATATGTAATGCCACTTTAAGGATTGTAAAAATATTATATGTTATATATAACTATTATTTTATATTTATGAAATGTATGTTATTTGAACAATTCTATATCTACGATAAGATATATAACAATAAAAAGTAAGAATTTTTACTGTGTATTATCAAGTCTTCTGTTATCGTTATTATTTGTTCTAGTATAATGTTCGCGTATGTGGTGCTCGCAATTTCATAAGTCAGATCCAGATCTAATCCATCATAAATCTTTCTAGTGTGGTTTAGATTAGTATAGTAGATTGGAATATAATTATTAGATATTAATTCTTATTTTAATAGATATTAATCATTATTTTCCTCATACAAATTACTTTCACAGATCTTTGTTGAATGCTTTGAATCGTTATCTTGTATGAATTTCAAATTTGGAAAAATAACAGATTTCAATTGTTTCCCTGATGGTCTTTGTCCATTATATCATATTTTATATGAGAAAATCACACAGAGGCCACATTACGCTGATTGATGTTAATCGTTTTGTTCCTGAAAAATTAAACAACTAAATCATGTATTTTACTTCTAAAATAAAAAAAGAAAATAAAAGTAATCAGTTTAGCTCCTTAGTGTACTATACATAAAATTATACAAATCATGGTTTTACATTATATTATCATATATCGTAACAAATCATTTATTAAAGGATTTATACAACACTACATAGAAAAAAATATGATCCCGAAATCGAATACTTGTATTATCAACTTCATTAACATTAAATAGTCATTAATACACTAAATAAAAAAGATTTGTTACAAAAATAAGAAAACCTACCATTTATGTCCATCACTGGCATATAATTGTCTAAAATAGCACGGTGATATAAAACTGAAGAAAGAAAAAGTGTGTTGATATTTGAAATCGGAGAAATGTATAAAATATTCAAAACATAGCAGTCGTTATATTATTAAATATTATAACAGGCGAAATTTCTACTTAGGTTTCATTCTTTTTATTATTTTCATAAAAACATGAATTTGCATAAATATTCGCAGTGTGGTCATTAATATCAAAATTAACGTCGTATCATAGCCGATAACAACAAATCTCGTTTAAACGGGACGTCTAAATCATACTATGTTGAATGTACGCGAGTGCGTAGATAATTTTGTATTAAATGAAAATGAAAAAAAATAGCTAACATATCGCGTATGCGACATCACTAACAGTTCATGTGATTACAAGATTATCAATTCTTCGTATTCGATGCTGCACTGCGACCAACAAATTAATCCGATTGCAGCAAATTGTCGTTCAACCGCTTTTCAATTCGTAGCTATGGATGAAGTATTAATAACGATGGGCTTCTACGATCAGCCACTGCCGAGTAATGCGTGTTCGATCACTTATTTGAATCACCATCAACGTGACTATTAACCGTTTTAAAATAATTATCGATGTCATCTGAAAATAATTACTGCATTCGTTCACGTTGATTTAAATTGGGGAATGAGCAATTACTACATAACTGAAACATAGAATTTGCTTCGGAATTGGTGATTGTCACATCAATATCTTCGTTTTAGTAATCTTTTTTAATCGCGGAATTTTTAGCAGATTATGTTGTTAGAGTTTAGAATTTATTCTAATATTTGTGGAATTTTGAATTACGTGAATTACGTAAGTAGTTTGTTTGGTTACCTTTCTGATATACGAAATTGATGATAGAATACATTATTGTAGTATAATTTTATTTCATTCTACTGACACAATTAATTACTGTGAAAATATTGTTAACACGTAGTGTTATTCTATACCATAGATATGTGTGTACATAAAAACAAAATATATTGAAAACTTACTGGTTGTTAATTACGATGCATGTAATCATCTTTATTCAATTTTCTAAAGCGTATTTATTAAACGCTGAACAAGTTTTACTCCAATCGTTTCCTTCAGTTCCGAATATTACGTATATTCTATTTCCTCTCAAATCTTCCTATCTAATTTTTGTGCAACCTTTTCTACAGATTTCCACCGATCAGGGGTGTAAAACAATGCTACGGGATGGTGACAAATAACTTTTTTCTCTCTATACAAGAAATGTTTCAGTTTGAAAACAATTCTTTTCAAAAATAATCACTTTAGTCATGTTTTCCAATTAAATCATTGTACTTGCGCATTTTTAAATTACATGTTATACCTTTATCCTACATTCCTACATTAAGTATTTATAATTTGCACTTCTTGCACAATAATCTTTTAGCTATTATTAGTGAATTGATGTAACAAGTAGTAGGCCATAAACATCTCTTATATAATTTCATGTTTAGAAAAGAAAAACCATATAATGCGAAGTTTGCAAAATTTATTTACAAAACTTCACTTGTTTTGCATCTAAGGAATAATCTAAGTTGATCACGTTTTGTGTTTCATCCTATATATGTATATATTTATAACAAGAACAAATTTGATGATTATATATATAGATTGTTAGTGGGCTGATTGGAAGATATTTTTTAATGTTTCCTCGATTCAGATAGGAAAAAGATATTCGTCATGATTTTTGGCGAATTCGTTTCAACATCCAGTAAAAGATAAGTATATAAAAACTATAGGCTTATCCATAAAAATTTGATCTTGAAAACTAATGATCCTAAAGCTTTCTTTGAACCATGTTCCACCCTAAAAATGTTTCTATCGGTCCACTAACAACAAAATAATCTAAGCTGATCACATTTGGTGGTTCAATCTGTTTAAGAGAATTTATTACTATTGACAGCTTAAAATTTGCGACTTATAAAATTTCACTAATACGAGTGATACTATTGATTCAATTGTGTAAGAATGCTCTAATTATTACTTTTATTATATATGTCGAGGTATACTTTGTTTATAATGTGATATTATCTTTGTTATATGATTTTTATTAGTATTATACTACCCTTTTCACTTATTTTTGTTTATTTGTTCTTTTATGTAAACTAGTGATTATTTTCTGGTAGTACTAAGACTAGGCAATTGATTTAACAAATAATGTAACACTTACATATGTACATTTGTCTCCCATAGCACTTATATGTATATGTATAACCTATATTACGTCTCTCTCTCTATACCGTACAACGTTGGTAAATAAAGTTTCTTTACATCTCTAAGAAAAGGTTTATATCTCGAGAAAACTCTCCAGTCGAGGTGACTTTTATACACTCAAAGTCATTGTCCCACCCTCTATTACGATATAATAACTTAATTTTCCAATTTCAAACTATATATGTAGTTCAAATTTTCTTTTAATCTAACCATTACTATAATTATCTTCACATTCCACGATTTAAATATTCAACAGAGTCAAATATTAAAACGAAATTAAGATACATTTAAAATACATAAATATGTGGTATACAACAAAAAGAGTACGAAGATAGCGAACATTTAAAGCTGTTTTTGCATGTAGTTTCGTAAAAACCGAAAGAGAGGAAAACGCTGGTGATCGTTTAAACGAATTCATTGTACTAGTCGAGTATACCACCAACCGCGATGTAATAAGCATAAATAAAGCTGGATTTGTAAAAGAGCAACTCATAAAGTACGGTAAGCGAGAAAAGTGCACAAAGCGAACTTATGTACATGTTCTGCACGGTCGTAGACGTGAAACTGCTATTTGAGTCGAGTGTTTGATTAACGAGCTCGCTTTACGCGCGCGACGCGTGCATTTAATCAGGTTATGTAAATTATTGGAGAAGTATTTGACCGTATCGGTATCGCCGAAAGAAAAAGAATTTGTTCTATCGTTCGCTCCATATGGTGAAAATGTGAAAATCTAGCCGAATGCACTTTCGAGATGTTTCAAGATAAATGCTTTCGTTTTCTGGTCCTTCTGGAACATGTGGTGGATTATTTTATTATTAATTAGATTAAATTTCTCAGTGAAATAGAGTAAATTCTTATTCATTTCTATTTTACAAAACTCAAATGTTTTAATTCACGGATTTAAAAGGAAAATAAAAGTCCGTTTATAAAATGTATCGAAGAATACCATTTAGAATACATAGCGCATTATTTTATTAAGTAACTTATGTCCTTTGTAGAGATTTATTAGTTTTCGACTTTGTAAAGTTCTGATGTTTTAGCTTAAATACTTAGAAGAAAAGTAAAATTTGTAGAATGTAATCAAACATACAGTATGAATCTCGTAAATGAAGACTTCGAATAACTCGTAATTTATATGATGTACAATAAAATGTTTTAAACAAAATTTGCATGGTTTTCGATATGTAGTATTGTAAATAATTTGTTTTTACTTCGTTTTACTTTCGTAAATGAGATACCCATTCTTAAATTCAGATAAAGCATTGTTGCGAATTCTCGAGGAAAAAACAACCGTCGGTCGATATCGCGCACGATATCGAATGAATTAACGCTCAAGGTGGATGAGGTTTAATAGATCGAGTGTTAGAGTAATCTAGCACTGTATTTGTACTTGTATAAAAGTAAAGTGTGATGTTATGAACACGTCGGTGGTAGGATCTTGTTGGGAGTGAAGTATCTCATCCGTATAGTACGATGTCTGATGATGAACTGAACTCCTACGTTGCTGATTCTCCCTACCAGCCGTTGGGTTTCGTCTGTTCCTCGTGCCTTTCCGGCTGGGCTTTCCCAGGGATTTTTTTATCTGACCTCGGAGGTTTTACCACTAGGTTTACAGCTCGGGGAGCACATGTAATTCGGAATTTCCTAAAGAAGGGAATGCTATAAACGGACGGCCACTCAAAATTCCGAACAAGCATCAAATTTTGCGTAAAAAGATATTATATAAGATAGTGACTAAAATTAATAAGTATTAATTACTGAGATTATTCTCCAATATTACGAGAATATTCTCGAATTAACCATTTTAAAAAATATGTTGTATTGGGCAACAGAATATCTTCATTTACCTCGTGAAATCGACCACCAACATCGGTGGAATCTGAATGTAGTCGCTAGATCATTGCAACGCATTTTATTAATAGATCGTTAACAGGTCAAACATACTTTATTTTTCTGTCTGAAGCATTACTAAAAAATATGCTGTCTTTAATATGTTCGAAAATATGACATCAGAATGATGGTTGTCGTACACATTAAGGTTGGTAATTTAATGATTTAGTAATTAATTACGTCGCACGAAATTTCCAAATTCTGTTGCCCAATAGTGCATATTTCTTTAAATGGTTAATTTGAGAATATTTCAGTAATTATTAATTCTAGATCCTGTCTCGTATAATACCTTTTTTACGTATAATTTGATGCTTTATCCGAATTCGAGAAGAAATCTTAGGTATTTCATTAGAAAAAAAGGGGGGGGGCTGAAAACAGAACAAAACTTCTTTTATTCCAATTAATATCTTTGTATTATGTGTGTTATTTTTGACATCATTTGTTATCAATGTCAATATTTTTGTTAACTATATGCAAGAACTTTGGCAACATTTGCATTAATAAATCAAAATATAGCATTCCGTATATAATATTATAATTAATAATACGTTCAAACTAATAATAAATATTAAATTTGTCTAATAAAGTTGCGTTTATTATATTATATATGCTATATGTAAAGTTGATCTTGGCTTACTTCATTAACAGGAAGATGTTAATTCCATGATTATTATGACATTCAGTTACCAAGTGAATTTAAGATTATTGTTGCTTAATCAAAGTTCCTTATTCATTGATTTCTAATTTTTAACACGTTTTACTCTACATCATACTTCTGTTATTCTGTACATTATTGTAATATCTTATATACTAATGCAAAGTGATTAATGTACAGTAATCTTTTATTGTTCTTGCATAAGATAACATAAGAATATTATACGTATAGTATGATAATATCATTTACAAATCATAAATTATGTTAAAAATTTTCCATAATATAATTAAATTTCGCACAATGAATAGCAAGAAAAATATTGTTCTCCTTACCTGCCATACTATATTCTTAATTATTTTAACATTTCTACTAGTAAGAATTCACAAATACCTTCTCGTTTCTTTGCTAAAAATAAAATTTCAAGGATTCGCTGTTAGCCGGTTAATGTCATGTAGTAGATCACTGAACTGCTTTGCTATCAACTACAATATCATGCTGAAAAAATGTACTCGGTGGGTTTCGTCGAGTACAATACATTTTATCTAAAATTAGCGAACAAAATGTTATTTCAAATATTTCTCCTAATGCCTATTTATGCTTTTCCTTATTCTTTATGATATTACAGTCCCTGCAAATTTTACATTGTATTTGTTTATGAATCATTCAAAACATAATTTACTCTGACTTATGAGTAATAGCTATGTAATTATGCATATCTCTTATATTTATTTATTTTATTTAATATAATAAAATTTTTAATAGATGTATATATTGGGCATTCAATTAATTGAGTTTTAGGTTCATATGTATTCTATAAATATGACGATAAATACGCATTAAAGTTTAGATAAAATTAGGTGCAGTTAATGCGACGTTAAGAAAACAAAGAAGAAAAGAAAATGAATGAACAGTCGCACCCGTGCTGTCGGAATGCTAATATTGATATGTGTTCTGTTAACAACTTTTAAACATGTGTGCTAAATCGCAGCAACATAGTGGTAATGGAAAGCTATAGTGGTAGTGGTATTGGTGTTCGTGTCGTGTTATGTTAGTGCTGACATGGCGGCCAATCCCATTCCCACATATTCGATATTATATAGCAACATGCTTTCTACAAAGATACAGCAACTAACAATAAGTGAAATGTTTTAGTATCGGACTCTGGTTTCCTCAAACACCACGAAAAGAATTTCAGAATATACTAATCTCACGGAATCAATAAAATCCTATGCGAACATTATAAAATTTAAATCCATTTCTGCCAAAGACCAAACTATTATTCTTAAATCGATGGACGATTTCAGCATCAAGAAATATCCGAGGTCCCAAGACAATCAGTTTTATATCCAGAATTTCAAACGCCAGAATCTGTATCTACCTGGGTAAAAAGAAATCAAACATTTTTGACCACTAAACAGAAAACAATAACAATAAGCGATATTCAAATTAAAATAAGACCAATACAGCCAGCACAATGTGGTATTCTGTCCAACGCCTACCTTAAAATTTCTAATATTGGAAATATATTTAAAAAGAACAACGTTCGACTCTGTTCGTGAATAACCCTCTTGAGAGCAGGAATGTCTGATCTTGAGTATTTGTACATTCTAAACTCGAGACGATATTAAAAAGATTCATGACTTCTTCGTAATATATATTCCTAGAAGACACACCCTATTGAATCTTCATCAGAATAAATAAATTAAATTGTTTCTTAAAATCACACTGACTAAGTTAGCTGGAACTCGGATTCGTGATCAAAGATTTGCGAGTTGATTTTTCCCAGTCGATTTTCGGCTGGCACTTCTGCTATTCGATTCATTCGTAGTTATACAATGCTTATTTTAGTGCGGTGCGATGGTTCGGAATTCACCTAAAATTGATTCCACAAAAACTCATTGTACCAAAAACAGTCGCTAATAATTTCGACAGTTGACGCGACTCAAAGTGATTAAGAACGAACGAACGAAATTGTTTCCTGTACCGGGTGCGTCATGAGAAACGAACGATTTTTAAATAAACATTCCTCCGTTAATTTTTAGCGTAAAATTAATTTATTGTCACGAAATGATACGTTATTACATGCCATTTTAGAATAGAACTCTAATTTTAAACTGTAAGCTTTAAATTTTAGAAGAACAGCCATTGAGGCCCTGCCTGTATAAACGGTGGTCCCACCTCGTTGAAATCACACATTTTGTTTGTTAATCCTTCATCTCTGCAGTTCTGGTTTCAAGAAATTGTTAGTCATATTGATTGAGCTAAGTTTACGGTCGTGGCGATTCCGTTTTTCTCAAAAAAGTACGAGCCAATGTTGTCAAATCCACCAATAGCACACCAAACCGTCACTTTTGGATGGTACAACGGTGCTTTATTCACTTCACAGGGATTTTGTGGAGCCCACTACCGGAAGTTCTGTTTATTTACTGAATGTGAAATGTACTTCATCACTCATCATGATGATCGCGTCCTCGCTTTTCTTCGATAATTTCGAGCATTAGCTCGGCGTGGACTGAATGTTATTGATAATCCATTTCCTATTTGCTCATTACTAATTCAGCAGCATGTCGCCGAGCAGAACAAGTGGGACTCCTTATGACGGCTTCTCCCACACTTTTCACGTTCTTCAGTGTCCTTGCAGTTGCTACAGGACCAGGTGGTTTCTTCTTCATTACTGTTCTTCTTGTTCGAAAAAATGTGCCCCACTTCGAGATGGTATTGCGACTTGCGAATGTCCCCATAACTACCAATATTGAAACGGCAACGAGAGTCGCTGAGTTTCAATAACCGACTCGCCACTTTTTACGAAAATATCGTATACAAATCTCGATGCTTTAATGTCCATAGCGACATGATAACAAATGAAATAGCATGACCTGACGCGTTATATGCCCTGCCCCACTCAAGCCCCTACCCCCACTACCTGCTTCGTAATATTCATTTGAAAATCGTCCGTTTCCCGCGACGCACCCTGTACAAATAAGAGGGACATGTCCTGGAATAATATCCCTATGGCTAGACTGCGGATTTTTATACATTTGTAATAAATTTAAAGATGCAAAATTTCATAGGTCGCATATAGTACACAAAAATATACAAAATATTGAACGTGGAATATTTTTTATAATTCTTAGTGGAGGAAATAACTTTCTATGTCGATCCCATTTCTTTAATTTTGTTCACATGAATATCAAATTGCATAAACATCTGCAATTGACCTATAGCAACGAAAACATAACAACGCATAACCAAGCGTCAGCATTGTTAATAAAAAGTCAAAAGTGATCGTTAATATATAAAGAAAAGGGAAACAGTGTCGACCCATTAGACACAATTGATTTACCAACTACTAGAGCTAAAATAAAAAGACCACTTTGTTACTTGGAAGCCATATCTACAAACCATATATCAATAAATTTATTCATAACTATAATAAAAAAAAACATCCGCCACCAAACGCAAGCAAGAAAAACTAACCCCTTGAACCACCAAAACTGCAAAGAATCAAAAGTGTAGACACAAATACAAGGCCAAATCCTTAGAACTCAATAGCAAATATAGGCACTACAATAAAATTTAAACAGATGCCTTACAAATGTTACGATCAAACAAAACTTTCCCATTCTGACGTCTATTTTCTAAATCAAACAGTACACAATCCACGATGCTCAAAAGTTCAAGATCGCGCTATCTACACAAACTTCATGAGTGTAATTCAAAGATTGCCAAATTCAATCAAAAGAAACAAAAATGATATCATCAAAAATATATTTACAATTTATTCTTAGTTCGTTAATATGAACAAAAATATACCCTTATCTGGGTACTTTACCATCAAGGAACTATCGGCAATGAAAAAGCAGACACTAACTCTGAGGAAACAATTCTTTCCTCCAAATGAAGCAGAGGTCCCTATCGCTTATTAGGGATTCGTAAACTATGCAGAATTCAATATCAGAGAAGAATGTAAGCGGTTGTGGATCGCATCTAACAGAATAAGAATCCATAGCACAGTCAAGGATTTTTACGAACAAATCCTGAACTGCAACGTGAACAAGAAAGAGAAAATACTGTCTGGTCTGAGGACACAGGACAGACTTGAATCACGCATAAACACTTACTCAAAAGCGGAACTATCCTGTTACAGCTGTCATACCCCATTCATCTCCGTAACAGTATACTATCTCCTATACAAATAAAAAAGGTTTGAACTGCAAAGGTGGCAACACAAGATTAATCCGGGCAGTGCTATTATCATTCACAAACATACAAAAAATACCATTGAATCCCTGACCGACTCAAATCTATACTATAAAATATGAACGCCAAACATACAAGATCCAGTCGCTAATGGCATGGCTTTGTGTTGATGCGATGTTAAGTCTTTATATAAAATGAAAATCTCAGAATGAGTTTAATTACGGTTCATAGATATTGTTTCATTCTACGCTATGAGGGTAGTTTTACCTTTCATAGACTGAGATAAATTTCTGAAATAGTCGTTATATATAACGTAATATGATATATTATGTATTGCTTAAACAAATCTCCAAATTCGTAATTCCCTTTCGCACATGTAATACAAAAGAGAGTAATAATTATAACGAATAAAATAGGAAGAACATTTTACGTATTATATGTATTTATCTTCAAAATGCAACATAAAATCATGTTTCAATCTTATTGTAATTATTATTACATTTTTATACTCATCATCTAAGAATAATTTTTAAATTTATATTAGTTCACAATCTTGTATATTCTAATGTGGTTTAATAAATTAATATTTCTATGCATTTTAATAAGTAATAGTGGAATTTAATATATCGAGTCGAATGATGATGAAACATATTTGTAGATATTACAACAAATAACGATACGATTTAACAATCTAAATCTTAAAATACATATAGTGGAACGTATTTAAAATAAATGTGTGTAAAAACACATAAATTGTCAACCATTTAGTATATAAACTACATCCATAATAATTAAAATAATGGAAAATACGAAAAGCAATAATTAACAAGCTCATTTATTCATCGCCTGTTGCGAGCAATTCGTGAGAATAAAGCATACTAGAGCGTACTTGTAAGGAATGAATCAATAGAAGCTGAGACAACTACATCGAACTGATATTTCATATTTATACCGGTGAATTTCGTGTTGAAAGTTGTACCGTATAGTTTGACGGCACTGAGATAGCTAGAACCGAGATTTGTTAAACAAACTTTCCCACGCAAGATGACGCATGGGAGGAAACAGACGAGCAGCAACGAACTTTTTTATGTCGGAAAGGAGATAACCACTGTAACGTGCAAATGTCTGCACTGGAACAATCTAGATACGCGAGTCGTACCGCCATTCATAAAAGAGACGCTTCAAATCCTCCAAATAGAAAAATGCTCAAATAAATCAAAATAAATATATTAACTTATATATAACTTTTTAATTTTTCTCAGATTCATATTAGATTCTCATAAATTTATTTATATCGAAAATTTGATATTTTGGAATAATTTTTATAAGGTTGATGTTCAATCATAAGTCTTATAGATACACAAACGAATTTTAACCCTTCGAAGCTGTAACAAAATGACAAAGAATTCAGCATTAACGATTTAGAAAATAACTATCTTTTTGCCATCAAGATTTCCTGCCCTTTTAATATGTCAGATACAAAACATGTTTAAGCATTTGTTGAAAATGTAATAGTAAATGATGCATTGTTATTTATATAAGTCACCTAACACCTTGTACGATCGATTATAGATTTTCAAGATATAAATAGAAGTACTACATATTATTACTGCATATTATTGTTTATATAAAATTTGTAAATTCCACAAATTTTTAGTGTCAGATGTTATATCTCTTTTTGTTTATACAATAAACATTTCAATAAATTTGATCAATGTCAGTATTCTTACTCTATTAGATCCAACCCTACGATATAATACTAAATGTAATTTTATAGAATATAGTTTATTAAAAATATGCATACTTTGTATTTACGTTATTCTCGCGTGGATACACGTGCTGCATAAAACATTTCAATATAAATGTTATCTCATTATTTTATTTGCGTTTTCATTTCATCGTTGCATCCTTAAATCATTTTCATTCACAATATTAGCCTTCATAAATGTATTTCCATATTGCATATAATTTCCGCACTTCGATTGATATTTCCAGCTGTTTTATAATTCAACGATAAAAATTGGCTCACGAGCGTGTTTCAGATTTCTTGCTCAGTATGTTTATTATGTTTATGCATCTCGTTGAATGCAAGTTTACATTTCACTCGTGTTGTGCCGTCATTCACGACGAGTATCGTGAAACATAAACACCACTATACATACTGATATACGAGTTTTACGTTTTATTTTTAGTCAGATCGTTTTAAGCTTATCTCTGCTTGAAAGTGTTAACGTTGTTCAATTATATATTCACGAAGCAGCTGAAAACTTTAGTGGTCTTCATAGAACTGACGTAATTAAACGTATATACATACATACTTTGTACCTAAATGCAAAGTTTACCCCAATCGTGTTTTATACTTTTTCGAATTACTCTTATAATTCTTTCATTTCTCTAAATCTTACCAATTCACAAATATCACGGCTATATCGAATCTTTAATTACTCTACATTAAAGTTCTACAAAAAAAGGTCAACTTTTCGTTAAACTACTTTTTAATTTTTATAAAGCGTTGGGAGTATGGAATGTGAAAATCAAAAATTTTTATGCAATTAATTTAATTTTTAAATCATGAAATTAATATTTTAATAGGAAATTATTGTTTGAAAGTGTACAGGTAATTTAATAAATATTTTAATTGGAAATTTTTGTTTGAGAGTATAGGCAATTTTAATTTATGATTAATTTGTATTAAGGAAATATATATAATAGATATAATATATATAATATACATAATTAAATTATTTTTAGTTGTAAATATTACAAACTGTGAACATATTTGAATTTAAGCAATATTTTTCAAACGCTATGAAACTTGAGCAATAATTTGATCTCAACCATTAATAATCTACTATAATGATTAATGTGATTGTAAACAATTAATTAACAACGAAAAAATACATGAAGCCACCAAAAAAGGAAATATTTACTGTCACATGAAATAATAAAATAAAGTTAATTAAAAGAAGCATTTGATTTAATTGATGTCTGTGGATCGTCAAATATTGCGACGTTTTAGGAATTTTAATAAGTAATTATTGTAGAAGTGGTTATCGATTTCAATGGCTCTGCTTATTAACTTGTTGCGAATTACCTTTTAGAGTTATGTGTCGCAGCTATCGTATATCTGAGAACATCTATACGCAATATGTATAACGAGTTAAACTCGACTTCAAACTTTGATAATTACGCACATATATGAAATATTACACTATCGTAATATTTCAGCGTAATATTTTGCGATGTACCATTACATTCATTGCTACGTGATTATAAAGACATCATTAAAAACGATAAACAGGAACTATTATGAAATAAATATTTACACACATAATATTATAATATTTTTGTAATAGAATTTCCAATATTTTATGCAACAAAATGTATTAATTACTACATAATTTTTTATTCTGTTTTCATAATTTTTCTTACGTGTATGGAAACATTGTGAGTTTGATTAATATTTGTTCCTTAGGTACATTATAAAAAATGCTCATTTTTTAACTTTGTATACTATAATATAAATAAATGAACGATATTGATACAGAAATATTATCTTTACAATACAATTTTCTAAAACTACATGACTTAACAATTAATGTATATTTTTTAATTCGGACTATCTCAAAATTTTATTAACCTTTCTCAGTATTAAGCATAGTGAACATCTTATAATTATAAATGGATTATTACAAAAATTCGAAATCTTACAATTAAAAAAAATAAGGAGAACATTTTTATGTTTTTAATTTCTAAACGATTATTTTTAATTCAATAATTATAATCCCAATCTAACCACAGCAGTTAATATTTATTATAATACTTTAAAAACTGTCACTTCATCATTCTATACCTTTTCAAACACACCTATTTTTAAGCGTATCCGTTTTTCCCATTCAACCAACATTAATTATGACTGATAGGTAGTAATCACTTCAAATTTTTTATTTGATCAAGTGATTGTTTAATTCTTATTATTATACGAAATCGCCAAAATAAAATTATTGTTCAATTACTGAAATCGTCAGTCGACAATTATTAACTTGTAATTTTGAAATTTCATTAAAATTCAATTTGATGTATACAAATGTTTAAGTACTATTTATACTATTATATTATTATTTATATTTTATTTATATGTATACTCTTATATATTTATATATTATTATATATTATTTATACTAGTTATACTATTTAAGTACTATGTTAAATACCACACTACATTTGATGTCAGATTTTTCAAACCGAGTAATTGTACGATATGAACTATATGTACACAAACCCATGTCTCACTTCATGTTTACATGTAACATAAGAGAAATAAAAGTACACCGATCATAATTCAGTTGTTAAGCCTGTTCGTTTTTTATTTATTTGAAAATATTTGAAATGATAGGGATAATTATGTATTCTTAAATATTAGTTGTGCGAAAGAATTAACAATTAAATGCCTATTTTAATTATCAGTTGGGATCATATATTGTTAATAGCGATTGATAATGAAATACTTCAAGTGCAATCTCCCAACAACGCTGAACATAATATTCTGTGAGAGTATTCTATAAAATGTATAAATCCTGTTACAACCTTCGAATTTGTATCTCCCAAAAAAATAAAAAACATCACTGGCTTTGAACGTGACTCAAAGACAATAGGATTAATATCTTGCAACGAAATTGTACTTTAACTTTAACGAATCTAAATAAAATTATCATCACCAATATAATATTCCACCAAACATGAAACAACAAATTGAAAGAAAATATACCAAAATGTACCAACTCAAAGACAAGGATATTTATCAACAGAGGATAGAAACAGCAGGTCTTTGACTCTCGCTCAAACAATATTATCCTAAATCATCGGGTACCAAGCCGATCTCGCAAGATTTTGGACGATTAAAGGAGAGTATCAAAGGCGAAAGACGACTCTTCTCGCGGGAGCTGATGATCTCGCGCTTTCGAGCGAATGTATGACACAGTGTGTAGAATGTTGCTCGCACACGAACCTGGCGGGGGAATCAGCTAGCTGGCAGGGGAATAATAACGAGCCGGACGACACGGAGCGAAGTCAGAGAGCGGACGAGGCTTTATAAATCGCGAGGATGTTCGCCGGTGCCGAACCAGTGACACCTCGACTGCGATCGATCGTACTGGTACTGTCGATTCGACGAATTCGCACGATATCCACGTGTTCGTCGCGAACCGATTCGCGAGTGTTCAGTTTCATCAACATACGACAGACAAGGTTTTCCAAGAAGCTCAATATATGTTATAGAGTGCTTTAAAAAATATATATATAAACCAAGAACGTGCAACAGAGGAAATCTCGTGGATACAACTAGTTTCGATCAGAAGAGTATCAGCGAGGATCGATCTGTCTCGAGAAGCTACATCGTCGTAAACGTAAGTGATCGATTTTGTAGAATATCTTCTTAGAATAAGGAATATTTTTATTTTACTTAGAACTTTGCTAGTGTCATTTAGATGATTAAAAAAAAAAACTTGATTAATGAATGGAGGGCATACGGAAAAATATGATAAATCCATTTTTGTTAACTTTTTAACTTGTATATCACTTGTGATGACTAAGAAGGAGTACTTTAAATATGAAATACTTGGAAAAGTGAATAACTTGATAGATTCGAAGATATAAACCATTGAAAATAGATAACGATAATTTTCAATACGCAAAATAGATAACGATAATTTTCAATACGAAAGTAGATAACGATAACTTTCAATACGAAAATAGATAACGATAATTTTCCATACGAAAATAGATAATAGAAATAGATAATAGAAAATAGATTTCTATAATTTTTTTTTATATGACTGAAATCTATTAGGGCATAGAATCTCATTATAAAAATATGTATATTCTATCTTAAAAACTATGATTAATATTTTTTCAAACTTGAATGTATAAGTGTCTATACTATTATATTGTTGCGTTTATTGTTGAATGGAAAATATGGCTTAAAAAGTTTAATGAAATAGCATTTAAGAAAAGAATTGTTTTACCCACTAAATATTATAGTGTATAATAGTATAGTTCTATATTTCACGATATTTTTTTTACTTTATAAATATCCGCAGTTTAGTAATAAATGTTAGTATCGGAGACTGTTCTGTCAGATCATGTTTAATATCTTCTTTCATTAGTTTCATAGTGAATTAAATGTTTTTACTGAAATTTTGGATGTATTATGTAAATTTGGAGAATGAATATCCAGTCATTTTATACGTACTTTCAAACAATCAATATGTTCTATTTAGAATGTACTAGATAATGAATTCATATTAAATTACGAAGATATAATAGTTTTAAATGGTCATGGAGAGTGTTTTATTTAGATTTCGATACATAAGGAGGTAATATGAAATTAAGAAATAATAACTCTTAATGAAATATATAAATAAAATTTACCTATATTTTATTTATCTTTCATTTATGTTTTAGTATACTTCGTACTAATTAGAATTTATACTTAAAATATCATAGATCCTTAAGAAGTATTGATTCTACTATGAAATTTTGCTCGTGCAATATTTTACAAACACACTAGAGATATCAAGTCATTGAGTATCAAAGTCTTAAGCTTAAGAGTACCGATATAAGTTAGAAATAAACAAAAATAATCAATTGTATCTAAGAGAATTTATACGGTTACGTATATTTCATAGCTTGTATATGACATTTCGTTTACAAAAAAAAAAAGAATGCCAGGAAATCACATAATTCATGAAAGATGATGCAACATTCGCGAGATAGTCAGTAGATATATCAGTAAGTATTTACTTAGAAGGTTGTTTGTAGTTTCATTAATGGTTCCATTCATCTATCGTTTTATTGAATAGAAATGATAGTATACTATCGTGTATTTATTGATAAGTTGAGATCATTTCATAGATATAAATATTTCTTTCATTTATTTTTGTTCGATATCATTTTACACAGATTAATATTAGATTCATTAAATAATTCGCAAAGATTATTATATTTACCAATAAGTATAATTATTCGCAAGTTTTTGAACTTTGAAGGAAAATAGATATTTTCCTGTGTTTTATTTCAAATAATTATCAATTATTCTTAAGTGGTTGTCTTTGAAATATGACGAAAATATACTTAAGAGGAATACATATCAGCGAAATAGAATTAAGTTATACACTTAAAAGATAATTTACTAGAGTGATTTTATTTGAAAATATTTAATAAGTCTGTCATACATTCTTTGTATATATTAAGATAATTATATTAAAATTATAAATATAGGCTAATGAATAATAGTTGTAACTGTAATTTGGAAATCTTCTTTTTATGTTATTTTGTATTCTGGTAAAAAATCTCTTTGTAAATTATTTCATTAAAACGTATTATTTTCACACATATGTACATATATAAAATCTTTATCTTTAAAATAGTATAATCCTATTTTGTTGAAAATTTTCTTGCAAAACAATTCTAAAAGGAGTTAATGAAATCTGTTAGTAACTCTATTATGACATTCATTACTTCTGCAATCTTACTTAAAAAAATTAACCATTGAATAAAAAATATTCATTAATGTCAATATCAATCATCCATATGTAAATGAAATCTTTTCCAGTTAGTTAGTGTCCATAGTTTCCATAATTTCTGTAGCTTAAAAATAGTAGTTTTAAGGTTTTCAACGAAACATAAATTTATTCATATATAACTACTCTTCGTTTCTTTCATGTTTAAGTTCATGGTTATAGAGTTAATGACACTTGGAAAAACTATATTAATTGCTTGTGCCATTTTGAGAAATTTGTGTTATGTAAGTATCGTGAAATTCAAGACTTAAATTTCTTGGTATTTCAAATATTATTTCAGTATGTTATCAGCGAAATAAATTTAAAAAAGTAATAACAATACAGGCATGCACATTTTCCTTAGTTATATACTATTTTATTTTTTTCAAATTTATTTTTTAAACTTTTTCAAAGAACGCCTTCATAATAGAATAGTGCATAGATTATTTTGTATGAATTGAGACGATATATAACTCGCAAAAGTATTGAAAATGAATGTTATTGGTAATTTTCGTGACTTCATCTATTACAACACCTTTAAATGAATATAAACAATTTTTTTTGTAAAATGAAATATACGTGCGATTGTAATGTATCGTCCTGTAGTTATTGTACAGGAACGTAACTTTCTTTTAAGCTAAGCTGCAAAGAAAGATACATAAAAACAGAGCTAACTCCTAAATTAATTGACAATAGTAATTTTATAGTATATTCTTTCAATTCATATAAAAAAGTTTATACAAAATCAATTAAGTAATATTCGTTATTAATTACTTAAATAATTCAAGAAATTCTTGATCGAAATTATATAACATATTTTCAATTTATTACGAAATATGGAATGATTACAATTAATTTGAAGAAGTTGGGTTAGTCTAAAAGGAAATATCAGTTCGACTGCTGTTAAGAATCATTAATGGCATTTCAGCCTAACGATATACTGCTTAATTATTACCTCTTTTTGTGTTAGAAGAGCGATATGAGTCACCTAATTAGAACGAATCATATTTTCTGTTAGGTAAAAGAATTATACCAGAAATTACTCTGTCGTCATTATAATCAGAATAATTATGATATATTTGCGAAGTGTACTTGTACAGTTTTCTCAGTGAAATGGCTCTTTTTTAAAAATTAAAATTTCTTATATTTTGCTTGTGGAAAATACCATAATAAAATAATAAACGTGGAGTTCAATTTTTCTAGTATTTTGGAAAACATTTATATTTATTTTTTAATTTATATGTAAAATATAAATATATAAATTATAATTTACATTCAAAATATTAAAAAAATTAAAGAGAAAAAGTTAGACATGTGTAAATAGCATTTGACATAGTAAAATATACAATAATATACATTCTTATCAATAAGTCATAGAAATTCCCGTTTAATTAAAATTAGCAAGTCTCGCTAATTTGAAACCTTAAACTGTAATTAAATCTTTAGAATATATTATAATTTAATTTTTCTAACAATACACCCGGTTAATCATAATCAATTTCATTTTGTAATTGCAATATTCATTTATGCTCATTTTAGGTGTATTAACCGTAAATAAATGTACTGTGTGTATTACGTGATTGCAATGCTTATACATCTCAAATACAATACGTGTTTCGTTAATATACAGCAGTATATGAGACGGAAAAGAAAGAATATTCTTAAATAAAATATAGTTCCATTGTAATATGTAGTTAAGTTTTCCTTCTATAACATCTTTGTATTTTTAAACAAGTTAAGTAGACAATTTGGGCAGCTAAAAACTAAATTAAAATAAACGCGAATTAATTCTGCGTGTACTCAATTTTATTAAAAGTACATAATGAAATTATTTTACTAATCATGTACGCTAATTTGAACGTAAATTAAAAATCACAAAATTTTGGAAATTATAATAGATTTCAGAATGCAAAAATAAATCTTTTTGAAAATTATTTGTTAGTAATAATATAGGTAATGATGATTCAACCGTATATAGGTATTGATGATTCAAATATATTAAATAATAAAAATATCCCAAATATATATATAGCGTAATAGAAAAGCTCACAAAATACAGGACAGAAATAAATTTTCTTTGAATCGAAAATTTTCTCTCAAGAATTCTAAAAATATTTAATCAATTCTTAAGTCCCTGATTTATTTCGTTTCTATTCCGTAAATTGACAAAAGTACGTGATTCAAGAGAGAAAACAAATAATACTTGCCAATTTCGGAAATACCTAGAATTCTTGGTGTGGTACATTTTAACGAAGAATACCATTTCACCACAAACATTCTTTCGGATCATGCTGAAAGCGTTGGAATTGCAGAGAACGAGTTTCGAGAGAGGATTTTAATCGGAGGTGACTGATTGCTGGAAGCTGCTGTTAATCAACATTTTATTCCTACTGATTAGGTTTCCCATTATTTTAGGGTGTAACAGTGAAATGACCTCCCAAATATCTTGAATTTGTCTTGAAGTTTTATTCAAAATATATTGAATTTTATTTAATCTTTATTATTATATTATAATTCGTTTAATTCTCTTTTATTCAATTTTGTCTGGTTGAGATTAATGTGAAAAAGTTTTTGCGATTTACATATATGTGGGATTTTCCGACATATGTTGATGTATATATATACAGGATCCGGTAGAATAACATGTAAAAACGAGCGTGACGTGATCCCTTGTGGAAAAGTAAGAAAAAAATATAGAAAAAAATCTTTTCATTCTCGGCTTAGTTTTTGGGAAAACCAAGTTTAATTTATCAAGTATAATTGAACATAACTAATTCCCTGATTGGACAGGATTAAATAATCGATGTTGGAATTCTTTCAAGAAGCTTTGTTTTCGAAATAAATAAATTAAAAAATTTTGTTATATGCATGTACTAGAACGATTCTTAATTAAACACGTTTAAACTCTATTTTCTTGAAAATGAAGCGTTAAACGGAAAAATTTTATTGTACATTTTCGATTCATTTTCACGTATAGAATTGTCTCGTGTCGATTACTTAGATTTGTCCAGTCTGGAATTAGCCATGTTCAACTATACTTGATAAGTTGTCAATCTCGACTTTTTCGAAAGGTAAGCCAAAAATGAAGAAACTTAATTCTATATATTTTTCTTATTTTTCCACAAAGAATTATATCGTGCCCCTTTTTACATGTTATTCGGCTAGATCCTGTATATGTATATGTTATGACCATTCAAAATCGACATGCTGCCGGCATTAACGTTACCCGATGTGCACCGCTAGCTCACATGAAGATGTTTCTCATAATGCTACTACTGAATGGAGCATCTGCTTCTTTATTATTCTCTGACGCAATAAATGACTCAAAATAAGAAGATTTTTCTCTCCCCCTCCCACTGCCAAATCAATTTGCTAATTTATTGTATGAGAGAAATCGTATACTCTCCATCCTATTCACGTAAGATATTGCGGTTGCATTGTAAACTTTCAGTAGCACCCATTAGCAAGATTCTAGAGCTAATTTCACTGCTAGTAGTTCTTTGTAGTTTACGTGATATCTTCTCTGTTTCTCGTTCCAAAAGTCGGAGATGTTATTGGAACCATCTGTTGCTTTCCAACTCGTGCTTCACACGTCCCCATAAATATCCCTTTTACAGTCAGCTGTTCTGATACCCTTCTGCGCTACTGGCAACCTACTAACCCATTAAGCTAAGTGAGATAGAATACCTCTACAGGAATCTTTTTCTTATGGTCCAAGTTATTTGCTCTTAATGTTGGAATATTTTCCTTCTCTAGAGATCCGACGTGTCATTAAACTATTATTTGTGCAAATTCTTAGGTTGACCGCGTCTTTTTAACCAACAATACTCAGAGGTCGGTTCTAGATTTTTTCTATTTGCCTCCAAGTAGTTCGGTACTGGTAATTAGGTCTAAAAATTTACACCTATTGGTCGAAATTATACTACTTTTTCTTTCATTAATCAGGAAGTCTAAGGACTGCAGCAATTCTGTCGTCCTTGAGATATTCGTTTTACACGCCTCGTAATTGTCTAAGTAGACAATTGAATAGGTTTTAGTGGCTTTGTAAAAATAAGTGGGCTTAACTTTAGACCGAAGGGTAGGCATGTGAATGGGGAAAATCTTCCTAGTTATTCGAATTTGAAATATCTCCGGTTTTTCTTATATATTGCAATTGTATAGTAGGCATTCTCCAGATCCATCATACGCATGTAACAACCCAGAATAATTAGCTTTTCTGACGGTCTTATACCCTCCATTTCAAAATGATCGGCTCGGATGAAGTTATTTAATTTTTTTAGATTTAGAATAGAAAGACACAAATCATCTGGCTTTTGGTGTAGGAAATAGCTGGATAAGAACTGATGTTTTGCTCGTTCTGCATAGTTCTATTACTCTTTTCATTAAGAGCGAATTAATAGTTTGTTGAAATGTTTCATGGTCTAACTGACCTAGTGTACCTCGGGATATCTTTTTCTGGATAACCTCTATGTCAAACCTTATCTTATGTCCCTAAACACAATTTAAAACAGAGGTATATGACATTTTTTTCTTTTGTACTTATATTTAATTGCATCCGCCCTGATTTCTTTCGTTGTAGCTCTGATATGGGGACATTTGATTTGTCAACTAAGTTTGATATTTGTTTCTGAATAACAATCTTGGTCTTGATTGCAATCAATGACGTGGGTCGTCCTGTGAGGGGTTCGCTTGATTGGGGAACAGTCTCCCTCACCGCAGCCTCATTGAATTTAAATCTTGCCTTGATGTCAGAGGTATCAGAAGCTTATTAGTGCTCGACTTCTTTATAGAGTTAGCCATTGTCTTTTTCTATCGATGCTTTCTGCTTCCCTTATTTTGTCTGATAGATTTTTTCTGAATAGAATTTACCTACTCTCACTGCAATGAATGTGATTCTGGTCTTCGTCTTCCTATAGATTATGTCCGTGACTAATTTCCAGCACCGCTTAACTTCCCAATTAGAAACATTGTGTATGCTTTCTCTTTTTTCGATTAAGGCAATTGTTGTCTCTTGTTCAACTTCAAGGCGATCAATGGGTTAACTCTCAACACTTCTAATCTCGCCAGACGTAGGTATTTCATCGATAGACCCTCTTATTGGATTCCGTTTTGGCACCTGTATTTCCATCTATTGTGGATAGGGGCTGCCGCTTTGTATTAAACGTATTTGAGGCTAAAGGGCTTTTCCTTAGAATTTCTTCGAGCTCAGTGCTCAACGGTTCTTCTTCCGCGACTTTTTACCCATTGACTTTTTCGTTGTTTTGTACATTTTCCTTGTCATCTATAACACAGATATTCTTTTGCTTGGGACCTCAATATACGTCATGGGAGCGTATACTGTTCTGTATTATTGTATTTTATGTGGTAATCTGTCTCTTAAAGAAGAGGGCAGAAAAACCAACCCCAAACTCTCTCTAGCCTGTACAGGTACGTAGGATATCGTTCTTTCTTCTTCTTTTTTGCACTCTTTTTGTGTACATACCAAATGTCATGCGAGTGCCTGTGTGGTCGTCAATGCAGACAGGGGAGCTCTATACTGTTCTGTACGCAGGTCATACGAGCGTCCGTGTAGAATTCTCCTTAAGAGGGAGGAGGTGGGCACTCAAAGCTGCTCGAGAATCGGAACACGTCGTCTGGTCTTTTCCTTTTTTCAATGAATGCTATAAAGAATGTTCAGAATTTCGTAATACTTTCTTTGAGATTTTTTATTCGCACCTACTATGTCGATTTTCGCTTCTTCAGCCTCGCTGCCCTCTACATCGTAATCTTCAGCTGATTTGCTATCGTTGGAGGCGCCACGATCTATATCCGACCTGTTACTTCGCTATTTTGTCTGTAGAATATCCATCTATTCCTGCAACTTTTTTAACTTTTTCCACAGGATCTCTACCTCCATACTTTTTGTTTTCTGTTTAGCCGTAACTAAAAAGCTTCCACATACTCAAGCCGTATCAAATATAATTATATATATGTACAACGATGGTTGCGGCTAACTTATTCATGCGTTGCCAATATTGGACCGAACAGTTAAGATTGTCGTTAAGATCGTTTGACTCTTGATTTTCGACTAACCATTTGTTCTGATTTGGAGATATATTTATGGTGTTGGTGAAGGTTTTTGTGGTTTTGGCACTGATCGCAGCGATATCATTCTTTAAATTGAGTGAATGCAAATTGCACAAAGAATCCGTTTGGCCACAACGCGCGTGAAGTGTGGAGTTCGCACATGTAGGAACATCTGCCTCGTAGGACAATATTCCTGTAAGCCACGGCATCTTTGTTTACCATATTAAAAATTACAAAAGATATTGGATTTGGAAAGTTTGTAGCATTTTTAACATTTAATGTATTAAAAAAATTCGAAAGGAATTATTTACTGAAAATTCTTGTTAAAATCTTCTGTACAAGTACGAAACGTTCAATTTGAAAAAAATACTGCTCATAGTTGGTTATCGAGCTTCACATGCCGACGAAGAGGAGACACATTATGTTCGTCTGAACTATTTCATCCATCTCTCTCATTGGACATGTTTCATTATCACTTAATCTGATTCTTACCAAAGTTTTTAAATGACAACAAATGGAACACGTGAAAAATCCCCAAAATACTTAAAAGAATTATTTTATAAAACGAAGCATTAATCGAAAAGGTATTAATGTAGTAACGCAGAAATAACGAAAATGCACTGAAGAGAGAGATACGTAAAAATCATTCAACAGTTCTATAAAAATAGTACCTTTAAATTTCTTTTAAATCCAGCTATAAATTTTCCAAACATCCCAATATCATCTTCACTTCATTTATTGAATTACAAACCAATTTTCACACATATTCCACACGTGAACCAGCAGTCCCCCTTGAACCTCCACAACGAGGACACGTCTGACGTTGCGTCACGTTCATTAAAAAAAAGATATGCGAATCATAGTCAACAATACCTTTGTAAGAAAGTACCTTTTCCTTCTTTCCTTCCCCAAAACCAATTTTTCAATCAATACATTCATGCTCGGTCTCCAAACTCGATGAAATTTCAATCTCATTCGTTTACGAATAACAAAATTCAAGTAAGGCTGATTCGAAATCGAATTCCACTGCAGACACATGGCCGATTTAACGGAAGTTTCGAAGGTGTATTTAATATAATGGCATATTTGATATAATAGATATAGCGAGGTTGTAAATTGAAGTATTGATTAGCGATATCGATTAGTGTAACTCCGTCCAAGGTTATATCCATTTCACAAAAGTACCTTGAACTTTAAACGGCAAAAGTCATTAGTGAATTAATATATCGAAGTTTGTTATAACATATGCATTGTATGAAAAATAGCGAATTGTGTATGTGTGTATAGAATCTTCTTAAATTGTACTGTACATAACTTCTTAAATATGGTACAAAGGAAGGAAAGATTCTAAATTAATGCTATACGATTCTAACTGCAAGTCCTTCAATTGCATCACTACAATGATACAGCATTTAAGGTTATACACATACAGCAGCTCACGAAAATATTCGAACGATTGTAAAAACATTTTATATTGTGGCGGCACTAGATAACAAATACCGCCACTCGACATTAACTAGGAGACCGACAGGAGGCAGGAAGAGGGAGAAAAAAGATATGCAGACTATGTAAAAGGAAAGAAGAAGACCTGAAACATGTAATAGAAGAATGTGTGAAATAACGGGAGGACCAAAGGACATAGGAAAACCGCTAAATGAGACGGGAGAAGGTGTTTAACCAGAACTGAAAGCGCCCAATAATAGAGAAGAGAAGGGCAAACGACAGGAAGGTGCACAGCAAGGAGACTAAAGCCCCCCAAAGTTGCAATAGTTTTTAGTCATTAGTGGTTAATTTTTAGTTTTTAGTTTTAGTTTTTAGAGATAGAATAATTAAGGGAGTGCAATAGAATAGAGTGGAAAAGAGGGGAGGTAGACATATAAGAAAAGAATAGACATAAGAGATGTAAAACCGAAAGTTCGTCCAAAGCCGAAAGGCACGGACTAAGCAACAATAAATATATATTATTATATGTATTATGTTATACGGAAAATTTTGGAATGTCATTAGCATTGTAATGAAGCTCATAATTATCATGACTTCATTGGTGAAATTTTAAATAAATATGAAATTATATATACAAATTTGTGTAATGTATACTACATATATTGTTTAAATATTTTTGTCGCCTCTGCGACATTCATACTTGTAATAAATATCTTAAGATATTTATATATATATAAACAATAGAAATTATAAGATATTTAATACCAGTATGAATTTTGCAGAGGCGACAAAAATATTTAAACAGTCACTTATCCATTTTATTCTAAGTCTCAATATTCAATGGGATCGTTTCTAAACCTTATCATATGTTTAAGATGGCTATCAAACATGGCAAAGATGGCATTCTATGTACTAATCTTTTATTAAATATATGTTTACAGTAAATATCTCGTAACTTCGACATATATTTCCAAATTGGTTTCAAATTTTATCAATATAGCCATGGCAGTCGTGCCTATTGCACTTGTTGCTAACTACAGCAGTGCTAATAAATTTTCATAATGTTTCACATAACAAACATAATATATTCATAAGAGACTTATAAAAATGTTCGGATCTATTGTATGTCTCAAATTAATATTTTGATTTTTGAAATATATAAATTTTAATAATGCGCCAATTTTATGACCTCAATATGTCTTTTCCACCAATCTGTTGTAATTCGCTATACGTGCAGTTAAACTATGAAGAACAGATTGCGTTGTAGGCGAACGGTTACCGCGAGTCTCATGGCGTCTGTTCGTTCCCAAAAGATTTGCAGCATGCAGGACAGGATTACGAGTGGAGAAAGCCCGGCACGAACGTGGCTGCCGTCGCATCGATCGTGGCAAATTGGATTGCCGCTAAAACGCTGGGGCTATCTTACGGTTTACGGGATATAGTGTTTAGTGCCACTGGGAGCGGTACAAAGTTCGGTAACGAGAGTGAATTTTGACGTTCCAGCGGTCCGGCGTGCATCTTCTCCGTCAGCGGAAGGAACTTAATTATTAGCCACAAAATATGGCATCGGTCGTTTATCGTGATTAACGAAAGTCATCGTGGCCTACCGAGACCACGGGAGACCTTGAATCACGTGTGCGTGAGTCAGTTGTGCTTACTGAATCGAAACAATTGTGAGTACCATTATGATATATAGTTTGTGGTAGAAATATAGCAAAATTGTGAAGTATACAGGGTGTTACATAATTAATTCTTTCCGGCATGGTCGGAATATTATTCGAAATAAAAAATGGTATGCGGGCAGTTTCAAGAAGTTGGAATCAAACTTGAGGAGTATGCAGTACTCATCAAACCAAACAAATATGTCTTGATAAATATGGATGCAGATATCACTAGTTTCGGAGTTATAGGAGACGTTTTCATAAGAAAGGTATTGCATCTATACTTAGTACCTCTGTTTACAAAATATGTACGATGATTTCTATTAATTTTAGAACATACTTCGACATGTTTGTTCATAGAACCATCATCTATAAAAATAAATTGAGGAATAAGTTTACACGTACGCGAACTCTAAAATAATATATAAAATGATAAAACCTGATTAAACACCTGATTAAACCGATATTTTGTGTTCATCATTCGAAAAATAGTATTTGAGACGATACGAGAATAAGTGGAATACATAATTACTCTACTTACTTGCTCACCGTAACTTGATTCGCTACAATCTTATTTGTAAATATAAAACTTTCGACCAATATACTTATGTGCTTATTCTTATTGTTCTTGGATCTACCAGAAGTAGTCAACTAGATCCACGCTCTTTCCAAATGCTTCTTTCAAAACTACAGAACAGTGCATAATGACTACAGTTTCAAAATGATTACTTTGTATCTTTATATGTATACATAAATAGCCGTCTTCCATTGACTTCATATACTAATAATGAGTATCAACAAACTCATTGTTATGTTAACAGAAGCTTTATTGATGTTTTTTATTTATTATCTATTTCCTAATAACTGACCTATGTGTATCCAAATTTTTATTTATGTGCTCCTTTGACTTCATATAATATATTATCTTGCGTGAGGGCTTAACTAATTAATTAATTAGTAAGCACTTCGGTTCATAATCTCAATAATGAAGCAGAGCTAATTTAGTGTTTATATAACATTTTACCTTCAAAATAATCTCTCAAATTTGCAAAATTTGTTTGTATCGTTGTAGAATATCCTCGTAGAATAGTAGATATGTGGTATAGAATGGAGGAACCGATTGATCACCCAGGGTCGCGTGTAACATTGAGGATTAAGTCTTACGAAAGTTCACCCTAAAGCACAAACTATGCTAGAGTACAAACTATTCAATATTCCTCCAGTATAAAAATTTGTTTCTAAAATTTATAACTTTCTTCAGAGTCGTATATATTTGTGACAACATACAATATTGCACATTTTCTATTTAATAATTGATTAATTTTACAATTACTTTTTTCCGCAACGTTAGCAGTTTAAGTCTTTTCATAGTGACATTTTTGTTTTGATTGAAGATACGAGAGAGTGGAATTTGATTGAACGGCGAGTACACTTAATATAGATTTACAATTATTATTTTTGCTAGTATTATAGTTTAAGTGATTAATTTTTCTATATTATTGTATGATCAATTTTATAGAATTAATTTTATGTTTACACTGCATGAATATAATTTAGAATTTCAAAAATACTTTATTGGTAATATTGGTAATACTATATACATTATAATTAATGCAATATTTTTCGGTAACATTTCATGATAGCAAGATTATAATCGTACTACAGGATGAATGAGTACATAAATCGGTTGAGCATTTAATTTTTATGTGCATTCAATAGGTAACAGGGTCGTATAATGTCACGCGACTATTCGCCTTATAAATGATCATTAAAATTGTCGTGACACGGATCGGAATTTATATCACCGGAACACTAATGCAATTAATCAGTTCATTATACATACCGATCAAGACTTGAGCAACTGATATCGCATATTACAATTCATGAAACATGACTCTGATAAAAATTCACATAGATAATTATACACGATGTTCTCAGTGCTATTAAATTCATTTTTTCATCTATCATCACTGCGAAAAAGAACAAATTTCTTTGGCAAAGGTATAATTGACTAATAATTAAAGTAGATTGTGTGAAATTCGTTTAACGTATTCATTGTTAACCAAACTTCTCATGAAATTCCAAATGTTATGTATTGTTTTATCGACATGCACAAAAACATAGATGTAATCAAACAAAACCATAAATATTATGTATAAATAATAAATTTTCTACTAATAATTGGATCTGTCTCATGCAGTTATTTCACGTTTGTTACCTTCTAACAACTTACCATTCTATCAATTTATTATATATGAACGATTTTATTTTTTATGTAAATTTAGTTATTATAGAAGTAAAAATTCATTTCAGTCTGTTCTTCATTTTATCGTTATGAGCTTAAATATTTGAAGTCCGTGACAATACTGATCTAACTTTTATTGAACGCGTTACGTCTAGAGATGGCGTGAACTGTTACTTGTGAATCACGAGTGATTCGATCATGTTCGTTCCCAATTACCGTGATTTTTCACAGTGATTTCTGATTTTACGTGATCGCTTCTGATTGGAGGACGTAACTTTTCTACACGCATCACATAATCTGTATATTTTACATTAACGATGTCAAACGAATATTACGAATTTGAAATCAGGGGAAAAGAATTAATATTTTACTCTTTAAGATGCTGCATAAGATAAAGAAAGGAAAATTGAATTATTTTTCATTTGCAGCATCGAATAAACTTACGTTATATGAAGAAACCGTTATATCCAAATATTTTTATGTGAGCTATATTGAAGTATTCTATAAGGAATAATTTAATCGAGATTGACAATTACGATCATAATGAGCAAATTTACTAAAGATAAACAAAACACAATCGTGGTCGTGAATGAAGTTGATCGCGACTGTGACTATGATTCTGCGATCACTGTGATAAATCACTGTGAATTATTTTTTACAATTGTGCCATTCTATCCTCAAAACATTTTCGCACAGAGTAAAACAGGAAAGACTAATTATTTATATGCGCGACTTTTCGTTATAATTTTCTTCAAAACATTTTCTTAAAATATTGAAGGTTTCGTGTTTAGAAACAGGAACAGAATTCGGGCGCAAAACTCAAAGAAGATTCGTAGCAAGTTCGTTATTATGCATTTCTACCCAAATAATATCTATGGAAATTCTGCAAAACAAACATTTGATAGAATGTTTTGAAATATTTGTACAGCTAGAAACAAAGAATCGCGGTTGCATTGAAATGTTTTCAGGGCGGAGTTAATGTTGTTAAAACTGTTTGTAACTATACTTATGAAAACGTTTCCAGAATATTTTTGCTGCAAAAAGGCGGTGTTGATATAAACATATCTTTACCATTTCTACCCTTAAACCCGTCGCGTACTTGATCAGTGTATACTCAATTGTGAATATTAAGTGAAAAATAAAGTTTAATAAAAAACAAAGTTAATTGGTCAAAAATGTTCGTGTAGGTAGGTAACTGTTGTAACATCAATCCACATCAAAGACCAGGCCACAAACCGCGGGCAAGATGGTAACCAAATGTCTACACATCCTTGGCGCGTACCCTCAATAGTCTTAAGGACCCATCATGGGTCTTGACATTTTTCATAGTTAAGGTCCTTCAGACCAAACAAGTATCTTTTATTTTAAGTGCCCCTTTTACATTTGTTGTTTACTACGGGTTGACACGGGAAAGTTAGTTTTTCTCACGTTCGGTCTCTTCGGTTAGCAACTTTCTCTCGAGGGCTGCTAAAACCCTTCCTGGTCCACCAACCTTCTTATTATCCAATTGGAAGCGGCGTCTACTGCCCTCACTTCCCTAACCAAAATTGTCATCAACAAATTCGATGGTTCCGTGCCCTTAGACACACCCACCCTTAGCTTTCCTCAGACACAGTATCGTCACCAAAATTCACTTATTCTCGATCCTTAGAATAGTCAACATATCTTTACCGGTTTCTACCCTTAGACCAGTCGCGTACTTGATCAGTGTCAATTGTGAATATTAAGTGGAAAATAAAGTTTAATAAAAAACAAAGTTAATAGTTGTGTTACGGCTCAGCCATCTTGTTTTCATCATATAACCCTCAAGTTTAAGTGACACTGTCATGGGAATTGCGAGTTGTCGGAAAAGACAGATTTTCTACTGTCACTACATACGTTTCTCGAACAAAATTTTGGAAAATGTATTGTAACTATTTCTCTATTAAATACTATTTTCATCATTCGCGTACAAACATATGCATATTAATCTGCTTTGTGCAGATAGACACTTAATGCACGTATTGTAAAAATGGTAGTGTAAAATATTAAATTTTAAGCAATTGTTTTTAAGTGAACGATCATTGAAGGGCATAGTACACCATTGCGTTGAAAAGCTTATGAGTAGAAGAGTCCGACAAAGATGGTCATAGCCACCGCAAATGTCCCATTCAGGAAATATAAATAATTTCGCCACTAATATTCAAGAAAGGTTATGTCGTGCACAGCTGAAGGATACATTTGTGTGACAATTGTCGATCGTAAATATTACAATGCTTCATGGTGTTAAATATCGTTGGTTTTCGTAACGATTGTCGTTACTATAATATTCGTGCCGTATTGTTAAGAACTACGTTACCAGTTTGAGTTAGATTCAGGTTAGATTTCGGTTGCTGTGCTACATCTGTATCATACCGGCTGTACACATTTCCACCTACATTTCTTAAATGAGACGATTACGGTATTCGTGATCATTCTTATTGGACTTTTCTATTTATAAGCTTTCCAACGGTGTACCATACTCACCAGTGATCGTTGGCCTAAATACTGTACTGTTTAAAAGTCAAATTTAATTATAAAATTAAAATTTACTGAATATATTACTTTTTTTTTTTTTTTAAGAACGTAGTTTGCGATCAATTGTATATTGTGAATCCGACCACATACCTTTTGAAACACATGTGTGCAAAGGGTCTGTGTCAAGAACTGTGGCAATTTAGCACTGCACAGCTGGGCTGACTGAGCTTGGATTGGCTTAGCCTCATTGGGTCTCCGTTTTTGTCTTTTGTTTATTCCTGCGATATTCTGCTTTCTTATCTTGAGTTCATACAAAACTCGACACGAGGCAGGAAGCGCGTGTATGTGTATAAAAATTCTCTTCAATAATTTACAATTCCTTGTATGATTCTATTAAATTTACATATAATATCTAAGAATGAAAAATTTTAATGTTATTATTAAATAGCTACATATATGTATGTATATGTAACATAAACAAAATCAGTCACGTAAGCTTATATAGTATAGTATAGCAGTTATAAACTGTTTTCATCGAATCAGTTAGAGGTATTAGCTCCTTTTTTTTTCTTTAAATTAAATAGATCGATTACTAAACAGTTTTAATCAATTTGAGACAAGTTTCTCCTAACACAAACATAAAAATACTCAACTCGTTTCTTTTAATAGAATGATAGTAACCTTTTATTTTATTAACCTATAGTACTATAGTAACCTTATTTTATTTCGTGGAATATGCGTTATTGTCGAACGTTGAATTAGTAATATTTGTTTGAAAAATTGCTGTTATTTTGAAGAAGTTAGCAAGAATTATTTTATTAAGTATTCAAAATGTGGTACAATGTTGAATATGTGGTATGATAACATTTCTGTTTTTAAAAATCTTCTAATTGATATTTGACTTCTTCAATCGAATTCAAAAGGTCTAATTTCTTCAAGCATAAAAACTCTTCATTTAGATTTATACTACATTCATACCAAATGCGAAACATGTTCTTTCTGATCAATATGTGTGAAAGGCTTTTATAAAATATTTAAATACATAAGGAAAAAATGTTCAATATTTAGTAAAATGATTTTTAATGCGAAATACATTTTTATATGTATTTGTGAAAGATTTTTAATAAATGGTTAGGTTACAAGGTTTAACAAAACGATTCTTAACACAGAACAGATCCATTTTTAATAGTTATACCGTATCCTGTCAGACCAAGAAGAAACACAATGTTACTTAACTTATAAAAGGAAACCAGTGATTATGACTTCAACCACTAAAGTCTCGATTTTATGTCACGATTCACGATGCTTATCAATCTTCTCTGAGGATTTCCTCGGAATAGACATGATTCTTACTAGTCTTCTAGTTGATATGCGTGACTATCCGGTATCATGCGACGTCTCGTTTACCAAGCAAGTTGTGGCGTACGAGGTCATTACACGAATCGATGATTCGACCAACATAAGACCATAAATTTTGCTGGATAATATTGATTCCTGCCGCGTAATATGCAGTTGACATGCGTGCTTACGCTTGACACACTATTCCTACGAGGATCGTAGACGAATGCGTGAACGTTACTGTGTACATGGAAATGTCTGAAATGTAGTACGATGCATAATATACATCCCGCGAAAAATCAATCAATTTTTTATCACTACACTTGTCACGTACACGTGGTAATCACGAACAATGAACCGAAACGCGGAATCATGCAGCGAATGGTCGGCAAATATAAATTTTCCAGCCGATTTGTATTACGACGATGATTTCCGCAATAGAGATGAAATCCAACGATTGCAAGGATTACGAAGGGGATGATAAAATAAAATTTTTCAAACGCAGATGGAAGATAATGATCTTTCGGGTGTATTTGTTTAATTATGTCCTCCATTGTGTTTGTAAAAACTTATGTCAATCGTATAATAATCAGAAATTGTGTAAATGTTTGATAAATCTAGTCAAGAATTTAGTCACATGTTCTAAGATACGTACGTTGACTCATAAAAGTATTTTAACATTTATAGAAAGTTTCGAGAAAAAATTTTGAGCCGTTATCGCGTTTTCCTCTTCAAACAAAATATTTTTCTCCTTTTTCTTTTTTGTCTATCATAAAAAATAAACCAGATATTTAAGATGCTCAAGTTAGGTAGAACATACTATATATTCTTCTCTCTAGAAATTACAATTGTTTACAATCAATTACAAATTAGAACATGTACAACTACATATTTCCTTATCCTTTCTTAATTTCCACAGAACTAATAATGAGAGTTATAAAATTTTAATAAAACAATATAGATGATAATAGAGGCGGTTAAGGAGTAGAAAAAATTGTATACAAGTTATCAACCCCTTGTATACATGACGAGTCGACCACATAAAATATTCAAATGCTGCTATAATTTTAATTTTTAAACATCACGTTTTAGACAAATATATGACCAGTAGAGTGCGGTTCTTTGTACATTTATGGAAAATTTAAAGATGCAAAAACTTGCACGTAATATAAGAGAATACTGAACGCTCTTACCTTAACTTACGAACTTACCTTAAGTGAAATTCGATCGCAATTATTTGAAGATACCTTCCGTCCGCCAGATATTACAACGTTTAAAGTAAACGAAAGTGAACATCGCATCGCTTGATCGTTTTCGCCTTGTGGGTTTCTCATATTTAGAAAAGTAGATATTTAAGATCGTTCAACAGAAGAAGGTTGGACCCATTTGGAATATCAAATTATATTCATGACTTTTACAGTGAGATTGTAATTTCTTCGAATGAGATTTTTTCATGTAATTCCGATTGAACTTAACTTGAGATAAGTTCATTTGATCATTCAATTATATTTTATCCGCCTTATTCTCAAGATTACCAATGTAGTTACTTAGAGAAGCAGCAATTTTAAATATTATTTATTACATTTAAATTTATGAAAATACAGATTTCCGAACACTCATAAACTGCGGATGCAAAGTCAAGGTTATCTGATAAGATGAGTCTGTCACAAAAATTTTTTTTTTTTTTTTTTTTTATATTTTATTTTGTTTAAATTTTACAATTTGTCCAGTAGGACATTTGGTAAAATCTTATATCTTAGTAATAAAATATAGCATGTGGATGGTTACCCCCAGTGGGGTGCCATCTTCGTGTTAGTTATTTTTAATTTATATCTTTTATGAGATCTATTGGATGTTTCCTTTTTAGTCTCCTTAAGGTGTTTTCTGTGTTGTTTGTTTCCGCTGCCAGCTGATTCGGGTGCGTTGCTATTCTTGCTCTGTACCTGCCTGCGAGCCTTTTAATCTCGTCCTTGACCGTTGGTATTCCCAGGTCTTTTCGTATGTCCTCGTTTCTGACGTACCATGGGGCGTTTACTATTGTTCTGAGTATTTTGGCTTGTTCTGTTTCTAATTTTGCTATATGGCTCTTTGCTGCTGTTCCCCATAGTGGGATTCCGTAGGTCCATATTGGTTTAATTATCGATTTGTATATTATTAGTTTGTTTTCTGTGCTTAGTTTTGATTTTCTGTTTGTTAACCAGTACATTTGTCTCCTTGCAGTCTTTATTTTGTCTATTGTTGATTTGATATGTTGTTTCCATGTTAGGTGTGCATCTATATGTAATCCAAGGTACTTGACTTGCTTTGTCTGTGTTATTTGCGTGCCATTTAGGTAGATGTTTGGTGGTGTCTGTTTCCGCAGTGTGAATGTGATGTGGTTGCATTTACTTGGGTTAGCTTTGATTTGTTTGTCTTGCAGCCACTTTTCTATTTTTGTAACATGTTCTTGCAGTATTGCTACTGCTGTTATTGGGTTGTTATGCCTGACTAAAATCGCTGTGTCGTCCGCGAATGTCAGTATTTTGGTGTTTGCATTTGTTGGCATACTGGCCGTGTATAGTGTGTATAGAATTGGTCCTAGTACGCTTCCCTGCGGTACCCCTGCCTTGATTTCTTTGACTTCGGAGTAAGCATCTTTGATTTTTGTTGTGAAGGTTCTATTAGTTAAATAGGAAGTTATTAATTTGTGTATTTGTTCCGGGAATTGACTTTTGATTGTTTTTAGTAAGCATTCGTGGTTTATTTTATCGAATGCCTTCTCTATGTCCATGAATAGGGCTGTACAATATTGTTTATTTTCTATTGTGTGTGTTATTTCGTTGACAAGCCTGTGTATTTGTTCTATGGTGGAATGTTTATTTCTGAATCCGAATTGGTGGTCAGGTATTATTTTATCTTTTTTCGATTAATATTTTTAATCTGGTATGTATTATTTTCTCTAGTATTTTAGAGAGTACTGGGAGCAGTGAAATAGGTCTGTAGGATGATGTTTGTTGAGGATCTTTTCCTATTTTTTGGTAGCATTGTGATTAAGGCTTTTTTCCATGGTTTGGGAAAGTAGCCGATTCTTAATATTGCATTGTAGATTATTGTTATTAATCTTAACGCTTTTGGAGGAAGATTTTTTTAGTATTTTCCCATTGATTAGATCAATTCCTGGTGCTTTATTATTTTTTTGTTTTTTCAATTGTGTTTCTGATTTCTTGTACTGTTGTTTTAGGTATGGTGTATTGCTTGTCAGTTGCGATGTTAGTGTTTGTCTCGTTGTCGTTAGTATAGCAGTTTTGGTTGCTGTTGCTGGTGCTGTGTGGTGTGAATGTGTTGCATAGGTGGTTGGAGAATTCTTCAGCTTGCTCTTCGTTGCTTCTTGCCCATGTGTTGTCTGCTTTTCTGATTGCTGGGATTGGTTTTATTGTTTTTTTGATTTTGTTGGTGACTTTCCATAGGGAGTAGTTTGTATTTTCGTGCGCGGATAGTGATTCAATGAATTTTAAGAATTCGTTGTTGTTGTGTTCTTTTATTTTGTTTTTTATTTCCTTCGCAAGTTTGTTTAGTTGTTTTTTATTTTCTTTTGTTCTATGTTTTTGCCATCTTGCTTTCGCTTTTCTTTTTCTCTGATTTTTTCGAGGATGTCTGGCGGGATTAGTTTAGTTTGTCTAATGGCAGATTCAGGTTTGGTGGTTGCCCGTGCTGCTTCTTGTATGGTTTCTGTTAGTGTTTTTACTGCTTGTTCTATGTGTTCTGGCGTTTTTAATGGGATGTTGCAGTTGATCTTGCTCTCTATTATTTCTCTGAAGATTTGCCATTTGGTGGATTTATTACACAGTGCTTCAGAGTTGTTGTAGAGTACTGGTTTGTTTCTGTATGTTATTATTATGGGTGTATGGTCGGAGCTAAGCTCTAGGCTGGGTGCTATGTTTATTTTATTATCGTTTAGTCCTTTTGTGATTGCAAAGTCGAGAAGGTCAGGGGTTTTGCTCAGGTCTGTCGGCCAGTATGTCGGTCTTCCTGTCGAAAGTATATTTAGGTTGTTTTTCCTGACGTGTTTTTCCAGGGTTCTACCTCTGGGTGTGATGATTCTTGATCCCCATGTTATGTGTTTTGCGTTATAGTCTCCCGCTGCTATGTATTTGTCGCCTAATTGTTGGAAGTAATCTTCCCACATATGTTCTGCTATTTTGTGTCTCGGTGGTGCATATACTGCTGACAACTGTAGATGGTTGCTGCTGGTTTGTACTGTAACGGTGGTTGCTTGTAGATATTCCTTACTAACTTGGCTGTGTAGGTGGTGTTTTATATCATTTCTTATTATGACTGCAGTCCCTCCATGCGCTTTTCCTGAGGGATGCCTGGTTTCGTATATAGTGTAATAAGGAATTTTTATGTAGCTTTTTGTGGTGAAGTGTGTCTCTGATACGAGCAGTATATCAATGTTGTTGTGATACAGAAACGTTTTTGGTTTCTGCGGCCCTTTGTTGTAGGCCGTTGGAGTTCCAGGCTGCTATTTTGAGCATGTCCATTTTATTTTTTGCTTATCATGTTTGTGATAAGTTGTAACATGGCTGTGATATGTTGCGATTGTTGTCTGAGTATTGTGAGTTGCTCGCTAAACATTTTTTTTATCGTTTCTGTGTTTTCTATGGATTGTTTTAATAGTTCTTTGATTTCATTAGCGTCGTTGGTGCTGTTATGATTGTGGTTGTCTTCAGGTGCTCTTTGTTTGGTTGCTTGCGCGTAGCTTCGACTACCAAATGTATCAATATTATTGTTATTGTTGTTTATTATGTGCTGTCTGATCATTGGTGTCACTGTTTCTGTGCTGTCCCTTTGTATATGCTGGTTGTTGAATGTTCTGCTTCTAAGCGGCGGAAATAGTTTTTGTTGGAGTACTTTCCTGGTTGGGCATCCTTTGTAACTAGCTGGGTGATTTCCGTTGCAGTTGTAGCACTTGACTTCATTTATTTTTCCCGTGTATGGGCAGTTAGTTGTTAAGTGTTTTTCTGCACATTTTACACACGCCGGGTTTCTATTGCAGTAGTTTTTGGTGTGCCCGTATTGTTGGCACCGCATACATTGTGGTATGTCTTTTTTTTTTGTCTGGGTGGCTCGACTGTTATTATTGTGTTTAATAGCTGTTTTTCGTCGTATATTTCCTTGTTGTTGCTATTCGGTTCTAGTTCGATTAGGAATAGCGGTAGTGGTTGTTTGGTGTCGTATTTTTTTATGTTATTTATTGATCTTACTTGATGTCCAAGTAAGGCCAGTTCTTCGCTTATTTTTTCTGTATCTGTTCTCGGATGTAGACCTCTGATTACTACTTTATAGCTTTTATCGCTTTTGTGTTGGTATGTGTGGTACCCTGCATTTTTTTTCTTGAGTGTTTTTATTACTTTCCTGAATGTTTCAGGAGTGTTGGTTAACACTTTAACCTGGTCTAATTTTTGTTGCTTTATTCGGTAATTGTCTTTGCCTAGCGTATTGTTCAGCATTACTATTAGCGGGTCAATAACCTGCGCGTCTATATAGATTGGTGGTGGTTTGGGGTTGTATGTTGTTATTTCATCTTTTGTTGTTGTTTCCTTTTCTTGTGGCAGTGCACTGAAGGAGTTATGTAGTGGAATATCTTGTAGCCATTGTTGTCTTTCTAAATTGTTTGTTGTCATTTTTCTTTTTTTGCTGGGGGTTACAACCTTCCAACCTTCGTGCTGTTGTGGTTGCTTGTTGTTTGTGTTATCCTCAATTGTCTCCGTTTCCATTTCCGTATCTGTGTTTACGGTGTATGTTTCGCCAATATTTGTAATTTTTAATGGTGGAATCCGTTGCATTTTTGTTTTTGTCGCACTAGAGGGGCACCATTCACGCCTTACTACTTGTCTCTTACTGTCACTTGTCACTTACACTGAACACGTCTGTACTCTTCAGCGGTCGGAAGGGAACTGTCACAAAAATTGGCAGAAACTTCTGAACTACTCAACCGTCCTGCAGTTCTTCTAATAGCACTCCTATGTACTAATATATCTTAGTGTCCTAAATGTCCTAAAATAATGTCCTAAATAGTACTCTAATGCTGACGTCACACGTTGAGTGGGGTATACCAATTCTTGCTAGGATATGCTCTATGCGGTATATTTATCATTAGAAATAGATTGTTAATCTTGTCCCTTTATAGCTTAGTTGCATTTGGGTATTTAGAAATTGCTGATGCTACACAGAGCCTATAGTCTTCTGTAAATTTTGACAAAACCAACGTTGGTTGGAAACGTCTTGAAACGCCAGAGTTTTTATTTACAAATCTTTTGTCAACACACAGATATTGCTTACTCTGACACTTGCAAAAGTATGTGCTTAGTGAGCAGTTATTGAAGCCAATAAATCTATTGATTTCTCACTTAGAACCTTTAGACTTAAATCCTTTAACGGGTATAGTCTCTTAAAAAAAGTAAAGCTACTGGCACATGCCAAGTATTTGTATATTTCGAGTTTGATGACTTTAATCTATGCCCTATAAAATCCTTTTAAAAACTTGGGTAATATAGCATCTTCGCCGATTTTATCTTTAGAAATCAATGATATGAGGTTTTACTATTAAAGTTATATAAGTTACTTGAAGATAAAGTCTCGTCCTGCACGGAGATAGTAATAAGTTATAAAAATAAGAGCAATTCCAAAAATGGATACCATAATTGATTTGGCCATTTAGGCACAGTAAGAATTCCTACAGTTCCGACTCATTTAATCTTTAGGAACGTTCTTAAAATTAGGCTAAAAGCTGGAAACGAGTGAAATTCTAAATTCCATTAGTTAACTGTAAAGACACCAATTTGCGACGCTCTTGACTCTGATTTCCTTTCTTATTTACATTTGGTGTCCCTACTAGTAGCAAATAGATCATACTTAGGCTCCTCGATATTTCTTACAATAATCTAAAAAGCATCTCTATATAATTCCCATTCAATGTTGTTTTCTGGAGATGTAATATGGCATGCAATCATACAAATTTTTCTTTTTTCCACCTGTTGCCAAATCTCCAGTTTATTTTATGTCAAATATGTGTACCGCCTATTTTGTAAGAGGAGGCTGTCATATTATTAATATTGTCTATATATAAGCAAAATAAGATAAATGTCTAAGCGATTGGGTAATGCTTGTAAGGCCAATTTCACTATTAATAGTTCCTTAAAATTTATGCGAAAATTTCTTTGTATAGTATCCTAGAAGGCGTATATTTGATCTACACTGTTTGTAGACCCCCAGTCTACATTTTACGTATCCATATAAGTCTCCATTACAAAATTTGCAGTTTTAATGATATTGATCTTTACCGGTAATTTTTATATCCATCCAACATTGAATCAGGGATATTCACCCACGTATTATAATCATACAAACTGGATATTAGTGTTAATACTTTTTCTCTTTTTAACGATCTTGTGTACAGCAACTCTATTGCTGAATATGCTGCAATTAGTTTCGTTATTAAATGTGTAATGTTTTTTATTACGTAAGATTTTTTCAAAGTAAACAACTTTATAAGTTTTTCCAACTTTTGTCTTTTATCCATAGGTGACTCAACTATATTGCACAGAATCCAAAATAAATCCAAGAAATTTATACCTAGTCGATGGGATTAAACTAATCTTTCATATATTGATCAGGGACCCTAAAGATCTTAACAATTTCATAGTGTGTTTCTAACACTATTTTTACAACTGAAATAATTTATACCTATACACGAGCTGTCATCTAAATAAACTACCGAAGTCAGGCCATTCATTCTCAAATAACTGACAACTGGCTTTAACAATTTTATGAAAACAAATAGACTCGCATTTAGCCAAAAGGCAAACGAGTAAATTGAAAAATTTATCCAAAAATTCAAATCTCAAATATCTATAACGTTTTTCGTGAAGGGGAAACAGATGTAACATGCATTTTCCAATACAATCGTGTACATAAAACAACCCGGAACACTCGTGAACTCTATTACACAGCAGCTCATTAAATTTTTTCGATAGCCATTGTACTATACTGAACACTATACAATACACTATATAGCAATATATACAGCACACTATACAACAACTTACTTTACAAATTAAAGTCATGAAAGTAAAAGAATCGTTTTATGTGCTTTACATGGATTTAATATTAGGTTAGATAATTATGAAATATTGAACAAATGTATATTCTAAAACAATATCTCATGAGTTGCGTATTGTTCCTTTCATTTTGGTCTTATTCATTCTTCTATAGGTTGCTTTCCGCAATGCTTGGTTTCTGTTGTTATTTGTTATACTATTTATTTACTGATCTATGTATCAGACTTTTCCGATCTATGTATTAGGTTGTCCGAAAAGTTTCTTTCGTTTTATAAGGAAATGATAGACGCACAATGTTTTTTATTTTATATTAGTTTATTGAATTATGCACGAATATAATAATAGAAATATAACGAAATGGATCATATTCAATAAAATTCAATAAAATAATATAAAAGAGAAATTGTTGTCCATCTATTATCACCTTATGAAACGAAAGAAACTTTTCATCAAATCAATTAGAATACGAAGATTCTTATGGTGAGATATTTCAGTAATAGTTTCTTGCAAAATAATTTTAATGTTTTCTTACCTTATGCATGTAAGCATGTACATCTTTTATACTTCATGAAACGTGGTTTTGCTAGAGCTGTGCCGGCAAAGTAAAAGTTAAAATTAATTCAAGTATTTTTCTCCGCATTAGTCAATACGAACAGCGGATGATAATTATTTTAAGAAGTTACATAAATCAAATAGGGTAATATTTTGAATTGAATAATTATTCAATTCAATTATATATCTTATTTTGAATTTGCTCGAAGTAAGCACTGTTTAATTTATTATTCGATTGATTAATTGCCACGATAATAACCGAGTGCATTCCTGCGTAAATTGTTTATGGATACGTGTTATGTGGTAGCGTCACATACGTATAGAACACGACTTATGCGTCGCGTGTCGTCGTCTTGGATAGTGGATTCGTATCGGTACTATTGTTTGTCGTGTATATGTGTAATTATGTGTATATATGTAATTGTTCATGCAAAAACTAGAGGAACGGCAGTCCACAAACGCGATAACGGTGACTGCAACACATGCCATTGATGTTCTGTAAACAAATTTTTCGCTAGTTATAGACACGTTTATCGGTTGTGGAATAATAGAACCGAGATTCGCGTTTCCTCCTCTTCCGTTCTTCATCGAGCGTTACTATTCTTCCTACTTTCAGGTGATCGCTTGATAAGTTCATTTGATTGACTTCGTAGGCAACATGTATGCGAGCATGTGACTGATAAATTTGGAATTCTGAAGGAGTTATAGGTTATTTCTCATCATTGTTTACGAATTGACGAGGTTGTTGCACCAAGGAGACACCTCTACTTCCCAGTAATTTTTGTAAACTAATGAAAACCAATTCAAAATTAAACAAAATTGAATCACTTTTTCAAACTGCTATAAATTTATAGTTAATTAGTGTTTGTTGTAATAGATTTTTGCATTTTTGAATATGAAACTTGTATTTTTTTTTCTTTTTGCTCTTTCAATAAATACAATTTAAGTATTGGAATTGTCTCGTTATTATTTCAAACTCTTCACTTTCGTCGCAGTTATACAGTCTAGAGATACTGATAGTAACTCATGAATTATTAATACTATTAGTAACTCGTGAACTATTAATACTATTAGTATTGTTACATTACATTAATATTAGTATATTTATTCGATTAACACAATTTGTTCGGTTAAGATAATGCTCAAGTGTAGAATAATTGATGTCACATATGTGAAATTTTTTAGAATATGTTAATTTTACATGCAACGTGCGTATTTCTTATTTCAGTCCTACTTAATTTAATTTATACTAACGTTACAAATGGTTTTCATAACTGTCAATTTTCTTCCTATTTCGTTTGAATAACATCTACGTTTTTATCTATTTATTTCGATTTTTGATATACATATACAAATGTGTTTGCAATACACATTTATTATTTTAATATTCTGTAGCTAAGAACATATAACTAAAATTAAGGGTTTGGCTGATAGCTAGATGTTATAAACGCAAAAGAAAAAAGTACTTAAAAACCATAAACACTTAAAAATTGAAATAGTTATGGGATAGAAGAACTTGATTACTTAAACAAATTAAATCGTATTAGGTATATCTCTATAATTATATTTCAAACATATTTAGCTGTCACTTTTAAAATATTTCGGCTTGACATGTATTAAACTGTTTAATAATGTAGTATCTGCTCACATTAAAGTTTACTCTATTTTGAAATATCAAATCATTCATTACAAAAATTCTTTATACACTAGTTATTATATTAGTTATTAGTTATATTTAATTTCATGTAATAACTAGGTATCTTTTACTATATTTGAATTTTTTATCTTTTTTTATTTTCCAAACTACCTCAAGTCGTTTCAATAGCAGGCTCAAATATTAAAAACTGTTATGTCTGCCTTACGTAATGAATATTCCACATTTCTAATTGTTTAGAAGCAATAATATTATTAATCTAAATAATTATTCTGCTTCGACGCAATAGCTTTTACAAACATTTTTCACAATCACTTGTCACAACTACCTATTACATATCAGGTAAGGAACTAAATTCAATAGCCACTTAAAGTGTTTTTTCGACTTAAAGTGTCAGCAATACAATTATAGAATAGAAAAACATGTATACGTGTCAAAGTCGAATTGAACTTCGATCTGACCTCGTTCTGTAAGGATTGCGGCTCAAGGAAAGGCACTACATGTAACGTTCACTTATTTTTCTTGGCTTGGAGTATATGTGCCACTGTAAACCGAAGATGTCAGTGATATCATTGGAGTCTCACTTCTCGATACTGTAATGCTTTGTTCATGCTATGAACATCATAAAACAGTACGACGTTCTTTGATGTCACTAAAAGTATGTAATGTCAATAACATAAAACCTGGTAACAAGGTTGCGACCCTGATCAACGATCTTGAAATATTTTCATCAAGGTTATGATGACCTAAGCTTACATGTAACAGGACGAAGAACTTTCACTACTACGTATTTAGCATGTACCGCATTATGTACATATACTTTTACATTGTATATGGTAATTATATTACTACCAGGTAGTTCTATATTATTGTACAAAGTTTATCACAAATATTTTCAATACTAAAATTTTTTAACGCTACCAATGACTATATTTATTCAAATAAAACATAATTTTAATTAATTATGCAGCGATCCTCGTAGTTTTATATTTCAATCTTACTGTCGTTTTAACAAATAGAAGGAAAATTTAACGGTTTAAGAAGATATTTAACATAAGATGTAAATAAGGATATCAGTAAGAATTTTTTCATATTTTATTCAAACTTAAACTAACCCTTAAAAATACAATTAAGTTGAAAATGACTTAAACAACGCAACAGGAATAAAAACAGTTATTTTATGTATTAGTATAGGAAGATTTGAAGAAATATTTACTACATCATTGACATTACATTTGTACATTAACATTTTGTTATATCTTTTTCATCTCTAAAACAGATTTTTGTCATCATAGACATAGAACACACTAATTCTGTTGTAAAATACATGTTATTTTAACAAAAAAACATTTCTATAGGATGTATGAAGGCTGTTGTGACTGATTGTGAGATTATTAACGATTTGCGGCAAAGGAATAAATTAAATATTAGAGACATAGAAAATATCGATAGATATTTTCTAATAAATTTTATTGAGGTCAATAATACTCATTGATAATATTAGAATGAATAATCTGGTTTAATAATTTAAATAACTTAAACGTCAGAACTTGTTGAAAATTGAAACTTTAATCTGTAGAATTAATCTGTTTATATAATAATTCTATAAATATTTTAGCAGTTGAATATTCAACAGAAGGTACGTCAAGTTTTATTAAGTTTTACAAAATTATATTGGTTAATAGTGGATAAATATAATTTTTTCACAGAATTAGTTGTGTTTCTGGAATATTTAATTTTAACATAAACCTTAAACGTTTACGTAATACGTAATACGTATGTTTGAAAAGCGGTATGTTCTGTCCTCATATTATATTTACAATAGTTACTTATATAATTGTACATCGATACAAAGTTTCTTTTACTGATTGAATAACTGAAGGCAGAGTTCTTTAATCCACTTCTTTAATCTCTATTTCTACTCTCTTATGTGTAAAAGTTTACCTATGTACATAATCTACTATATAGTTTTGATACATTTGAAAATAAATTAAAAATATTCCCTTGGTGCTTAATTATTACAATTAATTATGTTATCAATAAATTGATTAAGCAATCTGTCAATTTTAAGTATTTATTTAAAACAAATTTATTTAATTTATCTGGTTATAGATACGAAAACAATATCAACAACTTTTGAGAATAAATACACAATATGGAGAACTAAATATAATTAAGAAATAAAATGAAATATATGCTACTTTAATTTGTAATACTATCATAGACTTCACTATTGTTCTAATATTATTCATTATAGTTAAAAATAGAATTAAATTGTATGATGTTTAAAATTCTAATGATACATTTCCTCGATTACATTCACGTTTTTCATTGAGAAAACGCTGTACGAATCAACATATAACACAAAGAATCAATTATGCAATGCGGGCGATATTAAAATGATGTTTGAAACATGCTACATAAAACCTTGTCAACATGTTCATTGACAGACCTCTGAATGGACACAGTTATTGTCACGCCTGTTTACTAACAAGATCGAATTAATTAACAATTGGTCAACGTATGTCCGTATTAAATTTCATTCTCTGCCATTGTATGACGCGAAGTTAGATACATTCAATTGTATTCACGGAAATTAACACGGAACGTAAAATGAGTAAGGGCAGATATGTAATTCGAATATTTGATTGGAAAACCATTTCGAAGGAACTGATTAAAAGATAGAAAATACAATCGACTGCAATTCTTTAAGGAATTAAAAATTCCTATTGCAATCAATAATGTTTCAGTAACCCTTATCGTCCGTCCAGTGTTTCACAATTTAGTGAGTTTTTTTCAATAGCTTGAAACGGCTGAAAATTATAATGTGAAAATAAAATAAAGTAAGAAATATTTTATAGCGATAATGTACCAATTGAAAAAGAATTTGTAGATGTCTAGTAAATGTACGTAGAGTATCTATATAAAAAATAATGTTAACCATGTAAGATATTAATCGTGTTGCTGTCCTCGAGTTTTTATGTCTTTAATTTCACTCTTGTTTTAACAAATAAAAATCCCTTTATATTCGAAAAAATCTTTAATATTAATTAAAACAAAAAATTACACCAATGACAACTTTTTTATTTGTTCTTCAAACTTCAAAAATTTGTTAATAGAAAAATACAGGCTGATCTCAAATGATCCAAAGAAAGCAGCAGGCTTAAAAGAGATGACATGAAATAGAAATACATAGCACTCAAGCAACTATGGCAACGGAAATTTAAATTGCATTTCTTCAATTTTTTTATAATATAATTTTTACTTCATTCAATAGTTGTTTTTTCATGCTTTTTAATCAATATTTTTATTGTACACTATCTTTTATAAAACATGCATTTAATAATATTGCATATAATTTATGTTTCTATTTTTACATTTTAGGTAACTGATGGTATTTCAAATGTACATATTACTTTGACATATATATTTATTGATTATAGTCAAGCTGTCTTATTTATTCAGGTCTTTACAAAATTTTTTTTAACAATAAAAGATTATATAAACCTGAAGTTTGAAAACACAATTTAGAAAAATCCATTATCGAAAAAGAACAATTTTTCAAAAGTGACCATAAACCTGCTTGATTCTTAAATAATTAGCAGAAATGAAAAAAAATCTATATTTTGACTGATAAAGTTCATTTTATAAAAGTACAATTCTTACAATTATTTACACATTTCACAATGAATTTTCCGATGGTAACATCATCAGTATAGTCGTAAATTCCTAGGTCGCCATAATTCAGCTTAAACAATTATTATAACTCGTCAAAATTTACAACCTTCATTGTCAACTCCGTGTTCGGATTATTTTTAATTCGCTCCTAGTCATTAAAACCGACTCAAGTATTCCAAATTACCCGGAAAATTAGAGAACGAAATTTTGCCTCTCATGGCATTGCACGAAATTGCTTGTAGCCGGTCGTAACAACAAGGCGTACGAAACGTGACGGGTCGAGATAAACGCGGGAATAATTCGAAAGGGCAAGGGTCGCTCGTGCTCGTGCCTTGCTCTCGCGCGGTCCCTTGGTTCCGCACGTGCAGATTAATGTCCACGGGTAGGCTTATCGACAATCTCGCGTCCGTTCGAATGGATGCTCGAATTTATCCAGAGGGGAACGCGTGAGTGTCATTCTGTAAAATAGACAATAAATTTCGGACACGCTTCAAGCACCGTGGACCAATTTCTCCTCCACCTATACCTTTTTACTATATTTTTTTAGGACTACATATGTATATACGTATGTTCATTCGTAGTTAGCTTGGAAAAAATTGAACTGGAAGCACCTGCACATGCTGTGGAATTGCGAATTTAAAGCTTCGTTTAGATTAGCCAAGTTACCCGAATTCAAGCAATTTAGAACTTTTTTAATAGCGTGAATCTTTATGAAAACATTATTTTGTAGTAACATACATATGTATATTGTACATTTTATTATTTATTTATTTATTTATTTATACTCAGTTTTGGGCAGTTGTTCAATTTACTTGACTTGCAATTGCTTCCACGTTCCTGCATTCTCATGAGTAGAGTCGTTGTCTTTGTGCTGCTTGAACGTAAGTAGTTTCAAACAACTTTACAACTGTGAGCCCTTTATGTATTTTCAAATCTTAAAAGCATTTGAGGTTTTCTCAAGTATTTCTTGATTTAGAAGAAACTACTAACAATAAGTAACTAGGTAATGTAATTTTATTACATATTTCGTCTTTGCTGATACTGAATTTCCAAACCAAGTCGACTTTATTTGAATTTTATGTTTAGTTATATACAATCAACTGTCTTATAACACGGTTAATTCGTTTCGCTTTGTATCGAAACCGTGTTATAAGAATATTGTGTTATAGGAAGGTTGTGCAAGTTTATTAAGTTGTGCTATATGGAAATTATGTTATAAGAATATCATATTAGAGGAGGACCGTTGCAATTTTTGCACTGCGCTATGTCGAAACTGTGTTTTCAGGGGACTGTATTATAAGAAACTTGTGTGTACTTTATGCTTTATAATTATAATTAATATTCATAAATACTATTAAATACTATTAAATAATCACTTCGTTGATTCAGGTATCTGTTTTCTATGGGATGTTCACTTGAAGCTAGATTATTTGAAGTCAAACAAATTCAAACCAATCAAACAAAATCAAATTCGGCTTGAACAAATACAAATTTCAAGTTAAGTAAACCTGACTAATATAAATATGGTACAAATATAAATTTTAAAGCAAGTTTCTTTATTTGAAGTGAACTAATCTAATTAGTTAATAGAAGCGAGTACAGAAACTTGAAAAAATATGTCAAATCAAATAATAAGTTCACAAAATTGTATTAAGTTGTTTGAATTCTGATTGAAGCAGTTCAGAAGGTTTACATTCGTTCTCGTAAGTCACGCGACTGTACTTCAGATCATTTACATAGATATATTCAATCATGTAGCTTAAATTCGCTTTAATAAACATTTACATGTCATTTTATTTGCCCTGAAATACTCCTTCAGGTTTCAAGTGAAAATAAATTTGTCTCAAATGTTCCTTAATCTGCAAAGAATAACAATTATTAAATAATATGAATTTTTACATTACAAAATACATTATAAAACACAACAGAACATTATAAAATGTTATCTCTTTGTGTATCATTTTCTTCAACGCTATCTTAACCTTTTTATTCATTTTCCATTAAATCCATCTGAAGTTATGTTATTGGAATTCAAACGCCTTCAAGTCAACAGTCTTTCTGGGTTAAATCTACGAGGCGAGATTTTTCTCGTGGTCTAAACAAAGTTACCAGTGGGAATACGATGGTTATCGGAAACAGGTATTTACAGCTACGAGAGAGTGCTCGTCTATCGATTGCTCTATCGGTTTGCGCGCTTTCCAATGGATGTTCGAGTAGAGACACGAGAAATGTACATGCATATACTACTTCATATTATTTCTTTTTTTTGGGAGAGGGTTGTGTTTTAGTAGAGATATGGAAGAAAATAGGAGATAAATAGCGGAAAAAGAGTTCGTGTATAGCACTTTTGAATGCAGCGACAGTAAATTTTATGCATGTAAGAGCTTTGCCTTTACCTGCTTCGTTTGTAAGAGTACCTGTAGTTTCCCATTTTCTACATAATATGTATATAAGTTTATAGATTTCCTTTTACTAATAATAAGGAAAATTGGATTATCTGTTTGTAAGATTTTCTTGCGTTACAAAATTTTCATATCAATTCCCATTCGCATTTCTGTGATTTCTTTACATTCATAGCTTAAACGATGAAAAATAAATTTTTTCATATATTTATAGTTCCCACAATAAAGAAATCAACCTTTCTATATTTAGATATATTTTTAATGTATTCTACAATAAAAAAAAATTTCTTCATATATACTTATATAGTCATATACATACGTAGATATGTATAGTTTCAAAATGTCGGATTCTCTTTTATTATAAGTTTTGCAGTAAAGTTCTAGAATAAGATATGAACTTTCTCGTACTTTAAGTTCCTATTGCACGATAATTATAGGGAAACTAATGGAACAATACTTTAACATTAATTAAGTGTTACAATTATTATATTTGCGAATTATTATTATATTTGAAAGCACTATTTATTCCTAAAAGGGTTAGAATAGTTTTATGATCCTCGAATAATCTACGTTTGTATAATAAATATAAATACTATAAATATCATATATGTGTATATGTAGGTTGTTGAATTATTCTAGAGTTTTGTTCACATAATCTTGATGTTCCCTTCTTATTATAGATATCATATTATTTTAAACAGTTATATTTTATTTATTTGTTATTAAAACAAATTAAAAGGATATATTTTTAAAACATAAATCATGTGTAAATATATTTTATATATCTGTCAAAAGTGAAAAGGGTTCAAATATTTTCGTAACCCGTTGTGTATGTATATCGGTAGTAACGATTAAAACGAAAAAATGTTATATACGATAGTAAATTTATGTATAAGAGTATGTATTAAATACTGTCATAAATAGTAAAATAAATTGTAGTCTTTGAAAGAATTATTTAAAAATGTTGAAATATTTATTGAAAGTTTAATCCAGCGTCTGCTAGATATATAAATATATATTTAGATATATGTATAGTGCAAAAACGATGTTTGTAAAAAATGAAAGAGTAATGACTAACATCGTCAGTATCGTATAACGAAAATCGAAGAAATGATATAAGATTAATTAAATTTATATTCAACAGATCAAACATTAGGGGTTCGTTAATTTATTATAAAAATGCAGAATGTATTTCGTTAGTTCTTGGTTGTATATCTTTTATTAATAAATTTGTTATTTAATAATTTAGTGATGAGTCTGATGAATTTTAATATGTATGTTATTTTTTGTAAAAATGCACTGAAACTGAATATTTATGTCAAATTTCGGTTGTTACACGCGCAGATTAATTATAAATATTAATTTATCGCTAGTAACAATTTCTATTGTGTAGAGTAGGACAATGTACTAATTAAACCAACAGTACCGAAATACTAATAAATCTGTTATTTTTAAGGAGATCTAGTAAACAAGTATAAAGGTAGTTTGCTGTTTAAAGAAAAATAATAAGAAAGCTCGGATTTTAAAAGCTCGGTGAATACAAACTTTAGATATAAAACTGTCAGACTTATAAAAAAATAACAATGCCTCATAGTAGGTTATTGCTAAATTTTTGTAATATCTAGCTTCTTTATACGTAAATTTTACTTTTTAATTTAATCTTAATTTTTCACAGATAAAATTTTTATTCAATTAAAAAGTATCCATGACCATCTCTTTCCCTTTATAAAATTCTTATTTACAGAAAATTTCTCTCGAATTAAAAATATCCATAACTACCTTTTTTGTTTACACAAAGTATATCAATTAAGTATTAACTTTTTAATCTATCTATCGTCACTATTTATCGTACTAGAATGTAAATCAGAGAAGTAAAATTATTTGTTTTGCTTTTCACTATCCAGTTTGCACATTACAATGTAAATATCGCTCCTATCTGTGTATTTTACATTTCAACACGAATAAAACTCACATTTACATTCTTTCCTTAAAAAAATCCCAGTTTCAAGGAGCTAGTAAGCACTGAATATCAAGCAACCGATTGAATATTCTAATATTTGCTTCGAAATGCAAATATGGAAATTATTCTTTCCTTTAAATATTATTATTCCCATAGTATTCGTATGACTGCATATTCAGAATTATAAAGTAACATATAATTCTCATCTGATACTGATTATTGAACTATAAATAAATTTTATTCCATTTGTAAATATTCTTTGTGCATTTCTACATTTCAAAATATTTATATGAAACGCTTACTTATCATGTGACACGTAAAAGAATGACAGATAACTATTTATGATTATCAACAAATGATTTTTGCAGGCTTAACGAATGGCGAATAGGAGCATCAAATATTTGGACCTATATTATAATTCAATAGCGAATGTTTATACAAATTCAAATTTTTATGAACAAATACTTAAATGGAACCTGTGAAAAGGAAGATCTGTTTCATTTAAGAATAAAATGGCGGTCCCTATTTATCGAAAATTTTACATAATAAACATAAAAGATATAAATGCATAAATATCTGTAGTCTAATTCTAATAGAATATGATTAGATATATATGTTTTGGTTACTAGCGTAGTTCGTACAAAGTCGGTTTTGCTCGGGTATTACACACCGTTGTTTGGCAAAGTTCGAAGAAATAGTTGAGTGGCGTAACACTGTGTAGGCTTCCGCCGATCAGCCGTAGATTTTTATATGCCTAATCCAATATCGATATTTCGTGTCAAAAGGAATGGTATTCAAAAACAGAAACAACTTAGCGCGGCGCTATCCACATGGATTTATCAGTATCCACAGTATCCACTTAAAACCAGGCAAAGTTCACGAAGAAATAATAGTTCGCAACACTGTCCACGTATCCACGCAGTGATGGGAAACATCAATTTTGCTTACAATATAGTGGACTATGTTCGCTACTCAATAATTTCTTCGGACTTTGCCAAGTAACAATGTGTAATGCCTGAGCAAAGTCGACTTTGTATAGTCTCCGTACAACGCTCACAATATATTCATATATAGATGCGAGTCACGAATCAGTCGTTACGATATTTGAACTGGTTCTGATTTCTAATAATCTAAGAAAACAATATTTTAAATGAATGTTTATTAGTAATAAGTGAAAAATCTATATATTTGTGTAAATAAAACTTTTTAAAGTATCTCTGTTTTCAAAGAATAATGTTTACCTTGCATAGATTTTCTCAATGATAATGAAATATGTACAGTAACGGACAAAAGTTTAAGACGATGATTTGTAAACCGGATTACAAACATCTTATATGCATATTGTTCTTCTATTCGGTTTGTCTCTTTGGAATAACATAGCAGTATATTTGACCTTCATAACCTCAGACCGTTAGTTGTTAAATACAAACAATATAGGAGTTACAACATTTAATTACTGCTTAACACTTGTAACAGTGGATATTAGATTAAGACGATCTGTGTAAAACGCGAATATGAGTAAAGTTTTTGAACATTTTAATTCTGGAATGTCAAAATCATTGTTTAGTGTACCTTTTATTGCTTAAAATCGGGAACAAATCGTAAGGCTGCGAAAGCAAAGTATAACCTTCACTGAAATAGCAAATATAGTGAACAGGTCAGAAACGGCTTGTAAGCAAGCTTGGTATAAATTTTTAAAGGCAGGCATGTATTGCGATCAACCGAAAAACGGAAAACAACGCCGAAAATGGATCGTCGGATTCATCTATTGAGCGAAAAGGATCGTTTCCGTAGTGCAAATAATATTGCTGCGGAGATAAACTACAAAAACGATACACAAATTAGTGCTAGAACTGTTAGGAGAAGATTAGAAGACTTTAACTTAAGAGGGTGAAAACCCCAAAAAAAACCACTGTTGAGTTCTAGGAATCGAAAAAGACAACTTGCATTTGCTAAAGCTCATGAGCATTGGACAAGTGAAGATTGGCAAAAGGTATTGTTTTCGGACGAATCGAAATTCAATCGCGTCTCTTCTGACGGGATACGGTTAGTATATTAGACGTCGAATTGGCGAAGGTTTGAAAACACAGTGCGTTTTAAAAACTCTTAAACATGGTGGTGGAAACGTTATGGTGTGGGCGTGTTTTTCTGGAGGCGGCTCTGGTCCGATATGTCGTATCAATGGCATTATGAACCGTTTTCAATACATGGACATACTCAAGAACACAATGTTGCCTTTTGCACGCAACAACATGAGTGATGATTTTATTTTTCAAAATGATAATAATTCGAAGTACACGGCTCGGGTTGTGAAACAGTGTTTTGAAGAAGAAAATATTACTGTGCTGCCGTGACCGTCGTAATCATCAGACATTGATCCAATCGAGAATTTGTGGAGCATCATAAAAAATACAGTACAAGGTTATAAAACGAAAAATTTAAATGAACTTTACAATTGAAACAGCTTAGAGCGATATTACGGTAGATCAATGTAAAGAATTAATAGATTCTATGCCAAGAAGATGTACCGAAGTGATAAGAAATAACGGATATTGGACAAAATATTGAATTTAAACAAAAATTGTGCATATTTTCTTACCAAAAATTAATATTTTTTGTGTAGTCTTGAACTTTTGACCGACGAAATATTATACAGATTCCGTTCCTTTTTTATAACTTAGCTACTGAGCAAAATATCAAAATGAAATTTTTTTTGTAAGTGTACAAACAAATGTCTAATTAGCTAATGCCAAAAGTAGAACACTGTATTTATATTTGTTTATGGAAAGAATTATTTATTTCTTCCATTTCGTCTTAAACTTTTGTCCGCTACTGTACATATATTTATATGATATTATTTTATTTGCAATATATTTGCTAAGATCGTCCAAGTTATCGCGTCCTTCCTCCTATTCCCTACACAGGCAGCGCGGCGTACGCTGACAGATAGAATAGTTTTTCCGTCTTCGCAGGGGAGCACGTGTGATCTGTGCAACGACACAAATATTGAAAAGCGTGATCTACTTTTCACGATACCGTTTGCCCTAACCGTTCGTAAATTCACATGTTGGTAGACAACAATATTTATACTGCATTGTATTTATAATATGTATGATTGTTAATATAATAATGAACTTTTATGAATAAATCCTTTAAATATACAATATAAATATATTGGAAATACAATTATATCATATCCTATATAGATATGTGTACATGCCAAAGATATACATAGTATATATATTTTTGTAACTTTGGAAATATTAATTTTTTGACCAATCTTTATTTGAACTTATTATTCCACTTGATGGACGTCGTTTACATTTGAGATTCCAAAAATTTTTCATTATTAATATATACATTACATTTTCATACAACGATTTAAAAAGAAATATTTGTATATTTATATGAACGATTATATTCTACGTAACTGGAGCAAAGTAGGAAATAAAATTGCAGTGGCTATTTTTGTGTAACATTTGCTTTTAAAGCGTGAATTTTCGAACGATAATTTATTTCGCTTTGGAAACAATGTCTCGAGAACTGCATTCCGATTTCTCGAACGTGCAAACTCACGGTGTGTCGAGAAAATATCTGTTATGCATTCCGCAAAAGATAAGAATTTGAACGCTCTTTTTAGTTTGAATACAAATTTCGTTACGGTGCACGTATCGTTGGAAAGTTTGAATAAATACATGAGAACGCCTTTCTACAATTCATATAAAAATATCAATATTTCTTTCACGCTAAAAATACTGGTGTGTGGGAAAGATACCGAAAATACCGATATATTGTACCATTTCTTTCAATATCTTTGAATTTGATTTACTTTTATTACAATTTTCCGCGATAGTTTACTTTTATCTTCGTTGTTGTTAAATAAATCTTACAAAACTTTACAGTATTAAATAGAAGTATCTCTATTTTTTTTCTTTGCTATAATTATTTAAAATTGATTTATAATATATAGTTAATGGACACATTCCAATGCAAGCCTCACAATATTACTCTACATTTAGTTCATTAAGTGTATATAAAGGATTATTTATTTAACTATTGGAATTTTTCACGTGTACGTCGTTTTATTTAATCTGTGCGTTTTTATACGGATAATTCATTGGCGTATGTAATCACAAGATATAACTTTATTAAAATCAAATATATAAATGTTAAGATTACTACAAATAAGCTACACCTAAACGAGTCGCTCAATAAAATAGACATCAAAATTAAATTACTTCGGTTATATTGGTGGATAGTGGTGAATAGTGAGTAAAGATTATCTATATATATAACGGTCACATTAGCGGACAGAATCCAGAGCTCTAAATTGTACTGAACAGAACTGCTTCGTACTTAAAATCAATATTTTCCTAAACTCCTGGATTTTAATCACACAATTCACGAATCTCGCCAACATTCGAAGTTATTTATTGTACTTATAATGGAAATAAATTATACATAAAAGTAATATTTTATACCTTACGCAAGAGATTCCATGAATTTTATGGAAATTTAATTACATGTGTTCATATGCTATTAACATTAAAATAATATATTTTCTTCTTTGTAAGAGATATCGAAACATACATAAATATCGAGTTAGTAATTCTAAAAATGCAGTACGTTTACCACCTTATCCAAAAACACGTTGAAAGTGTCGATTTTAACGAACCATTTGGATTGTTCAGATAGGAATAAAGTACAGTTATGCCATTACTTGTTCCTGTATTCGAAACACATCAGAAAGTTTGCATTATTGATGATACGATTAGGTAAACCTGTCGTGTTGTATTGTAAAAATGATCGTGCATTTGAAATATTCGATATCCCCAGAGAATTTCGAATATCTTCAAAACGTAGTTTCTATTTGGCGGAGCGTTGAAAATATTTTTCGCGGATGAGTAGCGTAAAATGTGGCACGTTGCGTGTTCAATATTTATTTTCGCTAGAAACATCCACTGAATTGAAAATAGAAACGAGAGGATCAAAGATTGGAAGCACTAAAATTCTACATTGCAATGTATTTTTTGAAAAGTCGATGTAGGTACATATTTTCTGACATCGATAATTTATTGTAATTTTGTGCGGCTACATAGATGAAAATAAAATATTTCTTCTTTTATTTGTAAAAAGTTTGAATATGTAGTGTACAATTCTTCCTCTTCTCTTATGATCGTAGTGTTCTATTGTACTAAAATTTCTGTATGATATGTATATACTCAAAGGGATTTTAGATTTTTGTCTGGTTAAGTACTTTAATGATGTGCAAAAAACTTGAAAGAAAAGATACAAATCATTTATATTGATCGCATAATTAAATTTCATTTTACTGTGAACATTTTACTATTTGAAACAGAACACTTTTGTGAAATCTGCAAGAGCTTCCAATTGTTTTTAATTTTAAAATAAACGAAGTGAATAAAAATTCAAAAATAGAAGAGCGTACTATGACATTCGAAACTGAGTTTATATTTATTAAATTCCTGAAAAATAAATGTTGAGAAAATAAAAGTACTACTTCGTAAGTAAAGGATATTTGATAAATTCTCCATACTAAGCGTAATAAATATTGACTGGGAAATGTAGCAATTTATTCTAATTATTTAATCTTCGCAAAATAAAATAAAAATTTCTTTTTAAAGAAATTTTCACGAAAATAATTAATTTTATATTAAACCTAAATTTCTTGTTAACAATTTCATGTAAAATTATAAAATAACGTTTGTCTTTAAATTTTTACGCAGTAACTTTTTGAACGTAAAGATTACATAAAATCTCCTTGAAATATTATTCGAACATTTTGAAAAATTCATTTAACTTATATCAATTTTATTAATGTATAAGATACTTCGTCTAATTTTTCACACTTAAAATTTGTGTTACACTTAATATTTCCTATAATTGTCTTCTACAAAAGTATAGTAATGAGGATCAGGGTCTGATAGCAATACTTTTGTTCTGCCAAAAAGTTTAATAAGATAAAGCAGGTCAGCTTTATTTCTTAAATACGACGTGCTTTTACTTTTATTTATGCTACTAGATACTTCAATTGACTTCAAATATAAATTTAGCAATAATCACTTTTATGTACTTGCCTCCTGTCTTTTCTTAATATAAATTTTAAACAAAGTACACAAATTTGTTTAATTTATATATTCTATCATACCAATGTTAAGAAGTGCACATGTACAATGTATTATTAAAAAATATGTAATGATATTGTTTTGATTAAGAAATTACAAAATAAACCCCACTCGTTTATAATTCTTAACATAACTGTTTACACACAGTGTATAAATTAGAAATAATACATGAATTACAAGTACAAGTAGAAATAGATTGATATTGATTGAACAGCATTCATATGCGAGGATCTACATCAACATTCACGCGTCACGTTCGATCAATAAAATGAATACATTTTTGTATCGTTAGTTGTTTCTTGAGAAACAAGTTCAATAAATTAAAAAAAGGAACGCGTAATTAGTTATAAACTAGATAGTCTAGTTGATAATCTTTGTATTAAATCAGTATTATAAAGATCTATCTTATAAACGAAATCACTATTTGTGACCAATCACGAACAAAATTCGAATGGAAATATTATTTATTTGTATTATTATTGTTAGTCTAATTGTAATGGTTATTCAAAAAGAATCTTGGGAAAGTAATGCGCTAAAGAAGGCATGATGAAGAAAGCATTATTTCTCGGTCGATTTTAATTAGAGCAATTACCTATCAACCAATGACAACAAACAACTCTTTTTTTCATCATGTCGCTAAGCAGCTCGTTCCTTGATACAACTTCATCGAATTAAGGCCGTGCAATTAAGTGGAAAATTTCGGCTGGATCAAAGTTAATTCCCTTAATAATATCGACGGCCCAGCTGTGTTCTTATTTGTCCCCAGTTGCTCGGTTCTTTTTGAAATCTTTCCACTCGACAGCTGTTGCTTTGTCAAGTACAGGTTTACTTGATTAAGTGAAAAAACCTTGGCTTGTGACACACCGAAAACAAAAGCACGCAGAATAAAACACCACAGAATAAAACGAAAATTGAAAACGATGTCTCTGTAAAACTTAGTTGGAGCTCGTTGTTTGTTCAACTACTAGTTCAAATCTGGTGAAACGAAAAGAAAAAGGTTTTGTTGATTTAAGTCACCTGTAAATAGAACAAAAGATCTTAGAAAGTATTCGCCCTCATAAATAACATGTACATTATAGTAATATATACTTATTATTCATACGTTTATACGTACATTGGTTTATAAATATGTCAACGTTGGTACAGTTGAGCTGGAATGCCTCAGCTCTAAATGCGTAAAGATTGTAGAACATGCCTCTATTGAATGTTATGCCGCATTCTAAATATTGAATCTTGAAACATTCAAGAGAGGATATTACTCAATAAGTTTGAAATTCACATTTTTTCAGACGCCCGACTGAATTTTTACTACGCTTTCACTACGTTCAACTGTTTGTTTCGAAAATTTTTTTAACTGTTTTATTAGTAACTCAACTGTTCTCTTGAAAAATGATGTTAAATTTCATGATTTACAATATGTTTAGGTGTGGTATATTTACATATACAGGGTGTCCGCAAAGGTCAGAGTAAAACATATTACGTGTTAACGAAGTTAAATAGGTGAAAAAAATTCATATAAATTTATGTTCCATACTTTATTGAAATACTTTATTGAAAAGTTATAACCAGACTGCGGATTTTCATGCATTTATAGGAAATTTATAGGAAATTTTAAAAATACACACAATATGAAAACATATGTAAAATATACAAAGTGTAATGCTTTTTATAATAATCAGTAGGTAATCTCTGTCCCTGTACCCAAGATGCACTTCTGTAACATCAGGAATATTCAAAAGAGTTCGACAATCATTAGTTCGACAAATGGACTTTCCATTCTTGCGAAACGAAGGAATTTCGAACATTTATTATAACTGCCAAAATAATTAATGGACATTTTGAGCTTTCTATCTGACTGCGGAATGTAAACATATTGTACATTTAGTATACATACTCAGAGTATGCATATCTGGATGTTGTATGTAAATACAAAATGAATTGATATTTATGCGAGAAGAATTAAATTATATTATATAACATTTTGACGATTTTATTACAGGTTCACTCCATTAAAGTTTAAGTTTAAAAGTAATAAGTGTTCTATAATTTATCGGTGATAGAGTGTGAATGATAACTTTATAATCTAAGGGGACATTTATTCCATTTACTTACTAGGTAAATAAATAAAAACGAAATGTTTAGCTATTCTTTTTCAGAATAGAGGTGTAATATATTCCCATTTCAAAACTTAATAATGCAAATTATATTCACATCTGCTCACCTTCTTCATACCTCTTCATCTGAGGATGAAGATCTGGCATCGTTGTAAAATATCTGCACCTATGTTGTGACTTCTAAATGGCTAAAGCTTAAAGGCTGGAACGTGCCTCTATCTAAATACAATCTCGAAAGGTTCAAGATAAGACGAACAACGGTGGTATTCGATCGACACCTAAGTTGACGTCAGATATTATGGAACATCGATTTATGCGTGCCACATCCTCGTGTCTAGTTATCTGATCGCTTAGATTGCTTACGAGAAGCAACCAAATGGTGATCGATCTGGATGCAAGAAATCGATAGTCTGAATTTTCGCTTGGAACAGATCGTGTTGCGGAATTGCAATTAACATAGTACACGATTTCAGCGACTGTGTCAGCCGTTCGTTCCACGGTTATTAACATTGTTATCATTTCCTGAATGGATATCAATCACCCTAATGGAGATTCACGCGTAGCCATCGTTGCACGCAATCAGATCAGTTTACCCAAGTCGCTCGAAGAAGTTGGCCAGCTGTGGTTTCGTGCCGGAGATAGTTGCAAGAGTTTCTATGAAACTCGTCTGATATGATGAAGGGTGATGCGCCGTTCGAGAACCATGCCCTGCTAAATTTTCCAACAATTTAATCTTACCGGGCGGAAGGGAATCGCTCTGATATTGTTCGAGGCCTGCAAGTTTCTTGACGTGTTGACAAATACTGTGAGAGAGATGATAGGTTTAGTGATGAATTTCAGATGAAGACTTTGATGCTTGAAATATCGTTTTGTTGGGTTGTTGCGGTTTGATTCTGATATCTGTCAGTAGTCGATCTAACTGTTGGAAATTTGTTTTACCGAAGACTTTTCACCAATACTAAGATTGACTAGTGTATAAGTAATGACATATGTTCTCTATGATTTGTATGAGGTAAGCTGTTGTCCACGTATCGTTCGATTTGAGGATCCCTGTGCATCCCGCTGCTTAGGCTGACCTACCTTCGTTCGTGTAAGGAAGTCTGCTCGCGCGCAAGGATATTTCGGCTAATTTTTAATTGTCAATAGTTAAAAAACGAAGCCAAAAATGCAATTTTTTAATTCATGATTTTCATCTTATTTTAGCTTTAAAAATCACCCTTTAAATTTTTTTACACCTGTAACCGAACATCCTGTATATTAGGATACTTATGGAAACCAACATAAAACGGAAAATTATTAGAAGTCTATTTATTTTGTTTGGAGTATTGAAAAATTAGGAATTTATATATTCCATACCATAATAAAAATGTCATCAGCTGTAAATAAAACAAGCTTTTTCTCATCTGCATTTTTCTCTTTCCATCATTGATAGATTTTAAGTAATCTTGACATTTTTAATATTAGATATTTTGTTATATGTAGTATATTTCGTTGGTTGTGCTCATTTTATAAATGACTTCATGAGCAAATTTTCAATAATTTTCTCTAAACTTCCTATCTAATTTATTTAAAACTTTCTGATTGAAATTTGAAGTAAGAAATGGTGGACGTCGTTATAATATAATTGTCAAGTAATTGTTCTAATAGGTATGAACGAATGTTAAAACTTTTATAATTCTCATTACCAATACCGATTATCTACAGTCAAAAAATGTGTTTACCGTTGGTTATAGTTATTCGAAACCAAAAATAAATTTCCGTCATTGATACCGTGTAGTTACAAGCAACCAAAAAAGATTTTAATCATCTATAATGGGTAATCCTAATCAAAATCATTTTACTAAGATATCATTTCTTAAGTTACAATTTTTTTGATTGATCAGACCGTCATATCTTGCTAATGATCTTTCAGAAATAACCGCTTTACGCTTTGTGCTCGTTTAATGAAAACACGATGGAAAATTAAAAACATTGATATAGTTGCTGACAAAAATCATTTTAAGTGCTGAAGATCCAACTCAAAAATAGCTTCTTGTCTGTGAAAATGTGCGTCGTAAAGTCACTTTCGTTTCTTCAAACGGAACAATATGGGATATTATATAAAAAAAGAGGGCTTGATAATAACTTCATGAAAAAATGTCAGACAGAACCTATATTTTTAATAAATGCTGCATAACAAATTATTGACTAAATAATCAATTAAAAAATAAATATGTGGGTATTACTATAGTTTCTTTCTTCAATAAGCTTCTTTCATCCTATTTATTTCTACGAATATTTAAATGAGAGTGAATTTCTGAGATCTAAAATATTAAAATACAATGTAATTAAACTGTGAAATATTATTCGAAAATTATGGATAGGTTTAATGGAATTTTGGATGATTAAATGGACGATTTCATAGAAGTAGGATGTAATGCAAACATAATTATGTCAACATAATGTAAACATAATTTGACTTATAGATAAATTAAAACATATAAGGGGGTAATATAAACGTTATAATTAATTTGTTCCTTTAATACGCAGTAATTTGAAAATATACGATATAAATTGAGATTCAGAGGGAATTCAGAGTTGTGTTTAAACAGTGTTAATATGTAGTTTGCAAATAGTATTTGTAGGATTAGGAAATATATGTATAATATTAAATAAATTAAAATTTTTCACCGCTATAGTTTGATACTTTCTAGCATATGTTCACATAGTTTTGCTTATTGTATGGATTTATATTTATGTTTAATTTGATTGAATTTATATAAAGAATGAAATATTAAGTCTTATGAGAAATTAAGTGTTTTTCCTGGATTATGATGGTATAAAATTAATCAAAATAGAATTAAGTTAATAAAATTAAATGAAATTACATTTCTAATGATTTAATTCCTTTTTTAGTTATATAAAATATACTGAAATGTAATATATGTATTTATAAATCTCAAATATTTTGTGAAATTTGATTGTAATCTATCTTGATATTAATATCCAGGAAAAATAAAGACTTTTATTTATAAATCATTTAAGTCCTGTATTTAATATCAAAAAAATAATCTTATAGTAAAAGAAGTAAAGATATTCAATTAAGATTACTTTCAAATTATCATCAAATTTTGGAAGAAGAAAGTAAAGTAACATGTTATTTAGTAATATACATAAAATATTTAACCTTTCTTAAATAAAAAAATAGAAAAACTTTATTCTTGCACTTTATTCCATATATTAATAGAGTTTAACACAAGCTCTCTTTATGTATATTATAATTATTATATATCAACGTCATGGTTGTTACTTATCTAAATATAGCTGAAACATCCACACGACGAATATAACGACATTTTCTATGTTAAATTTATATTTGTTCTCAATAAGAAAAGTCGGTTTATTGAAAAATGTGATATTCTTCCATTCAGAAGGAAATTGTTTTGCCTTGATGTTATAAATGAATCATGAATAAACTGCAACGGAGAAGAAATCGAGCTTATGCGTTCCCCATTACCATTCGGCAAATTATTTCATTTCCATACGTGGATTTTTCCTTGCAATTTGTTAATATAAAAAAATACATATAAACTCGTTCCACCCGTCAGCAAGCCGCAGTGACGTTTTAATTATACGAAACAGGACCGCGGTATGCGGATGGCAGTATGTAACACGTTTCATTAAATTTGCAATGTAATTAAAATAGACTTTCATTGGATCCATGACTCTCTAGTTAAAATCGTAGCAATTTTCGTGTAACTCGTAATTCGTTCATTAATTACTTTTATTAAACTTGCATTTCTCTCGATCATTTTAATATAATTATCATATTATATACAGTCAGTCCATAAAAAGAAAGGGGGGTACAGCAATACATAAGAAGGGTAGTCAGAGAAAGAAGGGAAAAGGGCGAATGTGTAAAGATAGGATACAAGAAACTAAAAATAGAAAACAAATGGTATAGGTGGAACGAAAATGAAGAGAGGCTGGAGGAAGAAAAAAAGAGAGGAGAAGAAAAATGAAAAAAGGGGAAATAGGGGGGGACTACAAAGGGGATGTAAATGTGCTTCTGGAATGTATCGGGGCTAATAAGTAAGGACAAGGAGGTGTGGGAATATCTGAAGACACTCGACGTGATCGGACTCACGGAAACATGGATAGAGGAAGGCAAATGGGAAAAATTAAAATAAAGACTACCCAAAGAATTCGACTGGAAATGCAGGGCAGCAATGAGAGTAAGGAAAAAAGTAAGAGCAAAGGGGGGAATAATAACGGGTATAAATAAAGAACTAAGAGAAATAGAATATAAAGAAATAAGTGATAATATAGTTGAAAGAAAAATAATATACAATGACAAGACGTATAGGATAATGGTGGTTTATAATCAAGATACAAAAGGGACATGGAAAAAAATAGAGGCAAGAGTAGACGGAAGAGAAGAGGAAGTGATGATCATCGGCGGAGACTGGAACGTAAGAACGGGAGAAGAGAGAGGGCCGCTAAACGAGGACCTAGGGAAAGAAAAAAAACAGACGATCAAAAGACAAGACAATAAACATGAAAGGAAGAATATTGCTAAAGTATCTAGAAGAGAGAGACTGCACAATAATCAATGACAGAGATGAAGAAGGAGAGGAGTGGACTTATATTGGGGAGAGTGGAAACTCAGTAATAGACTATGTGATTGGCAATCAGGAGGCGACAAAAGAAACAATCGGCATGAAAGTAGGAAAAAAAACAGAGTCGGACCACATGCCGTTAGAAATAGAAATAGGGAAGGAAATAGAAATAGAAAGAGTGGGATAATACTTGGAGGAATGTAAAAACTGGACCTGCAATGGAAGAACAGTAGAGGAAATGTGGACAGAAATCAAAAAGAAGATAAACGAAGCAATGCCAAAGAAGAAAGTGAAGATAAGGAAATGGGGCATGGGAGAGAAAGTGTGATACGACAAGGAGTGAAAAGAGAGGAAAAGAGAGATGAGAAGGAAGGTGACAAAGTTTATGAAAGGAAAATGCAGTAGAGAATCGCTCATAGAGGGAAAAAAGGCATTCAAACAGTAGTGCAAACAAAGAAAGGAAAGACACGAAGAAGAAGAAATGGAGAAAATCAAGAAGATCAAAACAGAACAAGAAGCGTGGAAATACATAAATAAATATAGAAGAAGAAGAGAGGGTATAGATGAAGAAATAAGTGAAGAAGAGTGGAAAAATCACTTTATGGAAATTTTAGAAGGAACAGAGCACAAAGATGGCAGAAAAACGGAGGAGCATCGAGCAGAAGAGAAAATAATGGAGGAGAGAGAAGATAATATGGAGAAGGAAGAGGTAATCTACCAACTAAGAAACTTAAAGGAGAAAAAAGCAATGGGGGAAGACGGGTTAGAAAATGAGGTATGGAAGTATGCACCGAAGGAAGTGAGAGAGGCGTTATGGGAGTTGTTAAGGAAAATATGGAATGGGGAGGGGATATCAGAAGATTGGAAAAAGGGAGTAATATGTCCGATATACAAGAAGGAGGACAAGAGAGTAGCGAAAAGTTACAGAGGAGTAACATTAATGGACACCGCATACAAGATTTACGCAGGAATACCGGAATGGCTAAAGGCAGAGATTGAAACCAAACTGGAAGAGAGCCAATTCGGATTTAGAAAAGGAAGAGGAGTGACCGACGCGGTATTTGTGATAAACCATATCATAGACAAACAATTGAGTGGAGAAAAAGGGAAACTATATGCCTGCTTTACAGACTTAAAAGTGACGTTCGATCGGCTAAACAGAGAAAAATTGGAGAAGAAAATGAGAAAAATAGTGATTAGCGAAAAACTAATTCGAAGAATAAAAGAGTTGTACGCAGAAACAAAGAATATGATGAGAATCAAGAACCATAACACAAAAGAATTTTGGACAGTGAGGGGAGTCAGACAAGGGTGCCCGTTGAGCCCGACGTTATTCGACATCTACGTAGGACTGGAAGAAGAATTAAGAAAAGGACAAGCCGAGGGCATAGTGGTAGGAGAAAAAAAGGTATGGTCATTGACATATGCAGACGATATTGTGCTAATGGCGGATAGAGAAGAGGAGCTAAAGGAAATGCTAAAGAGATTCAACAAATTTTTAAAGGAAACCGAATTGGAACTGAGTACGGAAAAGACCAAGATAATAATTTTCGAAAAAAGAAAGAACAAGAGGAGACAAAGAGAATGAAAATGGGGAGAGCGAGAATTAGAAGAAGTGGATGATATAAAATATCTAGGGTACATACTACGGTAAAACGGCAGTGATGAGAAACACATACAAGACAGGAAAAAGAGAGCAGCAATAGCAATGAAGAAAACATGGAGCGTGGGAGAAAGAATTTTCAAACAGGACTACAAGAGGAGAATGAAGATGTTTGGAGCACTAGTAGAGAGTGTGGCGCTGTTTGGAGCAGAAGTATGGGGCGGGAACATGGAAGAAAGACTGGATAAAATACAAAGAAGATATGTCAAATGGATCTTAGGTTTAGATATGACAACACCAAATTATATATTGATAGAAGAATGCAAGCTAACAGAAATCAAAGAAAAAACATTAAGAAGAGCAACAAGGTATGAAGAGAAAGCCATAGAGTCAAAAAAGGAACTAATAAATGAGTGCATAAAGGAAAGAGAGAGAAACTGGGAAAATGACCAAGAAGGGAAAAGAGCAAGAAAGAGAAAGAAGGGACTAGAAGGGACTAAAAGGGAGGGACGCAGATAGAAGCAACAGAGAAGCAAGAAAGGATGACAGCAGACCAAATTATGGAAGAAAGAAGAAAGAGAGAAGCAAAAGAGAGGGGAAAAGGATAAGGGAATCCAAATATAATATATACTACAAAAATATAGCCAAAGAAAAATTACCAAAATACTTAGAAGGGAGGATGAAGTGGAAGGACAGAAAAATATTAGCAAGATTCAGATGTAGAAACGAGACCAAAGCAAGGGAATACTGGAAAGAAGAGGGAGAAAAAAGATGCAGGCTATGTAAAAGGAAAGAAGAAGACCTGAGACATGTAATAGAAGAATGTGAAATAACGGGAGGACCAAAGGACATAGAAAAAATACTAAACGAGACTGGAGAAGGACTAACAGAACTAAAAACAATAATGAAGAAGAGAAAGGCAATACAAGACGGGGGGACCGACAATAAGGAAGCACAGCAAGGAGGCAAAAGCTCAAAAGTGCCATAGTTTTAGAGGCAGAATAATTAAGGGAGTACAATATAATAGAATGGACAAGAGGGGAGGTAGATATATAAGAGGAGAAATAGGTAAACGAGATGTAAAACCGAAAGCTCGTCCAAAGCCGAAGAACACGGACTAAGCAATAATAAATAAATAAATAATATACAGTCAGTCACAAAAGTCTACATATACTTATCCAAATTTCGTGTACCTGACTTATCACAATGAACTAGGAATGCTCTTTGTTACAAAATCAATGATACTGACATATTAAACATAATGCCTGTGAATTTACTCGTTGTTAGTATATTAATATCTTCTTAGGAAGAATTAAGAAACGAGAAATATTTAGCTTATAAAAGTCTTAAAGTATGAAATAACATCAATTATAAAATCTTTAATCTCGTCGCTTTTAAGATGATTGTAGACCGTTATTAATACAATATTAAATTTACTTTCTCTTATGATCTCATGCAGTTATAATAGGTGTTTGTAGAGTTTTATAATATTCGAGTTTTTTTAATATTCTTTTGTATTATTCGGTGAAATATGTATCTAATTGTAAGCACAATCAATACAAAATTTAATGAAAAAGAAATTTCTGAATTTAATATCATAGTTACAATATTTCAAATTTGAAAGATTTATTTAGATTTTTGTGGCTGACTGGTTGTGTAGGTATGTAATATAATGTAATGATTTGATATCAGTGTAGGTCAAGTTGGCATAAATAGAGATATTCTTTAATCTATTGAAGTTTGATATCTTTATGAAATTTTTGTTGTCCTACATGTGGTTGTCCTTGTATAAAGTTACGTATAAAATAATATTTAATAACTTGAATTTGTGTCAGTGACTTCTATCATTCCATTTAACAAATTGCGTCACTTAAAGACATGGAAGTGACTTTCACTTGATCTTAGAACATCAATTCTTGACAACACCAACAATACATCAATATATCAACAATATTTTCTGCTCAAACTCGAGATATTTTTTAACATTGCAAAAATATTACAATTACAATTTTCAATTACAAATTTAATACATTGATTTACATATCATGTTATTTCAAATTTTCTTATCAAATAAGAAACCATCAAAATTTGATTGCTTAAAGTAATTTTTATATGTCGAAGACCATTTTTATACTACTTCAATAAAGCTTTGATTGCTTTGGTACAACAATTTTCTGTTAATGAATTATTTTGTTAAAACGACGCTTCAATTTTTAAAATAGAGATAAATATATCTTCCTCAGTGATAAATAATTGTTAAAACTTGTATCACTGAAAATGATCTTGTTAAAAAAATGTTTGCATTTAAAACTTTCAATCTCTTTTTCTATTTTTTTATTTTATTTCGTTTTTTAGAAAGATTTTTATGTAAAATAAAAATTGGATCACTAAATATGTAAAATGTTTTGATATACAATTATTCAATTAACCTTTGTTTTCGATTGCCGCTGTATGTATCGATGAAAATGGTTTTAATTCAGAAGTTCCCATTTACAATAAATAATTCAAACAATATTCTTATGTTCACTTTGTTTCTTTCTTTGTTCCGTTCACTGTATGTATAGATATGATTTTCATAAAAAATTTCGTCTTATACATTTTAGAAAAAATGGTTCGGTAATAAAATTGTATTACAGAGTATGCAAAATATTTCAATTTACCAAATTCAGTCAAACTTTATAAATCTTGTTCTTGGTTATTTATGTACGCGTTTCAGAGACAAATATTTTAATCCACTTTTTACTTAGAATAAAAGGATTCATAAACATTCAATCCCAACACTCAACCCTTCTACGACATGGCGATTTATCATGAAATCAAGCCTGTGTTCGAAGACTCTGTATAAATACATGTAATAATTTAAATATGCACATTCATGAGTTACAACGACTTACTTGTGGCGAATTCATTCGCGTCATGAATTTATCCTAAGTTTTCGCGATTAAGAACGAATCTCATTGTAATTTATACTCTTGAAATCGGTACAAAAGTAATGAGTTTGAATAGATACACGTTTTCTCGTGTACGATATATATCGGAACACTGTAACGACTGAATTAATCGGTCACTCTGAAGCGTGCTTGCCCGTATAATTCGATTATTTTCCTCGTTCTCGGCCGTCTGGTTTTAGCAAATGCCCCAAAATTCGTCCTAGTATCGATCAGAATTCCTCGCGTTACGTAATTCCGGATAATTAACTGGTATCGAACGAACGAGATTGTACTGACTCCTATATTTGTCCACTACCACTTTCCTAGAGGATGAACAGATTTTAGTGCATTAAATCTTGCAAATGTAGTTACGTATTTATTGTGTCTAGTTTATTATGTATGTTAATACTTTACTTTATTATTACTTATATTTTTTTAAATATGTTAGTAAAATAATTAATTACTACAGTAGAATATTATATACTAAATTTTTCTTCTATGAAGTCACAATTTTAATGTACTAAAATCTGTATATGCTTTGTTATTGTTAGCGTTAGATATTTTGATTTCGCTCATAAGCGAAATTATATTTTGGCGCTACCTACACATTAGTATATATGTTTGTTTTTAATTATGGACATTGAGGTTTAGTCCAATTAATAAAAGTAATGGAAAATTATGGCATTATTAGAATTAAGTAATTCTCCTTTTGTATCAATTTGTATAAGTTGCTTCATAGGATAATTTCTATTATTAAATCGAATTGCGTTGCATGTATTTGTGTATACTATACAGGATATTCTATAGGCTTTTATCGCTAAATGGTGCCAATATAGGTTCATGAATATTTTGTTATATCATTAATATGAAATAATAATAGATTGTTTTTTATCTGATATAGCGTAGAAATTATGATTTGTGATATTTTCCTTGACTTCATTTGAAATTATTGGTCATTCTTACGAATAGAAAATTGAAATAGATAAAAAATTGTATCTATCATGTTAGAAATTTCTATTTTTCTTCAATTGTCTATAGTTATAGTATCTGCTTGCATAAGCTGTTGGAAATGTATACAAATTAAAAGCTACGATTATAAATTACTATATAATTTGGAGCATTTTAGGTAATCTAGTAATTCTTATACTGATCAACTAGTTTTTAAATTGCCCCTAATTGGATGATAAAATTCAATGATATTGTATATTGCTGTCTATTATATATGTAGAGTAGTACATGTGGAGAGAATATTTCTTGCATTGCAGCAGGATGAGATATTTTACTATTATTAACCCCTTAACCTACGATTTACGTTCGAGAATTTTGGGCCGGAAACGTAAACAAGCTCGCGCAGCTTTCGAGCCATTCGCACGACTTGTGTGGTACGCGTTACGGGCTATGCCCGTAATATTTACGTTTGGTCTGATTATCGTACTACGGGCTATTCCCGTAATTGTAGGTTAAGGGATTAATATAGCGTTGAACGATTAAAAGTGAGAAAATTTCTTTCATTTTAATAAATGCATTGCGAATACTGTACATTAATCTCTAACACATATTCATTTTTATTCAACAAATTTTTCTAAAGTTCTTGATAAATAAATATCCGATAATGTAATATTTGGTGATTTAGGAAAATGTCGGTCCTCTTGGACCTATTCATTAATGCTTAATACTGTTGCTTTAACTATTGCATCGAATGAAAAGCCAATAACGTTAATTCGTATTTTTAAACCTTTAACACATATTTGTTAAAGCGGTAACTCTATAGAACCTTTTACCATGTTGCGCAAAATTTACTTCTACTATAACACGTTTTGTTAGGAAGTCCTACACTATCTTTGGATATGCAGTTACGTATGACACATAGTATTGTGATTCTTAAAGCTATAAAATTCTTTCATGTTTAGTCACTTCACCTTGAGCTATGATATTATATTGAATTATCACTTTAAATATAACATTCAAGGAAAAGTTACTAAACATGAAAGAATTTTATAGCTTTAAGAATATTACAATACTATGTGTCATACGTATATGTGCATATCCAGATATAATGTAGGATTTCCTAACAAAACCTGTTATAGTAGAAGTAAACTTTGGGCAGTGTGATAAAAAATTCTTTCTGATGTAAGTTTACCATGTTGAAATATCTACATTAAAATTTAAATACGATCTACTAAATCTAAAAAATTTTTGTTCATAGAGCTTGAAAATTCTGTCATTATACGATAGAAAAATTTAATAAATAAATCAACATTATATTGAACTCAAACCATCATATTATTATCTACTAATCGTAGAAATTTTAATCCTTTGCAGTCGGATGTCGCCACTTGGTAGTACGATTAGAAAAATATGTCGATCACAAGGGGTTAATCCTTAATTACAAATATCTGTATTATAGACATTGCTATAAACGAATAGTTTTTCTGATTATTTGACTACCTTATTTATGTATCAAGTTATTGTGTTATAAAACTTAATATACTATTTTGTTCAGGGAAATATATTTGTTTGTCAATTTTTTTTACAATTAAAATATTTAGTAATAGAACTATTAAAGCCTAATTATTCAAATTCTCTACTACATTTTGATAATAAAATAATAATTTAAACTTATTTAGGTTGAAGTATATTACTTTGCGTATCACTTAATAGTATTTTCATATGATTACAAAAATGTTACATTATAAGAACGAAACGTAGAACTTCAGAAAGAAGTAGTTTTGTAATAGAGGAATCCGTACAAATACTTTTTGCAACAACTGTATCCATCTACTTAAGAATTAATGTAACGTTTTACAGTTTGCCAAAAGTATTTAAACAAAAATAAATATCGAAAACAATTCTCAATTGCTTTTACATTATGATACGTAATTTATTTCGAATGATTGGTGCCATCGTTATTACCACATATGACACAATAATGAAGTGAAGCTATTTCTGAATGTAGTATTCTCATATAGTGTCTCATCAAAGTACATTCTCATTTATTCTCGTCAAAGAACATTCTGAAAAAGGTAGTTGAAATGATTCAATGTGATCGCTAGAGTTTTCAGAAATCAGTGTCTCTCGCTCCAAATATCGTAAAAACTTTTACATGAACCAGGAGTTTCCGAAAGATAAATTTGATTGTAACAGTTCAATAATCAAAAAGTAGAACCTGAAGTATATTTCGTAACGGTGCTTAATTTCGTCTATTTCATGTTGGTACCTGCCCCTTTCGGAGAAAGGCATGTTAAGGGCGACACTGGTTAGATACGTTGATTGGTAATTGAAATTGTTGAGTATCAGCCAATCAGCGCGTATCCAGCTAGAATCATCACAAGGACGTACTGGAATTTTAGAACATAGCGGTGCAGTCGACGAGCCATCTCATGACATGATGTTAATTAATATCTTGTTGTACGTTTGTATTTATTTAATAGACAGATGATGATTATAACAATAATCACAGGAGAATTTATTATGCCTACATCTCCATTTTCATTCGCCAGTTGGCCAATTTATTTTTGTGTCAATGTTGCACAAGTGATCGATCTATCAATCCATTGGCATTCAAACATCATTACCACGTGCTTTGAATCTCGATGGCGCATGATGCGTATGCACGAGCCAGACAATGCGTTGGCGTTAAAAAGTGCAAGTGCACGACATGTTACCGTTGTCTACGACTTAGATCGCTTAGAAACGCTTTACCTTACTAGCAAATGCTTCTGAATCGTCGTTTATTGACGCGTAACCAGTGCAGCTATTACGGCAACACAGCGTAAGGACTGAATACTTTTTTTCATGCAGAATATTTTCATACGCAAATTTAATCGTTCATTCCTTCACTTTGTAATTGAGATATATTAACGTTCAAAGATTTAAGATTACTTATTTGAAAAATAATGGATTGGAGAATGGAAGTTGTGATCATAATTAAATTGTTTGTCAAATTAAGTTACGTACAAAAAGATACAAATGGATCATTGAAAGTTTATATGATAGATTTGAATTAATAAATTAATATATTAATCAGATAATGGAACCCCTTACACTATCTATTTTAAAGAGGAATAGTAGGGATAAAGAGTGAAGGAGAAGTAGTATGAAGCAAATAGTATTATATGATTACATTACTGATGATATTTCAAGAAGAATAATATCACTAATGATAGTAAAAGACGAAATATATTATACACGTAATATTATAGTAATATCTTTTTAATTAGGTACTTATGTCTCATATTCTATCTGCTATTAAGTTGTACTAATTGTTTAACATAATATGAATCTATTAAATTACTCTATTGAATTACTTTCTGTTTGTACGTTAAAGCATCTAAATTTTAATTTCTTTGATCATATAAACTTTGTTTTATTAGTTTCCTAGTCGACAGCTAGTTAGTTTATTAGTTAGTTCTTTAGTTATATTTAAAGTGTTTTCTACTTAAGTCGAACAATTAGTATACTACGTCACCCCTATGTTATTATATGTACACCATAAAAATAATCTACGTAATATCAATTTTATATCAAAGTAACGATAAAAATATACCGTGCAGTTGAAATAGATGTATTAGTCATATAGATTGCTATTTACATGATATTTCTTTCATATGTGCAGTGTACTGGATACAATTTGCGCAACAAATAGAGTGACGAGATATCTAGTACAATTCCTACAGCATGGAAAGAAACTTTGCAACAAAGCCCGGTTGTTAGATTTCTATCAAAGTCCCTGATTAGAAACAGTATTCGCGTCACGTTTGTTTACAAGTCCTTCAAGGTTGAGTGAATTTATTAAACGAGTTCAAGAGATAGCGTCAATATTACGATTTAAAACATTTTTTTATTGCTAATCTAATGATATATATCTATATATCATTCTGTAACATATTTAGATAATAAGATAGTCGATAATAAGATAATAACAGGGAAGTTCAAATATAATTAACTTTAATTCGTATTATGGGGTATATTAGGTAAAATCTAGCATTATATATAGTATCATCTATATATAATACAATTATAATGATATAATTTATTAACTGTAGTAAAAATGTTTATAAATAGTTCAAGAGATCAAGAGTTCAAGAGATAGCGTCAATATTACGATTTAAAACATTTTTTTATTGCTAATCTAATGATATATATCTATATATCATTCTGTAACATATTTAGATAATAAGATAGTCGATAATAAGATAATAACAGGGAAGTTCAAATATAATTAACTTTAATTCGTATTATGGGGTATATTAGGTAAAATCTAGCATTATATATAGTATCATCTATATATAATACAATTATAATGATATAATTTATTAACTGTAGTAAAAATGTTTATAAATAATAAATATACCAGTGCAAGTACATAGGTGCATTAACGATTAACAAATCATGAAACTATAATAATTTATTTCCTAATAATTAACTAGATAAATTTTAACTAGACTGAATTAATTAGATAAACTAAATTACCTCAGGATAAGATATCGAAAGTGACGTAACAAGCACCTAAATATCAGAAACAAAAAGACATTGTGAACCACCGGTGAACCAGTTTCCATGAGTGTGACAAATACTCATTCCCCTTTTGAAAGAAGAAAAGAACATGAACGAGAAATCTTTTTCAAGAAACGTTGTTTGATTGACCCACACCACAAATGAACTCCTCAGAAAATCGAGAATCCTCGATGCGTGTTTACACGCACATTTACGAGCTAACAGCCCACTGTTACCAAAGGGACTGATCCCTGGAACGGTGTCATTGCATAATAATGCCCTAGACTAGAGTAACGCATTGGCAGCGAGAGACAGAGAATCCAGATATGAGAGGAATAGCAGATCATGCAAAGTATATGTAGTGTTCTGGCACATCATGCTAATGTTCTATTTTGCATACGGTACTCGTGCAGTTTCAGCCAGGGTTAATGCCGCGCCACTCATTTTATGTCAGTCGAGATAGCACATGACGAAGATTTGCTTTCGTAAGTCGTTCAACTAGAGAGGTTACACGATGTTACCGAGCAGATAGAGGAAAATAATTACTTTAGATTTATGGGCTTTAAAGGTTCAATGGTGAGTTTCTGTGAAGAAGAGGGAATAGCGCGAAGGGTGAATATTTTTTTACATATATAAGTTAATGGATAGTTTTAGTTAAATTATTGTTAAGGTATTATTAACCGGGCAATTATGTAAAAAGCCGATGCGTTTTCGATTTCCATGATTTTTAAATATCTTGTAAAAATTGACATCTTTGACAAATTTTCCTGATACACGTTACTGCCACATTCTCTTAATTTTCAAAATATTAGTAAAAAAACTGCCGGTACCACTATAATAAATTCTGCCCATATGTGTCTATCTACGATATAGCCACAAGCATAGCCGATGCATTTGTCGCCTCGCTTAATCTCCGTTTATATGAGCTATAAACAAAAGATAAAAATTAGGTTTGGGTTAAGCCGGCGGTCGGTAATCAATACTGATGCGTGCGTTGTCGTAAATGTACAATTATAGACAAAACTCACTTTAGTGATACTAACATTTTTTTACGAATATCTCGAAAACTGAGAGAGTCCGGCGGTAACATGTATAGAGAAAAGTTGTTAAAACTGTTGATTTTTATAACATATTAAAAAATCATCGAAATCGAGAACACATCGGCTTTCTAAATAATTACCGGAATTTGTTATCGATTTATTGCTTTTAACTGTTAGAAATTTATTTTTATTAGTATTTTAGAGTTTTATACGAAATTAACTGTCTATAGTATCAATACATCCATTCAATATCCAATGAAATTTCACTTTTAAATTTCTTAAAAATATTTCGATTTATATTAAAAAAAAACCTTTCACTTAGTTTAAAATTTGCATAACGAAATAGAAGTGTTAGTAAGTAATTTAGAATTTTTTCAGAACTTTATAAAACTTCAAGTATTAAAAGAATATGATGTATATAAAACGGACCTAAGAAAACTGTGGTAATAGTAAAATATATACTTCACAGGCTATTAACACTTTATTTTTTCGACTACTAAGAGCTATGAAAGTTTTATTTACCCCTAATAGTCAATAAATACATTACACGAATAATACTTAATATATTACACATTATGCATATAAATAATATTTATGCTATTCTTAACTAGACCATATATAGTAACACAGTTTACAATTAAATTTTTCTTTTCATTGCGAACATAATTACGATGCATGAAACTAATAATTGCACAGTCGCCGAATATTAAAGTTATTCTCTTTACCATCATTGCAATTTCAACAACCACATTTCGTATCTATCTAATTAATTGTTTCTCATTAACAACGATTTGACAACTTGATAATCCGAAACTCTCTCACACCAGATTCGACGTTGATAAAATTTTCACTGACATCAAATGGTACCGATAGTCAATTTTTTCTCGTAACCGGATCTAGCTTTAACGTAGTCCAATCATCAAGCAGCAGGCAAATTAGTCAGAACTCGAATCGAGCTCATCTGAAAATTAGAATTCTAGGTTGAAGCGCGAAGATTTACCGCGGCAGTCAGCCAATTTAAGTGGAAATTCGAACGGACAGACGAATGACCGGGCGAAACTGGTCTCAAAGGGAATTGCCAGAGAGGCAAATTAGTTGAGCAGGAAGCAAGCCTCCTTGTAGACGTCTTGTTAAGATCAGTCTCACTTTCTCATACCCTTCTCTTTTTCACTGAGGGAACTGCGATGAAACGTATAATTAATAGCCTATTGAACGTGACAACCTTGTGATAATAATTTTGCGCGAAACAATCATTCTCGCTTATAAAAGCATATGAATCGAGAACTGCTCCTTTTCATTTTCATCTATTTCTTCATCCAAGTGTTCGACAGATGTTTCATCGAGGCAAATTGAAAATGAAAATCACAATCGTGTCATTAAATTAATAGATATTAATTGATTATAGGTACTGATTGAGACGTTTGGCAATCGATGAACTCTTTAATTTTGCACAATAGCAAATCGAATAAGTAACATATACTATAATTATATAAGTTAATTTTATTGCAAAAATTCAAGAGAAAGGGATTCAATATAATATATAAATTTGATAATGATCGACAAATATCGAAAAAATAGAATTTGTAAAAGTCAGAAGTTCGCATAAAGGATAATATATGGATAGTAAATTAGTTCTCAAAATCTTGTATTTATTTGTAAAATAAGAATTGATTAACAATAAATTATTTATAAATTAATTAATAGCAAATTCAAATTGTTTAAGTCTTCAATAAATGACTGTCATACAGAATAAAAAATAATTAAATAGTCAAGGAATTAATTAATTTTTCGTTAAAATATTCCACAAAATAAGATTTGAATACATACTTCAAAAATTCGGAAAGTCAAAATTTAGAATTGAAAAAATTAGAAATTAAACCTAAAATTATGCAAGTGATATTATGTTAAAAATTAATAAAAAATGAGTATAATAGTCAATCTTTAACAATATTTCGTTCTACAAAAGTGATTTATTTTATAGTAGAAAATGATTGAACACACAAAGATTACATATGTTTATCTTTTGTATACATACTTAAAAGATAGATTTTCTATTTCTGGTAAAAGTATTTGATAGTCATTAATTGATTTTTTAATATTTAACTCACGTAATTTGATACTGAGTTGATAGTGTTGATTGAGAATTGAATTATGTTATGAAAAATTGACACAAATAATAATGTAACATAAAGGTTGGTTGGCATAGGTTGACTTAAGTGATCAAGATTGATACTTTCCTGTAAACGTCGTCCTTACACATTTGTGTCAGTAGAGCAAACTAGTCAATTTCAGTTATTTTAGATTAAATGATTTATTACATACAAGCAACAGCGAATTTAACGACAAAATTTAACCGATAGGATAGTGTTTTAAATTTAACATACATATTCAAGGTATTTATGTTTATATGTGACATTTTAATTAATTTATGATCTATATGAAATGTACAATCTAAGTTTCTAATTGTATATGTATAAGTAACTTTGCTTATAATTGTTTTATGGAGTTTTTTACGTGTATTGAATGTTTATATAATTATTTAAGAAACTCAATTAAATTTTATTGCTTTATGAAATTAGTAAAAGTCATAGACAGATTTATCGGAAAGAAGATAAGGGATGTTTGAAGTGTATCAGATATAACAATTTCGTAATTGTATTACTCTTGATTATCAAAGATAATTGTAGCCGTGTTGACAACTTTGTTGATAAACATAATTTGTGAAAATTGCTTGTAATTAATTAATTAATTAACAAATTATAAAACATCGATACCTAGTATATGTATTATAAATGCCGTTATCACGTGTGCATATATATGAAAAAGTATTTCAGTTTTCTTTAAAATTGTAATCTGAAGATGACGAAAATGATAAAATTATGTTTTATGATTATTTCCCACCAGGTTTTTAGATTTTTTCGAAACGTTCTTTAGATTCTTTCGAAATAGAAAAAACTAAGATTGTCCTTCATATTTTTAATCAAGTGTGTGATATGTATAATATAATATAGATTTTATAGATTCATACCTTTCACTTTACGATACTATTTAGGAACTTTATTTAACTTTGTTTTAAATTTTAGTGTATTGCCTCTTTTTCATAAAAGCACTTAAAAGATACATTTCTATTTTTGACGATTAATAAAAAAGAATTTTTCTCATAATCCAAAACAACGTCGTTATTGGAAAAATTTTCGGACGCTATATGTTCGGTTCATTTATATAAAAAATATTTCAGCTTTAGTAACTAACTCAAGTACTATAAAGGAACGACGACGTTCTATTCCAAGAAAGGTTCTCCCCTCGTTTTCCGCCGTTCCTTTTTCTTCACCCGTTTGATTACCGCGTTATAGTGTTTTGCTACCATCGTTCAGCCACAAACTCGATTTGCAGGCGTTGTTCGTTCGAACAGCAGATTGAATTTCAATGGCATCTCGGCGTGACAAGTGCGAAATATTGTTATTTCACATACCATATGTCGTTCCTTCTGCACGTTATCGAACGCTCTCATAGAACTATGTAATAACTATAGCCCAACGTTTTTGTCCTCAACTCTCACTTTCATGTCTTTTTATAATATTTTTAAGCATGTATTATTAGTATCTGTAATCCCTTGTTCTTGTAGTTACGACAAAACTATGATATGACAGCTTCCTTCAAACAGGCGAAGTGATCAGTGCGCGTTTTGATATCAAATACGTAATATTAAGCGTATAATATTAAAAATAATAATTATCGTGTTATATTTTTGTTTATATAAAATGTCCCAGGGAAGAAAGCTAAACGAAATTGCAATTAATTTAACTAATAATGTAAAAAGTAAAAATTATTCGACTGCAAAGATTTCTGAAATATTAAGAAGAAGTCGGTGTGTAGTGTATAATTATTTAGAATATAGTGCAAATTACATTAAGAAACATTACGATAATCGGCCAAGAGCGACAAATTCACCAAAAAGCCGTGTAATTTCATAGCATCTCCAATTGCAAAACGAATACCAACTGAAGCTAGTGTTAAAATAATTTAAAGAATAATAAATGTTTACAAACATCTAAAACGACGTAAGTTGTTATAAAAGCAGCAAATAATCAGTCGTTATGAAGGAGGAGGGTTAAAATTTGCTAAGGAATGGACCGTATAAAGGGTTATTTTTTAATTAAAAAATGCCTTATTTTCGATGGGGTAGAAAGGAGAAGATGTTTAAGAAAAGAATAAATCATACTATAAAGGCAAGAAGTAGATGGTAGGTGATCGTAACATAATTTTGGCGATAATCGGGTATCTCAGAAAAACTCATGAAGATTGTCTCAATTAAAATGAATAGTAACACATACGTAAACATTATTAATAAACAACTATTAAAATATGCAGATAGCATAGCTAAACAAAACTTTAGTATTCGACATGACAACTCAAGTATGCATATTACGAACGCAATAAAAGCTTATTTTGCAAGTCAAAAAATAAGTAGGTGTTTTGTAAAGTTCCGGGAACTAGACATTATTGACAATTCTTTGGTGATATTAACTAGACAAGTAGCATATTCTGTGGGACAGAGATTCAACAGTATAGGTTAAAAATATGCTTGGTAAAGTACAATAGTTTGTACTAGTACCGGTAGTGTAAAACAGTTTGTTCCTGTACAAAATAAGAGTGAAAATGCCCAGTACCAATAAAGGTTAAAAGTAACGTTTATAAATTGACCTCTTTTTATGAAAAATACCTGCAGTGGATATTTTCATATATACATACATATATATGTATAATACTTATTTTTATAAGTGCTGAAACCGTAAATGACAACTCTTCGTGGAAGAAATCTTCTTGAAGCAAACAATGAGCCTTTGTATACAGGAAGGAAAATTTCTTTCTTACAACACAGGTGTGTATGATTTTATAATCTAGCGTTTTATAGTTTCGTCACGGAATGTAAGTAAATTTTAAATTGAAATATTTTCTTACTTTTTGGATCTTAAAGTAGCGATCTTAACATTTCTAAAACGGAGCATGGATATAACATTGAAAAACATTAATAACTGTTATTTTCGCTTTTTAGTTAAAAGTGAAAAACTAACTTAAACTGGTCGAGACACAAAACAAGTAAATAATAGATTTAGAATCACTGAATTTTAACCTCTACATTTAATAGATATTAAAGCTATATCCTTATTGGTTCAAACTCCCCGATTTGTCATTTGTGTGGCATGATATACATACAGGGTGACGTGACGATCGTAGCACAGCCGGGCGAGGGTGATTCTACGTGAAAAAATGAGAAAAAAATGTGGTATAACATTCTTTCATCCGAAGTTTCTTGTTCCAGAAATCCGACTTTAAAGAATCTACAAATATATCTTAACTTGGCTAATTCCAGACTGAGCAAGAGTAAATAATCAACAAGGGTTAAATTACATTTGAAAATAAGTAAAAAATATAGAATAAAATTTTGTCATAGGATGCTTCATTTTTGAGAAAAATAAATTTGAGAATGTATCATGCCCATATACTAGACCAGTTCGTAATTAAAGATGTTTAAACTCCATTTTCTTGAAAATGAAATCTTAAATAAAAAAATTTTATTTTACACTTTGTGTTATAACTTTCTATATATAGTCGCTACTTAGTCAAGTTAAAATATGTTTCACAAATTTTCAAACTCAATTTTCTCAAAAATGAGACATCATATGAAAGAATTTCCTTGTATATTTTCGACATATTTTTTCACATAGAATCACTTCTTGCCTGATCATACTACTATTATCGCCCCACCCTGTATACGTACATGTATATAGCATAATATTGTAGCGATACAAGTGAAATTTTATATATAGTACCAATTCGATGACCAAGAGCTACAGTTTGTAGTTTGTTTTATGCGTTTTTATGCACTTGTTCACAGCGAATAGAATTTTATTAGAATATAAATTTATAAGCGACAAGAAAAAACTGAAACATCTTGTAAAATACTTTTTTTCTTTCTGTCCTTAACTTGTCAATTTTTTCATCCTTGCTATTACGTTTTTTGCATCGAGCATATAATAACAAATCGTTCCTCTTGTTTCCTTTGAGCTGAACATAAATTGCGCCGCAACTTTAGCACTGTTCTTCCAGCGTTAGAAAAAGTTAAAAGCGACCAAGTGTATGACGACGTGTTTTTTTCATCATACGCCATACGCCATGCACGCGTTTGCTTTTGTAACTTCTTTTTGCTTTTTGCTGCAAGTGACGCGCTTTATCGCATGATTGTTTTTCCTCCGTTTTTCTCGATTTTTCGTTACACGTTATCGAACGACTTCTTTGAAATATCCGCCAGGCTTGTCTCGGTTTTGCGGGCGTAGTTGTTCATTAGAACGAAGATTAAGAGCTTAATGGGAAGATGTTTTCTGTGAAATTTTTAAAATTTTTCTAAACTTTTGGTGTTCTACTATTTTAATGAGAGGTATTACTATTATTATTGAAATATTTTGTTTGGTTTAATAAAGAAAACCGGGTTCACATGGTTCATGAAAGTTTTTCCCTTTTATTTTTTTAAATATTAATTCTTTAAACATTTTCTAAATTTTGTTCTTATGCTTGCTTTTTTGCTTTTGTATTTGGTAATGGCTTTATGAGATTATATTTTAATGAATATTTAAATTAGGACAATTTTGATTTAATCATACCCTCACTTTGAAATACATTTCGCATGTATCTGAATATTAATAGAATTCCTTACGTTGAACTATTCATCTGATTGAGTTAACTCGGAATGTAGTTAGCTATAATATGCATATAACACAATTAAGTTTTTACTTTGACTTTCTAGATGAAATAGGTGAGACATGAAATTGAAAGCTTTCGTTATACACTTATAATACGAATTTTTAGATATATTATAGATTACATTTTTATTAATTAGCTATTCGACGAGAAAATCTAATCTAAACTGACTATTTTCTATAAAATGCGAGCGATATATAATTATCTTTCCTCTTATTATTCATTATTATGTTGATAGCCATTTATATCTGCTAATAAAAATCTGTTAAAATAAATATCTCTGATCTCGTTTACGAGTAGAGTCTCTCTCCGTTTCAAAAGGAAGAAAGTATCTTATTAGTCCTTATAAAACAAAAGAATTCATCAGAACCTTTTATGAGATTAAAGGGAGCTGTACTTTGTAAAATAAAGTATTTGTCTTTCTCCTTTAAAAAATAATTACATTACACCTTACTATTTACTATATCATTTTTCAAATTAGAAGAATTAACTTTATTATTTTTCAGTAACTGTCGTTTATAATTTTAGAATTAGTTCATTTTGTTAAACCTCTATCTCAACATTAACAAAATGCATTTTAAATAAAAATCCTATAATATTGAATCTAAAATATATAATACTATATCATCGTACAGAAATCAAACTGCACAGCTATTTAAATAAAGCTGTTCACTATATCGCCTTCTAGCCATTAATCTCAACTGATGTGTTATACAACAGCAATGATCCACAACCATTAAAAAGCAATCATAAAAATACGCATGTTCTTATCTCTCTGAAATCGACACGTGTCGAAGATTTGCCATAAATCAGTTTTACCAATGAGATCTGTCTTTCTCATTTATTTTTATACAAAACTTAGTGGGTTTGTAAAGAAGATATAATACAACAAAAAATTTGAGACCAGTTTTGCTAAAAATAAATACATTTGTCATTTAATTAATCGATAACTTGCTAAAGTACATATAATGTTGCGTATACGCAGCATTAAGTATGATAGGTAAGACAAATTAAGACAGAAAATATGAAGCAACACTTTTTTTCAATTTTGAAAGATACTACAGTGACTGATGAAAATATTCTGAACACTTACCATAGAAATTTTTCACGTGTATGTTTTTTTTTTGTGTATGTTATAGAACAATTTGGAAAATTTCATTAACAACGTAATGAGACAGGATTATCATGATTGGTAAAATTTAAAGCTAATTTGAAAACATATATAGAGATCACAAGATGTTTGTTGCAAACATATATTTAGTAAAAAATTATTATACAGCGTTAATAATAGGTAATAGATAAATATTAAATATGGTCTCACTGAATTTGTGGGCTTATTAACATAATGGATAATTGAACGTTTAAACACTTTCACGATTTCTGTGAAATATACATTTGCACTAAATATCTTTATTCTACATTTTCAGATTTATTTCAAATTTTACCGATATGTTCATGATAGTCGAATGTCATAAGATTGCTAATGAAATTTCAAAATGTTACGTATGAAATATATTTATGTATATTTCGAATACTTTCATGAACGTGTGTATAATACACGTATATTCTTAAAATAGAATGTTCCGTGTCAATAATCTTCTACTCTTATTGAAATTTGTTCTTCCAAACACATTTTTATTGATTTCTTTGTAACATCAAATTAGTAAAAATAAATATTCTTCATTTTTTCCCTCTCCTTTTACGATTGATGTATGTACAATATATTTATCTTTTTGTTCAGAACAGCACATTCATATCAATCACACTGTACTCATTATCTCGCTCTGATATTATTGAAAATGAACGCGTAGTCAAGCTATCACAAAATTTAACTCAATTTGCATAAAATCAATTCATCTTACATTTCTGACCGAACTTATTTCTAATTAAAAAATAACAAAACTAATCCATCTACTCCTCGAACTTTTTTTCTTCCTTATTCTCCGCTCTTTATTTTTTCTGTCTTTCGTCTATTTTGACCAAACGCCTTGGATTTTCTCCAAGTTTTCTTTTCTTGCCTTCGTTATCGCGATTTCCATTTTTTATCATTTTACTTACGACTGATTGCGTGATGACCCTCGATTCGATCAAACGAGATCGTAATATCTGTCGATTCCCTCTCGCTTCACTGACAATCCCGACGTGAAAAAGTAATTGCTAGCCGATTTATAACCGCTTATTTTTTTGGTTTCAAACTATCGTCACAATTTCATTAGTTCAAGCTAAGGGTAAATAGCGGCTAGCAAATTGACAATGGAAAGCTTCAGTTCCTAACATCGTCTACTGCGGCTTTCGGTCTAAATTTAGTTCAGGGAAGTTGAAATAATTGAGTGTTTTACATTGACGAATAGAAAAAATAGAAAATTAATTATTTTGATCTACATTTAGTGTGATAAATTTCAGTGATAAAAGATAATTGGGGATATTCTAGTTTCAAAGCCGGAAACTAGATCCAATGGTTAATGAGTTTTAATAAGCTGAATTAATTCAGAGTTTTATAGTAATAAATTCCCCAAAGAAAAAGATAATAATTATATATGTATATTGTTAGAGGCGCAGGATTGATTGGAAATAATTAATGAAAAACAAATTTAACACACACGATAATAGCATCTAATAGATAGTATCTATAATAATCGTAATGAAAAAAGAGAGTACAATATATCCATTCGATAGATAAGCCGATGTAAATATATCAACAAAGTAAAAATAGTATTATGAAATTGAAATCACAAGGTGGAATGAGAAGTGAGCAGCAGGTTCAAATTCCAACATACATATTGTACACATATCTAAAAATATTTAATGTTAATTTTATATTTGTATTGTTACATTACATTGTGAGTCAAATTATCGAAATTTTTTGGAAAATAAATTTAAAGAACTTATAAGATAGTAAATCATTCCAAATTTTTTAATTCTTTTCTAGGAACTATTGTGTAGCCGTGTAGTATAATGTGACCGTACGAAATGACTAGCAGTGAATAGACTACAAATACCTATGCACATTTATATACTTGCGAACATAAAAGATGGAATCTAAATAAGGATTTGTTACACTTGTATTTTACTCTGAATATTGTGTGTATTTTGCGTGTTGTTGCAACTTTAAGGTTCCAATAATGTTTCGTTTCATTTCATTTTGATACAATTTTACGATACATATGACAATTAATTTGTGATTTATCTGAATATTAGAATAAATAAAATTTAAAATATTTTTTGTATAGATTCGTTTGAATGTTTGTAATTCTATCCCGTTTGCTTCGATTTAGGTATATTTCGATATTTGGATTTGGATAAAACTATATCTTTTATCTTGTTTCATAACCGCATGTATGAGAAACAAACGCGCGAGTTAATATTTTGAAAAATTGCTTATATTGCTATTGTTTTCTAGATATTCTTCTAATTTTAAAAACTTGGATATTTAAAAATTTTATTATAGTACTGTTATTTGAGAAATATACGCGTGTTAATTGTTATAAATTTAAGTTTGAATAAATTTGAACTTCAATTTTCTATCTGTATTGAACACAATTATTGTTCTAAATATAAAATATTTCTTCCATAGATATGATAAATGTGAAATTAATAATAAATTATATCATTTTAAAAAGATAAAATAACTTCTTAAATCTAAAAATGTGCTTGTTCCTTATTATGGCAAGTATGTACTTTTCTTATAGAATCTATTTCACAATATAAACTCAATAAACATTCATAGAAATTAATGATCATGCTTCCTAATAAAATATCGGAAATATTTGATCCCATAAAATAAAATAAAGTCCTTCTGATGTTGTCGGTTTGCTAGAGCAGTGACATAAGTAAAGAAATTAAGTCTTTCAAGAAATCAATGCTTGAAATAGAAATTTATTAATATCTCAACCATTTAACAATGTAATAAACATTTCTTCTATACTCTAGATTAAAGAGTTTAGGTTTTGAGTCTGTAATAAAGCCTTGTTTATGTGAAAATAAAAATATTAAAAGCATGTCTTAAGAGAAATCTTAAATTGTAACATTATTCTTGAAAAGAAGTATAATTTCATTTAATCGTACTTTTTGCTTGTTGTTAGTACAAGGCTCATATGTGAAGATAATTTTTGTAGATATGTTAAAATTGATGATTTTTATGCTACATCAATTCTCCAGCAAACGATATTTTATTAAGCTAATCGTAAATATATATACATCACATAAAATAACAAATTACTCACATAATTGAAATATAATTTTCAAATATTAAAATATTCTCAAGAAATGGTCATAACAGTTGCTTCATGAGTACCATAGAAGTCTTTTCAGTTAAAATATTCATCTTGCTTGACTGTGTGTTAAAGGACGTCCTGTTTCAATTGAGATTTATTTCAATTACATGCAAATTGCACGCAGTTTGTACACAAGAAAATTTACATTTTCCACCGTGAATTTTCCAATCTTTTCTGTGAATCCTAATATTTTTTTATTCTCGTCTACTTGCCTTAGTCCGTAATGTGCAACGACTGTAGGCGACATTACGTCTCATCGATACATACGATCGAATTGCGAGTGCAATCTCTGACGAGGGTAGACAACACCCGCGACTGGTACAACCTACTGGTGCTGTAAATCATCGCATTATTGAAAAGGATATGGAACCCGCGTAATTTCTTAGTAACAAATGGAACACGTCAACCTCGATTTTGATGATATATTGCATTCATAGACGACCAAGAACGCGAGAAACACGAGAATTCAGTGGCTTATGGCAAGTTTAATAATTTTGATAACCTCACGCTTTTATGTTTTGTTTAATATTCTCGGCCCGCGTTTGTTTCACTATTCTTTTAGTAACATGATTTGGACATTTTATAAATATAATTTAATTTATTACTAGAATTACTGATATAATAAAAATAAAGCTTATGAAATGAAAACTTATAAAGCAGTACACAATACAGGAAAGAAATATGGCTTTATACATATACTTAAAAAGATTAAAAGTTTTTGTCTAAAATGTTATTAAAATTTATTTATTAATAAATAAGTGAATAAATAAATATTTGTTAATACTTATGAAAATTCTGTTTCATTAAAGGAATATCATTAAAACATAGCACTGTGAATCTATACAATTTCTATGAGATATTATGAATGACTTCTTTTGATTACTTTGACAGTTCTAGTGTTAAAATATTCGTGGCCGATAATAGATATGAAGTTTCTAAGGTAGGAATCTATATAACATTTTACAATTAAGGCAAGAATAAGATTTTGAAGTTTTCTTTCAAATACCATGTTTTATATCATTAACTATTATTAACTGAAATTAATATGGAAAAATCTCTTTCCCTCTTAATAATTCATAACACTAATTAATAAAGTTGTTGTCATAATGAAATATTCCTACATATGTTTTCACATCGCATCCTATTCTGTAATAAGATTCTTTTATCGTCCATAATTTTTATGTCAGTGTATTTTTATATACAATTATCTTGTAATTAATAGTACACAACATGTATATCTGGTGAAATCGAGCTCTATAAATATGTTCTGTACCAGACGCTTTAAATATTTATTTTCTGGAGGAAGTCATTTTTTAACTGGTTCAGAACGGAGATACATATCATATATGTTTAATAATTCGAATATTTTGCGAACGGATTAACATTTTTCAGTGATTAAGGTATCGTGTAAACTAAGATTTCAGATATTATAGATATATTTTGATACATGCACATATATACAAGAGTACGTCGTTATTTATTTCCATGACTTGTGATTTTTAAATTTGGGACTACCTTATAGTATAAAATTTAAAAACTTCTTTTGTTCATCACATTACTAAGAAAGGATAAAAATTTTGTTGAAAATTTTGGAAGAGAGCAATTTAAACAACTAAATTCTAGATGCTATAAAATTGTAAAATAAATAAAATATAAATTAAATTAAATTAAATTATTTATTATCTGTAAATTAATTCAATATTAAGAATGTAAATGCTTATATACATATATGACGTGAATCAGTTTTAATTTGATTTTTTAAAGTGTAAAATGTTTATTCAAATAATAGATAGTTTATAGAGATTCATTACAAACCAAAGATCCGAAAAAGTTTCCATTATTCTGATTTAAATAAAGAATAGTTTATCGCCGTAGTATAAACCTACAGTTTTTCGAACTTCATAAAATTGTAAGATCTAAATGGAAGAAGAAATAGTAATGAGAAAAATATTAAGAATATGCTTAGGATCCCCTTTCATAATATTAAAAAAGCAATAGAATTCAATAATATAAATTGATAGGAAAAGATTGTAGATAAATCATTACATTAAACTATTATTGTTAGTGAATTAATAAACATTTTCCCTTGTCAAGTAGCATTGTATTAATAATTATTGTCATTTTGTTATCGCTAACATATGTTTGATATTTGATCGGAAGACTGAAGATCAATCTGATTCGTTTGTCAATTTTCGAATCAGTGACTGTCAGAAAGTCCGATGCGAGATACTTCGACGAAGAAACAGCAAAACATTATTATTACCTGTCACGCGAAACATTGAATAATTTAGTTAATCGATTAAGTGCATTGTTTGCGTGCGTTCGGTCCGTGCAGGATGTTAAAACGGGGAAAGATAATAAAAAATAATACATATATACATAGCTGCGATTGAAGCTATAAAGATAACCGACGTTACTGAATGTCTTTCATTTAGAAATATTTATTGATGTTACGGATACTATGTCGATGATGTATTGTTTTTATTGATGCTAATTTTGGTCATCTGTATTCTTGTCACTACCACAAATGAATAGTTTCATAGGTTATTTAGTAGTTTTATTTATTACATCATTACGTTATAACATCTTACAATTGCAAATACTCGAATGCTACAACTTTTAAAATTTTCTGTCAGAATATTCTAATGAAATTAACCCCTAACCGAAACTCGCGATATTCATGTTTGATCCAAGCATCTGGTCGCGAATCTGACTCGCGATATTCATGTTTGGGCCAAAATCTTCATCGCGAGTCTGACTCGCTAAAGTACGGGAAGGAGTTAAAGTGCATACTTTCCTTAGAAACAAGTGATCAATAATTAAATATTAAATATGTCAATGTTTAGAAAGCATCAAATATTTCACAAACATTTCAATGATTATTTAATATAACAATAGTGAGTCTAGCTAATTTAAAAACAAGAGAAGTGATTAAATGAATGAACTTCAGTATACGAAATGAGCGATGACGAACGTGCGTTGTTACGGGATAAATGTGGCAAATGAAATATGTTACAATATAATATGTAATAAACAAATGTAATAATTAAAGTATGAATAAATCAGGAATATTTGTGTCTAATAGTAGTCAGAAGCTATCATAATATTTCTACGACTTTAATTTCAACGAGCATTAAACGACGACTTCAAAGAGTAATAAACTTAATTTTTTGTCACAGTCAATTTTGTATTGACAGAAATGGTGAACATTTCGATATGGAGTTAGATGTAGTTGTAGAAATATTATAGATGTAAATATTTCTGATTTGTTCCTACTTTGTACCGTAGTAACACATGCTCATTACCGCTCGTTTCGTATATGCTTTTTGCTCTTTATTATAATTCTTTAATACTGCTTCCAATGATACACGTTTATATGACATCTTTTTCTTATCCTGTCTTATATAATATACTGACAACGTATGGTCAGAAAAATTGAGACATCGTTTATATAAATCTAGTCTGCTATTGGGTAATCATAGATACCTATAATATTTATATCGTTATAATGGGCATAATATTCACAATGGATATCGATGAACTTCTTGAAACATTCCGTCCCATCCGACTTCGATGCTTTTTGAACATGTCATAAAGCTCCTCAATATTTTGAACAACTTTTTCCCATCCATCCATATGTAACGGGCTATGATCGCCCTTAGTTTCCGAAATATTCGCTAACAATTACCGATACCAATACAGTGTATTTCTGTTTATAGTTGCACGTGCGTGGCAACGTATGCGTCAGTATTGGTTGCGGTTGCTTGACTCCTGTTAATAAACGAGGGTCGGGTGCGCTTAACATGCACAATTGAACATACGAGGCTGCACGAAAAGTTTGTTATAATTTATAACTCAATTAAAAGAGAATAACATCAATATATTAAGTATAGGTGTAGGTTAGATTTTTCAAACTGATCACCGCGTTTTATTTCGTAAAATGATATCAATTGTTCACTTGTCTATTATATTTTAGTAATTAATTTGTTATTACTTCACGCAACCGCGACGGCCACCGCAAAGCGGCCAGATCGAAAGATCTAGTCCGAACCTAAACTCAATATTGATTATATTAATTTTTAATACGTTGACTGCCACAACACCCGTTTCGGGTGTCAGCAAAGTTTCTGGTCGGGCCACGTAACGCATATTCAGCTGTTGCTTATTTGACTACTTGCGAAGGATTGACGTAGGTATTTGAAAAGATATTCCATAATAATAAAACTGTTGAATTGTTATAAAAATAATACGAAAATGGTTTATTAAAAAATTATTTAGAATGTAAAACTCTAAAGATATCTCTATACATAATTGAGGTTGGTCGGGATAATTTGGACAATAAGTTGTTGTTTTCTTCAAATTCTTTTGTGCCTTTGTTCGGTCTATTTGACGTCTTTTATTTGTATAACATAGTTTGCATGCGCGTCTAATGCTTCTTCCAGAATCATTTTTCCGAACGGTGATATTGTGCTGACTCCGTCGAAGACAAGGATTTTTTGTATTTTCAGACAACCTTAATAATTTTGCAACTAATAATTGTCTAAATATTCTAATATTTATATCCTTCCTTGTTGCAATTTTGTAAACCGTCAAAGCATTTACAACAGAAATCCCCAGAAGGAGTCGAATGCCAAGTTTTCTGTACCATTTGATTCCTTCTCTAATTGTGGTAGCATAAAAAATCATTTGGTCGGAATAATCTATACCACACTTTCCTTCATTATATTCAACAACTGATAGTGGTTTTAATGTTGCGAACAAACGAAACGAAAGATCTTTCTTGAGACCACCACATGAGCGACTCGCATTACTAAAATATTGATGGGAGCACCTAGCAGAGAATGCTTGGTACTGCTGCACGCGTGGCCTGACGGAGATTTCTTTGAAAACACGCGTGGCAGTCAACGTGTTAATTGAATATATTATAATATATTATATAATAATATAATAATTATATATTATGATATATATATAATGTAATATATTATAATTATAATAGACATTTTTTGTCATGTTCAGTTATGTGCGGGGGCTTTAAGCTCACCCCACATTCGTTTATGAATCGACTGGTAGCTAGGAACCAAACTGATACATATGCTGCCACAGACGCAAAATTATAAGTAGAAATACAGTGTAGCAGCACTGGCAGATTTTAGCGAATGTCTTGGAAACTGAGGCCAATCACGGATTACATGTATAGGAAGAAATTGTTCAAAGTGTTGATTTCTATAACATAACGTTTTACTATTTCCTTGTTACTTAGGGTTGACTTAATGTTATTTGAGATGTTATGTCGTCTTCTTTTGTTTTAATAACTTTAGCAATCAATTAGTATATATTCTTCAGTGATTTTTTATTCTGTTTATCTTAGTTGAAACCAGATTTTTCTATAATTACATTTAATCAAATATTTTTAAAATTTCCTTCTGAATAATTACTATCTGAATAATTTTTGTATATTTATTATTATTCTCGTATTTTGAATTGTAAATCAGTAATATTAACAAAAAAGGACCCTGCCCCAATGATTCTAACCTTGACCTTAATATATATTGTCAAGGACTATTCTCCTGACCAACTTCCAGAAGATCTTAACTGTCGCTCCCTAGCATTTATCCCTCAGCTTTTACTTTAAAGAAAAACATACTTACAACGTACGCGTTGTTCGCCCGCACCACTCGCTCATAAAAATTTAGTCTACTGTTTAATCTAGTATCAATTTCATGTGCAAGCGAAAGGAGTCCGATTTTCAGACAAAAATATGTTTTCTTAAAGTTCCTCATTCGCTCGCTTCAGTCGAGTATAGGATTGATATTGGGTTGGATTAGATTTTTACGAGCGAGAAGAACGAGCGAGCAACGCGTGTGATGCTTCTTTACCATACATACGTACCTACCATGTATTTTATACAATACCATGTTTTTTTATAGATCTTTTTTGTTAATAACTTCTTGAGGAATAAGAAGCGACGACTAAATCCTTCTGGAGATTACTCAGTAGAGTGTTCTTGACAATATGTGTCAAGGTTAAAGTAAGTGGAGCTGTGTCCCCTTTTGTCAATATTTATCATGAAGTGAAACATTTATATCATATGTGTCTCCATTTTATCCGAAAACACGTAAATAACTGGAAAACTATTGATGAAACAAAAAAATGGTTGAACCAAATGTTGTACGATTTTGAGGGAGAAACTTCATATCGATATTTATTTTACCCTGTAATGACCTTGTAAAGCCTTGTAAAGCTATGGACTTCATAATCTCAAAATTGTAACATCTATCTAGACCATATCTCTTCGAGCGAGCAACTCCTACTTGCTCCTATTTCACAACATAATCTCAGATTCCTATTCATAGAATCTTTCCTTTACGCTCATTTTACTTCAATAATAGTATGAAAGAGCCGTGATAACGTATAAATTGGAACAAAAAAGCTTTTACTGCGCGTGCACATGTGTAAACTTTGTCACCCGACTGAAGAATCCCCTCGTCACTTGCCATCAAAACAAACAAAATCGCGATTATGTACGTACACGTCCCTAAATGAAACCTCTGACATTTGCCGCAGCTCAATATCTAGTAAATGTTAAAGTTTAATAATTAATTTCGGTACCAGCACGAAATAAATATTGATGTCATAATATTTCTGAGTTACATACATATACCAACATTGGTTGGTAAATTTTGTGAGTTTGTCGGAAAGACCTAACATTTTCCATATTCCGTCCTCAGGCTTTTGCAGCAACATAACATATTATATATTTCAATAATCGATGTGCATTTTCATCTTTTTGATATGTGTATATTTTATATTATATACATCTTATATATTTCTTTGATCTCAATTGATTTTTACATTAGTATATTTATTGTATTTAAATATACGAATGCAAGATCATAAGAATAAATTGAACGAAGAGAATATATACTTTTAATTAAAAAATTGTTTTATGTGTAATACATATCACACTAAGCTGTATACTATATGTGTATATCTTTTATTAAATCAATTTAGTTCCTCCACTATTTAATAGCCAAGAGGTAACATATCATATTAGGTTTTCTATTTATCGTAAAATTAATTTTCATTGTATTAAAGTAATTTGTTAAGAGCCTTTCGTTTATGAGCCATTATAGGCTAAGACTTTAATCTTAAGATTTTAATTTTAATTTCCTAAAAAATTGAAAATAACGTTCCTTCAAATATGCAAAAGTTTCATATTAGAGGCCAATATTATAGCATTACGATATTATGGAAGCTAAAATTGTACTGTGTAATATACTTCGCACTCTGGAATTCCAGTACGCGTATAACGAGGTAGAAAAAATGTAATAAAGCTGATTGACTAGCGGGAAGACGAAGATCAATGGAAGGTATTGTATGCGCCAGGAAATTTTACAACGGTATTAGAGCAGCAAATTTAATTAAAAACTTTTAATTGAAAAAATTCATACCAAATGTTGACTAATCACTGGAACAAAGTGACTGAAATGACACAATTTTTCTTGCTACAACATCGTAGTTACGTTAAAAGGATGATAAAAGTATACGAACACTTTTTATTTAATAGAAAAAATGCTGTATTGAAAAGGCAAAATGTAAATCTTTCTTGATATGAATTACGCTTAAGTTATAATTTTATCCAATTTTTATTTAAGTTAATTTTATTTAGTTTTATAAAGTTCATACTATTGTAGTAATAGACGTGTACGTAGTGAATTATTTACAAATATTAATTTAGCAATAAATATCAGCTGCTCATAAAATACTGGAATAAATTCATCGACGACAATAAATCTTATTTTCAATTGCAATGAATTAAACAATGCGAACGAAGTATTTGAAACTTTCATGTTATAAATTGTAAAATCTCTTTCTTGTAAAGATCACTAGGATTCATTATCATAGAACTAATTTAATTTATAAATAAATTCATTTTAAAATTAATCATTTTACTTGAAAAATTTGTACGATCAAAAATAGATACATAAAATAAATGAAATAGAATTAATATATATATTAAATTAATCCATATCAACGTTAACTGTAATCTATATGATTCAAATAGATGTACTAGCATATGATATATTAATAAATATTGTGGAAATAACCCATTAAAGTTACGTTATGAAACGTTTATCCGAAAATCTTCAATGGCAAAAAATGCTGTACTGAAAAAGCAAAATGTAAATTTTTTTATACGAATTACGTTTAAGTTCTAATCTTTGGTTTTGCGCAAAATTTCCAACTACAAAGTCGTTCTCCAAATGAAGTTATTAAACTGCGATAGCTTGTGCTTATGGTAATGCCGTACTTTCATTTCATGTCATTTAGTAACGAAGTACATGTATTACGAGCGCAACGTGAATATAAATCACACAACCAAAAAAAGAAGAAATATTGAATGAATTACGTTTTTCTTGAAAGATTAATGCGCCATTTATTTGGTTTTATAAAAAATTGTATATTGAACTTATATTGAAACTTAGGATGAAAATATATATAAATAGGATTTTGGGATAAGTAGGACAAATAGGATATAGATAAATAGGATTTTGCTACCTGTTGTGTCTGACTCACCATCAATTATTTTATCTTAAACTTTATTGGAACTAGTAAAGTTCTCTTCCGCTGTATTTATTCCAATGAATATTTGCAGATATCTATATGTAATGAATGAATATTTTGTTAGATTTATTAAAAAGATACAGAATTAGTGTAAGTTTTTATGTATATCATATGGCAAATAAATAACTTTCTGTAAACTATATATATCTTCTTTTTCTATTAATATTTAATGTAAATAACATTAGCGTGGTTACTAGCGACATCGTCAGGAGAGTGATGCGGAGTAGTTTTTACACTAGGAATTCCGATTCTGTTGCCTACTTGACAGGAGTTGATAGATCTGTTTACTGTCAAGGTATATACAGATGCAAACTTTGGAGATTCAGCTAAAATAACTGCTTTTTTACTTGATTGTGTGTTACTTATTATTACCCATGTGTAAGTTGGTACTGGGTTAGACTTTTCAAGAATCTCTGTGTTTTCAGTGTAATATTCTGGCCTTTTCTTGAGTTTGGGAGACACGTGTTGTGTCGTGTCAAGCCGTTATGTAGTCAAGGTCGTTTTTACAACTATTGCTTAAGAAGAGACGCCTTTGATTTGGACATATGTGGTACAACTCCTGGTCGAGATGAAAACCAGAGGCACTCACAACAACGTCAGCCTTTTAATGTCTTCTATAATATTTTTTCCCACTCTAGGGAATTCCACAAACTCTTTCTTCCTCTCCCTATATATGTCAGAGATAAGGGGACATCGGGGCCTTCCTTTTGGAATTTTTGGGAAGATCCCCAATACTTTAGTCTAGACTATTTATTATAGCTGTACTTAAATGATAAAACTTAGAAATAGTTGTTATGATTCAATCCTATTATGTTTACCCGAGATTTGTGACGGTGGGCTTGGGCTCTAGGTGATACAACTGGTCGCCGAACGTAGCCACAGTCACGGGATAAACGTTTTTACCTAACAGAGAAGTGCCAATATTGTGGGACACGTTGTATTAACAATCAAACCCCGGGCAGGAGCAATGTCAGCTCTACGCGAGTCTGCCTAGCAACGGCGGCTGGAATTTTGTTGATATCCCCGGCCAATATGCAACGAACAAACGCGATTGTAAGGAGAGTTCCATCAGTCTTTTATTCTTGCGATCACCTTGGAGAGTTTGTACATCGTCTTTACGTGCAGTATTATATCGAGCGTCACAGCAAACGTTACTTTGTGCTTTAAAATATATTCTACGTTTAACAAAGAGTTACCCCGTTGGCCGTGGATTCGTTATTGAACCTTAGAACGTCGTCACTAACATCTCGAGTGTTTAATCACCACGGTTATTTGTCAAACTTTGTAAAAATCAATATTTATACCAGTAAATATAATTGTACAACAACGATGGCTAGTCTGAATGAAGATTCGTTACACGCCCATGAACCTAACGCTAACCCGACATATATATATCTTGGATCCAACATTGTTTTTTTTTTTTTTAATTTGTGCTTTAGAATTTGTCCAGCTGGATATTTGGTAAATTTTTCTAACCTTATTGCTAAATAGCATGTGGATGGCTACCCCCAGCGGGTTACCATCTTCGAGTTTGCCTATTTTATTTCTTTAGCAAGGTCAGTGGGATGTTTACTTTTTAGTCTTTTTGTTATACGGGTTTTGCTAATTTCGGCAGCCAGTTGGTTTGGATGTGTTGCCATTCTTTTTTTGTATTTTTTTGCATATCTGCCGATTTCTTCCTTGACCATTGGTATTTGTAGGTCTTTACGTATATCCTCGTTTCTGACATACCATGGGGCGTTGACTATTGTTCTGAGTATTTTCGATTGTAGTGATTCTAGTTAGATCCAACATTGGTGACGTTAGTTCCAAAACTTCTGTGCTCAGAAATATGTATCTACCATCTTCTTTCCTGGCTTGGATTTATTTACTGCAGTAGTGGATCATACCCTGCCTCCGCAGGTGGCATGACCGCATTGCTACTAACCCTGACATTAAGATTCACTAAAAAGTATTAAAAATCACTTGTGTATGTGAGTAGTTACTAGCACGGTATCGCTCTATACCGTACGACATTTACGATTAGCAATGTAAATATATCTGGACGGCTCAGCAGCACGATGTGAATTATCTTATATTTATTTCAATAACAGTTGAAGGTCTATTTCAATGGATAGTTATGTAAGTAATTCACTGAAATGTCAATGAGATCCAATAAAAATTATGTTGCTAATATTTGCGTTTAACAGTAAATAATAATCGAGTCAACAAGTAATTAATGTTTTCCAGACATGTTCGAGAACAATGAATATCCTATTTAATAATAAACGAACATTTTGCAAAGAAACAAAACGATTACAAAAGCTTTATTTATTGCCATAATGAAATTTGTACATTGTTTATTCGACAAACTTTATTTCAAAGTTGGTATTGTATTTAAATGGACAGCGTACGGAAATTTTAGAAGTAATTAATGTAAAAATAATGTGTGTATGACATGTATTAAATCTATTGAACATTTTCTAATTCAAAATATAATTTTAATCAACTGTTCTAAGATTTACAATATTAGTAACATTAAATTTCGCCAAGAGGTCTGAAAAATTTCACGTGAAATCTTGCATTCGATTATCATAAAAATATAAAATTAAGAAATTCAGACGGAAATTTCATTTATTAAAAGAATATACTGAAAACAAATACTAATTATTTTGTACAACGAAGTAATTGTTAATTATTGTTATACGTATAAGGATGTTATATCTTAACTGAATACATGATTGTTATAATTGTACAATACATTAAAAATAAAATTATTTGTATTTATATGAATTAAACGAAAGTACTAATTATTTAAAGAATCAATCATATCTAAAGTAACGCATTATTTCATATCTATTAGAATGTGTGTATTACGCACACTTATGTTATTATTAATTTTATAATATATTCAGCACATAAATTACGAAATTAGCTCGCCTAGTTCGCGACTAAACTTTTGTGAACGTATTTCTATGACAAGTTACAAATGATAAAATACGTCGAATAAATCAGGACGTCCCCCAAATGATATTCGCGATCTCCCTCCGCTGTTGTAGCTCGCGAACTAACTCAATTCATTCAGTGCTAGAAAAATATTCTCGGTGATAGGTTATGTGTACATTTCAAGGTAAATCACGAAATATATATTCGACAATTTTTTAAAAATACTTTTGTTGTTGTATTTTCGTATTATAACTTTGTAAGCGAAAATATCATGCCAAATTTAGTTTCAATACGTTATTATTTGATTTAAAATAATGTTATATGTACTTTTTTTATGTTTTTAAGAATATTTGCTGAGCCAATCGTTCTTTTTTAAGTTATGTCAATTTGCATATTACATATAACTGACATTTGGTTTTTCCCCATTATTTATGCAGAAATTTATATAAATTATTCATTTGACGGTGACAAATCCAGGGAGCTGGTTTCCGACGCAATGAATTCTAAATTCAAGGAAACAATGTCAGATTTCGATTCAGCAATCACTTATATCTTAAATAAATTCGATAGTCAGCTGATAGTAGACATTGCAATGATAGTAGACAGTAGTTAAAATAATTCTGTTTCGATCAAAATAAACGAGACAAGAGTATTGCGTTAAAGACATAATGGATACTCCCGTAATAGAAACCAAAAATGTATTTAGAAGGAAGAGGCACTTGGAAATTTTAACGCCAACAAAATTCATCCAATAAAAATTATTAAAAGGGAAGGAAGAAAAAGAAATATGTAATAAATCAAGCTAAAAAGAGAGAAAATAAACCAATAGGGTAAAAACCAAAGACTAAGAGAAAAAAGGTTGTGAAAAATTTGAAGGATATAGAGGAAAACAATGAAAAAAAAAGAGGAATATTTCTGCATATTTTGCAATGAATTAAATATATTTCACCTCCAAGGAAGGATTGAATAATATGCATCGCATATTTAAAATAGACATATAAAAACTGCACTGGCGCCAGTTCTACAAATATTTGTGATATTTATGATAATAAGTGAACCTCATTTTTAATTGCTTCGTATTGTCCGTAATTACCCAAATAACCGACTGCAATTATTCGAAAGGCTTTCGACAGTTATGGACAGTAATGTCTCTGTTATCATGTAAAAGTTCTATGTTTTTACGATAATTTCTATAATTTGTTATTTTACCTTTTTTGTAGAAGATCTAAAGAGAAATATTTAAACACTAAAAAGTGATCATTACCTGTAATTTGGTTTTTATTTAAATTTTACATTAAATGTTCGTGTTTCTCGCATCTTCCACTACTAATATTGTAGAGAGAGGAGGTCCGTATGTATGTAGGTATATGTGTGTTCAAAATAATCTCAGAAACTATTCAACCAATTTGGATAATTCTTTGCAAATTCGTTGCAAAATACATTTCCTCCAGATGGATGCAGGTTATATTTTACTACGGTTACTCCTCAACCTGAGGACCTCAAGAAATTGAACAATGAGAAGAAATGCGACCTAATTCGAATTAATACAACTTGATTTCCAATCCATGCACGGTTACTACTACAGTATAAATGCTATATTGATTTTTATTGCAAATGACAGTGATTTTAGCATCGTGAAGCTAAATTTATGTCAGTTCTTCCGTGTTACGATAACAATGTGGCGAGTTCCAGCTATTTTTCACATTAAACCAACATATCTGAGCGTCTTTTTACTATGCTAAATAAGCGTGGCAGTTGCTGAGCGAATAGTATCAATCTGATAAGAAAACCTGCTATTGCGTATGTCGGCGTATAAAAATAAAAAAATAGTAATGTGGAAAACTCGCTTTGCTAGTGACAAGGATAATTTTTAATAATACGTTTATTTTCATATTTTACAATATTGTGATTAATACTATGAATAGAAAAAATGTAATTGTGCACCAATAATAAGTAAGATAGTAGCAGCGTAATATTAGTACCTATATCACATGCAGGAAAGCTTATGGTAACAAATTGATTTAATTTCAACCACTGTACACATAATATAATATATTCACAGCCTCTTTAAATATTAGTTAGTGAGAAGAATTTTGTAATACTTCATATTTTTTTAAATTTAAATTTAATAATAGATCAACAAATTATCGAAAAAAATATCAGAACATTTCTTCATTTCATAATATATAAAGTTCTTAGTACAACTTGCATGTTGTAACATTTGAAATATCTAAGAACAGAAATAACAAGTTGATTGTAATAATATAAATCGAACGTCGTGACATAAGCACTGGAACATATTCAAATTATTCTGTTGTTAAAATCAATGGATGTATTGAAAGCAAGTGACCTTGGTGTATTTTCAGTTGTAAACATTTTTCACTGAACGTTAAACAAGCGATATTTCTAATTAAACTACTGTGCAAAACCTAGTCTAGTGTTATGTAGTGTTATTAAAAGGTCAGAATATTTATCATTCATAAACGTTTCATGCTCGTACATACATAGAAAAAGCAATAAATCTACAATTTATGTGATTTATTCAGCAGTTTCTCCTTTACTGCAATGTTCAAACAACAGAAATAATTAAATCAGTAATTAAGACGAAAAGGAAGGGAGTATACATGTATGCTTTAGAATAAAAGATGAAATTGTATGAACGTCAAGGTTGAAAGAGAAAAAGTATGAACAAGAATCAGAGTTGCATGGAGTCACTTTATTTTACTTTATAATATATTATATTATTTGGCTTTCTTTCCTTCATTGCTTATATACTTATCATTATATTGCCAAAAATAATCAGAGAGACACTTTTCATGTCATTTTGGTTTTTATACTCACCTTTTATACTTGTATTATTTTTTTAATTGTCATAAAGGTTACAAATGTATCTTTATTTAATCTACCAAGCCTTATAGGATCTCGTCGCTTCTGTTCAGTTAATTAGTACAATTGGATCGTGTATTATACTATAATATTACTTTTTAAATCATTAATTACGTTATTAATAATACGAATTGATGAACGATCTGAATGAGTTGAATTTATTATTACTTACAATATATAATTTAAAATGATTACTATTCATGATCATTAAGGCTATTACTGTCCATGGTAATTGTATGACTATATATATATATATTTAGAGTTGTGAAATGGAATGTAACTTTTGTCAAATATTAATCATAGAAATTCAAAGAAGTCTTATTTCACAAATTTCCTGTACCTACATATAAACGATTTTCAGTGTTAAAATATTCGTATTACACATTTATACTTGTCATTTTAATAACAAATGTTTGTAATTTTTAAATAATTTGATGAAATGTAAAGTTGTTCGCTGTTAGATAATAAATATTAGTCCTAAGTTAAAGTTGTTATTGTACAAACTGCTCGCGGTATACTGTACCAGCATTTTTCTCGAAAATGGTAAGCATTCAATAAAAGTGAAAAAGGGGAAATTTTCAATGTTTTTTATGGGGAACATGATAGCGTACGCAAATTTTTTAATTTTACAATGTTTCTTAAGATATGAAGATGACATTCAGTTTTCCAAATAGAATACTTCTTGTATGTTATGAAAGCAGCTGTCAAGACGAATTTAAATATGTACAATATGGCAACCAAAGTCAGACAAGATCAGATATGAAATAAAAAAATTGAATATTTTATAATATTGTACTTAATAGTAAGTTACATTGATAAAGTTGCATATCGTATTCAATTATGCTAAAATAGCTACGAGTTAAAGGGATAACACGGAACATAAACAGTTATCATTTTCTATAAACCTCTTGAGGTTTCAAATGTTCAACAAAGAAATAAATAAATAATTATATTTTAAGTATTTTATTTAAATATTTAAATCTATATCATTTCAATTATGTAAAAGATTGATGTGAAATAGCAATTTAATATAGCAAATTTATTATATTCATTAAACTATCACAGAACTAATAATGAAGGAAATATCTGTTTTATTGTAAATAAACAATTATTTTATACTTTCAGTGCGTTGTATATAAGAATTCAATATAATATTAGCAATTATGAAAATTTAATTATAGGTATAAAAAGCAAATGAATTACAATTATAGTTACATATGTATAGCGAATCACAAAATTATTCGCACAATTTTTATTTAATCGAAGAATGAATTATATAAAGAAAACAAATGAATAATAAAACCATTCCGTTAGCATCAATTCCACCGGATATAGAGGAAATTCGCAATAAGCCAATAGCTTGAACTATGGATTTCTGTTCCTGGATGGTACATAACCATCCCAATATGCATACACGCAGCCGGTTCGTGTACCGTGCGTGACACAGCAAAATGAGATCGGCTAGTAATTGTTGACAGTGACTTCGGAACCTATTTACATTTATGGCCACTCTATACCCCGTTATTCTAACGTTATAGAGGTCCATAGGCGCACGAGTGTTGGCTTCGAATAATCATTTCGTGACGTCAGTTTCCACCGTCTATTTCGTACAATTACCCTGTCTTTACTCTTTATATTTTTTCACTGTTTATGTTTTCGTCGTTATCGTTTTGAACGATGGATTCTTGAATGGGCTCAGTGAAAATGTTAGATCATAACGGATGAAATCTCTGTTCGGACGGTTCAGACATTTTGTATCAAGATATATAATATCTCTTTACAATTGTATAATGGATAGGAACGAAATTCCATTTATTTTTGTTGTAACCAAAACCACATAATAATTAATAGAACGTTAATATTTTTTAACTTCGCACTATTCACCATTAAGCTTCTACATTTTTCCTCTAGTGATATTATGCATGTAAGTTGTACGTAATTTTGTTGCTATTATTATCGTTACTACTGCATACATAAATTTATTGTTATACAGGGTGGTTGGTAACTGGTGGTACAAGCGGAAAGGGGGTGATTCTACGCGAAAAAAGAAGTCGAAAATATAGAATAAAAATTTTTCGTTTGAGGCTTTGTTTTCGAGAAAATCGACTTTGAATTTTCGCTCGGTACGCGTGCACTTTATCACGTCTCGTTATAACGGATCTCACTGTAGATCGTTGTCTCGATTGACGTTATGTTGATAAACACTTCCAATGTGACCGAAGTGTTTTCCTACCTATTAACTTACTATCCGACTTTTATCGCTATCCACTATCAGTACCTATTAGTCTACCATCATGTCTACATACAGCAATCGGGAATATACGGACATGATACTTTCGTTAGGTGCGTGTGGCGGTAACGCATCAGCCGCAGCTGATCGTTACAGACACCGGTATCCCAATCGTCGACATCCTGACAGACGTGTTATTCAAAGAGTAGAACGAACCCTCGGCGAATATGGTTCACGCGTACCGAGCGAAAACTCAAAGTCGATTTTCTCGAAAACAAAGCCTCAAACGAAAAATTTTTATTCTATATTTTCGACTTCTTTTTTCGCGTAGAATCATCCCCTTTCCGCTTGTACCACCAGTTACCAACCACCCTGTATAATATGCGTACAGTAGCATATAAATCAAAGCAAATACGTTGTACAATTCTATGTAAAATATGAACCATAATGCACAATTCATATTTTAGAAAACAATAAAAATATTTTATTAAACAAGATACACCAAAACACATATAACATAAATTTACATATATTTTAAAAATAAATTAAATTATAGCAATAAGCCCTTATTTATTATATGTTACACAATTAACAACATGAGATTTCAATAGAATACTCAGAATAAATTTAGCTCTGCAAAATTAATGAATTAATTAATGTTTTATAAATAATTAAAAGCTCGTTTATCTATAAAAAGTAGATACATACAAATATACCCCAGATAAATTTACAATATTCAATGTATTTCCTACAAATTTTGTTAGTAATAAATTCATTAACTGGAAACAAAGTAATTCAACATAATATTTTGTATAATTTTAATATTGAAAGTATTAATTGATTTATAGACTGTTTACAGATAACTACAAACTCAATAAATATTATAAAATTTATTTGGAAATTAATATAAAATTGATTCCAATACAATATAATTTTAATATTGAAAACTAATCGTATAACTTGATCGAATAACCTATTTTTTTTATAAAGAATTGCTAACTGAATCAACATTTAAAAATAAGAAAATATATTAAAATGAAGTTTTATTATATCATGTTGTATGTACTTTGTGCTTTTCTTTACTTCGAGCTTGCACGGTTACCTGGCATAGAAATTCTTTTTGTTAAAAGCTAATTACTGTTAGGGAGCTAATTTCAGAAGTCGTGCGGTGTCTCATCGTAAACTTATTTAAAGTTTTCTACGTCGTTATTTAAGACATTTAAGGCTGAAAGAATACAGCGTCTCTGACGTTATTAACAGAGCTCGTTAGAACCGGGTTGAAATTAGTTCGATAATTTTTCTTGCAAATGTCTCAAGATTGATGTGGGTTTCATATCTTTTCGCAAGTACAAAATTGTGTTTCTACATTGAAAGAGGTCATATTAGTTAAATAGAAATGTTCTTTCGATAAAAGAAACTCGCGAAATTCGTATTTACATCAATGTAGTTTCTAACATATTCGCTAGGTGTATAATTAGTGTATATCAATTTAGGTACGAAACATAAATTAAAAATCATGAATTTGTTTAATAAGTTTCTATAATAAGTCATGTAAGATATATAATGTAATTTTATATACTTTTTCACGTAAACTTATTCCATAAGTACTATCTGCATAATTTGTAATCATCTTGATTTTCTATCCACTATGTGCTTCAATGTTTGTGTCAATAGTTATTCGATTAGCTTCGGTTTAATCGAAATCTAAGGGATGCAGTTTCTTAAAATATTAGCAGACCGTTCTCGAGTGATACTTCGCTGATCATGAACAAAAGATTACGCCCTCCTACAAAACAATAAGGCGTGTCGTTCCATTCACTAACTTACCAACGGTTAATTACTTTAACTGCTAATTATTTTAATGCACGATACGGCTTCCTGCTCTCGACAACTCGGTGCAGTAAATTAGAACGCAACTGACTCGTTCCTACACTCATTCTATTACGAATGTTCAAATAAAGTACTGAGGCCATGCGAAAAACAACTACATCGTGAAATATTATATAGTATAATTAAATAATATAATTAAATAATAATATATACTTAAATATACTTAACTAATATAATTATAATTATTAGTGTCTGTTATGGTCGTGGATGTTAGATAAGATAAATGTTCATGTAATCCACTACTTGACATCATTTGCAAAGTTATTGCCATTTTATAGATTTAGATTCATTTATTTTGCTTTATAAGCATAAAAACCATTATCTTCACATAATGGAAGTGATGATCAATGCCTTATTATTAATAGTGTGCTAGTTAATCTTTGATAATTCAAATTAATACAGGATACAATTTTAAAAAAGTTAAATAAAATTTCAAATAAAAAAATTATTTCATTTTAGCTAAGTGAGTAAAGTTTATAGTAAAGATGCAGAAACTGCATTTTTTTGGAAGTAATTTATAGAGATAGAAATCATAAGTAGAGATTTAGTAGAAGCACTTAAATAATTTAATATAAATATTAAAATATTTAAATATTATATAAATATTAAATTATATAATTCATCATATATATTTATCTAATTTTCATTGTTATTGTTTTTTTATTCTCTACTATTATAATTTTTACTGTATTGAAAGAGAATTATAACGCACGTCGAATAATGTATATTGAACATATGTATATCTGTATTTTGGATAATCGGTCCTATATATATAAAATATATTTATATTTCGTGAATTAATAATTAATGATATGTAAAATGTACATAGATAAAAATTTTTACGAAAGACAAAGTATAATATTGAAATATATTTGATTTGTATCAATTAATTCATAATGAATTATAACGAATTATCGTTGATTGGTTTAAAATATAGTATGTTACCAACATACGGATATATACACGACTGTGTCCACGAAATATAAGAGTGTAGCACGTTGCGTTTCTGTAAATAATCTAATATAGCGAAAATCCTATATTATTGATAATAATGTAAGCTGCAATAGTGTAAGCTGCGTGATTCTTGACGAATAATCGCAGATTCCAATACCATTGCGTTTCGTCATACTTATCAGTGATTAACCCACACCAAGAAGAAATTTCCTAGAGGCGGTAGTCGCTCGAACGTGCGGATCACGACGAAAGGTCAAGGTCATAAAACCTTTAGCTTTGTCCATACGGTCCGCTGATTGCTACGGAGGTGCCTTGTCGAATTAGTATAAGTAAGCACGCAAATTAACCAAAAGGTTGTCGACTTTAAGGAATCTTCTCCTCGATGACTTAACCCTACTCTTAAAGTATTTTTTACTGTGACCAATCTGTTCCTTATGTGGCTAGCTATCCGAATAGAAACTCTAGAGTTCTTTGCTTCGATGGGAACAAAATCACACACGTTCCACACTCGCCAGTTAAAACTCGCATAATCTCATCTTGTAGCAGTCGGGTATACTTGTAAATAAACTCTCCACCAGTAAAAAAAAACCTCTTTACAAGAGCAAAATTATTCTTCTATAGCGGTATTGAAGTTGGTCAAAATTGCATGTAATTAATAAATTTTTTGAGGTCATTAAAAAATGACTTTTATCGCTTTTATGAATTTTTCATGATTTTAGCAATCTACTTTTTGTTTTTAACAAACTATGTTTTTTTTTTTAATACGAACTTATACTAAATGTATTGGATATTATAATAAACTAATAATATAGAAATATACTTAACCCCAAGCAGGTACATAGATAAAAGAAGATGCATTAACAAGATTATACAAGTGATTTACGATATTCAAATTCAACAAGAATTTATTGCCTATGTGTCCATCACTTTCACACGCTCTAAAAATCCAATGGTAATGCCCTCGTAAAATACTAATATATTATCTGCAATTCCCAATCAATTTTCATTTGGTGGATAATCACGCCAATAATGACGATACCAGCTGAACAATTCGTAAATAAATTCATTCATCACGATGGTATTTACCCTCGTAATAAACTACTCAATTATAAACATAAATCTTTACAAATTGCAATGAGTGACGTTCAAACGTACTTGATCTTAGATACGGTTATACAGTGACCATGAACTTATTCGGATACTAGTTCCTTGTCTAATTCATTCTAATTGATCAAGCTCTATGAAGTCGTTTAAATACAGTCTAAGTCCTATAACTCTCTATAAAACTACATTAGATTATATTGAAGATTATGAATATATATCCATACTAATAAATATTAAGACACTTGTGGAAAATGATATGAAATCTTATTTGAAATTGTAGATTAAATAATGTAAAATATTACATAATATTTCACCAATTGTGTATAATGGGTTTCGTCGCTTATTAGTCCAAAAGAGAATGAATTATACAAAACAGTTCAAATGGGGAAATATAATCATATTAGTACATTACAGTATGTTGTTGACATACATATTAGCCAACGAGCCACCTGTATTCTGGTGGCTGAAAAATAAAAAGTTCACGAATCCTTTTTTTAAACACTCTGTTCAATTTATCATTCCCCTCCCTTGCCCCGCTTGCACAAAAGTCCACGGATTCAATATAATATAATTAATTGATTACAATAAGTCTATTCCTGATTACTGGACTGGACTTAATAACATTGATAAGTAGTACCTTCTCGCACTTTATACTGACGTATCAAATTTACTAAATGGTCAGTTGTAAATTAAAAATTATTTAATAAGAAAATCGTTATTAAAGTTTCTATATAATATAAAATTATGGAAATATTTTCTATTTTCGCCGCGTTTCTCAATCATTGTGTTAGATGATTTTTGCATTTACATTAATTTATATTTATTTATACTATTAGTTTTCGTATTTCATATCATAGCATACTAGGTCAAGAAAATATTGAACACTTAAAGAAACTTTTTACAAATATGTATTGATGAAACATTAAAAAATTTTATTAGCATTATTGTAATTACAATCGACTATGATTACATCATTAAAGTTTGAAACGAACCTGAAAATGCATATAGAAGCTACAAGATATTTAAAACAAGTAGGTATTATTTTGCAAAGGTTATGAAAGTATTTAAATAGTCAATTATTCATTAAAATAATAAGTCGCAATATTCAGTAGGATCACTTTTGACACTTATTATATGATTAAGATGGTTATCCATGCCGTAATGTTTATAGTAAATATATTGCAATTATATGCAACTATGATGATCATAAAGAATAAAATTATTGCAATTTGATTTATTTGTAACGTTGTAATTAAAATATATTTTGTACAAAATAAGTAAATGTCTGAATACCTCTGAGCGGTCATGTAAATTGACCAATTCCACTAATCACTGGACTGTAAGAAGGGTGAAGGTAAGAACGCCTTTCTCAAACAGTCGTTGAAATTTTGATGAACAACGCCAGATCCTCGAAGAGCTCGTTCTATCATGAAGATAGAAAGCGTTGTCAGTGATTTCATAAAATTACAATGACGCTTAATTCGAGAAGTTCCGTGGAAACAAAGCGAACCTACAGCGGATTACCGGTCGTCGACAGGTCACAATGAATAGTGAACACCACTAGTGACAAACAATTAATCATTCGGATTTGTATTTAAATGCAGGGGGGTAAAATAAAATTTGCAGGAAATTGTCAAGCCAATCGCGTTTTATTTAAAGTCGACCCCCAATGAGAATGACGGCCGTGGTATAATTGCAAATATATAGAAACAGTTATTCTTTTACGTTACTATTGTTTGTCTCTACTTTGAATTTGGCGAACACACACACACAAAAAGAAAAGAAATCGATTATTATTTTCTAAAAATGTTTCCGGTGAATAAAGTCAATTACTTTGGCTAAGATCTTTTCTTATCTTCCGCACTAAATGTCATTTTTTGACAACAAAATTGATGTCAACTTTTAAAATTGACATTTAACGTATATCGAGTAATTGAAAAATACTATAATACATTCGATTTGAACTTTTATGTAACGTTTGGAAAATTTTTCCGATATCAAATATCTTTTACAAATATTCTTTGATTCATATGCACTAATTATAACACAATACAGATGGAACCGCAGTGCCTCAGTTGGTAGGGACTCGAATTCGTGACTAAAGGATCCATAGTTTAAATCCTGATCGCCGGTTGATTTTTGGCACCTTTGCCACTTGATTTATTCATAGTTGTACTGCGCTTGATCCAGCGAAATTCTGATGGTTCAGAATCCACCTCAAACTGTACGTCTCTTATGTTCAACCATTCACAAAAATTCATTGTTATTTATTCTAAGTACTAAGACATTAGAGTACTAGAGATTGTTTCTAGCCACCAATAAACCTATTAGTCGATGCGACGTTAAATAAAAATAATTAAACATAATATAATTGATACCATCTCTGCTATCTTAATTTTATAAAATGCTGTGAAAAATTCAATTTAAATTCATCTTTTACGCGAAAACCACGAGATTTTCACATATCTAATAGTTTTGTCTAATCAATTACTTAATTATTAACTGTAGTTTTAGAAATTAACTCATCGAGAAAACGGCAATACATTACAAGAGAAAAATGAAATGCGTTAATACGACGCTGTCGTATTTGCTGTTCTGGTGGAAATTCCGATTTACGAATTTCCATACGACGTTCCTGGAATTCCCATTAGAAGGAACGTCGCGCGAATCGAACGCCTTATCTACCATTATCATGAGAAATACCTCTCGAATCTAGATCTGCTGTCTACTCGTGTCTCGAATATCCTGCCGGTCGTTTTCTTTTACTTTCATTCACACGCACGAACGAGGCTGACGAATCACATTTACGAACGCCTGTGACGTTCATGCAATTTTCCCATATATGTCTATAAGTTAAAACGCGAATTATGTGTTTCCTCTACTAAGATTGTTTTCCTACTGTGATTTTAAGTTTCTTAGAATAAATTGATTTCTATTTTCCAAAAACAGGAAATATCCTGATAAATATGATAAATTATTGTATTAGGAGAAATGAGAAATTTTTTGTTTCTTAATTATTTTAAACTTATTAAGGAAATTGTACTTGGATTTTTTTATTAAGTTCACAAGAAAAAATCTCATAAAGAATCATATCGTTTTACGTTAACTCTTATGTAAAATATTTACATTGTAGGTTTACTATTTCTCGATATACATACATGAGGTCTTAAGTGTCAATTGTACAAATTCATATCTAAAAATTTCATCTTTTAGGAAAGTGGTACGTGCGAGGACACGCTTCAATATTTCATACATAAAGTAAAGACCTCTTTTTATTCGAAAATTATGCAAGACTAAAATTAGTCAAGACTATTTAACTATTGGATATGTTTGTTTTATGAAATATAATAGTATAGTAATGTCAGCTATCTTTAACTGAAAGTTATTAGAAATTAAATTGGTTCTATTAATATTGCAATACATAAATAAAGTCGGACCATTTGATTTTGTGGTTTCTTTGAATTTGAAACATTACTACTAACAGAATGGTAATGTACTTAGCGAACAAATGAGAAATATTTATTAGAATACCGACCAAAATTAGTTTTGGCTTTTTTAGTATTTTGATTTGAATAAACAAATGAATATAATGATTCTGTATAACATATTTCGGAACCATATTGCTTATTCCATTGTTTTCGCTGTTCTGTTCTGTTCTGACACGTATACGTTGACATTCCGAGTGTTAAAAATTATTTTCTAGAGCTGATATTTTGTTTCTCAAGTAAGTAAATGATTTTCTTTCTGTTATATATACTATATATAATATACTATATTATATATTATCTATTAAGTGTAGTGACCAGCCCCAGTTTTGCAATTTTCTTTGTATATTATGTACGTAACAATTTAAAATATTCAACTGTCGTACAGTCGCCGATCTGTTGGCAACTACAATTAAATTAAAATATGTTTATTTAATCTTCCGTCTACCTTCCCCATAGAAAAACGACCAAAATTTCAAAGTAGAAAGAAGCAAGAGACAGAGAAGAACATGAATGCAACTTCGAAGCTACTCCTCGAAAACAACATAATCCAGAGACAATCCACTGAAGCTTTCAATGTTACAAAAATGACGAATGTGAAAGCTGGACACGAGATATTAATTATTTTACTTGTGGTATATGTAAAAATAAAATTTAAATAGAAATGTGTATTCTAATACCTAAATGTGTTTTTTAACATTATTAATCATTTAGAATGAAAAACCTACTAATTAAATAATTGGTCAGTACCGGACGACAATTTTTGGCTTCCTACAAATTACAATGTTTATGGTCTTGCAAATGATCAATTCTTGTTATTGAATTTCATAAAATTAATTTCTCTTCTTTTATTAAGTTCTATTTGTACTATAAACCGACTTTTTAAATTTTGATTTTTTGTTATTCTTGTCTAAGATATAACAAAAATACTTCGAGCGGTCAGTACTGCACGGATCTCCCCTACAAATTTTGTTTCATTAGTATGGTGAGAACCTATGTTGAAAACTTTACAGGTTATTTTAACCATAATCTTACAAAAGAATTTATTTGTTTCTTTTTCAACAAGACATTTTAAAAAATTTGAATCTAAGTAATAAATTAGTTTTGTCATTTCATGAAATAGATAATTCTAATGCGCAAAAAATACCAAGATCACATTATGCTCTATTGATAATATATGAGAAGGTAATAACAATAGCATAAATGTTATTTGTATTGACAGGAACAGTTCTAAGTTATGGGAATTGACATCAAGTATGCTATAAAATTCGGTAAAAATGAATCGTAGGACTTTACAAATAGCACAAAATAGGACAGTTTTTTTTTTATTTATTTCTTTTCATTCACAATTTGTCCAATTTGGACATTTAGTAGAATCTAAATAGGTAAGTGATGAAAAGAAAGGAAAAATTCTTCTTCTCATTTCTCATACGAGAAGAAAGAATCCATGTTTACATGCATATATTTTTATTTTTATCTGTAAAGTCATATTTACATATATGTATGTAAAACCGTATGGATTGTGTATTTATAATATCTGTTTCTTTTTTTTAATTAAAGAAGATAATTAAGAAATGTTTCATCACATTTGTAAACATTAAAAATTAAGAATTAAAATTAGTAAAATTTTTCGAAGAAAGTATACAGCGATAATATTTGTTAAATCAAGAGCTAAAATGTATAATGTACTACAACCGTCTTTATTTCTTTGATGAAGATGAAATTCCTGACAAGATTTCTTGCGACCCTATTCATAAATATTAATATGCATATCGAAAGAAAGGACAGCTGATAGGATCAGCTATCTAAGAAACAAAATATTGTATCTGTTACAAGATATGAAAATACTATCGACTGAAAGAAAGTAGGTAACTGTGATTAACGATATGACAATCGATAATTAGAAATTAAAGTTTAAAAAGTTCAGTAAGTTCGTTACTGTCTTAAGCGTTAAGAACTGTTAGTAGTTTATTATTTATTACAGTAACATACAATTGCATATACCTGGTTCTGCAATTTTTAAGTTATTCTTTAGGCTATTTTTTTATAAATATGAAAATGACCAAATTTCCATGAAATGCAGAGGATATCTCCTTTTATAAAACTAAAATCAACAAAATTATACACATTAAAAAAAATGTGTTAAAATTTAATGATTTTACCTTGACTAAAAAATTTTTTAAGGATCACAGCAATCTACAACAATTATTATATAAAAATAAATTGATTCAGACAATTTCTTCTTTGATTAAGAATATTCGTTTTAAAAAACATTCACAACATTGTTTTAAAAACAATTACATTCATTATCAATAACCCAATACAATAGTTATAAAAAATGTATTGATTCAGATAATCTTTTCTTTGATTAAAAATTTTCATCCTAATTTCCATCATCTATTTCCAAACGATATTTATTATACTTGCTCGCTTCCTTAAAACTTATAATTATATTGGAATTAATTTTATATCATGCATTTACAATCGGTATTCTTCCCAATGTTCCTACAACTTTCTATAGACAATTTCAGTCTACTTTTCTTTTTGCTTTCATTGCAGAACAAAAATCAAATTCAACTGAAATTGTCTTTACTAAATTTCTACTAAAACTTGTTACCGCTGCAATAAACCTCCAAATGTTCACATAAATCTTTTTCGATATCTATATATATCTTTTTCTATATCGATTCTCTTTTGATTTGCAATAAATACCAGCATGACAATGCGCAAACTGTCGTTCAAAAAACGATCGTGTGAACCCATAAATAGTAATGTGGTCATTCGAGCAAGCCGTGCTAAAGGAGCACGTAGAGTAAGAACAGTCTCGTGACGATTGTTTCGAAGCTAAACGGAACTTCTACCACCATTGCAAAGACCTTTGCAAGTGCAGCGTGCTTTTCGTCCTCGTAAACATTGCGGCAAGGAGCTTTCGACCGAGGTAATAAAACGATTTCGCTGCTTTTGACTGCGAAACTCCGGGAGCAGTTCAACTTCGTTGAGTCGTAAAACGTGCCCCATCACTGTAACGAGATTTTCTCTCTGCCCCTTCTCTCCTTCGAATGAGTCGTCATCTTCCACAGAAAGATCGCAGAAAGTCCATCGAATATTAAACGATCGTCGCGCAATTTCCGTTACACTTCGTCACCAGTATTTCTTGTTATCGGCTCGGAAGAAATTCACAGCGTGCGATCGAATTTTCCTAAATCTGGTTTCGCTTACTGTTATTTGTGGAAGTGATGCCTGGTTCGGAAAGAGGCTGGTTTGACATGTTTGAGATGTATAGGTTTTTGTGGAATCAAGGAGGAAGTCTGCTATATGTGAATCCTTTGATGGATTCTGTGATTTTAGGGAATGATGTTGAAGGATTCGAAAACTTGGATATGAAATTTTTTATTATTTTTAGAAAAATATTGGATCTGCGTATATGAAATATTGTTTTTTTTTTTTTTTAAATAAGATTTTTATGGGTGAAATTTCACCCCATGTGAATTTTGTTTTAATATTATCGTCCGGTAATAATACTATCGTAATGTTATTGACAAGCAATAATTTTTGCACATCTATTCAGCATAAAATAATAATAAAACATTGAATTGCGTTTGTTTAGCTTCAATAATTTTTTTATTTAATCATTTACACTAGAGGACTTCACTACGAAGGCGTTTAAAAGCCTTCAAATTCGACGGCTCCACTGCCATTATTTTATGCTTCGAGAGATATCATACCTTGGAGAATTATAAACTATAAAATACTATCGTTAAATATATTATTATATTTGTATTGATAATTAATAAAGAAAAGCAACAGAATGCGACTATAATTCTTGTTTTTACGCACATTGTTAGCCATATGTAAATACAAAATGCGGCCGAATAACGTGCCAAGCGGATAGAAGAGGATTCCTTGTCAAAAAATACGAAGGAAGTATGCAATAAAATTTTAGTTTTCGAGAAAATCGAATTTGAAAATTTGTCAACTATATTTCAACATGGCATATTCCAAATTGGATAGGAACTAAATAATTGACAAGAGGTGACTCTACATATGGAAATAAACTTTTACTCATAATAGTCTCTAAGAGTTAAAATATTATACACTTTACTAAAGTAATTTTAAAACAATAATTCGATATATTTTTTTTTGAATAATTACTTAATTCTAATATTTTATATTTATGCATAATGGTTATCATGCGGAACTCATATGTCCATTTTCTTTATTTCTTTTGTGTATGCCACATCACAAATATCATCGAATCTATCTTAAAACTTTATTTCCGGTAATTTTTTTTCAACTTTCCTCTTGGTTTATCTTCCATAAAAGAATTAGTCTTGAATTAAATAAATGAATATTGAATTACAATGTTTAAAATTTGTCAAATACATTTTATACTAAATTAATTACATTGATATGCTAAATCTGTACAGGGTGATAAAAAGAGAGTCTGATACTTGCAGCACTCACCGAGGAAAGCAAAAAATGTCTAATCAACATAGATTCCAAAACAATACTTTCGATATAAAATTAACTTCTACTATCTTTTAAACGAAAATTAAAGCTTACCTACCGATGTGTTCTTATGTATATTTGAATTTTCAAAAAAAATTTCACCAATGTAATATTAGAATGTGTATGAAAGAACGAACTATATATATATATAATATTGAAATTGAAATTTTCCAAAAATCAATGTTTTCAAAAGTTACATTGTAAACATTAAATAATTTAATACCAGCGTGTTTGGGATTTTATGTCAAGAAACTACTTTCCTAATAGAAATTGAGAAAGATTAAAGAATGTAATGATTAGATATAAATTTTTTTCAGATTAACGTATAAAGTTTTTAAATACTTTAGCAGAACTAACTATTTAAAAAGTCTTGTAACTCTTAAATTTAAATAAATAAAAGCTTGAATATCTTAAAACAATAAATGTATAAAGTTTCATAATTCTGAATTCAGGTTTGCTAACATTTTTCTATTCAAACGTTATTTTTTTAGAGCCAAAAAATCCTTGTTTATATATCTAAAAATGTATAAAAATTATATCTCTTTCCATAAACGTTTTAAGAATTTATCTAATGTTTTTTAATGTCACAATATGAATATGAATTAAAAATTATTTAAATTATCATCGATCGATTAAGAATTGTTCGAGCAATGTTTACTGACAACTTATGTTTAAAAAATCACGGTTATGTATCTCAGAAAATAAAAATGACACAATTCAATAATTGAAGCCACTCCATCCTATCCTTGGACTCCCAGTCGTTCAGTAGATCGACTATTCGCGCAAATTTAATTAACACGCGCGCAAGAAGAGGTCAGCGCGGAGACGGACGCGGATTAAGGTCAATTTTAAAGAAATTGCGAATCATCTCTCAGATTCAACGTCGCATCATCCCGTCACCTTAAGCAGCATCGTTTACCTACTCGCCAGCGATTAATACCCCAGGGGTTATCCGTTTAGTCGGAAATAGGCTTTTCTCAGCCCTCTTACATCTATGTAGTATATACACACAAACCGGCTCGTTCTAATTATTTTGCTCGCTCGCTCGCGACTAACGTGATAACGTCGCCAGACACTCGCACCTCTGACGCCTGCCACGTCCTGATACTAATGCATTAATTTATAATCATCCTATAATTTGCGGCTGCATCGTCCTAGCCACGCGTGACCTCCATTCTAAGCGCGCTACTGATCTCCGTGCATTTCAATTTCCACCTTGAATCGCGTTCGCATAACACTGTCCTCATCGTCAGCAATGCTATGTACACTTTCGTTCATAAGTATTATGCCACCCTTTGGTTGCATATCTTTTATGTATATATTATATGTATGATACAAAACATTTTGAAATTTTATTAACATTGTTATGAGACTCGACTATCACGATGAAATTCGTCAAGTTTGAAACGAATCGAAAAATGTACATATATAGAAATCACAAAATAGATTTAATGTATATATATGTACTTGTGTATATGACAAGGAAAGATAGCGTAGTATTTTTCGGTTTTTGATTCCCTTGTCTTTCATATTAAGGCTAAAATATCTTTTAAACTAATCGCTTTTAAACCGAGTACCTTAACAAATTAACAAATTGAACACACACATTAACAAATTGAAAATTATCAGGATTTTACACTCTTAAGGATCACTAGAATTGTAATAGTAAATATATTTATTGATATTGACAGGTTCCCTCTTATCGCTTTCTGGCCAAAACCTGCAATCTCGATGGATATAAATTTCATGTAAAACTTAAATTTTCCAAGTCCAAGATAATTTCAAGGTCACATTATCGTTTATATTTGAACGTATTTTATGATCAACTACTCAATGCAATAAAAAATATATATAATTGTGTGCAAAAAAAACCAATGACTGAGAATTTCGGAAGAAAGTAACCTTAAAAAAAAAATATTCTTGCCGAATATTGGTTCTTTGATACAGTTCACATTACGTTTAAGGTATTTTCTGCATCATCACCATTCGAAAAGATATTTAGGTGGCATTATTTAAGTGGTCCACCGTGTATATATGGGTCAGGCTTTTATTATAAATATTACTTAGTACACATTTGTATTATATTGTAATGTATGAATTATTTATTTTAAGATTTTATAGTGATCTTAAGATTAATTATTAATTATTAATGTTAAGTTATCTTATGATTTATAGTATTTTTATATAAGTTTCAAACTAGATAACAATTCTTAAATAATTTTTTAATTATTCTTGAGGATAACTTCACTTTCTGTACGTGTTTTAATACTTATAAAGGAGAGGGTGTATATGTATATGTGTATGTACTTTGAAACCGAAATCCTCGGATGTGAGAGAGAGGATGTGAGATTGCATTAGGCGCGGTTTCGTCGCACGTCAACTCTGCCAGCTATACTGGTTGCGGGCTTTCGGTCAACGCCTGTTCGCATTATTTTGTTAGATACTCTGCGGTGTTGTTTTAACGGGCAATGTTTTGTGAAGAAAAGGGAGAGTTTAATTTACTGTCCTCGAAAGGTGTCTCCGGGTGGTTGAAGATACAAGAAACAGCACAACACAGGGTATATTTATTTCTGTACGCTGTGGGTATAATTAGCATTTTTCTTATTAAGGCTGACCATTTTGAAATCTGTGATTTAATCGTAATGAAATAAGTTTTAACAGGAAGATTTTCCTCGATTAAACGGACATTTCAAGATTCAGGATAAATTCAGGGTCAGAATAGTAAGTCGTTAAACTCTTCTTAACATCAACTACAACAATATGAAGTTAAAATACGTAGTGTCGTTTAAAAAAGTCAAGGCGGACTTGAGTTCTTATTGAAAACACAAGTTTTTGAAATTTTCTTATATTGGAATTTGTACTCGAAAATCCGTGGTGCAGTACGCCCGATATAACTTATGGCAATATTTGCTTCTTTATATTATATCTTTCATCATCTACTAAACGATAATAAGTTTTTAATTAATACAGTATGCAGTTTACTGCCTTTATGTTCCACAAACATTATACAAAAGGAAAAAAATAAAACTGTTTTTAATTTTATGAAATAAAATAAAATCCTCACCAAATTTAAATTATAAAAAATTACAGCACCACTATTATTACACACAAGTACTTTTAAATATACTTACTAATTTTCAATATAAAAATTCATAACTAAACTGCTCAATTTATTTGCTTATTTTAATTTTTAATAACATCTAAAAACGTATTCTTATATTTTTCAATCTAAAGTATAAGGTTCTAAAAAAAAATTCATTGCTTCCCTTCACAACACTCTGATCTCGACAAATATTTCATTCTTATTAAAACTATGTATATTTGTATAATAAAAATTTAATATGTACTAAATTGCTGTCCCAGTGCAGTTTACTTCCCTTACTTTCTTTTATTCAAACAAAGAATATTTCTTTTGCCTTCCTAGGCGGCTGGAAGCAGTGTAATTTTTTAGTTTTCCGCTTTAACATTTTGCTCTCTCTGTATCGTGTATCATTTACCAGATAACAGAAAATTAATAGAATGCTCCGAATAATTTCTCATGAAGATCCAATAAAATTTCATTAGGTACTTTAGAATCTGTCTATATGTCCCTTCGTTTATCACAATCTCGCTACTTTCACTGCTGATATTTTATCTAAATTTATGGGTCCATTTTCGCGAAAGCCTCACACTATAATAAAATAATGATGCATACATCGTATTTCGAAATAAAATTTAGCTTTATTCGAAATTTTCTATTGCCTATTTCTAGAGTTGATGAACTTGTTTAGTATTATTTAATCATATACTATTTATAGATTTCGTTAGATTGATGATTATTAACAGTTTTATATTTAATATGTTCAATATTTTGACTTCATTATTTTCACAATATATAGTTTTATATATAGAATATACATTTTTATATGTGCAAGTATAATTAAATTGCGCATATGTTTATGCAAATTTACAGTTTTATGAATATAACTAAAGAAGTACAATCCAAATAGGAAATTTCCCTCTAAGTTTCACTCTAAAAGTATTACAATGAGTACTTGGTTTGGATATTTTGTACATTTTTGTATATTTAAATTTTCTATCAAGACACAGGTGTCCACAATATATTTTTAATATTTTAATATCTTTGACACTTATTTTTACTATAAAACTTGATACATTAATATATGCCTAAGTCTGTATATTTACGAATAGTTACTTGACGTTTGGTTGAGTTCATATTAATGCAAACAGTTGTATGATGCTATATCATATAAAATGAAATTAAACAACAATGTGCTATAATTTTCCATGAAAATAAAAATTCAGATAAACAATTTTGATTAATTTTAATATTTTTATATTTAATGTCTTTATATTTCTCCACTTGTACACTTTTATAAGTAAAATGATAATGATGAAATCTATTTTAATTCATAAGACATTCTTGTGAGAATCTTAAAATATTCATGATCTTATTAAACTAAGTGCTTAGCAAGAAGTAACTCAAACTATTTTAATATTGAAAGATACACTATCACAAATATGTTACTATTAGGTTATATCTTAATATTAATTTCTCTTATATAAAAGATACTGTAAAAAATTTATTCGAGCACTATTCTTATAAAAAATTTTGAGATCAAACTAATTTGTCCTAAAAATCATAAAAGTCAATTATAATTCTAACTGATAATGAGCTTTTATACGCGATTGTGATTCTAGATAGCGGGTTTAAATTTATACACAATAAAGTTTTTATAAATACGGCTAAAGAATCATAGGGATTTGTTTCATCGACTAAATTCCATTAAATGTTATAATGAATGGTTCACTTTGGATATTTTATATATGTACTTTTTATATTTTATATATATTTTCATATATTGCGTATTATGTCCATTCCGTACATTTCTGACGTTTAAAATTCACATAGATACATAAAAATTTGTAGTCTCCATTAAAGTAATTGATGCTACTGTAAATGATCAATTTGGAAAAACTTTGGAACTATCACAATCGCTAACAATTTATCTTAATATTTCTGATTAATTCTTTTTTACCACACCGCGGTATAGTTTAATGGAGAAATGTACGATTGAGTTAATTTTCTTGGCGTTGGTTCGTTTGTCTATTCCATCAGTGAATTCGTAAAAGGGAACGTCCAACAATAAAATCATGTGAAATCCTTTATTTGCTCATCACGAAGCTCGCCGACAATTACGTTATCAAATGAAAGGAATCATTACTCTCCTTATGAAGTACCTCCTTACTCTATGGTGAATTAGCTTTTGCAGATCATCCGTCATTAATAAGTAATCTCCCTTAGTTCGGCCACAAACTAGTCTACCGATTAGCGACGTTGCTACCGTTCACGTTAATTAGGTGACACTTTTTATCTCGCCCTCGACCATCGTCAACCTTCAATTAATTTCAACACTAATCGCTCCGTTGGCAAGTACATCCTGCTTGACTGTCGTGCCAGTACAAACCAGTAACCTTCGATAGCGTTATTTAATTATTTATTTCATGCAAACGAATTTGATTTTATAGTACTATATTATGTTGTCGTTTCTCAAGTAAAACTTCAACTTCACGTACTATCTTTTACTTTCAATTGAAGTCATAGTGTGAGTGTTCTACAGTTTGGGAAAGATTGGTTTGTTTCAAAAATTTTAGCATATCTAATATTTCAATAAAAGTTCTTCTTCGAGTTATCTTTTATGGAGAAGAAACTAATGTTACAGTCGTATGTCTATGAGCATCACAATATGCTTATGTACGTGATCAAATAAAAATCGATAGCGAGTGTCAGTAGTGATATTACGAAAGTATAATCGTTACCTCAATCAAGCGCCCGTCTCTTTGCTCCTTCACTGGAATAATAATTAAACTTAATTCTGTAAATCTTCTTGTAAGTAGTTATGAGTAATCGAATTAGGTGGTTGTGGAAAACACTGCCTATATGTAATCATATTCCACTGATTAGGAAACGATTCGCATTTTCGGAAGGTTCTAACTCGATTATGAATCGCGATATCATGAGCAGATTCACACATGCGGCCATCTTATGCTTCGAATTCGGGCTAATGCTTCATACACGTTTCTCTTTTTCTCTCGTGAAACTTGTAATTATATAAAATACTACGTCTTCCTATAGAATTCTTTTATTGTTAATAATTACTTATTACTAGCAAAGGAATCAAATTTTTTTTTAAATAGCATGGGGCGTTTGTAAATGTTTAAAGAGAGATCATTTATCTAATAATGATATTTATCTAAAAAATGTTTACATAGTATCTTTTTTGTTTATGATCTTCAGATTTAACGTCTACCTATCAAACTTTAGTATTTATATTGTTAAGCATCATGTTATCGCAAAATTAAATACTACATATCCTTACTGGAACTTACTTCAACGGACAACATTGAATTTTAACTTTGATTTTAAATGTAAAACTTTAATTTTCATTTCTAGACTACTTCATTACTAGTTTTTCATCCTCAGTTAAAAGAATTAAAAGATACTGTTTCTAGTTTAATAATATTGTTCAACAGGTATTTAATTTCGCAATCTTCAATAGGAGATTCTTGTAAACTTTTGTCAGTGCTAATGTTTGTGGATGCCTCGTCTGCCACTGGGCATAACGAAACCGCCAAACACGAGCAGCCGTTAACTAGCCGTTAACTATTGCCGCCGCCACGTGTTTTGCCAAACCTTTTCGCTTTTTCGCAAAATTCATTTTTTCGGAAACTGTGGGGTTTAAGAAAAAACGGGTTGCAGATTCGTGTTTAGCTCACAAAAGTCTACAAGAATCACCTAATGAAGGTTGCAAAATCGGGAAAAAATAAAAATTTGTTGAACAGTATAATAATACAGATACATGTATATCAGATCACTTTTAATTTTATAAAACATGAAACACAAAAACGTTACAAATTGTAGAGCTGATTAATTATGAACTTAAATAATGAATTAAAATATTATTTACCTTTGGCAAGAAACTAAAACGAATCCTAACACCCGTTACAAAGGCAATACAAAAAAACTAACGAATGTGAATCATTATGAGAGGAAATAGTTAACTTCGATAATTTGCGGAAGTAATATGTGATTTCAAACTAACAGTTGTACATCAATTAATATGTCATCTTCTCATATGATCGTACGACGATATCTCTTCGTTCAATTAACGTGTAATTACAGTGGAACGTTGATTATCCAGATACCGATTAGGACGCCGCGTCGCGTTGAGCCGCTGACTCCTGATTATCCGACCATGTGATCAGAAATTCTTGAACGTAGAATATATGTATGTATAAGTTGTTATATATGAATTATCGAACAGACAGCATATCGCCATCAATTTGCCTGTCTAAGCTACTCTCCTATTTTCCACAGTCCAAGTTCTCATACATAAATTCTTTTGTGTAAAAATTGTTCAATTAAGATATACTGATTCTTAACCCCTTGGCCTACAAGCTATCTGCTGATCGAGGGAGCCATAGTAAGCAAGAAGTTCGGTCGCATCTCGTGCCATTCATCTGTTCAGCCGTGTGCCCGAATTGGCGCAAAATGTATATTTCTTATGACATGTATATTTAGGGGCTACAAAAGGAATTGTGAAATAATAAACAACGTTTGAGAACAAATAGTATTTTCAAGACGTCTAGGGCGGAATCATGATCAATTGGTCAGTTAACAAAAACAATTTATCATTTCAAAATGGATAATGAATCACTAGCAATTTGTAAATTACCACGAGTCAGACTCGTGGGTTCCGTTCATGCCACAAATTCTTTACCACGAATCAGACTCGTGGGTTCCGTTTATGACAAATTCTTTACCACGAGTCTGACTCGTGGTTTTCGCTTATGGCACAAATCCCTTACCACGGGTCTCACTCGTGGTTATAGGCCAAGGGGTTAATAAATTTCATTGTGACAATATGTCTCAAAGTATGTCTCAAATTACAAAAATTACAATACATTTTAATCTACAAAGTAAGAGACAAGAAAAGAATGTATTTTCAAGTTTTTTTACTGTAAAAGATTAAATTTATTTTATTGCGAAAGGAAATTATACGAAGCATAATTAACCTTACATAAAAATCTTGTAACACATAGTCAAAATGATTAGAGTATGCGTAAAATACATCTGTAAATAAGAAATTCTGTAAACTTTAAATACAATATTTGGCAAATGGAATTTCGACTATTACATTGAAAATGGCAACGATTTCACCGATTTCAATGACCTTGAAATATATCGTCAATATTATGCACACCTGTTTCCTATACATATAATAGCCATTCGGCTTTAGTTTTCAAATTATGAAGCAATTTATGTTTAATATTACCCATATTATTTAACATTTTATTTTATAAATATTTTTCTATAAATAAGTTATCAATGACGATAGATATAATTGTTACACTCTTGAGCAATTGAAAATTAGAATAAAATGCCACATCTCGTATATTAATCGATTCATCGAAAATTGTTTCAGGCTAACATTGTTAAGCGCTTAATGGTGGCCTGATATTACTCTGGCTCAACCTATAAGCTATTGATTTTTCTTATATTTATACAATATTAAAAATAGTTATCTCTCTCGTGAATGAGTTAAGTTTAGGTTTGAATATATAAAAATGCGGCTGCCTATACCAGAATGAAATGTAATCGTAACTTGAATTTAATTGAAGTTTTTTGCGAATATTTTGCAAAGACCAAGCGACAGTTATATGTATAGAAAGAAGTTGTTCAGAATGCTGATGTTGATAACATATTTCAGGATCATTGAAATCGGTGAAGTCGCCACTCTTCCTAATAATTATCGACATTTCATAAGAGGTTATAAAAAAATAGGATTCGTACATTGCTGTTTGGCATTGATAATGTAAATTTTATAGGAAAGGCTTAATAAAATTTACATTTTTGAAAATACTAAGTAGGTACAGGCCCTATTAATATAACTGCCCCCTGAAACAAAACGAATGGAATCATAAATATGCTGTTTTACACGATAAAATTAGGAACATAATATAGATCCTTTATTCGGTAAAAGCAAATTTGAAGTTTTGAGTTGTGCCACTATTAATGCCAAGCAGCGACATGTATCATTAATCTTTCAAAAATGATTTACTGTGACCAGAAGGAAAATTGTACGAGGTTGAGATATTACTGAGACAAACTAAGAAAAGAAAGCGTGTTTAAATTCTTCTGAAAAAACTAGATAACAGAATATAAATGTATTAAAATAGGATGTAACAAAATACACATTTACATAAAGTTACAAGGAATTAACAATCTCGATAAAGAATGAAAAGCGATAAACTTATAGTCACACGATATTCTATATTTTTTTTGTACATTGATTATCAAATACTTACACACAGAAGCCGAGGCTGATATCGTTTGCCAATATTCAATGCAACATCAAAATCACTCCGCGTCGAAAAAATTTTTCTGCGTTCGAATGACTCTCGATAGCTTGACTATTTGTCATAAATAGTAACAAAAACGTCGTGTTCGTGATAAAATAAAACGAAAGAAAAACTCGTCTCCCGTTAGTGCCATCTTGTATATTCTGGTAACAGTATTCGTGCAAAACGACATTTCAACATTTCAGTACGTTATCTCTGAAAAGTCAGGCAGAGACGGATTCGATCGATAAGAGCGCATGACAGAACGATATAGTTTATCGTACCGTTTTTTATTATCAGACCCGTGAGTATTATTATTCCAATGCTCGTTGACTATGAGATTTATATGCGTATGCCGTAGGTCACGAACCAATTCGATCATATATTATGAAAATACACAGGGAGGACTTTGAATTCTTCGCATTCTAGGAAACATAGAATACTGCCCCGTTCTTTTTTTTCTTTTTTTTTTAAAGACAATCCACCTACACAGAAGCATTATAAAGTAGAACATTTTTCTTCCGGTACTTTAATACTGATTTAGTATGAGATGTTTTTGTATAGTTCAATTATGAATGAACAAGACATACAAATTTAGAAATGTAAAATATGAAATAGTTAAAGTTATTAATCACTGCATCTTTTAAATCGTTTTAGATTCCATTGCGTTTTTTTTTTTTATTATAGTTTATTAAATTTTTGTTATTAACAATTTTTTATTTTGGGAAAGCTATAAAAAAGTCCTTGATATGTGTCGTTTTTCATTCTAAATGTACGCTAGAAGTTTCCTTAAGTATTCAAAGTGTTTTTGGTTATTACTTTTAATGAGAGTGAGATTGGAACAAATTAAAATAATATAAAATAAGACTGCAGATTTTTATGTAAATTTATGTTTTTCTGAGCATAATTAAAGAAATATAACTTAAGCTGAGATTTTTTTCGCTTACTAAATATTATAACGACCTACGTATTATAATTTGTATATATTATACACATATATTGTATATATTTATAATTTGCATACATTATACATTTTTGTATATTAAGTGCATTCTGTACAATTGAAATTTTTTAATTTCCATAATTTTCTAATTTTTTAATTGTTTAGTGAGTTATTTGGTGTAAATAGATGTTTTATAAAAATTCAGAATTGTGAAATATGAAATGGGAAAAGTTATTAATAAAGTTAAGAGTAGACTATGGATTTTTATGTAAATGCATATTTTTGTAAACTTAACTAAGGAAATAGAACCTAAATTGAGCTTTCTTTCAACTGCCAAATACTATAACGAATACTGTAACCTGTATACATCCTATGAAGCCTACAGGAGAAGAATTTGAAATATGTATAAGTCACGTTTTGAAATAAACAATTTTATTTGCACATTTCAACTAAAACAATAATTTAGAAATAAGCAAGATACATTAAACTTTTAAAATTTTTCTTTATCCTCCTAAACATTCCAAAAGTATCGATTGTTTTAATATCAGAAATATGGTTGGTTCTTTTGCAAAAGATCGTGTATTTTTCAACTATTCTTAAATTTCTTAAATTTTTTACTTTCTTAAATTTGACATATTATTCTCCTTTTTAACTACTGAATTACGTTAAAATCAGAAAAATCGTAAGAATGGACTTGTTCCATTTTGTTCTGTAATACATTTTTATACATATACATATTTTTGCATATTGCAATTAGTATATAAACATTGACAGTCCAATTATAAGATATAAACTATATATAACAATAGTCATATATTGTTATTTATCTGAAAAAAGAGGAAAATGCAATAATTGTTAAGATGTTTGAACACTGACTAGATTAAGAAAATGATTGGCGATGGATATCAACTTTTTTAAGATTGCCATAGAACTATATTTTTGTTATCTTTGCAATAAGGGAAAATTATAATATATTCTGTAGATAATCTAAAGATACACATACTTACTACAGAATTTTAAGATCAGAATTTTAAGAAATGTTAAAATCAGAGAACTTTATACCTAACGTGACTCCTGAGAGCATATACATCATATGAAAATAAGGTAATATTTTGTCAGATACTCTTGATATTTGTTGGTACCTTACTGTAAGGGGAATTTAATTTTATAGGTCAATAGTTTACTAATGGTTGCTTTGGAATAGAAATGATGATGTCTAAAATATGCCTTTTTGATATTTATATGTAGATTTTATATTGTTACGATCAATTTTACATAATATTGAAACATTTCTTAATAAATATTAACTCTTGAAAGCTTTATTCAAAGTTAAACAATTTTTAGTATAAATGTAGATTATATTTATCAAGATATGTACTGTTTTATATAATAAATTTAATTAAAAATACTTAAATAGCTAATTTCGTAATTTATAAAAATGTTTGGAACAATATTTCGAATTATATGGCATTAAAAAGTATTACAATATTTTCACCAAGTTTTAAAGAAATGTAGAGGTTTATGTGTAAAGGATGGTTGGTCGATGAGGTTTAAATCAGATAATGTTCGCAATGAAGCTCGTACTAACCGATTCGCTAAGACAGTGTATAAGTCGTAAAATAGGATCGCTAATGACTCGTTAATTAGATCGCTGATAATTCGTTGATAACTGGTTGATAACTGATCGACAACTGACTGTAACTCACTTCCTTGCGATCGCGTCCGCTTATTTATACTACTCGGAGGAGAATCGGAAAATTCAAATTCGTCTTTGTTCGGCGGTTGCACGTAGCGGCGACATTGTTTTGCCCGGAGTTTATTATTTATTCTTACATTACGTGTATCCTAACGATCTTGATACTCCGAGGCAAAGCAACAGCATGATTTGAATTGACCTCTAACTCATGTGCCCTTACAGAAATATACTTGAATTATACTTTTTTTGGAATATTCTATATATTCGAAGAATTATACTAAAATAACATATATTTGTATGATATCATCGTAGAATTTCGATTTTTATATAAATTAAGTATTCGATGAGATCATTATGAAAAATTCTTTTCGCTATTCTCACACGTAGCCTTTTTCTCAATATGATTATTTTCCATTCTTTGTTCAGCTTGCATTTAAAAACTTTTTATATATACATATCTTTTAATTATAGTGGAATTTCGATTATCAAAACATCGATTAATGGACCACTGATTAATCGAAAAATTAGAGATATGTAGTGCCTTGTAACAAAAATTGGAAAACGAGAATAGAAGCTGAAAGATATTATGGCATTTTTATCCGATACCTTTTACTCCTGCTTAATATTACATAATATCTATAAAATATTACGAAATAGATAATATTTCCTTATATGAAAACAAAGTTATTTGATTATAAGGAAAATGTTGCTTTTTCGAACAGCGTGTATTATAATCAATTCCAATAACTCCTTGAGGCATAGGATTTTAAAACCAAAAAAGACTAATTGTACAGAAATTTTATTTAAGATTAATACCGCTCTAGGTGAATTATGAACACTGACCGAATTAGTATATACATATTTTTTGTATTAGTCAGATTTATCACAAAACGAAGTCGTATTTACTAAAAGCCGCTGTGCATATATAAGTATTAAAAAGGCGAGATACTTTTTATCTCACTATGTTCCAAAGAGATAACTAACCTTCTACTATATTTTCCAATACTTATACCAACGAACTTCTTAGAATTTGAGACTCCTACAAAAACCAACATTTTTATATCACAAAAGATTTTTAATTGATTACATACCTTCATATTTCAAATGCGAAAGTGTTACGTTTACATAATTCGATTAACTGCAAACCTCACTCAATAAATACAAACCTAGCTACTTATTACAGAATTCAATCATCCAATTGACACTTGCTCAATAATCGCTGATCCCTTTCCATCGTCGCTTATGGACATGCGTGTAAATCAGTATCGGAATTAATCACGATCCAAAGTCGATTTTTACGACGCGACCTTATAACAAGCACGAATTTATCAATTTTCTGCTTTGGGTCTCGGTCTGAAAAAATACAGTAAGTAAACAAATTATTATGAACACGAAGGACGAAGATATTACATATTTTGCATGTTCAGTAATATTATGATTTCGATAATAGTGAGATGTACAAAATATATTCTTCTTCATGTATTTAATGTACATACGTACATATATCAGACTTTGTATACGCTTTCTTTATAACGATGGTTTATTCTTAACTATCCTTTTTCACTAGTTTGTAAACTGAAAAAGTAAGTTTAAGCTTTGTGAAATTTAATATTATTGTCTGGAGTTAGGATTTAAAAAAAAATTGAATATTTGTTGTTTACTACGTAAAATTTTCATATTATCACGAATTTGTATTTTTTATGTCAATAAGATATTTTCTTTTTAAAATGAAGTCAGAACAGTTAAGGACCAGAGCGACGATAAGTATTAGGACCCCTGGATAGTGTAGTAACATCAATAACGAGTAAACCTAAATAATTATTAGGACACTATCAAAATCTTTAAGAGTCATTATTGGGTTTCAAATCTGATTATATTCGATAATTTAATAATATTTTTATGAATTTGCTATAATAAAATCATTTTCTCATCCCATTAGTGCATTTGTTGTCATACATTTTCATGCACGTCGAAAATGATTTTATAACTCAATTCTACATTTTATCATATAATATTGCTGATACATATAACACACATGGTATATTGAGAAGAAGTTTCATTATAGAGTATCACCCTTTGTCTTTCCTCGTTTTGTATACAATAACTTGTACAAAATTAAAGATAAAACACCATTAAAACTAATCACTTTCCTCCATTTCTTCTCAATACTTTTTTACTATTCACAGAAATATGCATCTCCATTAAAAGAATTAATGCAATTCTGAAACAAACTGGACTTGTAAAAAAAATATAACTCTGTAAATGTATTACTCTTGAAATCATTTGTTGCATCGAGCAGTCTGTATATTCTTTGGAAATTGTAAAGATTTTAAATATAATTGTCATATGTTATTAAAAATGTAATAATATGTTTTATAATAAAAAAACGTCTCATTTAAAGTGTATCTTTAATTTTATTTGTAATTAGACTTCAAATAAGTAGTAATTTCGAAGTATTCGTAATAATTTGATCACCCATTATCGTTTATCCTCGATCGTACTATTCCATCTCGTTGCCACGAGGCACGCTAAAAGCAAAATGGAAGGCAATTGAGGAGAAAGCGACGGGAGAAAAAGATTTCGAAGATAGCGAATAATAAAGATAGAAAGAAAAGGGAAAAAGCTTCTGGGTGGCTATGATTGAACCGAATCGTCTTCTGTGTTTAAAAGTAACTTTAATTTCTTCGACCGCGACAATTTGTACGATTTAAATTTGCGTTCGTAGTTGCTCTGCCATCTTCCTTTTCACTTCTCTCAACTAGTATTTTCAATTATACACAACTTTGCGACATGCTGAGACAACCAATTAGCTTGACAAAGATTTCTTAATCTTTGAAGTTATGGTGACCGCCTGCTTTAATTATCTTCGTCCTAAGTGTTGTGGCTGCGCTCTTTTCTTTCTGCATCAGTCATCCTAATCTCAATAGTTCGTTTGTGGCCGAAAATTAACTGGTATCAAATAGTGTTATAGCTGTGCTGTATAATATTTGTAACGAGATTGTGTTTCGTTTCAATTCTTGGAGAAAGGGTATCTTCTTTTGTAATATACAATTTCCTTATCGTAAGGAAAATTAGTTGAAATGAAATATATTTGGAAAGTAATTTTGGTTTCAATTGCTGTAGAATCTATGCGATGATTTAGAAGCGCAATGTTTAGTTAACTTACCTACGAATGTAAAAATTTGCAAAGAATAGTTTTAAAAATCTAAAATTCTTAATTTTCTATATACGTAATTGTATTAACCCATTAAAATAATATTAGTATTTAAGATAATGTTATTAAGATGTTTAATAATATTATCTTAGAAGTTTTGATTTTAGAGGCAACTTTCTGTTATTTTCAATAAAAGAAATGAAACGGGATACGCTAATAATTGCTTTACATCTAACCAATATCAATGAAGAAATTTCATCTATTACATTAATTCAAAATTCTCCGAACTACTTATGTATAAACATGCATCGACGTGTATATTGCTGTTGCTCTGAGCACTTATTCGCAAGGAACTTCTTTTTCTATATATAATTATACGCTTATATTTCAAGTGGCTCTCTTCCAGCTGATAATCTTGCCGTGTCAGCCGCGTATTTCAATTCCATGTTGCATTTCTCCCAGCAAAAATTAAAACCTCTTAACTCCTGTACCGTTAAGGTGGAAGATAATTACGAGTGGGACACCAAAAGGAAAAGGAAAAATCGAGATGTCGCGCAACTTGGTGTAGCGGTAATCCAACATACGTAAATTATTTACATTACTTTTATTAAAAATATATATTAATCTATCTTCAAAGAACAAGTCCATACGCTGTATAACAAATTGTCATAGTAAACTCATTTATCACTCATAACATCTTGTTTCTCTACCGAACTGTGTGTATTCTTTGTGATGAATGAGTATTTTACGTTATTCATTTATAGCTTTTTTATTTATTTTAAACTTTTTAGAAAATTTTAGAGAATTTTAGACTTTTTTTATCTAATTATTGATATGATATGAAACATGCAAAGAAACAAATTGTATACATAAAATTTGTGGAATGTTCTTAATTGCGCTATTAGTTACCTATGTGTCTATTTATTTTATGTCATATTCAGTTTATTTATTGACTTCTATCTTTATTAAATTTTATATCTAGACTTTATTGAAATACTACTATTTAAATTTGTTATTGGTATTACTTGTTATCATTATGTTACATCATCTTTCACTGTTAAAATGATTACTTCGAATTCACTCGTAATTAAGTCATGAATATTTAGACTTTACAAAATTACGAACGATTATTTGTTATAATCCTTATATCTGTCAAATTGCAAAAACGTTTTTATGAAAACCAATAAATAATAAAAAATAAGCAAATATACAAATATGAAATATTAATTGTAACGCAGATTATAAAATTACAGCGAATTTTACTTTATCTTTTACTCAATTTTAGTTTAGTAACTTTCTTTATGGAAAATTTATTACAATATCATTATAGAAGACAAGAATATTATAAAATTATGTATGTTTATGCCTCAATACCTGTCCTTTGCCAAATTTCATATTTATAATTATCATCTACTTAATAAACATCTTTAAATCCAGATATTTGTTAATATTTTATTTTATCTTTTGCATCTTATTTTTTGGTTCATTAACTGTTAATGTGAAGGGACTTGGAGCTTTATTGGAATTTGGATGCTTTATTTCCGATTGTGTGTGTTGATAATGTAATTCTAGCCTGCAAGAAGCGACCAATGAAGGAATTATGTTGTCTAAACTTTCTTTTCAAGTTACAAAAATTTTGCCGACAGTGATTAATTGCTCTTGAGTAGACATCCGGAAGAGTGTGTCTAATAAGGTAGCACATTATGGAGCTCATGATTGAAATATTTAAAAAAGATTCCAATCATGCTTTTATTGAAAGTGATGCAATTAAAAATATAATCTATAATAAAACACGTTAAATTTAGCATCATTTGAAATAATTAGAAAAGAGAAATTATATTTTTATTAGATCTGATTTTTAATGATCTTTTTATGATTTTTTAAATATCATTAAAACTCATTTAACGACCATTATATGTTAGTAATTGCAATGATATCTTTATAATACAAGTTTATGATAAAATTCTTCATTTGCATTAAAATAGCAATGCAATGTAAAATGTAATAAAAGTTTCTTATAAAGATTAGAATTAAATATTCAAATTTTATATAGGTTCGAATATAAAGCCTTATCTAGCATAGTAAAGTACACCACAAAATAGAGTGAAGTAAATAATAAAATACTTTTATTCTTGACTACCATGTTTCAAAATAGTAATTATATTATACATATTCGCAATACATTAAATGAACGTGATACAAAATAACGGAAATATGTACCAAATATTTATTCTTTCATTACATAACAGAATCTAAACGCAGGGTCAAATAGACGAGAGTGTGGGTATGTTCCCGTTAATATAAAATTTTTGTTTGAAACATTTTTTCGTATCATTCATACTTTTCGGGATACATATATATAGACTTTTCTAAATTTATAGATGAAAATCTTTTAGATAAATTTTTTTTCAGAATAATATACATTTAAAGTTCGTATAAAATAAGTATTAAATTCGTTTAATTGCAAACATTTTTCATCTTTTTGTTTAAGACCACACCATCAATTTAGTCGCTATAAATTTAGACTATATTTCATAGAAGACTCATTTCCCGCACAATTCCGCCCTGCTGTCGAATTTCTCACCGCAGTTCCATTTCATCATCATCTTACACAATTCTGATGAATAATAACACAAAGGAAAATTATCTTCTACACTCGAGGAACTTTGTTTCTAATCAATCTCACGTCGCCGTCAAGATCCCTTTGCCGCTACAAAATACTTTCTGCTCTAAATCTCTTGGTTTTCAGCTTCGCTCATCAAAACAGTACTGCTTGGTTAACTGGCCGTAAGATTTATGGCGAAAAGTTTTTTAAAGCAACACATCTGCTTCCCTAAATTTATTACGCTTAAGTTATAAGCGACGATTATTGGAAGAATGATTGCAAGGTCATAGCAGTGTTGAACTTTAACAGGGAGATATATTAAAAAATATGCTTCTAAATATATAATTTCATGTAAACAAACAGTTTCCTCGCCATGAGAGAAAAAATAGAAAGATGTCTCCAACTCTAAGCCATTTTAAAAGTTTGATTGAAATATTCTTACAAAAGTAAACTTTCTATATTTAAGAAATAATCTTTCAAAATGTAAGCCTTGGGCTTAAATCTAGGATCTAATATCTTGAATTAAATGGGGCATTTTTTCATTCTGAAAAAAATTTAGCTTCGTTGATTTAACTTAAAGAAAATATATAATTACATAAAGATAAAATTGTAAAAATTGTTATTTTTAAACAAAAGGCGTTAAAAAGGAAATCGGTGACTGTTACAAAAAAAAAAAAAAAAGGAGAAGAAAGATATTATTTCTAGACTGCGGATATTTATACTTTACGTGTTTATGAACACAAATAAAGAAGTAGAGTTGGTACAAAAATTTGTTCTATTTATATGTATACAAATATTTCTATTACCTATAACAAGTATTATATTTTGAATATTTTATATATTTTGTACCTTCAAATTTTCTATAAATGCATATGCATACACGCTATCATACTTTAACAAAATACTGAACTGTTTAATATAGTTTTACTTTGTATCTTTGTATCTTGTATTTAAGTCGTATATCAAGCGTAATATAAATACAAATAAAATATAAAGTATAAGATATATGAATGTTTAAATTTAAAAATGTTACTACACATTGCTTACAAAAAATGTGCAATGGCAAGCATATAATCGGGTCCAATTCGCGAGGTCGACGATGTGTTAAATAACTGCATTCATAACTACGTCTAAATAACGTCTCCGTGTATTGTTCAATCATTTTCGTCCTTGGCAGAACAATGGATGAATGTTTTTAGATTTCATGACGGGATCTTTGTCCTTTTCTTGCTCTTTTATTCTGGCATTCTAGTCTTTCCCCCTTCTCTTTTTTACTTTCCTCTCGTCAGTATTATCTCTGTGTAATGAATATACACATACAATCATTGTTTAGCTAAGCTACAGGAAACAAACTCTGGGGATTCCCCTTTCAGTAACCTTGAATAAACAAAACTCGCAGTGGTTTGCGATAAATTAATTCCACGTTTCTCGTTTATTCCAAGATATATACATAGATTCATCCATTGGTAAACAGAATTTTGTTTGATAAAATTTATGAATTGATAATCGTTATAAATAGGTTGTTTCCTATTCGGCGTAGTAATATACTGTATTAACAAATAGATTGCAGATGTTTACATACTTATAGGACATTTAAATATGTAAATATATATGTGCGAAAATGTGTGTTAGTACAATATGTGCAAAATAAAATGCTTGTTATAATATTTAGAGGGTAAAATAATTTTCTGTAAGAATTTGATTTCATGAATTATTCTCTAAACATATGAATTTATACAAACATTGCCAGTATACTAATAGAACAAAATGAGATGATTTAAAAATACAAACATGTGTAGAAGACTAAATATAAACGTTCCAACAAGACATAGTCGATGGAAATAATATAGTGAGGCTAAAAATTAGACATTAAGCTACGACTTCGATGAATGTATTTTGAGAACTTGCTTTCAAAATTATAATTTATATAAAATTTTGTAAACACGTTCTTCTTACTACTCTACTGTACTGTTACTACTTTTTCCTACTGTATTTTTATATAATATATTTAATACTACAATATATATTTCTATTATAAACGGCAACTGTCTCAGAAAAATTTGAGGTTAGCTTTTTTTAAAACTAAGCATATTAGGTATACATATATTAATGCATTTTACAGCTTGGAATTAAATATAAATTAATCTTAAAACACATTTATAACACATATATGATAATGGTAATGAACGTATCAAATATAAAAAAGGAAAAACAATATTGACTTGATATTCACTTGAATAAAATATCAAATCCCTACACTGCCAAACTATGAAGGGAAGCGGCAATCGGAACAAAGTGTGAAACACGTTTTTTTAGATCTCTAAGTAATTGAGACCATTTTACGTTTTTATTTAATGTAAAATTTCAGTAAAGTATAATATTCTGTTAAAAAATCGTACTTATTACCCTTGTACAAAGTGTGCAGGGCAAATAAAAACAAACAAGGAAAGCAGTAACAGTATTGTAATAATTGATTTGTTGGGCATTACATATCTCTGAAATTACTATCTCAAAAATATAAACTTTATCGTGTAACCGATTTTATGACTATACATATCTCTCCCATTGGCTATATGTATATTCTTAGGCATCCACCAGGTTGACGAAAACTCTATCAAAAAAATTCCCCTTAGTAAAATAATCGATCTTTGTGACCTCCTACGCAGTATGTATTGCACTAAGGAAGGCATTCTATGGCATTCTTAAGAGTTAATCACTATGCTTTTCGGGATGAATACCATAACATATAAGAAGAAATAGAACGATCTTTAAGAATCCTCAATTAGGATGTTGTTTACTATATGTATATAGAAATTAGTAATCTCTATTATTTTAAAGAACATCATTTAGCGGTCGAGTTTTCGCTTCATGTAAAAGACGATACTTACATGACAATCTGTGATTCTTCGGGTTCTAATCGTGTTTCCAATAGGAATGTTTACGAATCAAAACACAACGTACTATTAAAAATACGATCGAATCTGAAACTATAAATAAGTCATCTAATAAAAGTCGTGAAAGTTTAAAATCTAAAATGGTATTTACAGTTAATTGTTAATGGATTTTATAAAGGAAGATGTATGTTTTGTAATAAAAAAATTAAAACCATTCGTTAACATTTATAATTTCATGCACGCAATCTTTAAATGCATTCATTTTGTTTTTATAAGTGTAATTATCTAGTAGTTGATCTCCTACAGCTATCATTTAATCAAAAATTATTCTATTATATATATAGTAATAAACTTTTGTACTTTTGAATATGAAATATATGCCTTTTTTCCCTCTTTCAATAAATACAATTTAAGTATTGGAGCTGCCTCCTTATTGTTGTTTGCAATGCACACTCTTCAATCATCTATAAACTATACAAGGCATCTTGTAACAGATGAAAAAGGATATACTAATTTGAATAGTTAAGTACTAGTCGATATTGGTCTCTATAGTATCGCATAACATTTTCGCAGTCAGACATCGGTTTTAAAGTAGTTGCGTCGTACCATCGTAGAAGGCATTCCTGGCGTCGATGACAAAACGTCTCCACAATTACTTGAAATTGCCAGTGACCCCAGAGCGGGCTTCGCGAATCTGACGTCACTATCCGGAAGTGTAGCATTGTATACGCGCGATTTCGCGTGAGGGCCGCCACGTCGCTAGCCAACAGGCAGTCGGGCCAGCGTTAAGTTTAGCCACTTCGACCTGGCAGCGACAGTATGTCAAGATCACTTGATCCCTCTGCGCCTTCACCTCGAACGCGTCGAGAGCCAATTGTTGCTTCTCTTTCCACCGGCCAGTAGGAGAGATTTAGCCCCCAAGCGTACAAAGCGGAGAATTTCAACTAAAGCAACCCGAGGATAGAAGCGACAAGAGGAGAACCCTACCCAAGAGAAGAGGCACCGTGGAGCGCACGGCTTCTTCGAGAGGCAATCGAGTGTCCCGAAATCGATAGCTGGCATTCGTGTGCACCGACGAATGTGATCTCGTTACCCGGTATGAAACCGATCGAAACACAAGTCATAAGAAAGGTCATGGTGTCTGGTATACGCACGGTCATTGTCATTCCTGGCATGAAATTCGTGAAATTGCCGAAATTAAGTGGTGGTTGAATCTGTGAAACAGATTCTTTGGTACGAGAGGGGTAACAAGTTTCTTGTTTGTTTATGTTGTGAGGGAAGAACTTTTTGGATTTTTGCTAATCGTTGATTTCGAGAAGTGATTAATGGAAAGTAATGTACAAATACATGTAATGTGTTTGATGGTTTAATATGTTCGAGTAATGCGTTATAGTAAATGATTGGAGTGCGGATATTTATACATTTATGGAAAATTTGAATATACAAAATTATACATAATGAGATAATGTATAAAAATATATAAAATATCTAAAGTAAAGTGCTCGTTGTAATTGGTTGTATTTGGTAAGTAAAATAAATTTCTGCATGAGTTCGATTTTGTAATTATACTTGTAAAAATATTAATTTGCACAAACATTTGCAGTCTATAAATGATATTTTATATAATTAATAATAAAAAGTGTTAAGTAGCACTTTATAAATGATATTCTAAGTTATATCAGAATAAATCGGTAATGAATAAAATGTTTCATATTATTTTCAACTAATTTATTTTAACTATTACCAGCTCATAATTATTCATTCATTATAAATAACGCAAGGAAAGTCTCGGATGCAAATATATCATTTTTTTAATTATAAATAAAATTTTAAAATTTCCAGATAAAATAGACATTCAGTATATTATACATATCTAACATTTATTCAAAATTGTTTATTCTGATAGAAACGAGCAGAGCTTGTTGCAATTTCCAAAACGTTTCTATTAAATTTTTATGAATTTCCAAACTCATTCGGTCTTATTTCATTTTTAATATAATAATTGTAATTATTATATAATATTATTACATTATTAATTAAATTATACAATAATTATTAATATTAGATTAAAAATAAAATTTATAATGCTCAATTAGAAGCTATGAATTTTTGCATATAATAATAACTGATATTATTTAAAATAATTTTATAAATTTTATAAATCTAAATAGATTAATTTTATGTTAGATAAATGAAATAATAAAATTATGGAATAAATATCAACATTATTTATCACATCTTATGTCTACGAAAGTACAATAGTAGCATAATTTTAATAATTACTTATACGCTCTATCTACCCATTTTATATGTTATACATATATGTTTTCACTAAATATATGTTAACACTAAATTGAAACATATTTATTAGTAAAGGTGGATAAAGCAACAGCTCCGAACTTATTATAAACATTACGCTATATGTCGTAAATAATATTTCAATATTTCTAAAATCTTTAATAATCTAATATTTCAATAATCATAGTAATTATGTCATATTTCAATAAAATATATGTTTATCTTAGATTAAACATAATATTCTAATATTCACAAAATAAGTTTATTTTAATTCATTATTAATTTTGCTTTTAGTGAGTTATACACACACGCGCACGCCTGCACGTATATTTTATATACATGTAATATTATCTCGGTTTGAGTTTATACATCGTAACTTGCAACGTTTATGCCTAAAAGAACAGTCTCTCGCACTGCAACGAATATCCCCTATTTTCGCTCGGAAGGTTGTTCGCCCGTTTAATAACTAATCACAACGGCCACAGAATAGCCAATTAACTTTTAATTACCACTACAATCGAGTGCTATAGGACGTGCAAACGCGATAATCGATCCCTTTGCGAGCTTTATAAAACTCGCCTACCTCCAACATGTTAATCAATCTCTTCAAGCATAAAAATCAATATACTTGTAGATAAATCTTTCTACAAACCTATTACCTAATTTATTATCCTTTCATTCAAGTCATAATCTAACTCATATCTAAATAAAGAAAGAGAAAAGAAACAATAGAAAACAAAGAAGAAAAAAGATGTGTGAAAAATATATATCATTTTGCGTCCGATCAAGATTCAGTGACGCTGTCGTATGATATCGCAGTCATTAAACCGATCAAGCCTGAGGTTCTTCAGAAATAGCCGAAATGCTCCTTTGACGTGACACGAATACCTAATAAGAATTTTCATCGGATGCAAAGTGCTCAACTGCTCACACGTTTCGGTCGCGCGGATACAGAATTCTCGAAGCGGAAGAGAACTGAACGTAATACGGTCTCCAGAAGACAGAAACGTTTAAACCGTTCCCTTCTCGCGAACCGGGAAATCGTAGTAAAAATACGAGAATGTCCTCGTTTCTAACTCGGTTTACCGCGTTTGTTAGAGCGATAGCGAACCATATGAATCGAACTATCTCATGTGCCTCTAGTGCAGAACTCAGTTAGATTTTATTTCGATAACAGATAACGAATAAAAATAAGGAACGAAATTTTATTCACAGTAATGAATAAATATCTAATCGATTAAAAGACAGTATATAACAAATTTATCTAAATAGATATTACTCGAATAACTTACATATTCGTATTAGAATTTATTCAGATAAAAATTTTAATATACCATATCACAAGTTTTATTGTTCAATCGTCGTTCTGTCTTTTCAAATATTAAAATAGAAAGTTTATTGCTCTCTGATTAATGAATGGTAAGGAATGATAAGTGCATAGGTAGTAGAAGTAAGTATCAATCAAAGAATTAGTACCAATATTATACACTTAAATTCTATTTATTATATATCTTTATAGTACATAGGTTATTTAGTATCTAAATAATTAACATCAACATTTTTGTGCAAACAAGCTGTACGTAACGGAATTTCATTGATACCTATTTCCATTACGTGCCCACTTATTTTTGTCTCCGATTATTATGAACTGAATGTATCCATATACAGATACTCGTAAAAATGAACAGCAATACAAAGAAAACAAATATGTTATAAATATATTATTCTTTGTATATCACTATTCGAATAAATAATAGTGAATTGTGTGGATAAATAGTTGTTACAATGTCTGTTACAAATAATAAGTTTTTATTACGAAAAATAATTATCTTAAGTAAATAATTGTTCGAAATAATACGTATAATACATAACTCTGCTTACTCTCTCTGGAGAGAACAAGAATGAAAGAGTGAAAAAGAAAGAGATAGAGGAAGAGGACGTCGATCGTTTTGCAGGTATTTGAATAAAAAAAGAAATATAACGAGGAACATATTCGTTTGATTGTAGGAGAATGCAGCCAGGAGTGACGGTGGTTCTGGCCACGGTCTGGCTGGCGGTGTACGCGAATGTGGTGGGGACAGTTAGCCACTATCCCTCCCGCCTTACCCTCGATCAATACACCCCTTTGCCCCCGCAGTACCAGCAACACGGAGTTTATCGAAGAGTCGAGGGCCAACCGAACTGGAAGGATCAGAATCCTGGCGAGAATCAGTCGTTCGACCTTTCGATCGGCCCGCGAAGGTTGATCTCGGCAAACATCACTAATGGTACGTCTGGCATTCGTTACATCAGCAATTTAATTCTGTCACTGTCTGGGCTTTTTCCCTCTCTCTTCGCTCCCTGCATGGCAGAAACAGAGCAGTGACCTTGACGCCAGGGGAATATGTCGTTCTGGTTAACATGCTCGTTTCTGATATAACGGCTCCTGAGAATCAAACGTCAGGGACGCATAATGAAGTTCTCTTACGGTATGATTCAGATAAGCGCGATGCAAGTTAATCAGAACCGCGATTAGTTGACACCGTTCATCGCTGGAATAAAAGTCGAGTCTCTTTGCCGCAACATTATGTTGCGCGTCGTCTAATTTATTTCGATAATTTCGATTGTAATTGGGTATTACTAAGATCGTTGTCTCGCGGATATGGATTTTATAGAAACATCGTTTTCTTTTTAATTTTTTTTTTTTTTTCCTCTTACTATGACAGTTAGGGAATACTTGTAGATTGAACAAGTAATTACCTTAGGACTTTAACGTTTTGCAATTTTATATTTTTAAGAATGTATTCGCAATAAAAAAATATTATAATTACTAAGCATTATAATTACACTACAAATATCTATGTAAATTCATATCTTTTGGATACACATAAAGAAATGAAACCTATAAATATTTAAGTATGTTTTCATCTTTTAAATATGAGCAGCAATCAATCTTAGATATTTTCTATAGTTTTGTATATTATTGCATTATATATATTTTTGTACATTTAAATTTCCCATAATTGTTTAAACACCAGTAATCTGACTAATAATAATTTATCTTCATTATTACGCATTTTTATAAATTATGCGCTTTGCATGCATTTTTGTACTTTTAAATTCCTTATGCGTGCATAAACATTTACAGTGTCATTATTTTGATTTAATTTTTAAATGTGCGCGTTTGGATATTTTTATGCACGATATTTGTATAACAAGAGGCGAGAGACGAGCTATTCATTCTTTTACTTCGACAAAAAACTTTCATATAAACGTCATTCATTTGGAAAAGAGTATAATTTTCTTAAAATATTTATTATAAACTAATTATTCGATCTTCAAGATCACAAAAATTTTGTTAGATCTGGTGAAACGAAGTCATGTATCAAGACTTCAGTATTAAGTTTACAGTTTTAATTCATTTCTGATATTTTTTGCAGTTTTGTTATTATTGGCATCGTGGTAAACCATTTGGGAAAATCCCGATGAACTACTGTTCAGATAAAAAAGTGAAAGTGCTGACGGGCCGGAAAGGATGGGAAATCCTGGACGAGCCTCAGAGTTATAGTCACTATATTATTATGCATGTAACGATGTCAACGAAGCAATTTCAATCGGTTATTCGCTGAACATTTCCATGGATAAGTCTAACATCAAGTTTCATTAGTATTTTAAATTCATAATATACAAAATTAACGCTGTTTAATTTATTTTATTAAACATGCATTAGAGGCTATATAGCGCAATGAATTAGGTGACTTTTATTTATGAAACTAAAACTTGGACTGAAATTTCTGAAAAAGACTCGTACAAATAGCTTTTCTATAATTTTCTTCTATTTCTAATAAGGTAAAAAGTGATTAAAAATATCAATTTCAATGAAAAACGTTCTCATAAATGTCACTGATTTGGAGAAAATTGTAACATTTTTATGATACAGTAGTACTTTATGATTAAACAAAATTTTTCAAGGTAATAGTTTAAAAAATGTTATGTAATTTCTTATGGAACGGAATCAGTTATTAACATTTCAATATTAAGCCAAAATTTATTAAAAAAAAAATTGTGAACTTTTACTTCTGTTAATCTTGTACTAAATCTAGTGATTAATATTTATTATTGAATCCAATTTTTTATTTCTGAATTCTTTTTTTATTTTTACTACTACTAATGTTATTATTACGGTATTATAAAATTTAACGGCTTGTAATAAAACAATTAACAATTATTTTTAAAAATACATCTGCAATGAAATATTTATGGTAAACATTGCGTTCAGCTTTCGTTAACCATAAAATACTTTTATTTCATTAATAATCTTGAAACGTGCGCGTAAACTTCATTTATTTTGGGAGTACGTTTACCAACTCTGAAATCAATTTTAACGAGAACAGTTTAAAACGTGAATATCCATAGTTATACTAAATCAACAGTAAAGACAGTAAATATAAAATCTTGAAATGACATACCATCTAGATTTTCCACAGAGTGATTTAACTTCGAGCTAGGTGTACAGCCTAGTATCTGTTTACTACACGTTCAATTTGATATCTAATTGTAACATCATTTACAAATAATAATACAAAGTTGTTATTTAGTACATTATAATTTCAATCTAAAGTTATTTAATCCCTGAAACAACTACTAGAAAACATCAATCTACATGACTTGAAATGTTTTTTAGAATATTACTTTCTATTCTTACCGTGATTAACTAGGTCACTTGACTTAATCTAAAATGATTTGAAACACTCATCTGAACTCATTATCGACTTTAACTTAAAATGTACTTTCAAATTTTAAGCAAGGTTGACATGTTTCACCTAATTAATGGGGAGATTTAATGAAATATTTGGTTTTCTAAAATTATTATTTACATTGCATTAAAAATTTTTTTAAAAATATAGTTATAATTACTATTATTATGAACATACTGCATATTAAATATGAATTTTACTCCAAATGACTTTTAATTTTTGAAATTTGTTATATATTTCTTAATATACATTATATGCATACAGGGTGAGTGGAAATAGCGGTGGCAAAAAAATGAATTTTACTATAGAGGGCTTTATTTTCGAGAAAATCGATATTGCAAATTTGTCAAGTATATTTGAATATGACTAATTTCGGACTGAACAGGAATAAATAAAATAATTAACAGGATATTATTCTACGTGGAAAGAGAGGTAAAAAATGTACAATACAATTTTTTCATAAAATACTTTGTCTTCGCGGAAATTAAATTTGAAAATTTATTATACGCGCAAAATGCCAATTCTTAACTGGCATGTTCAAACTCTATTTTCTTGAAAATGAAGCCTTAAACGGAACAAATTTATTCCACATTTTTACTTATTTTTGCATGTAGAATAACCCGCTAATTGCTTCATATTCAATCGATAATTAGCTAAGTTCAAGTATACTTGACAAAATTTCAAACTCCATTTTCTAGAAAACTAAGTTTCGAACGAAGCATTTTTTCTTTTGTTTTGACTTATTTTTTCATATACAATCACATCTTATCGGGTTGTACTACTATTATCATTCTATCTTGTGTAGTGTACAAAGTAATGAGAAGAAGGTTTAAAACTTTCCAAATAGAAGAAACAGGACGTAATAAACATATATCTAAAAATTAACGTATTCAAAAGTATAGATAATATGTTTTTCAATTAATTGTCTTCTCGTGCTTTTTAATTAACACGGACAAATTAGGACAGAAAATATAGAGTAACACTTATTCCTTTGAATCTGAAGAGTATCATTTAACCTCAAATTTTTAATCACTTTGTCTTATCACTGTGTATAAAAATAAGATACTTAAGCATTCACATCTAGAGACTATTTTTTATTACTAAAATATAATAGGACTCCAATATTCTTCATTTATTATAATGTTCAAGTTGTGCTTATACTTATAGAAGAATATGAGAATTTATTTTTCTAAATACACTTCTATTTGTTTTTTTATATAATTTTTCTGGAAAAGTCTCGAGTTACTGTCATATATCACGTTACGTGTCCTTTTGTCTTTTCTCTTTTAAGGTTACATTTAATTTACAAAATGAGATTCTTACATTTACAAAACGCAAGCTATATTAAGTAGCTTAACAGACCTGTTATGTCAAAATTTAAGGATGCCAACATTTCCCCACTAACCTGATCACAGACCATCCGCGATTAAACATAACCTGATTTCACATTAACCCTCGTTTACTCATACATGAACATTCCAGGCTTCCAGAGAGAATCCCACGGGACCGAATATCTCAAAAATGACTTGCTGCTCCGCCGATCAAAGAATAGTTCCGGTGACAATTTTTCACCTTTAGTCGAAAATAAGCAGCTGCGTAATTTTGCCGGTCAAGATTTCACGGATGAAAAAGCTGATAGTAGAGACTCAAAAGATCTCGAATCAGCGCCGCGTGAGCTGTCTCCTCCCTCCGAATTGGAGGACCCTTTTGTAGCCGACGACACGTTCCAAGATCAAGGACCAGGCTCCGTAGAAATATACAAATTGGACGTATTCCGGGTGAAGCCTCTGTTGAGCCCCACGCCTGTCACGAGATTTCCATCGAAAGGGAAAAGCAAAGCACCTAAAAAGACTAGCTACGTGAATTGGAAGTCTAAAACGCCCGAGTACAAAGCTACTAGTTTGAATATACTTCACAAACAGTCCAACTCGTTCGATGACTTTAGTACAGAGATTCCAGCAAATACGGATCCATTTAGTATAGGAGGAGTGCCAGAGTTACAGGTGGGTTGTGAGGGATTGGAGGCACCTGATCACAGCAGAGAAAAAAGATCGATAGACTCCCCCGGTAAAGATAAGAATCCAAAGGAAGTGGATCCGTGGGCGGATGTAACTCCGATATCCTTGAACCTGGACTATGAGCTGTCTGGCGAGGAAGACTATGAAGAGATGGACGAGCTGCTGAAGCTAAAGAAATTGGAGACTACCACGAAGAGGATCAAGCATAGTAGAGGCGACATGGACGCGACTATTCATTCAGATTTTCACAAAGACAAAGGACGTACCGAGAAATTACCTGTTCGCGGAGACTTGGGCAAGTCTAGCGTGAGCAATGAATCGACCATCTTGTCGGATGGCCAAAAAAATCGAAAGATGGAAGAAAAGAAGGTGACTGCCGAGGTTTCGCATTTTAATAAAGGAAAGCGAGACGACTACCGTGTGACGAGGTCCGTCGTTGATGAGACGTTGAGAGATAATCATCGTCGTAAGATATTGTGGTTCGAAGATTCTGATGTTGAACAGTTGGATAACAAAAACGGGAAACGTACTAAACGTCTCTGGGGTTTCGGAGAGGACGAAGGGGTAGCAACTAGCGATGAGCTGCAGACAGTGAATCAGCGACGAAGAATGAATTATGCGGAAAGAAGAAGAGAAGAGGAGGAGAGGAAACAGGAAGAAGAACGAAGAAAAAGAGCAGAGGAATGGAGAAGACAGCAGGAAGCGCAGAGGCGAAATTATATCAAGAATCAAACAAGTACTGACATAGAGAATATCAGGAACGAATACGAGAAAATGTTGGAGCAGAGAGAGAGAGAAGAAGAAGAAAGGAGGTGGCGATTGCAGCAGTCAAACAGGTGGCATCTGGAGGAAGAACAAAGACGACGTTTACAGGAAGAAGAGTCAAGAAGAAATCGATTGGAGGAGCAACGTCGAATGCAAGAACTAGAAACTCGTAGAAGATACGACGAGTCTCGGACACAGACTCCTACTTACGAGGAGGAAAGAGAACGGCAGCAAGCAGAAGAAATAAGAAGACGAGAAGAAAATCGTCTAAGAGAAGAAGAACGTCAACGAAGATTACAGGAAGAAGAATCACGTAGGAGAGAGCAGAATAGGTGGGTGGAAGAGATGAAGCGAAGACAGCAAGAACAGGATAGAAAAAGCTTAGAAGAAAGGAGAAGAGAGTGGACGTTGAAACGCAAACAAGAGGAAGAAGAACAAAGAAAAAGACATCAGCAAGACAGAAACGAGCCATCTAATTTGTTGTACTCTCCGCGAAATAGTCCGAACGCAAATAAACTATACAATCCAGAAACAGAAAGACGAATGAGAGAACAACAGGAAAAAGAACATCAGCAAAAATTAGATGGGTATATTCAACGTAATCGACCGATCAACTTAAACAAATCAATAGATCGACAAAGAGAAGAAGCGAACAGATGGAATCAGGAGAAGGAGCGACGAAGACTCGAAGAAGAACGTCTGTTACAGGATTACATTCGAAGAAATCAACCAGTGCGTGTTCCGGAAGAAAGCGAATCATCTAATAAAAACTGGATGGAGTATAGAAGGAAATTAGAAGAAGCTAGACAATATAATCGGCCGAGATATCCAGGTCCAGAGACCGGGAGAAGAAATCATGGTCCATCAGCACCGACAAATATCGATCCACGAGCTTACAATGATGCGAGAAGAAAAGCAACTAGAACGATCGAAGAGGAAGAAATCCGCGAGCGACAGAGACAGCAACAAGAGCAGTTGAGGAAAGAAGCTTTGAGGCGAGAAGCAGAGGTTAGAAGGATACAATCGAGAAAATACGAGGAGGAACGAAGGAGGAAAGAAGCAACGATGTTAGAAGCGGAGAGAAATGCGAAAGAGCTGCGGGAAGCGGAGATCAGAAGAAGTCAAGCTGAAAGGACGAGACCGAGCCATGAGCCTCGTAGGCGATTCGACGTGCATAGAGGTAGACACGACACGAGTCTTATTCCAGCCAATTTACTTTTGGATGAGTCCAGGAGAGCTATGGAGAGACAAAGACAGGAGCAAGAGAAAAGGCAACTGGAAGCTGAAAGGCGAAGGTAAGAGGATATCAAGTAATGAAATGAACGAAGAGAAAGATAGTCAGAAATTTAGCGATTAGATATTAGATTATAATATGACGAATTGGTAAATTGCATTAATTCAACAGGTTTATTTATTAGGACATCCGACCTCTTTTATAAGAATTATTTTATTAAGTATGATCACATTAGTGAATTTAGTATGCGATAATATTATTAGAAATATTTTTGATTTCGGTGGACTTTTGTGATTTTTCTTTTTGATCTTGATTAAAATCTTTAACTATTATGTTATAATCATTCCGTTCAGAGAAATAACTAAGATAATCAAGTAAAACTTTGAGAAACAATTTTAAATATTGATACTAAAAATCTGACAATAAATAGAATTAATAAGTATATGAAGTAAACTCAAGTCAAAATTACATCAGAACAACATCAGAAAAAAATATAAATATGGAATAACATATTTAGATATGGATAAATTCGCAAAAATTAAAAATTCTCTTCTAGACTTTTATTATAGATTTAGAATTTATATTATATATGTAGAGTTAAGTGTTTATATATATAAAATCTCTTTTAGAATTTTTAAAAATTTAAAATAAATTATTTTGTAGCTTTAATCTTTCATGATATTCACACATAGTGCGGAAAATAAGATACGTTCTAATTTATTGTCGTTATAAACATCACATTCTGAGTTATTAAGCTCTATCAAGAATATTTTGTGACGCAATAGATTTTCCTAAGCGATGAATACCCCAAACAGAACTCGCAAGTTGCGTCACATTGGTCCTCTTGCTAATATTTATAACACTAGGGCCACCCTATAGCTTTTAAAACTTAAGTTTCAAAATGTTTTCGCCGTCATATATCATTCTTCCTGCTAAAATAGTTGTCTTTCTATCACTTTTATTGTAGCTTTAACAATGTAACCAAGTCCACATCTACGATTTTTAATATAACAGTCATTGTCTTTGTTACTATGTATACATTTTATATTTATAATTACAACATACATAATTTTTATATCAAATAATTTTTCGTGCAAATATTTTCTTCGTAATAACTAATCTAGCTTTTATGGAGATCCTAATATATCTAAATTTAATTCATAATAAATTCTAGATAAAATTTATTTTTAGACAAAACTACCAATATGAATATAACAAGAAAATATTATACAGACATTTTACATCTTTAGCTCAATTCCTCTTAAAATTAATCAATAACATTTTCATATACACACTATGCTATATTAATACTTTCATGTAATTTAAATTACAAGTCGATTTACCATTCTTTTTAAAATCTAAAAGTTTTAAATCGATGTTCTTTCCAGTTATAATTTATATTTATAATTCATATTCACGCCCTTTAAAACATACACGAAAAAACTTATTACTGGATTTAATATATTTACACTGCATTCATAAGTTAATCATAGTTAAAAATGAAATATTCAATAACAATTTGCAAAATTACCAGTGTGGACGATAAAACAATTTTCTAATTTCTAATGCAAAATAGAACACGATAATATCTGCACCTCAACAATCGTCCCATTATCCATTATGGTAACTACCTAACACGACACGCAGTATTTGCTATTTGCTTAGAACTCTTGCAAACAATCTCGCGTGCGTAAAGTGGTCTATAACAGATCAGGAAAATACATTGTATGTGAAAATTCTGAATTCTTTAAACATTAAATGGGTTGAATTGAGCTGTGCACATTGAGAAATGCAACGAATATGTACATTCTCCTTTTTTTAATTTAACTCCTTTGTATTTAGATACTAAGAAATATTATAACATTACCAGTATAAAAAATCATTACATCTGTTTTTTCTTGTTATCTTGTATGTTAATAATTAGTATATTAATGTTATTAATTATATTAAATATTATTAAATATAGTGATATTATATTTTATTAATTTCAATAATTAAATCAAACGCTATTTTTATATACTTGCATATAGTAACATTGCTTTATAGTAACATTTTCCATTATGTTCTACACTTTTATAGTACATATAACATCTTTATTATTCGAAAGTATTATTGATACGAAATTTAATATACTTGGATCTAATTAATTAGCATATAAATGCTATAAAAATACATATATCCACTGAAATGTAATAATTGTGTAATAATGTTATAAGGTTAGTATCATCGTTTCTGAATGAATTAATGTCTCGATATATGTTAATTTATCAGATTTCGATTGTGTTTTTAATAGTACGTTGCGCTTTGTTCCGGCATTTCTTGAACACCCCGGTTCATTTCTTCAAGACAGATCTGAATGAAAGTTTCAAAACACGATCGAAACTTGAGAAGCCACAAATATCTCACCCGATAAATATTGCAAAAGTCTGAAATCTAAAATTAATGTCTTACTAATAGCAAAGGAAATCATTGTATATTAAATGTAATTAGTTTAAAATAACTTGACAACATAACTTAGTTACTGAAATACAGTTCGATGATAGTTAGTCAACTAATAGAGTACAGTGATCGGATCCCGGTCTGTATGTTACTTAGAATTTACAATTAACAGCAGATGAACACGCGACGCCACATCATACGGAATTTTAAAATGGCTGTTTAATTGCGAGAAGATCATAATTTTAATCATTTTCTACTACATCTTCCATTCCTTATTGCTTTAAATTTCTATATCATTAAGGATTCTTTATTAGAATGTTTCTATTTATCTTTAAAAATTATTTAAATAAAAGTAACGATTTATATATTATTGAAATAAAAGTAATTTAATTAGATAATGATCTATTTAACAAACATCTCATATCAAACATCTGAATCTCAAGCAACCGAAGTTAGTTGGCATAAAATCTGATGACCTTTTCCAAGTTAAATAACCATTTAAATGTATTAACTGAATCGTTCCTTAATTAGAATTATACTGTTCCTTTAAATATGAAACTAAAAGGTAATAAAGACAAATTAATTTAGCTGATGATTTTAGTGTTTACGAATGTAAGTATGATGTATTCTATTTCTAATAGAAATTAAACCACATATATAGAGATAAGGAATCTCTAAATAAAAAAATTAATGTGGCCAAGAGATTTGCAATTCGAATGACTTCATCTTCCCCAGTTAACAGATTAAATCACTGTGCGCCGTTGCAATTTCGCACCAACGATACTGTACAATTCAATAACTTTATATTTCTAGCGATAAAACACACACGAATATCTCCTTTACTGCAAACATAAAGAAAACGTAAAATGTGCAATAAAATTGCAACAACGTGGCATCACTTATATGCATCGAGATTGGTTTTGAAAGATAGCAGCTTGAAAAGATGACACAATTTCGCGGCAGTTATTGCGTCTCGTAAGATTCATTACGTGTCGTCGCGGCTGCGACTACCGACAAGATAAATATTCAACGAGAATACAGTCTCAAAATTTCGTCCGTGCGAAACATGCTAGTAGGCTGTGAGTTAACGCGCTGCAAGTCGAGCGACGTTAATGAAACAAACAGGCCGGTCGCACCGTGCACAATGAGCTTCCTCTTTCGGTCTATGTTGATAATATAACGTGTCTCTTTATCCTACACAGAGCAAAGGAAGCAAGGGAGAAGGAGGAACGCGACAGGGTCATGAAAGAGCATCGGAGACGGCAGGAAGAGGCCAGGCTGAACGCGTTGCCTGTGAGCGCAAGCATAATAGTCCAACCCATGGCACCTAACGTGTTATCGAGAACGGGTTTCGATATCAACACGGTGAGCCTTCTCTTTCTACAAATGTGTTCCAATTCAAACGTTCCAGTGCGCGATTGTTCCAAGCTTTTGAATTAAGCCGTTCCGATCCTCGACTGTCGATAATTGTTCTGCATTATCCTGCCGCGCTCGTACATGTATGATATATGTCCATAAAGACGAATTTAGACATTACATGCTTTGCATATGTATCACGGACGATCCATTTCATTTTCATGTACATTTTATCCAAAATAACCAATGAAAAAAGTAAAGCCGATTTCTAGTCTTGATGAACTATAACAGGTAAAATAATAGTTAAAGAAATAATAGTAACAAATAAGGAGATGACACATTGTTTTGCTAATTAATTAATTTTACTAGGAAACTTTAAAATATTTTCTCTGTAGACAATTAGCGATATTTTGAAAATTAGTAAAATATGGAACGGCTGCCAAATGTCGTGTTAATTTAATGAGAATACGGGTTTCGTGCGAATTTTTCTAATAGATATTAGGAAATAAATTTTAATGCATGAAACTCACTAGCTTTATATACCTTAAATATTTAAGTATTGTTAGGTAATACTAAAGCGACAGATTGGAGATTTATTTCAGGTTCAAAATTTCATTTATGTAGGCTGTTATAAAACACACGAGGGACGCAACATTTGATGTCTATTCTAGGCATGAAAAAATTTACAAAAATATTGTTTAAGGCTAACTTTTAAGTTACAAGCAGCCGATATCCTACTGTCATTTGTTTTGGTTCGTGGATCTTACAGTGAGATATATAAAATATGAGTGAGATAGAGGGAGGTTCGTCAGTTGTTTTATTAACTAGTATTTTATTAACTAGTTTTTAGTAAAAAACTTGAAAAATAAACCTCAGACGAAATGTCTATATATGAACTTCTTTCAGCGTTTTAATATCTAGAATCGTTCCATTAGATATCCTCTACATATTTTGTTAACCTGTACAGGTTAATTTTATAGTTAAATATTATGAATTTGTAGAGTAATTTTCTAAATTGTAAACTATAAATGAATGTCTTGTCTAAGAATAAATTTAATATTGACAAAAATGATATCATTGAATGTTGTATTAATAAATTTATTGATATATTATGTTATATTTGAATCAAGATTGATATTAATTTCTATACAATTATGAAATGAGAATGTAGTGGAAATTGAATCTTAGCAATGTTTTATTTAATATTTTATCCATCACATATGAATATTATATATAATTTTTAATTTAATAAAATTGAGCGAAAGATCAAATTTCTTAATTATAGAAATTATATTTATGAGTACTTGAGGATATCAATAGAAATGTTCTGTTATATTTAAAGGATGTAGGCGATTAGAAAAGACTTATATCAAAAACATCTTGTTCTATGATTTTGGAACTAACATCTGGTTTGTATCATTCTATTGAACATTTAAAAAATATTAATAACATTAGTTAGTCATGCAGACTGATATTTATTAAGCTAAAAATACTTATTAATTATAAAACATCATGTATTTATCACTTATTTTCATCTATTTAGTTTAACTATTTCATAATAAACTGTGTATATTTTTAATTTACCAAATAGCGAAATTAGAAAATCATTACTATATTTTTCATATGTAACCATCATTTTTAATGGAATTAACGAATATATATCAAATGATAAACTGTTGCTTTTAAAGGAGAATTTCTGGGAATTCACGCGCAAATAATTTCCAGGTATAACCATGTCCATAAAAGTTTAATTCAAAATCCAGTTTTCATAACTTCACAAAAATTCTGTAACATGTCGTTTTCGGAGAAATGAAACCGAAACGGTACATTTCGGTTATATCTAATATCTACATATGTAGGCTTTCGAAACGAGCATCATTATCGTTGATATCGATTGGTAATGGGAGCTTGCTATCGTTAAACGTGAAGTAATTCCGCATCCAATATGGCTCCCATGCAAGTACTAATTTATAGTAGAATATTTGTATTTTCCCAATTGTTATAACGGTAGCAATTAATTATGTGTTACATATAAATTAAACACTGAAGCTATTCATTATCAATAAAGAATTAAACGAATATTACATTGCACGGATATAAAGTTTTGCTTGTAGCGTATATAATGTAATGTAATGTAATGTACAATAACATATATGTATAAACAAGATTTCGCTCGAAAAATGAATGGGCATTTTCTTTCTAAGTACATAAATTCTCTTAATAGAAATGGTTTATTAGATTGATTAATAGAAATGGTAGTATTTCCAAAATGGAACCATCTCCGATTTCGATAATCTTTTAGTATCTTATCAAGGTCATCACCCTGAGTAGTGTTCTAAAGATTTTAATTGGTGTTTGCCTTTTATTGAAAAAGTTATTTTCGAAAAACGTTTATTAAAAAGTATATAATTTTTCGGGCACCATTTGCATTTGGTAAAGTGTATAGTAAATTGAATGCTGTTATCTATCTTCCTTACTAAAACCTGTGCTATTGATGTTTCTTCTGACTCCAACAAAATTGATTTCTTATGACAAGTGAACAGATAAGCTGACTCATAATCAATACTGAAAAATCATTGTACTCGAACATTGTATTTAATTTCGTTATTATAAAATGATGTCTATTATGAAGTAAAAGCGTGGACAAAAGATTTTTCTCTGCATTCCCATCCAGAAAAAAATCTAAGCTAACCCAAATCTAAATTTAATGTATAAGGGACAGACCCGTCCCACGCCCACGTATTTGATTATACTATACACACTGTACTATACATATATTATACATACTCGGCATTAAAACCTTCATAACACAATTCAGGGTGGTGATTTTGACAACATATTAAGCAAGTATCAAAATCGTGAGTAACTCCGTTTTTTGTAAATATTTATATTTCTAATTTCTATATTAAAATTGCTCGTTATATCCTTTAAAATTGCTTGTTTTATTTAATGTGCAGTGGGGCTAAAATTATATAAAACTATAATAATTTATAAGAGCAATGTATTAGAAACATTATTTTTATCTACTACATTTCCATAAAAAATTTAATGGATTAATTAATACGTTTAGAACTTCCATGGTCAATTATATAGTTGAAAGTAAACACATTCACGTAACTTATTATATTCTTACATCAAAAGTATGCAGAGTTATCAATAAGAATAAGGAATTATTCAAATATAAGAACAACCCAAGATATATTAATGGAGAGTGATTATAATTTATACAGTTTTCTCTTCTTATACTATATATGTCTAAATATAGTTAAATTTATTGTTTGAATATGTTTAACTACTAGATGCGAAATATAACTTTATATATACTTCTGTTTTATTAATTGCACAATATTTCTATTTTAGTTATATTCTTAATTACCGATTAATAAATTAAGAAACAATCCGCTGATATAAACACGTCAAAGTCTTAACAATGAGTAAGTATCAATGAGTAATCATGAATCAAAATATCGCTTTCGTAATCTATAGTTCTATTCTACTTAAAGCTAATTTTATCCATATGTTCTATATTGATTACATCGATATTAAATAGGATAATGCGGAACATTTTTCGACAGAAATAGTTTGGCTGATAAAATAAAAAAATATATGAATCTACCTGACAAAAACAGTATAGCAGCGTAGCTATTATAACCCAAACTAAAAAAATATAAGAAATTAAAATATAATATAAGAATTCATATCCTAGTTTAAATGATTTCGACTATGAATAATCGTTATAAATAGTCATTTATTTTTTGCTTACCTATAACCTATATCGATGATAGAAATTATTTTTAGATGCGAATAATTATTATCGATAATGAAACTTCTTTTTATTTATTGTGAAACAGTGTTGGTGACAGAAATTACTTTTACTGATAACCATTATCTGTGGTGAATGTTTTTTGGTTACCACTAATTATTATCCATAAAGAAACTCTTCTTTGTTCCTACCAAACATCCTCGATTTTTATTAAAATACAAAATTTAAATTCGATATAATTAAAATTAAAACATTATTGATGATTAGAGTACGGATTTTTATGCAAATTTATATTTTTATGGACACAATTAAAGAAATAAGACTTAAATAGAGATTCGTGCTTTCTACTATAAATTATAACGAGTACTCTACTTGACTAGGTACTTAATATATTTCTGCATATTTTTTTATACATCTTTTCATGCTACGAAAGCGTATTTTATTTATATTCAAATTTCCATTTTTATGAATACGAATAAATAAATATAATCTATACAAAGATTTGTCTTTCCTACAATAACAATAATATAACAACGAGTACTATATTTTGAAAATTTTATATATTTTTTGTATACTATATGCATTCTGTGCATTTTTGCCCCTTTAAATTTTTGATGAATGTATAAAAATCCGCAGTCTGATAAATAATATATTCAGTATATAAATCTACTTGAGATTTCTATTTCTTCACAGCGACTTGATCCGTATCATGAAGGAGTGAAAGTGCCAAACTTTCCAGCGCCACCAACTCGACAGCCACCTGCACAAAGTCCTTCACCCTGTATTTGAGCGGTTGTTCAATGCTGTCCATCGAAAACCAATCGTCTAGTTACCTGTTTCGAATCCATGGGTTGTCCAGGTCTTAACTGGGACCCTAACCCATGCAGAGGTTCCATTATACAAGCCGCTAAGGAGCAGGTGGGGAAATTTTACGCTCAGCTCGAGGAAGAGGATTATTATTAATGGAAACACGTGGAATGTGGAATGTGCCAAGTTCCAAGGTTTTATGGATCATCCAAATATCTTTTGAGCATCAATTATAAGAAATTGTCTCTAGTTTTTTAAGAAACTGAAGGGAATTACTGCGAGTGGATCGAATAATTAATAACAACTTTATATGCAGGATTAATTATGTAAAAAGATCCTATTGATGGAAATTTCGAATACATAATAAATCTTAATAGTTGGTAATTTAATAATAGGTATATTGATAATTATAGATATTTTATTTTTAACTGATAATAGATACATTTCCTTTCATTTTAGTTCTTTTATAATACCATTGGCTTAGAAAGTTCATGATAAATTCAATACGTAGAATATTTTGTATAAACCAAAGTTTGTTCTTCCTAATCTAGATTTACGTTTATACCTGCAAATGAAAATAGTGGATAAAGAAATTTTTTGGAAATAAGTTTGAGTTGAACATTTAGATGATTATTACTGTTAGAAAATTTGAGAATTTTTAAAACTGAATCTACAGAATATTTTATTACAATTAATTGCAATTATAATTATAGTAAAACAAAATATCGTCGATTATACCGAACTGTTTTTCAAATTTTGAATGATATAAAACTTCCTCCAAATCTGTTGACATGACAATTTAATTTTACAAGGGTACCTTCATAAAAAAACAAATTATTTTATTTCATTTAACCAAATTGGCAATTTCATATTTCTTAAGTTTGTCAAATATGTTAACATGTTCAATGTACATTAATATATGTACTGATGTGTATTAACATATACACTAATATACACTTCTATCAAATATATGAATATATACAAAATTTATGTTTATAATTATATTAGAATATTCAGCTTTTTCGATCCACTCAATTATTCAATATGAGATAACTCGTAGCACATCGCAAGAAGAGCCTGTTCTTCGTTGTTCTCGTATTCTTAGATCGTAAATCCTACCTATAGTTATATTATAGATTCGGTATTTTTCTACTCGCTTCTTTAGATCGTCGTTAACGATGCATGATAGCCTTTTTAAATATAACAAAGCGAACAAATGCGCCAAGAGTTTCGAAACCGTGCACTGTGTTCTTATGAAATCGATGGATCAGAAATTTTGCGATGGTTGCAATCACTTCAAATATATTTTCTGAGTATTGCAATTGTTTCAAGTTAAGTTTAATAACAAAAAATAGTGTAATATTGTATTAGGTACAAATGATTCTTTGCAAAAGCTCCAAACGTAAAATATAAATGCACAGAGAGAAATAAGGATGTCCCGGGTTTCTAAACGAAACAAATCTATATAATGTATTCTATAAGGAAAACTAAGTAAAAAGTTTTATAGAATCTATAGTTCATAAATATTTATTAAAAAGTTATAACTGAAATACAAAGTAATAACCAATTTTTCTTTAATTGTTTAAATCTGGTAATTAAACGAACATTATTCTTGTTATCAACCTAACCCAAAATCAGTAGATCTGATTATATATATAATTCTACTTACATGGAATTTAAAAACATATTTTCTATGACAAGAATTAGTAATTAGTAGAATTAATTCAGAAACTAATGTATAGAATTCATAATGCATTGACTGAAATTGAGAGAAAATTAGAAAAAATTGTCAATGTAAAAAATTTTCTTTTTGCATTTTTATTTAGAAATAGTGAAATAAAAGTGAAAATATCAAGTACATGAATGTCACTAATCTGTTTCTCTCCTTTATCAAACAGGCAGTCAGTCGATTGTTATTTTATATTTCTTTAATAATTTTTTAATGAAGCTTTCATGAACATCTATGTTTATATGACATTTTTCTCTTCTCATTACTTCGTTTTGCGGAGAAAACTTGAAACATTTATATAGAGTTTCAAATACCACTTAGAAATTTTTCTCGCAATTAAAAATTAAAAACAAAATCTTCAGCGATTTTTAATTATAGGATATAGCGTTGGAGTATTTGCTGGGAATACTTACCAGGTCTAACGAAAGCTATGAAACGTTTCGTAACCCATTAAAGATCAAAAAATTAAATAATATATAAAAGTTGAGTAAGCACAACATTACTTGCAACCAGATGTGCATGTAAAGTAAATTTTTGTGCTATAAAGAGAATTACACAAAGAATATATTAAAGTAATAGATATAATATATTACAGAAACCCATTACTCAAATCGGAGGTAGAAAAAGGATTTTTATAATTGACATAAATATTTTTTTTATCATAGTGATACAAAATACATCAATTTCGCTTTTCATAAAATTGTAGAATCCATATGGAAGGAGAAATATTCGGTTCGAAAGATTTGCAGCGTTTTTATTATGAAATTCTATCAAATAATAAAATATTCCAGAAAATACTGCCCTTAGTTAGATACTGAAGAAAATTAGGGACAAACATAAAAAATTCGTTAATAAAACAGGTTTCCTTTTTCAGTAAGATAATATTAAACTTTAAAAATCCAAGCTGAAACGAATTATATAATATATTTTATAATTATATAATCTATATCTGTATGAATATAATATACTCTCATTATTATTTATCATGGTCTTCACAAAACTTAATAATAATACTATAAATACATCAATCTTGTTGCATTTTATAAAATTACATTTTATAAGATTATTTATTTATTAAAATAGTGACGAAAAATATATTAAGGGAATCCTTGGAATTTTCTTTCAGAGCTACAATGTCTTTTGATAATTTTGATAATTTGATAACATAAACTGAAGAGAATGTCAAATGAAATGTTGCAATAATGCAACATTGGTCTTTAATGGGTTAATGAAAATACCTCGTTCAGCGAATTAACGTTTTATGCGAAATAAGCAATACTGGGACCATTAAATCGTTTCCAGACTCGCCACAGAAGGATCAAACGAAACAGGAATCGCTATGCTTTATAGAACGCGATACAATTTCGAGAGGGAGCCAATATTCAACAGAGAGTAACTGATCGTTTAGAATTGGACAATCGCCAATTTCAGTGCCGAGTCGGTTAGCATGTAAAAATATAGATATAAAGAAAGTATGAGAGATAGAGTGAATGTATGAATGAGAGAGAAAACGAAGAGAGAAAAGAGAGAGGAAAGAGAGAGGGAAAGAGGGAAGAAAAATGCGACATCTGTTCGCATAGTAGACACACGCGCAATTAAGCATGTTCGCTTCTCGTTTAACAAACGTAAAGTTATTAACTATTAAGTCCTTTGCTTTTTTCCTCTTGTACGTAGTCGTCGAGCTATATTATCGCAGCTTTCTCACATGTGATATAATAGATAGGCTCTTAATTTGCTATAGCATAGTAACATATTTATCTGTATAATATAACCGAACATGCACGAGTATTATAGCGAATCAAATCGAAAGCTCTTTCGAAACGAATGGAAATACTGACGGGTATATGAAGAGTAAAGAGAATAATAAGGTTTGAAAAACTATTTGTTTAATAGTCTTCCAATATACATATAATGCATTTTGTGACAAATGAGATTAGAGAATTATGTAGATTCATTATTAAACTACGAATATTTATGCAAATTCAAATTCTTATGAAAACAATTAAAAAGATTAAATTTAGGCAGATATTTGTTTTGACAACTCAATATAATAGTAATTATCATATATTATTATATATTATTAGTTACACGTCTGGTGTCCAGTAATTATAAGTGAGACGCCGCACTGAAGAAGTGACGTACTGTTGCTATTTCAAAGGTAAAAGAAAAACATGATACACAATGAATTATTATCTTTATATGTTTAGTCTTGTTTATTTGTTTATATTAATCGAGTAGAAGCAAAATTGTTTATATTCTCTTTTTCTTTGAAAAGTTTCTGTTGTAAATTTTATGCACAACAATATTTTTCTAAAATATGCAGTACCTCGATTAGAGTATGAATTTTATCTTTATTTATATTTACTTTATCTATATTTCCTCAGTAGTGAACTTCAAGGTATCAGAAGGTCTCACGCGTAAAGAGTGAACGGAAAATAAAGTATTTAAACATTAATACAATTGCTGACTATAGTATCGAATAACATATTTTAATAACAGTATAAATTGACATTTTTATTTTGTTCCAATACTCTGCAGTGTTCAACTACAAGAATAAATTTAAATATTTTAAAATAATTATTTTTACTTATTTTTGTTATTTCTATTGTAGGTAAATTTTATATGCATAGCTAAATTCATCGTCCCTCTTGTTCCTTTACTTATGAAGTAAAAGTACAGAAGAAGGATAATTTTATTTTCATATGAGAAAAGATTATCTATTTTGAACTATTTTATACATATTAATACTAAACAAACACAGACGAGATAAAAACATTGGAATAAAAATGTAATAATTTCCTTCAGTTCCTACGCTTTCTTTCTATTCTTTCTTACAAGGAACTATCTTCTAATTTTTCATTAATCAATGTTCCAATAATCGAGGTTTTACTGTATTAATAATCGATTATTCTCAACAACTTATTTTTTCCTCACTCTTCATATGTGTGTATATGTACAGTATGCACTTGTTCGCCCAAAGGAACTACGATATAATAGATTTTGCTAATGTATTACGTGACAATAGCGTCAGGATACTTTAGTTGATTGCAACTGTAGATGGTTAAGCGAATATTAATATTTCTTGTTCTGATTAATATTTTATAGCGCTAGCAACGATAAGATCGATATTTTTCTACTTGACACGTTGCAAAGAGGAATACGTGCTTGAACTGGTGAGAAGATTATAGAGATTCTTAGCTCGCTGTAACATATTTAACATTTAACTTTATAATATAATTCTTTATAAATATGAATGTCTAACTCAATTTAATGTAATTTCTTATTTTTACGCCTTACACCAATTCACAGGATGATTCATGTTACAGAATATTTAAATATATATAAATATTTTTTAATGTATCCCTCAAATGGTATTTTGGGATAGTATTGGTTTGTCCGGAAAGTTTATTCCGATTTTTAAGGAAAATTCAAACGCAGTACACTTAAATTTCGATACACATTTATTGAATTATATAGGTGCCATTTTGTTTTAACAATCTTTCTTTATCTTTCACGCAACTTGAGTATTCCATTCTTCCAAAACCTCTCAGTTTTTTCGGTAAAAAACTTTTCGATATGATTTTTTATGTCGACCAAAGGGTTAAAGCTTTTGCTATTAAGAGAATTTTGTAATGACCTGAATAGGTGAAAATGAGAGGCTACATGTCTGATGAATACGGTGGATGGGGTAGCTTCTTCCAACCAAGCTCCAACAGTTTTTGTCGAGTAGTCAAAAACATATGGGGCCGCGCATTGTCCTGATAAAACACGACGTCTTCCGATTCGCTAGTTCTGGACGTTTCTGTTCAATTACTGTCTTAAATTCGACTAATTACGAGCAATACTTTTCCGAATTTATCGTCTGGTTGTTTGGTGGAAGTTTATAATACAGAGATCCTTTTCAGTCCCATCAAACACAAAGCATGACTTTCTTCGAACGAAGACTGGCTTTTGGGATGGTTAAAGGTGATTCATTTCGCTTTTCTCAAGATCTTCCCCGCTCAAAATTATTATAAATATTCTATTCTTCATCCCCTGTTACTACTTGCTCCAAAAATGGTGTCTTCTCGTTGCGTTTATAGAGTGAGCCGCAAATGGAAACGTGATCCATCAGATTTTATTCCGATAAATCGCGGAGAACGCATACATCAAAACGGTTTATATAACCAAGCTTCACAAAATGCTCGTGGATGGTGCATTTTCATATTTCATTTCTGCTAATTCACGTGTCATATAGCGTGGATTATTCTCGATCAGTACTTTGATCCAATTGTTCGGGATTTGGAGTGGTCGTCAGTTTATGACTCGGACAGCACATCTGCCTTTTTGGGAAAAATCCGAATTTCCTACCTCCCAAATTGTAAATTTTACAATGCGGACCTCATCAAGAGGCTAATTGACATCCTAAGTGTTTGATGGGTCCGCTATAAAGTGAGTATCTAGTATCAATCAGCGACACCAGAGGAGATGCGCCTACGAGGGTACACAGTTACAAGATTGAAAGGAATAGATTCCTACCCCACAGAAACCATGGTGACAAGGACACCCCCTGGATTAAGAGTTATCATATAAAGACCAAGCGCTTCAAGGGACCAGTCTTCTTCAACCAGCCTTCAAAAAGTCTTACTCTTATCAGACAGTCTTACTCTTCGTGTTATACTAAACAGTGCAAATAAATCAACTAAACATAACAGTACTCTGTATCTTTAATGTACCTCCACCTTGAGCGTTAAAAGCGTTCACGGTTTGCGATATCAACCGATCAGTTGCAACCTGACTGATCGTCACTTAGTTGAGAATTCGCAACACCGATCTTCATCAGTGGTGGAGGGCTTACCGGGGCGTTCTTGATCTTCAAGATTGAAATCACCAGTTTTAAACGTAGCAAACCCGCACAGTTCTTTCAGCTATAACATCGTCACCATAAACAGTGCATATCTTGTTTGCTGCTTGTATGGTATTTTTGCTTTTCTGGTAAAAGAAAAGCACCAAGTGCCTACAGTGCACTTTGTTTCCTTTCATATTTAAGAGCACATAAAACTAACAAGAATTGATATATCCTAACTTTTTTCTAAAGGTGTTTGAAATATTACCTTTTAGAATATGTACACCTTCACATTTACATTACATACATTTTACATACATATTACATTTCAGAATATATGACTTGTTTTAACGCCACCTACCGAAAATCGGCACGAACTTTCCGGACAACAGATGACTCACAAAACTTTAAACATTATTCGTTGTCTAAAGTTAATTAAATTTACTCGTGATGCTTTGTGTTACATAATTTTTTATCAGAACTTTTTTTATATTCTATATCTCATGTGTCAAAACAATATTAATTTATAGTAAGTATTAATTAATTAATTAATTTATTAATTATAGGAGTACTAATTAATGCAACTAATAATTTTCTATAAAGATATATTAAATTATTTATGTAAAAATTATTGATTTTGAAGATATCTTATTTTCAGTATTATAACGTGCTTAAATATAAAGTACTCATTTGTAGACATTTATTACCCTACTATAAAATTATTAGTTATTATTAAGATACATTATTAAGATACAACATTAATCTTTTTATTTAGAGTGCTCTGAAGAGAGATAGAGGAAGTTCCGTAACTTCAGTAATGACGTAACAAATTTTGTGTTGTTCCAACATGAGAATGCTTCTGCTTATTAATTACCATCGTGTGGAGTTTGAATTTGAACTACATATGTACATGAAACGAAAAGTTGTCAGTCATTGAACTAAACTAGCCTTATTGAATTTCCAATGTAATCACTGGATCCGATAAGTATTACTAGATTATATTTCAGGAATATTTATAAAAGGAATTTATTCTGATCTGAATAATTTATAGTAGATGAATTTTTAAACATTTGAACACGTAAAAAAGGTATTAAAAAGCATTAAAAAGAATTGCTAGAACGGGTCAAATAATTCTCTGTATGCAAATTAATGAATATAATTATGAGTATACACTTTTTACTACAGTGAAAATTATCGGAGTTTGCTTGTTACGCCACGAGGCGGCCACAGGCCGTGTTTCTTGTCACGACCGGCACACTTTTAAATCCGATGGGCTGATGACGGAGATAAAGATATGGTGGCACTCGGCGACAATGTATATCGCCGAAGTGCCTAATGAGCCATCAATATCCCAACGGTCCTTCCGTCGAATGTTTGAGAAGACGTGCGTGGCAACGGCCGCGGACGCCTAACAAACGCGTGGATAGTGGGGATATTGAGGGGTGACAAAGGAAAAAGAAATAGATCCGATCGAAAATCAAAAATAAGAGCTTCAGTCTTGGAAAGTCACGGCTAGAGTTCAGAAGCAAATCGTAATTAGTGTAAACCAAGTGTTAAAAAATAAATTTTCTTTTTTTATATTTTTTTTATATTTTATTTTTCGTTTCATCTTCGATTCCCTTTTTTATTTTACGTGACACTCTAACCATCACTCGTGGTACTAGAATGTCGCAGACAGATCGTCTTATATGACCGGCGAAATATATACAATCTAGCGGTAAGCGTATAGTTGTCATCAAGCAGCGAGTTCTAGAAACGTCGATTCGCCTTCAGTCCGTTATTTCATCTACACAAAGAAGCTGGCATACGTGATCATAGGCGCGAACGGTGGCGTGACCCGAGCGTAGTGGGGGTCGTCTCCCAGAGAAGACAAAGAAAAAATCGAAGGGCAATCAGTATCATTTGAAGATTCAAACGGAATGCATCGAGAAGTTCAGACGATTAAAATTAAAGTCACTCAGTCTAACGAATACATCAAGAGATATCATAAAGTCGAGTCGAATTATTCTAACAAACCAATTGTGTCATCGGTACATAAATTGTGACGTATTCATTATATAATCTTAAATATTGTTAAATATACAAGTTTTATATTAACACTGTTAATTCAGTGTTAAACTCATTGAACTACCTCTGTTATCTTAATCGAAACAAGGGAACGACTAATTCGCGGCGTTGATTATTAGAATCGTAGCGAGAATTTACATCTCTCGCTGACGCGCTTTCCTCGCAATCGCGTCTCTCCGCGAACGGTCGTAACACAGAAGATGCAGCTTTTCATTTAAAAATGTTAACATTACCTTCACAAGATGTTTCGAAGGCTTCCATTGATATCATACAATTTTTCTTCGAAACATTTTTTCGCTCTCATTCATATTTTTTGAGATATTTGAGCGTTGCGTGGTAAACTGAATTCACTATAGATGCAGTATGCACTTCGTGTAGAATATATTCTTCCGTTTTCCTATGGAGAGGAAAAATAGCTTTTTAAAAATCAACTATTCTTCTGCTTAGTAGAAAACAGGAAAATGGTGCCAGATAGGTGCTCAGTGTGTAAGTTCTTAAATCATCTCTTTTCGAGTGAGTAGAATAATCTCGCACCTCACCGGACATAAAATGGGCATTGCCTGTTGAAAAGCAACGTGACCGGCAACTCAAAGAGAAGAATTTGTTTCCTTTGACCCACCCAATACATTCTAAAATCATCGTGAATGAGACTATTGTACTGGATAACTGATAACTCGATTTCTGTTCAATTTGTCATTTCACCTCCTGCTTTAGTAGATCTGTTACATCCTGATTACAATCCTTCTAAATCAAATTCAGATGTATTGAGGATTTTAATTATGTATTTGTTAACAGAATCAATTGACTTTCTCGCTTTAATCTTAATACAATATTAAATAATAAATAATATAATTATTATAGTACAATGTAATATTATACAAGAGTTATCATGACATTAAGAAAATAAGATATTTAGAGATTTTATTAGTAAAATAGAAATTCCAGAATTATGTAAAAATTAAAAATTGATCGGGAATTATAATTGTATGAAAATAGATCATTTAAATCCATAAATTTTCCTTCTAACATAATATAAACAATTTGATACCTGTAACAAACCTTACTATATATAACAAAGAAAATTTTTAGCAGTATTACTATCAACTTAGGTGTAAATATTCATATAAGTTTTGTATTCTTTGAGTTTTAATGTATTGAACATTTCGAATTGTTTTCTTTCATTAAATGAAATTTATTTATCTAAAAATATTTAAAAATATTAGTTCAATTTTGTAGCAATTATTCCATTAAGATTTACAGTTTTCTTTTATACAAATTTTCGTTATTCATGAAATTTTAATAAATTTTATTTTTAATTTTTAAAATTTATTTTACTTAAACTGGTTGTATTTTCTAATGCTTGTATACTCGTTTCACAAGTGGTAGTTATTTCTTTGCTTATAAAGTATTCGAGATGGACTCGAATGTATGCGTATGTGTATGGACACACATACGCAATTTCCAATTATTACTTGAGTAAAAAATATTAATCAAAAAATCACTCAACATATACTAATGGATGAACATATTATTATACATATTATATATTATATGTCATATATGTACTAAAACCTGCCATTTTAAAGCAAGTACCTATTATTATGTATTATACAGGGTGAATTACTTAAGAGTTCAAGCTGAAATATTTTGGATACTATTGATTATATCGAAAAATGTTTCAGATAAAAGTTGAATGGAAAGACGTAAAGTATTACTTTTATATTTGTTTTCCTTGTCTTTCATATGGTAAATTTTACAAACTGAAAGTTAAAATATCTATTAAATCAATAACTTTTCGACATAGGTAGATTAATGATTTTTTATAGAGAATCTCGAGCTATGTACATCGATTAATATACTAAATGACTACTATGACAAAGTTGACTTCCACGTGATCTTTACGTGCCCATACACATAAAAACTAATAACATCAATACATATTATATTTGAAGTCAACTAAATTTTATTTGAAACCTTTTAATATGCGGATATCACCAAATTTTAATTTTGTCCCACTATAATTTCGTTTACAACAAAAAAAACCATACATGGTCAGATATCACATTAAGGCACCGTGTCCAGCTAACAATAGTATAAATTTTATTTCCATAACTTGCAACATTTGGTAAATAATTTGTTTTAAATGAAACAAGGTCTGATTTTAACATTACTTTAATATTCGGATTCAGAGATGCAGCAACATTCATGATACTTTGTACTGGAGAATTCGCCATCTTTGTTTACACACATGCTAATCTGTATGTAAATACTATATCAAGCCTCGTAGCATCAGCTGCGTTTCGATATTCGTAAAATTCACATTTTATAATGGCATGCAAAATTAATATCAGTTTTAATATACGCCAACTCATAATTTTTCATAATGCTAATGGAAAAGTCGTATAGACAAGAAGAAGGTGCAGCCTCAAACCATACGCAGAACACTAAAAAAAAGTGGTTACTGTTAGAAAATAGATGTGTATTGTATGAGCGAGGAATGAAAGAGAAGAAGACAAAAGGAAAACGCCATGAGACGAGCGTATCGCGTATGTGTCGAATGAATGAATGTGCAATAAAACAAAATCATTCCTGTTTGTGATGTATAAGAGAATAGAATGGTGTACGTTAATACTTCAAGTTATTCTGTTACATATAAAATAGATATTCTGCTATATAAATTCTGTATTTAATAAAGCATTATATTATAACTTTAACAGTTACAACAGAAGAGTTGCTCGGAGAAAGTCATTTGTAAACAAAGCAAATAGAAAGTAAAGATTAAATTATACACGAGAGTTTGTTCTAAAAGAAGATACATGGTGGAATGACGTAATTTTTAGTGGTGAAAGTAAATTTAAATTTTTTGGTTCAGATGAGCGAAGAATATGGCGAAAAGAGAATGAAGAATTTAAATTTAAAAATATGAATATTCTACTGTAAAACACGATGATGGAAACATGCTTTTGTGGGGCTGTATTTCTACATTTGGAACGGGCGAATTAGTTTTTATTGATAGCATTATGGACAAAAATAAATATTTTAACATTTTAAAAAATAATTTACGCAAAAGTGCAATAAAAATGGGCATTGTTAATACTTTTAAGTACTGCTAAGACAACGATCCTAAACATAAGGTCCGTATTGTACAAAGATATTTATTGTATAACAGTTCAAAATTATTATACCTTCCACCTCTGAAACTGAGTGAAAACCTATGGGAACTAGAATGACGAATTAGAAAAAAAAAAACAATAACGTCAAAAGAAGTTTTGAAACAGCGATCAAAGGAAGAATAGAATAATATTAACACAGAATACCTGAAAAAAATCATTTGTAATATGCCCCATGTTTCAAAGAAGTTATTATTCAGGATTGCTATAAGATATTAAATCATTTGTAAAATATAAAAATTAAAAAGGCATTACTTATATTTTAAAGTGTCCGAATTAATGTAACGTCAAAATTAGACTTTGTTTCATTTAATACGTATTATTTAACAAGTTTTGGATTTTATGTAAATAAAATTTATACTATTGATAACTAGACACAGTGCCTAAATGTTATACCGAACCATTTACGTTTTTTCTCATTATGGACAAAATTATAGTGCAACAAAATAAAAATTTTTTTATGTCTGAATATTAAAGTTACTCACTGTAATTGATAGTATGGAAAATATTTCAGTTTAGAACTCATGAGTTGAACTCACCCTGTATATTAATACAAATATTAATATATATTATATATTAATATTAGTATCTATTATTAATGATTATTTTAATTTTCCTCATGATGTTTTATTATTATTAATTTAATTTATTAATTTATTTAATCATAAAAAAAATAATTTAATTGTAAGAAGCTATATGATACGATGTAGAGCATATGATAAGTTATATAAAAATAGCGCTTTAAACCCTTTACATTAATTCACACATGTAGATTAAACGAACGGAGAATATTTTAGAATAAACCTATTTTTATAACTATAAATATAAACAAGGGAGCAACACCTGCTAAACTATAATTAACTACGTAAGTTAGTTAAATGTCAATTATATAATTGGAATGTAATTCTTAAAAACATTTGTAACCTGCACAAGATGTAATTTCTCAATTTCTTGTTTATATTTACTGTTGGGCAGTTATTTCATATATTTTTAATTGTTGAGATATCAAACTTACTTACCGAATAAATTGATTAAATATAGTAAAGTCCTAAAATAAGAATCAACATTACATATAACATGTTTTAGCTTTGATTTACTCCTTATTTAAAGAATCAGTGCAACTATTTGATTTTGTAAAATAGAATTTGTTTATATGTCTTTCATCTACTATATAATTTCTGTAGAAAATGGTATAGTGCTAGTACCTTCGGTAACGGTATGATTGTTACAATATCGTTTGATGCTCTGTCAACCTATGTTTACGCAGTCACTATTCGTCACTCACTAATTTCGTTACAACGGTTCTTTCTTATATACGCTGACAACACTCCATGATAACGTTGACAACACATACCCAATATCTCCCAGGCAATCCGTCCACGATACTACACTATACTACATTCCTGTATTCGACCATTCTGACAAATACATTTGACCTCAGATGTACTCATCATCACTGATTTTGCTCGCGCCCTAGTCTCCCTATAGCTGCTTCGGGTGACAGTCGCGTCACGGGATCCTCCTGATCCTCTTCTTGGGCCTTACGGACTCGATCGATCAAACTGCTTCGGCCTTCCTGCATTAACAACACTTCTTGGAATGTTAGCGATCCTGGTAGCGATCTGTATATCGGCGCGTCTGCTTCCTCCTTGTACCAAATAATTAGATGCAGCTTGTCTCCAAGGGCTGTGCGGTTCCACGTCGCATGGTAACAGAGCAGTTCCATCTGCCACTGACTCCGCATCTATCATTGTTACACTTCATATGATCAGCCGCCGTGGAGGTCGTTTGCGGCCCCTCGTGTTCACCTTCTCGTCGCACCATGTAACAGTCATTTCCTAAAACTTTCACCACGCGGTACAGCCCAAGGAATTTCGAGTGAAGCTTTGGCCCTCTTGGTCGCCACTAGATCCCCCGTCTTGTATGTTGTCGCCTTCTTGCGTCTCTTGTTAAACGTCCATCTGTTTTCAGCCTGAATCTACCCGATTCTTCTCTTTGTTTCTATGCGCGACTGATCTCGCTCCTTAGAACTCTTGTTCTCGCCATCCTTCATCAAGGTATCAACTATCTTACACTTGGAAGGCGTTTGCTGTTGCACAACATTTATGGAATCGCAGACATCAACCGTTTTCCCTTGTTTCAGCGTCGACACTTCTGAGTCGCTTCGATTGCGCACAAGAATATCGCCCCACGTGTTACCTAGCTCCTCATCACGCAGTCTACGTCTACAAACTTGAATGATCTTGTCACCGATTCGAAACTGCTTCGATTTGGCTGCTACTTCATTTGCACCCATCTTCGAAATCACGCTCGAACATATTAAGGAACCTTTCGACTTTGCACCATCGCATCTTTCTGACGTACTCGTGCTAGCTCTTGTTTGTTCGACTGTACAATTCGCATGACACTCTGTAAATCCTACGAAAACCTCATCGCAACCGTCCGTGTCGTCTCCATCCGACAGTCTATTATAATCTTTGTTCTCTACTTTACGAATAGAAACGTTTCCTTTCTTTATGTTTACTTCGACGGTATTCAGGAAGTCTGCGCCAATAATAAATGAATGTTGCATCAAGGTATCTGAAACTACATGTACCGTTATAACGTACGAATCATTGTCTATCAGAACATTCGTCGAAAATTCCCCGAGTGTACAATTTCTTTCCGACCCGATACTGCGAAATTTAACAATTTTCTGATCTAATTTGGGCGCTCCAATTTTCACATACTGATCCGCTCGCATTAAAGTTAATTCGCTACCGGTGTCTATTAGCGCAGGCAATTCGAAATCTCCGATCTTAACGTCTTTATCACGCTTCGTCTGTAACAATCGCCACGCACTACAAACCTCTTTAAGGGACTCATTCAGGTTGTTACACTTCTCTGCGACGTGTTCGTAGCCCCTACATTTAAAACACTTAGGGCCTTTCGAGTTGTTCGGACAATATGCACTGACATGTTCTTTAGCATAACATCTTTTATCCTTCACTACATTTCCAGATTGACTGTACTCCTTGTTTTTTTCAGTTTTGACCGATTTCGCAGTCGACTTTGTTTTGCGACACTTTTGTTCTTCGTAAATAACTAATCTTTTCCTTAGTTCTTTGACTGATGTAGCACTGTGTAGTATAGACTTATTACTCTCTTCGTCTATTATTCCGTCTATGATATATTTTACCTTTGCTTCCTCTTCCATATTCACATGGCTAGCTATTTCGAACATGCGGTACATGTAAGCCAAGCATGCCTCATCGCTTCTTTTTTTCGTTTTCTCGATTTTCTTGTGTACTTGCCAACTATTAATTCTTCTTAGAATTCTTTAATTAGTCCTCGCTTCAACTCATGTCAAGTCCTAGTATGGCATTCGAAACTCGCAAATATACTTGTTGATCCTCTCAACAGTTTTCGCGCATAAATTGCCTTCTGTGCTTCTGACCACATGCACATGTCTGCAATTTCTTCGAACGACTCAAACCATCTATCGACATTTTCACTTTTGTCACCACTCAATGTTTCTAATGCGTCCTTGACGTCCTTAAAACTCAATGTTGAACCAACCTGTGCTTTAAAACAGTATTAGTCACAATCTTGGCGCACATCTCGTGTGCTTCTGCGTTCTCTTACGTCTTCTTCATCGTCTTCAACCTCACTTTCGTCCTCACTCTCTTCTTCCAACGACTTATATTGTTTTCATCCATGGTCCCCTGCAGCCGTGCACGTAGTTCAGTTTTTTCCCGTCGTTTCTAGCCCCAAATTAGCGAGGCGAGCTCTCAACTCTTTCGTCTTCAGCTTCTCGAGATTTTTATCTTCGATTCGATTGCGTTTAGCTCTCTGTATGGTTCCTGACCCTCGCCGGTCCGCCGACCCTTCACCGCTTGTTGATCCCTTAGGATTCAATTGTCCAGCACTACACCCTCGATTCAGCCTGGCAATCAACACTGACCTCGCACCAGATATTGGTAAATTCATCTTTCAGAGCTTACTCCTTACTTCTTTCTGCGCCAAACTTTCTTCACTTGACACTATTCATATTTCAACGGTCAACGATATCGTCTTTTATCACACCGCGCACCGCAAAATTTAATACTAACATGATCTGATCCTGGCTGAGCCCCCAATTTGTAGGAAATAGTATAATGCTAGTAGATAGTGGTAACTGTATGTTTGTTACAATATCGTTTGATGCTCCGTCAACCTATGTTTACGCAGTCATTATTCGTCACTCACTAACTTCGTTATAACGGTTCTTTTTTAAATACGCTGACAATACTCTGTGACAACGCTGACAACACTCCATGACAACGTTGACAACACAAACCCGACATCTCTCAGTCAATCCGTCCACAATATTACAATATACTACATTCCTACATTTGAGTAGCCATTACACATTAACTCCGCTGCGATCTTCGAGGTTTTATGTCCCAAACTCGCTCTTGTTATAAATGTTTTAAGAAAAATGTTGGCATATCTATTCTTAAGGTGAAAACTCGCGTTTATCAACAATGGTACTTTTATACTTTTCTCAAACATAAAATAAAAAACGGGAATTTTTAATTTGGTAAAAAATGGGAGTGAGTCTTAATATAAAGAACATATCAGAATGAAGCAGCTTCTTTCTACAATATTAATTTTCCTAATAATTAAAGTTTAAAACTATTTGAAGAATATGTTAAAAATTTACATATTTAAGATTTGGAAATGGAAAATACCCCAAAAATTCCAAACTATGGTGTTCTATATATGACAAAGTATTTCAATATAGTAATATCCAATCTCTTTACCTAAGTTTCGCCGTATCCGCTCGATAAACTATTGTCTGCAGTTGGGTATCTCGTTTCATTCAGCGCGTTGCGTTTCTGACATACTAATTGCGGAGCAATACTCCGCGACGATAACCCTACAGTTCATAAATGTATCCCTCCGAGCCATAATTACCTAATTTGCACAGAAACTACGGTACATCGAGCGACGGTGTCGTTTTCACGAAATTGCCAAAACTAGTCAAGTTTGTGCAGTTTGGTCAACAGTGCTCAGTGGTCTATTAAAATGTATTTTATAGTCAAAATTTAATTTTTCAACTTTGACATTTGAAAACAAATTTTGTTGATTTCCAAAGCTTTGAGTTTCAAAATCCGCACATGCTTCTCTTTTCAGATCATTCTATAATCTCATGAAATGTTACGAAGATAATATATAATAATTCTGTTTTTGCTGATTTTTAATTTTAATATCATTTGATCGTTGAAGAAAAATAAGAAGACAAAAACCTTTTGGAGCTTTTTGAAAATAGGTGATGGTAGGTTTCGAAAGTTTTTGAAGGATGAATAATATTATATTAAATATACATAATTAATACTTGTTTATATATGCCGGAGAAGTAGAGACATCGGGCATTTCTTTGAGAAGATCTCCAATATTTGGGCTCGAGGTGACATGACTGGTCGCCGAACGTAGCCACGGTCACGGGATGGATGTTTTATCTAACAGAAGGAGTACTGATGTTGTGGGACACACTGTATTAACAAGCAAGCCCCGGCCAAGAGTAATGTCGGCTTGATGCGGGATTGCCTAGTAACGGTGTTTGGTATTTCGTTGATAACTCTGATCAGTATGTAATTGACAAACGAGTCTGTAACAGTCTTTTATTCTTTTGGTCTCCTTGGAGAGTTTACGGATATCGACAGTCAGGCAGTCAAAAAGTTACCCTGCTGCTGAGCGAACGTGTTTGTGCGATACAGAATACAAGCTATTGTTCAAAGAGTTCCCGTTGACCGTGGATTCGTTACTGAACCCAAGATCCTAGTTAAACCTTGTTAAATTTATTGTTCGTTAATTTAGTTTATCGTTTAACACGTCATATGTTAAAGCTACATTAGATTTGTTGTACGTTTGATTAATTTATCGTTGTTCACATTATATGTTAAATTTGTAAAATATTGGCGTTCCTGTAAATATAATCCTTGTTGCGCAAATGATGTCTGATTCAAACGAGGAATTATCTTGCGCCCGAAATCCTGACGACACCTCGACATATATAACTAATGTTTTTAACATTTTTTGAATGATGGAGAGTGTAACAAAAGTATATATTTAGTTCCACAACCAAATGCGAAGATAGTTTTGACATGTAATTTAGTTGACAACGTATTGAATTTCAAATTTGCTTTTGTGTGAAAGACGAATTGTTAACACGAGCATGCATATTTCAAGTGCAACGTTCTGTACACAACGTTCTGACTTACAATTAGAGATAGACTGCTGCGAGTGAGATGTTTTCATTGTGTGAATTTTACTTATTGTTGGTATTAACTTTTATAAACTAGATGTTGATGCATGCATAATGTCGATTTATGTTGTTATAAGCCAGGACTTTGAGCAGCGCGAAAGTCCGGCGATGGTAATTTTGTGGAATACGATTGCGGTGTGTTGATCAGTATGCGGATGAATCTGGTGCGAAATCAGGGAACCGCAGAAAGTTGAAACGCATAAACGAACACGATGCAAAATTAAGGAGTCACTGGGAAAGACGGTATACACGAATTCAATATGAAGTCGAGGAGCTGCTGGGAGGTTGGAAAACAGCACAGACGAACCCGATCTATAGTTGGGTAGCTGTTAGAAGCTTGGAGAAAATACAGACGCGACCTTTTGCGAAATCAGGAACCTGCGGAATGCGAACGAACCTGATGCAAAATTAGGGAGTCGCAGGAAGAGTTTAGTTTGCATGGACGAACTCGACACGAGACCAGAGACTCACTGCAGAGATTTCCGTTGGATTAAGATGTGCGAACGAACCCGATGTAAAATCAAAGAATCGCAAGAAATGTTAGTAAAGACATCGTGACTCGGTTAATGAAAGTCGATATGACTCAAATGATAAAGTCGTATTGTGTAGATACGTTCAACCATGGTTATAGTATTGCGAGCTTGAATGTGAGTAAGTGATTAAAGTGAGTAGTTAAAAAATTGTTAGAAATGTATATGTGTCTCGAATAAGTGAATGTAATATGTGTTTCCTTAAAGTCTGATTGCTCTGTTTTGATGCACTGCCAATGCGGGGAGTAAAGTAACTTAAAAAATTTCCGCATAGAATTTACATCGACTCGCGGATTCTGGGTTGATGTTTGTTCGATTGAAAACTGTAGTCCTACCTCATTATACTGGCTCTTAACGAACGCGATTCAAAGCAGCACACTGACACTTTTCGTAACATTCTGTTCTTTCTGCCCGAATAGCATGATATTTCGGCTCATTATATATATATCGCGAAAATCTCGAAAGTCTATGGTAAGAGTGGATCAACAGTTTATTGTGTGTGTATGAGAAAGTAATCCTTCATGATTTCCGAGAACAATACCCTCCGGAAGTTTACCACGGATCGTATCCTGGCGTACGTGTTATCCAGCACAACCGCGACTGTGCCATATTACTTAGAATATATGTATATGAATATTTTGAAATGAAAGGCGTTTTTCTTCAAGGAATTTAAAGAGTGGAGTCCGGTTGTTCTTCATCCGTAAAAATGTTGAGGTTATTCGGTGAATAGAACAGAGACACGTGGATAAATTATAAGGTAGGAAAAATATATTTTAGATATAAACGTGAAAGTACAAATATGAGCTGATCCAGATCCGCACGCTAAAAGTGTTACTCTCTAACTGAACAAACCCTTGAAGCCATCGTTGCCTGTCGACTGTTTTTTATGGCCTGCCTTCGTCGCAGTCTTTTGTCTATACGCTGTCGATGGCTTCAATATGCTGGAGAAAGTGAAAAAGACCAGATGTAGAGTTTTCTTAGAATTGGTGATCTTCAACAAAAAATGTTGAAAAAATCAATGTATGTAAAAATCCCATATTGGTTTCTCGAGAGCAATCCTGTTTGCACTTCGCAAAGTGCAAACTTTGTGCTAACATTTCGTAATCATTGTAGTTTACTTTTTCAGGATAGACCTGAAACTGAAAGTTACAGGTCTCATTGTCTGCACTTATGCTGAATCATGTTTCGTGTTGGTTGATCAAATTAATGACTTAACTCGGAAGATCTAGCTGGAAGTCGTTTAATTCAGTTGAGCAATCAAATGAAAAAGTTAAACTAAATTAAAAGTTATAAAATTCACCATAAAAGTCAAACGAAACGGAAAGCTACATTTCCTTGATTTCCTCATTTACAACAACACACTAGGACCACCAAAATAAGTGAAATCCTGCGCAATCCCGAAAACAAGAAACTCCCTCTTCACGCTCCAGATATTTAAATGATAGAAGGAATCGGAAGAATGGTCAAAGAATGAAGGAACGCCAGAGCAAAATTCGCTTGAAACATTTCAGTCAATCTATCCTGGCAAAACGCCATATCAAGATAGATGACTCCATATACTTCGAGAAAACAATGATCATTCGAATGGTCGCAGAGCAATCGAAATTTTGAGACATTGGAGCAATTTGAACAGAAACATTGGGTATTACATCAGCAATTTGGCAGTCTATCCTCCTGCCTTTTTAATTCGATTGGCCAATCAAATTAAACGACTTCCCGTTAGATCTTACGGGTTGAGCATCCAGTTTAAGCGTCCAAGTTGAGCTATCAGTTTGATCAGCCAATCGTGACACCGCACAGTATAAGTGGGCAATTAGTCTCAAACCCTCAGTTCGATGTCTGCCCTGAGGAAGTACACTGCAATGTCTATGAAACGTTCGCACAAAGTGCAACTGCAAAATGCAAACACGATTGTCCCAAAAACTATTATAATGTTATCTGACTATCGTGAAAGTTTGAAGTCTAAAAGTATGTAAAAATGATTTTAATTTCAGCTATGCAGTTTGTTTTTTTTTTATGAACGATAATTGTGTTTTGTTAATAAAGTTCAGTAGTTCAATTATGTCAGAGAAACTAAATTTATATTGAAAAAAGATCGATAGAAAAATATGCCTAATTTTGGTCACAAAATATCTTTCCGCAAACCATTATGCAAATGTACGGCGCGATTAAAAAAAAGCGCTCCTCATCAGTTCACCACGAGAAACTTATGCAACTTCAGGCAGTCTGGAACGAAAGAAAAAATGGTCTGTCAAAGGATAATGCGTTTTATCAATCACCGTGAAATGACAGAAGTTTCTTCGTATTCTCATTGCAACGCTCGGAAACAAAAAAAGAGCTCAAGCGTTCGCAACAGCAACTAAAATCGCCATCATGTCCGACTAACTTCTGGTATTTGCATCTCTCTGACGTCCCTTTGCTCGCTTTCTTCCTCCGTAAAGGCAACAGTCGATAACGAGGACATTCATGGACGAAGGACTCGAGAGCGTTTCCTGTCCAATCAACCACATTGTTCTTACTACCGAAAATGCCTTCTACACCATCACTCTTTCCTTATGATGACAATTAAAGAAAATAACCCGGCGATGATTCAGCTGCCTATTTTTTACGATTTGTTTTCTGTAATCGGACTCGTTAGATCATTTGATTTTTATATGTAATAATTCGTCAAAGATCGGATACAGTGATCAATGGTTCATTGTTTTGATGAGTATTGTCGTCAGTGATATTTAATTGTAAATAAAATTGAATTATGTAGAATATAGAATTGAATTATTATTATTAATAAATTATGTTATTATTGTCATGCAGTTTCAGTATTTTTAGAATTGAAACGTTTTATTAGTGTTAACGGTTAAATATTTCTTTTAGACATATTCTATTTTGTTCATAGAAACTTATCTCAATGTGTCTTACACGTTAACAGTTTTACTATTGTAGTAACATTACTTAATTTATTAATTCTCTAATAATATATTAGAAGTGATGAAATTGTGAATTTGTATGCATTTATGGAGAATTTGAAGAAAAACAAATATACAGAATGCACATTATCTACAAAGATATATAAAATATTTTTTAAGTATACTCTCTATACTATCGCTAGTATATAAAACAATTTTTTATTTAGACCGCATCTCTTTATTATATTCATTCAAAAATACGAGTTTGCATAAATATCCGCAGTCTAGTCAATGGTTAAGTTAATGATTTAATTTACTAAAATGAACTTCGATAAAATGATTAACGTCTGAGGTTTTGAATTATGTTAAATAATTGGTTTTAATTTTGTGGAGAACTATCAGCGTAACCATCTGATTTACATGAAGAAGGAACACACTTTATAAAAAATTGGTTGAATACAAATTTTGAGACTGAAAAAAGCCTCAAAGTAATCGAAGTTCTATAACGAATATAAGGTCTTATTTACAGTAATATTTTGTTTCTAAACACACCTACTGTTTCGTCCGGTGACTCTTTGCGTAGCCCGGAATCTATCCCTCGGTCGAGGTGGCCACTCGCTCCGTCAAGATAATCAGTTGGACTGTAATAATCATAAGAAATTGTCGAAAACTAAACATTTCGATTTGACCGTTAAGTGGTATAGAACACCTTCGAGTCAAGATGTTCCTTATAGTTATTGCTCCATCAGGTAAAAAGTGGGGAAACGTGGGTTTACCGTAAGCAACCGATGGTGGGGTGACTAACAGCCAGTAAAAGTTTTTCTCTGCGACAGTGTAACATCAAACCAAATATCAATCCACAACAGAGACCAGGCCACACACGGAGGGCAAGATGGCATCCAGATACCTACGCATCCTTACTGCGTACCCTCAATAGTATTAAGGGCTCACCAATAAATCTTGTCATTTTCATAGTTAAGGTCCTTCAGACCAAAAACAAGCATCTTCTATTTCCCGTGTTCTTTACATTTTGTTTGCTACGGAAAATACGGAAAGTTAGTTTTCCCATGTTCGGTATTTTCCGTTAGCAACTTTCTCTCAAGGGCGGCTAAGACTCTTCCTAGTCCACCAGGGTTCTTGTGCTCCAATCAAAAGCAATGTCTATCGCTCTCGCTCTCCTAAACAAAATTTTCCTTAACGAATCAGCTCATCTCGTGGCCTCAGACACACCCACCCCTAACTTTCCTCCGCCACAACATCGTCTGTAAAACGCAGTCAATCTCTATCTTTAGGATAATCAACACCTTTTACCCCGTTTCTATCCTTAGACTGGTCGCGTACTTAGCGTATCAGTGTAACTAGGTTTAACATAAAGTTGTTGGCGTGATTTGTGATTTATGTGCGTTAATTCAGTGTATATTCCATTGTGATTGCTGAATTCCTAATAAAGTTTAACAAAAGCAAAATTCATAGTTGTGTTACGACCCAGCTGTTTTATTTTTTATCATTCAACCTTCAACTTTACGTGACAACAGTATCGTCACCGAACTTTACTGGATCAACGACTACAGATCAATCAACATCTCTGCACTGGGTTCACTACTTTAACTCAGTCAACATATATTCAGTAACTTTTGATAACTTATTAACATATATATATATGTCGGGTTATCATTAGAATTTTGGGCGCGTAACAATTCTTTATTTGTATTAGCCATCATTTTGCACAACAGAGATTATATTTACAAGTATAAATATGAATTTTACAAATTTTAACGAAGAATAAGTTTAACGAATGCTATTGAATATATTTTGAAACACAAAGTGACGTTAGCTGTGACGCTCGGTTACTTTCTGACTGACACATAAGACGATATCAGTAAACTCTCCAAGGTGATCACAAGAATAAAAGACTGATACGATCACATTTGTCAATTGCATATTGACCGGCGATATCAACAAAATTCCAGGCGCCGTTACTAGGTAGATCCGCGTAAAGCCGACATTGGTCCTGGCCGGGGCTTGTTTGTTAATACAGCGTGTGTCCCTTAATATCGGTACTTCTTCTGTTAGGTAAAAACGTTCATCCCGTGACCGCGGCTACGTTTGGCGACCAGTTGTGTCACCTTGAGCCCAAGTATTGGGGATCTTTCCAAAAGAAAGGCTCGATGTCCCTCTACATCTCCGACATATATGTACGCAACGAGCGTAAGCATTTTGTCTACAATTGTTGTTGGAATAAAGAGTACAATATAACCTGTTACCTCAGCGTTATGAATAATTCAACTACCTCTATTATTTTAAACGAAATAGGGGATCGATCAGTTTCGTGGCGTCGATTGTAAAATCGTAACGGGAATTTACGACTCCCGTTGACGCGCTTCTTTGAGATCGCGTCTCTCCGCGAATGGTCGACAAATCACCTACTTTTCGAATTTCGCATTAAAAATATCTACTTATCTAAACGTTATTCTTTCACTAATCGTACCACTACAAAGTTTATTTTTTAAAAGAAGTAAATGATGTAAACTTTGTAGTGGTACGATTAATGAAAGAATAACGTTTAGAGGGGCTCAGTGTAGGTTATGATGTAGAAGAGTGTCCGAAGGTCGGGGGTCGGTGTCTTATCTATGATGTAGACTAAGGTACGTCACAGTCTTGGTGTAGGCTATGATGATAAGGTGGTGATGTGTCCAAAGGAGTCCGAAGCTCGGGGATCGATGTCTTATCTCTGATGTAGGTTGATATGTGATTGATGTCACAGCAGCACGGTAATATTTTCTTCTTCAAAGCACTGTTTCACAACCCGAGCCATGTGCTTCAAATTATTATCATTTTGAAAAATAAAATCATCACTCATGTTGTTGCGTGCAAAAGGCAACATTGTGTTCTTGAGTATGTCCATGTATTGAAAACGGTTCATAATGCCATTGATACGACATATCGGACCAGAGCCGCCTCCAGAAAAACACGCCCACGCCATAACGTTTCCACCACCATGTTTAAGAGTTTTTAAAACACACTGTGTTTTCAAACTTTCGCCTATTCGACGTCTAATATACTAACCGTATCCCGTCAGAAGAGACGCGATTGAATTTCGATTCGTCCGAAAACAATACCTTTTGCCAATCTTCACTTGTCCAATGCTCATGAGCTTTAGCAAATGCAAGTCGTCTTTTTCGATTCCTAGAACTCAACAGTGGTTCCTTTTGGGGTTTTCACCCTCTTAAGTTAAAGTCTTCTAATCTTCTCCTAACAGTTCTAGCACTAATTTGTGTATCGTTTTTGTAGTTTATCTCCGCAGCAATATTATTTGCACTACGGAAACGATCCTTTTCGCTCAATAGATGAATCCGACGATCCATTTTCGGCGTTGTTTTCCGTTTTTCGGTTGATCGCAATACATGCCTGCCTTTAAAAATTTATACCAAGCTTGCTTACAAGCCGTTTCTGACCTGTTCACTATATTTGCTATTTCAGTGAAGGTTATACTTTGCTTTCGCAGCCTTACGATTTGTTCCCTTTCGTTTTCAAGTAAATTCTTTGATTTACCCATAATCTGTTCCTACCTAAATGAATTTTAAGCAATAAAAGGTACACTAAACAATGATTTTGACATTCCAGAATTAAAATGTTCAAAAACTGTACTCATATTCACGTTTTACACAGATCGTCTTAATCTAATGTCCACTGTTACAAGTGCTAAGCAGTAATTAAATGTTGTAACTCCTATATTGTTTATATTTAACAACTAACGGTCTGAGGTTACGAAGGTCAAACATACAGCTATGTTATTCCAAAGAGACAAACAAAAGAACAATATGCGTATAAGATCTTTGTAATCCGGTTTACAAATCATCGTCTTAATTTTGTCCGCTACTGTACATATTTTCTTGAAACATTTTTTACATTTTATAACAATGAAAAATTAAATAACCAACATTCAAAGTTAGATATAGATAAAAAATTTAGTTTCATAATTGCATTAAATCGTAATTTGCGTTCATACAATAACTTTAATTATACTATAAAAGGAACTTTTTTGTCTGTTTATTTTTAATTGCTTTATTGATATTCAATATAAAATTATAAGGAATCAGTGTTCCAGTTGTTTATCAATACTAATTACAAGAATGCCAAGATAAAATCAAGTTCGCCAATGTGTTGTAAAACCAAAGATATCTAATTTTCTATATATTCCAATCGCAATTATACTAGGTACTAAACAAAAATTTACAATAACATGTGTATACGAGTATTGCATAATACCATACAGTCACAGGCAACGTGACTGATGCATTTATATTTAATTTAACTCTCTAATAGATATGGATTTATAACAAGCCAAGATAAACGAACCTCTCACCGACCTGACTAACCAGCTGTTGCGCTGCTTCGTAGGTACATTACATCGATTGCAACCAACGTCAATCGCATATAATTTTATTAAAGCTACAATATTATGAAGACCACAAGGAGAAAATGATAAGTTCATTCGTATTGATTTTCTGATTTTTATATCTCTTGAATAAAAGAAAATATTTTATTACAGCATAGTTAAATATAGGAATAATCTGGTAGATTTGAAAACATATATAAACATGACAATGAAATAAAAGATTTTATGCCAAAGAAATATTACCGATTTCAAGAAACGCTAGGAAGTATAAAACAATTTCTATTTTATTTGTATTTTATTTAGACACATATGCAACAACAGTTAGATTACCCATTTACTTGCTAAATAGCATACTAAATACAATATATTACAATATTCTCGAAGGCCGCGCAAAATGCCGTAAAATGCCTCTAACATAGTAAAAAATTTCAACTCATTTATTGTTTTATTATTCAAATCTCAACAAATTTATGTCTAATTGCATTAAATTGCAATATGTTATTATACAAAGTCAGCAAGGAGATCGGGTGAAAGAAATACATGTTAATTTAAGTATGTAATAGTCTATCGGACGTTCCAGCTTGACTTTTTATTATTACTTTTTATGATATGACTTTTTATTATAGACGTGATAGGATGTGATTAAATTCATCCCTTGGAGAATTTAGTACAATTAGCAGTAATTGGGTACGTTCTCTCGAAGTTTTTGCGAAAATCTCAAAAGGCATCGACAAAAGATAGGTGGGTCTAGACGTATCATCTGTTCATTATCCCTAAAGATCTATCTTTCCTTGTCTACCTCGATATACATATGTACATTCAATTTCGGTTCATCTTCGTTCTCCCTACGTTTCTTCTAACTTTTGTTGTGTCTTTAACCATTAGATACAATTTCTTTTCTTGCTCTCTTTTTTGGAGTTTTACGCGTGATAATGTCAGTTACGATGTCTTTGTCTAACATTCTATATTTTCTACTTTCTTCATGTTATGTCTTGGAAAATTTTCAGCTTCTAACTGATATTGTTAAATCATAGAAAATCACGACAGTTTTAAGTTAATTTTGAAGTATTTTACTGAAACATATATTTTTTATTATTCTGTATCCTATAATTTCTGCGAATGAACATGAATATTTGAAAATTAAGCGACCTAATCGTATGTTATAAACCATTTCAGGATAATTAAAAGTTTATTTATAGGAAAGATTGTATTTTTTAAACTTCGAGGACGTTGTTTGAATTAAAATTTTGATGATAACTGTCCTCTTATTCGTTAGATAATCTGTGCTTGATATTATCATGTAAAAACAAAGAAATAATAAATATACTTAGGACGTATACACAAAAGACTAAGTGAATTTTATAAAACTTATATGTGTGTGTGAATCAAATAAATTAATTTATTCAAAGAAGATATTCTTTCAGATAAAAATAAGAAATGCTGTTTATTATGCATTCGAATATAAAGTTTTATATAAATACAACGAGATTTATGTTTAGATATATAGCAATGTTTCTCCTCTTTTTTCTTCTGCGTTTTACGTCGCATTGACTGCGAAGTTATAATATTAGCGAGGATGTTACGTCTGGATAGGTTATATTTTGTAGTATATACAATTGAACCTCTATAACGCGGTACTCCTATAACATGAACTAAAAATTGCGCCATTGCCCCCGTATAACGCGATTAAGAAGTTGCTGGAAATGACTCATTTCTAATATGAAAATATGTGCACCTTTGTATTGAATCGAAGCACAGTTTTGCATTAACTCTTGTGCGATAAGGAGGGGTTGTTTACAGTGTGTATTGTGAAACGCATATTGTTTTGTTATATTAAAAAAAGACTACATATTTATTTAGTTACAGCTTTTTGCGCTCTTGTATTCATATAACGCGAAATTCGTATTACACGGAACTGCATTTGTTTTTTTAAGGTAGCTTATTGTATTCCTTCCGTGACCCTGTGACGTTAGAACTCTATCCGCCTATTTGTTGTATTTCTGTCTTTGTTGTTCTGTTCCTTTACATTCATACATATAGTATGTGGTCCGTTGTTAATGTTTGGTATTGGCATATGTTGTAACGAGGAGATCTAATTTTTTCATTAGGTAGTCGGACCTTAATTTAGTGTACCCAGTCCTCAACTGGGAAATCACAGTCCTTTCTTTTCCATTCATATTCCTACATGGTACGTGTTGATCGAAATGCTGAATCACATTGCGAGTTTTTGTTCTTTTGGTTGTGTTCCAAGCTTTATTTCATTCTTTTTTTATGATCATTTTTATATAATTCATACAATCTTGACATGCAAGTGGGATCGTTGATTCAGTCTGTGAGAGGGATAATAAAAATAACTTCTTTGGCATCGGTCCTGAATTTCAGATAATGTTTATATTCACGTTGTTGTTGAGAGATAGTTCTGTATTTGCCTTTTATATGTACGTTGTAATTTCATGCTTTTTGCTACTTGTAGTTATTTAGGCTTTAATTATATTCATGGAGTTCAAGTAGATGGCACGATTTTGTAGGTTTCTAGTGAGTGCAAGTTTCAGTGCTTCCGATATGATATACGCTTCAGCGGTGAATATCAGTGTCAATTTAGGGAGGATTTGTTATTTTATTATTTATGATAACGGCATATCCTACTCGTGAATCTGATTTCTACGCGTTGGTGTACAGTTGGTTTTAGTAAGCATTGTTAATATTTAATTCTAGGAATCTGATATTGTATTTTGTTCTGTTTTTTGATCTCTGGGGAAATCAGCAAAGTTGATGTCTGGTAGTACAGGGATGTTAGTACAGGGAGTTATTTTTGTTTGATTTCGTTCAATGGTTGGGCGCGTTCCCATTATGGGTAGTTGCGGAATATTATTAAGTTTAATATGAAATGGGAATTGTAATTCGAATTTCTGTTGTACAGTTTTCTATACTTATCTATTTGAGAAAATATAATTGATGGTGGTATTATTTGAGATGGAGGCGATTTTCAGAGCATATTTTCGCTTAAGAACTTTCTTCTTGATTTTAAGACCAGTTGCATTAGTTTCGCACAAAATGTCGCTTACTGGGAATGCACAGTACGCACCTGTGGCTATCCTTTGTCCCGTGTTGCGTATTAACTCTATTATTTGTATCATATGTAGGTTAGTTGAATTGTATATGGTCGAGCCGTAGTCGATGTTTGATCTTATTAATGCTCTGTATGTTTTTAAAAGAATTTTCTTGTTAAGTCTCAGTTGTTAGCTTGTATTTAAATAATATTCAATTTCTTCACGCAGAATTCTTTCACGTACTTCATATGTTGAATGCAGGCAAGTTTACCGTCTAGTATGAGTTCAAGTATAGTGACGTTAACGAATTCTTATTCAGTTTCCCCTATGAATAGTTTTTGCTGAGTCTGGTACTTTGTTCTTTTTGTGAATGGGATGTATCGAGTTGAATCTACTAACTCAATTAAATTTTGGGACATAGCATCTTTCTTTGCTCGGTTAAATGCGTGTGGCTTTTGTAAGTCGATTGTGTGTTCTATCCTTTTTGGTTTTTGTTGAGATATGTTTAATTTTGTGTGCTGGACTAGGTCAAATATAGTAGAGATGTTTGTATGTGGGTATCAGTATGTGGAGGTATGTGTGTGCGCGGCGTCTGAAAAACAGACGAACGTAAACAGTTCAGTCGGTTAACAGTCGATTAAGGTGGGGTATGGAAGAATGTGCAAGTGTGTATCGATGAATATTCTAGAAATCGTTTATAAAATAAATATATGTCTACGTTAATGTTAATCCCAAGTTTAAATTCAATGTTTCCATAACAATATTTCGGCCATCAAGATCCACAATTCTCAACATGGTAGCAGAGCGTGGTTGACGAGATTTAATGTTATGGAACCACGCGTAACCGGGAGTGAATATATAAAAGAAAGTCGATTTTGAAATAATTGGAAATAAGTTCTGAAGAGATAAAAAGGCTATTGGCAGAGCAAATAAAAGGAATCTGTATAATAAAGAGAACTATTTTTGAAAAGGAAGAAAAAAGGGTGAAGATAAAAAAAACGAATCAAGATGCCAATGGACGATGAAATTAAAATTCAAGTATTCGATGGACGTGATTACAAAGCGTGGAAGAAAAGAATATTAATGTATTGAAAGTGTAAAAAATGTTATGAACCGGCTACACGAGAGAAAATGGACACGGATGCCAAAGATAACTGGGATGAAAAGAATCAATGGGCGATGAACTACATCTATTGTAGTATAACAAATGAGCAATTAGAATTTGTTGGTGATTTAGATGAAAACAATACTCTCAGCTCTTCTGGTAATTCTAATTGTAATGTTGATAAGGGTTACTTTAATATTTACAGCCATTTTGCCATACACCATGAGATGTTAACAGACAAAGTAAGAACCGAATGTTATAGAGATGCATTCTTAACAAATGCTAACAGATTTAGTAATTGTGTGGTATTAGATGTTGGTTGTGGAACTGGAATTCTGTCTATGTTTGCAGCAAAAACTGGATGTCGCAAAGTAATCAGTGTTGATCAATCAAATGTAATATATCATGCAATCGATATAGTGAGAGAAAATAATTTAAGTGACATTATCACTTTAAAAAAAGGTCGGCTGGAAGACATTAATCTCGATGAAGATAAAGTAGATGCAATTGTGTCTGAATGGATGGGATATGTGGCGTCACTCGACAACAAATCTGCCACTCAACACTAACTACTCAACGGACACGGTAGCGAAGCAACTGTCCTGTTTTGCGACCAGGTTTTCAGGATAGAAATAAGAATAAACAACAATACAATATGTAAGCACAGCTTCTCAGCGGCTTAAAATCCATAGTATAATCATAGTATAAAATGCATAAAATAGGATAAAATGAAATATAGTATGGCTACGCCGTGCCGTCACGTATCGGTACTTATGCCTAAACAACCCACAACAGAAGTTCGCCGTTTATTGCGAACTAACAAAAACTGTATAAGCAAATCTGGTAACAAATAAACATTTATAAAAAAAAAAAAAACGGTAGCGAAGTGGTTAGCGCTCTAGGCTTCGAACGTTCGGGACCCGGGTTCGATTCCTGGCGCCCGTGAATGCTATTTTTAGTCCACGCATCAAATAGAAGAATAATTAGCAGTACCCCAGCAGCGACATCTACAGCCGGCCACTACAACTATCACGGACAACATATGTCACCTCAAAACTGTATTCCTTCACTATTGCCGCCGAAATAACGAAATACTTGCACTTTCCCTTGCAGATGTCTCCTCCTATTGAACCTTTCTCATCTTTGGAAGTTATAGAATTAATCCGTCATCTAAATCCCAGGAAAGCATCGGGACATGATCAAATAAGTAACAAAGCTATCAAGAAGTTCCCCATAAAAGGGATTGCTCTCATTACCTATATTTTTAATGCAATTCTTTGCCTTGAATACTATCCTAAGTCCTGGAAAATATCACTAATTACTCCTTATCCACCTTATCCTGGTGGAATACTTCTTCCTAATAGATGTACACTCAGTATTGTGGGAAGTGGAGATACTAGAAGATACGTCGAACTCATTGATTATTGGTCGAACGTGTATGGTTTTAAAATGAGCTGTATGCGGAGGTTTTACGTGAACCGAGTATAGAGATTTGTAACGCCGACGAATTAATAACTAGCACTGTTGAGATACAAGCATTCGATTTATACAAAGTAACGAAAGATTGCGTAAATTTTTCATCGCCTTTCGAATTTAAAGTAAAAAAGACTGGATCGTTAACTGCGATTGTTGGCTATTTTGATATCTTCTTTGACTTGGACAATCCAATTTATTTTAGTACGGGATCTTATTCGCCTCCAACACATTGGAAGCGAACAGTATTTCCATTGAACGAATCTATTAGCATTACCGAAAGGAGAGAAATTTAAGTAACGAATCAGAAGAAAAACTTGAGGATATAGAAAATAATTTGAGAAGGTTTGTAGCGGTATATGAGTCATACTTGTTGTCCTGAAGAGTCAAGACCGTTAGGCTACAAGTTTGGAAAAAACAATGTCACCGCTACCGATAACCGTCGTAGGAAGGCAAATTCGAATTCCCCGATTTCCCCTACGACGACTATAAATAAACACAACGCGACAGCGACGAGGAGTATCTCACAGTATCTTGTAAAGAGCGCATTGCGTTATTAGCGAGTTTTAGTAGAATCCGAGTGACTATATCGAATACGCGATTATACGTTTGCGAGTATTTATCCCGCGATTTTATATTGCGATCTATACTACGTATCAACGTCTAACGTCTACGTAATATATGTGTGTCCATTAATTTATTAATTTATTAATTTAAATACAAATAGACGGTTATAACGAAAAGTCTGGTCATTGAATCTCACAAACTACGTCCTCTCCACATACCATCGTCCACAAACTGGTGACCCCGACGTGATCAAGAGGAAGAGGTAAACGTGAGTACAAGTTACATACGCATATATATATATAAAAAAAACACTCAATAAGAGATGGAAAAGAACGAGAAAACCGGACCTAACGTAGACGCGATAAACGCGATGTTCCGCGTACAACCGTTTTGGCCAGAAGACGTCTCGATGTGGTTCACTATGCTTGAATCGCAGTTTAAATCTTCGCGAATTACTGCCGAAGATGTGAGGTTCAACGTGGTCGTGTCGCATCTCGACAGATCACATGTACGTCTTGTCCGCGACATTCTGGTTAACCCGCCAGAGACAGGACAGTATGAATTTCTCAAGGCGGAGCTCATTAAGAGATTCGGAGACTCGGACGCAAAGCGCGCTAAGAAACGCATAGAGAGTGAGCAGATAGGCGACAGGAAACCCTCCCAATTTTTCCGGGACTTGAAGGCCCTCGCCACCTCCGACGTAACGGAGGACTTCATCCTCACCGTCTGGGAAGGACGGTTGCCGGCTAACATCCAGCATGTTTTAGCTGGTGTTCAAGACAGGAAGCCCGACACGCTATGCGAGATCGCCGACCGTGTCCACGACGTATGTACGGACACCGGGCCGTTAGTGCTGGCCAGCACAAGCAGAACAGCGGCGGAGTGCACGACAAGCGCACAAAACGGCGGCTTAGGTGAGGAAATAGCGAACGCCTTCGAACGTGTGATGGAGAAACACATAAGTCGCTTGATAGCGCACATGGAGAAGTTGAGCATGGGATCCCGTCGAGAATCGCGATCTCGATCGCGTTCTCGGACGAGGCAGCGGTCCCGAACGAGATCACCAAAACGACGGCAGCGGCCAGACGGGCTATGTTATTACCACGCGAAGTTCAAGGAACGTGCGACAAGATGCGACCTACCGTGTAGTTGGTACTCGGGAAACGAAAACAGCCGTCCGTAAACGCGGCGAACGACGACGGCTCAAAATCCCGCCGCATCTTTGTATGTGACCGAGACACGCGCGTCTCATATCTGGTGGACACCGGCGCCGACATTAGTGTCTACCCTCGCAGTAAAACCCGTGTACCGTCGAGAAAGAGTGAGTACGAATTATTCGCGGCTAACGGGACGCGAATCGCGACGTACGGAATTATCCCGATGCGCCTCAATTTATCCCTTCGGCGTGACTTCATGTGGAATTTCACAGTGGCCGATGTACAGACGCCTATCATAGGCATGGACTTTCTAAGCCACTTCGGGTTGCTCGTGGACCCACGTAATAAGAGACTTTTAGACACGACAACCCAATTAACTACTAAAGGATACGCGGCCACCAACGACACTCCGTCGATAAAAACCATTCACGGGGACTCCGCGTACCATCAATTACTGGCGGAATTTCCCGACCTCACCCGTCCGCCAAATTACGGCAAGGAAAAGACTCGTCACAATGTGGTACACCACATCAAGACTACACCGGGCCCACCCGTCCACTGCAAGCCCCGCCGCCTCGCACCAGATCGGCTCATGCGAATGAGGGCGGAATTCCAAACAATGATGGAGCAAGCAGTGATGCGATCATCGAAGAACCCATGGGCATCACCTCTGCACGTAGTACCGAAGAAGGACGGGAATCTACGACCATGTGGCGACTACCGTGCGTTAAACGCCTGCACGATACCGGACAGGTATACACCACCACATATAGAAGATTTTGCTCATCATCTATTTGGTAAGCGCATATTTTCAAAGATTGATCTTATTCGCGCCTACCACCAAATTCCTATTGCGAAGGAAGACGTAGAAAAAACGGCAATAACAACACCGTTCGGACTTTTTGAAGCAACCAACATGATGTTTGGGCTTCGAAATGCCGCGCAAACTTGCCAGCGATTCGTCGATGAAATAACCCGTGGTCTTGATTTTGTATACGCGTACATCGACGACTTTCTTATCGCGTCGGAGAATGAACAACAACATCGCGAACATTTACGCGAGTTGTTCCACCGTCTTAATAAATACGGGGTAGTAATAAACCCGTCGAAATGCGAATTCGGTGTGAGCGAAATTACATTCCTTGGCTACACAGTGAACGCCGAGGGAATCAAACCGCCCACCGACCGTGTCGAAGCGATTAAAAAATTTTCGAAGCCCGCCGACATCAAACAATTACGTAGGTACCTCGGTATGATTAACTTCTACCGACGTTTTATACCGGGGGCCGCAAAAATATTTCAACCATTAAACGATATATTAAAAGGCGCGAAAAAAGGAAACGCTCCCATCAAATGGAATAGTCAAGCGGAAAAGAGCTTCGAAGAGTCCAAACGTGCCCTCGCGGACGCCACGATTTTGGCGCATCCAATACCCGGTACGCCCGTAAGTCTTACGGTAGATGCGTCCGATTATGCGATAGGTGCCGTTTTACAACAACGCGCGAAGAACGGATGGCAGCCGTTAGGGTTTGCTACGAAATCATTAACTCCCGCGCAACAGAAATACAGCGCCTATGATCGCGAACTACTGGCGATGTACTTTGCTGTAAAACGATTTCGACACGCGATTGAGGGTAGGGATTTTACAATATACACAGACCACAAACCCCTCACCTACGCGTTTCAACAAAAATTGGAGAAATGCTCTCCGCGACAATTTCGCTACCTCGACTTCATAGCCCAGTTCACAACCGATATCCGGCATGTAAAAGGAGTAGAGAACGAGGTAGCCGACGCGTTATCCCGAATCGAGACAATAAAAACATCGGTAGATCATCGCACATTAGCAGAGGCCCAGGAAAGCGATGACGAGTTGCGAGAAATATTAAACTCCGACGCTGGTACCCTGCGACTCGAAAAAATCCGATTTCCCGAAGCAGAGATATAGTGCGACATCTCAACGGGAAACTTGCGGCCGTTCGTACCGAAATCGTTACGATGCAATGTATTTCAATCGTTACATGGACTTTCCCATCCGGGGATACGTGCTACGCAAAAGCTGGTGACAACACGCTTTGTTTGGCCGTCTGTAAATAAGGATTGCCGTACGTGGACGAGGCAATGTATACCGTGTCAACGAAATAAAGTCACCAGACACGTATCTTCACCGATAGCGACATTTAAAACCTTAGCAGGTCGATTTGAACACATACACGTAGACATTATCGCGATGCAATATTCGCAAGGATACCGATACTGTCTAACGTGTATCGATCGTTTTTCGCGTTGGCCCGAAGCCATTCCCATCGCAGACATGGAAGCGTCAACCGTCGCCTCGGCTCTCCTTACAAACTGGATTGCTCGATTTGGCGTTCCCCTGAAGATAACAACTGATCAGGGACGCCAATTCGAATCGCGCCTATTCGAAGAATTATGCCGGTTGCTCGGCGTTACACACCTACGCACATCGGCCTACCACCCCGCGTCCAACGGGATAGTAGAGCGGCTACATAGACAGCATAAGGCGGCAATTAAGTGCCATGATACGAGTAACTGGGTAGAAATTCTACCCATAGTTTTATTAGGCATTAGAAGCGCGATAAAAGAGGACCTAAACGCAACGGCGGCTGAAATGATCTATGGTACCGGCATACGTTTGCCGGCAGAATTCTTCTTACCGACCGAACAGCGGGCCAACTCGGAATTCGCGAACCTGCTAAAAGAAACGATGGGGAAAGTCAGACCACAACCCGTGACTCGACACGGAGAGAAAAAAGTATTCGTTTTTCGCGAACTAAAAACTTCGCCGTATGTATTCCTTCGACATGATGCGATTAGAGGCCCTTTACAGCCGCCCTATGACGGGCCATTTAAAGTTATGCAAAGAGGCGAAAAAACGTATACAATTCGAGTCAACAATCGCGATGTAACGGTTTCGGTAGACAGGCTAAAACCAGCCTTCGTAATACCAGACGACCTCGAAGCGAAAGCCGTCGAAACCCGTAACGTACTTATTCCTGTAGATAATACGGATACCCGCAAAGGAAATAGCGGAATCTTGCGAAATAGAAACAACGAAGAAAATACCAGTAATGGGTACGTTACGCGATCCAGGCGAAGAGTTCGTTTTCCTGATCGGTTACAAGTAGGATTCCGCTAAACGTCATAAATATTAGACACGGGAGATACCATAAATTTCCCTACGACGACTATAAATAAACACAACGCGATAGCGACAGACAGTATCTTATCAAGTGCGCATAGCGTTATTAGCGAGTTTTTAGTAGAATCCGAAGTGACTCACACGAATATATCGAATACGTGATTATATGTTTGCGAGTATATATCCCGCGATTTTATATTGCGATTTATACTTCGTATCAACGACTAATGTCTACGTTATATATATATATATATTAATTTATTGGTTTAAATACAACTGACGGTTATAACAAAAAGTCTCGTCATTGAATCTCACAAACTACGTCCTCTCCACATACCAACGTCCACAGTATTATTCCAATTTACATAAAATGTTCATAATTTGTAATAAATCAAGTTCTTTGTCTATTCATATAAGTTAGAACTTACTGTAACTATCTATAGATGTAATGAAAAGGTATGTTTTGGTAGAAACTCAACAAATTAATCTTCTTTCATTGCAGGTGTAGGAAGAAATAGAGATAAACTTTTATTGAACTAACCAAAGCGAATCAAATAATAAGATGTGTTAGTTAAGAGAGAATATTTTCCTTTAGCATCATTTACAGTGGTATAACAGTATTTAAGATAAATGAACAAATAAAGCTATTTCTTGGAAACAGTAATTAGAATTTAAGAAAGTGCTCTTCAATTACAGATTAAATATGCAGCGGCACATGAGCTAGAGGATAATTCAAATCATGTTGTTGTTTTGCCTCGGAGTATCAATATCGTTAAGATACACATAATGTAATAATAAATAAACTCCGGGCAAAACAATGTCGCCGTTACGTGCAACCGTCAAGCAAACTCGAACTCAAATTTTTCGCTCTCCCCCAACCAGTATAAATAGACGGACGCGCTCGTAAGGATTTCAGTATCTACGAGTATCTACCGAGTGTCTATCAGTTATCAACGAGTTATTAGCGATCTTATTTTGCGACTTATACACTGTCTTAGCGAATCCGTTAGTACGAGCGTCTTTGCGAACATTATCTGTACTAATTTATTTATTATTTTAAATATACTTGACGGTTTCAACGACGAGCAATCTCGTAAATCTCACGATCAACCATTCTACACAAGTCCTCTACAAATATTTCTGACTATCTTTTACCCTATATAAAGATTGTTTTGACTTTCGATTATATTTCGATTATGATATTTCGATTTTTAAAGCGTTCTCATAATTAGTTGATAAATGATTGATATTTTTGTATCCAATTAGCCTCGAGTAGAAGAAAAATTCTTTGCTTCATAATTCATAAAGTTCGAACAAGTTAAGATCTAAAAATTTCCAATAGAGATTACAAAAAAGAAAAAGAAAATATATAAATATATTTTATTAGAATTGTGTAAAAAATGTTTCCATTGTGAAAATGCTAAAAAATAATAACATTAATAATCCTTGTTAGAATTCAAAATTTTATTTCTTTCCGCCAACTTCTGGTGGTGACTCCTTGTTCTCACGTGAAACTCATGACGCGTAACGAAATCGAATTTGAAAAGCGACGAATCGACATTTCGGAGCTCGAAAAGTCCGGGAACCCTATATGACGCTCCCCTGTTCATCCTTGTGTACACGCAATGCAGGATCAGCTTTACTCGCGACGCGGCTACCGCGAGAAATCGGACCACTTGCTGTAAATCCAACCACCTATGCAACACATTCACACCACACAGCACCAGCAACAGCAACCAAAACTGCTATACTAACGACAACGAGACAAACACTAACATCGCAACTGACAAGCAATACACCATACCTAAAACAACAGTACAAGAAATCAGAAACACAATTGAAAAAACAAAAAATAACAAAGCACCAGGAATTGATCTAATCAATGGGAAAATACTAAAAAATCTTCCTCCAAAAGCGTTAAGATTAATAACAATAATCTGCAATGCAATATTAAGAATCGGCTACTTTCCCAAACCATGGAAAAAAGCCTTAATCACAATGCTACCAAAAATAGGAAAAGATCCTCAACAAACATCATCCTACAGACCTATTTCACTGCTCCCAGTACTCTCTAAAATACTAGAGAAAATAATACATACCAGATTAAAAGTATTAATCGAAAAAGATAAAATAATACCTGACCACCAATTCGGATTCAGAAATAAACATTCCACCATAGAACAAATACACAGGCTTGTCAACGAAATAACACACACAATAGAAAATAAACAATATTGTACAGCCCTATTCATGGACATAGAGAAGGCATTCGACAAAATAAACCACGAATGCTTACTAAAAACAATCAAAAGTCAATTCCCGGAACAGATACACAAATTAATAACTTCCTATTTAACTAATAGAACCTTCACAACAAAAATCAAAGATGCTTACTCCGAAGTCAAAGAAATCAAGGCAGGGGTACCGCAGGGAAGCGTACTAGGACCAATTCTATACACACTATACACGGCCAGTATGCCAACAAATGCAAACACCAAAATACTGACATCCGCGGACGACACAGCGATTTTAGTCAGGCATAACAACCCAATAACAGCAGTAGCAATACTGCAAGAACATGTTACAAAAATAGAAAAGTGGCTGCAAGACAAACAAATCAAAGCTAACCCAAGTAAATGCAACCACATCACATTCACACTGCGGAAACAGACACCACCAAACATCTACCTAAATGGCACGCAAATAACACAGACAAAGCAAGTCAAGTACCTTGGATTACATATAGATGCACACCTAACATGGAAACAACATATCAAATCAACAATAGACAAAATAAAGACTGCAAGGAGACAAATGTACTGGTTAACAAACAGAAAATCAAAACTAAGCACAGAAAACAAACTAATAATATACAAATCGATAATTAAACCAATATGGACCTACGGAATCCCGCTATGGGGAACAGCAGCAAAGAGCCATATAGCAAAATTAGAAACAGAACAAGCCAAAATACTCAGAACAATAGTAAACGCCCCATGGTACGTCAGAAACGAGGACATACGAAAAGACCTGGGAATACCAACGGTCAAGGACGAGATTAAAAGGCTCGCAGGCAGGTACAGAGCAAGAATAGCAACGCACCCGAATCAGCTGGCAGCGGAAACAAACAACACAGAAAACACCTTAAGGAGACTAAAAAGGAAACATCCAATAGATCTCATAAAGGATATAAATTAAATATAACTAACGCGAAGATGGCGCCCCGCTGGGGGTAACCATCCACATGCTATATTTTATTACTAAGATATAAGATTTTACCAAATGTCCTACTGGACAAATTGTAAAATTTAAACAAAATAAAATATAAAAAAAAAAAAAAAAACTTGCTGTAAATAGAGACAGACAAACTAACGAAACAGAACGGCGAGTGGCAGGAAACGACGCGACGTATGAGGAGTGACTGCAAATATGCAAGCGACCCTTTCGTCTGTTCCTCGACGATGCAATTTGCTCGACGTATATACGTACAACCCAGATAAGTCGGTGGTGAGGTATTAACCGCTAATACGCGCTATCACGATACTCCAATTTGCGCGATAAAACGCTTTTATGCTTCGCCGTGTACAGTAGCTAATTAAAGTATTTGAACACTTATCATACAAAACATTTACATATGTATTGTGTATATTGTATAAAACATCTTGAATATTCAAAAGAAAACATTTATATGCACATCGTATATGTTGTATGAAATATTTTGAACTTCTATTAAACCTGTAATGAGACACAACTGCCACGATTATTGATAAGATTTGAAACTAATCTGAAAATGTACATATTTGGAAGTTAAAAGATATTTACTCCAAACAATGAATAGCCTTATTAATATACAGAAATAATATATGAGATAATATATCCATTAATATAATGGATAAATACAACTTGGATATTTTTGTGTTCTCTATGAAATAGACATATATATATTTGCCCTAAATATCTTCTATTCTAATAAGCCGTAATAGCTTATCTATATGTATTTTCATATTTATTTTAAACATTAGTAATATTAATACATGATAGTTGGACTTGACTAGAATCCCAATGAAATTTGAAAATGTTTCGTATAATATATATTAGGTTGTCCGAAAAGTTTCTTTCCTTTTATGAGGAAATAATAGACACACAACGATTTTTGTTTTATATTATTTTGTCGAATTACGTACGATCCATTTTGTTCTGTTGAGATAAACACTGTGACATTTCACAGACTTGGTTTCTCGTTTGTATGAAGATGCACTGTTGTAAAAAACACGTTTGCAACAAAAAGACACTTTCCGGACAACCTAATATAATACATTCGTAAAAGGTGTCTTCAAATGTCCTTCCAAACAGGTTTGTGAACCACTTTATATATGTACAATGTGTATAAAAAATAAATATCATGCCCAGCACAGCGGAATTCTACGTTTCTAGATTGGTTGCCATTTGTAAAAAAAAGTTACCTCAAAATGAATGAGCCTTGAATTTGAAGGTCAAATCTCTTCTGCTTGCATTGTATCCTACTTATCATGAGGATCAAACTTGCCAATTTACGTTGACCAATTATATTTAATAACTAATTATATAATTATTGGCATTACTTATAATATATTTATTTACATTTCGCATTCAGATAGAACGTAAATAACGTGATATTAATGAAGAAACAGGAAAGTATACCTTAACGCGTGAGATAGGCAATTCTAAATAGAATGAAGCATCTAACTTCATAACTTCAACTTAATTAATTAACCAACTAAATTACGTACCGTATAACGAAAAGAGTACAATTCGATGTCATTAGTTTTTACGAATGGCCGCGTAAAATATATGCGAAGGTCAATTAACTTTTTTAAAAAATAAAATCACATTTCTTTAAAGAAATAAAGAAATTCATAAAGAAATGTGATTTTATTTTTTTTTTTTAACTGGTTGACCTTCGCATATATTTTACGCGCCCATTCGTAAAAACTAATGACATCGAATTGTACTCTTTTCGTTATGCGGTACGTAATTTAGCATAAGTTGAAGTTATGAAATTGGATATATATATACATTTATACATGTCGGAGAAGTAGGGACATCGGGCATTTCTTTGAGAAGATCTCCAATACTTGGGCTCGAGGTGACATGTGTAACGTAAAATAAAAAGAGAAATTTAAAAAAAAGAAGAAACTTTTATTTTTCTTATACACTTGAACGGATCCTTCTTGAACTGATGCTTGCTGTGGACTGACTTGAACTGAACTCGTCGAATTGATCCTCCTGCTGTCGTAGGTGAAGTGAGGGAAAGCGTCCGCGATGCCGATTGGTCAGGCCCAATGTTGAGGAAGAAGCCTCCTATCAACGTGGTGATATTGTTCATGGGAAAAACCAGCTTTTCCGTTAGGCAGCTATTTAGTTTTTCCCATTAGGTAACTTCCGGCCTTCTCCGTAATTTGTCACAACGTGTAATAGACCTAAGGACTGTTTTATGTACCAGCCATAAACCGAAAATACTTGCAGGATTAAGGGTGCATGCAAGCGAATAAGACTCGGTTTATGGTAGGGCCTTAGGTTTATTGCGGGTCTATCTAACGGTGACTGGGCCTTGACGTTACATACCCCCCTTCTTAGATTGATTTTGGTCCTCCAAAATCTTAGTGTTTCTGCGGATTATGTCTAGGTCAATTGGCTTTTCTGGTAAGATTGCTGTTTGCGTGTTGGCTAAGTATATTATTATGAAGACCGTCCTTTTACTACGGCATGTGTTCTTTCTAGAGATCCATTTGACTGAGGGTAAAAGCTAGTGGTTTTAATGTGTTTAATCTTAAATGCCTCTTCGAATTTTAACATGAGTTCACTAATGAAGTTTTGTCCCTGGTCTGTTAGAATTGTTTTGGGTGCAGAAAATATGTAAATGTAGTGTTCTAAGAGTGCATTTATCATGGATTCTGTCCGTTGTGTTTTTAGTGGTACTAGGACCAAGTATTTTGTCGGTTCGTCATGTATTGAGAGTATAAATTGATTTCCTTTCTTAGTTTTGGTCATAGGTCCTATGACGTCCATAGCAATTTTGTCGTTAGGTTGTAATGGTGTGTCAGATATTATTGGTTCTTCTTTTGGTCTAATCCGCGTTAATTTCTCCTTTTGACAGGCTTCACGTCTCTTTATAAACTCTTCGACTTTGTTCAATAAATATGGAATTTTATATCGTTCTTTTATTCTTTGGTACGTCTTTTGTACCCCTAAATGTCCTATCGTACCGTTATGGTTTTCCTGAATTATTTTCTCTATCTCTTCCTCGGTTAATTCTTGGATTAGGTCCCACGCGAAAATGACAGGGTATCGGGTATCATAAGTATAAGCTTGATCTGATTCTTTTCTAATTCTGTAAACGTGTTGTCTCCCATACCTACTTTCTTCCACTAATTTCCTCATTTGTTCTTGCATAGCTTTCAGCTCTTGCTGTAAAGCAACTAATTTTTGAGTACGTTCTTCACCTGTATCATCACTCTCAGAAGAACTTTCAGATCCGGAACTGCTAGCACTACTACTGCTACCCTTCATGCCAACCATACTTCCCATTGGTTCATCCGGAATTTTCGCATACATCATTTCAAAAACATTTTGAAGTTTCCTATCCATTGCAACAACGTCACGGTCAGGAGGATTGTATTTATAACAATTAGTGAATATGAGTCTCAAATCACTAGCAAACTCTTGCGCTGTTTTATATTCACGATTATCCATTTTTGTCCTTACAGTACCAAGATCCATTGGTTTCTTGATAATATCATGATAATCGTGGAGGCCCAAGAGTTTTGCATCAACTGGTTTGTAAAATGGCCATGCATATCCCGAATGTTTCTTCGAGAATAATTCTTTCAAAATCTCATTACAAGATTTCAAAGCTTCTGAAACCTTTTCTTTCGACTTCCCAGTAGTATGCTGAGGCTGTTGGGCCATTGCCCCGATCAGAGGCATGTTGGCTTGGTGGAATGGCACTAAGCCGTCTTCCGCTTGCTTCGGTGGCTTCTTTATTTGTCTGCCAGACTCTTGCCTTGTGGGTATTTTGGCATTTTTAGGATCCAGTTTATATAGAGGTTCAAAAGAATTTGCAGTAGGAGTCGTGGTATCAGCCTTTCTCTTCACTCCCTTTTTAAGTTTTGCTGGTTGAGATGGAGGCATTACCGTAGGTGCAGTGGGAACCTGTGGAGGAGGAGGCACAGCAGAAGCTGCTTGTGGATCCATTGCTGGTTGTGCATGGTAACCGCTAGTTGGAGGGACCACTTGTTGAGGCAGAGAGTTATGTGTAGCCATGGGAGTAACTCCCATGGTTGATGGAGGAGCAATAGTAGTTGTATTAGTGCTCCCAGGTACAGGTGCAGGTGCTTGGGTGCCAAGAGGAGGCATAGGAATTACACCTGTTGTCCCAGCTGATGTAGCTGAAGGTGTTAGGCTATTTGGTACACTGGAAGTAACTGCAGCTGCACGAGAGGAAGGTCGACCCCGACCTGTGCCTCCTGCAGCCCCTCCCACACCACCTACTGGTGCTCCAACTCTGCCAGCTTTTTTGCCCTTGGATCCTTTTGGAACCGGGGGTTCGAGTTCCACCTCCTCTTGTGGCATTTGTGCAACCTTTATGAGAAATAATTTTTCGAGGGCTTGTGCCATAAGCACAACATCTTCTCCAAGTTTGTTGTAAACATAACAATTGGTGAACATTGTATTGAAGTCTTGAATACATTCATTCCCGCTCCAATAATACGTATTCTCTAATCGTTTTCTTATTGTGCCCAAATCCATTGGCTGCTTTATAATTTTGTGATAATCCGGTAAATTGAGCTTTTTCGCATCTACAGGTTGCTGGAAAGGCCACGCAAATTGATGCTCCCATACTGGCTTGAGTACACCTTTCTGAAGAAATTGCAGCTGATTGGTAACACGCCCTGGGCGATTAGGCGGAGGCACAATAGGTGGTTGGACAGGTGCACTTGTCGAATTATTTTGCGAGATAGCGTCCGTTTCGTTAGGTTTTACAGGTGGTCGCTTTCTCTGAATATCGCTGGTATTATATCCATCCATCGTAACAAGGGAGCCTAATTCGGTAGTAGCGTCACGTCCTAAATTTATTCCGGAGATACGTTTCCCTAATAATTCTATCTCCGCTGCACGTTTTTTGTTTTCACTATCGGCTATTCGTTGCGCCTCTTCCATTCGTCGCGCAAGAAGCTCGATTTGCTCGAGTATGGCACGGGTTGAATTATCCATAACTCCGGTTGCAGAGGCAGTATTAATAGTTTCAATTTTATCTTCTCGTGGCGTTGCCATTATTATACTAATTGTGCTGTCTCTGCTCGTTCTATATTTGGCAAAAGAATCCAAAGTTTGCTCACCTTGATCGTTTAACCCCGTAGGAAAGGTTCCGTTGCGGTGTTCCTTTGTCAAAACGTCAAAAGTGTCTGATCCGTTGCAGTGGTCCGCTGATCCTCAATCTTCAAAGATGACCGTAGCCCGAAATGCGTAATTTCGTTTTCTTGAAGTTGATGGATCCTGGCAGGATCGCCAAAATGTAACGTAAAATAAAAAGAGAAATTTAAAAAAAAGAAGAAACTTTTATTTTTCTTATACACTTGAACGGATCCTTCTTGAACTGATGCTTGCTGTGGACTGACTTGAACTGAACTCGTCGAATTGATCCTCCTGCTGTCGTAGGTGAAGTGAGGGAAAGCGTCCGCGATGCCGATTGGTCAGGCCCAATGTTGAGGAAGAAGCCTCCTATCAACGTGGTGATATTGTTCATGGGAAAAACCAGCTTTTCCGTTAGGCAGCTATTTAGTTTTTCCCATTAGGTAACTTCCGGCCTTCTCCGTAATTTGTCACAACGTGTAATAGACCTAAGGACTGTTTTATGTACCAGCCATAAACCGAAAATACTTGCAGGATTAAGGGTGCATGCAAGCGAATAAGACTCGGTTTATGGTAGGGCCTTAGGTTTATTGCGGGTCTATCTAACGGTGACTGGGCCTTGACGTTACACATGACTGGTCGCCGAACGTAGCCACGGTCACGGGATGGATGTTTTATCTAACAGAAGAAGTACCGATGTTGAGGGACACACTGTATTAACAAGCAAGCCCCGGCCAGGAGTAATGTCGGCTTGATGCGGGATTGCCTAGTAACGATGTTTGGTATTCGTTGATAACTCTGATCAATATGTAATTGACAAATGTGACTGTATCAGTCTTTTATTCTTTTGATCTTCTTGGAGAGTTTACGGATTTCGACAGTCAGGCAGTCTAAAAGTAACCCTGTTTCTGAGCGAACGTGTTTGTGCGATACGGAATACAATCTGTTGTATAAAGAGTTTTCCCGTTGACCGTGGATTCGTTATTGAACCCAAGATCCTTGTTTAAGCTTTGTTTAATTTATCAGCAAAACGATGTCTAATTCAAATGAAGAATCACCTTGCGCCCGAAATCCTGACGAAAACCCGACATACATATTATTTTTTATTTATATATATATATATATATATATATATATATATATATATATATATATATATATATATATATATATATATGTCGGGGAGACGTTAAGATTTGGTCTAGGGTTGTGGGCGCGAAACGAATCTACACTCAGATTAGATGTTGTCGTTATACAATAGAGGAGATATTCACTAGTGCAAGTATGATTGTCACAGAATCTGACAAGTAACCGCGATGATAAGATACTCGAGAAGCTAATGACAATGATCCTAGGTTCCATAACGAATCCGCGGCCAACGGGATGATAGAGATACGTTCTCGCAAAGTCCAATTCTGAGTGATCGTAAAGGTAGTATTCTTTCCGTCAATGAATTCGCACAAGAGAATGAATGTCAGTCTCGGTGATGCCACCGAGGAAAACTATATGGGGTGTGTCTAAGGACACGCGGTCATCGGATTCGTGGAGAAAAGTCTTCGCTCGGAAAGTGAGGGAAATTGACGTTACTGTTAATTGGTCAATTTCCATGTCGATGGTTAGGGAAGGGTGCTAGCCGCCCTTAGGAGAAAGTTGCTAGTGGGGAGCATCGTTCATGAGAGAAAAAACACATTTCTCTTAACTTCCCGTAGTTGGAACAAAGACTGTTTGTCCGTTTGAAGGACTTTAGTTAAATAAATCTTAAGATTTATAGCGGGTCCTTGGGCTAGCTGCACGTACTGTGGAGACGCATCGACATCTGGTAATCATCTTACTCGGAGAATAGAATCTGCGCGTGGCAAGTCACGGAACAGAGACCGTCAAAATGTTCACTGTCGAATGTCGCTACAACTATTTCCTTCTTTTTCTAAGGAGAGCTCTAGAGTTACTTTCATGCCTTTGTTAGACGGAACGTTCATCCCTTGACCGCGGCTACGTTCGGCGACTGGTTGTCGCCTCGGGCCCAAACTCACTATCATAAATCTCAAACAAATACAATTGGACTAAACGACGACATTTGTTTAATTACAGCTACGTTAGAATCTAGATTACAGTATTGAGGGGTTTTCCCGAAATTTCAAAGGGAAGGCTCCGGTGCCTTTTCATCCCCGACATATATATATAACATATATATATATAATATATATATATTATATATATTATATATATTATATTATATATATTATATATAATATATATATATATATTATATATATATATTATATATATATATATATGTCGGGGATGAAAAGACACCGGAACCTCTCCTTGGAATTTCGGGAAAATACCGTAACATTGTAATCTAGATTCTAACGTAGCTGTAATTAAACAAATGTCGTCGTTTAGTCCAATTGTATTTGTTTGAGATTTATGATAGTGAGTTTGGGCCGGAGGCGACAACCAGTCGCCGAACGTAGCCGCGGTCAAGGGATGAACGTTCCGTCTAACAAAGGCATGAAAGTAACTCTAGAGCTCTCCTTAGAAAAAGAAGGAAATAGTTGTAGCGACATTCGACAGTGAACATCTTGACGGTCTCTGTTCCGTGACTTGCCACGCGCAGATTCTATTCTCCGAGTAAGATGATTACCAGATGTCGATGCGTCTCCACAGTACGTGCAGCTAGCCCAAGGACCCGCTATAAATCTTAGGATTTAGCTAAAGTCCTTCAAACGGACAAACAGTCTTTGTTCCAACTACGGGAAGTTAAGAGAAATCTGTTTTTCCTCTCATGAACGATGCTCCCCACTAGCAACTTTCTCCTAAGGGCGGCTAGCACCCTTCCCTAACCATCGACATGGAAATTGACCAATTAACAGTAACGTCAATTTCCCTCACTTTCCGAGCGAAGACTTTTCTCCACGAATCCGATGACCGCGTGTCCTTAGACACACCCCATATAGTTTTCCTCGGTGGCATCACCGAGACTGACATTCATTCTCTTGTGCGAATTCATTGACGGAAAGAATACTACCTTTACGATCAGTGAATATTTCACCCCTTGTTAATAAAGTGCCTAACTTGAACTTTGTGAGTACGTAGTACTATCATCCCGTTGACCGCGGATTCGTTAGTGAACCTAAGTTCATTGTCGCGAGTGTTGCGAGTGTGTGACCACCGCGGTTAATTGTTATTACAGTCATAGCGACTCTTGTGATTAATAAACCTTACGTTATACCACAACGATGTCTAGTGAAAACTCATCAAACGCCCACAACCCCGATCCTACTCCAAACCCGACATCAGAAGTGGGATCAGGGCCACTGGAACTCGTGCAAAGACAACTAACAGCCATGCAAGAGTTGATACTGACACTTGCGCAAAAATCTAGTGTGGAACCTAAAAGTGTAACACTTCCGCATTTTAACCCTGAAATCGTGGGCTCCGATCCGGCTGCATGGTGCGCATCCGCTGATCTGATCTTGGAGGAATGTCCTTTACAAGGCAGTGCGCTACTCTCTGCCTTAAGTACAGCACTAAATGGGTCTGCGGCGCACTGGCTTTCACAAATAGTGCCCTGCGGAAAACTTGCCTGGCCAACGTTTAAGGAGCAATTCCTTTTGCGCTTTGGTGGCCAAGAGACAGCCACCTCGACGATAATAAGGCTATCCAGAGAACGACCGTCGGAGAACGAGACGCTAGGGGCTTTCGGTAATCGCATCCGTTCCCTGATGGAAATAAAGTTGCAAGACCGAACAAAGTCCGAATTGCTCAACGCCATCACCCTTTACATACTAAGCCCACTAGATCAACGCTTCCGACGACTAACGCGCGCAAATCATATCAAGACGGTGGAGCACTTTCGGAATGAAATGAGCGCTCTCCAAGACGACCAGTCAACACCTTTACCAGGAGACCCACCGGCGGAACCTGAAGCCAAACGACGCAAGTTATCGAACCACCAGGTGAGGTGCCATTACTGTGGTACCCAAGGGCATAAACTAGAGGAGTGCCGCAAGAGGATGCGGGCGGAAAAACAGAAGAACGTACGACACCCGGAGAGAAGACGACCAGCTACGTCGTCCAAGGTTCTTTGCTTCAAGTGCGGTGCGGAGGGCCATATCGCACCCAATTGTCCGGTGAAGCAGGAAAGGAAGGATGGTCACAGTAAAGAACATCGGGTCGATTCCTGTGCGGTGGAAGTCCCAACCGGTAAATTAAGTCACCTGGGTGAGTCGTTCTCCTTTCGCTTCGATTCCGGAGCCGAGTGCTCATTAATTAAAGAATCCGTCGCTTCGAGATTCTCCGGGAGAAGAACGACCGAGGTAGTAGTAATGAGGGGAATCGGAAATACTTGCGTTAAAAGTACGTCTCAAATTCTGTCCGTTGTACGTATTAACGATCTTATATTGGAGATAACATTTCACGTCCTTCCCGACAACTACCTAAAGCACGATGTTATGATTTTTTTTTTTTTAATGTTTATTGGTAATTACAATCAATTCTCACGTTGAGAATTTTCAGTAATTTTTCTGGCGTGGCGCAGTAACATGGCTAATTATTTATAATAAGTTAATACATATTATAGATAAGTATGATTTGTAAGTATTATAAATAAGTAAATTTTACATTAATTAATTAACTAATTAAATCTGTCGTTTAAGTCTAGCGGGTAGTGTCTCTTCAGCCTGCGAATCTGGTCCGTCGTATCGAGTAGACCAGTGATTAAGGGGTTTCGGTGTTTGTAGACTCTTTTGCTATATCTGTCGCTATATTTTGCTATTTCCTCTTTGACTGTGGGTATCTTGAGGTCGCGGTGTATTGTCTCGTTGGTGACGTACCAAGGTGCATCAATTAGGGATCTTAGCGTTTTCGATTGGAAGCGTTGGAATATTTCAATGTTGGAGTTACTTGCTGTTCCCCATAGTTGGATTCCGTAGGTCCAGACAGGTTTAATTACGGTCCTGTAGAGGGTAATTTTGTTCTGTATGCTTAGTTTGGAGCGTCGGCCCGTGAGCCAGTAGAATTTTCTTAGTTTTTCCCTTAATTGCTTAGTTTTTTCTGAGATATGATTTTTCCATGTTAGCCTCCTGTCCAGGGTCATGCCCAGGTATCTGACCGAGTCCTTGCTAGGGACCACAGTGTTGTTAATGGTGACCTGGGGGCAGGTTTGTTTTCGGAGCGTGAAGGTTACATGTGAGGATTTTTTTCGTTTATTTTGAAGCCCCATTTATGAAACCACTTTTCCATAGAGTCGAGACTTCGCTGGAGAGTGGATGAGGCAATTACAGGGTCTGCGTGGGTAGCTAGTATCGCTGTGTCGTCGGCGAATGTTGCTATTGTTATCTCGTTTGCTACAGGTAAGTCGGCAGTGTAGATGGAGAACAGTAGGGGTCCGAGGACACTACCTTGGGGTATGCCGGATTCTATTGGGAATGTTGCGGAAGTGGCGTCTAGGTATTTAACTATGAATTGTCTGTCAGTTAGGTAGGATTTTAAGATGGAGAAGTATGGGTGAGGTAGGATCTTTTTAAGTTTGAATAGTAGTCCTTCATGCCATACTTTGTCGAATGCCTGTTGGATGTCCAGGAATACCGCTGAGCAGTATTTTTTCTTTTCAAGGGTTTGGCTGATCATGTGGGTTATGCGATGGATTTGTTCTACTGTTGAATGTTGTTTTCGAAAGCCGAATTGGTGATCTGGGAGAGTTTTTGATTCCTCTAGGAGTGGAAGGAGACGATTCGTGAGCATCCTCTCGAATAGTTTAGACAGGGTAGGTAAAAGGCTGATTGGGCGATAGGAGCTGGTTTCGTATATCGGTTTACCGGGTTTCGGGATGAGGGTGACCAGTGAGATTTTCCACGCCTTAGGAAAGTGTTCAAGGCGGAGGATAGCGTTAAAGATTGAAGCGATGAGTGCAATTCCTTTTATGGGAAGTTCTTTGATTGCTTTGTTGCCTATTAGGTCGTGCCCTGCTGCTTTCTTTGGGGTTTAGGCGACTGATTGCTTCTTTGATCTCTGCAGAAGTGAAGGGTTCAATAGGAGGGGACATTTGGAAGGGAGTGTGCAGGAATTCGGTAACGTCCGCGGCAGCTATGGAGGAATGGGGTTTGAATACTTCAGACAAGTATTTAGCAAATAGATTGGCTTTTTCTATAGGGCTGCGCGCCCATCCGCCTTGCGGACGGCGGATTGGAGGTATTATTTGTGGGGGGCGCGTGAGTTTTCTGGAGGCCTTCCATAGTGAATAGTTGGAGTCAGCTGTGGGGGACAAGCTGGCGAGATATTTGTGAAAACAGTCATTTTTATAGTTTTTTGATGATTTTGGTTAACTTCCTAGTTGCGTTGTTTAGTTTGCGTTTGTCCTCCGGGGTTCTATGGGTCTGCCATATTCTTCTTAGTTTACGCTTTTCTGCTATTTTTTTTAGTATGTACTGTGGGTATTCGTGTTTGCTGGTGGACGTTTTTGCCGGTGTGGAGTAGCGGATAGCGTTGATTATGCTTGAGTTTAAGTATTCCGTGGCTGCTTCTATTTCTTCATTGGATTTTAGAGAGGTTAAGGCTGACGTAGTGTGGGTAAATACTTCTCTAAAGAGCTGCCAGTTGGTGTGTTGGTTATGAATGGAGCCATTAGGTGTAGACTCGATGGTAGTTGAACTGACTGTTGCTATCACGGGGGAATGGTCAGAGGAGAGGTCGGCCGAGGAGTTGATTTGGACGTGTCTTGACGAGATATTCTTAGTTATGAAGAAGTCGAGAAGATCGGGTATTTTGTTAGTGTCGGTGGGCCAGTATGTAGGTTCGTATGTGGTAAGGTAGTTGAGGTTGTTGGTTATTATGCTGTTTAAGAGGTTTTTGCCTCTAACTGTGACCAGTCTGCTGCCCCATTGGGTGTGTTTGGCGTTGAAGTCTCCTCCAGCTATGAATCTGTTACCCAGGGTGTCCAGGAAGTTATCAAAGTCTTCTTTGGCGATGGAGTGTCTGGGAGGGCAGTATACAGCTGAAGTGGTGATTGTACCCTGACAGTCTTCTATTGCTACGTTAGTTGCTTGAAGGTAGTCTTTCTGGAATGGCGGAAGTTCGTAGTGCTTAATGTTTGATTTGATTATGATTCCGGTGCCGCCGTGGGCCTTTCCGCTGGGGTGTTGGGTATGGTAGAACTTGTATCCGTTTATGTTCAGGTAGTTTTTGTCGGTGAAGTGGGTTTCCGATACGAGCATAACGTCGATTTGCTGATGTTTTAGGAAGAGTTCTAGTTCAAATTTATGTTGCGCTAGACCGTTGGCATTCCACAGAGCTATGCGTCTTGGTTTTATTTTACGTCGGGGCGTATTAATTTATCCATGATGAGTGTTAATAGTGATAGTAGGTTATTTATTTGTTCCGACTGCTTTTCGATTAGTTTTTCTAGTCTGGAGAAGTTGTCTGAGTTTTGTGGATTGGGTACGGTGTTTTGGAAATGGTCCTTATGGATATTCAGATTGTCTTGGTTGGTTTTTTGCTGCTTGGGCATAGGAGATTGAAGGACAGGTAAATTTTGGAGGACTGGGCATTTGATTAGTTGTCTCCCTGGCTCTAGGTTTGGGATACTTGATTGAATATAGGGTTTTGTAGGCTGGGCATCCTTTGTAGTTCGCAGGATGGTCACCATTGCAGTGGATGCACTTCGCTGGGGTATCTGGTGATTTAGTGCACTGGTCGGTGGGGTGCGTTCCAGCGCATTTGACGCAGCGGAAATTATGGTTGCAGTATTTCTGCGTGTGGCCGTACTTTTGGCACCTTTTGCATTGTACTATCTCCTTTTTTATTAAAGGAGGTTCGATTTTTACTACCGAGTTCATCAATCGGTTTATGTCGTAAATTTGTTTGTTGTTCGGATTTTGTTTCAAGTCGACAAAGAATAGGGATAGTGGGTTTTTAGTGATCCTATGTCTAATGTTACTGATGTTAATCACTTCGTGTCCCAGTTTATGTAATTCATATTTCAATTCGTCAAGGTTGGTCGAGTGGTGGATGTTGCGTAGTACCACTCGAAAAGCTCTTTCTTGCTTGAGCTGGTATGTGTGGAAGTTAGCATTAAGGGTTTTTAGCAGCCTCGTAATTTTTCTATAGGCGTCTGGGTTGGTTGGTAGTATCTTCACTTGGTTGTTGTTGATTTTAAGTTTATATTCATCCTTGTTGATGTCTTTCTCTATTGCTTTTATCATGGTTTGGATGTCGATGACATCATCAATGAGGATTGGTGGGGGAGGGGGATTTCTTTGGGTGAGTGGTTTGTTTGGCGTTTCTGTTGTGTCCATGGAGTCGTCTGTGGTTTCCAGTATTGAAAACCTGTTGTAGGTGGGCACTTGATTGGTATTTGTCTTGGCTGCTTCCAGCTTGCGTTTCTTCGTGAGCGGGTCATTTGCAAAGTGGGAAGTAATGTCCTTTTGCCACGGGGGAGGAAGAGCGACGCTGTTGTAACTCAACTCCGGAGAGCCGGTTCGAGATGTTTGGGCCATCATCGAGCTAGTTAATTCGAATTGAAGTAACTAGTCGAGCGGCAATGATTTTAGAGCTTAGTATCGTTGGGTTTTTCACAGTCACTTTTGAGAATCCTTGGCAAGTTTGTTCGGTTCACTTTCGACAGATGGGCGTCACGTGTTGTTACAAGAACTTCACAGGGCACTAGACACACGTCTGCACTCTTCGGCAGTCACCAGCGAACTGACGATGTTATGATTGGCTGCGAAATTTTAACTCAAGGCTTCGACGTACATATCACGCGTAATACCCTCGATATTTGCAAATCCAGAATAGTTAATGTCTGTAATAAGACCGCCGAGCATGAGATCGATCTTAACGAGGGATACCGAGGTACTTGGTAACGATAAAGACCGATTGATTTCTACTCTCGAGAAATTCAAAAATTCATTCATCACGGGTTTCCCACGTACTCGCGTAAATACGGGACAGTTAGAAATCCGATTGATCGACCCCAACGTTACCGTTCAGAGGAGCCCTTATAGACTCAGCGATGAAGAGCGGAAAATATTACGCGAGAGAATAAGCGAACTAATTACAGCGAACATTATAAGGCCCAGCAACTCACCGTTCGCGAGCCCCATGTTACTCGTCAAGAAAAAGGATGGTTCGGATAGACTGTGCGTCGATTTTCGAGCGTTAAACAAAAACACGGTCGCGGATCGGTATCCCTTGCCTCTTATCGCGGATCAAATCGCGAGATTACAAAGAGCGAGATACTTCATCAGCCTGGACATGGCCAGCGGGTTCCATCAAATCCCTATACACCCCAACTCGACAGAGTACACGGCATTCGTTACACCCGACGGACAATACGAGTACATAACGATGCCGTTCGGATTGAAAAATGCCCCGTCCGTTTTTCAAAGGGCCATTTTCAATGCCTTAGGCGACCTCGCCCATTCGTACGTTGTTGTCTATTTAGATGATGTCCTAATTATTGCCGATTCAATAGATCAAGCCTTAGAGAGATTGGACATTGTGTTGAATATCCTCGCGAACGCCGGATTTTCGTTCAACTTCTCTAAGTGTTCGTTTCTAAAAACATCGATACTCTATTTGGGATATGTGATTTGTAACGGGGAAGTCCGTCCAAACCCGGGGAAAATACAAGCTCTAAATTCTCTACCTGCACCGTCGACCGTAACACAGCTTAGGCAGTTTATAGGTTTGGCCTCTTACTTCCGAAAATTCGTTCCTAAATTCTCTCAAGTGATGAAACCCTTGTATGCACTTACTAGTAGCAAGCACATAACTTGGACGGATAGGCACGAAAAAATAAGGCAAAAAGTAATTTCCGTTCTAACCGACGCGCCAGTGTTAATGATATTCGACCCTAGTCATCCCATAGAATTACACACCGACGCCAGCTCGGAGGGGTACGGGGCTATCTTAATGCATAAGGTTGAAGGTAAAAATAGAGTCATTGAATATTACAGTAAAAGGACCAGTCCCGCGGAATCCAGATATCATTCGTACGAACTGGAGACGTTAGCAGTAGTAAACGCCGTCAAGCATTTCCGACACTATTTACACGGGCGGAAATTTCTAGTTGTCACCGACTGTAATTCTTTGAAAGCCTCCAGCAACAAAGCAAATTTAAACGATCGGGTTTATAGGTGGTGGGCCTATTTGCAAACATTTGATTTTGACATCATGTATCGAGAGGGTAAACGAATGGCCCACGTAGACTTCTTCTCGCGAAACCCCGTAGACTCGAATAGCCATATAATTAATAAAATCACAGAGAAAGAAATTAATCTGGCCGAGATCTCCGAAGACTGGCTATTAGCGGAACAGCGTCGCGATCCCCAAATCTCCGAAATCGTCAATAAATTGCAGGACGAGGAGCTCGCGGAAGATATCGCGAGTACGTACGAATTGCGGTCCGGCACTCTTTACCGTAAGATACAAAGAAAAGGCAAGACTCTCTGTTTACCTATCGTTCCAAGAGGCTTTAGATGGTCTGTTATTAATCATGTGCACCAGTCAATTATGCACTTAGGTTGGGATAAAACGCTTGAGAAGCTGTACGAGTATTACTGGTTCAAAGGAATGGCGAAGTACGTTCGCAAATTCGTAGAAAACTGTCATGCTTGTCGAGTTTCGAAGGCGAGTTCGGGTAAAATACAAGCCGAACTACACCCTATACCTAAGACCAGCATACCTTGGCATACAGTCCACATGGATATAACGGGCAAGCTAAGCGGTAAGAGCGACTCGAAAGAGTATGCCATTGTTTTGATCGACGCCTTCACTAAATTCGTATACCTACATCACACCCGTAAGATAGATTCCCTTAACACCATTAAAGCGCTCAAGTCCGCTGTATTTCTATTCGGGAGTCCCCGTCGGATAATAGCGGATCAGGGAAGATGTTTTACGGGCAGGGAATTTCAAGAGTTCTGTGAAGGTAAACAGATTAAAGTTCACTTGATAGCTACCGGCGCTAGTAGGGCCAATGGACAAGTAGAGCGTATTATGGGCACGTTGAAAAATATGTTTACAACGATAGAAACAACCGGGCGGTCGTGGCAAGACGCGATTGGGGAGATACAGCTAGCCTTGAATTGTACCACCAACCGCGTGACTAAAGCGAGTCCATTGGAGCTACTAATCGGTAGGACGGCGAGACCGTACGACTTGTTGCTACCCGATAACGTCGAAGAGAGGGAAATAGACATCTCCGATGTAAGACGACAGGCAGAAAAAAATATAGCAATTAGCGCCAAGTACGATAAAGAGAGATTCGACGAAACCAAAGCGAAAGTGGTTAGATTTAGTATCGGTGATTTTGTATTACGCAAGAATGAGGAGAGAAACCAAACGAAGTTAGATCCAAAATTTAAGGGTCCATTTGTAATAGCAGAGATTTTAGAAGGAGATAGATATATTTTAAAAACATTAGACGGCAAACGATCATACAAGTACAGTCATGATAGGTTGAGGAAGATGCCCGATAGTTGTATTCCTGCTGAGTTGGATGTCTGTAGTGATGGCAATAACAGCGACCACGACGATATGAGCACTCCGACCTCGAAAGATCAGTAGCACTATGCCTATAACACCTGGGCGAGCGAGTTGACAAAGCCCACTGAGAACGTGTGTTTCTTGTGGCACCAGTTTAAGCCCACTGAGAACGTGTGTTTCTTGTGGCACCAGTTTAAGCCCACTGGGAACGTGTGTTTCTTGTGGCACCAGTTTAAGCCCACTGAGAACGTGTGTTTCTTGTGGCACCAGTTTAAGCCCACTGAGAACGTGTGCTTCTTGTGGCAACAGTTTGATAAAGCCCACTGAGAACGTGGCACAAAGCTCTATGTGCTCATACGATCTATAAAATCGAGATCCAGTGGGGTGCGAAATCGAGAACGGTCCATCATGCCGTTACGACCCGACTGATAACCGACAGGATGCAACTAGCACTTTGAATACTAATTACAACGTTACTAATTCTTGTTCTCTCCTATTTCTCTCGTTGTCAGACCTCCGAACAAAATTTTGTTGTTGCACTGGACCCTTGCCTTATTTGGACATTAAGTTAAATTGTAGATACTATTAGTTGTATCGAGTCTAATGTTAGAAAAACTCAATATTTTAGTTACACCCGAGGACGTGTGATAGTCAGCATGGCCGTGTCGGGGATGAAAAGACACCGGAGCCTCCCTTGGAACCTCGGAAAACCCCTTAATACTGTAATCTCTAATACCTCAATACTGTAGTTTCTAATGTAGCTGTAATTAAATAAATGTCGTCGTCTAATCGAACTGTATTTGTTTGAGATTTATGATAGTGAGCTTGGGCTCGAGACGACAACCAGTCGCCGAACGTAGCCGCGGTCAAGGGATGAACGTTCCGTCTAACAAAGGCATGAAAGTAACTCTAGAGCTCTTCTTAGAAAAAGGAACTAGTTGTAGCGACATTTGACAGTAAACATCCTAACGGTCTCTGTCCCGTAGCTCGCCACACGCAGACTCTATTCTTCGAGTAAGATGATTACCAGATGTCGATGCGTCTCCACAGTACAAGTTCAGCTAGCCCGAGGACCCGCTATAAATCTTAAGATTTATTTAACTAAAGTCCTTCAAATGGACAAACAGTCTTTGTTCCAACTACGGGAAGTTAAGAGAAATCTGTTTTTTCTCTCATGAACGATGCTCCCTACTAGCAACTTTCTCCTAAGGGCGGCTAGCACCCTTCCCTAACCATCGACATGGAAATTGACCAATTAACAGTAACGTCAATTTCCCTCACTTTCCGAGCGAAGACTTTTCTCCACGAATCCGATGACCGCGTGTCCTTAGACACACCCCATATAGTTTTCCTCGGTGGCATCACCGAGACTGAGATGCATTCTCTTGTGCAATCTTCTGACGAAAAGAATACGACCTTTACGATCAGTGAATATTTCACCTCTTGTTAATAAAGTGCCTAACTTGAACTTTGTGAGTACGTAGTACTATCATCCCGTTGACCGCGGATTCGTTAGTGAACCTAAGTTCATTGTCGCGAGTGTTGCGAGTGTGTGACCACCGCGGTTAATTGTTATTACAGTCATAGCGACTCTTGTGATTAATAAACCTTACGTTATACCACAACGATGTCTAGTGAAAACTCATCAAACGCCCACAACCCCGATCCTACTCCAAACCCGACATATATATATATATACATTATATATTATGTATAATATGCTCTAAATGACTGCTCATGTTGTCCACTAATTTTTTACTAAATATATGTCTGCAGCAAATATCTTGTAATTTCTGTATACATTTTCAGATTGGTTTCAAAATTTACATGGACACAAAATTTTTTTATATAAAGTATTCAAATACATCGTGAGCCACTGTGCGTATTTATATACATATGTACATGGATATATGAAGTGATTCCAAAATCGTGTTACATTCAGAAAGGAGATGATTTTTTATGTAACGGAACAAAATTCTGACAATGGCTGGTTTTTTTGGTTCAATCCTTAAGATTCATGAAACATATACTTGAAACATATATGATCTCAAATTTACAGCTAATAGTGTATACATATAAGTTACATCTAAAGTTCAGATTATCAGAAACACAAATTAACAGGTTTTCTTAAATTCAAGCACTTAAAATCATAATATGTATGTGAAAATATGTACTTATGTCTTCTTATATTCTCAACTTACTTAACTTACTTAATCAATTCAGTCCATCTTATATTCTAAAACTTTAATAGAGCTCACTTTATCTTTTGTGTGGAGATTCAAAATATTCACGGTTTTTGGTCAACTGATGTACCTCCAGCGTTCTGTTCTATATAGCAAGAATACTGAAATAATTTAATTTTCTTATTTTATCTTTTCCATTACATTGTACTAAGTACAATTTTGAACGATTTTAGAAAAGTTATTTGAAATCAGAGTATAATTCCATGTTAAAGCCAATTATTTGTGTAGTTTAAAAAAAAAACTTCTCGATCAATTTGATCTTCGAATATTGAAATGATGGAACGTTTTTCTACTAAATTCTACCAAGCATTGGAGAATATGTTAATTAAACAATTTGTATAAGTAAATAGCTGGGTTATCCGAACATTGATTAAAAAAATACTGCAAGAAAAGCTTTTTCTACCTTGCTCTGAATACAAATTTCGAGTTAGCAATAACAATACAACTAAGAACTACTACGTTCACTACTAATTAATAACAATATATAATAGTAACAATACACAGGCTACAGAAAGCATTTCTGCATCACTGTATTTATTATAGAATTTCTATACTGATTAATTACTTTCAAGTATATTAAATTTTGTGTCATTTAGTAATATTTTCATGACTACAAAAAATTGATACTGTGAGATTGAGATGTAAGATTGAGATGCTGCTAAAAGAACATTTCGTTAAAAAATAAGGATATGTACGAAATGCTTTCCGTAACTACTGTATATAATACAATATTGTTAATGACAATATGTTCCCCCGAAGAAATAAAATTGTGAGAATTTTTGTGGGTCATTTATAACGTTTCACTTTAACAATCAAGAGGCTATTTTAGAGAAACGAGGCTTTACACCAATTGATAATCCTGCGTTATATCTCCAACTATAAGCAGTATCTCCAAGCATTTGTGAAATATCCTTTTAGCCAGTGAACGATTAGTGAATAATCTCGTGCGGGTCTTTCAATTGCAAGCAGCATTGATGCGCGTTTGCGGAGTAGTGTATTGTTAACCGTTCGTAATAATCATTTGTACATCGCGTCAATCGTATCGTATCGTATATTCCTTTGTAGCAATTATTCATAAATCTCATCTCACAAGTCGGAGACAATTCGAAAACTTTCTCATCGTTCGAATAAGTACAATCTTTGATGTTGTTGATTGTTCATCGCGCATTCAACCACAACTCCCTCTGAAGGATCAGTTACCTAAGGTTAATTTAGTGGGTAACAAGTATAACGCAGTGTCATGGATATTGGACACATGCACGCGCACGTGTACATTATATAATATACAAGTATAATATTTGTAAAAGTAGTAGCAATTCTATTAGAGCATAATCGTTTAAGTAACAACTTACATTAAAATAGAAGCAATTTAATACATATATACTTGCATAATGGGAAATTACTCGATGCTGCGTGAATATAAACAAAAATAAGACATTCAATTTCTGGTTTCTAGAAGTTCCTAAAAATTTAGTTTTGTTCGCAATTAAATATCTTTATCCCGATAAAGTTTTCAGAAATAATTCAGCTAAACCAACTTTCATAAAACATTAAAAATATAACATGTATGCTGTACAATTTTCCAATCATGTACATTTTTCACGTAAACGGCGTCCCTCTAAAGCGATCTTTTAAAACTGTCACCTAATACGCGTAAGAAATAAATCATTTTTCAGCTTGAAATTCAAATGGGTCACCAATGTTCTATGGAAGACAAATCGCGATGAGAATGTATAAATAAATACGTACATGTACAAACATGTACATTTGTAAATCCTATATACTTACACGAACTCGCTTTGCATTCATTAGCAGAGATAACATCGAATTGGAACTGCAACAAATGTTTCTGACATATCGAAAGCAAAACTTTTGCAATGATTCCAAACTGTGGTACTGATTTCTCTTCTATTTACTACTAGTTACTTCTCTTTAGAACTGAAATCTGTTGCTAGCTCATATTGTGCAATTTATAATGCACATACGATGAATAACGAATGCTTTGTCCTCTATCATCGTATTGAATTTGTTTCTACACTTGTCTACCATTGAATAATCCTATTCAATTTAAACTGTTCCATATTTAACTAAAAATGCAATTTTTTAAAAGTAATTTATAGAAGAATTATATAATTATATAATATAATTATAAAATTTATTTTTAGTTTTTTATAATAATTATAAAATAAAATTGTATAATATATCATATAATTTATTAAGAAATTATTTTGTAATACATTGTACTTCCTCAATTATAAAACACAGTTAAAGTGAATTGTACATTCATTCTTTTCTTAAATTGTCAGGTTATAGTTTCTGGAAAACGAATAGATGAAGTTAGAAGCCGCTACTCTAGATTTTGAAAATAAGAAGTACAAATTACATGAAAATACAAAAATATATAATTGATTTTATTATATGCTACAGAGCACTATAAATAACACTTTTATAAATTACACATAAGGAGATGAAATGATCGATAACATTGGTAAAAAGAATTATACCATTTTAACACGTTAACTACCACGACATCCGTATTCGTGTGTCAGCAAAGAGAAGGATAGAGATAGGAAGAAAAAGAAACAATATCGTATATAAGCACCGCTCTACAGCGACTTAAATCTAATTTAAAAATAGTAAGCTAAAAAATGTAATTTGGACACACAAAACATTGTATGGCTGTCGTACCGTCACGTATCGGTACATTTGGCTAAACCACCCCACAACCGAAATTCATTGTTTATTGTGAACAACATACCAATGTAATACCCACCTACTGGTCAATAAACGTTATATAAAAAAAGAGTATCAGCAAAGTTTCTTTTTCTAGTTAGGCCGCGTAACCCATATTCGGGTGTCGCTTATTTGACTACTTGCGAAGGATCGTCGTAGGTATTTAAAAAGATATTCCATAATAATAAAACTGTTGAATTGTTATAAAAGTAATACGAAAATGGTTTATTAAAAAATTATTTAGAATGTAAAACTTTAAAGCATTCTATACATAGCTGAGGTTGATCGGGACAATTTGGACAATGAGTTGTTGTTTTCTTCAAATTCTTTTGTGCCTTTGTTCGGTCCATTCGACGTCTTTTATTTGCATAACATAGTTTTCATGCGCATCTAATGCTTCTTCCAGCATCATTATTCCGAACGGCGATATTATGCTGACTCCGCCGAAGACAAGGATTTTTTGTATTTTCAGACAACCCTAATAATTTTGCAACTAATAATTGTCTAAATATTCTAATATTTATATTCTTCCTTGTTGCAATTTTGTAAACCGTCAAAGCGTTTACAACAGAAATTCCCAAAAGAAGTTGAATGCCAAGTTTTCTGTACTCTTTGATTCCTTTTCTAATTGTGGTGGCATAAAAAACCATTTGGTCGGAATAATCTATACTACACTTTCCTCCATTATATTCAACAATAGCTGGTTTTAATGTTGCGAACAAATGAAACGAAAGATTATTCTTGAGACCACCACATGAGCGACTCGCATTACTAAAATATCGATGGGAGTACCTAGCAGAGAACGTTTGGTACTGCTGCACGCGTGACCTGACGGAGATTTCTTTGACAACATGCGTGGCAGTCAACGTGTTAATAGGTGATTTCAAATGCGCATCGTAGAAATTGGAATTGTAGAAAAAATGACACTAATAACGAAAAATGTGCAGTTATTAAATGTGCAACCAAAGGGGCCTAATCTCAGGCGGGGACTCTCCCCCCGCCGAGCAGGTGGCTGAGACGTTCGGGAGGAAGCTAGACGAGAGATGTGGGAGCGGTGGTGCTCCGACCTACTTGTCGAAAACCAGGTCCGTGGCCACCGGGTCGTTAGATCGGTCCTGCCAAACTGGGAGGTTTGGAAAGACCGCGGAGGGCTTCCGCTGTCCTTCCGGATGATGCAGGTGATGTGCTCGGGAAATACCTGCAGAAAATCGGAAGAGTGGTGAGGGCACGGACACGGCCCAGCACACGTTGGAATTTTGTCCGGCGTGGGAGACCTCACGTCGTATTTTATGGCTAGAGATTGGCAAGAGATTAGACTCCTCGTCAATTGTGAAAGCGATGCTGAGGGGGCAACAAAAGTTCCTCGCGGTCCGCTCATATTGCGAAGGCGTAATGCTCGTAAAGGAGCGAACAGAGCGGGAGACGGTGAGAACATCCCACCCTTGCAGTGTTCCGCGCCGAGGTGGTCATAGGAGCCGACACGCCGAGGAGGATCTGGATCTTCTCAGACTCGCACGACGGTTCAGGGGATGGCGTTAAGAGGGGCGGTCCCTCCCAATGCCCGAACTAACCAAGGAACGACTTCCTCAGACAGGAGAAGATGCAGGAGTGCTGTAGCACTAATTCGAAAGAGGTCCCGGGGCATCCCAGCTGAGCGTCAGGCAGTCCTCCGTGGGGTTTTAGTCAGTAAAGTTCGACACTACCCCGCCGCTTTTCAGAAGAGCGGGGGGGGGTGTCCATGAGGATTTCCCCACGTATAATGGGTACAGCCATTTAAAAATAATACTATTATGCACTTTTGTATTCAACGTCAAACCATAATTTTCCTTCTGTTAAAAAATATTTTATTTCTCTGAATTTTATTACTAAAACATTCATTAAAGTAACAGTTCCCAAAGTGGAAGAATTATTTCTTATGGAAAAAGTGGAAGAAGAATTTCTTTCTTATACTTTATACTATCCATAAACTTATGTATCTACATGCGGAATATTTACTATAGCGCTTTAAAGATCGAAATAGATTCTTCGAAGACTTCTCATATTTAGCAGGAAAAAATCTCATTTGGAAACAAAATTTTGCAAACACCAGCACTGTTTGCAAAAAGATAAAATATAATAAATAGTGTTTCTTTCGACATCTTTATACAGTAAAATTTAAATTTAATAAATGGATTACTTACTGGCAGTGCACTGTCACTGAAAAATTTAAGATTGGCTAGTTTTATCACAAAGAATCATTTTGTTTTAAATCTTAAGTAATTTAAAATTCCAAACAATATTAATTCTCGAGATTAATGTTCTTATATGTAGTTCTCTTACAATAGAAATAGAAATCGAAAAATATTTTAAAGTTTGAATAACTTTGAAGTATACAAATCATAAAGTTTAATTCATTTGAATAATTCATAAAAGGCTTATGTTAAATAACGTACAATATTAGAAATATCTGTATCCTCATTTTGTGTATTTCATACATTTCTAATGTATGTTAATTAGTGTATATTTTGTACGAACTTTATGGTTATATCTATCTATTAAAAGAATGTATGTAAAAATAATTATTTACAATTTATAATCGCTTAAATATTCTATTATAAAATAGTAAAATTAAAGTATCACCTTCATTGAAAATATACTATCAAATTTTGTACTAGTTAAATTATTACAAAGGACGCAAAAGATTATTACACAGAAGTCAAACTATATGTTTTAGTATAACAATGTGTCTATTATTTATGTAAGAGAACTAATAGAAGCAGTCTCAAGCATTTCGGTGTCGATTCATTTTCGCGCAGTAAGTACAACTTTAAGTTAATGATATTTGTCATTGTCAAACGTATTTCGCATTTATATAACTTTTCGCTCTATTTCATGTAATTATTTATATTCGTGCATATATTTCATTAATGATGCACTTTCGACTATTATTTGATTATTACTATTTTACTCGAAAGTTTTAATACACGTTATTATAGAAATATTCAACAATAACAAAAAAGTGCATTAATATCTTTTCGAATATTGATTATAATTAGTTAATATTTTAAGCATATTAAAGAGGCTGATTCTGGAAACTGTGTTCAATTGTAGATATATTCTAAATAAGGATAAAATGTATATATTAATTTATGAAGGTCATTCTGCATTTTCGTACAATGTATTAATTTATGAAAGTTTCACTCTGTATATCTATGTTTCTTATTTCTACTTAAAATAGAACTACAGTTCGTGTAAATTATCAAAATTATTCTAACAATTATAGTGAAATATTACTAGGAAACGCAATGGGGTGACTATGATACGGCCAAACATCGTAGATCTTTATTTCATTCGTGATTTAGTACTTTTAGTGAAATTCCAGTTATTAGAGATCAGTTATTATTCCGTTTAAGTTTATCAAATATTATAAAATCATACCTCAAAAGATCTCGGTACTTCAAAGTGCGGATTGTTTGATCTGATGGCATCTATCACACTATTGTCAAATCTCCATTCACCAGTGACCAACTTTTACACCCCTGCGCTAAGGACATATTACATTACGGACGCACTGAAAAAGGTAACGGATTGGTTACCTTTAGGAATAAGTCTCATAGTTATTCTTCTCGAGTAGTTAATGTCATTAATGGTAGTAGTCGGCCATCACACATAGTTAGTCGCTACTCTGTCATATTTTAGATTCCATAATTTAGCACAAAAGTAAAATACGGTAATTCTACCTTCAATACGCAGTGGTTGTTAGCACAAATTTTATTAACCATGAATGATCATCAAAGACCATCCAACGGATAAAAGAAATGTATCAAAATATGCTATTAATAAAGAATAATGAAATTTATATAAATGAGTTCAATTTAGTTTAGATTACGATAAAGATGATGATACTTTAATCCTTTGCAGTCATGTGTTTGCTCTCAGTCACTAAAGCAAACAATTATTTTGATTGCATATTACAGCAAGTCGACCGTTTCAGAGATACATAGATTCTTAATAAGACTATATAAGTTTCGTGAAACGTAATTAAAAATTTTCGTCTTTTAGAATATCTGGTAAACAATACTCTGAAATGACAAAAAGAAAATTTGCGGAAAACGTGAAATTGAAAGTAGTGACAATGAATTTTATTTTGATTTGTTTTAAAAATACTTTTGGCATTGATTCTGAGAGTGATACAGTTCATATAGAGATGAATGACGCAATTAGAATTATAGAGTAACTGTGAAATAGAAGAAAACAATGAAAACCAAGAAGACAAACGTTTTCAAATAAAGAGGGAAGGATTAATGGCAAACTGTATATTACGCCACTATAAAGGTATTAAGAGCAAAGATTGTTGATACGTTTCAACCGAAAAATTAAGGGAGGAAGACACCAAACTAATTATTTTTGCAATACATGTTCTCAAAAATCATGACTTCACATTGGACAAAATTATGAAAGATATACGATGGAACAGTATAAAATATGTATAAAATATAATTAAATATAATTTCTGTATAATTAAATAATAAAATATAATTTCTATATAAAATAAAACTATACTATAATGTTACGTATAGTTAAAGTTTAAAAAATAATTAATTCTGTTTATTATTTATAATCTCCCATTATACCCACTTCCACGTGTTTCTGTTCGTTCAATGAAAATTAATATTATCATCAATATGTCACCTTTGTATAAAATTAATATGATTGCAAAGGTTAATTATTCTTTTGTGTATAACTCGAAAACCAAGACTGAGCATCCATTATGTATATAGAAAAAAATTATCCAAAATGATAATCTTGACAATATATTTCAAGGGCATCGAAATCGGTGAAAAGGTACTTATTCAACAGTTTAAAGTGTTTTCGTAAAATTTATTACGAGAAAGATAATCGTGATAGATATCAAGGTTCTGCATAAAGCTAGATATTAAAAATATGATATTGAAATGGCAGGCACAATCATTAAAGTACGAAAATTGCACCTCGTTATCACTTAATTAACATTAAACAAATACTCACCATCGCTACGCTGCGCGATACCCCTCTTGTCTCCTTTACCCATATTTTCTTCTCCCTCTGACCCCTAAGGTGAGAATCGCTTTCTTCGTCTCCCGTCTGAAATTTAATTATAATGTAAGTGCTTTTGGTTACTACGTGTTTTGCCCGTACCCACACGATACAAGCCATGCTGTGTTCTTGACACACAAAAGCCTTAGCAAAGCAGTGTGACATACGTATGTTTCATCATTTCGTTATTTTGTGTATGTACTTTCACACAAACTGGTCCTGGTTCAATTTGTCTCAGAATGCCAGAACGGGGCGAGGAAAGGTGTTGAGAATTGGTCTCCACAAAGATATAGTCAGTAAAAGAAATTTTAGGATTTATGAAGATATAATTTTTGTATAAATAGATAAATATATGTCGGAGATGAAAGAACACCGGAACTTCTCCTTGGAATTTTGGGAAAATCCCATAACAATGGAGGTTGGATTTTTATGGCTGCCATTGGAATGTCGTCGTTTAATTTAATTGTGATTGTTCGGGATTTATGACGGTGAGCTTAGGCTCGAGGCGACGACTAATCGCCGAACGTAGCCGTGGTCAAGGGATGAGCATTTTACAAAGCTATGGAAAACTTTATAGTCCTCCATAAAAAGAAATAGTTGTAGCGGTACTTGACAGTAAAACATTAGAACGATTCCCGTCATATACAGGCCTTGTTCTAATTACAGGGAGAAACCCATTTCTCCACGAACCTTCACTCAGGGGAGGCTAGTATCTTTTATGACCACCAATATGGAGATTGACCAATTAGCAGTAGCGCCGATTTCCCTCACCTTCCGGGCGAGGGCTTTCCCCGACGGATCCGAGGATCGCGCGTCCTTAGACCCCAATACAGTTTTTCCTTGGTGGCAACATCGAGTCGGAGAGTCATTCTTGAGTGCGATCTCCTCGCGTACAGAGCTTCGTCTTGACGAGCCGTGAACACTTTGAGTTGAACACTTTGAGTTGAACTTTGTGAGTACGTGCTACTATCATCCCGTTGACCGCGGATTCGTTAGTGAGCCTAAGTCCATTGCCGCTAGCGTTACGAGTGCGCGACCACCACGATTAATTGTGATTTCGGACATATTGACACGTGTATTAATAAACTGTAAGTTACACCACAACGATGTCTAGTGAAGATTCATTACACGCCCACAACCCCGATCTTACTCGAAACCCGACATATATATATTCATGGAGTTATAAAATAAAAATTAATTATATAGCTAGTGTTATGACAGCCAATAAATATTGAATTAGATGAAAGAAAAATACGATTTTAATATGTTTTATCAACTGGTTGACAGTAATTTTAAAAGTATTCTACTATAAAACACGAAAGATATAATTTATTGCCTTTCCCTGTTGTTTTCATAAATAATATTTTCAAATAGAGTCCACAAACTGAATGTTGTATGAATTCTATGAATAGAATCTCTATAAATTTTCAATTATGAAAATATTTTAGACATCTTTTTTTTTTAATTTTTACGATTCATTAAAGTCTAACAATTCTGTAATTTTCGCAGCAAAATGAACGTGCAGCAAACTTCATCAATAAAGTAAACGAAAAGTCAAGAAGGTAGATAGAACTTCTTTAGTTCCTGAAGATTAAAAAAGAACTTTGTTTGGAAATATATCTCTGCTTAAAATGACTTTTCATTTATCTTGCATGCAAAAACGAATAATTATTTAATTATAGTTTATTAACTTTTTACTACCCATCATTATATATGCATATATTTTGTTATTTAATTGTATTTTATTGTTGTGGAAGAAAAAATTAATTTTACATTCTAGAATCTCATTCATTTAAACTAAAATTATGATATGAAAAGTTTTGTGCAAGCTTTTGAGAAAAGTAGACTACCCTACATCTACAATAAATATGAAATATTTACTTTCAAAAATACAAATGTAGCAGTCAAGGATTTTTATTAGTTTTATAATTTGAAGAAACACAGGGTCGCGCCGATAAAACACACTTTTTAATGCTTCTTGCTCAATTTTGGATCAGGAATTGAACACGTAGAAAACTTTTTTGTGTTAAATCTTTAAAGAACATGCATAAAATTTAGGAATTTAGGACTCCTTTAAAAGTTTTAAGTGAGTGAAGATTATGCATACAGTATACAATTTATTTTTAAAATGTATATTACCGAAGAGAATCAAAAGAAAATTTTCCAGAAAAACGCGGTTAAATCTCACTTAAAAATACTGTGAGAACATACAACGCTGTATGTTCATATTTGTTTGTATTTAGCTATATACTCCTATCTTTCGAAATATTCTCGTATGTTCATGACTTACTTTCCATTTTTATCTTTAATTCATTTATATTTGGAATTCATAAGTAACACTTTGAAAATGTAATATAACAAATATGTATTTAGAATGAATTATTCAGAAAATAATAATTTCTTTGCCGTCATAAAAAGAAGATTTTTTGCATTTCTAATATTAAATACAAAAAATACATTTATAACATAAGTTTTATTTTGTGGCCTCTTTTAACAGAAACTCTTCAGCTTTTATAAAACAATATCAAGTATCAAACAAGTTATTCGAGATATGATATTGTTATAGGAGGGGCATAATATGTGTTTTATTTTCAAGTTAATTGGCTTTATGGAGCTCGTAGCATTCATAGGAAACGTAAATTGACGGAAATCGCGGGAAAATCGTGCATGATGCGCGGAATTTGGCGCGGAAATTGGCCAGGCTTGCACATTTTCTCGAGGAACTCATCAGTGCTACTGGATTGGAAATCGATATTCGTCATAGCGTTTACGTGCATGTCATTATCAGTCATCGACGCCGGAAATTGTTAACGACTACAGATTCGTAAGATGGAAAGTCAAAAGTACCAAAAGATGTTGACCGATCTAATTGTGTCATCACTGTTTAAAGTGCTACGGTGCGAATGTAGAATGAAGAAGAATGTACAATGTTTCCTCTACAATATATTTGCATCTTTGATCTGATAAATAACTGCTTGTATAATTGTAAATAGATATATTTATACAATTTCGAATTTTTATGAATATAACTAAGGAAATAGAAGCTAAATACCTTTCAATATTATAACCTTATTTTAAATATTTTATAAATTTTTGAAAATTATTGCACATTTAAAGATAAAATAAATGCATAAACATTTAGTCTCACATTCACTATAAATATTTAAGCGAATCTTTTTTTATCATGGAACAACAAATTGAAAAATAACGGATCTTAGATTTTTTGTCTGTACAATTATTTATTTATCTTCATCATATCATTTTAATCATAATGACTTATGTTTACATGATTCCTTTCAACATTAGTAACAGTATTTTTATTTTTCTATGTTGATCGTAGTTTTATTATCGAGTGCGTTATAAATGCAATTATTTCCGAAGGCTAATTTAGCAGCTTATAATAGTCCGATCGGGCGAGGGCCAGCGGAAGCAATTATCACGATCCTTATGTAATTAACATCGAAGCCTCACGCTCCTTCAGGTATCACTTAGGCGCTTCCCGCCAAGGACCTCTCGCGGTTCGAGCGCACGAGCTCACCATTTATCTTGCGTTCGATGGCAACCAATTCGCGTGCATACTTCTGGACTTCCGTTTCGAATCTTGTTGGACGCGCTTCCGATTCCAACATGACGTCCAATAGTCTCATTTGAGACGTTCAACCATGAATCCAATTATAGAATCAGTCTCGTTCAATCATTCGAAGACTATTCGAAAATTCAATTAGCTGAGTCTCATCCGTACCTTTGAATCGTTAATATTTTATCTACTAGACGTGGAGTAAGGAACTGTTTTAATCTGTCAGCATTCGGAGAGAATAAACCCATCTGCATTTCCCGACTCGTCAACATTTTCAAACATTCATGGAAAAAGAATCGGTCCATCGGCCGTAATAATCAGTTGACAATCCAGTGCGAGATCTTGAACTATAAACTCCAAGCATTCGTGGAGTGAAGTATCGTTTTAGTTAATGACCGCTCAGTGAACAGTCTCGTGCAAGTCTTTCAATTTACAAGCAGCATTTGCACGTCACAAGGCGGCTCTCGACATTTGCGTAAAATAATAACAAATTAATTATAAAGTGGTAGACGAACGAATAATTGATATTATTTTATGAAAGAAATAATTGTTCTTATTTTACGGTAGCGTTGCCGGCCAATTCACGGCGGTCGGATTGAAAGAACATTTCCAAACCCAGAATCCAATACATTGATGATATTCTAATTTAATTGAATTATAAGTTGTAACAGACTCTTATAACCTCGCATATGCACGTTATACACGGGGTGTCTTTAAGCTCGCCCGACCCTCGTTTATAAATAAAAGATAAATTGCCAGTAACCAATACGGACGCATATGCTACTACAGGCGCACAACTATAGGTAATAATACGGTACCGGTAGCTCTCTGCGAATATCTCTATATAGGAGGAAATTGCTCAAAATATCAATTTTTAAAAGGTACCCAAAAATCATTGAAATAGGAGGGTAGGCAGCGTTTTTGCAGTTTCACCAATAATTGAAAGCAGTTCTAAAGTGAAGGGAAAGCAAAAAAGTAAGTTATTTATCTTTTAAAATGAGATTAAATGTGGAGAGTTTTGTTGCTTATTTTACTGTAAAATTAATTTTTCTCTTTCCAGGATAGAACTTTATTTTACGAAGGTAAAATACGACGAATTAGTTAGTTAAATAACAATTGTTTCCTGTTTAAACCACTGTAAATACATCCATCTATCAATAAATTTATCATATAGAATAGAAATCACTGGATATCCTAATTTCTAGTAATTCTGACGATGATTCTATAATATTTTATGTTCATTTGTTATTCAGAAATATGTATTATTTATTGAAACCACGTTCATACAAGAGTTTATATGAAATTATGAATTTTAAAATATTTTAAAGTAAGAAATGATAACATATTGTTTACGAAACTTTATAAATTGTAACTTACAAAATGTGGATTACTCGTCAAATATTTTATTTTCATTTACATTTCGTTTCAACGTTTCATTTAAAAACTGCCGTACCGATCGGCTATGGTCAGGTGAAGTAGCATCATGCATAAAATAAATGAAGTGACAATTCTGTTGTGGTATAATTTCATGTAATTCGCTTAGAGGATGCGAGCGTAAAAATCTCAAATATATTGCACTTGTTGTCGATGTAGGCAAAAAGATAGGACCAATAATATATTCTAATTTCTAATAATTTCTGTCCATACGTTTATGGTGAATCATCACATTATATATCCAATTATACAACCAATAACATTGGCTAAATCTTTCAACCATTGCATGTGGATTTCTGTAAACCCAAATCCTGGAATTATATCTATTATGGATAATATAATATAATATACTAATAATACTAATAATAAATAATATATGCTCCATCTGTGGATCCCGTTACCATTTATGTAGCATCCAACAGTAAAAGCTTCGTCGAGAGCGTAGTCATTTGATTGGAGTGCTTGAATACGGTAAATTTTGTAAAGTCGTAAACCTTCTTTTCCAATTATTATATATATATAATTATTCGTCACACTGTCATGTGGCTGGTTCTCACTCAATGAATTATTTCATGTAAGTCCAATAGTGGATAAACACGAGTAAAATAAATAATTAACATATTCTTTTACGCTAATTAATGTGGGGTCGAACTGTTAATTCTTGATCACCGAGTTGTTAGCTGCTGAAAATCGTCACAGAATCTCTTCTGCACATAGAGATCTTCCATTATTCCTGTATTGTGATATGTTTCATGAGCCAATTTGTTCCTTTGTAAATAGCACGCTATTTTTTCATTAAATGTGTTACATCCCGTGACCTTCTACACAAAACGAACTCTATCCCTTGGGCAAGATGGTCACCAGATGTCTAAACATCTTTATTGCACAACCTCAATAATCCATAGGACCCACTATAAATCTTAGCATTTTTATAGTTAAGGTCCTTCAGACCAAACAAGTATCTTTTTAGTTGAAGTATTCCTTAGATTTATTCCCCACTCCGGGAAAGTACAAGAAATCTGGTTTTTCTCACGTATGATGTCTCCTGCCAGCGATTTTCTTTCGGGGGCAGTTAGTACCTTCCTTATCCACCAACCTTTTTGCTTAGCCAATTAGCAGCGATCATCGTTGTTCTCACTTTCCTAACGAAAATTGTTATTAATAAATCTGCTTATTCCGTGCCTTTAGACACACCCATCACTAGTTTTTCTCGGCGGTATCATCGTCACAGAAGTTTAGTTGCTTTACGTTTTTCGGTCAATCACCGTCTTAACTTACGTTGCGTACTCCGTTCAGTCAATACCTTAACTTATTGTCTATCAGTCGACATCTTAACTATTATCTCTAAAACTTGTATTCTATAAGAAGAAATCGTTGAAATAAAAGGTGTATTGTTAAATCAGTGTTATAATCAATTAACCACCCCTCTTGCCTTAATCGAAATAGGGGATCGACTGAATCGTGGCGTCGATTATCAAATTGTAACGGGAATTTACGACTCTTGTTGGCGCGATCTACCGCGAACGCGTCTCTCCGCAAACGGTCGAACAAAATGTGAATATTTTTTAATGAGGGAATACGAAAACTCTTTAGCAGATGGACAAAGTGTATTGAAAAGTTGGGCGATTGTAGAGCGCAATATGATGTTATGTCTCTTCTGAAAATTGCTTAAAATAAGCTCTAAAACGACGGTGTAGATAATTTTTATCTTAAAACCTTCGTAATTAACTAATTCGTAATTAACTAATTCCTCGCAACTAGACTCTCAATTAACAATTGACGATTAATGGTCTTTCTCTCGCAAGAATCCCTTTGCCGTCTTTTCATACTCCCACCACGTACGTATTCCGTAACCGTTCGCGATCATGTTCACGTACGGCTTCTTTTGCGTAACTATTTGACTGAAAGAACGAGGATATATTGATGGGTCACTTGGCCTATTGAAGTTCCCCGACCTTTTCCGTTACTATCTATTATTTTTATATATCATTCGCCATTTAATAAATTTCAAATAATACAGATGCATAGTATTCATTTAATTCATTAATGTATTTTCACTTTTATTTACGATGCCTCCATTACTCTAAAAACGACGAGTTTAAAGAAATTATTAATGTATCAAGCAATCAAATACGATGATAAAACACGATACTGCAAGCTGTAACTTTAGTTTAAAATCAATTCAAACTCGGTAGTGGAAGTTCAGGGAAACATAAACCATAAAAGGACAGAAACCAATACCGTTTTCAAGTTCTCTCGATTTTTTTGAATAGTGTACTCTTCAAACGAACTTGTATTGGTTCACTTTGATACTGATCGTTATAATATCTCTATCGTTTGCACTAACGATATAGATAGTGCTTTGGATATTCTATTTTTCTGGCGATTTCGAAAAAGAGGGAAGGTATCCCAGTTCGATGAATATAGTATATATGTACACATATACACATATTTCTTTATCTAACGTATGTTTGCCAATTTTTGTGTAACGGCTTGATCAATCGGGATGATTCCTTTTGCATTTTGTAGGATATGTTCTCCCGCTGGTCCTGTTAAATAATTTTTTCGCTGTATTCATTGTAAACCTTCTGTTTGCAAAAATTCAATTTTTATGTATGTTCATAATTCATATTAATCTGAATTGGATTAAGCTATCGGAATGAGACCTTCTCCATCTTTAGGGATAGTTCAACGAGTAGTTCCGTTTCCACAATTTTTCCAATTTATTCATTGTTAACTATTGCTATTACAAAGAATTTGTTGCTCACCAATTTCATTTACGTGTGTTCAGTGACTGTTTTACAAGTTGTACTGATATCGAGATAATTCTTTTTACATTGTGTAGGGTATACTCTCCCATTGGTCAATTAATAGATCAATAACAGGGTCATTTCACCGTGTCTGATTTTTTCTTAACAAATTAGTCGTTGGAAGCGGTGGGATTGGACACTTCCTTTACAAAATTGCCTGTGTAATTGGTAGAATACTTCGTCTGTTTCTTTTGTTAGTAATTCCTCGTTTCAAATATAATTGTGCTGTGTCTTTACACATTCGTCATAGGAAGTAGACCTCAGCTGTTTCTTGCGAAAAAAGTCTTCGTAATCTTTGCATTTCTGTAAGTGCTCTTTCGTCATGCTGTTTATTGACAATTTTGTTTAATGCTAAATCAGATATGGCTAGGCCATCTATACATTTCACACAACTAAGAGCGTCGTACATTTACCCCTATGCAAAATTCTCTTTGACAAGATTAATTACAGTTCTATTCAACGTAGCCCCTTGTACTTCACGTACGGTTGCTGTCCAGTTTAGGATAACCGGTAACTATCTTCGCTCAATATTTCCATTACCTTCCGTTGCCTGAGATGTTGCTACTATTGAGAATATCGGAATGTAGCGATTGGTATCCTTGAACCTGCTTCCAATGGATTCGTCGTCAATTTAAAAAATACTGAGTCTAGCGATTCTCCTCTCTTCCAGCTAATCTCTTTGAAGTCACCATATAAATTTTTTTACGATTGCCACTGTGCCGTTTATCAGTTAACGTTATTGAATGCAACAGTCTTCCACAATTACTCCTTCTTCGTGTATTGCATTCAAAGCAACTGTCTGGGCGAGTGCTGCTTCAATAATTTGCTGCGCATAAGCAAATTGCTCGACGGTTACGTTTTTCAATATACATTTCAACTCATGTTACCACCGCAGCAAACATTGTTCTGCGGATTCATTTTTGAGTATACGTATACTTCCACTGCAAAATAGTATATTTTTTTTTTTTTTATTTTATTTTGTTTAAATTTTACAATTTGTCCAGTAGGACATTTGGTAAAATCTTATATCTTAGTAATAAAATATAGCATGTGGATGGTTACCCCCAGTGGGGTGCCATCTTCCTGTTAGTTATATTTAATTTATATCTTTTATGAGATCTATTGGATGTTTCCTTTTTAGTCTCCTTAAGGTGTTTTCTGTGTTGTTTGTTTCCGCTGCCAGCTGATTCGGGTGCGTTGCTATTCTTGCTCTGTACCTGCCTGCGAGCCTTTTAATCTCGTCCTTGACCGTTGGTATTCCCAGGTCTTTTCGTATGTCCTCGTTTCTGACGTACCATGGGGCGTTTACTATTGTTCTGAGTATTTTGGCTTGTTCTGTTTCTAATTTTGCTATATGGCTCTTTGCTGCTGTTCCCCATAGTGGGATTCCGTAGGTCCATATTGGTTTAATTATCGATTTGTATATTATTAGTTTGTTTTCTGTGCTTAGTTTTGATTTTCTGTTTGTTAACCAGTACATTTGTCTCCTTGCAGTCTTTATTTTGTCTATTGTTGATTTGATATGTTGTTTCCATGTTAGGTGCGCATCTATATGCAATCCAAGGTACTTGACTTGCTTTGTCTGTGTTATTTGCGTGCCATTTAGGTAGATGTTTGGTGGTGTCTGTTTCCGCAGTGTGAATGTGATGTGGTTGCATTTACTTGGGTTAGCTTTGATTTGTTTGTCCTGCAGCCACTTTTCTATTTTTGTAACATGTTCTTGCAGTATTGCTACTGCTGTTATTGGGTTGTTATGCCTGACTAAAATCGCTGTGTCGTCCGCGAATGTCAGTATTTTGGTGTTTGCATTTGTTGGCATACTGGCCGTGTATAGTGTGTATAGAATTGGTCCTAGTACGCTTCCTGCGGTACCCTGCCTTGATTTCTTTGACTTCGGAGTAAGCATCTTTGATTTTTGTTGTGAAGGTTCTATTAGTTAAATAGGAAGTTATTAATTTGTGTATTTGTTCCGGGAATTGACTTTTGATTGTTTTTAGTAAGCATTCGTGGTTTATTTTATCGAATGCCTTCTCTATGTCCATGAATAGGGCTGTACAATATTGTTTATTTTCTATTGTGTGTGTTATTTCGTTGACAAGCCTGTGTATTTGTTCTATGGTGGAATGTTTATTTCTGAATCCGAATTGGTGGTCAGGTATTATTTTATCTTTTTCGATTAATATTTTTAATCTGGTATGTATTATTTTCTCTAGTATTTTAGAGAGTACTGGGAGCAGTGAAATAGGTCTGTAGGATGATGTTTGTTGAGGATCTTTTCCTATTTTTGGTAGCATTGTGATTAAGGCTTTTTTCCATGGTTTGGGAAAGTAGCCGATTCTTAATATTGCATTGTAGATTATTGTTATTAATCTTAACGCTTTTGGAGGAAGATTTTTTAGTATTTTCCCATTGATTAGATCAATTCCTGGTGCTTTATTATTTTTTGTTTTTTCAATTGTGTTTCTGATTTCTTGTACTGTTGTTTTAGGTATGGTGTATTGTTTGTCAGTTGCGATGTTAGTGTTTGTCTCGTTGTCGTTAGTATAGCAGTTTTGGTTGCTGTTGCTGGTGCTGTGTGGTGTGAATGTGTTGCATAGGTGGTTGGAGAATTCTTCAGCTTGCTCTTCGTTGCTTCTTGCCCATGTGTTGTCTGCTTTTCTGATTGCTGGGATTGGTTTTATTGTTTTTTTTTTTTGTTGGTGACTTTCCATAGGGAGTAGTTTGTATTTTCGTGCGCGGATAGTGATTCAATGAATTTTAAGAATTCGTTGTTGTTGTGTTCTTTTATTTTGTTTTTAATTTCCTTCGCAAGTTTGTTTAGTTGTTTTTTATTTTCTTTTGTTCTATGTTTTTGCCATCTTGCTTTCGCTTTTCTTTTTTCTCTGATTTTTTCGAGGATGTCTGGCGGGATTAGTTTAGTTTGTCTAATGGCAGATTCAGGTTTGGTGGTTGCCCGTGCTGCTTCTTGTATGGTTTCTGTTAGTGTTTTTACTGCTTGTTCTATGTGTTCTGGCGTTTTTAATGGGATGTTGCAGTTGATCTTGCTCTCTATTATTTCTCTGAAGATTTGCCATTTGGTGGATTTATTACACAGTGCTTCAGAGTTGTTGTAGAGTACTGGTTTGTTTCTGTATGTTATTATTATGGGTGTATGGTCGGAGCTAAGCTCTAGGCTGGGTGCTATGTTTATTTTATTATCGTTTAGTCCTTTTGTGATTGCAAAGTCGAGAAGGTCAGGGGTTTTGCTCAGGTCTGTCGGCCAGTATGTCGGTCTTCCTGTCGAAAGTATATTTAGGTTGTTTTTCCTGACGTGTTTTTCCAGGGTTCTACCTCTGGGTGTGATGATTCTTGATCCCCATGTTATGTGTTTTGCGTTATAGTCTCCCGCTGCTATGAATTTGTCGCCTAATTGTTGGAAGTAGTCTTCCCACATATGTTCTGCTATTTTGTGTCTCGGTGGTGCATATACTGCTGACAACTGTAGATGGTTGCTGCTGGTTTGTACTGTAACGGTGGTTGCTTGTAGATATTCCTTACTAACTTGGCTGTGTAGGTGGTGTTTTATATCATTTCTTATTATGACTGCAGTCCCTCCATGCGCTTTTCCTGAGGGATGCCTGGTTTCGTATATAGTGTAATAAGGAATTTTTATGTAGCTTTTTGTGGTGAAGTGTGTCTCTGATACGAGCAGTATATCGATGTTGTTGTGATACAGAAACATTTTGGTTTCTGGGGCCCTTTGTTGTAGGCCGTTGGAGTTCCAGGCTGCTATTTTGAGCATGTCCATTTTTATTTTTTGCTTATCATGTTTGTGATAAGTTGTAATATGGTTGTGATATGTTGCGTTTGTTGTCTGAGTAATGTGTTTTGCTCGCTAATCATTTTTGATAGCATTTCTGTGTTTTGTATGGATTGTTTTAGTAGTTCTTTGATTTCGTTAGCGTCGTTGGTGTTGTTGTTTTGATTGTGGTTGTCTTCGGGTGCTCTTTGTTTGGTTGCTTGCGCGTAGCTTCGACTGCCAAATGTATCGATATTATTGTTATTGTTGTTTATTATGTGCTGTCTGATCATTGGTGTCACTGTTTCTGTGCTGTCCCGTTGTATATGCTGGTTGTTGAATGTTCTGCTTCTAAGCGGCGGAAATAGTTTTTGTTGGAGTACTTTCCTGGTTGGGCATCCTTTGTAACTAGCTGGGTGATTTCCGTTGCAGTTGTAGCACTTGACTTCATTTATTTTTCCCGTGTATGGGCAGTTAGTTGTTAAGTGTTTTTCTGCACATTTTACACACGCCGGGTTTCTATTGCAGTAGTTTTTGGTGTGCCCGTATTGTTGGCACCGCATACATTGTGGTATGTCTTTTTTTTGTCTGGGTGGCTCGACTGTTATTATTGTGTTTAATAGCTGTTTTTCGTCGTATATTTCCTTGTTGTTGCTATTCGGTTCTAGTTCGATTAGGAATAGCGGTAGAGGTTGTTTGGTGTCGTATTTTTTCATGTTATTTATTGATCTTACTTGGTGTCCAAGTAAGGCCAGTTCTTCACTTATTTTTCCTGTATCTGTCCTCGGATGTAGTCCTCTGATTACTACCTTATAGCTTTTATCGCTTTTGTGTTGGTATGTATGGTACCCTGCATTTTTGTCTTTAAGTGTTTTTATAACTTTCCTGAATGTTTCAGGAGTGTTGGTTAACACTTTGACCTGGTCTAATTTTTGTTGCTTTATTCGGTAATTGTCTTTGCCTACCGTGTTGTTTAGCATTACTATTAGCGGGTCAATAACCTGCGCGTCTATATAGATTGGTGGTGGTTTGGGGTTGTACGTTGTTATTTCTTCTATTGTTGTTGATTCCTTTTCTTGTGGCAGTGCACTGAAGGAGTTATGTAGTGGAATATCTTGTAGCCATTGTTGTCTTTCTGATTTGTTTGTTGTCATTTTTCTTTTTTTTGCGGGGGTTACAACCTTCCAACCTTCGTGCTGTTGTGGTTGCTTGTTGTTTGTGTTATCTTCACTTGTCTCCGTTTCCATTTCCGTATCTGTGTTTACGGTGTATGTTTCGCCAATATTTGTTATCTTTAACGGTGGAATCCGTTGCATTTTTGTTTTTGTCGCACTAGAGGGGCACTATTCACGCCTTACTACTTGTCTCTTACTGTCACTTGTCACTTACACTGAACACGTCTGTACTCTTCAGCGGTCGGAAGGGAACTGCAAAATAGTATATGACACAATATTAAGTTATAGAAATATCCTTCGCTATCACTGTCCAAATTATATTTTTATTTATTCCTTATTCGTGCTGTTTATTTATACTTTATATTTTTTCGAAGTCGATAATATTTTCTTTGTAGAAAATTTTTATTATTTCTAAGTTGTATCGTAATTGTTTTCCAATATTAGATACTATTTAGTAAGTTCTCCATGATTATATTCACGTAAGAAATAAAATTTAACCTTTTTAAACTTTAAGTAGTTAATTTCGTAGCCTTATGTTTATAACTTAATGTAAAAAATTAAACTTATTTGTTATAAAATAAATGTATACCTTATAGGAGTAGAGGAATTGTACAGTATAATTTAACATAAATCAATTAGACATCTTATTGAGATAATTGTTAAATAAGATATAAATGTTTTTATAATAAAGTTTTATAATAAATATACAATTATTGACAAAATAATTTCTTTATGGAGATTCAAATAGTGTTAGTATTTTTAGTAATTTTATTTTTATTAATATTTTTTAAGCTTGATATTTTACAAATTCTTCCTCATTTAATTGGAAAGAACGGCATTTTCAAGGACACATTGTCCTTCTTAAATTTTCAAATTTTGATTATTCATTTTAAGTAATTGTTCCATTACGAGAGATCGTTCACGTGAACTATCTTCGAACGTGCAACTTAATGCCATCAAGTCTCTTTGACAATGCATGTTTATTTGTTGTAGTTCTATTACAAGCTGATGGTAGAAGAAATGATTGAAGCTAGGCAAGTTGATGGGAGAGGGGCAGGGGGGCAATCGAATTTCCTGACTTGGCATTTTGTAGAGAGAATACTTATTCTCTCAATTACTTAATTGGTGAATGTACGTTTCGAAGAAGAACAAAGTCCAACCTCTATTATGTATCGGTCGCGTCAGGTAGTGAGAGGTCCTGAGGCGACAGCGCGCGGTGTTCGAGTATCCGATGATCAGTTCGCAGACAATAAAATAAGAAACTGCGCCGAGTTTAAGGAAAGGAAAAAAGTGCATGCTGATTGTAAAAACTTCCGCATCATTGGATTTTCTTTGATTATAGGCAGTCGTCAAATCTTAAACTATTTCCAATTCGATGGCTTTATAATTGTATTGTTGCGCTGCAACATGTCGCTCACTTGACCAGACGCGGTTAATACATGCAATGTCGATAAAGTCGATGCTATACGAAATTGTTTTATATACAAAAGATTTTTAGAATTACAATATTTACAATGGTTTGAACGCTATGTACAGGATTATATTGATATTAGTGCGGTTATGTGGCATCTGATTCAAGCGGTAGCAGATAGCTGTGTGTTGGTGCTTCGCTTGTACGCTCTGCTGGATATTTTGACGGTGTTCGTGAGATGTTGTCTGTGCCTGGATGTATATTGGCGCTTTGTCCCAGCGGCCAGAGTATAGGTAAAACATTGTTTTCTCGGAGGATCACCAATGAACCCTACTTAATTGTGATGGAAGTATTGACGTGCTATTTCCTACGGACTGCGAAACTACTAAGGTATTTTTTGTGCCAACGAGTCCAAAAATGTTGACGCATTTGCTGGGCGTGTTGCCACAGTAACAAACGAGATATGAGAAGTGTTGTAACGTCTACTACTTCAGACATACTAGCGATTAAGTCACCAATCAAAAAATGTCGAGGTGTGGATCAGATAGGTCGCATCAGACGATAACGCAGTGAGGAGTCGCGAGTTGAGTATCGCTTGATAATACTAGATTCGTATGATGATACTGTTTTTCCTATCACACGTATTTAATGTTTTTTTATGGACTTCACCCCTGCCCCCCATAAGCCATAGAAATGCGATGCGCGAGAAAGACTGAAATATCAAATGAAATGTGATGTGAGCATGATCGACATGATTGTACGCGGGGAGACGTGTAATCGCAATATTTATGACTCGAATTTGGCGGTCGGTTCCTACGAACGTTTTTAACACTGCTAAGAAGGTTTTGGTTGGTAAGGCGCTTACTAAGTTGATGGTCTTTGAAGTTAAGCATGCAAATATAACTGCGAAAAACTTTATACGCTTTATGTTGCGCTTGATTCGCTGTTTAAGGGGGTATTCTAGTCTACAAATTTGAAAAAATCGAAAAATTTTTTTTATATTTCCAAAGTTTAGACATTTAAAAATATGCCCTTAAAAGGATTTTTCAAAATTTCAATTATTTTATGGGTTACAGCCATTTTTGTGACGCGGCATCTGCTCCGGTCTGACCGGAACAAATGAACAGTAGACGGTAGACTCTGCCCGAGTACCTACGTATGAATAATCTCATAAAATCTTTATCGTATTTTATCCCTTTCTGATGTATTTTTAATTCAATAATTCAATTGGAACGATGTTTGGGTTCTGAAACCCAAAATAATAACGAATCGTTAAACTCTTTAATATGGACTTTTACTCCGAAGCACATCCACGCACGAACACGGACAATTCAAATTTCCACTTTCCTCGCAGTATGTATTTTTAATGAAGGTTTTATACCCATATTAAAAATCTTAAGTGTCATGGGAATCGCGATTGGCCCAGAAGCTCATGCGTTCGCAGTCAGGCGAGACGAAGTTCGCATCGAGCGCTCTGAACTCCGAGCTTCAAAGGCATCAAAGGAAGCCAGAACTGCTCATCTCCATGAAAGAACTTCGGAGAATGAGCAGTTTGAAGTAGAGGAAGGTTTCTTGTATAGAGCAGGAATCGCCGATTAAAAATATGTAAATATGCTGTACCATTCTATGAGTAAAATTGCCGGAAACTTGTCTCAAAACTTTAAACGCGTTATTCTTGAAACTACTTTTTTCAAGTTGGCGTGCACGATATCTCAAGTTCTAATTAACCGATTTATTTTAAATTTGGTGTGAATGTTCTTTATACATTTCTCTATCGCTTGAACTACGCTCAGATCAAAATTCTTAATTTTACTATTTTTAAGTAATTCGGAATTGCCAAAAAAACATGCCCAAAAGGAAACTTTTTCTTCAAACGGCCGCCATTTTGTGAAAAAATATTTTTTTGACTTTTCCAAGGTTCAGGCTATAGCCGCATGTGTACTAATTAAGAATCCATACGGATTTTTTGCTTCAGATGACTAGAAGGGTTGAAATCATGCACGCCAGGATACCCTTTTCTTTGGACCCCTCACTTTACCAGCTCATAACTTTGTGAATTTTGAGTTTTCTTTTTCGGTTAATTTTTTATGTAATCTTAAAGTATCAATAAACAAATGATAAAAAATGGATAGCAAAAATATTTTTTGTTTCGTTTGTACAGAGCTTCAAAATCCGCCCGAAATTCATGCCTCTAGACTAGAACACTCCCTTAATAAATAACGAACCGCCATAGTCGATGTCAGTCACAAGAAACAGGAAATTCAACCGCGCACGATATTTTGGAATGTCGCTCATTTGATACATTGATATATTTGGCTCGCACGATGACATACAACGCATGTGTGAATACAAATTTTTACCGTTTGTATCGCATTGATCGGCTAGTAATGAAGTCGCACGGCGTTTAAGATTGTCTGAATACCTATGTGAATCTCGAATGATTAGTGTTGTGAGATGGTGTTCAGCAGACAACAAGATTGGATGTTTGATATTGTAAGTGATCGTTAAGTTTGTTATTCTATCGCCTACTCGTAAAAGTCCCCGTTCGTCGATGAACAGGTTGAGAGTGATTAGTGTCTCTTGATAGGATGTCATCTTTGCTGCAAGCTTGCGCAATTCAGTGACAAATGTTACTCTTTATACCGATCGAAGGATTACTTCTATCGTGTAAAGAGCTACATTAAGGTGTTAGTGAATCGGTTCGTTTCTCATTGAATCTCGCGTTGCGACAAAATGGGAGATAGTATGCGATAGTGTTTCGAATCTACTTACAGACAAGAAACGCTTCAGAAACTCGACGGTATCAGTAATTTGTATGATAAAGCTCAATACGAATCGATGTTCAGGTACTTCGACTTCGACAGGTAATCATATTGTAACTGGTCATGGATTTTTTCCCTCGCATAATCATCGCGAACCCCAATACTACAGCGGGTTAGCAATTAAACTATGCGGTTCTGTGCCTCACGATAGACAGCGTGCAGGATTATCAGAAGATAATACGTCGCGCCATAGGATTTTGCAAGTTAACCGTTGAATTTCACTAACACGATTGACAACAAAAGTTTTTTTATAGTATGAGGTAAAGTGTTTATCTAATCATCATTGAATCATCATCATTGAATTCGTTCAAAAGATACTTGCGTCAATGTCGAGCTTGAGCGCCGCGAAGAAGAACTGATGCAACATCGTTAGCAACACCGCAGCGCACAGTCCTAAGTGTGAAAGCGGTTAAGTCTTAAGACGAGCGACGCATGATTTGGAACATATTAAACGTATCACGTGATTACCTGCGGAATCGACGACGTGCAGATACAAGCACGCGCCATATGGGGTGAATTTCAATTCCTGTTGATCTGTCCACGAGGATGCGACGTGGGACGGAGATCGGTTGACTGGCAATTAATTGCAATTCAAATAATTTCCATATGGTGTATGGTGCGATTGGAATTGATTCGGCCCAATCGATTTTCAATTGCCAGAGCTGTTGCATAAAGAGCTTGGTCTTTGCTATGAAGGGATCTAGAAGTCTCCGCGAATCAAACAGTTACGCAATTCGTGCTAAAATGATCCGTTTCGTTAATTGCTTGAACGATTTGTTACATATGACGCGTAATCGAGCGACTTCAATACAGTCCAAGAATCTTTGTTGCCTCATCTAACGTGATAGTTAGAACGTCTTCGCATGGAATGATAATCGACGATACTACGTATGAATCATTAGATAACCATTGTCGCAATTCGAAACCGCTTTTCCAGATGAGTTGGATGAGTTGGTCGCGTAAATCACAAGCTTCTTTGAAGTCGTCTACGTAAAAATCTGATTTATATACTGCCACGGTTTTAGGATACCATATTTCTTCGGCGTCGGCGAGCTAATGAACCAATTTAATAGCTAAGTATAGTGCAGTCGTGGTTCTATGCGTGACTGTATTTAGAAAGCACGTGGAAATTGAATCTCGGGTCTCTCACGCCACAGTGTTTTGTGATATTTTCGGTCTTCGTGCACAAGTTTTATTTGCAGGTACATTTTTACGATTTTGGCGATCAAAACGAGGTTATATTTGCGAAAATGTGTGATTATCGCAAAGAGATTAGATCATGGTACCAACCATGAACATTTAGCGATATTCCAGAGTTTCTGTTGGGGGATGCGTCAAAGACTAGTCGAATTTTCACTGTTAAATTATTAACTTTACTCACCACGTGATGCGGAAGATAATATCCTTTGAACAGTGAGTCGCGATCGACCTTCATCATATGTTCTAGCTGTTTGTATTTGCGCATGAATGTTATATAATGTTGCTATTTACTCGGATTTTTGTTTAGCGAGCTCTTTAAGGTTAGAAAACGTTTTATCGCGAGCGCGTGTGAGTTTCCTAACTTAGCGACGTTTACGTGTACTTGCAGTTTAATAATGTAGTATCGTAACTACTATAATTAGTTTATTAATGATAAGTAGATTGAACAGGTGTTAATTGAACAGAAAATAATGCTTGTTAAACATGAACTAATCGCAGTAAACGTATAATAATTAACACAACTAATTAATCGATGATTCTCATCAACGCAATCCGCACTCTCTGGCATCTCAACTCGTACTGCTGTTAATTCGTTTATTGTCCCCTAGCAACTCCTTGTCTTTTGTCTTAGCCTCACTACGTACATGCTCAGCAACCGCTTGTTTATAATCCGCACAATACCCCCCAGGCCCCTCATCCATGATACTACAATAATATATCGATCAGTTCCGGCCTCTCGATGTGTATTCAAACGATAGTGTTCCTCGCAACCGTGTTCTTCAATGAAATGTATCGCATGCGGTAAACCTAACCCCTTTTCGGTGTTCCAAAACTTATTCAATTGGGATTGGAAATCGTTTAACGTCATGTGACAGATCGCGGTTGTAGGAGGTATTCGCGGAAGCAATTCTCCGCCGAGAATCCAACCTAACAACGTCTTTTGTAAGATGATACCTGGCTTGGTTAGTTGAATCCAATCCACGCACCGTAGTTGTCACAATATCTGTGCGCGGAGTATATAGTCCGCCAACTGCTGCAGGCTTATGACATTCCGAATCGGCTAGTTGCACGTTCCGAGGGATTTTTAAAGCGCCATGATTCATGGATTCCATCGGCACACAGGATACGATTTCGAAAACTAGTAACAACGTCAGATATTCTGTGAAGTTGGTTATTCGCAATTGGATACGTGTTTGGATAAAGTGACACTGGAAGACATATCATTCATTCTGAGGATCGGTATTTCTATGCGCATTTGAAGAAATTGTGTTGCTTTGTAAACTTATATGTTGGAAAGTGGGATTGGGAATAGCCTAACAATACACGGCAACGGCGAGGATGTCCTTCCTGTCAAACATACTTATGATTGCGGTAAATAAAAGGATTCGAAAATGCGTGAATGTGTTGAGGGAGGTCGTACTGTGTTGGTTCGATGAAAAAATGCTTTATCTTTTGTATCAATATGTAACAGGGTGTTACATTTTTTCTTACACATCCAAGTGCACTATTTCTGCACTTATATATAGATATAGAGTGTCCCTTACATAAGCAGTTGAAACATAGATATCTTTTTTTTATTTTGGTTTTAGATTTAGTTCTGCTCTGTCACAGTTGCCTTTTTGAGCTTGTTGCAAATGTTTGGAGTTTGTGTAACGTATACCGATCGGGACGGTTTCTTATTTAGTGTTACCCAATTATTTTGGGAGTTCAACACATCGCGTATTGTTGGACCCGGACGTTTCTAGATCTTGGTATCGATTACATAGAAATGTAAATTATTCGTTTAATCTTGGGAACGCATTGTCTCGCATGTGCTCTTTCCATTTTACAACGTAGTCTAATTGCAATAAACATAAATGGTTCAGAAGTGTATCTACTGACGGCTGGCCCAACGCATTTAAAACTGGCGGAGTTCGCGATGATGTGATCCACATCGGTGCTCTAACTAACACACTTATACGTTTCGCTCCTATGATTGCTGATTTATTACAACTGTTTTCCAATAGCGTATGCGTAGTTGGCTGCTGAGTTATCGAGCAATTTGATTAATTGTACTACTTCGCCACATAAACATGCTCGTAAGTACATCAGTTTTTTACAGCTATTAAGTTTTGCGGACAATCTTCGTAATTTTCATCAAACACTGGTAAATGATACCCCGGTAAACTAATGGCAGATTTGCTAGCAATCGTATTTTGATCTATTGTCTGCGAATTCGCATCTCCACTGCTAGAAATTTCGTTTTTTGTCTCAACTTCTGCAGCTAATTTAACGGTTTTTAAACGAGATCCGTTCCCGCGTGAGATCTTGTTGTTTCATCAAGATGTTTCATCTTGTTGTTTTGTATTCGTGTTCTATTTCCTTGGTGCAGTCGTGTAATGCGACTAATCGCACGCTAGTATTTTAGTAAACGTACGCCATTTTTTGCGGATCCTAGTTGTTGCGATAGTGCTTGTGACCGATACCGTGGTAATCAGCTGAAAGCTTGCCTTGTGTTGTGAATCCACTTCTTCCGAACTGAGGTTGCGATACACTAGGGTCTTTTAGCGAATGCACTTGCACTTAATAAACCAAAATGATCAGGCACGAACAATCACAAAATGTTGCAGCACGAGAGATCATTCACGCGAACTATTACAAGACTACCTCGAAGTACAACTTAACGCAATTGAGTCTCTGTGAAGCATAAAGACTGTTCGGAAAAAAACAAGATAGGCGCGTAGACTTGTAGAAAAGTTGTGTTTACTTGTAGTGTTTACGTACTGAAATTCTATTATAGACTGATAGTAAAAAAAAATGGTTGTAGGTAAATGGTTAAAGGCAAATCGCTGGAGATAAACACTCGAGTAGAGTAATGAGAGAATAAGTAATTGGAGAATGCATGTTTCCAATCTCTATTTCCAACCTCTACGTCCTGATGACATTAGGTAGCGACAGGCCCTGAGGTAACGGCGGGCGATGTTCGAGTGTTCGACTAACGGTTCGCAAACAATAAAATAACAAAGCGCGCTGAATTTAAGAAAAGGAAAGAAAGGTATGCTAATTCAAAAAGATCCGCGCCGTTCAGGTTTCCTTAACTATATATGGTCATCGATTCTTAAACTATTTGTAAAGACTCGATGGTTTTATAATCGTATTGTTGTGTAGTAACAGTTGTAGATTATTAAACAATATAATACTTTTATACTTTTCCTAATTCAGTAACATATAAGGAAAGATATGAAGACATGAAGATATAAAATGATATCAAAGACATGAAGATATCAAATTTATTTATATAATATATATCAACAAAAAGATTTAGAAATAGAAATTACTAATTTTTTGCTTACCAAGTATATTATATCTCCACAAACTTTCTTGTTATTATTATTTCAGTTACATAATATAAAATATTTAAAAAGTTGATAATAGTACAAAGCTTCAAATTGCGAAGTCAAAATTTAAGATCGGTTCCTAAGAACACCATTCTTTTTAATTATTCAATTTGTGATCTAATTGTATTATTGTGTATGATGATGTTTATTAATTAGGGAAAGTTAGAGAGTTTTCCAGCACAATATTTCAAAAACCTATTTGAAAATCAGAGAAGATCAGTTATTCTTATAGAACTTGTGAAGTGCAAGGTGAAACTTGTGCTTTTCTAATACTACTAAAATAAAAAATTAAAAAGTTCAAGGAAATTTGAAAATTCCCCATTTACTATTGATAGCAGTTATTTCTTTAAAAATTGTAGTGAAAAATGAAAAGATATGACATCAGTCACATCTTTTGAAACTGATGAAACCAATGAAGGTCGCTAATTTTATATCATAGATAAACCGTATTATTCATCGCTATATGTATTTTTTTGTTCTATCATCCTGTGAAAATAGATTAAGTAACTTATTCATCCTACCACTCCAAATCTTTTGTGATTTTTACATGTGTGTGTATATTTGCAAATTATTTAATAATGTCTCATTAAAAGAATTTTCCTGATATCGAAAAAATGTATATATTCCAATATTAGTAGTACAATAAATGAATTAAAAAATTATTCATAAAATGAGATATTGAATAAATATGATTTATGTTTTATTAACTCTCTAACGATGTCTAAAACAATAATCTTCGAATAATTAAAAGTGTGTACTGTGCAATTTTATTCGGTACGTTAGATTTATTTCGAGTTAAACTCATGATTCTCATCAAATAAAAGACATCAGTTCTTGGAAGCAGTCTCCAACCACAAATTTTAAATTAGTCTCATGAAAAATATTCAAATTTTTATCAGTCAACTGTTTATAATCTATTCTTACTTCATGCAGTTAGATTTTAATCAGACTAGTGAAAAATCAGGTTCCACTCTAAGAGTTTCCAAGACTTAAGAGATGAAAAATCATTGTTAGAAGTCTCAAAATGTGTACCCTTATGATATGGTATTTTACTTAAAATAAGTTAATATTGGTCGTACATATTAGTGAAAGATATCTAATCTGAAAAATCAGATTTCATACTGTTAGTAGCATCTTTATAAAATATTTGTAATCCTATTGAATTTCAATAGATCATAATTTTATGATCTAATAAATTATTAGCAGCATAATTTCATGAAATGTTTATATCCTGTTGAGGTTGTGATCGAATGATCTGAAACAGTGACTGACCAAAAAAACTTCGACTCTTACTATGAAAGTATTTTAAATTCTGAAATATAAAACATGTGTATTTCATAAAAATCACAAATGTATTTGATACAGCATTTGTGAATAGAATTGTTAATATATAATGGATAATTGACTTGAACTAATGTAGTATAACTTAATATATGTATATACTAAATTCATATATACATACAAATTCAAGTTCGTACATACATATATGTATAATTATCAAAATGAATCATGCTGTAGAACTTAATACTTTCGCTACAAGACCACGACGGGTGACTGTAGTTGCCTGTCATGAAACACCGTTTATACGTATGCATACTACGGGCAACTACAGTCTCTCGCCACGAGTAGCGTCTAGATTCGCTGGATGATAGCATTCATTTACAGATCGATTTATATTATTCGTACAGACACGGAACGTATCCGTTCAGCACCAATTAGACAAATATTTTTTAATGCATTTTCGCGAAGAATACTTTTTCGAACATAGAACGCATCGGTACTGGCGTCGAAACGTATCGGTGCTGACCTTGTGCATATGTTTCGATTCAGTTTGGACAAAACCGTGACAGTAAAAGAACACTAATGTTGGATTCTGAAAAACTTACTGAACTTGTTAGAAATACTTTTTTATATGATCAGTAAAATAAAACATATAGTGATAATGAGAAAAAAAGCAGTATGGGTTGAAATTGCAAAGAAACTAGGACAATCTGGTGAATGTAATAATTTATATACATACTTAAATGAGAAAACATTTTACTCGCTATTATATGCCCTTACGAATCGCTTTTTATTGACTGATTGAATGGATGCCATTGTTGGACGAAAGTAGAATATGAATACTAGTGTCTGTATCGGAACAATGCCGATGCTAAATCGTTATATGTTGAATGCAATTAATACATGACTCGTAAATCGATCTTTACAGAAATGGCAAACATACCTACATTTGTCGATATATCGATACAACAGTTCATTTGTTTTCCTCTTCTTCTATTTCCTTGCCGAAAGATATATAATCATGTTCACTGTCAGTCTTTGTTTAATTGAGAGTGGATTGTATGTTTATTTTATGCCTTGAAGAGAACAGTTATACTGGCTTAATCACGTTAAATAGCACGTTTACTACAATTAACGACGACGACTTTTATAAAAACGATGGACAACGATTAAGGTACAAGACGTTTCGGCAAGTCTCCACAATGTTAATTTTGTAATTCACGATCAAATGTTTAACTAAGCTAGATGCTTGTTGCTTTACAACTGAGTCCAAACTTCTGTCGCACGGAGAGACGTGTCGCTGTATTTTTCACCAGCCGAATCAATATGTAAATCGATCCAAGATCGATATCGAAAATCAGTCACCTGGTCGCCTGATCCTCACGATGCGCCGATCCTCTGCCGATGCAACGCATGAACGCTACCTCAGCAGAGGCAGTGGCGTGCAAAGTTGTAAATGTGCCCGGTTTTCCATCCCGATAACGATTCTGGATCAGTCGTCATTTTGCTGTACCCAAACATGAAGGTGAAGGTATGACTAGTATTTCTTCCAATTTTGTATATTGTTTTCTTATTTTAATATTTTTTTATAGACTTCGCTCTTCCCAAAGTGATTCGAAATAACCAAGATAAAACCGATAAAATAAAATGTGTACATTTTTGATATGTTGTCTTCCTGAGCACTAGTGTTGTTTACAGAGGATGTAGCGAAAGGATTCATAATTATCGTGTTCCATTACAATGTCAACGAAATTTCAAAATATTTTGTGTATCAGAAAAGGTTTTTACATTAAATATTCAAATGCTTCCGTGAGTTACTGTATATTCATAAAGAATTTGTAATCTTCGTGAAATTTTGGTGAAACGAATTTTCAGTAGTGAATCTTCACAAAGAATCTATAATCCTATTGAGGTCTAGTAAACTATAAGTAGCAGATACTTTCTAAAGGATTTCTAGTCTTATTAAAATTGTGGCCACACAGGCTGTTAATAACATATACTAATAAAGAATTTATCAGCCTGTTATAATTGTAGTTAAATAAACTCAGCAACAGATAACTGGATAGTCGAAATTGTAAACAAAATATCAAAAGTAATAATTTTCAATAGAAATAAAATAACCCATCAATTTAGCAAATAACATTATATATGTATTTTTCAAGCGTTATCGAGTTTAAATATCTACCATTTTTATAGAGTTAGAGGAGGAATAATAAACGATGAAAAATATATCAAACTATTTAAATTTATTTATTTGCAGTTCATACTTGCATCTTTTATAGCTGCAATCTACTTGGCACTTATAATCATAGCTCTATTCTTTATATCCTTTAACATTAAAGTAAATTATTCTATCACACATAATTTTTTTTCTTTATTACTAATGAAATATTCTTTTCAATTTAAAAATATAATTTTCTTGACATTTATATCGTTTACTATATAAATTCACCATTTACCTAAGAATATTATAAATACAGGTTCATTTAATATTACGTATACTTTTTCTACTTACTTTTCCTCTATCTATACTCATTCTTTCTATTGTATAATATTTATATACAAAGGCTCACAAAAATATTTGCTGCATATTATACAAAGCATTTCGAAATTCCATTAGCATTGTAATGAGGCACGATGGTGGCGAGACAGTGTATCGTGAGCATATTGGTAAAATTTGCAATCGATCTGAAAATGTATATAGAAGGTACAAGACATTTATTGCAAACATATATTTAATAAAAAAATATTAATATATTTAATAAAAATTAATATATATAAATAACCATATTTTACATAAAAATTGTTATATATAATAATATATGTAAGTGTTCAAGATGGTCATACTGAATATTAGTTAATTATTAATTAATGGATTATTGGTTGCTTAAATACTTATAATAAATATAAGTATGACGAATTCACGGGAAAAAAAGGAGAATGTCAATTTTAATGAATTTTGAGTTTAGCATTTTCTGGTATGCTCCTGTATGTCTTTATCACTGGTTATGTCGTATTGGAAATTAGTCTTACAGCAGCTATAGAAAATTGAGGTGTATAACAAGGAAATGATTTTCATTTTGTAGTTTAATATGTTATATATTACTTAAAATTATGAGCAAAAGTTAAAGATGATGCCTAATAAAATGAAAAATAAAATTATGTTTTATTTTGATATAAATTTTCGTTTTCTGAGAAATGCCAAATCTTGACATTTCTCTTTTCCCTTTTGAACCCTTCATATATTTATGCTAAATATCTAACTTCTATATAGCTGCATCTACAGATTTGTTCCTAACTTTTCCCATATAATTATAATTGCTATGTCTCTTTGTATAAAGCACATAACATATTCATCAAAAATTTCTATAAGCATTCAAATTTTTCTAAAGATGAAGAAAGTGAAGGACGATTTTTTAAATTGAAAACAATGTTAAAACTTCATCCATTTTTAAAGAGGTATCTAAAGTGAGTAGAAGTCTCTTTATCCAGATATTCTTACTGGATATTCAATAACATTTTCAGATATAGCCTTAGCGAATTTGCGTACACATCAGTACGACGCGCCACATCGTCTCCGCGGGGACATATGAGAAAAATGAAATTCATCGCTTCTCGAGATTTCGCGAGATTCGTACGTCTCCGCGCAAACTTTTCACGCACGACACGTATTTTCTTCGAGGACGAACTTCAGTACTATTCATATCACGTTCAGCCATGCTTAAGAAATGTTGTTAAAGAGACGGTACAACATATGTTACTTCTCATCATAATATTCGCGTCAGTTCGTGTTTGTTTCCTGACCACTTCTAGATGTAAAACGTTGACCGCAATCTATTCTAATCTTGCTGAAATTGAAAATTGTTATACATGTACAATGTCATTTTATTTTGACAGTACATTCGCCTTTTCAGTATTTACCATTTTGTATCAATTTAAAGCAATTCAAAAGTATAAAATCTTAACTAATTTAATTTCCATGTATGTTAAGTCCCTATATATGATACAACGAAAAACAATATTTGCAAGTGAATTCCAAACACGTGTTTATTTATAACCTTCTTTTAAATCTTTTACAATAGCCTCTTTTTGTGCAACAATTCCCAATGTATCCTCTTTTTCCGGATCTTGGCCTTCCTTTAGTAATTTTGATATTCAAATAAATTGCAAATCAACTGGTTTTAGTCATTTAAATTAATATAATAAGTTGAAAAATTAATGTTAGTCTTAAAAGAATATTTAGTTGTATATACATATGTATTTGCATTTGGAGTCTCGGAAGAATTATTAGATATATTATACAGACAATCATTAAAGTACTGTAAAAAGTCATATTTGTACCATGTTTATTTAGTTTGATCTAATTATAAAACACACTTTTAATTAAAACTTTCATGAAAGGTATATGTAGTCAATGCGTATAAAATATTGTTTTTCTGGTGTTCGCGAAACTAGTTAGTTATTATCGTGTTCGAAACTTTGTTCGATATTCAATTGTTATACAGGATAGACCATGTAACGTGATTATTTTAGACTATTCTATTATAGTAGCTCAATCAACAATTTTTTGTGTACTACGTGGTTTTAAGAATCTTCAATTTTATTTTGTATATTAGATCTTCTTATAAAACGACTGTATTCTTTTGAGTTTTCTTGGTATCATGCGATCCCTTATAGCTTCCTTGTCAAAAAGGTATCAGTGCCTTTTATACTTCATCCTTTATACAGATCCTTCAGACAAAGTCTCTATTTTTTGCAATGTGACGTCAGGTCGTTTACTATCAAGTAAACTACCTACTAGTAAACTATGTCACGCATCTTTTAAATAGTTATATCATTGATAACTCGACTGTTCAAATCACTGGCTATCGATTTTTGAACATTCACTCAAGCACCTTGCCAAGGTCTTTACAGAGTCCTTAGTTCAGTTATAAATTATGGTAAGATTAAATAACGGCAGATCAGATTAAATAACCATAATATTAAGAAAATACGTTGTCACTAATATATATAAACCTACAATTTTTGATGTCCATCTTTTAACACATCGCTACCATACAGTAGATTCGAGCAAAACGTACATTACGGATCAAATTTCTTGTACTTCTTTTGTACTTTTATTGTAGATACTTAATAATACGATATACTTTTATTACAAAGTGGTTGAGTACTAATGATTTCTACAGGTTGGTACAACCTTAAAAAAGTAATAATATATTATTTATAATAGTTAATTCCGTTCTTGAACCAAGCTTGCCAGTTAAATATATTTATTTGTTTCACAACATAAAATTAAATAAAGTTTTATTCACCATACGTAGAAACCATACGTATGTAATAGTCATTGAGATAACTTTTGCAAGCATAATATAACATATTTTTGTTCCATCTAAACTAAAGAAACAGTTTAAAAACAGCTTCCTTTGACTGCTAGATAAGACGCGGTTCGAAATATTACTTATTGTATTTAATACATTAACCATATCATAAACCTGATCTGCACTCATTTATTCTCAACGATCACCATGAAGTGAATGTAATAATTAGATGATCGTAAAGATGAACGAACCATAGATGAATACTGCTGTCTACTTTTTCAACATTATAAACTTTTCTTGGTTCATTTAACGACATTCACTATCACCTGAAAAATTCAGACTTACATCGAATTTTATGCACGTATGAAAGTGTTTCTCGCCGACCACACTCAGAATATCAAATTTTCGCGAATGAAATATCGCTTCAGCGAGTGAACGGCAAGAAGTTGAGGCTTTTTCCTACACATATTACGTTCCTTTCTGGCGGAGAATGATGAAAGAGAAAAAAGGAACCAATTCAACTGCGCCAACTGTACAAAGTGCAACATCTAAATCAGAACACCTAAATATCTCCATTTTTTTATAACTTTACAAAAAAATCCTGAGGGCAAAGTTATACTACTTTAAGTTACATTATTTTATTGTTACACTATTTTTAAGACTAAACTTAGGATATAAAACTGTAGAATTAATTGTATTAATTAATGCGTCTTCTTATACTCTCTACAAAATTTTAAGTTTATATTTGTAAACAACATAATATTTTTTCGAAGTTGTTTAGATATTGTAGATGAATTCCTTCTTTGGAAACTACAACAGAGATTCAGTGAAATATATATCATTAAAATCAGTGATTTACACTTGAGTACATTCTTTTTTTTATTTGGAGATTTAAAGTAGCATCAACATCTTAGTTCATTAGCAACTATATATTTGCTGGTTAATTATTTTGAAACATAGTTGAGTTTATCATTTTAATATAGTTTCTTAGATATACGTAACATGTATATCGTTGATGAGTGAAACTATTGCTATTGAATCTTTTTTGCCCCGAGAGCTTCTTCGTGTGAGATTTAAAGGTGAACAGTCTCCGAGAACATGGTTGCTTGTGATATTCATGTTAAATTCGTTACACTTATTCTTCGACATCAGATGGCCACCACCATATATTCGTATGGCCAATTCTTAAGCGAGTAAGGATTGCTTGGTTTCGTCTGTTTAATTGAGCTGATAGAACGTTTTCATAAATATTGCTCTTTACCACGAAAATCTTTCAAGATGTATGAACTTTCCAATAACCATTTCATTTCCTAATTATTTTGTTAATCAAAAAACTTCTGAAGTCCCTGCATAAAATTAAGGTACTTTGAAAGGGTATGGTTTTTTTTTATTATTTTGTTTAAATTTTACAATTTGTCCAGTAGGACATTTGGTAAAATCTTATATCTTATATCTTAGTAATAAAATATAGCATGTGGATGGTTACCCCCAGCGGGGTTCCATCTTCCGGGTGTTTACTGTATTTTTGTTGTGAGGTCTATGGGGTGCTTCTTCTTCAATCTTCTTTCTATTGTGTTTTTGTTCGTTTCAGCAACCAGCTGATTTGGGTGTGTTTCCAGTCTTTCTTTATACTTTTTTGCGTATCTGGCGATTTCCTCTTTGACTGTTGGAATTTTTAAATCTTTACGTATGTCTTCATTTCTGACGTACCATGGGGCGTTAACTACTGTCCTCAATATTTTTGCTTGTTCTGTTTCTATTTTACTTATGTGACTCTGTTTTGTACGTTCGCGGGGAGACGCGATCTCGAAGAAGAGCGCCAACGGGAGTCGTAAATTCCCGTTACGATTAACTAATCGACGCCACGAATCGTACGATCCCTTATTTCTTGTGGGATAATAAGGGTGGTTAAATTAAATATAACGCTGCGATTAACAGGTTAATATATATTTCAACGAACCAACAACTTCGGTGTAATACAAATGAATGTATGTTTATGTTGACTACGAATGAGTACGACCTGAGACTCTATTCGTGTTGTCGCGGATGATAATGTATTTTGTCGACTGACTGTATTCGACTGACTGACTCGAGGTGATACAATGCCCGGTGACTCGAGGTGTTAAAGACTCGGTTACCAAAAAGAAGTAGCTCGAGGTGTTAAAGACTCGGTGACTTGAGATGTCTCGATTACCAAAAAGGGAGTCCTTTCGCTTCCCTATTCGCTGTATTTATATGCGTCGGAGTTGACAAAAGGCGTCGGGGTCTTTCTTTCGACGGTGTTCTCTAAAGATCCCGACGGTCGCTGAACTCTCGACCTTGTTTACTATTTTTACTTTACCTGTAGTCGGAGCGAAGGCATATGATCACGACAAAAACAACGGATTTTAATTGCTCAATAATAACCGCCTAAGGTTGTCGGATCTATGATAATCCTATCTACAGGTAAACAAGGTTTTTTTGTGTAGCGGGTCAAGGAACGGAAACCGTTGTAAAATTTAGGGTCAAGTGCCGCTACAGTTTGGCTGAACGACTCGACTAGCGAAATGATTGGTAAACATAACAATAAAAAAAAGAAGCGAATATCAAAAGTTCATTGTACGGATATTGTAGGTGGGCCGCTGGCCGCCAGGCATTGAAAGATGGTGTGCAGATGTCCCACGCGACGTAACAGACTCATTGCTGCTGTTCCCCATAGTGGGACTCCGTATGTCCAGATTGGTTTGATTATTGTTTTGTATATGTTGAGTTTATTCTCTATGCTTAATTTAGATTTTCTATTGATTAACCAGTACATCTGCTTCCTTTTTTCACGTATTCTGCTTATTATTGATTTTATGTGGTGTTTCCATGTAAGGTGTGAGTCTAAGTGTAATCCTAGATACTTGACTTGCCTCGTTTGTGCTATGTGGGCGCCATTCAGTTGAATGTCTGGTATTTTTCCTTTTCTGAGTGTAAATGTTATGTGGTTGCACTTACTGGTGTTCACTTTTATTTGTTTATTTTGCAGCCACTTTTCTATTTTTGTAATGTGTTCTTGTAGTAGTACAGCAGCCGTTTCTGGATTTGCGTGCCTCACTAGTATGGCAGTATCGTCTGCGAACGTTAGTGTTTTGCTGTTGACAGTTATTGGTATGTCTGCCGTACATAGTGTGTATAATATCGGTCCTAGTACGCTTCCTTGCGGTACTCCTGCCTTGATATCCTTAATTTCCGAATATGCATCGTTTATTTTTACAATAAAGGTTCTATTGTTTAAGTATGATTTGAGTAGTTTGTAGATTTGTTCTGGAAATTGTTTCTTGATTGTTTGAAGAAGTTTTTCATGGTTAACTTTGTCGAATGCTTTTTCGATGTCCATAAAGAGTGCCGTGCAGTATTGTTTTGTTTCCAGCGCCTGTAGGATTTCGTTGACTAGTCTGTGCATTTGTTCTGTTGTAGCGTGTTTATTCCTGAATCCAAATTGATGGTCTGGAATTAGTTTTTCTTTCTCTATTGTTGGTTTTAAGCGTTTATAGATTATTTTTTCCAGTAATTTGGAAAACGCAGGTAGTAGTGATATTGGCCTGTAGGATGCAGCTAGTTGTGGGTTTTTATTTGGTTTAGGTAACATTACGATCTGCGCTATTTTCCATAGTGCAGGAAAGTACTGTATTCTTAGGATTGCGTTGAATATTATCGTTGTTTGTCTTATTGCCTTTGGGGGAAGGTTTTTTAAGATTTTTCCATTGATCAAGTCAAATCTTGGTGCTTTATTTGCCTTTATTTCCTTAATTAAGCTTGCGACTTCCTGCGCTGTTGTGCTGAGTATGGTGCAGCGTTTGTCAGTTGTGTTGCTGTCGTTTCCCTCTTCTTCATTTGTTTGCCTTCTGGGGGTGCTGTTATTGTTTTCGTAAGGTGAAAATGTGTTTTGCAGGTGCTTCGAAAATTCTTCTGCCTGCTCTTCGTTGCTTCTGGCCCATGTGTTGTCCGTTTTTCTGATTGCAGGGATTGGCTTTATTGTTTTTTTGATTCTGTTGGTGACTTTCCATAGGGAGTAGTTTGTATTCTCGTGCGCGGATAGTGATTCAATGAATTTTGAGAATTCGTTGTTGTTGTGTTCTTTTATTTTGTTTTTTATTTCCTTCGCAAGTTTGTTTAGGTGTTTTTTATTTTCTTTTGTTCTGTGTTTTTGCCATCTTGCTTTCGCTTTTCTTTTTTCTCTAATTTTTTCGAGGATGTCTGGTGGGATTAGTTTTGTTTGTCTAATGGTAGATTCAGGTTTAGTGGTTGCCCGTGCTGCTTCTTGTATGGTTTCTGTTAGCGTTTTTACTGCTTGTTCTATGTGTTCTGGCGTTTTTAATGGGATGTTGCAGTTGATCTTGCTCTCTATTATTTCTCTGAAGATTTGCCATTTGGTGGATTTATTACACAGTGTTTCAGAGTTGTTGTAGAGAACTGGTTTGTGTCTGTATGTTATTATTATGGGTGTATGGTCAGAGCTAAGCTCAAGGCTGGGTGCTATATTTATTTTATTACCGTTTAGTCCTTTTGTGATTGCAAAGTCGAGAAGGTCAGGGGTTTTGCTCAGGTCTGTCGGCCAGTATGTCCGTCTTCCTGTCGAAAGTATATTTAGGTTGTTTTTCCTGACGTGTTTTTCCAGGGTTCTACCTCTGGGTGTGATGATTCTTGATCCCCATGTTATGTGCTTTGCGTTATAGTCTCCCGCTGCTATGTATTTGTCGCCTAATTGTTGGAAGTAATCTTCCCACATATGTTCTGCTATTTTGTGTCTCGGTGGTGCATATACTGCTGACAACTGTAGATGGTTGCTGCTGGTTTGTACTGTAACGGTGGTTGCTTGTAAATATTCCTTACTAACTTGGCTGTGTAAGTGGTGTTTTATATCGTTTTTTATTATGACTGCAGTCCCTCCGTGCGCTTTTCCTGAGGGATGCTTGGTTTCGTATATAGTGTAGTAAGGAATTTTTATGTAGCTTTTTGTGGTGAAGTGTGTCTCTGATACGAGCAGTATATCGATGTTGTTGTGATACAGAAACATTTTGGTTTCTGGGGCCCTTTGTTGTAGGCCGTTGGAGTTCCAGGCTGCTATTTTGAGCATGTCCATTTTTATTTTTTGCTTATCATGTTTGTGATAAGTTGTAATATGGTTGTGATATGTTGCGTTTGTTGTCTGAGTAATGTGTTTTGCTCGCTAATCATTTTTGATAGCATTTCTGTGTTTTGTATGGATTGTTTTAGTAGTTCTTTGATTTCGTTAGCGTCGTTGGTGTTGTTGTTTTGATTGTGGTTGTCTTCGGGTGCTCTTTGTTTGGTTGCTTGCACGTAGCTTCGACTACCAAATGTATCGATATTATTGTTATTGTTGTTTATTGTGTGCTGTTTGATCATTGGTGTCTCTGTTTCTGTACTGTCTCGTTGTATATGCTGGTTGTTGAATGTCCTGCTTCTAAGCGGCGGAAATAGTTTCTGTTGGAGTATTTTCCTGGTTGGACATCCTTTGTAGCTAGCTGGGTGATTTCCGCTGCAGTTGTAGCACTTGACTTCATTTATTTTTCCCGTGTATGGGCAGTTAGTTGTTAAGTGTTTTTCTGCACATTTTACACACGCCGGGTTTCTGTTACAGTAGTTTTTAGTGTGCCCGTATTGTTGGCACCGCATACATTGTGGTATATCTTTTTTGTGTCTGGGTGGCTCGACTGTTATTATTGTGTTTAATAGTTGTTTTTCTTCAAATATTTCCTTGTTGTTGCTATTCGGTTCTAGTTCGATTAGGAATAGCGGTAGAGGTTGTTTGGTGTCATATTTTGTTATGTTATTTATTGTTCTTACTTGGTGTCCAAGTTTGGCAAGTTCTTCACTTATTTTTCCTGTATCTGTCCTCGGATGTAGTCCTCTGATTACTACCTTATAACTTTTGTCACTTTTATGTTGGTATGTGTGGTACCCTGCGTTTTTGTCTTTAAGTGTTTTTATTACTTTTCTGAATGTTTCAGGGGTGTTGGTTATCACTTTTACCTGGTCTAGTTTGAGTTGTTTGATTTTGTAGTTATCTTTGCCTGTCGTGGTATTTAGCATTTCAAATAAGGGGTCTATTATCTGCGCGTCAATATAAATTGGTGGTGGTTTAGGGTTGTACGTTGTTATTTTATCTGTTATGTTTGATTCCTTCTCTTGTGGCAGTGCACTGAAGGAGTTTTGTAGTGGAATATTTTGAAGCCATTGTTGTCTTACTGTTTTGTTTGTTGTCATTTTCCTTTTTTTGGGGGGGGTTACAACCTTCCAACTTTCGTGCTGTTGTGGTTGCTCGTTGTTTGTGTTATCCTCACTTGTCTCCATTTCCATCTCCGTTTCTGTATTTATGGCGTATGTTTCGCCATTATTTGTTATTTTTAGCGGTGGTATCCGTTGCATTTTTGTTTTTGTGTTTTTTGTTGCTTTCCCCGCTTTATAGTTCAGTTTGTCATCTATGTTGACTCCTAGGTATTTTACGCAGTTTTTGTGTGGTATGAGTTCCCCTTTGTTTGCTTTTTCTTTTATTTGGAACTTTTTACATTGTTCCCTTTCCAATGGGCCGATTTTACTTGTCTTGGGTCTAAACAGTATGGTTTCACATTTGCTTGCATTGATTTTTTGTTTCCAGGTGTTGTAGTAATCGCTAATTCTGTGCAAAAGTTCTTCAAGTTCTTTTCTTATTATTTTGGTTTTGCGGCCTGTTACGTAGATGATTAGGTCATCTACGAAGGCTATGGAGCGTTTATGGGTGGATGTGTTGAGGTTAAAGAGGTTTAGTAAGTCGCTATTGTAGATATTGAAGAGTAGCGGCGAATTTACTGTTCCTTGTTGTAGGCCGTTTTCTATGGCGAATTCTTTGCTTGATGTGTGTGATCATTACAAATGATGCGGTCATTACAAATGATTTGTTTGTTATCATGTCCCAGACTATTTTGATTAGGTATTCTGGAAAATTTTTTTTGCTCATTTTGAAAATAAGCCCAGAGATCCACACTGTGTCGAAGGCTTTTTCGAGGTCCATCAAGCAGGCGGCTACTCGTTGCTTTGCGTTAAGCGCCCAGCAGATGTCAGACGTAAGTTTATTTATTGCGTCGATTGTGGAGCACTTGTGCCGGAAGGAAGATACAGGAAATCCGATCTTCCTCACGTACGATGCGTCTCACTAACAACTTTCTCCCAAGGACGACTAATATCCTTTTCTAACCACCAACTCAAAATTGACCAATTAACAGCGACGTCCATTTCCCTCACTTTCCGAACCAACACTTCCCACCTACGAATCCGATGATTCCTTAAGCTTAGACACACCCAATCATAGTTTTCCTAAGCAGCATCACCGCGGCGGAAAGGCAGTCAGTTGTAAGTCGCCGAACGAGTGGTCCGATATTGATACGAGTTACTAACGAATCCGAATTTCTCGACATCTGGTGCAATCACCTTCCGACTTGAATCGCACCGCGAAACGTATCGTGCCGTATCTGAACTTGTAACCGCGAACCGATAATTGTAACGTGCGTCCTGCGCACATGTGTAAATAAAGAACGAGTGTAATAAATAGTGATAGTTGAACGCAGTGAGCGATTAGTCTAATCCTATCACGTATCCACCTCAAGGATTTCCCCACGTACAAAAAAAAAAGTTAGCGGCCGAGATAAAACGCGTAGCGAAAGGCGCCACTGTTCATAGAATACCGTTTATGCATGTAGCGGCACTCGACGGTAAACTTTCCAACGGTTTCCGTCACGTGGCCCGCTACACAAAGGCTCGACCCTTCGAACAAGATGATTGCCAGATGTCGATACATCCGCATCGAGTATTTTCAACTAGCTAAGGACCCGCTATAAATCTTAGGAGTTGTCTAGCTAAGGTTCTCCCAAAGGACAAATAGTCTTTGTCTCAATATCTCTGCACATACCACCCATCCCGGGAAGATACAGGAAATCTGTTTTTCCTCACGTACGACATGTCTCACTGACAACTTTCTCCCAAGGACGACTAATATCCTTCTCTAACCTCCAACCCAAAATTGACCAATTAACAGAGACGTTCATTTCCCTCACTTTCCGTACCAGCACTTCCCACCTACGAATCCGATGTGTCCTTATCCTTAGACACACCCAATCGTAGTTTTCCTAGGCAGCATCACCGCTGCGGAAAAGAGAGTCAGTCGCGAGTCGCCGAACGAGTGGTCCAATATTGATACGAGTTACTAATTCCTCGACATCTGGTGCAATCACCTTTCGACTCGAATCGCACCGCGCAACGTACCGTACCATACCCGAACTCGTAACCACGAACCGATAATTGTAACGTGCGTCCGTCACACATTGTAAACAAAGAACGTGTACAATAAATAGTGTTTGTCGAACGCAGTGAGTGATTAACCTAACCCTATCACATATCCACCTCATGCATAATACTAAAGATATAGTCCGGTCAAAATAGACATAAAAATAGTGATCAAAGAACAAAAATTCCAACGGAGCTAAATTTTGGTACAGATCTTGGGTGCATCTGTAGAAATAAAGTGCCAGAAATCCCTATTGATTCCATGCGTGCTAAAAAAGTTATTCAAGGTCAAACTTAAAATTTTCGGATTTTTGTTAACGTTAGAAAAATAGAATAAAGTCGCAAACAGCCAAAAGAACGCGCCAGGATTAATAACGTCCCACTGTTAAATTATGAAGGAATCAATTAGGACGAAAACCACTTGCTTAATGAGCTGATAGAAAAAAATGGCCCTCTGCATATCAGGTAAGATTTTCAAACAATTCGACTTTATTTAATGATTCTTATTTAATATTTAATAACGTTCCACATATAATTATTTCTATATGTCGGAGATGAAAGGAAAACCGGAGCCCTCCCTTTGCAATTTTGGGAAGAGTCCTCTAATGCTTTAGCTTAGATCTTATCATAGTTGTATTTGTTTGAAATTTGTGATAGCGAAATTGGGTTCGAGGCGACAACTGGTCGCCGAACGTAGCCACGACCACGGGATAAACGTTTTGCCTGACGAAGGTGCGGAACGGTTGTATGGTTTTTCCTAGAAATGTGATTGTGGCGGCATACGGCCTCAAGAACGGGCCTGGCCACATAGGATTTTATTTTGGAGGTGTCGATATAATGGGACACACGTTGTATTAAGAATCAAACTTCAGACAGAGGTTGCCTAGCAACGGCGCTTGGAACTCTCTCGATGCTTCCAACGAGTACACAACAAACTTTTGGCGGAAGTTGCCTAGCAACGGCGCTTGGAACCTTCTCGATGCATCCAGCGAGCATATAACAAATGAAACGCGTTCGTACACGGAGAAAGAATTCCATCAGTTTTAGGCATTCGTGTGTTCGCCTTGAAGAGTGACATATCGAGCAATATACCGAGCGTCTCAGTAATCGTACTTTGGTGTCTAAAATTATTCTACGCATAGTAAAGGGTTATCCCGTTGGCCGTGGATTCGTTTGAACCCAAGCACATTGTTAATAGCATTCATTTAATAGATTATTCGTTAATTTCATTTCGTATATACGCGTAAATATAATCCTCGCTTTGTAAAACGATGGCGAATTCAAACGAAGAAGCGTTACGTGCCCTAAACTCTAATGCACCTCCGACATATATATAATTTGGTTAATGAATTGGCAAAGGAAGAAAGTAGCATACTAAGTACCTATTTAGGAAAGATGTATCAGTGGGGCAGCCAGCTACGCTTGTTAAGGTCCCGAACTGAAACCGACGCGTAGCGAGTTCGAATCCTCGCCTTGGAGAATGTATTTGCAAAAGTGTGAAGGCTACTCTAGGGCTGACGATTACTCGCAGCTGGTCTATATCAGCTACGCTCGTTAAGGTCCCGAACTGAAAACAACGCGTAGCGAGTTGGAATCCTCGCCTTGGTGAATGTATTTGCAAATGTGTGAAGGCTACTCCAGGGCTGACGATTACTCGCAGCTGGTCTATACTGCCTGGCAGTTGGAGGTTTTAGCCGGTAAGAATCCGGCACTACCTTCTGCTGCCGCCCTGTGTCCCCCGCCCCACGCACAGGGTGGCGAGAAGGTGTCTATGAAGATTTCCTCCACGTAAAAAAAAAAAAACACTTTTTTTTTTTAGGAGGCTGTCCGCTTCTTCTGCGAGCAGGTTATGCTCGTGACGGAGGGAGCAGGGAGGGAAGGAGAGAAGAACTCTCACCCTTGTAGGGTAACGCGACAAAGAGGAATGGCGGTCAGGCGGCCCAGAGCCGCTTCACCGCCGTCCCAGCGGGCTGCGATTAGAAGGGGGGATGGCGCTAGGGGCAATGCCCCCCTCCTAGCTCCGAATTCAACAGTCGGAGAATCATTAGTACTGGCTCGAACAAGAGGACGCGGGAAGGAGGTGCAACTGAAGACAATTCATAAGATGTTCCTGGAGCACTCCTGTCATACGCATAGAATGGTCATCGCGGAGTTTTAATCGGTAAGAGTCCGACACTACTCTGCTGTTACCGATTGTTAGCAGCAGCGGAGTGTCCATGAGGATTTCTCCACGTACAAAAAAAAAAAGTTAGCAGCCGAGATAAAACGCGTAGCGAACGGCGCCACTGTTCATAGAATACCGTTTATGCATAATACTAAAGATATAGTCCGGCCAAAATAGACATAAAAATAGTGATCAAAGAACAAAAATTCCAACGGAGCTAAATTTTGGTAGAGATCTTGGGTGCATCTGTAGAAATAAAGTGCCAGAAATCCCTATTGATTCCATGCGTGCTAAAAAAGTTATTCAAGGTCAAACTTAAAATTTTCGGATTTTTTTAATTTTTCTTGAAAACCGTAAGTTTTATCGAAGATATAGCCCAGACAAAAATTGTAGATCATATTATTATCTACAAAAATGTTCCTCTTACTTTTTTCCCTAAGAATCACCATTCCTAATATATCGCCATTCTAAGAGTTTCTCCTTTTTTTTCAATTTTTATTTACTTTTTTATTTTACTATCTATTCTCGGATTGAGAATTATAAGTAATTTTTTACTTATATTAAGTGCCTGACTATGTATATATGTGGTATTTGTGTGCATATCATGTAGAATGTATCTCCTACAACATTTAGAATTGCGATATCCCAGGAATGGTGATTCTTAGGGAAAAAAGTATGAGGGGCATTTTTGTAAATAATTTGGTGATCTACAATTTTTGTCTGGTCTATATTTTGGATAACACTTACGGTTTTCTAGAAAAATTAAAAGAATCGGAAAACTTTGACCTTGAACAACTTTTTTTGCACGCATGGAATCAATAGGGATTTCTGGCACTTTATTTCTACAGATGTATCCAAGGTCTCTACCAAAATTTAACTCTGTTGGAATTTTTGTTCTTTGATCACTATTTTTATGTCTATTTTGATCGGACTATTAATATAGATTTGCGATGTATAAATGCTTATTTCTATGCTGCTTTCATATCTTTAAACTAAGCTAGGTACGCAGCAATTAGTAACGGTTTTGGAAAAATGATTTGAAGTGAAAACAGTCAGGTAAGTATACGGGTTCAAGGGAAGGGTCGTAGCGTCGTTCATATCGCTTAAGCTTAACTTGTAACTTCCTGCGTGGGTGCAAAGAATAATTGAATATATTCGTTAAATCTCAGTAATTTGAAAACAGAAAGAAGACATGTGGAAATGAGAAAAAATGCTAATATTCAGGCAAAATTTAAGCCCGAACTATATAAAGAAACATGAACCTTCGAACGTTTGGTGTCACATGGGACTGAAGAGGGAAGTGATAAACACTTGAAAGTGTTGTAAGCAGTTCCTTTTCAATTGACAACGAAATTGTCTGTATTGCGATTCTTATTCAGATTCAACAAAGTGACGATTCATAAGCAATCAAATGTTGATCGGCCGCCTCACAGCGCAAAATTTCAGAGATTTTTGTACAACACACATAATATATTCATAAAAGTTTTATGTAACAAGTATTTGAACACTTTTGTGAGTTACCGTATCTTTCAAACAAAGCATTTTCATCTACATATCAGACACTGTAGACACTTGTACAGCTGTAATAAATATTTGTAATAAATAAATAGGAAACCTAAATTAATTAAGCAACTGCAGAGATTGACCTTTTTCTCATCATTATTTAGTATTTTAGTGTGCAACCTCACTATACTATACGTATACTATAAATAATTATGTTACTTACAATACTATAACGGTAGTGCAATCTTAGTTATTCGTTTTCAAAAAACTGTAGCTTAATAGTATAAGAAAATTATGTACAGATTCCAACCGTATTTGTAAATTATTTGACACTGTGTAATGTACACTGTATTGCATAGTAATCTCTATATGGAGATTCCAATTCCTTCAATAAAAAAATAAAGGGATGATATTTTTAAAAGCTGAAATAATTAGATTCAAATCTTTAAAATTCAGACTTACATCACTATAATTTTCAATCCACTGCTTAGATGAAATGCCGCAACCTTTATGTTGCTTTTATCGATCATCGTTCGACGATATGTGCACACCTCGTCAAACTCGTCGATAAAAGCGGCCCGAAAGCTTTTTTCGCACGTTCCTCTATCGATTGCCTGCTCGCTAGACATTGTTGAGGGCTCAGTAAACACTAAACTGCGGTTAATTCAGGTGCTTCATCGCGCTGATCGTTGACACGATTTTTTTACCAGTTATTCTGGCTTTCAATATACGTCCTCCACTTCGGTGTGCCTGTTGTGTCGTCGATGCCAGTTGAAAACGAACCGCGGGCGCCTCTTCGGCTAGATGGATGGCTATTGGGTGTTTTCTTTTTCTTTTTCTTTTTTTTTTTTTTTTGTTGCTTTTTCTCCACAGAAATTTTCGATGGGCAAGTGCGTAGTTTCATGTGGGCAAAAATTGATCGATTGGCGATGCGATGATACGAGTAACGTCGAACATTTAATTTTCCTCTTCACAGATAGAGTTGTCCTTTTTAATTTAAATATTTTTCTTTTAGTGATTAAACTATTACGCAAAATAGCCTAAGACTAGAGAATTCTTTTGCAGCAAAAATCAGAAGTTTCAAGTAATGAGTCTTATTTTATTTTATTGCAAATAAATACTAATGATAAAGAATACATATAAAATTTATTTGTGTTTAATTGAATTGTTCAAAATATTAATAATTAAAATTTTACTAATTTTATGCATTCGAATTATCTTAATTTCTTTTTGTCGCTCATGTTGGATATATAATTTGAAATTATTAATATCTAATTATAAGCGATTTAAAGTAAAATATTTTGTTATAAGTAAGAATTATAAATAGAATTATTTTACTTTTCAGTCTAATTCAACATTCATAATTCCTTTTCTGTAATACGCGGTAAACAAAGAATATAATATGTTTAATTTTACTATATCTTGCACTTAATAGATATTATTAGAAATAAATACTTGCAAAGAAACTATAAGCTCTAAAACAAAGAAACTATAAACTATAAAGTAACTATAAGCTTGCATATTTATTGTTAATAATACGCATATAACATAAATATACATATACTACACATACAGATATACAAATATACATAAATATAATAAATATAAAATATACATAGAAGAAAAAATATCTACACGAGGAAACATAACTATGAAATTATCTATAAGAAACTTTGAGTACATTATCGCATGACTAGTAAAATAAATTTATCCTGAAACTACTGAGAATTCGTAATTTCAATGAAAACCAGTAACATAATTTTTATCGTAAAATAATCCAGTAAGTTATTCACTCCAAAAAACTAAGCCCTGTCATTTTATATCATTACAATTATTGTCATTTATTATCAGATAATTTGTACGTATAATAACAAAAAACATAATGAAGAAACGTAAAAGACTTTGCAAAAGCACTGATCTCGACAGTATAGAAGTATTTAAAACAAATGCTAAATATTAAAGCAATTTTATTTTTATCTTTGGTTGTAAGTTTTATAAAATTGGAAAGTTAATAAATATCAAGATTGAAGGAAATGTCCTGTGTATAATAATATTATTGATATTATGTAATACACTTATTGATTATTTAGCTTTACATAGTACTTTGTCATTACTTTTTAATTACTTTTTGTTAAATAATGTTTTACATTAAAACTAGTTAAAGTAATATTATTAATTAATTCCAGTATCTTTCGTTAGTTAAATAATTCCATTACTAATTAGGTTATTCATTAAATTATTTGAGTACTTAATATACTTCTAAAATCAATAAACTAATTCAACTCTCATTTAAATTTCATTAAATCAAGGATATACCTTAGGTATAAATCTATAAATATAAATCGGAACATTTCGAATAAAATTTGAATTTTTTAATAAAACCCAAATACAAACGAAAAAAATTTACTTGCATGCATACATTACTTATCATGAAAAAGGACAAACTCCAAATCACATTTTCCTTTTTTCCGTCACCACACCTAACCATCAAATCTCTTCAAATATTTTCTCATAATCAACCCCGAAACGCATTATCGAAAATATTCTTTCCGTCAGCTATTTCCTTCATGGTGCACAGCATATTCTCGCGTCTTGCGTGCATGCGAATGAGGTACAATTTAAATCCATTTTATCATCGTTAAGTTGATCGAGTTCTCCGACGTAACCAATACTCTGTATGTGAGTGAACCCGCTCCTCTGAAACGAGGAAATTATTGGATTCGTTCGGAAATTGTGAAATTCTCGATGGTGACGACCTAACCAGATCAACGGTCGGCATTCTCACGTTCCACACGTTTATGTGCCTTTCTCAATAGGGAGGCACGCGCGTACACACACGAAAATTCCTAGCTGGATCGAGAAGGATTTTTTCCCAGTCAGTCCCGTGATTGCATTCGTGTTCCAAACTCTCTTTAACGAGGCGATCTATACCAAGAGCCCTTTGCGCTCGTTCCACCCGGGCTTTACCTAGCTGACGCAGCCCCAGCGAAGAAGCGGACCGGGAAAGCTTTTTTCACGGCACGGTGTGACGGACGTATCGCGGTGCCTGGAAAAGCCTTAATGATCAGTGGACGTCCATTATCTAATGGTTGGAATTGGTCGGTTTTTCAGTTTTCGAACATCCGCATACACACGCAGTGCTCCTTGCGGAATAAATTGAAGATATCGGAAACAGAATTGTGACCATTCGAATTGTTTCCAACAAATATTTATTTACAATTGTTATCCGATCAAATTCATTTCAATCCAATATTTTATCTGCATAATAGTTATTTATTATTTGTAAAAAAATTAATTCATTTTATTATTTGATGTCTAAAAGAGTATCTTAACATAATGATTTTAGAAATAGATGATAAATTCACGGACTTATGTGAAACAAATTAAGAGTGTCACTCTTATGTATTCCAATAATGAATATTTTCTAAATATTTAAAGGAAGTAGCAAAAATTAATTTTCTGCAAAAAATGATTTTTATAGTATGTAATGTAGAATGATTTAGAAAGTTGCTTTTCCATAATTTTTTAAAGTTGTGGGCTGGTGGAAATTTGTAAAAAAAAGTTCGTGCAAAATTGACATTGAACATGATTTTCAAGGCTAACACATGTTTTATTGCAATTTATTCTGCTCACCACGAAGAGCGAAGGTCTCAAAGGAACTATGGGTCGCAATTGATTCCTCCTCTCAAAAAAAGAATGTTAAAGTTTTAATAATTCTTGAACTGGCTTCATTAACAATGTGTTTACATTTTGCAGTCAGGTGCAAGAAAAGTAGCACTATTGATACAGGTTAATAAACTTGTCATTATGTGTTACATTTCTCCCTTTCTTTGTTCCTTTCTTCATTGTATTTTTCTTCCATTTCTCTCGCTATTTAAACTTACTTCAGTCAATAAAAACCATTCAATTCGATATTTTATTTATGCAACGGATGTCCAACTTTAATCAATGTAGGCACATAGTTCATGCCATTTGGTTGCAATTTCTGTTGGTTGAGTATGTTACTGCACTCATTATATGGTCCGAAAAGCATAATTGTAAATTAAGTAGTATCCGATAACAAAAATTTCGTGGAGTGACAATATAGCTATTTGGAGTGCATGAACGCGGCGAATTTTCGAAAGTTATAAGTTTCCTCTCGTATTCGCTGCGCTGTCAACGACCTATTCTATTAGATTGCCCGAAAAGTGTCTTTCTTTTACAGACACGTCTTTTACAACAACGCATCTTTATACAAACATGAAACCTAATCTGTCGAACGTTGTGATCTTTATTTTGATAGAACAAAATGGATCATACGTAATTCGATAAAATAGTATAAAACGGAAAATGTTGTGCATCCATTATTTCCTTATAAAACGAAAGAAACTTTTCGGGCGACCTAATATGTAAGCTCATTAGAAAACATGCACGAGCAAGGACGACAATTAATCTGTTCTTCTTTAGGAATGCTGAGCCCTGTCTAATGTTTGATATGGATTTAAATGTCGCAATATTAATTCTTGATCACCAAATTATTAACTTAGTTGAAAATCATTTTTATACACGTAAGTCTTCTATTATTACTGTATTCTGATATATCTGTAAGTTCCTGCTGCTTCATCAATTATTTCTTTTATTAAATATGTTATTTCTGTTATTAAAAATAAATATAAATATATAGATATAGACATATTGTAAATAAAGCTCGTTTAAGAATTATTAAAAGTTTATTATTTCTTTTCCGAGAGAAGGGTTATTTACTATCCTGTTCCTTTAAGATTTTTGTTCTTCGTCGTGAGTTAAATATGTTGTAATAAACAGATTATCCTTGAATTTTAATGTCAAGGTTGGTTTTGCACAACATTTTTTTTTACAAATATCCACCAATTCGAAGATGTAGAATCTATACAATTCTCTTTACACTTACTTTCTTTACAACCTGTACATTATATAGAAATTGCAAGATATTTATTGCAAACATATTTTTTTGAGAATTAGTATACACCATGAATAGCTATTTTAAACATATAATAAATATTAAAAATAATCTATGCGGAAATGATAACAAGTGCAAGGTTTGGGCAATCCGACAATTTGAGAGTTCCATTAATGAAATCAGACAGTTTGTTGAATATCTTTTATTTATTGTCGAATGATCTTCTATTAGGGTCGTTCTGTAAATTGTAAATCGTCTAAACATTCTCTACTCTCTCGGAAATAGCAAAGTACAAACATGCAATTTACAGAAATGCTCCTTAAAGTCATCCACCTATACAAAAAATTACTACTGCAATATTATAGCCTCCTCTGTGCCATACAACTTCTATAGACAAATATTTTCCATATCTCTAAAAGAAACGAATACTCAAGGTGATTAAAGTTATTGCCCCATCCTGTATATAAATATATTTTATATATTTTTTCCAAATTGTTGTACAGAAAATAGTGCTTAAATAGTCGTTACTTGTTCCTTTTTGAGAAATTTCATTTTGCGAAACAACAACAAATCATAAAATATTCAATTGTTTACATTTGCATCTTGAAACGGTGGTACAGAAGTAATTGAACTTTTCCTAGAAAACAAGGCTTTTTCGTTTAACAAAATACAAAGCTTTCCCTTCTCCTTTGTTATTGAAGTAATTTTCATTCATCTGTAACAACGTTACTAATTCCCTTAGAAGCTCGATCGAATGAATTCAAAGTAGAGTCATGTTTTTTCAAGAGGTTGCGCTCTATTCTTGGAATACTCGGAAATTAATGTAAATTGTAGAGTTTCGCGTATAAAAAGGGGAATGGTATTGCGTTTCGTATGGCGAAGCGTAAAAATAAATTATGAGTTTTTCAAAAGATCGAATAAAAATTCTACACTATTTCTAACAGAAGAATATCGAAGACGTTTTAGAAGGACATAAATGAATATTTGTTGAAAAGAATATCATAAAACTCTCATTTTGCAAACAAATTTTGAAGAAATGATTCTAGAAATTTTTTATAGTAAAATGTACTAAATTACTTTAAGATAAAAGTTTTCATAAAAAAATTAGTAGATATTTATCGGTAGACTACGGATTTTTATGCATTTATGGGACATTAAAATATGCAAAAATGATTACAGATAACGTAACATATAATTACATACAGATTACAGAACAGATTACATATAATATTAAAAAGTTCAAGTATATAAAATACTTGATGTACTCGTTATAATATTTAGAGAGTTAAATTTTCATTTAGATTCTATTTTTGCTAGTTATATTAATAAAAATACGAATTTGCATAACCATTTGCGATTTATTTGTCACTAATATGAAGATGGAACTGTTGTTTTCCAAATCAAAATCTGTTGATTATCTCTTCATAAAAGAGACATTCAAAAACTTTTTTGTCGATGGGAAAGTATTGTATCTGATGTATCTGTTGTACATTCTGTTAATTTCTTCTGGCATTAATTATACAAATTAAATCTATTTCACAGTTCGAACTGTTTTTAAGAATTGATAGAATAGTAGTGTGACGCGAGAATAAAATGTATTTTCAAGCTACAATAAATGGTTCATATTTTCGTAAAATAAACAAGGTGGTATTTAAATCATCTGTTGTCATATACAATAGCAAATACAGAGATAGTGCTGTGTCCGGATATTAATGTGAATAACTGTATATGTTTATTTCCTTCATAAATTTACCATGTAATAGATTTCGTTGTGTGTGCACATTATCGTGCTGCATCTTTCTATCTTCGTACCTCTTTTTATACAGTTACATTAGGTTTTACATACAGTTCTTAAAATTTACCATTTCCCGATACATGAGATTTTGACAGTAACTGTACAGAAAATTTAAATTTAGAAATAACATTTTTTAAGAAAAAAGTATACACGAAAACGCGCTTTAATATCTGGTTCATAAAGTAAAAGCTTCATGTTCGGTAACGAGTACAGTTTATATTTTCTTAAATCCTTTATTAGATCAACTCTATAGGAATCAAACAAGAGATATTGCCAGATTATAGTTTAAATCCTACTTTCTGAAGTTGCAACTGCATTTTATATCACTTATAATTCCAACGTGCGAATGAAACGCAAAAAGATTGTAATGATCTGACTTACGTCAATTAATTGTGACGCCAAACTCTCGTGAGAGTTTATTTACGAACCATAGTTTATTATCGTCTTCGAAATAATCTTGGATTTATTCTTTGCCTATTATGTACCCCTGAGTTTTTATACACTTCTTCGTACTCAAATTACATTTGTACTTAAATGGTTCACGAAAATCAGTAAATAAAATACAAATATAGTTATTAATTTGTTCTATAGTTGTTGTTTTAACCAGGACATCGGTTTTTTCGTTGCTTGGTGATGGCATCCCATGTGATGGAATTCAGAAAAATTCTAAACTATCATACATTATTTGCGGATTTTTGCGGAAATTCGTTATATTTTCTCTTAATTTCGTGAATACAAAACTTAGTTGCTATATTTGTATTTGAGATTAGATTAGGGTTAGATTTATGGAGACAAAAAGGTACTAAGAGAATCAATATAAATTTTAATATTATGATCTGCATTAATGCTTGGAATAGGACGACCTGTGGAGGCAAATAACAGATGCCACTTGTATATATTACATTAAATTGGATTTATTAGATTAATCTCAGACTACTTTATTCATGTAAGATGATAAATGCAAAAATGACTTCAAACAATAGTTAGAAAATAAAAGATTGTTTGTTTATAAAGAAGAACTCTGGAATCAAATACGGTGAATATATTCTCGTCGAGCGGATTTTTCTATCAAAAAAGAGAAATAATAATAGTCTTTTATGCATACTTCTAAAAATGAGGACATAGTATATCCGGTAATCTAGCGAATAGCGAAAAAAGAAGAATGGCTTTTCAGTTTGCTGTCCCTGGAGCACGATATTCAATGCCTTCTCATTTTTCTCAATAGCTAATATCGCGTCCCGCATACGTTATATATCGATCACTTATTACATTACAGAAATTCATAGATAAAAATTTTACGACATGGATTACAGCTTGGAAAATTGCACAATTTTCCATTTAATACACTGTTATTGTAGCATGGAACAAAAAATCACAAGTAGCTTTTATCGTTTTAATGAAAATTAATAACTAATCTTTAGTCATTTGAATTGATTTTTTGTCCTTTCTCCTAAATATATCTATTTTGTTAATTTCTAAACAAATAGGAAGTAATTTGTAAGTGTTTTCATGGATTAATAATTATTCAATAATTATCAGCTGTATGTAAATACCATAATATCAATAAAAATGATAAAGTGTATTTTTGGCATGTTAAAGGTCATAATGTTTTTTTGATTGGTTTATTGTGGCATAATTAAAAAAATAATAGTTTACATATATATTTAAAGAATTTGATTTCTTAAAGATAGAACCTTTCTAATTTAGCTAAATTAGTTTGGTATATCATACTTGTATAGTGAATGGTATTGTTAATGTTATAAGATCTCTTATCTAATGTTTCCTTTTTAGATGTTTAACTTTTTATTCATCACCTTCATTACTTTCTTCTTGGTGTGGAACTATTAGAGACAGAGATCTATCATTTTTATACCGACTTCGAAAAAGGAGGAATGTGTCTCAATTCGATGCTTATATTCTTCTTTTTTATTTCTCATTCTTTTCATCTTCATTCTTTTTGTATCTATCATGCATATACAGTTATAAAATTTTTTGTATTTGTTTTTTGCACACTATCTTTCTTTGCAAAAATCTAATTTTTATGTATGTTCGTCGATTGCTCTCGATTGGATTAAGCTATCGGGATCAAACCTTTTACATCATGTAGAAATAGTAAATTTTTTCGATTCCTCCTTTCTTAACCATTGTTGTTGCAAGTTATCTATTATTCATCAATGTTATATCAATTTGTCTGATCTTTTCTCCACAAAATCGCCACTGGGAGCGATGGGATTGAACAATTTCTTTTTAAAATTGTCTGTGGAAGCGTAGTCCATCCGTTCCTGTACATACCTTGTACATAGACTTGTCGCTCAAAGGTGATTTGATTCGTTTTTTCTTATTACTAACTCCTCGTTTCAAGTATACTTGGTTGTGTCTTTACACATTGGTCGTAGGAAGTAGATCTCAGTTGTTTCTTCGCGAAAGAAGTCTTTGCATTACTGCAAGTGTTGTTTCGTCATGCAGTTTATTGAGAATTTTGTTTGATACTAAGTCGGATATGGTTAAACCGTCTAAACTTTTCACGATTAAGAGCGACGTAGATTTGGCTCTTTACAAAATTATCTTCGCCAGGATCAATTACGGCCCTATTTAGTATAGTCCCTTGTAATTAATGTATATAGTTACTTAATAATTTTTCTTCTTAGGATGAACTGTAACATTTTTTGCTCAACGTCTCCACTACCTGCTGTGTTACAACATGTTTCCACACTTGAAATATTGCTGTTACTGGAGATTTCGGAATGTAACTACCGATATCTTTGAATCTGATTCCAATAGATTCATCATCAAATTTTAGAAGTACTGAGCGCGTCAATTTTCCCTCTTTCAGCTGATCTTTTTTAGGCACTGGCCATGTAAATTTCTTTATGATTCCCATAGAATCATTTATCAAACTATTAGAAATTAATATGTTTCATTGCAACATAACTCGTGATCAACCGAAAAGTACCCGGTTTGAACCCTGAAGGTACCGGCACCTCTACAACTTGATTTATTCGGAATTTTATGTCCTTATTACAGCGAGGTCTCCGGTAATTCGCAGTGTACCTTAAACTGTATGTCACACATGTCCTTCAATTGTACTAAAAGTAATTGTTGCTTACTCTCGGAGTACGTACTAAGACATTAGATTAGTAGTGTCTTGGTGCTATCCTAGAGTACTAAAATCCGTGTAACGCTAGTACCACAAGGACATATCTGGTATAGTGTATAACCTAAAGTAGTCACTATTGACCTCGTAGTTGATGCGACTATAAATAAGTAATGCAAAAAAAAAAAAAAAAAAGTAAATTGTGAACGCCCCGCTAACGTTATTGAATGCAACCGTCCTTCACAATTACTCCTTCTTTATGTACCTAATTCAAAACTGCTTCAATAATTAGCTGTACATAAGCGAATTGTTCGACGGTTACGTTTCTCAATATAGGCTTTAATTCGCGTTACCGCCGCAGCAAACATTGTTGTTTAGATTCGTTTTTAAGCATAAGTCTACTTCCAATGCGAGATGGTATATGACACAATATTAAGTTATAGAAATATCCTTCTCTATCACTGTTCGAGGTATAATATGTGACGGAGTACAGTTGGTTTATTCCTTATTCGCATGCGAGGCTGAACAGCCTAATGAGAATTAAGAATTGAAATCTTTTTAACGACAATTTAGAAAGGTTGTGATACATTTAATATGCTGTTTGATAAGTAAATATGTAATCTTTGCTGCATATGTGTCCAGGTAAAATACAAATAAAATAGAAATTATTGCTTATAATAATTGCTGAAAATATATATATATGTCGAAGATGAGAGGACATCGGGGCCTTTCTTTTGGAATTTTTGGAAAGATCCCCAGTACTTTAGTCTAGATTATTTATTATAACTGTACTTAAATGATAAAACTTAGAAATAGTTGTTATGATTCAATCCTATTATGTTTGCCCGAGATTTGTGACGGTGGGCTTGGGCTCAAGGTGATACAACTGGTCGCCGAACGTAGCCACAGTCACGGGATGAACGTTTTTACCTAACAGAGAAGTGCCAATATTGTGGGACACGTTGTATTAACAATCAAACCCCGGGCAGGAGCAATGTCAGCTCTACGCGAGTCTGCCTAGCAACTGCGGCTGGAATTTTGTTAATATCCCCGGCCAATATGCAACGAACAAACGCGATCGTAAGGAGAGGAAAATTCCCATCAGTCTTTTATTCTTGCGATCACCTTAAAGAGTTTGCACATCGTCTTTACGCGTATTATTATACCGAGCGTCAAAGCAAACGTTACTTTGTGCTTCAAAATATATTCTACGTTTAACAAAGAGTTACCCCGTTGACCGTGAATTCGTTATTGAACCTAAGAACATTATCACTAACATCTCGAGTGTTTAATCACCATGGTTATTTGTCAAACTTTGTAAAAATCAATATTTATACCAGTAAATATAATCTCTATTGTACAACAACGATGGCTAGTCCGAATGAAGATTCGTTACACGCCCATAAACCTAACGCCAAACCCGACATGTATTTTGAAGTCGACAATATTTTTTTGGCAAGAAATCTTTTACAATTGATACAATATCTGTGAAGTTTACGCAGTAAATTTTTTTCCTTGGATCACAAAATTTATGCAATGATCCGTAAAATATCGAGTATTAGAATAAGAATTTCAATAAATATTTTGCATTTTCGAATACTGTTCCGAAGTAAGTTATACAAAATGCACGAAAATAGCCGATAAATGACACCAACAACTGAATTTCAAGAATCCAACCAACCAATATCACACTCGTATTTCACGTTTTTCTTTCAATTCTTGTGCGGCGTACAGTCTAAGCATTAATGCTCTATTGTTGCCCATATATCATCGGATTTTTCCTCCGAAAAAAGTGATTTATCTCTGACAATGTATAAGTCTCGTTCAAACTCGAATGAACCAAGCAACAACGCGCGAACTATGGTAACCTTAGAGCGCCTTGCTACAAAAATTTCTGCATAATATCAAGAGAGAATAGGATAACAATCTCCCTGCCGTAAATTACGGTCTTTATTCACGTTACAAGCAAATTACGTTGGAGGAGAATTCATAAATTCACTGCTCTCCTAGATCGCGTCCGGTTACGTAGTTATTTGCGCTATGCATATATGTATTTCTGTCCCACCTACGGTCTGTTTTGAATTTTTAAAAAATCCTCATAAGAAACTTTGTGACGCGTGTCCCGTCTGAAATGATTCTATGTAGTGCCCTTGCAAAAACAATGTCGAGCTTCTGTTTTGAAGTAATACGGTGAAAACCGTACTATAGGTAGTCGAAGATTTTCGGAATAAAAATACCTAAGTGATATTCTGCAAGGTGCTTTCGTAGAAATGGAATCATTTTTTCGATGATACACTATCAATCGAAAGTATCCGAACATCTATACATTTATTTTTGACAAGATATAATCTAATTACAGAACTGCGGATAAAAATTATGTGTTTATACCATTATTTTATTATTATGATATGGTAAAAGATTATTTTAAAAATTATTAAATATGCGGTAAAATATTAATATTTGCAAAAAATTAACTTGTAATATAACTTTTCAACAAAATTTATAACAAAATATTCTCCAAAAGTACTTTAGCACTAAATTATTAGGTTGGCCAGTAAGTTCGTGTGGCAATATTCAATTTTACGGGGAAGATGGGGATTTTTATAAACATGTGATTTTGACACTGCTCGAAAAATGCGAGAAGATTGTAAATCAAAATGGACAATACAATATTGAATAAAAATATTTCCTTTTATTTAAAAAATCGCTTTTTATTTACATGTGAAAAACTGCATGACTTTTTTGGCCGACTAATACATATCTATTCTCCGAGACAATATAGATCAGATAAAAAAGGTCCTCCTAAGCCCATGAAAAGACTATCGTTAGTTCGAACAGTAATATTTCAGAAATTTGAATTAAAACTATATTCGCAATTTTAATTTACTGTTGACTAATGCTTAAACAAATAATTAAAATTGATTATTAGCTGAGTATATAGCAAGATGATAAATATTAGTTTTAGCCATTTTTTCACTACTTTATACATTTTAATTGTTGCTATAAGTCGGCTAATGTACCCGGCTGCTTATGAGCGCCAGTGTAGCTTTGTAATGGACTGTTCAGAATATTTAGAACGTCTCCGATCAGACGATTTTATTTAATTTATTTATATATGATATATTTGATGATATTTGAAAGAAAGATCTTATATATTTCAATGAAAAATAGATACAAAATATTCTTTCACGATAAAAAATTGAATACTTCAGAAGCTTGCAAAAATTACTTCAAGGAATTTGTTGCTATGAGAGAGAAAGGGATCATTGTTTAATGGTATACTAGTTCTATACATACAGATATAGTAAATTTCATGAAATATCTTCTAAATGCCATTAGCAACTTCCTGAACTATCCAATATTTTTTATGAGAATTTGTAAAGAATGAAGGTAATATAATTGACAAGATTATATCAAGTTATGGTAGTATTGAAGTACTCGAATAATTTCTTTCTTCGCTTGTCTTGGTTGTTGTCCCTTGGTGTTAGTATCTTTTCTTAATCTTTGTATGATGAATTTTATTATTTTTATAACTCTCCTACTTGTAGTAAAACCATTATGATTAACGAGATCGTAGCAATTTATATTACTATTGATTATTTGTTTTTTACTTTCATTGATGTTTATTTTGATTTCTGTTATTCTTATGGTTGATATGATAATTCTAATATTCAGAAACAGTGCTATAGTTAAAAAAATTTTAGTATTATTGCTTAACATTGTAACTGTGATCATTGGTGACTGGAGCGCTTGAACTTCATACAATTGTAAAAATTGAATGAAAATTCAGTTAGGGCATTTTGAATATAACCGATAAATAGAATATACTTTGAAATAAGAAGTGTCCCATTGAACAATTAAACATTTTTATTAGAACATCAATAAATAAAGAATCAGAACAAATCTTGCATCTAACGGTGCACTGTGTTAAAACACTGTGGCATCCTGAGCGAAACATGTGATTTCGACGTGGCAGTCAAAGTGTTAATAATGAATGAATTATGATCGGATAAAATAAATTAAAGCACATATACTTTGACAACATATTAAAGAATTACCGAAATCAGAGGTGGCTCCTTTATTGTGGATTTTTCCTAAATTAAAGGAGACCAAAAATATAAAAGCAAATTTAAAAGATTATGGCGATATTACTTTCTTTGAAGCCTGCAAAGATGCTCGAAATAACTTATTAATATAGACCACTGTTTTCATCACATCAGTGAGTAAAAATATGAATGTTATATATATAGTGATTCATAAATAAATTTACACGTAATAGTACTACGAAAATTGATGATTAGACGGTTTTTATGAAATTTTTACAAGTATAGGGTATACTGCATTTTGAAATTTGTTTAACGCAATCAATTGACTAAAATTATTTTGAAATAATAATATGACTTCATGGAAAACTATAATTAAATGAATCAGTTTGAAATAATAATGTAACATTCTAAAAGTAATGTTATGGAAATCCCACTGTGCACAAGTAGGGAAAGACTCAAATAAAGCAAAGAGTTCCAGAATTTATAAACCAACAATCTACGGAGCACCCATTCGGAGAAAGCTAATTATTTCACCAAACTTAATATAAATAACTAAATTTATATTATACTATTTTATTAATAATTATCATAACTTTAATTATAATTTTTAATTTTCTGAATTTCATAATAAATATGTATTATAATACTTTACTAATTTATTAATAAATAATTTCGTAAACGGAGCTAATTTGTTAATTTTTTAAACAGAAGCGTAAAAATAATGATTCTCTGACAATTACAAACTTTATTTATGTTAATGACATTTTTATTGTACGTTGTTACATAAATTTTATTTAAACATATCAGTTAACATTTCCTTTCATATTTTAAAGGAAAATATTCCAGTACTTTATAAAATTTATCCAAGGAAAAGTAATTTAAAATATTCATTACTGCAATTAACACACTAAGCGCTTATAAAAACTAAGTGAAAAGAACTGTAATTCAAAGATGAAAATGAATGTATCTGTCTAACCAGAAAATAGGTAGTCTACCTCAAAGTAAGATCCGGTTTCGCACTTAATGAACGTATCATATCAAAGAACTATATTTTTTAAGATGAATGTTTATTAAACATTCATATGTAGTAACGTCACTAAAATTAATATCCATATCGAGATTTAATAAACTAAATTTTTCAAACTTATTCATAATTTTAACTTTAAATACTAGAAATTAATATTTATAAAAATTTTAAAATTATTTACGAAAAATTACATTAGTAAACAGTATTTGAAATATATACATAGTTTTAGGAATATCATTTCATCTTTATCTGGTGAAATTGAAAATCCAATTTGCTATAAGTGATTAATTGAAATGAGCTGAATAAGAGCAGTTATCGAACTTGTAATTTTAATTGCAGGATTTCTACATTATCCAGTCTAGAAATAATTCAGTCAATTTTCATCTTACTATGAGATTACCTGCAATTCTTGGATCAATGTCCACGAGGAATTTAATGACGAACAGAGTAAGTCAAAGAGGGATCAAAGTTATTATCAATTCGATTCCCTTAATAAGTTCTAATCCTTTTATTAAATGCGATAAACACTATAAAATTTTCCATAACATACATTCTCCGACAATAACTTCAAATATTATTTCAATCATGGATCTAAATATTTCAAAAGGAGTACTGATGGTACAAGAAACAACCTATACATATATATGAGTAAGAACGTGAAGAAAAGTTTTCTAAAATAGACTTGCCCATAAACTCCATTTATATAAAATCATTTTCGTAGAATTCTTTCACAAAATTCATTTTCTAAACAAGCATGTTGTTTCTTTTTTAATAGATACAGATTTCATATATATTCATTATTGATAAATCACATCAGGGTAAACGTTTTGATACAAAAACGATAAACAATTTCAACACAGGTATTTTCACAAATTTCGGTTTACAAAATTCGCGTTCTAAATCGAATGCAAGCATATTTTGTAAATATTATAATTACGAACTTCTGATAGATCTGTTCACTACTGTTAAGTCTTATCGATATGAGGCAACGAATATTTTGATACAAACGTAATAGGCAATTTCATTTTATAAAATTCGATTTATCAAGCTTACTTTTTACATGAAATACAAAGATGTTGTTCCACTTTAAAATAATTATAGCCTTCACATAGATTCATTTATCAGCGTGGAATGTTACCAATAGCACCAAAACATCTCGATATAAACGAATTCAACTTACAAAATTCAATTTTTAAATAAAATACAAGCATGTTATCTTTGTTTTTTAATAATTATAGACTTCTTATAGATTCCTTGACCATTGTTAAATCTTACAAGTAATAACAACAATTTCGATATAAAGGCAAATTCTACCGTACTATCAATTAATCGGTGGAGTTTTGAAAAAACACAGTTCAATAAAAATTTGTCACCAATCGGTGACAATGATTGGCGCGTACTGTATAGAAAAGCGGCGTGAAAAAGGACGAAGGAGTCGACGTGACGAACGTATTGCTTACCTCTATCCTGTGGAACCATTGGTTACGGGCGTGCCATTGGAATGCCTAGCTTCCCACACACCACGTCTATTTCGCGCAGGTAACAGCCGTATATGGCAAGTTGGTTAAACGGAAAGCGATATCACACCCCCGAGAAGCTAGACTTGTTTCGGAATTTTAAGGAATGAACTGACAACCACCGGTCCCTCAACTATCCGTTCATGCCGCGTATTATACCTCGTCAGCCGTTCATTATGCCGTATTGTTCCGGTCGAACAGAATCGGATTTCTCCTCGAATCGACTGCCCTATCAAATGTACATATTTGTTGCCATCTTAGATATTGTGTCCCGTAGAATGTCCAGACGTGAACGCGTTTCGGGACCGGCACCGACTAAACTCCTGCTGACTAGCAACCCGTGAGGACAATCGTGCCCCTGGCTCCTGCGCTTAATATTTCTCGATCAGAGACGCCAGTCGTTCGCTCTAAGAAATTACAGTTTTATCGATTGTAGATATGTGAGAAAGTGTGAAAGAAAAATCACAGTGGAATCTATACAAAAATGAAAGTAGATACAAAAGTATCGATTGTTGCAGAGATAGAATTCTGCATTATTGACAGACAAATTTCTATTTTAGTCGAAGTCGATGTGGCAGAGAATGATAAATAATGTTTTCTTCTGTATCGATGCGTGCTTTAAATGTTTATCATCAGATCATTACAACTTTCTACATCTCATTCACGTGTTGGAATTATAAGTGACTGTAGTAACTTCGGAAAGCATCATCGAAATCATATTAGTCTGGCAATCATCCTCGTTTAATTTCCATACAGTTGATATAATTTAAAAAAACATATTCTCATATATGTACGATAGATATGCATATATGTACCGATTTATTAAGCTTTCTAGAATCAGTATTTAGAATCTCATGTAATTCGGAAAATAATAAATTTACAATATAAGAAATTTATGTAAAAGTTAATGTAATGTCACATAACTTTTTATAAGGAGATTTTATAAGGTGATTTAGTAAATAAAAAACTAAGTATTTTTTTTTATTTTTATAATTGTAAGCTGCAATTTTATTATTGCCATTGGGTTTTAAAAATGATTTACATTTTTTGTTGTTGTAATATTCTATTATTTGTTGCTATAACGATTATGAAAAGTAAAATATATATAGCAGTTTGATTTATCCGTAATTTTTTGCTTTAAACTACATTTTGTCAGGAGTAAGCAAGTATCTGAATACTTTTGAACAGTGATATATATATGATTTTATAATCATAATAATTAATATTTTACGTGGTATACAAAATATATTATATGTATATTATATTAAGTGTAAGAATCCTATAAAATCGGACATTGTTTGTCGGAAACGTTGAAGTTCAGAATATTTAGTATTCAAAGAATTAATAAATTTTTTATTATTCTTTAAATAATAATTTATTAGCTCTACAATAAGGATCAAGATTTTAGTTTAATATCACTACTGATAGACACATATGTTGCTCCGATTCAATTATTTAAGTATGACGACTACGTTGTCTAAAATTTTTTCATTAAAAATTACACTTTTTCTGTTGCCTTCTGTCTAGAAACAGCACCTATTTGTTTTAATTTTAAATTTCATTCAAAATAATCTTCTTTTATTTCAGTAACATATAAACTACACTTTAATGTTTGTAACTTCAAACGCACTCTGAATTTTTCGAAGTAGCTTGATTTATATTTATATTATTTAATTTTCAACAAATTTACATGTAATTGCATTAAATTGCAATATATTGTAACACAAAGTCACTAAAAACATGTTTTAATAGTGTACAGATTAATGGAATTAAATATACAATGTATATTTATCTACAGCACTAACTTAAGATACAATCGCTACTATTACTAATGTTATATAATTACAAATAAAATAGACTATACATTAGTAGTGTTTTTAATTTTCTGTCGCCTTCGAGAAGGCAATCTAACCGATGTTACATGTATATGTGTCTAAATAAAATACAAATAAAATAGAAATTATTTGATACTTTTTAGCGCTTTTCGAAGTCGTTAATATTGTTTTGGCAAAAGATCTTCTATTTCACATTTTTTAGTGAAACTGTTCAAAAATATCGATGGGTACATTTCGATATCTTCAACAATAGCAACCTTTTTTAGCGACGGAAGGTCGCTAATTATCGTAAGTTGGGCAGTAACCGTACATAAACTATAAGAGACACTATATATAATATACTAAATAGAGCTGTAATTGACCTTAGCAGAAGAAAAAATTTTGCAAAGGGACAAATTTACGTCGCTCTTAGGTGTGTGAGAAATTTATACGGCCTAGCTATATTTGATGTAGAACCGCACAAAATTTCCAATAAACCACATGACGAGAGAACAATTTGCAGAAATGCAAAGATTAAGATTTCTTTCGTAAAGAAACAGCTGAAGTCTACAACCAATGTGTAACGAAACGACCTAAGTATGCTTAAAACTACACGAAACTGCCGAATTTCACCGCTACCAGCGATGAATTTGTAGAGAAGACACAGATATAATGAAATGAAATCGACGAATAGCTCATAGCAATAGCTCATTTGCAATACAACAGTTAAGAATGAAGAATGAGACCGATTGGTGGACTACTCCTAGAAGATGCAAAATGTTTCATCCTGATAGCTCAACCCAATCCTGAGTAGCCGACGAAAAGCATAAAAATTGGACTTTTGCAAGAAAGATATGGTAACAGGACCAGCAGGAGAACATGTTCTACGAGATGCAAAAGGAATCATATCGATTGGTCAAGCCATTTCGGAGAAATCGATGAACATATACACACACACACAAAAGATACGTGTCCAATTGAGATACCTTTCTCCTTTTCCGAGTTTGGTATAAAAACCGTTTTTCAATCGAAGAATTATATTCGTATACATAAATACATACATATACATAAAACGGGAAAATTACTGATTTTTGCGTGAACTAATCGATAAAAAAAGTAGCAAACGAAGAAGAGAAAAAGAGAAGCACGGAAAGAAAAGAAAACAGGAAGAGAGAAATGAAAAGAAGGATGAAGCTACTGACGAGAAGTTTTCCGTATTCAGTGATTCGACGGTATTTCAAGGGTGGGGATGCGTGGCGGCGGCAATTTCAATGTAATTAGTCCAGCGTGAGCTGATTTAATAGATCTTTAATTACAGTTTCACGGTGCAAAATATTTACGTAATAACGAGCCACCAGTTATAACTGTAGCAAGAACAATATTTGTTGATTTTCGTACGAGTACGGGTCGTCTGTTAAATTGGACAGTCGTAAGAGGAGTAGACGAGAGCACACACAGAGAAACGAAACCCTCGTCCTGGTACAATTCATAATTCATAGCTTGTTATAGCTTGCGAACGAACGAAGTATCCGGCTAGGAAAGAGTTTCGGGCGCCAGATACCCCTCAGACCCTTATGCATATTGATATTCTTTCTCCGCAGAAGGCAAGGCTAGATACGCTTTTTGAGTTAGTTAAACGTCTTCTTCCGAAAAAATATTTGCGTGCCAGCTCTTCGTTTACTATCATTACGCACTTTACAGGTGTTTAGAACCAGCTCAAAAACAAAATGCACACATGTTTGTCTCAATACATCTCTGATTTCCTTCCCACGCTTAAAATATTTTTTTAACTTCATTCGCCTGACTTCCGCCTTCGTAATCATTCGCGAGTCTCGCCTGCTGTTTCCAAGTTTGAATTACTGTTGACGATATGAAATGGATAGTAGACGACTAATTTGTATCCTGATGATCTTTAGAAGGACTTTTTTTGTTTAAATGTTGAATTGAATTAAACCACTCCAGTATTGCTTATTTGCAAGCTGTTAATAACACATATCGCCGTTTATACAAATGTGATAAACTGTTAGTAGGTGCGTCTACTATGCTCAGGAGTCTGTGAACGTTTGCTTATTCTTTTAGAATGTAATTTTGTTACAATTTCATGAATAGAAAGACCAACATGATTGTATTCTATAAATTCTATAATATATCATTAAAATTGTTTCTAAAAGTTAATACGTGGAATAGAAATAATCAAATGTTGTGAAACAATTTTGTTATTTAAGAATTGCATCATTCTCAGCTCGTTTAGTTGTCAAACTCTATATATTATAAGTTAGAAAAGGTTCTTGCATACTCTCCTGTCTAAATTGATAAAGAAATTACAGTGATTGATTTCAGCAAACATATTTAGGAGAGATAACATACCGACGAATTATAATTCTAATTTTATCTAATTTTAATATACTATTGATAAAGATTTAAATAAACAATTTAAAGTTCATATGATATACAAGGTGTATTCTCTAAAATTAACCACCACTTTCCTGGCATTTCCGATTTCTGGTATAACCTTTCAAAGAAATATTGTGAACAAATGTTAGTTGTCATATTCGGATATTAGAAATGTGCAAAAAAATACTTTTTTTCAACAAAAAGTCAAGGTTGTCTTGACTTTCTTAAATGGCATTATATGTATTTGGACTTCACAGCATTATAGTTGACGTCAAGACAAATTTAACAACCTACAATCTAGGGGCAAAATTAAAAATTACCAGCTACATATTATCACGTATATAGCTGTATATATACGAGTGTAAAATAATAACGGGGTCATTCTACAAGATTAATTCGTGATTAAAGATCAGTAGACATTTTAATTTATGTATGTCCAAAACATATTTTAATATTAAAATTAGCAATTCATTTATTTTTGTCATTGTTTAATCCCTGCACGTCCTTCATTCGTTTTTTTTATTTGATTACCTTATATATTATGAATAAAAAATTATGCATTTCTATCGGCTTTAGAGTAGTTATACTGAGTACGGTAATAAGATTTTTTGGTTGTTGTATATTTATTTAAAACGAATATAAAAATGAAATAAAAATTAGTCGAATCTCGTTATTCACTATAGTTAGTAATTAATTATATTAGGTCATCCCATAAGTTCGTGCCGTTTTTTGAGCGGTTATATATGTTAAGATTGTTTACATACCTTTCAGTTTCATGAAAAAATGTAATCCCTCTCTCGTTGTCTCGATCAGCTAAGCTCAAGTGCATTGGTCCCTTATCGCCGTATGTTTATAAATCGACACGTGAAATGTATACACAAAAGTCGGCACGAACTTATGGGATGACCTAATAATATACTATGCTTCAATATAATGTATTACTAAAGTATTATAATAAATTATAATTATTCAATATAACCACTGTATAATTTTATTTTTTATGCCTAAATTATAAGTTTAAAATCTTGATTATTATGCATAAATGACATCAAATATTTAAATAGATTATTTATTACTAAATTAATGATTCAAATACTAATGATTGCAGATGACTATGAAATTTTCTTCTTAAAGATGAGATGTAAGACCAATACACATGAAGTATGATAATCATGAAGACTGATATTTACATATACATCTAATAAATTTTTCTTGAAATTGAATTTCTAATTAAATGTGAATACCCTATTTATTTATTACTATTTAATCAATAATGTTATCATCTTCAAAACATACATTTTTAAAATCACTTAGTTGACACAAACGAAAATGAAATAGAATTAACCGTTCTTTATTACTGAAAATTGAATTTTCCCAATATGTTACATTATAGAATATCAATCACGCTCAGAATTAAGCGAAGAATTTTAAAGACCACATATAGGATTCAAATTTTCGAAGCAAAACATTCTGCTATTTAAAAGAAAAAGGTAACCGATAGCGTGTTTATTATGATTTTTATAAATTTTCCTTTATTAAACGTTACATTTTTTTAAAATGAGAATTCATTAAAATTTTGCTTATTCGTTTTCTCTTTCAAATTGTACGAAATTCTAATTAATGCGCACAGTGAAAATGTTAAAAATAAATTTTCAATCTGTATACTCTATGTGTAATCTACCTTTTTACAATACATTTGTGATTTAAATAACGAATCTAATTAAGAAATATTTCTGAGAAAGGGGACAGCTTTTAACTTTGTAGTTTGTTACATTGAAATTTTTTATCATGCGAGAAGTTAATTGATTGATGCATTTCATACTTCGTCAATTTAGACAGTTCAACACTTTAAACATTAAATCTTATCTTCGTTAATAAAACCCGACGTAATATTATCTGCTTATTACGACAATCCTAGAATTCTATTGTATGGAATCTATTATTTCTACTTTCAAGCACATACTTAGTTCGATTGAAACGTTTCATATACAGTATACAGTATACACTCCCGTTTGTAAGTATTAGGTGCTAGGATATCCAAAAGCTTTCGTATACAACGTAATAATTTATGTAGATTATTTGAGAAACGATTTAAAGTGATTGGAATTTTATATTTACGTAAGATAATAATCCAAAACATAGAAATAAATTATAAAAAAGGTATATATTTATGAAAATTTATTTATTCATAAAAATTATAGAAAATTAATGAGCTAATAGTGTGTTGGCTTATATAATTTCTTGATCTAAACTTTATTTAAAAAATTCTGAATTAAATAAAATACCTCAAGAAATCTGACTACAATCTAAATTCAACTTACGAAATCGTTTAATTTAAATAATAATAAATACAATAGGAAAATTAAGAATATAAATGCCAACACTATTTGAAACAATCAGTAAGAGATACATTTCATGTAGACAAATCAATTACATAATTGATAAAATTAGTATTATAATATTTATAGTCTAAGTTTTGAATGTGAGAATAATTAAACGTTTCAATAATTTCACACAATTTTTTGTCATTTTTTATATTAACCCCTTAACCTACGATTTACGTTCGAGAATTTTGAACCGAAAACGTAAACAAACTCGCGCAGCCTTCGAGCCATTCGCACGACTTGTGTAGTACGTACTACGGGCTATGCCCGTAGTTGTAGGTTAAGGGGTTAACTATATTATTTTTAAATGTTTTAATACATATGAACAGGGAAGTATGCGTATGTAATATCGACTTCGATATACATTGCAATTAAATACTACAAAATTTAGTACAAAAAAGATATTTATAGTGGTGTATGCAGGTATATACACGAAGCCCTATGATTCAATTGAATGAACAGATTTTGTATAAAGATTATTTATTAACGTTTAGCATAGTAAATTAAAAATCTGCTCAAGAGCGAACGTGTTAAACTCAATTTACCTCTCAACAGTATTTATCAAAAATATGTAACATCCAACAAAACGACAAACGTCCCCTGTACTCGAAACGTCACTGAGCAGATTAAAAAAGCAAGCCATTGGAAGCTACAAAAAGAGGAAACGATACATAACAATTAAATCTTCCTCAAAGAGAATCGTTCGGTGCGCGGTATCGCCAGTTATCACGGATATCAATGGTTAATACAGTTTCCACGTTCAATAGCCTGAACAAGGTAGCCAGGGGCATGGAACGGGAATTGCGATAGAAAGAACGACGAAGAGAAACAGAGCAGCAGCGAAAAACGAGAAAAACCGAACCGCGAGACGGTGGCCCTTAATTGTTTTGCGACTGAAGGGGATGGCAGATTAGAATAAAGCTCGCTACAACGATACTCAAGAAGGCCAAACGCAATCTCGAGTTGCTTGGTCCGGTTCGGTGGAACGAAGGAGGGTTTCTAAGGGCTGAAAAGGGATTGGTAAAGCGTGGAACAAGACAGAGGCCGAGGTAATACGGGGATGGAGACCTTTCTGAATACTCCGAACCCGACACGGAGAATGAAAAAACTCAGATGGAGTTGCAGTGGCTTGGTTGAGAAAGTAACGAGAATTTAATTAAGAATCTCTCCATGGACGAGAGAGCCATATTGCCGTGGCACACGCACGTCGCTATTAGTCCGCGAATCATAACACTATTTTTACGCGTCTAATTAAATCGGAAAAAATCTTGCTGTTTTTGGATTAGAGACTTTTTCTCGTCATAAAGCCTCTTTATTTGTGTTTGTTTCATGACATCATAAGGTGGTCTGTATTTCATCAAACTCTTGTTGTTAATAGACATTATGTAAATAAATTCCGAGGGAATTAAATTAAGTTAATGAAACGCAGGAGTATCATTAATTTAATAGATGGAAACTAATATTGTAACATCGTTTGTATTAATCCCTTGCACCTTTGCTTTTTTCTAGATAAAAAAATGTCGATTTACGCTCGACATATGTATAGTGGCAAACAAATAGCAAAATTTCTTATAACACATTCAATTTAGTCAGGTTGAATTTGAGAATAATTTTAAAATTGTCTATGACAAATATTTTAGTCGAATAATTGATTTATTATGACATTTTTAGTTATTTCATAAGTAAAGAGGTAACTTTCTTAACAACTATTATATGTACTTATCATTTCGAACATAGCTGATATTGAGAAGTTAAAACTAGAACTTCCAATGCAATTTACTCAATTTATCATTTTGTTTTATAGCTTCTTTTTCCAGTAAACTTTTCAATTATTACACGGAATACAAATATGGAAGCTGTTCTATTGTATATTTATAGTAATTCAAACTACAATGTATTTTTAGATGTTGTGTTATAGAAAAAAAATTCTATATCATAAATATTCTAAATTTTAGTATATTATATTTAGTATATATTTAGTATATTATATTTAGTATATATTTAGTATATTATGAAAGAAGATACAAGTAAAACGTTTTATAGTACAATTAATTCAATTTACAAGTAACTGTTTCCATTATTATACGCTTGCCATTGTAGTGTAGTAGCACACTTGTATCTGTAAAGGAAGCCGATATTAAAACAAATTTAGCACTGGAATTTAAGGATTAAACTATGTGCATATATTTAAATATGTGATATGATGATTTTGAAGGAAAGAAATTAGGATTTGCGGTCACAAGTGCTAATAAAAATAAAGTGACATCATGTGCGTATCATCGAAAAAGGAGACAGTAATAAAATTTGATGCTAAAAATGCCAATAAGTTCATTATAAAGAGAAAAATTCATTTTGAAAGAACAGAGAGTCGTAATTTTTTTATATTGACGAAGATAAGATAAAGCGGGAAGGAACAAGGTATGTCGCAAATTGATTTTTACCTATCTAATACTTTGAATGAGATATCGTCAAGAAGTCGTTTATTTAACGAAGTTTGACATTTATTTCATATTTCGGATGAGATATTGTGGTATCAAGTCGCTACTTTTGATTTTCATTATTGTATATACTCCCTGCCTCGGACACATTTTATTATAGTAAATACACCAATAGCGTAGATTATTTCTAATCTTAGATAAATTTTTACTCGCATCAACATTCAGCAAGTACAATATACAATAAAAACAATATTCTACGCATTTTACTAATTCTATAATACATAAGTATTTGATTCTTTACGATATGTTACTTGTTTACACCAAAAGAGAAATATTTTTCTTGAATTAAGCGAAAACATCGTTCCTGGTTTATTGACGGGACATTTTACATCGGAAAAAATTTGTATTATCTAGAAAAGAAATCTCGTAAAAAGTTATAATTTTGCTTAAGATTTCGATGTTTTTCTGTAGAAATGATTTTCACGTTTACAAAACCACATCGAACAAAATATTATGAGATTTGTATTATGAATTCTACCATAGATTGTGTTATGAAAATAAAGAAATAATTATGTCAGTATTGTAATGTAGCACCATTTTCAAAGTACGATTTTTTAAGTATTCCAAGTAAAAGAAAAATTACATAAAAAGATTTTGTTAGAAGTACAGACTGCTTTTTCAGTGTATTATTAATGTAGGTATAGGCATAATATCCTGTCAGTATTGTTAAATGATTAAATACAGAGTAAACGAGAGATCTTATCCAAATAATCAAATAAACGACTTCGAATTGCGATGTTTCCTTTAAACAATTAGAGAAAATAAAAACTCTTTTCATTTTATTAAAAAAATTTACGAATGTTATCGATTCTTTTGGCATCGTTCAGAGAAACTTTTCTCGTTATAGAATGTTATCGTACTGTACAATGCTTTACGATTTCAAATATTTTATTTGGAAACTGATAATTTCGTTAATATTTTGAATTTCGAAATTCAAGTGATAAGTATTAAACTGGTAATAGAGACTTTCAATTAAAAGTGTGCAATATGATATAGAATGAAAGCAGAGATTTTAATAACGGATCGTAAGTTACTTAATATCGTAAGTTACGTAAAAAGGAATGAAATATGGAAACTGTGTTTTATCAATATTTAATTTTTTTACTATTGAACTAGAACTGTTTCTGATTTACACAAAAGGTTAATTCATACTGTGATATACGAAAAATGTATAGTCATCATAATTACAAACAATTCATACTCTGCTGATTTAAATTTAATTAAGTATCGAAGTTATAAAAAATGTATATATATTTATATACTCATTCTGTTATTTCAAAATAAATATAATATTCTAATTTCAAATGCATGTAATTAAAATTGACACACAATATGTGTGCAGTAACCTTTAAAGAGTATGATGAGTATAAAATTTGTATAGGTTAGTTAAGAAAACAAAGAAAAAATCTAGCTGTATTAATCATTTGTGCATGGAAACAAAACATCAATTTAATTAACATAAGTCGTGATTAATTTTCAATTTGTATGCGTTACATGTGTTAAATCCGTTTATTAGCATATTTTCCATGTCCACGTCTGCAATGCACGAGCATACTGTGAGAATGTACAACAGTGAAATATTCTTTCAACGAAAATAGCGTCGACTCAAAGATACATAATTCTAAAGTATTTTGATACAATTATATGTACATATCATGGATTTAGAAAATAGATACTATAACGTAAAAAATATTATATCAATCCCAAAATATTCATACTCTCATTGTTATGCAAAAATTATAATATATTAAAAGAAATTTATTCAGATGGTCGTACTATGTACAAAAAATAGAAGAACCTTATTGTTTTTATTTTTTCACAAATTTGCTACTTACGAAAGAAATTGAGAATCAGTAGTATGGACATCTAGTATATACATATATCAATCTAACTCGACTGAAAATGTTTCGAACAGCAATTTGAAGCAAAATATGCTTGCAAATTTTTGACAATACGTGTTTTATAAAATCAATTAATGTAATATATATGTAGTAATTTTATTGTTACTACCATCAAAGAGTACTATGCAAAAGAATCTGTGATGAATTTTTCTTATGGTAGCGAGAAATGAAAAAAGGGAGGTACATTTGCACTTAAGAGTTCCATTTTAAGTCTTCCTTCCTGTCTCTCCACCCTACGAAACCTCTTACCTTCCTTTCGTTTGATACCACAATGCACTATTCTTTCCCCCTTGACAATGATTAACGATTTTCCAACTAAATATACGTGTGTAGAAGGGAGCTACTGCTGCTATCTATTTCCTGCTTTATCTCACTATCTTTTTGAACAAAATTCGTGAGGATCTCGAAAATTGTAACAGTTGACCTGATGACATTCAAGATAATCATTAATTAATATTAATATATTATTTACATTATTTGTACTTTCCAATTTTATTGTATAATTGTACAAACTGATTCGCTGCCGTGTCTTCGTCGGTATATCCACGTGCACTCCAATGGAACTGCACGTGGTAGTGCGGTATCGGTCATCAAACACCTTTGCTCAAACGTCCGAACTACAAAGTATGCTCTTAGATCTACAGCCGGCCATATCGCTACTACTTTATGCTAATTACTAATTACATATTTAGTTATTTAATAAAATTTAATTACATGTATTATTGTTAAACTACATTCTTCATAAAAGCGTAAGTTGAACTTTACTCCTAAGAAAGACGCTTGCACATTTTGCTTGAAATTAATATGGAAAATATTGTATATTTTGTGGTAATCTTGTATATTGTATAACATATTTTGCTGTTTAAACTTAACACTTAGCCAATCTCCTCTCTGTGAAGTACATCGTTGCGTGATCGAATGGGGAGATCTTCCTTTTTGACTTTTGTAACGCGTTTTCTTTTTTTTTTTTTTTTTTTTTTTTTTGTTATTATCAGTTATGTGAGCAGTTTACCTCGAATTGTTCCCAATTAATTACACCACTTTTTCTGCTTTTACGAAGTACAGTATATAATAAAATACATCGATCTAGTGGTGTTAAAGTTAATCAAGAAGTTATACTATCAGTTATGACTAAATAAAGTTATAATCGAACGATACTACATTGTAAAAAAATATTAAAATGTATTACGAATTTTCAATTTCTCGTTTAAGTCGTGTTATTTATCTGTAGTCATCTTTTACCTATATTTTTTTTATACTTTTAATATATACTTTTAATTTGATGTTTTGTATAAACAATATGTGAAATCGTTAAATAAAATCATTACTGCAAAATATAATTGATCACTTGAATAATTTTTAGACTTCTTTGTTTTTTAAGTAGTGTATATTAGTCCTCGATACTTGGAAAAATGCGTTGTGGATAGCGTATAGGTTGGCTTGTCCGAGCGCAGTGGAAACGTATAGCTCGCTGTGGCTAGAAAACTACAGCATTTAGTTTTCTTTAATATTCATTAATAATATTAATAATAATCCTCGTTCATTCCTCATTGTCCCAACTTGTATCACTTTGTTGCTTTATTACTTTATCCTGTACCTTTTGTATCAAATGGATAGAATACTGGAAAACCAACAGTCCTTTATTAAAAATGAAAATGAACTTCCTATAAATTTAAATATATGATTGATCTCATTCTTCATACCACTCTATATTTATCCAAACATGTTAAATTGACATAAAGAACAAATAGAAGTTAATGCAACGAATCAAATCATATTATCTGGAAATTAAACATTATCTCCTTAGACATTTATTTCTCATCTGTACAAGCATAGTACAAGCAGATGTGACAAGAATATTCGAGACGTTTCTAAGAACATATTTCCAAAAATCTGTTTTTGTATTGGTTGTCCACTCTCAAATTGGAATGATGTTAAAGAATTTTAGACATCTAATTTTTATTTCTAATATTCTTAGTTCTTATTATTAACAACAAAAATCTTCATCTTCTGTATATGCTTTAAGATATCTACAGACGTACATATCCTTATATGATTCAGCAATACCATCAGTAAATCGGGGAAGTCATAGATAATTATCACTACTAAACCTAGTCCAAACGATGTCTGTTTAGTACCCAGTTGGTTCCCGATCGTCGAAATCAGGCACAATAAAGAGAGAAGTGAGAATAAAGTTTTCGAGCAAATCGACGATTCGGAAAGTTTTAAGATCGTTCCGAATATTACCAGAAACGCAAAGATCTTTAAAGATTTTGAAAGTCGCGAGAAATCTTCAAAGTTTTGAACATAACTCCGGCGTATCCTGCTTTCCAAGAAATAGAAATCTTATGCTTGTCTACACTCGATACCGAGCGTACGTGTCATTTTTATTTTTCCTCTTATCTCCCGTGATTTCCTTTTTGGCTCCTTTATTTTCTAAATATAGAATAACGAGTGGCAAAATTTATAATTTAATACTTAATTTAATTCAATATAGTTTAATAAACTTTTTAGGGAAAACCCTAAAATATTCGATGATATCTTAATAATTTCATAACTTTTATAAAAATCTTGAATTTTTTTTTTTTCATATTTTAAAATTTATTTTAATTTGTTCAAAGATTTATTGTTATATATTTATTACAAGTGAAATATGAATAGATATTACGCAATGTATTTATGTCATTAACGTTAATAGTTACCCTTTTCAATTTTCTTTAATTGTAGCTTATGATAGAAAACGATACAATAAGTAATTAATAACAGTAATTAGTAATAAGTCTAATTAGAACTGCAATTTTCATTAGAGTATTTTATGCGTTCAAGATTTAATTAGGAAGATGAAAACTATATCTTTAAAAACAATAATCATAATTAATATTTTTTATTCAAAACCAATTCACATGATCGAATATTCACATGGTATAATTATAATATATTTCCGATGAAGCTTTAACAAAATATTTGAAAAATGTTGTTTATAGAATTTAAATTTTCTTTTGCTACTTTCGTTCCAACACTTAAGATATAAATATTACCAAGTATACAGGGTGTCGGAACTGAGGGAGGCCACCTAAATGTTTCCTTTATTTTTCATGCTATGAAAAATGTTTATGGCACAATTTGAATGGTTTCAATACAGAAATATGTACTCTGGACGGGTGATACTACTATAATGGTTGCCTGGCTCATTATTCGCGGGTAGTTGTTCAAGTACCAAATAGAAAATGCCCAAAGCTATTCTTTATTCCGCTATAAGATGTAATAGAAAAAAATATACGTTTCTTAGATAAAAAAACCAATGACCTTGACAAAATTAAGAAAAGATGACCTAACAAAAGAAATTTATTTTCCAGCGTATTCCTCTGTTGAAACCATTCAAATTGTGCCACAAATATTTTTCGTGTCATGAAAAACAAAGGAGATATTTAGATCGTCTCCTTCAACTGAGACATCCTGTATACTGAATTTTACGTCAAAGTTATAAATATACTTATAATATAAACCTTCTGATGTATATGTACGTATTATCCTAGATATTCTTCAATTTTCATGAAGGATATAGGTAATTAATATATAGAGAATATAATATATAGATAATACATAATTAATCTATCCAGTATACTATAAAAATAGTCATATATTATACATTAATTTATATATATTAACGTCTATGTGTATCCACATAAACATGAAATGATTTTCAAATTGTAACGTAGTAGTGAAGAATTTATTTTTTGCAAGTTGATACAACCAAAAAGCATCTGAAGAATTCAAGTGCTGTCGGCATAAATTGCTGTTTCATAGTTGATAAATGGCACAGTCATTAATCACAAATTTTATAAGATAAAATTTTACAATATTATACGATTTTCTAATTAAAATTTCTATATTTTATCAAGAGATAGTCTTCTGTTTCTACTGTTCAATTTTATTGTAAATCACAATTATTGGGTTGGCAAGTACTATTACCACCTAATGACAAAATCCGCAATCGCTTAGTTGCCAACGCAATACCTGAGAAATGACATATTTTTTATGTTATTGAATGAAAAATTATTCTCAATCACTATACTCTTCTAATCTATTACAAACTATGAAGAAACAACTAACTCGAATTAATAAATATCTAAAAATTTATTCATGAATAGTCAGATAATGGTAATTCTATATCAAAGGCGAGGAATTTATATAAAAATGAAAAATTGTTATAAAACATTATTCAAATCGATTATAACACGTTCATTGTTACAGATATTAATTTAAAAGAATTAATTAATAGTAACTCAATTATCAGCTAGTATTATATCAGTATTAAATTATTGTATCTTATAAATTTTTAATCTTCTAATAAAATTCGAAGATTCTTATCTTTTTAATTGTTATTGTTTAAAAAAATGAATTTTATTGAGAATTGTTAAAGAAGCAACCTCAAGTTTACACATAAATGATAAGATGGAATCTGTTAAATTACTGCAATTTTTAATTTTATAATAACTTGGAAAGCACCCTCCATGAAATGTTTTGGTATTAATAATAATTAACTAATGTAGCTTAACTATTCTTCAGATTAAATAATAATTCTAATGCACAATAATACTTTAAAAAAATTCCTTTAATCACTTATAAATTCCTAAATTTTTCTGTAAGGTCCTATGAATTCTGCAATACTACCTATGTGACAAACAGAGCATCATATTAGAAACAGGTTAATATTAGAACTACCAAACGCAGCACATTCTTTTCGTTTACGATTACTGCAAACATGCAAGTGCTTTTGATGAAATTAATATTGACTTTTGTTGAGATAAAAACATGATTATATATAACTATTTATTTTCATCGTATCATTCTAACTATAATTATCTGTATATAGTAGAATATTTAGATATATGTACAATGTATATGTGATTCGTTATAAAATGTAACGAACAACTGATCAGTCTCGAGCGTGTTGATTATATCGGGACGAAATTGTACGTATTGCAGGTTAGCAGTCCTACTGTTAGAAAACCTCGTCTTGACAAATTATATCAAGAATGAGACAAAAGGAATCGGGAGTGAAAAGATACATTAACAACAACAATAACGATATTTCTATACAACCCGTTTATTATAAGCTTGAATCATATATTAAATAGTATTCGTGTTAAATATATAACTCAAGTTTCAAGTATGTGTCTACATATCTTATATAGCTTCTTTCAAATGTTTGTGCTTACGCGCGTAATCCGCAAACAAAAAAAGAAGAAGGAAGGAAACGACGAAGAAGATAGAAAAGAAACAAAAAAAAGAAAAGAAAAATAATAATGCTATAGGGCTACAAGGAATTACAATCACTGATCGTACGACTTGTTGCGGTAACATTGCTTTGTAAAACAAGGGGCATTCTCGCGTGAATGAAAGGAAATGGACACTGTCACTATGAGAAAGCCACGTTCCTAACGATTATCTCTCTCATTCTCATTCACACATATTCTTGTTCTCTCTTCTTTTTACACACTCACGCTTTGTGCATCGCTAATGAGTTTTATTAACAGAAATTATCGTGATTCGATTGACATATACGTAACGTTAAGCGCAGAATCAACTGACGTCGCTTTCGCGATCTTTATCGCAATCACACGCACGATATTCGTCTACATCCATAATTGCAGCGGGTCAAACGAACCGGGATGTTTCGAAAAAAGCTCGAAAAGTCGCTCATGAAGAGAATTATCGGATTTTCCTATTCTTTCTTCATAAGACGCATAGTCTGCCCTTCTTAGTTAAAATGTCTATCTACCATTACGATACACCTGAGAAAGCTAAAGTTTTATATCTTTTTGTTCTTTTCGCCTTTGTTTTTCTTCATTCAATTTAAAATACTTAGTTACTATTCCGCAACAGTTTGCAGAATATACATATATTTTTACTTAAGAGGCAAAAAATATATTGATCTTCAAATATTTTAACATATGGCACATGCATTTCAAAATCGACACAACTCGAACAAGTTTGGAAGTTTATAAAAAAATTATTAACTAAACACATAACGTTTAAGGAAACATTATGCAAAAAGACAAAAAGGACAGCAGACAGTGGTTAAATATTATTTCTGCAATTTTCCACTCCTTGTCCGCGACATCTCTCGTTCATGATTTTGATGGTTTTCTAGCGCAAGACTGAATTATTTTAAGTTGTAATACTTTTGTAATACATGTGCGATATAGTAAAAGATGAATAAATGCTAGACAGAACATTTTAACTAAATGTACTGATCGCATTTTTAAGATTATCTTCGCTAACCCCGACGATGAAATCGGTCGGTTAATCAAATTGCGCTAAGAGGACAAATGCACGTTATGTATCTTCGTGGTGTAGAAAAGAAAGAACATTTCGGGTTGCAAATTACATCGTGTGCTAGAAACAAGAGAAAATTTGTTGACGAGTTTAAGCGTAAATTATTTTTCAGTAGGATCTATTTTATCGTTTCGAAATATTTTTCGTTTGGTTTTGCTCTTATACTTTCTCTCTTGTTTTCTCTCACTCGCATTCGGTTCCCTCTTTCTCTTCTATACGTTGCTATCCATCGCTCTATTAACATTGACTACATAATATAATATTTCAATATACCTCTAGATAGTAACATATTTATCTAAGATATTTCACTAAGCAAACGCTTCGCTTACGTGTGCCGAATCGCGGTGGAGGAAAGTACATACTTGGGTTCGTCTCTTTAAGGGTCGTTCCACAAGCGTCGTCGCGGTTTGCGTCATCGATGGTCATTCTCGGCTTCGAATCGCGTGGAACGATTGCATCTTGCGTAAGGACTACGATCGATCAGTTCAACTCAATATTCGAAAGCTTAAAAATGTTACTTGAGATGAGCCGTTTGCATGTCAAACTGATCAACTTTCCCACAACTTCACTTTTTATGAAATTCTCAACTTCATTGCAGAGGTAAATAATTACATAGTATCCATTATCTTAAAAAATAAAAAATATTCTATTTTCATCAATATATTTATCTGGCGGAACATATATCGAAGTAATATTTTAAAAATAATGTTTATAGTCGGGATTTTTCTATGCATTTCATCCATAGAGTTGATCAGCATGAGTCAAATAATGAAACAAACGTTTCTTTATTGCACAATAATATCTAAACCTTTGTGGTATGAAATACGTATTACGGATATTTATAAAGATATGAATATCTTTAAATTCATTTCTCACTTGTTTATTAAGTCACTCAGCGAATTTAAACTGTTTTCAATATACTATATTCGAATTTATATAATTTATATAAAGATGTAATATAACTACGAAAAGCATATAATTCAAGTATAATTACAGTTGTAGAAACTTACACCTGATATTTATTACTTGAAAATAAAATTGCATAATAAAAGATTGTGAACGATAGAATTCAATGAAGAACCATCAGTATAAATATTTTAGATATCTCTAAATGTTTATAAATGTGTAAGAATGTTTGAAATTACATAAATATTTTGCTGCTATTTTATACGACTTCAGTCTAATATTAAGTTGTGCTTTTTAGGAACATATTTTTACTCTTGATATTTTCAGTAAGTCTTTCAAACCATTTATTAGTTATGTAATATAATAATTCAACACATTTTTTTACAGATGGCAGTTAAATATTAAAGGAGGATCTAACATTAATACGAAAAGAAATAAAGAAGTTATAAAGACAAGGAAGGAATAAAAGATAATGATATATATGTATATCGTAGATAAAACACATGCAACAAATTGCATAAATATTTGTAAATAACATTGTAAATTGAATATTTACAACACACATACCACAAAGATTTATCTAGAAATTAAACACTAAATTTTTTTTCAATTACGAAGTTATAACGAAGCCCGAATTACATCTCGATAAAATTAAATTAGAATATTTTTGTTAGAATTGCTGACATATTAATGTTGTGTTTGATAGTCCTGCATTGCAATGACGCGATATTCAATCCAACGAATCAAAATTCTACATTCAGTGGACGGATATACGAGCTAGAATTTCGTGTAGTTTTCGTCTAATTTTTGCGTGCGGAGTTTACAGCGTTCGGAAACATTTCTTTCAATAGGAACGCTTTTTTCGTGGTTTGTAGTTCAGACTTCATCGCCGAAGAAAACTTGACTTCTCGACCGAGCATAAAGCGCAACGTTTGCGATATTGGTATTCTACGAACGAACACGTTTATCCTGTGAAATCTGTACAGGTAGAATCATTTTAACACTGGAATCTAGAATGTCTTGCCATTATCTATGCATAACTAGTGTAGAAATATTTTCTATAATTAATTTTATTTTTAAATCGGTCGTGACATTCTTCTTTAATGCTGTAGCAATTTTTTAATGCTATTACGCAGTACGATATCTTACTTGTGGACATTCCTAATGTGTATGAACTTAATACAGAAGTATCATTTTATTTTACAATAATGCGGTTGCGTACTTAAAATTATCAATAATGAGATTTGATATTTAAAAATATTAATCAAAAAATTTTAATTCAATAGAAATCGGTTGTTTGTAATTTCAGAACATCAAAACTTCATTTTTGATATAAAGTACAGTAGAAATTCGTTTGAAATTGGACATTTCAAAACCCTACAAGTATATTCTTGGCAAAATTCTTAAAAAACATCTACAATACAATCGTAACAAAATTTTATGTTTACTTGAAAAATACAACTTTCTTGTATAGCTTTAAAGAATCTAAAATATACTTGAAAATTATTAGTCTGAAAATGTTAATTTCCAATTTCAAAATATAAAACCAAGTTTACTGTTTGTAAGGTGATATACGAAATGCTATTAGACGAGATGAGAACAATAATTTAGGGGTATTTGGCGGTAGGTTATAATGAACTTTATTACAACTTTACGAACATTCTGGATCCCAATGTCAAACTACTTTCACTGATGTTCTCCATTTCTTTCACGTTGGAGGCTCATTGTATACGCCACTGTAACCGAAACGTGCGTTCCTCCCATTAAACAGTAACTGTTTCTCAGTCACATGTATCGTTTTCTCGATAAGATTAGCTCCATCCCGTAATTACTTTATGAACACTTACGATTAGCTTCGTACATATTTACGCCAGTAGGTGAAGCTCGTTTTTCGCTGTTCTCCCTCAGAAGAAGGAAACCGGTGCCATCGGTGACTCTCGAGTATAGTAACACCGAAACGTCGACTGACTCTTCCATTCTGTACATACGTATTGCACTTAGTAAATGGCAGTTTCTATATATATTACATATTATACATAATATATAATCGAATGAAGAATCCTTGAACACGTCGCCTATTGATGTCAATCACGTAATTTAAGTAATAATTAAATAGCTTATTTTCAATCACGAAATTCATGTTCGTTGACCGTTTCTTTAGATTTTTATATTTTTGTCTGCATAAACAGATCTTATAGAAAATAATCTCAGATTTGAATTTCTAACAATATCAATCAATGGGTGGAAGTTGCGGTAAGGTTTTGTATTTAAATCGAAAAAAAGTGAGACGTTATTGATAATACAAGAAAGAAAAGACATTCGACTTCAATAACCTGCAATATTCAAAGTGTAAAATTGTTATATAATATCCATTCTATAACAGTATGTACAACAAAATAAAAAGTTTATCGACTGGTTTTTGTACTAATGATGCAATCATAATTAATTCAAGTAAACTAAAGACACTTTTACGGTTGATGTTCATGTTGCTAATGTATGGTTTAAAATCAATTTTTATTTTTTTGCCGCAATATAACAAAAATTATTTGTATGAAACAAACTATTTAATATTATAATTTTTATTCATTATATTCCAGATATATGGTTACAAATAATTTAATTTCAGTTACTAACTTAAAGAACATCAAATTTTCTAATTATTGAAAAATAATAAATATTTCATGTACGACGATTGTTTACTATATTATAACCAACTCATAATCATCTAAAGAATAAAACATTTTTTAACTACCTGATTGCTTAAAATTGTTTAATGAAATTCTGAATAAAAATAAAAAATAATTAATAGACGAACACGGATTTTATTCTTTTTATCTATAACATCCAATCCAATCGCTTAATAATGAATAAATCTGAACTTAAAATGATATAAGCATGCTTACGAGCATAAACTCAAAGTAGCAAAAATTATTGATCAGTCGTCGTTAGTGGTTTACCTCGTTTGTCACCCAGCCCCATAGCAAACGTGTTTTTCAGTCGAACGGGGTCTGCTATTGGTTTTATACATACACGCAAAGGTTACCCTAGACTTAATCATATTTGTTGATAAAATTGACTTTCTTCTTCACTACAGTACTCGAGATACCCTTAACATGTAGCCACCATGTTCTTTACAGACTTTGAAAGCTATTTAATAGCGATCTTCGACGTTTCAAAGATCTGCTCTTGTATCGTTTGATCGTCGGACGATTAAAGTCTACTAAATTCACCTAAGCTCTTCAATAGTAAAAGACACTGATCTCGACTCACGCACTTCTTTTTAACCAGCCTACATAATTATCGCAATCCTCGAGGAACATCGTACAGGACCCTCTAATTCGTCGGGCTGATACTGTCAAAAAATGCATACATTTCGGATGACAGTGATGGAAATGTATCTTAACCAAGTAACGTTGATACGATCGATAGGAATCCTCTTACGAATTATACGATTAAGGTTATTCGATCAAATATGTTCGATTTTCGAAGTATTCGTACATCTTCGTATCTTTTACACTGATTTCTAGGAAAATTTGTTTAATATTTTACTAAAAGCATAAAATGCCCGTCTGTGAAGAACAGCGCCGGTGTATGATACTGTCAGTCCCGTTTATCTAAATAGCACATCGATTTAACGATTACTGTTACAGACAAAAAAAAATACATAATAAGAAAGAAATAGAAAAGATGAAGGAAACGAAAAGGAAACGTTCACCTATCGAAAAGCACCAACGTGTTATCCATTCTGTTCCTCTATTGTAAGATGACGCGACAAATTTAAAAGAAGCCACGCAGAATAAGCTTTCGTCGTCGTGTCAACTTCGATTCCTAACCATCTGACTAAAAACTTTATCCTTCTTTTAGACATATCTACTTGTAGCATTTTACTTAACGTTAATTGTACCTATATCTTATACATAACCTATGTACTTATCTCTTTGCCTATACATATATATATATAGACAAAGATTATATATATATATAATTATACACATAATTATATATATTTTTCCTTTTGTATACTATACATAACATTAGCAAACGTACAATATTCTATAGAATATGTTCAATATATTTTTATCCTTGTATAATATCATATACATGTATGATGTGTTCTATATATATATATATATAACATTATATATATAATTACTGTTATATATATAAATATCATACATATATATCGCAACATAGAATTTGTAGCGATATCCGCGCACAGTTTCTCTTAAATATTTTAGTTACATATACAATAATATTGTGTGTCCTTCGTTTTCTCATATTCATGTATCATTGTATATTTATATTTACTTATTTATATATAATATACTTATATCTATATTTATTTATATATGTATAATATGCGCCTTCGTGCACATGAGGTTACTTCGATAGGGAAAGAGATCGTGTACGTACGGCGAAACGTCGGCAAAGACGTCTTGTCCATTCGTCGCTCATTTTATTATCTTAGCTGTCCGTCATTTTTCCCTTTTTTCCTTTCGGTTCTTACTTATTCGGAGCCGCGCAAACGAATTATGAGTGATTTTTCATGTCTTCGTGATGAGACAAATTAACAAGAAATAAAAGAAAAACCGCAAAAAAGTGGAAAATGTGCAAGTGAATTTTTCGTTTACTCTGCTGAACTGGCCCAACGTGGTATATTATTCGCCGCTCGCGGATTCTACCGTTCGTCGCGGATTCGCAAAAATAAACTGGCGAACGGGAATCACGATCCAACGGCGCGTATATATTATATATATATACGAACTATACATATACACGAACACAAAAGAGAAGAAACGAAATCTCGTGGATTTGTCCATAGCGCCGATTTGTCTGCCGTGGGGCGGTTATGTGTAATGTCTATGCGTATTACAGGCTATCGAGAGATCCGAGACGGAAGTCGAACGCCTTTGTGAGTTGCCGCTAGTTCGCAGCATGCGTGTGTAGCGTCAAACGGAGGAGCACGCGACGATCTTCGTGCCACGTGACATGAGTTGCAGGTTGCAGGCGCAGGTTCTCCTGGTCGTGCACACGCACTCGCGCGGAAGTCACGAGGAAGGAAACAAGAAGGATCTGGAGAAGCTGATCGGAATACTCCAGCGATCGAGAGAAGTCGACGGGATGTTGCTTGTTCACCGATAGCTCGAATGGTGAAAAATTCCGGAAATCGTGCCGATTCGCGCGAAAGAATTTATCATAGGCCAAGCTCTTCATTTTGATGCATACTTTTTGAAATAAAAAGATAGACTTCCAGAATATAAATGATCTTTCTCTCTCTTTCTTAGAAGATACATATACATATGTGTCGTGGAATTCGTGCTGGAATATTTTATTTGATATAAATTTATCCTGAGTAACAAATTTTGAGGTCACATTATACAGAAGCATTCACATTATACAAAAACATTGTGAGGCGAAGAGATTTTGAGCAAGTGAAGCAATTCTGTTTTCAAAAGAAGTTAAAAAGAAAATAATGAATTTAGATGCATTAATTAAATTCTAGAAATTGTCAGCTAGCAATAGTCTTAATTGCAAAATGTTTCTTTAGATTTAGTTTGTCTCAATCAATGATCAATTTTTGAGTAAATTAGAGTGTGCTCGAAAATATAGAATTTAAAGACTCAAACCGTAAATTCTATGTTGATTCAATCTTCAAGCATAAGAATTCCATCGACTCAACTTCCGGTTACATTTTCCTCACTGAAATGTAATACAATCGTTTTCCACCTATGCTGCATCCTCGGATGACATCATGATTACGCTTCTCATCGTCACAAAACATTAAACTCTAACTATCGCATGGAAAATGTAACAGAAAACAGGAAAACCTTACGTATTTTTCTAATGAGAGGATCATAAGAACGATTAAAAGTATTTTATAATCGCATATTTTGCGATTTATCGCTATCCAAACGCTAGAACGAAAAAATATTTGAGATCTAGGATTGCGAATCGGCACAATCTCATGCTATTTGATGTTTGGAGTCTCGAATTTCTTGCTATGTTTCATTTCCACCTAATCGTTGCATGAAATAGTGACAACGAAACGACATTGCCTACTCCCCGATGTTGATCGCATTTACGGCGTTCTTTTCGCACCACAGTTGCACAGGCGTAAATCGGCATCTTTGAAGTACGTTTGATGGTATGGTACATATCTTGGTTGTGGTCCGGTATAATTATTTCTACATCTTATCACAAGTACTCGTCGATCCTCCAGCTCGTCCTCGACACATGGGATTTCTGAAACAAAAGAAAATGATGCGTTAGTTTTTTTTTTATTATGTACATTCTTATGTACAGTGGTTCACTAAAGTAATTAAACATTTATAGAATTATTTTATGAATATACTACGCGTATTATACAAAATATTTTGAAACTTCATAGTTATTGAAATATGTAAGACTATTATGATTATATTGATAAAATTTGGAACATATTTGAAAATGTACATAACGTAGGATATTTATTGTACTTGCATTTTAGAGAAGTTACAAAAGTATTTAAGCAATCAATTATTCATTACATTAATAATCCTCAATATTCAGTGCAGGTAAAATATTTGATTTACAATTATTATTTAAAATAATTTTATCTGACCACTGTGTCTATGTTCAAATAATTTTGTCTGATGAATACGTAAACATTATAGTTTTTATCGTCTATTACAGTAATCGTATCAAAAGAGACCTGGTATTCTGTGAAATAATATCTGGAATGACTTCATTTGTGTAATTTCCGCTTATGATTATACTAATTATACTTAATCATATTATAAATAGGTTTTTAATTATAGAGGGGAAAATAAATAAATATGTATCTATAATATACATTACAATATTGTCATAGTAAATATGATATACAGGTAACAAGACGTTCAGATAAGGAGTATTCAAATAATAGAGGTTCTACAGTAATTATTATATAACATTATAAATATGAACTACAAGATTAGAAAATTCGATATAATAGTTATTATAGAACACCACTTACTGAAACAGAATTTTAGTTAATATCTGATTAAGTGAACTCCTGCCGACTGCATCCATTTATCTGAACGTGAGTTCCTATTATATAAATGAAAATAGTGCAGAGAATCAATAACTATTATATGAATTGTTTGTTCCGCAATAGTTTCAATTAAATGGAGTCATATTGTAATAATGATTTCAAAGATAATAATTTATTATGTGAAATATAGGATAGATAAATATTGAGCCAAAGCAGGAAAAAAATGTTATGACTCACTTTGGTATCACTAATAACAACAATTATTACAATAGCACAGTTATTTATTTTAGAATCAGTCAATGTAACTAAATTAATTGAGACAGTCTCACAAATACTAAGGGAATTTTGGATTGGTAAAATATGATTTGGTAAAATGATTAGTTAAATAATCTTTAATAACAGTGGGTACTTTCTGTTTATAATTATTTGTAAATATTTTGACACTTGTACGTGACAGTTTCTTTCGTATCTAATCTAACCTTATATGTGTGAAAGCAATATGTTTCTAACATATTTGTTGCGAATTATCAACTGAATAGCGACCGGTCAGGTCCAACCGATCGGTTGATATCGCGAACCTTGAATGAATTAACGCTCAAGGTGGAGGAGGTTTAATATATCGGGTGCTAGGGTAGTTTGGCACTTTTTTGCACTTTTTGTATACAAGCAGAGTTGGATGTTTTGATCACGACCGTTGTAAGATCTTATTATGTTGAGACTGAAGAAGATGTAATTTTTCTCCCGCACGGTACGACGCTCTGACGATGACTGTCCCAATATGTTGTTGATACTCCCCTCAACCGCTGAGTCTCCATCGTACATCGTCCTTTCGGTCCCTGGCTTTTCACAGGTTCACCTGTACTCTCGGAGGTGCATATCCTTTGGTATTGCCAGAGTTTTCCTAAACCCTGCGTCATCAGATTTATCGCTTGGGAAGGCAGGCAATTCGGAATTTCCCAAAAAAGAGAGAGGCGCTGTCCGAGTCATAAACGGGCGGCTACTCCAAATCCCGAACAATGTTTTATGTGTAAAAATGTACACGCATGTACGCAAATGCAAAAGTATATAAAATATTAAAAGTAAAAGACATATTATTACATTTAGAAAATAAAACATACTCTTATTTGAATTGCGACCCTATATTTATATTTGAAGAATCATGAATTTGTATAAATAATTGTAATATGATCATAATTATTGATAAAATCAAATTAATTTATATTAACGGTAATTTTATATAAAAGTAAAAAATCATGATTCTTATCATTCGCCCTTGAAGTGTATATTTTTAAAATACTTGTTTTATTATATGAAAATAATGGATTTCTTATTTCTAGCGTAATAATTTTCCTATTTCTTTTATTTCTTTCATTTGATATCGAGAGTCTAGCTAAAGATAAACTTTAAAAAGTTATTCGTCTGTAAATCTATTTTTACTTCCCTTAAATCGCCGAAATACTCGTATTTGAAGTAGATCTATAATTAGACAACTTCAAATCGATTAAGAGTACCACTTGAATAAATATACATAGTTTGTCAACTTTTGGCGCGAAATTATCAAAGATATCTAAGCTCGAACGATTTTGGAAAAATAAATGCTGCAATGATGATAAATACGTTAAAAATAGGTACTTCATTTTAAAATAAACTCGATTTACAACTGTAAACGGTAACAAGCTTATCTCATGGAAAACATCTTGGTCGTTTATTTCAACTAGTACAAGGGTATTGGTTAGGGAGTACAAAGTAAGATAAACAGCAAAATATACAGGGTGCATCATCTAACTCGAGTACCTTACACATTTCACTTATTATTAATGATAAGAAAAAATGTTAGACAAAGGCATTATTTGATTTGAAAGGGCAAATATGATAGTAATCATAAAATTTTTCTCAATATCACATTTTTATAGATTACAAAGTCATTAATGTCTTTCTAAATGGGGCTATACAGGGTGGTTGGTAACTGGTGGTACAAGCGAAAAGGGGGTGATTCTACGTGAAAAAAGAAGTCGAAAATATAGAATAAAAATTTTTCATTTGAGGCTTTGTTTCCGAGAAAATCGACTTTGAATTTTCGCTCGGTACGCGTGCGATAATACGAATAAAAATAAAAACTCGATAGGGAACACTTGAATTATACATTTAAATAAACGTGTAGAAGTTGATTTCATAGATTAGATTCAATAACTTATTAGTAAGATAAATAGAAAAATAACATGTAATTGATTAATAAAGCTCTGTAAAATATATCTTCGTGAAAATATACTATAGCATAAAACTCTTTGGGCATTTATCATATCTTTTTTAAAATCTAAGTAAATTTAAATAATTGTAGAATTCACATCTTATATGACAAGGAAAATAGCTGATGTATAACATGGTAATGTATTAAAAATTTTACTATATATATCATTTAGAATTCATAATTTATATCGAATATTAAAGTTTCGCTAAAAATAGGAAATACTTTAAAACGCAAGTACATATTGCAGGAAAAAGAGAAACTGCTTAAATACTTCTATAAATGAATTTATAATTTTTAATAATCCAATGAACATGGTCTTTTTATATAAAATATTTTTACGTTGAACTGCATTTATACAAATTACTTTCTAGGTAAACACAATTATCAACAAAAGTTTTTCAAATTATGGACTCGATTATACGAATAAAGCAAAAATTCTCCAAAATTGTTTAACAATTAGTGCATAAAATACAAACACATTAACTATTCACCGCACGTATATATGTAGATCTAATCAAACAAACAATGCATATACGAAAGAATCGTGCAGCACTGACTGGCATACAGTACCGATCAAAATTACTTCTGACTTTCTTCACTAGATATTAGCACCTCTATTTGAATAAACAAATGAATATGACGAATCTGTGTAACATATTTCGAAGTTATATCGTTTATTCCATTGTTTTCGCTGTTCTGACACGTTAAATGTATAGGTTGATATTTCGAGTTATTTAAAAGTTATTTTCTAGAGCTGATATTTTGTTTCTCAGGTAAGTAAAAGATTTTCTTTCCTATTATGTATACTGTATCTAATCTATTAAGTGTAATTATCAGTTCCAGTTTGCAATTTTCTTTGTATATTATATACATTATGATTTAAAAATGTTTTCAGATGTTTGTCGTCCAGTATCGACCATTCAACTGCCACCAAGTGTAGACTAAATATTTTTTATCTGTAAGTTCAATCTGTTGGTAACTGAAATTAAATTAAAAGATGTTCATTTGCTCTTCTACTTTTTTCCACAGAAAAATCTCCGAAATTCCAAAATAGAAAGAAGGAAAATTGACAGAAGAAGGCATGAATGCGGCTTTGAAACTACTTCTCGAAAATAAGATGATCCAGAAACAAACCGTTGAGGCTTTCAATGTTTCGAAAACGATAAATGTGATGGCTAGGCACACATTCGAATGTATAGATCAAGAAAATATTAATTATTTTACTTGTGATATATGTAAAAATAAAATTTGAATAAAGATGTATATCCTAAGCTGTAAATGTTTCTTTTATAACATTATTAATCATTTAGGTCGAAAAATCTACTACTTAAAATTAAAATGTCAATCTTTATTATTTAATTTCGCAAAATTAATTTCCATTAATTTACATAATTAAATAATTAAATTATATAATTCCACATAATTAAGTTGCATTTATACTACAAACTCATTTTTAAAATTTTGATATTTACCGACTAGTCCAAGACATAACAGAAAAACTTACAGCGGTCGGTACTGCACGATTCTCCCCTAGTACTTAAAAGAAAATTAAAATCCCTTAAACAGGATCCCACATGATCTTAAAACATGTTCATTTTCTCAAAAGCTCTTATAGCATTTTGCAATGTAACCCTCTGTCAAAGACGTCTATTTCTACCTATTCCTTACCAAATCTAATGGATCATCCAATTCGCTCACGTATTGCATGTTACAGCCGACGACAAAAGGACGATGGAAAAGTTGTCGAAATAGATGCAGCGTGTACGATCGACGAGCAGCTTCGTTTAGCGAGAAGCTGATGGACTGACGATGGAAGCAGAGTGGGAAGAACGAGCAGCAGTAGCAGCAGCAAGCAGAAGCCAGGAAAGGGAGACGAGACCCCGCTCGCGTTGCTGTCGTCGTCGTCGTCGACGTCCTAGCTGTGATTTACATGCAGCCCGGAGGCCGTTGTCGCGGTGGCTTTTACCGTTCTCTCCAGCTCTCTGCTCTTCCAGCTTTTAGTCGCCGGCTCCGTTCCTATGTGTGCATCGAACAGTTGTACGTACACGCAAGCAGGCTCTCTGGCCACCTCCGCGAATCGTCGAATCCAGGAATTGGGTTTCGCGTTGGCGCGTCATTATGTTGTTTATGAGCACGGGAACGTGGCGAGACAGCGAAGAAAAAGTGTCCACGGACGCACGGGGCAATATTTACCGGTCAAGCGACACAGTACCAAACCCGCGTTTCAGGATTTTTCCAACAGGACGAGTTTTATACGGCCGGCTGATCCACTTTGCTTTCGAACCACGACCAATCGCCACGCCGCTTTGGCAGGCTACCAATGAAGAACTCGTCATGTGTGTGTTTCAGTTGTTGGAACCTAACTTACGATTTTTCCTCCTTTCGTTTACCTTCTTTCCTTTCTTTTTGAAATTTTGCTTTTCCATCACTTTTTATCTTTGCCATTCTTTACGGTTTCATCTTCACGGTGTCTCTCCGTCGAACGTTTTGGTATTCGTTTCTTCTTTTTTTCTTTCTTTTGTTTTATTCGAATAGACACGAAGGAGTACAAGAAGACCCTATAAAAACCCTATAACGCGAGATGTACACAATCTCATAAAAATATTTGAATGCTTCTAGACACTTTTTATGAATGTATCATGTGCATTATGTGAAACCTTTTTGAAATTTCATTAACACATTAGCACACAACTATCATAATTGCATAGATAAAGTTTTAAAAAGGTTTGAAAATTTATATAGGAATTACAAGATATGTTGTACAAGTACACATTTCCCAGAAGTTACAAAAGAATTTGAACAGTCGATTATCCATTGCGTTAATAAACATATTTAACATTTATTGTATGTTTAATATGGCTATTCATGCTGCATACTAATTTTTTATTAAATATATGTCTACAATAAATATCTTGTAATTTCTATATATATATTTTCAGATTAGTTTTATATTTTACCAATGATAGTCGTGTCTCATCGTAGTGCTAATGAAGTTTCAAAATGTTTTATAAAATACAGAGTGCGTCATGGGAAACAGACGGTTTTCAAATGAACGTTACGGAGCAGACAGTGGGGGTAGGTGTTTCAGTAGGAGGGTATTTAACGTGTCAGGCAATATCACTTCATTTGTTATCATGTCGCTGTGGACATTAGAGCATCGAATGTTTGTATACGGTAGTTTTGTAAAAAGCGATAAGTCAGTTATTGAAACTCTTTCGTTGGCGTTTCAATATTGGGCGTCATGGGAACATTTCAAGTTACAATTCCATCTCAAGGTGGGTAACATCTTTTCGAATAAGAGGAACAGTAATGAAAAAGAAACCACCTGGACTTGTCGCAAACTGCAAGAACTCTGGAGAACATGGGAAGAGTGAGAGGAGCCATCATAAGGAGTCCAACTTGTTCTGCTCGGCGACATGCTGTTGAATTAGGAATGAGCGAAAGCACAGTAAGGCGAATCCTACACAAAGATATGGGATTCCATCCTTACAAAACGATGGTCGTTTAGAAGTTAAACGAAGGAGATTTTGACAACGTTCAGTCTCCGCCGAGCTAATGTTCGAAATTATTGAAAAACATGAGGACGCGACCATCACGATGAGTGATGAAGCACATTTCACATTCAGTAAAGAAACAGAACTTCCGATACTGGGCTCCACAAAATCCTTGTGAAACACCGTTGCACAACCTGAAAGTGGCGGTTAGCTGTGCTATTGGTAAATTTGATATCATTGGCCCGTATTTTCTGAGGAAAATGGAATCACTGCGACTGTAAACTCAGCTTAATACATCAATATGATCAACAATTTCTTGAAACCAAAACTATGGAGGGGAAGGATTAACAGATAATATGTGTAGTTTCACAAGATGGGGCCACCGCTCATAATCAGGTTCCTTGGTCTCCTCGATCACCATTTTTCAGTGTGTAGCTTTTTCCTGTGAGATTACCTCAAATCACGCGTATACGAAGGAAAGCCACGAACATTAGGAGAATTGGAGGACGCCATTCGCCAGCAACTAGGGATGATAAACGAAGAATTGTTGGGAAAGTAGCAGCGAACCTCCGAGAGCGAATACAAAGTTGCATTCACTAAAATGGTCACCACTTAAGTGACATAATTTTTCATGCATAAATTCATCGTCTTTTTCCTCTGCAATCTTCATTTCCTTCAAAAGCATTTCATCCCCACTGTTATTTCTCAAATAGTGCCACACAAGGGCAGTAGGAATTTTTTTATCTCGTTATACGAGTATCCTATTGTAGGTGCAGGTATAGTAGGTCGTTCTCGTGACTGGGCTAACGAGAGCGTGTGAGTTTTCATGAAGAGGCACAACACGATGAAAACGACGAGATACGCGCCGAGTGGTCTTGAAACTTGCGCAGCAGGTGAAAGGTAAAGGACTGGATTGCGTGGTGAGAAGCATTACAAACGATTACTCCTGTTTCTGCTGTTAACTCTCATGCATGCGGCATAATGCGTTATTAAACATCTGTTTCGGGGTGTCTAATGGGAAGCTCGCGCAAATTGCTCGTTTGAATCGCGGATGCCTTTTGGTTATTCGTCGCTTGTCGTTCTTTCACGGAATAAATTGTATGGGCGTTGTAAACGGATTTTTATTGTCGATATTAACGTGTCTAGTTAAATGACTTATGCTGTATTCAACATGACTCATTCCCTGAGAAAAGCTTATTGTAGTATTTGTTTGAGTTTAAATTCAAAAAATTGAATTGATATATTTTACTTCTTTATATTCAATGTTGCATACATGCAATATTGTACTTTTCTAAGTCATTAATTAGACGATTTATTAGTCAATAAGTCTTAAAAGATAAATGTATTTGTATATGGTAAATTGGTTTTCAATTTTAATATATTATTTCTTCTTTACAAAACTACCCGAAAAAATATGTTTCTATTATTAATAAATAATAAAAAAAATAATTTTATATACGAAAAATTACACAAAAAAGCACTAGTTAATCAATTTTTGTGTAGTAAATTACATTTGCGTAATTTTAGTATGATAAAACGGCCGAGAACTATTTCATTCGCGTATTATTTTGTTCAGCAAGCTTCAATTTATTAAATGCTTTTCTATGATAAAAAGATCTTAAATGTGTGTAATTTATGTTATGTAATAACTATAATTATGTTGGCTCCTTTTTGGTGTATGTAAAGTATTACATATAGTATAATATAACTTGTTAAATTTATTTTCAACTTTGTTTACTATTTACATATTCTTAAGTTCTGTTATAGATTGCTTAAGTTCGTGCTTTTATTACATTTTGTACACATAACTTCCTTTTCTATTTTAAATGTTAAGTGTTCAAACGTTTATTATTTTTAAGAAACTCTATTTTACATACTTGATTCACCAAAGAGCAAGCCCAGTTTTCACTTGTTGAATGATAAAACCCATTTTATTAAATAATATATATTATAAATTATTCATTCAAAAACAAACACACAATTAATTTTTAAACACTTAAAAAATTTTAAACCATACAGTATACAATCGCGTTAAATTAACCTATTAAAATTATTATTCCCGGTAACAATATTATTCAACAAATCTCATTCGCTTCTTTTTATAAAATTTCACACAATGTCATAATGAATTTTCGTATTTCAATAATATACTAATTATAATGCACTATATTGAATATGTCGGCTTTTTAATATACAATTACAACAATACTAAAAAATAACAAAGACAGTAACAGAAAATACAGTCCCTTTACTATCTCACAACGTTCATTTCGCTAAATACAGATATATCTCATAATTTGCATTCAATGAGTGAAAAGTTATTCTTGTATCATCACACTTAAGTTCCAAATCTCGGAGCACGTGCAGAAATCGTACGAACTAGCAACAACCCATGTACATAAATTTCGTATATCATGGATTTATCATTAGTATAACTCTTCCAAAGCCGTTGACATCCCCTTGGTCCTACTTCGTAATTTTATGCTCGCGTTCTTTCCCCAGGCGCAAGCCAGTTTTATTCCCATCGCAGACTTTGAGTGGCGTCATTCAGGATATTTGGGCGAAGAAACGAGAAATGACGGAGAAAACCAAAGGACAAATAGAAACAAAGAGCAGAAAGTGAAAGGAATGGGTCACGACTTCGTTGAGATTTTGTGTCGAACCACTTTTCTGCTTGTTGAACTTGAGTCATTCGCCGACAATATACTTATGCATCATGGCCTTTAACTATCAATGAGAATTACGGGGACAATTGTTGGATATAGATTGAGCGTCTTAACAGTAATGAATGAATTGCTAAGATTTAAGATTAATGAATTTACGTGCATGAACATTATTAAGTGGTTCGTGGATTTTTCTACTTCTGATGGTATTAACGTTCGGATTATAGTATGTATTATTCTCAATTTTATATTTTGTTAGTATATCAATTTCCTAAATTCCAATTTTCTCATAGTTTAATCTTTCAATTTCTAATTCTCCCTTAATTCAGATCCTAATTTTTCTCACTTAAATTTACAATTAGTATTCGATTTTTACGTTCTGAATTTTCCTATCATTCAATCATTCAATTCCTAATTTTTTCAAAACACAACTTTCCAATCCTACAATTTTCAATTTACCTAAATCTTCAGTTTCTAATTTTTTCATTTTTTACAATCCACTTCCAAAATAAAACATTATAAATTTCATTTTTCACGCAATTTCACCTATATAAACTATATGTAAAAATAGTGCATTAATTTTTTTACATTTTTGTGATCAATTTGTGTGATAAATATATTACTAACTGAACGAATTACTCTTGAAGTTATTCCTAGAAAAGATCTAAAAACCATGAGTATTGTTCCGATTATCCCAGTAATTTTAAGCTTATAAAACATGCTCGTAAAATAAAACATACAGACATTCGATCTGTCCTTTCTATTTTACTTTCAATTAAATGTATACACGTGGAGTTATAATTTATGCTTGGAATTGTTGTAATTGAATAGGAGGAAGATAAAGTATACGTGATATCGTTTATAAAATGTTCATGATAATTAATTTATTAATTGCTTATGGCATAATATTAGATTTACTTGATTTACTTAAGTAGTTTTCATTTAATATGTTGCATTTGCTATGACATGTATTTAAATTGCTCATAAAAATGCAATATGAATTTTACTTTTAAAAAATTGATTTTTGTTTTTATGGTTCAATGTTGATTAAGCATTATTTACTCCTCCCAGAGACTACTGTCAACTCTGCTAGTTTCAAATGCTTACTTTTTTAACACAATAAATATTTTATTCTTATCATAGTTTGAACAGTTTCATTTACAATTGACAATTGCTGAATATGTATTTTCGACTACCTATCAGAGAGTCCTATAAATCCGAATAAAAAGAATAACTACAAACGTTTTAAACTAGTTATTCATCTCGATTAAAAACAGAAGCTTCAAAGTTGACGAACCTACACAAGATTCAACAGAATGTATCGAGAGGATGCACGGACAAATATATTTCACGCTTAGAAATTCGATACAGATGAATTTAGATAGCAAAAGAGAAAAGAAGAAAATAGGGGTGGTAACTCTGTTAGCACTTCGCACAGCTAGTCATTCATACATACATACACAAAAGCTTGCGGCACTCTTCGCTCGGGGAATGAAAGATCGGACGTCGATGGTAAAACGTGCTTGCCTGGACTTGCTAATGGATTCCGCACTCTGATTTCACCTTCTTTTCTTTTTTCCCTTTTTTATCTTCTTCCTTTTTTATTTCGTGGTTCCTCTTAAATTCATGTACTTTCCATGCCTTTGTTCAGGTGCGCATACTTGGCGTTCTCGTGGAAAGCTATATACATAATTGAAGGACCTCTAGCGAACCCTTTAGCTTCCAACCTTTGCTACACCGCACCGAGAAAACCCGCTTATTGTGTATTTTATAACCGAACGTATTCGACTCTATTAAATTTGCGAGCAATTAAGCGTCCGTTTGAAAAAGGAATCGATATTTCCCGTTTAGTCGTTCTGTTCTACGAAAAAAGAGAAGAAGCGCGGAAATAAATTTAACACTATCCTTCGTTTATCATTTATAATACACAGTAATATCTCTGTAAAGTCCCTTTGATATTGAAGGTGCATTTTTTTATAAGATACATCATTCAAAAGAAATTATTGTTACTTTGTAATTGGTCAAAGAGCACTTTTTGAAATATTTTTGTATCGATGATGAATAATTGGTTCGGTACTGAGATTTCTTTTTAGCTGTATCACTTGTTTTTAAGGCGATTTGAATAATTTAGTGGAAATAAAAATATTGTAATTTTAATGTTTAGAATACCTCATGTAATTGGTATTAGCTGCACTTTTAAAAAGAATGTCATGAAAAAGCATGGTATGATATAGACTGAACCTACCGGACTTAACTTCATATATTTTTATGCGTGAAAAAAGATTCTAAATAAAGATAAAGATTCTAATAAATATACTTTCTCTTAAAAATAGGATTCTAAATTTGATGCAATTTTTCATATGCTTAATTCTTTGCATTCTGAAAATTGTTGATGCGACCGATCATTAACCTAACACACTTCTACAGTGAATTTATTTGAAACTGAAAATTTTCTTTATTTAAATACATATATATGTACAGTAACCTTATTGTCTTTTAAATTTTTTATTAGCGGAAGTAGTGCAAAAAAATATTTGTTTATTATTAGTATCAATGAACAGTATTAGTAAAATACGAAGTGTTGAAATAATAGTAAGATATATTTTTATACATTAAAATCATTAATTTAAAAGTTTTAAGTTTACTAAGATTATGAGATATTGAAACTATAATAAATATTTGAATGATTCTTCGTTGATCCCAAGACACTTTTCCATCCTTTCCTTTTTATTATTAAGTATAAGTATTGTATCCTTTTTTTGAAATATTTTATATTTCTAACAAAACATGTTGAATATTTTGATATTTAGGAAACAAAGCTTCTGTTATTCTGTTATTAATTTCTAAGACTCATTATTAGCTTAATGAATAGTATTGTAATATTAATATTAGAATCGAATAATCATTAAGATCATCATTAAACACGATACTTTAAAACAATAAAAAATACAAATATCTATGTAACATAAAATAAGTCAATCGTGATTTAAATAAATTTAAAATCAATCGTAATTTCAAATAAATTTTGATAAATACGTCCATCATAAACTGGCTGCCATTCCGATAATATCTAACTTGTTAACTCCTTTTATGATGTAATTCGCGTGCAGAATATTGGTCATCTTCGAACAATATATTTTTATCCGTTCTTTCGATTAAGTAAGAAAGGCAATTCCATCCAACAACCTTCTTGTAATATCTCAAAGCAATTAACTGTCTTTGTATTTAGTAGTTAAACGATACGGAAGTATCGTTATTACGTTGATACCTTGGCTCCGCTGCTAATGCAATTTCCAGGTGGCAATTAGTCATTGATACCCTCTTTTTGGAACATTTATCGGATGCTTTCTACGACTAATCTTCTTAAATACTGTCATTTAACTGGCATGCTTTATAATTGACAGTTTGCAGTTACAATGAACAAATTATAGCTATATATAGTTCGGGTTGCCTTATCATATTTCGTGACAGTGCTTTTTAATCGTCCGGATTTCCACGCCAGATCGTAATAAACCTTATAATTTTTCTTTAATTTATATCAATTCAACATCAATTCTTGTGATAATAGCGCCAGTGTTTCAGTAAGTTACTAACAAATTATCCCTTTTTCAAAGAAATAAGAAAGCTTTATAAAGTTCCTAATAATTAAGATTACAAATAAATATTCAGGACATTGCAAATAATCTTCGTTACTATTGATTCAGAAATACATAATTTTAAGAATGAAATTTAAATATTTACTGTGTGTGTTGACTCAAATATTTAACTTACTCTTGTATTTCACAATGTGTAATTTAAATTACAATTTTATATTTCTAGTTTGTTTTATTTTACGATTTCTTATTATAACAAAATTAATTTTGCTGGTTTTATTATTTATTTTTTCATAAAGCCATAGCAAAATTTGAAATGCTACAACTAATTAACTTTAATTAAAAACTTCAAACTTTGAAACCATTTTCATCCCTTTTGAATATTTCTAACTATTACCATATCGTTTCATTTTTAATTATATCAAATTATGTAACTAGTTATTTGCTTCCTTCTTTTTGTAACTGTTTTTAATTATTTATATATATCTGTTTACTTTTATTCCCATACTAATACTACAAACAATCAATATTATTAAACTTCCGAGAATGTCCTAATGAATAAATAACCTATTTTCGCTTACAATATAAACAATCTTACTTATATCAAGTTATATCAAATATTACTAATATGTGATTAGAAAAACTAAACGAATCAAAATAAGCAATGTACGCTATTGAGAAAGCTAATCACATGTCATTCGATCTTCGTCAACCTACTAACCCATATCAATTAGATATTTCTTATTTATTTCTTAAATTTCTAACTCTAGTTCCGTATCTTAAACATTTATTTAGTATTCACGTCACTGAATTAGTACTAGGTCATTCTATAAGTAATACGATTTTTCTAAGAACTGAAAAAATAAGAATTACATCGATAAAAGGTGGTATTATTCCTTTGATAGGATATTGAAGTTATAGAAATTATTTAATATGAGTTATTTACTATGCCTTCAAATCTAAGTATTATTGAATTCTGTTATTGCCAGTAATTAGACTATTTAAAATCAGCGTTAAAAGAAACATTCAATTCTGATGGAAGTTTTGATGGAACATCTAATATTCTCGTTCGCAAAATATATTTATAAAATTATGTAAATGAGAAACGGGTAATTTTGCGAATGATTAAAAGGCATAGAATTCAAACATTTCTTCAAAATTAAAGGACTTTTGAATGATGACAATAAAAATGTAGAACTAGAGTTATAATAATAAAAGAAATATTACATCAATCCATAATTGCACTTTTGTGTGTTTGTTAAAAACATGTGATTCATAAAAATCATTTTACGCGGGTGAAATTAAAAAATCTACCATTAAAATAACAAAAAATTATACGTTTACTTTACTTTTTACGTTAATACTTTTTTGTTGTTTCACAATGACCAAAAGTATTTATGAGCTTATGAATTTACCTGATACATTACCTTTTTCGTCTTAATTTCCTATGAGCAATTATATACATCAAACAAAATCAATTCATTTAGCAACATCTGAAGAAATTTTATTCCTTATACGCATTCAAAGAAGCCATCTTTTTTTTAGCATAAATGTGTATTATGATTTTGAACTTTAGTACTGAAATATTTGATAAATTAAATATTTATTAAGCATAGAATAGAGAATACAAGTACAAATGGTCATGTAAATCTGTTTGTAACTTATAGTGAATGAGTCTTCAAAATTTATATACAGTAGTTCACAAAACTATTTGGGCACTTATTGTAGAAATTTTCTATATATTCTATGTGTTATATAAAACATTTTGAAATTTCATTAGCATTACGATGAGATACATCGTGATTGCATTGTTAAAATTTGAAATCAATTTGAAAATATAACATACTATATATGTATATTGGAAGTTACTTGAATTTATATAATAATATAATATATTATTGTATATTACATATAAGCTCGATACCTTCCAACCTCCACACCATCCAAGTAATGTTACGAATTTCGGCTCGCAAAACGTGATATGATGCCTCCGATAGTGATAAGCCGGTTGATTTCTCGATAAGCAACATTTAATCTCCGTAAGTAAAATACAATAGCGTATTTGGCCACGACGCGACGCAACGAGTTTCATACACGGTCTCCGTACAATATCGCGCGTAGTCTAGTGTTCCGTTGGAGGTACCAGCATCGAGTTATTAAGCTGGCACCAGCGGCCATGTCCAATACTGGAAAAGTGGTAGAATTTAATTTAAAAAATAGGTTTGTCGGTGGCACCATCGCATAGAGCGCACAGTTTTTTATATTTTTAATTTCCAGCGGAGAACGTCGTTTCTATCTGTCACTGACATACCCTCCTCATCCCTGTTTTGAAATGAACGAAAAAAAGAGAGATAGTGGGAGAGGGGGGAGAGAGAAAGGGCATCAGAGCTATTCTGTCGATGTATGATCTGGCCACTGATATATGGCGGTAACGTGAGCAAAAATGCGAGGCCGATTGAATTACATTGAGTTACGTGTCGTTACGCAACGTACCTATGGGCAGAGAGAAGCCTCGGCAAATTTATAGTACGACCTTTTGGTTACGTTTGATTTTGAAAAATCGTCGCCGTTCGAAATTACGATCCCACCCACGCCCCGCGCGTTTTGGCACGTGCGCGTCGACCATATTTATTTGCCCCACGTGTTCTCTCGGGGAACCACTTGCTGTCTCTCTCTTTCTTTCTTATTCTCTTTTTCCATCGTTTGGATCATATAATCTCTCCCTCTCTCTTTCTTTGTCGAACATGGACGCGGTGTTCCCGATTTTCGGATGCCCCCGCTTTCCGGCAAAATATGCGGCCCGTGGAAACGACGCTTTATAATATCATGGCTGACACTTATCGTTATGCATTCTTAAGTGATAAATCTCGAACGAGCCGCGGAAATGTTCGAAATTTCGGAGCGAACGCGCGTCGTCGCGACGCGGATCTTCGATGGTTGCAACTCGGCCACGCGCTGATCTATATCTGCTCGTGAACGTGTACGTCTCGTGCATTTTCATTTCATCAAAAATACTGATATGTAATTGTAGCTTCAGTAAGACAAGAAATAGATATCTGTAAAATATTTTTGGATATATACATATTCATTCTAATTGTAACCGTTTATAACTTCAATCCTGGCAAAGATAAGAACAAATTTATTATGCTATAATATCATTTAATGTATGTATTCTTCATTAAGACGTATCTAATAATAAGTTGGTATATGTACTTTCAAAGTAAAACGTAATTGTGTATGTAATAACCCGCACAGATCATGTAAACTTTTAGACAAATAAAGAAGACATATACACTCTTTCATAAATATTAGGACTTATGAAAAATAAGATGAATGTGAATAATCATCAAGATATCACAGAAATCATTAATTATTTTATGCATCATTTATGAATAGTTCTATCAGATGGAATATTTCTTTTATAAGCATCACACATATCATTTAATTCTTTTCGAGAAAAGAAAAGCGTTAAATATAGAAAATGCATTCTATCATTAGTTTACAGATAATAAAATTTTTCAATATTTAAGAAAATCAAAAGATCGTAATAAAAAAATATTCAAGACGCATGAAAGGTTAACTTTTTTCAATATATAAAAAATATATAAAAAATCGGCAGAAACTTTCTAGATAACTCAGAATTTTTTAATAGAAATATATTTTTGGATACATTATTTCTTGTACATGTTTTTTTCACTACAGAAAAACTCTGAGAAACAGAAAATAGCGGAAATAGTATGGCGAAAATTATGTAAATTATGTCTTCTGAACTACAATACTAGTGATTAGATATGTAAACTAACGATAAGTAAGTTCTTTGGTAATAAAAACGTCTTTGATAATAAAACTTTTGTTACTTTAATGTTATTAATAAGTGTTTAATAATATTGAAGTCTATATACATATTATTCTTCTTGCTATAAAAATTTCATCGATGATTCGTTTAATGCTGAAATGATATCTTTTTATTAATATAATAATATTATGAAAAATGAGTTAAAATTTACTACGAATCATTAAGTTATATCCATATCTTCATATTAGAAATTTTTTCTTGTTACATCGATAATAATATTGTGACGTACCATTTCATTAAATTACATTAGGAAAAATAAATTTGCATCAAAATATGTTTTGAATGATCAACAGTTATTGAAATCACATGTTCGCGAAAAAAATTCGTCTTACAATTCGAAGGCTGGGACTAGCTTTCCCAAACGTTATCTTCTACAGAGCAAAAATTCGCCTCCAGCTGCTAAGAAATGCTACTACCATCTCATTATACAATCATCTCCGTGCTTATCTATGGGAAAAATTTTCTTTAGTCCATATTCTTATGTTGATTCTTCCGTATCTTATATTTGAGAAAAAATATACGCTTAGATTAATCAAGATTTTTATCGTTATCTTTTATTTTGTATCTATATTTCTATTAAAATCTAATAAAGCATTGTAATTTCATATTTTATACATATCTAATTATTTTTGCTTTTTTTATTCTTGTCGGAGTTAGATACATATTTAAGGAATACTTTACTTCCATAATTATTATGCATTATGTCTGAAACAGATTTGAAAGATTTGTAGATTATTAATTGCTAACAATTAAAACACATATTGAACATTAATATCCTCGGTAGGAACCTATTAAACCCCAGTAATAGAAAGAATGATTTGGCAACAATACGTCTATTCTTAGAAATATACAAACGATTAGAGGTTCTAGAGAGAGAATAATTCTGACTGTGATTGACATGCATAACGTGATGAAGGGATGCATTAGGCAAAGAATAGATCTGTACATAAGTCTACATCATTTATAGAAAATTTTAATAGTTAAAATAATCTGCCATATCATAAAGATAGTTTCTAATCCTTTCATTACAAATAATGATTGCTGCGATATCCATAATTATCTAAACTTTTCTTTTCTTTTACTTCTTCTTTTACTCTTAATTCTATTAAACTGGTCAAGTATTTTTTGCTTTGATTTATTTCAATGATTATACGAATTTGAAAATGCAGGCATTATATTTGGGTGTACCGGAAAACATGTACAAAAAGATCTTTTAGTTTATTCCACTAAGAACTAAAGTAAAAAAACGTAAATTATGTATTATCAAGTATTGTTTTCTCGAGGTATAAAAACTTTAATAGAATAATAAACGTTTTACGAAAGCTCACTGCATAAACCAGAGATACAAAACAATGATGATTTATGACTTAAAGAAATATTGTTTATCATAATGCTATAAATTACTCTTCAATTTATACAAACTTTACAAGGCTATAGTAGCTAGGTAAAAAAATAGTAACGAAAAAAAATATTAAACAAGTCTTACAAATTTCTTTTTAGAAGCACAATATTAAAAGACAAAATTTAGTAAGATAAATTGCTTACAAAAAATTCCGAATTAAATATTGCATTAACACAACATTGACCTTCAATGAATTAAACAAGTACTCCATTGACTAAACTTCTTCCCTTGGACATTACCAGGAACAAGCGAGGAGAATTTTCCACCTAGATATCCTCGACCAGTAATGCAATTACCAAGCGATAAGAACATAAACTGCTCACCACCCAAAGTGGATTAAAAGGAAAGCGCTCGCTCGCTCGCGGGAGAGAGAGAGAGAGAGGGAAAGGGAGGATAAGAAACAACCATCGTCACCAAACGCCACTGTCCCGATCGTTTCAACCATATACACCTTCACCACGTACCTCTTAAACACATCGATTAATTCCTGCAGCCATACGAGTAACGCGAAAGCGAGCTGAAAAACCGGGATCGGTTGTTCAAGTTACTGTTACCCAGGGACTATCCTCTGAACTTACATATCACACTATCCGCAAGTGCAAGGACAGTCAACGCCGAAGAAGAAAGGAGTGCGATATCCCGACAATTGAAGATAGAAGGACGTGTGTGCGCGCCGACAAGGAAAGGGAAGAGAGAAAAGAAAGACGTGGAGGGTTAGTCGGTCCCTCTAGCTCAGATATGTGGATGCAGGATAGAAATATGTAAGTGTACATGTGCGCGTACTGCTGCTGGGTGAATAGGTAGGACGATATCTATGGGAGGGGTTGGCCACGTGGCGCCGCGGCGCGCCGTTCCGGCGCCAACGTCCCGCACACCCCGTGAGTTCAGTTTCACTTCAACCCCCAAGCGGCCCAACCAGACGACGGCCGACTCTCTCGCCTCCAGGATTCGGCCTCGCTGCGAGACTAGGCTGCGTTTTGCGCCGATTGTATCGACCTTATTTCTTCCATATTGCCCTCCTTACTACAAATGTTCTATCCACCATTTTTCAAGATATCACTTATTTGCTGCAACAATAGCATACAGTGGCTTATGAAAGTATTTGACCTGTTACCATAGATAAATTTTATGTTATTGCACGTATTATGTAAAACAGCTTAAAATTTCATTAGCACTTGGAATGAGGCGCAACTGCATGAATCTATACATTGGTAAAATTTGAAACCAATTTGAAAATGAATTAATTATAAAATATACAAGAATAGCCATTTTAAGCATATAATAAGTGTTAAAGGTGGTCCCACTGAATATTGAGGCTTATTAATATAATTGACAATTGATTGTTTAAATCTTTTTATTTTAATTCTGTGCGAAATTTTCTTCAAACATAATAAATTTTTTTATTTGTTAAATAAAAAATTGGACTGGAATATAAAAATTCAAACACCGCAAGAAGGTACACTGGCAAGTTGAAAGTCATAGTGGTGTAAGTGATGAATTTAAGAACTTGGATGTAATCACGTATTTCAATCCCTAAAAGTACCATCCCTATATTTTCATAATTGATTGAGTTATAACTTTATTCTCTGCCGCGATACGTTTTCGTGCCTTGAAAAGATATACAGTAGAACTCCGTTTATATGAACTTGTCGAAGGCAAATAGTTTATATACTCAATAGGAAACCATTCATCCTCCTCATCTATTACTTTTCATTCATATTGCAGAAGTTTACATTCAGATAAACAAATTCAACAATCAGAAGTTCATTTAATCGTACACTACATAAACTTTCGTTGAAATAAATGGAATTCATGTAAACGGAGGTGTATTGCAACGAACCTTTTATAACAATAATCGTGGAATACAATTATGCGAAAAATAGCAGTGGAATGACTTACAGCACTATTCTCAGCTCTTCAACCAAAGACGATAGTATAGTCGTTGTATTAACTACTCTAGCCTGACCTTCGACCTATGCGATCAGGATTCCGCGATACATTCGCTTTCACGTCTGTCAGCGATTCGACGGACGACAACGTTACGTCGAACGCCAGAGATCGTGACACTCGCCTATTTCTTTTTCTCCTTCTCCCTCCTTTTCTTTCTTCTTCCGAAACTTCATCGAAGATTCTTTGGGGGATGGTATAATCGGTATTAGTATCGTAACTAGTTGGTGGATACGATGAGATAGATGTTTCGCAATGAGACTTGCTCGACCGAGAGAATGATTTCTTTGGATGTTAATGGGAGATTAGGATTGATGGAATTAAGGTAGTATGTCAAGAGCCAGACATGAGTCACGTGTGTTGTTTTTCATATAAGAGAAATTTAAAAGCTCAATACCTTGTCAACTTTGTCAATCACATATCACCAAAATTGTCTTTTTATTGAACTTGGTTGTGAAGTACTTTTGAAAAATATTTACGTCAAAAATATTGGTTTCAACTCTCTTGAAAATATTGATTTTAAAGATATTGGTTATCTATCATATTTTAGATATTATATATGTCGTTTCATAAAATTTTTCTGAAATTTCATGGATTTGTCATCTATTGCTAAAAAACTTTCAATCAAATAGATTATTTCCCTTTTTAAGTAATTTTATATCAAAGTTATATGAAAGTTCCCTTAGTTGCATTCATAAAAACATAAATATCCATAAACATCCACAGTTAGTTATAATATTCTAAATTTAAAAAATGTATGTAGACTTTTGTAACTGACTGTCATTTCACATTTAATATCTAGGCATCAGTCACTATAATTATCCGTTATTTCACAAAAATACACTTCCAAAATATACTATCTAGACGACAATGATTCGATTCGAGGACAACAATTCGATTCATCCGCGGATGCGGAGGAACCAAGTTCTATGCAGTATGGCTTAACAAGGAAGACGGTACGGTTTCGAAGTGAACGAAACCGGCGACGGATCGGGCAGGTCGTGGAGTGGCCATCGAAGTGGTAGGTCGGGCTGAACGTCGACTGAAGCCACGAGTTTTCGTGGTCCGCCATCTTTATGGTTACGTCAGCATGTTTCAGTTGCCGGATCTGAAAGTTTTCGCCCGGCGACAAGATATTTCAAGTGGTCGCTCAGTCGCTATCGTCCCACGCTGAAATATTGGACGGCTCTTTCTTGCAGCCGCATATTCTTCTACCACCACCTCTGTTTCCCTCCTACCATCGCATCTCCTCCACCTCTTCATCGGCAGCCTCTCTACATCCAGCACTAGCTGGAATAGCAGTGGAGCCAGCAGCATACCCTCCTAAGAACACCACCCACCGTCTTCGTCATCCACCGTCTCGGGCAACCTTCTTTTTCCTCTTCCACTTTCTTCTGCTTCTTTTCTTCTCTCCCCTCCTATCGTGCCGGGTTCGGGCGCCTTACAGTAAGAACTTCAGAACTTATGAGTCGCGTATTAAGCACACCAAGCCGGCCCGTCGTTAACTACCCATGAATGAGTTACGCCCGGTCGACGCTAATTCTCAAATTGTCCAAAAAGAAAGGCAAAGTGTCTATTAATCCGCGCAGCTTCGTGCTGAGATCGGAGGACAGTGGAGTGAGGAGTATGGAAGAGCTATGAGGGCCTTTTCCGGTTGGTGAGGATGAGCGGGAATGGGACAGCCGCGAGAGGAATAGGCGTTTCCGGTGAAAAACAACGAATTCGACGGAGAATCCTGCTTTCTGGAAATCTGGATGCCCAATGCTTTATTTCGATCATTCTTTTCCATGGTTCTCTCTGCTTAACTCCTATAATTGAGACTTTATGAGAAAGTGTCATGCTACGTACCATCCTTCTACTAATTAAATTATTATGGAAGATTTTAGCTTCTTGTCTCCTCAATTCCTTTGATGTATTCGTCGCATGTTTAATACATTTTTAAAATGAAACCATATATAAATTATATACATTATGCTTTTGTAATTAATAGTATGATATATAAAAGAGAAATTTCATCTTATGTACTTCGTCCATACAGATTGTATAATGATTTTATTTGAAATTTCCTTAACTAAAGAATGTTCTAGTTTAGTATGTTTCTCCTATTCTATATCAGTTTTAGCATTAAACAGAATACATTAAAGAAATGTTGCTCAAATATAATAAATATGTAAAGAAAAGCATTTATGTGACTCCAAGAGATTTGTATCGTTTTTCATATCTTCTTTCTTTCGTACGAAAATAGAATAATTATCAAATTAGAGATTCTTTTAATATAGATATTATTCATACGTCTGATACCTTTTCCTAACGTGAAATTATATTTAAATTATACGTCATGGATTCTTAATAACCATCAGTGGTACTATTGCAGTTTTATAAGTAGTGTTATATAATATGCATATGTTATGTGTGTAATATGGATAATGAAAAAAGCTATAATGTGTGTGTATGTGTGTGTGTGTGTACAAAAGAAATTCCATCTGAATTATTTCGTTTATGTATGTTGTATAATGATTTAATTTGAATAGCACCGATAAAATTATTTTGCAGTCTAATAGTTATTTCATTCTGTACTTTTGGTTTCAATTTTAAAAAGAATGTAGTAGAAAAACGGTATTTATGAGATTCTAAAAAATTTGTATCACTTTTAACGTTTCTATGCATGTTGAAATAGAGTAATTAATAAATTACGTCATTATAACATAATTCGTTATCGCTTCAATTGATAAACTTTAATCACGTACCATTTCACCATTCTTTGACATGTAAAATTAAATACGTCACAAAACTTACAATCTCCATGTCGCGGAGAATATATTCAAAATTCACAGTTCTATATATAACGCAGAATGCCAAAAACATTACTGTATCCAACCTCATAGTGATTCATGAAAGTATTCAGACACTTGCAGAAACCTTCTATGAATATGTTGTGTATGTTATACGAGACATTTTGTAATTTCATTAACACTATAACCGTCTTGCGATGATGCTGTTGCAATGTTATTGTTTGTAATCATTGCAAATATAATTTTTGTATTCTTTATCTAATATTGAAAAATAATAGGGCATTTAGTTTTATTTGTTCAACTTCATGTTTCTTTTATCCAACAATGATGTACTGTGTGTATGCATTAAAATTCTACCCGTGATAGACCTTAAAGATTAAAACAGCTATAATTTTGGAGAAATAGTGCCAAAAACATACATTTACGGTATAAAATTAATTACAAAAATGTTCATTAAACCTTTTTAAAAAAGTCTAAGTCATACTAGGATTTTGCTTTCACCTCCTATAACTATTATTGTAGAATGGAATTTCGATCGCTTATGAGAAAAAGCAATTACAATTTAATTTAATGCATTCTTGTAGTTTTTGTAATAGGAACAAAGTAATGAAATAATTGTTCTGTAACGTCTATATGTATATGTTTTATTTTGGTTTCTAACTTCATTAGTATAATCATGATAGTCGTGATAATAAAATTTCAACATGTTTTATATAGCGCATATAATGTACAGCGCGAGCGACGTAACTCTTCCACTCTTAATTACTGCTTTATTTGTCACTACACAAACAAATGTTTTGAGAGAAAGTTATTGTATTTCATGGGGAAAACTAGATTTTGAGAATAAATGTCATCAGAAGATCATACCTTTTGAGATTTTAATAGTAGCACTTAACACTATTGCACACAACACTGTTCGGGAATTTCGAATAGAGATATGAGCCGAGGCTAAAAAGAATTCCTATCCGAAGTTTCGTTAGCATTGTAACTATTTTTTTCAAGGTTAAAGAGAACGTTACTATTAAAATATATATATAAAATACGATCTCGAGATGACTTTCTCTTTCATAGTCTAATTTCCTCGAAATGCGATAACTATCTCTCAAAATATTTGTATTGTGACAAATAAAGGAGTAATTAAGGGTGGCAGAGCTAAGTTGGACATCCTGTATGCATAAAATTTTCCTATATAAGTGATTAACCGCTTTTGTGAATCACTGTATATTTAAAAATTAGGGTATTAAACTTTCAAAATAGACGTCGACACAATTTAGTTAAGCAGGTTGCTAATTATGAATAATAAATCGTCAGTCTCCCAATAGAGGGGGGCTGATCATGGATCTGTTGGAAAATGAAAGAAGAGATACGATCAAACATTCATGAAAAGGAAGAAGGAGATGGTAACGTCTCGAAAGAGCGCATAGGCTCGCTATTTGGCTACGGTGAACCGGTAGTGGCGCGACGACATTGGAGGACTAAAACTGTCAGCCTTGACAAATCTACGAGCGTCGCCCTGATAAATTCAATTAAATAATTATACCTCTTCTCGCAGCTTTCCCTTTGCCAGGAGCGCGCTCGCACGACACCAGAGCTACGTTCCTCTTGAGCCAAGCCGAGAGTCTTCGAGACGTCGGAGGGAACACGAGAGAAGCCATTTCTGAAGTTTATAGCCGTTCCTGGATCAACCGGGGCGGATGGGTAAGAAACGCGAAGGGCGGTTCGTCTTAATATAAAGCGAGTTGGTAAGTTTGGTGCAGCCAGCAGAGGCTAACTTATAATGCGATTTGTTTAATCGGCGCCAACTACTTTGTTCCGCCCAGCATTTTCCATCGTCCTTTCAAGAAGAACGAGCAGCTACGGCCTTTCTTCTTCTCGCTTCCTTCTTGCCAGAGACTCCTTCGACTTCTCCTCCCTTTCCCTTTTCGCTTCCCTCGTACACTGGCAATCCCCTGCCGCTACTGTATGCCGCTTCTCTCGAAACGATCCCGAGTATCGAACGACACCCCCTTCGGCTATCCTTTCTTCGACGGAGTCAAGGGTCGAATGCCACTTGGGCTACGTACACCTAAGTGTGAGCAACTTCCCCCACTTTTCTGATGTATCGAAAACCACGCTTGCGATTCTGCTACAAGGTTACTTGTTTCGAATCACGGATGTGGATTTTTACGGTATATAGCAGGGATTGTAATCTTTAGTTAAGTTGATACGACAGTGGTGAATGATAGTTCAGGAATTCATCTGCATAGGCTTGTTTTCAGATTCTTTGGAAAATATGTGGAAAAATATGTTTTGTGATTGTTTGGTAGCAGATGTCAATTGTTGAATTTTGCGTAAAGTATTATGATATGTCAAAAAGTTTGATTCAAATACTTAATCTTTTTATATCCACATTACTTAAATGCAACAAATATTTGTTTACAGTTTTTTTATGTATTACAAATTAATACAAACATTGTAGTAGTTAGAAATGTGGGATATAGAAATGGAATAAAATTTATCTATAGTTCATTATAATATACGTACATATGTTCTATTTCACAATTCCAAATATGTCACCATATGCCAATCGAGAGAATGAGAGAATTAAATAGTTTGAACTCAAGAAATTGGAAAAATATTCACGCTAATATCATAACTTGCTGTAACCGAAAAAACTTAATTCTTTCAAAACTGAATTTTTTCTAGTCTGTAATAGAAATTATTTCGTATTTATTATTGTTAGTAAAAAGACATTTTTTAGATACTTTTGTAACGAAGGCATAATACATTAAAATTTGAGAGCATGTTTGCCGGAAATAAATATATTTACGTCTAGTTAACTAACAATTTATTAAAGTATAATGTTGGGCATAAGCAACATTATGCATCAAAGGGTTAAAATTACAAATGCGGACATAAACTTCTTTTCTCAACATAAATTTCTTCTTAATTTCTGATCTTAAAATATAAATTTCTAAAATCTAAGGTATCTTCTTATATACTTTAATGTACTCGAAGTAACGAGCATTAAGTATATAATTACGTAACCAGAAAATACAAATGATCTTCAAGCAATTACCCATGATACAATATTAGAATCTAACGAAATTATTACTTCTCTGTTATAACATGGACGATTGTTATAATGGATACTATTGCAGTAGTTTTAGTGCCAGTATTTAATATTCTAAATGTACAATAAATATAAAGTAATATAAATGTAGCAGATAAACTGGTACCAACAAGTACCTACATATAATAAATATAACAAGAGAACCAATACCAACTGAGAGTATGGAACATAAGTACATTATGAATAATTTACAGTGATATTACATTCGTACAAAGAATGTGATTTGATGAATGATTAAATGAACGAAAATCATGCGAATATATTCAACGTTAAATGAAACCTGTTTAATTATAGTACCAAATAACATTTATCATACACTGCACATGAAGTTCGGTATCAATTAACAATAAATTACATTATTGTATAATCGCATCGGAATTTTCTACCTCGATTCTGTTAATTCGTAACTAAATACGAAATCCTTCACGGTGATTAAGCTTCTAACGTTCGCATGTATATTTATGACCCGTTTACAAATCAAGCTAGTCTCGTACGTCGGTGGAATCATCCCTCTTTCTCTTCTTCCACATAGATCTACTCTTAGTCACTCCGCGTTCATCAGTCATTCTCCGACAAAGTTATACAGCTCCTATGTTGTGGTAAAGAAGAGGATTCCACGAATGTATCGTTCGCGAAAAGAGGAGTCTTTTGTGTATAAGTTGTAATCAATGCTATTGAGATTATACTAGAATATCTTCGAAAATATTAAATATGTACTTATAGGTATCTCTACCATCGCCTATAATTACTTAAGTGACCCTAATAGGTAATAAATACTTCTTTAATAATTTAAATTTAAGACATATATAATTCCTAGAACTAATAATACAACCAAAGTAATGTTGATCATTTTTTATATGTTAACAATAACAAGAAGCCTTTTAATAGGAGTGGAATAAAGTATAAAATTGTGTTGTCCGAATAATTATGTGAGCAACGCTGTACATATACAATATATTATATTATTACATGTAAAGAATAATTTATAGAACAAGAAATGAGAAAATATTCCAAATGCTTTACAATTAGGATAACTGAACTGTAAATATATTGGGTTGACAACTAAGTGTGTTCATACAAATGTGTACCTCTGTAGTGTTGTTAGTAATAATATAATATAGTAAGTATATAATACTAAAAATGTAATAATAAAATAGTAAGTTGAAAGTGTCTTCGAGAATGATTAATATAATATTATTTAAATATATGTAATAAATGGAGAAAAGAAAGTAGAAAAGGAGTATTAAAAGCGTGCATATAGTGCTTTTACTTAATATTATTTGTTTATTTGCTATTTAGTACTTTTTACTTTTATTGCTTAGTTTAATACTTAATACACATGTACGTGAAAGAATTTCTTTGCTTCGATGGAATTAATTTCAAGACAGCTTTATAATTTTAACTCTATTGTAACACATTGACCTTCACATAACGTATACGTATATATATGATAATGTACATTATAACGTAATGTAAATACATTAATAACGTAAATATAATATATATAATTTTTAAGTAGATCTTTTAGTTTTGAATATTTTTCGAACTGTTTTTTTAGTTTGAAATATTACTAAATTTTATTAAATACAAATAATGCTATCAGATCTCTCTAATTACAAACGAATATTATATCGACACAGCCTCCTTTCTACTCATGAATCTTTTCCAATGTCTTTTTCCAAGATCTGATACAATATTGTCATATAATATATGTATATATGTTAATGTATATATATGTATATATGGAAAACAAAAGTAGTGCCTTACATCCTTCCTTGTCTTTCATATGATAAGTTTTACAAAATAAGATAATATCTACTAAACTGATTTTTTAACATAAGCAGATTAATAATTTTTTATGGAGAATCTCGAGATGTATCTCGACCAATGTATTAAAAAATATATAATTCCACTTAAAAAAACACCGATGACTTTGAAATTACGAACAATATACCGTGAGAAAACATTTCTTATATCGTCTTCGGACCAGGTAGAAGTATTTCCAATTCGACATGTATATATATATATATATATATATCTTTTCTATCTCGTCTACATATGAAACGGTTTAAAAAATCGGGATAATTCTTTTTGCATCTTGTAGTCCATGCTCTTCCGCTGATCCAGATATAAAACTTTTTTACTTTTTTGTAAACTGCTTTGTTTTTTTAAAAATCCAATTTTTATATTTGTTCATCAATTAGTTAGGATTTGATTGAGCTATCGGAATAAAACCTTTTGCATCTTATAAGGGTAGTCCGTCAATCGGCTTGTAAAATTTCTCCAATTTGATCATTTTTAACTATTGTTATTGCAAATTTGTAGTTTACCAATCTCATTTACGTGTATTCAGTGATTGCTCTGCAATTGTTGGACTGATATCGAGATAATCCCAAAGCAGCAGTCTGGTAATATAGCCGCAATAATAATAATAAAGTAATAATAACTATTATTAATAATAATAAATAGTAACAATACGCGTAACATTATAAAGCCTTCGACTCTTCAGAAATAGTTTAAGAAAACGACAACTGTTTGTAACCAAGGATAACCCAACGACGCGCAATATTTTGAAATTTGGAATACCTTTTTCCTTTCCTTAAACTGTGAGTGCTTTATTATTTTATTGCCTGCGAACCGTTAATCGGTAATTAATACTCGAACGTCGCACGCGGTCATCCAAGGGCCTGTTGTTATCTTAGTGTGACCGATATGTAGAGATTTCTCCTTCTTGGAAACATGCACTCACGAATTACTTTTTCTCTTCACCGTTTCCAACTCAAGAAAATGCCAAATCAGGAAATTCGAATGTCTACCCTCAGCAATTTGCCTATCCTAGTCTGTATCCTATCATTAGTCTGTAGTAGAATTTCAACAAGTAAACACGCATTTTTTTAACCAAGTATACGTATTTATTCTGATTTTGTCCGAAATGTCCTTAAGATTTAAAGAGACTTGATTCCATTAAGTTGCACTCGAGACAGTCGGGTAAAAGTTCGCGTGAACGATTTCTCACACTGCAACAGGCTTCAACTCGTGTTTGCGCCGTAGGAAACATTGTTCTGTGGATTTGTTTGCGAGTATAAGTATTAAGAATTGGAATAAATAATAAATAGATGGAAATAAATTACCGTCTTATTAATAAAAGTGAAAACCATTATATGTTGATCCTGTAGTATTGATCGCTTTGCCAAAAAATGTGAAATAGAAAATTTTCTTGCTAAAAAAATATTACCGACTTCGAAATACTTTCTATTTATACCTTTTTATAATACCGAAGTAACTTCTATTTTATTTGTATCTTATTTAGACACATATGCAACAACGGTTAAGATTATTAATTCACTTACTAAATAGCATATTAAATATATTGCAACTATATCGAAGGCGGCACAAAATTAAAAATGCTGCTAATATTATAACCATTTTTCATTGTATAACATCAATAATTGCAATGATTGTATTTTAAGCTAGTGACAATCTTATTACATATATAATTCCATTAATCTGTACACTATCAATACATTGAGCGTAAATTGTATCTGCTCGGATGTAAGCGGTGTTTTTCAATTTGGTCACTATTAAAACATGTTCTTGGTGATTTTGTGTTACAATATATAGCACTTCAATGTAATCAAACATGTAAATTTGTTGAAACCTGAATAATATAAGTATAAAAAATTGAAATTTTTTAGTCTGACGTTCAAGCATTGTCATACTAGAAACATTTTACGACATTTCGCCCCCCCCCCCTCGAAAAGGTTTCAATAGTTTACTATGCTGTTCAGTAAGCACACATGTATAAATAAAATACAAATAAAATAAAAATTATTTTACACTTTCTAACGCATTTCGAAATTGGTAATAATTTTTTGGCAAAAGATCTTGTATATTCAACATAATATTTACCTCTCCGAATCAACCGATTTGTTCTTTTGGCACATTTGCGTGTCATTAAAAGTAAAGATGATATCGCCGTGTAATAGCATTAGTTAAGAAACGCTGTATATACATATAAGTACTAAAGTTTTGATATAATCCATCATCTTTATTGGAAACTATTAAAGTAAAAGGTATTTAATTCTTGTTTTCATATTTAAAAAGTAATTCACTTCAATGGAACCTTTACATCGCTATATCTAAATTTTCTGATATTTATATTCAGAAATTCCTTATATTCCATATATCGCCTCATTCATTTGTGAAACATCGTTTGTAAAAAATAGGGAAATCACCGTAAGATGAAGGAATAAGGATTAAAAGCCTAGCAAAGAAAGAAAATCTGAAAAAAATGAGTACCATGAAAAAGAAACCCTGCGGTTGTCACGCTGCCAAGCCAACTGAAACATTTATCATTCACAAACACTGTGAATCAAGAATCATTCCTTTCTTAACGACCCTTTATAAAAAGCTAAGGCATAAGGTCACTTCGGGAAAATGTCGAATTTTTAATTCGTCTCTATCTTTACTTTGCGTTCCCATGGAATATAACATCAATTTAGGATATACTTTCTTTTATCGACCATTAACTGATTTTGTTAAAAATACCATACTCTAACAGGAATGGTTTAAATGAATCGTGGTGGATACAAGAAAGCAAAAGACATGACCAGAAAAAAGAGAAAATGATGTAACTAGAAAATGTGCCAGGTCGAGACACAAACAAACAGGGATAGATCGTTGTTGCCATGACAGTCTTTTCAGGCGAGGGAGAGCGAATACATCGTTGCTGCTGTGGCTATTGATTCCAAAGATTCCTCGCCCTTTCATTTCCGACAATTACGCAACGATCTTGCTAATTTCGAGCTTCACGAAGCCTGACGCATTCACCGAAATGCGATAGTTCTCTTTCTCGCTTTTTTTCTCTCTTTCTAATTACCTCCAAGAGACAGTAGTTCATTGTTCTGTTGGAACGACTGAAATCTTACAAGTGCATTTTACATTTAGAAAAGAATGGAGTAATTCTATCGAAATTTTTCTCCGAATATTGTAAATCATAGATTTATAACAAAGTCAGTAGGAAGGTTATACATATTAAATATTTAGATTATGCAATATTCATTCTTTACACACATCGATTTGTTAAATAATTTATATATATATAAATTATATTAATTGAATTATTATTTCCAAACGATATACACTTATCTATGAGACAATTATTAATATCGGAAATAATTTCTAACCAAAGGCTTTTCAGGACCAACTTTTTCTAAGCTATTGAAAAAATGTTATTCTATCATTTCATTTTATCAATTATTAAGAGTAGGTAGACATATTTTTATAAAAAAAATATAATGTACTAACATTTAACAAATCAGATTTAGCAATAACAAATACATTTATCGTTTAATTAACTAATGACTTGTTTAACTATGAGTTAACTATTATTGTCTACAGAGAACATCTAACGTGTAAGATCAGCGAAAAGTTAACAGATGTTTGTAAAAATATTTTATATTACATATACATTTATGTACGAACATAGATATTAATTATACTATACGTATATTAGAAATCATGTAGAATCTATCAAAAACTATTTCGAGCCACATAACCTTTGAATTCATAAATCTTTTTATAATTTCTAATCTTTTTACACAAATATGAACTTACAATTTATGTACTTCATGATATCTAAATCCAACTTATAAAGATTAAACCATCTCAATCGAATTTAATGGGAAATAGATAGCACTACAAGCGATATCAAAACGTTGAGAGATAGTTGAATATTCTTAGGGAGAATAATGTGAAAGTTACTCGATCTGACGAGTAACTGACTACGCTTTAAGGACCTATGAGCTTGAATACCGTTTGAAAAGCTTTAAAAGTGAGTGAGTGGGTAAACAACCCCGGCGTTTGTTTACCCTTCTGAGAACGTGGACGAGAGCAGGTTGCTCAATGCCGGAACATCCGTTGATACTTTCGTCTCCCATGACCTATCCCATTTCATTCTCTTCTCGATCTCTCGAGTATTCTCTTCAAAACTCTCCCACTTGCGCTACGTCACTGGAATCCGTCGTATTCTTCAGTTCATGCAATTATACAGACAAATCGTAATTCATTATTCGGTTAAATATTTCCAGATATGAAAATTAATCAAATATGAGAAAGCGAGTAATATATTTCTTTTACGTTTTCTAAAACTAATTTTGTTGTTGTAAGAAGTGATTGATTACTGTTTTATTATTATTGTTCGATTACTGACAATTTAAACTTTTATGTATCTATTTTTTTTATTATTATTATATATAGTATATAGTCATCGAACTACGACCACTTACAATTTGAAGTATTTTTCAAGCAAAGTTAATAATTTCTGTTTCTTTCCATTACTTTCATTGCAGCTCATATACATAGTGACCTATTTGAAGTGATACACGAAATTATTTTCTAAACTATTCGTTAATATAAAAAAATGTTTCAATACAAATTTACCTTATTTCAAGGAGAATTATTTATTTCATGTCGCAAAACTTATCTAAATGGATGTGCTTTAGAAATTTCAAGATGACCTTTGTTTTCTTAAGCGAAACCATACGTCTTTTTATACACCATTCGATGCACTTTTTAATTCTCCACAAAAAGGTAATAAGGTATTTGGGTCGAAAAACAATTAGTTTAGAAGATACTTTAACTTTACTGTTGTAAAACTTATTGTATAAAGGACAAAACAGGACAAGGAAAGACAACGCAGTACTTTCATATTAGAAATTTTACGACATTTAAAGTTAAAATAAATCGTTTCTCAACCCAAGTACCTTAATACTTTTTTGTATAGAATGTACACAATTAAAAAGTGTATTGAATAGTGTTGCGTGCGAAACGCTCAACTTGAATAGTAGGAACTATCCTGACGAGGATATACAATGGCTGTCTGGTCATAAGTGCAGCATCACGAATCACCCTAAGAAAAGTCCCTTTATTAACAATTTTTGACACTCTATTAACACTGCGGACACAATAATCACCGCGATAGGTGATGGAGCTATAATACAATAGTCGAAATTGGGAGGCGATGGAGCGATAAAATCATTAGCGATTGACAAAGGCGATAAGCGAGTGTTCCTTGATCGACATCTCGCGAGAGAAGAAGAAAAAGAAAAGAGAGAAGAACAAAAGAAGATCGTATGAAGGCTCGTCTAACAATCACAACGATCAACAGCGGCTATGTCGCGACACTCGCCCAGCACCGTATCTAGTCGCTACGCAACCGCGACCACGATCCACGCAACTCGAGCACGACAAGTCGGATTTTGGTTCGACCTCTTAACAAATAGTATATAAAAAAATATATAGTTCCATTTACAAAACCAAAGGATACTTTGAAATTTCGAAGGCACGTTCACCTAAATAAGATTTATGACTATCACAAGATTCTATCTATCATCTTATCTATGATTTTATCAGAACAACAGTAGAACAAGTTAAGGTATCAAAGTTGCGTTATATTTGATATTATCTATTTCTATTTCGACGTAAATAGGAAATTAGATGATAAAATATTTTGCTTATCGAATTTCAGATATTAAATGCACATCAAAGAATTGTCGTTCTAGGTATTACGGCGGTTCAATTGAATTTTATCAAATTTATTCATTTTATCATTACTGATACAGTTATGTCACACGCAACCACGTGCAATCTTAACGTATTTGAAATTTTCACTTCCTTAATATTATGATAATTAATCTAATTATCTTACTTAAAAACTATTTTACTATTTTATCTGGAAAAAACCCATATCAAAATTAAATCAAATATAAGTATTATAAAAAAATAAACAAGGAAAAATTATGATATAAAAATTATTCTTGCTTCTATGACGTTCTGATAATTTTCATGTATTACGGACTCTGACATAAAAGTCAACTCCAATTTTTTCCTCAAATCTTTACCTTAAATCATATACCTAAGATGGAATTTGAATCGATCGTAAATACATTTGAATTACAAAATTATACCTCTAGCCTCGAATATGGTATCCAAATACCATCCATTCGAATTTCAAAACAGTACAGTATCTGTCTCACGATATTTAACCTTTTCGCATCTATGGACGAGATATGTATCTCACAGCGCGATATCGTTTATGCAATGCTTTGGATTCTATATCTCGCTTTTGTTTTTATTATAAGAGGAGATATCTTTTTCAAAGACTCTGGTACAAAATTAATTTCCCGAACGTCACAATAGCAAAGAAGTTAACAATATAGGATATAATAAGTTAAGTTAAGTTAAGCATACAAGATAGTTAATAATATAGAAACGTAAAAGTTATACTTCTGTTCTACTTTTCTTCTAAATACATACATATATATGAAGTAACATTCAGTACCAAATATGAAGGAGTAAATATACGAAATATTTCGTCCAAAATGTTATGCGAGTGATATCTTATCAGCAGATACCTACTATTTCTTGAAGATAATGAATAACACTAGTAATACTAAATAATAGCAAATAACAAAGTAACATAAATAACGCAAGAAACATTATATACATACTTTTGTAGATGTTGCAGCTCAAAAGAAACTAATTATATACTAATATCAATATGTCTGACTTATAAGTATCTCACTAATTAATTTTATTCTAATTTTGGGGGCTGTATTTCAAAATAACTGCATGGTTAATAAGAATGGAGCAATAGCCCTTTGTACATACTGGGAATTTTTTACCAAACTGAAGAATTTAGTTCCATTTATTAACAAACTGCGAATTTTTATGTATATATGGAAAATTTATATATGCTAGGATGTACGTAATACGTAAAAATATATCCAGTATTCAAAGTATAGTACTCGGTATAATATTTGATAGGTGAAGCAAGTTTCTGTTTAAATTCCATTTCTGTAATCACATTCATAAAACTTTAAATTTGCATAAATATCCGCACTCTACCTACTACATTTTAAAATCAACAGGGCATATTATCCAGTAATAGCTTGTCCATAGATGTACAGAGTTTAAGCAGTGCGGCCCGAGAGAGACTCGAGTAAGCCGTTCGAGATAGTGCCATAAATTTCACATGTGAAATACAATTACTAATATTTATTTATAATTAAAAGTTTAAAGTACGTATTTCTTAGATCTAATACCAGAAATGCGGAAAACCTCGAACATAAAGTAATAATTATTTTCATTCTAAATTCTTTGTTATTTTATTACACTGTTAAAGAGTTAACAATGAAAATTCTAATTCCCGAAGCAACTTATGCCCACAACTAACCTAATTTTCTAATTTACCTATTTTCGCGGTTAAAAAGCAACAACACTTATCATTTACTGTCTATTTTGAATATGTATATCTGTATCAGACTGATCAGTTTGGAAACAATCGCAGTAATAATTAGTCTATGAGTAGAAAACACACTTATTAACGAATCGTTCCGTCTACGTGCAGTTGCGCAGGAATCTGGTGAGAGAGCGACGACGACGGCGACAACATCGCGCAAGACGGCGTCGTTAAGGGGACAAGAGGAAGTGTCGCTTAGGTGGCTACCAAGCCAATGTAATTATTTCAAGGCCACTGAATACGCGATCGAGCAAACCCCTCGCATCGGATCATACTGCTCCAGTGATCTTGAGGCGTCACTAATCTCCGATCCTTTCTAGGAAGACACATAGAACCGCCTCGTACGCGTTCCCCGTCGATAATCGTTCATGCAAGCACTGGTAGCGACAAGGGTGCGCATCGTCGAGAGGCAGAGTAATACCGATTTGCCTGGGGAGAGAGTAGCAGAGACACGAGACGAGGCAACAGAATGCGATTCGCGTCGGAATGAGGAAGTGCGCTTTCACGCACCGGTTTCGAGGAATTAACCACCCGAAGATCGCCTGATCGCGTGATCGTCGCGATCGATTGATAAGCTCGCCTAACGGATCACTCGCACCGACAAGCTATCGATAAGGACAGAAGAGATAAATTTCTTTAGCTGCCTGAGCTTCCTGTTCGCTCTACTCGCTCTCTTTTACGTTTCGCTGCACCTGATACGACGTGATAAAGATCGGACGAAAATTACGCTACGCTACGGTTCGTCTTGAGCGTTTTAACTCTCTATAATACTGTTATATATCTTTTTAATTTTATTCTCTTTGCAGATCGTTGTATGCAGCCAAAATAACTATTTAACACTTTCTCATGAGGATCATTCAAGCATATTTATATGCTTGTTTATATATATCAGTGCTTTATATAAAATCTTGAAAACAACAAATATCTTTTTCTTTCCATATACGTACACCTCCGTCCATAAGTATTACATAAGACTGTTTATAGAAAATGAGATAAATCTAAGAAAATATTAGGGATTTATTAAAATCTTTATGATTATTAAATCATTTGAAACTGTTGGCTATAAGGAATCTATGTATGTATATGTATATTCTACGTTATAATAGGGATCTCATAAATAATTAAAATAATTTTTATCTATATTTTTTTCATGAACTCTGTTCCACTTAATTTTGTCATTTGTATTATCAGATATTTCATTGAATTTGTTGTCCTTCGGTCCTATTTATTTCATAAATGTTTCCATGAAACACACCCAAATTTTTGCAGACTTTACTAAATTTCTTACCTACAGAATTTATTTAAAAACCTCCCAAAATATAAGCTTTATGTTTCAATATATATTTAATTACTAATTAATTACTATTAATATATATAATGCGTGTTATATATATAATTAATTACTATTAATATATATTTAATTAAATTATTTAATTTACTATTCTTCTGGGATTCTTGCAAATGATTTTATCGTTCCTTTACTAAACTACTAATTTACTAATCTAAGTCAATTATCATGTTTTGTATAAAATTTTTTTGTACCTGTTATTTTAACAGATTACTTCGCCATTAACGATTTGATTTTGTTAACGTACGAATATATGTATGAATCACACTTTCTTTCTGTTTTTCAATTTTGATTATTATAAATACGGGTTTGAAATATGCATAAAATACTAATTGAAATCGTAAGATTAAAGAGTACTAATTTTTTAAGTGCTTTACTATGTTATCGAAACAAAAATATATATTATCAAATACTGCAATTTTCGTTAAATATAATAATGAAATGTTATTACATTAATTCTGAATAATTAATTCTGAAGAATATGAATATTTGAAAAAATCTTAACTATTATTTTTAACGATTATTGTAATATATAACTTCGTTAAATCGTCGAGCACAGTATCAACTTCTAAAATACGTTAAATACGTCTACGTATAGTTACAAATTACAAACCCTAGTATACTTGGTTGAATTTCCACGAGACAGTAATTAAAGGGCAAAATTTCTATCTCGCTGTCTTGCTAAGAGATAATTACACGACTGACCTATTTTTCAGTCGTCATCGTTTAATGTTTCGATATAGCGTTTCTTTCGATTATCAAGATAATTTATTCTCCGTAACTTTTTACTCGTATAATAATTTCAGGAGATTAAAGAATAGCTTTAATAATATCTTTATACAATCTATACATGTATGTATATCATGATTTTAATTTATTACTGTACTAGAATTATCAGAGACATATTTTACCTTTAAAATTAATATTTTATTTTGAACATGTGTAATAGAATTTTTGTTAGGAGAAATTGTTTTTATGAAATTATGTGTGCGTAAGTAGGGAAATTACATAATGGAACTTTCCAATTACATAAAATTTTATGCAATAATAATTTAATATAGCAAATGAAAATATTTTAGTGAACTATTCCAAAATTAGTAATGAAGAGAGAGAGAGATATTTTGGTCTTGCATTGTAAACGTACAATAGAGGTGCTTTTTGAAAAAGAGCGTATGGATCTATAATAAATATTTATATAGGTTCCGAGTGTATTTGCTAGTTAAATAGTTGGATTATTATGAAGTTTTCATGTGTCTTGCAAATACAATTAGAACTTTTTCAAAGCCATTATAATTATCAAATCAAATATATTTAATATTAAAAAATTGGAATTAAAACTTATTATAAACAATTTATTCAACTCGCTATTTTATCTTGTGGATTCCGTTTACAGAAGACTTCTCAATTGTATATTTTCCATGAATAATATTCCGAAATTCAATATATGTAATACTAGTTAAAAATAATAATTAGAATTGTGTACTTTTTCCTCACTTCTAGATATTTTAAAATCAATCCTATCTCTTTCGTAATAAACACAACCATATATACCTATTTCGAGATAGATAACCTGAAATGAAACGTCACATTTAACACTATAAATTACAACAGGAAAACGCTAGGTCAAAGACTAAGATATATTTGCATCAACTCATAGACGTAAACTATTATACAACCTGTAAAAAGATTCGATCGAACGAGTTACATTCTCAAAAAAAAAAAAAGGAAAACGAAAGGAGAAAGAGCGAAAAACGGGAAAATGTCGGAGGACATAAAAACGCTCCCGCCGGTGAAACAGTAAATCCATCTGTAACCATCGAGACCGAACTACGGGTAGGATCATCCATTAACCTTTGTTGCTACGACCCGTCAAAGTCCTCGAACGTGAGATTTTACACAGGGATGACTGTTCCGGGGACCATTTTAGCGGCCCGGTCGAGTGAGGAATGGCAAGATACGGTTCCCGTCATTGATGCGTGCCAATCACGGAAACCGGCTGCAGCACGGTCGTCAGCGGTGAAATTACGACGTCGAAAAAAAATACGCATGTATACATACGCAGATACACAATACACGCGTACAGAAGGGGGAGGACGGGGATGGAAACTGTCAGGGGTTACCACCGCGACAGTCGCATCAAACAAATGACCCTCCTCAATTTGGCACATTCAGTGTATAGCTTGTTGCGTTTCCATTCATTCCGCGATACCTCATCACAACGTCAGGTTATATACTCCTTTTCTTTTATTCTCTATCCCTACTCTCTTAGATGATTCTCTTACTTTTACTGTGACTGTTTCTTTTCACTTTCTTTGTTTGTATAATCCAAGTTTTCTTTTCTTATATTATTTCCTCATGTTCTCTTTCTCATTTCTTTTCCTTCCAATTACGTTAGAATTCTATAGCTATGTAAATACATATGTACATATATACGTCTTATATTTATTTCTAAAACCTTTTACATCTGTTATATAGATTTCCCGGACTTTTGAAAAGTATCCTTTTCTTTATATTTTTCTAATTTTTTATCTTAGCTTATATCTTTTAGCTGATGGGTTCTCTTATACATACGAGTATATATATATATATATATATATATATATATATATATATATTTAGTAATTAATACTATTAGTAAATGGGCAAATTACAGGTTATAGAATAGTGATTTCCTTTTTTTGATCTTATCATTTTTCATTCAAGAAAATAATTACGTATCTTGTAATACGTAAAATTTACTTTTCAAATTTCATTCGCTTTATTACTAAAGCTTTGTATGTTTTATAAAATTATTTTTTAATACTGGTAACTTGTAATCAGTTGATGTATAAAATTTTACTAGTAATATTAGTTTACTTGTGTAAGATGATCCAGATCTCAATTATTTTTCCTTTCCTTTCTTTCCTTTTCTATTACCTAGATGAAGATCACAAAGAAAAAATACTCCGTTATGTTTCCTTTAAGTATAATTAAATAATTACATAATAAAAATTATGTTTTACAAAAGAGCAATTTTAAGATTCAATATATTGTTACTCAGTCACATATTACTAAACTTATCTTTTGGTTTGATTTTTAGATTAAATATCTATTCCTGTCACTTCTCTAAACTCAATAGTTTAAGACTGTTGATTATTGTAATATTAGATATGATTTAGTTTTTAACACTTATTACTGAATTTTAGAAGTGTTATGTTTTTGAACTTAAAAAATTGTTCCATTTTCTATTACATACGTCATATTAAAATATTATCATTTAAGCAATAAATGATAATCAGGAAGTTAATATTTTCATGATTTCCTTCTTTATTTCTCTTACCATTTTTTATACCTTCCTTTATATTCACCTCTTTTTCTATACTCAAGATATACATATACTATTAAAATCCATCTTTCACTGCACCATTAATTATTTTTTTCACTTGTGACCTTCTCACTACATCTTCCATTATATCCCATTTTATCTTTTTATTTTTTTCAAACACTCACTTTATCTTTCTATCTCGTAATTTTTCTGATTTCTAACCCCCATGCACACACGAGCACATACAAATGCAATAATATTCTCATTCTTTAACCACCTACACATTTATTCGCAAGGTTTACGCTCACGCGGGTATTCGTCACGTTGATTATGCGCACACACGCGACACGGAACATGCTTTTCATCCGTTTTCCACAAACCCCCGGTGGACTCGTTACTAACCTATGTACGAGAACGCTTTTCCCACTTATTACGTCTGTCCGCTCATTTATGCTCATTGTGCGTACAAACGCACAGGGGACACGCATTTCACCCCACGTATTCTACCACATCGTTTGTTTATATCTTTCATTCACGACACACGAGGAAACATTTACTCTCCGCGGTTCGCCTGTATCGCGTACAAGCGTGCCAATATTATCTCTTCCTTTCTCTGACGTTTTATTTGTCGGCGAATTTATTATTTACATGTTCGTATGAATATTCATATTCGTTCGTTTTATTCTTCCGTTCATATTTATTTACGTCGCATCAGTTGTATTTACACGATTATTAACGACGATTGCTATAGAGAAAAGTGATCCATGAAATATTTACAATGTGTCAAAGAATCTTTTAAAGATTATGACATTCGTGACGATTTATTGTAGCTTAAATTACCTTTACAGATTTCTTTATTTTTGAAATTTTTGTTTAATCTGCATCGAATGTATTATGTATAAATGACATCTTTTTCTAAAATTATTCTCTAAAATAACACATAAAACTTATTAAGAAAGATTGAAATTATTAAATATTTACTTATCATATATACTTTTATGTTAATTATATTATACTTTTATTTACAATTTATTGTTATGAATGCTCTAAACAGTTTATTATTTAATAAATTAGGTATACGCATTTGATTATCGCTATGAAACAAATATTTCTACAGGGTGACCCATAAGTCACCTATTTAGAAATTCCATAATTCTTTTTCTATTATAGATTTAAAAATTTTGTTTTCAAATTGTTAAACTTTGCTTTTTGCAAATTTATAATGAATAAATTCACAATGGAGCAATGAGTAATAATAATTGAATAATTGAATCGCTTAATTTCACGAGCTTCCAATTTCAACTGGTCTTCCCGGTCTACGCTTGATTTTTTGCTGTGAAGATATTTGAAGGATCAAATGTATATTAATAAGCTCCGAACAATATAGCGGATAAAGAACAATATCGAGGAAGAAATTCAAGCTTTGAAGCCGGAAATATTAACAGCTGTGATGTATAACGTAGTGGAAAGAGCTCACGCTTGTGAAGCGGAAAACGTGGGTCACTCATGCGGCATTATTGTCCGTTTCTGAATTAAAAAAATTTCCATTTCATGTATTTTATAGTAAAAAATATTATTAACAAATATTATTATTATTACAAAAGTTATACAAAATTAAACGGGAAAGTGATCTGTGGGCCACCCTGTATATAGATACATATACTTTTATTGAATATCTACCTTATGCTGAATCTTTTAAATTATCATTATTTCATTATTTTAACATACAATACGAATCATATATTTATAATGATTCTTTTTATAATATTACTGCTATAAAAGTGCACTAAGTAGTGTTTAGTACTAACTGGATATTATGATAAGTTATCGCTAGACGTAGAATGATATGAATGATTGTTTAATGATTATACATGTATCTCAAGATATTCTACATCTATTACCTAAGAGTTAATTTTATATTTTACAGCTATTACAAAATATAGCAGGAATCATCATAGTCGTTCGACATACTCGTTTGAAAATGTAATAGACTTATAATGGTTTAATCAAATTAATGATAAATCGAACGTACATTAGCAGAAGTATCAACATTGTTTCAATTTTGAAAAATTTTGAATTTGCCATTTTCATTACTTCTACGATATGACATGACATATACATAATGTATACTATACATTCATCCACATTTTATTATTAATACCTATATACAGCACTAAATACCATCAAATCATGAATATTTTTGACGCAAAACTTATTAAGGAAAGATTTAAATCATTTTTAGCTGTGTAAATACCATAATCTAATAAATAGAAAACATGTAAGAAGGGAAATAAATAAAATAAAGTGGACTTTATCACCTTTGAATTTACATATATTATTTTACTTAAACAATATACATATTACCTTAACTTGTTCGATTATAAGCAACCACATTCCATTTCCTAAATCTTTCAATATATTGTCATGTAACAACGCATATGGATATATGTATATTGTTTAATATAGCTGACACATAATGAGAATGCAGTACCAGCATAAATGAATAGATGTAGTATCTATTCATTTTTTATTTTACTATATTTTACTATATTTATTTTACTATATTTGACTATTTTTATTTTACTATATTTGCATGTTGTAATGTGTAATGTTTCAGCGTTATTCGTAGAAATTACTTTCCTTTATATTTTGGGTAGATATTATTATGTTGAAAAGCATTAGAAATTATACTATATAAATAATAAACTCTAATCAATTTCTCATATTTTCTATAACCAATTTGTGTCTTCATATATTCCATTTGCATATGTATATCATAATCATTTAGCAACAAGTTTCTGTTGGCAAATAAAAGAAAGTAAAAAATAAAAAAAATAAATAAATAAATGCAAAAAGAACGATATAATCCCTAAAATTATTCTTTTAACGCGTAAATCGTAAATTCCAAAATGTGTTTTTTAAAAGTTAATCCATCATGAAAAGATACATAACATAATTCAAATACGTCTCCGAACTACATCTCAAATTATACGAAGGTGATATTTTCTGTATGCTACCGAAATGTGTACTTTCCAGTATTACACCATGATTATATATTGCTAGTCCGCAGGAGCAACAGGAACATCCGGTCGCGACAAGGCTTTGTATGTTGGCGTTCACGGGAATTGAGAGGGTGGAATGTATGTAGGTACAGGCTCGCGCATCGAAAACACCGAGGTGAAGTGAGCTGCTCGTCGACACCGGCGGTATATACACTTATTTAACGCGTAAACACTCAGGGGGGTTGCCAGAGGAGCAACAAGTGCCCACCGGTGTACCCAGCAGCTCTCGGTTTGCACCACACGGATACAGTCCCGCCCCACACTCACACCTGACCGTCAAGATGAACGTGCGTTGATACTTTATATGGGTCCGAGGTCCCTCAATAGAATAGGGGAAAGAAGACGGATCGGAAACGTAGTTAGAATAATAAGAAATTTTCGGATCCGAAGATAATAGAGGTAATCGAGGATAAGTATGGGCGAGATAAGGATAATTACTATTGTAATAGCAGGTTATTTTATATAAAATATAATAGCTCACGAAGATATTGGAACACTTTAAAAATCTTTTATGAATACATCATTTATGTTATATGAAACATTATGAAATTTTATTAGCACTACTATAAGACACGACTATCATGATTATATTAATAAAGTTTGATACAAATTTGAAAAAAATATATGGAAATTACAAGATATTTCAATTTCATTCAATTATCCATTATATTAGTAAACATCGATAATTAATAAGAGCATATCTTTCATACTTGTTTATATGTTTAAGATGGTTATTTATGCTGTATACTACGCTTTTATTAAATATATGTATGTATTTGTAGTATATATATATATATATATTATATCTTCTATATATCTTTTTCAGATTGATTTGAAAATTTATTATTATAACCATGATACTTGTCTCATTACAGTTTTAACGAAATTTGAAAATGTTTTTGTATAACATATGCTGTATACGGAAATTTTCTACATTTCGAAATTAAGATCTTGGATGTGCCGAACGTAGAAAAAGACAACGCAAGTTAGGCAAGCATTAAAGCTATAAATTGAAATCTTTAACTAAAAGATCAAAATTTTTTATTTTTGATTTATGATCAGTGAAATCTTTCCAACGTGTTTGTTACATTTTTCTGATTAAAATGAGGCCACACACGATATAATTTGAAGCATATTTGCTTACTTAATAAATGATAATTAAATAAGTGATAATAAATATCAATAAGTAAATATAATCCAAAGTATTACGTGATTGGTCTCATTTTAATCAAAAAGATCTTACAAATACGTTAGTAAATGTTTAATTTAAAACAAGGTCAAAAATAAAAAAGTTTCACTTTTGTATTAGTACCTACATAATCGCCTCAACGATGCGTCGTCCCCGCTGTTTTGACGGGACCCTCCCCACAGTTCTTTTTTGACAATTATGGGATGTTTCTTATAAATAAAAGTTGGAAAATGCTTGAAAAATTTTTGAATATAAATTAGTTCAAAATTTCTTAATATAACTTAAGAAATTTTGTAAACAGAGAAATATGCGATTAAAGATGACCCAAAGAACGTAGCAGAGTTAAGTTTGGATTGGGTTCAATATATGGACCGAGAGTTATCTGACTATTTGACATAAAATCCTAAAATTGTGAATGACAAAGCTTATAAATTCGAATTTGTAATTTATCAATTCACTAATATTACTAATTGGCAAGAGTGTCCTAGAATCATAAATGTATTAACTTTCAATTTCTTCATTTTTTTCTCTTTTCTGATTAAGGAAGAAATTAAAATAACAAATATTTGGAGTTTAAAAGCAACAGAAATAATTATTTGGTCATTCAGCTATAACAAACTAGATTTTTTATAGTATGACATTTTTTCTAAATTATGTATGATCGTTTTACTTAATTCTCATTTAAGGAAATGATATTTTATAAACAAAAGTGCGATATATAAATGACAACGGATATAGTGAAACAGAAGAATAGAAATTTACAGAATTAGGTGATGCTGTAATAAGTTAAAAGTGTCTTATTACGTGATATAGTGACTTTATTTATTTGATAGATGGATTTATTTACAATGATTGAAACAGGAAACTATGCTATTTCTTAATGTAGTATTGTAATACAACTAAAAGTCTAAATTTGTACAACTACTCAACTTCTGAGTGACAACTCACAACTAACAATTCACAACAACTCGACAACTAACAACTCGCAACTCACTTGCAAACAACTAACGACTAACTCGCAACTCTCTCGCAACTCAATTGCCTTTCTCCGCCAAAACTCTTTATCACAGTTTTCGTGCTCCCACCACATGTACGTGTTCCGCAGCCGTCTATGACCAATGATGGTCACGTACGCCTTTTTCAAGTAACTACTTTTCTGAAGGTCCGCGGACATATTGATGGGCCAGATGGCCCATTGGAATTTCCCGTCCCCTCTGGTCTGTCAGCACTTCCACTTTCTATCTGCACTGTATTTCATCGGGTTTTTCTTAAATAATCTTCCCATGATACTGCAGTAATAGAAGAGACAATTTTTAACAATCCTGTAAATTTAATGAAATTGTATGGTTTCGAAAAAAAATGTATTTTCATGTCTTTTATTAAAGTAAATTTACAATAATTTTGAAACTCAATCAGAATAATCAAAAGCAGCAGTACTAAACTGAAATCTTTTGGAATAACTAATTAAAAAGCATGTTTATATAGTATTAACCATAAATAACTATTAAGGAAAAATCTATCATGTATTTATACAGATGATCTTATTAAAAATGTATTATTTCCAATTATTATTAATTTTTCTGAGAATATATTTTATTATAATAACGTCGGGTTTCATTATCAACTTTAAATTCACGAAAAATTAATTTTTTATTATTTATTATTTAAAAAGATCAATAATTCCAACGAAAGATAATGGTACGTATCATCCAGTTTCGTGACAGGTGGTTCGGTATATAAATCTAACGACAAGGTACCGTCCGTTACTAATTATACACAATTAAACTAATCTTGCCTTAGCCTTTTCCTCTATTCGTTTTTCCAGTATACGGGAGATGGAGCGTAAAAACGCGTCGCGCAAGCTTGCGTGCTGTTAAATGCGGATCGCTGTTCAGAGCAGAGATGCCGTTAAACGCAGTTGAATCGCCATGAAAGGATTCTCTTCCTGGTCTTGGCAAAAAGCCGCGTTTTAAGGCTGCTAACCGGACAAGTGGACACGCAAGGACCGACTATACACTGGCCATGCCAGCAGAGTATTTTTGCGGAGCGGAGATACGAGATTCTAGTGGACAGAAGACGATTCAGAACTTCCCTTTCTACGGCGTTTATACGGAAAGAAAGCATCCACCACAGTTTGGAACTTGCCATACATATGAACTTGCATTCTATTCTGCACGGGTAATTCTTCTGATATCATCGTTGCTATTTTTATTGTGCTTTCATCTTGTTGACAAATAGCAAGAAACTGTTGCAGCGAAAATTGATTAAGAAAATTTATGGAGGATTTGGAGATGAAATTTATGTTAGTAGTCTTGGAGAAATATCTGATAAAGATGTTGCTGTCATTTATACTTATGATTCGATATAATTGGATATAATTCGATTTTGGATATAACATTATAAAGTACTTAGTTATATTTTACTACTAAGAAAAGTTTCCTTTCATAAATAATTATGAATAAAAATATTTAAGTTTCCATGCACATTACACAAGTTATTAGCAAATATAAATTAATAATTGTTTTTATCACTTTTCAGGCATTCCTTTATCCAATAGAGTGGTGCAAGAAACTTTTGTTTTCTCAATTTCTTAATATTAAATTAAAACGAGTTGTTACTGAAGAAATAATAAGTTTGATCAAATAGCTAATTTTTATCAAGTCATAGTATTATAATTTTGCCGTGGATTCAGCTACTATTGTGTATCTATGTAGTTATTTTTATGTTCAGAGGTAGGATCACATTAGTTATTACAATATTTCACGGATAAATCTATCACACCGTTCTGAGCCGAAAAAACCTTTATTGCACGCGCTTACATAGACTAGGGAAAAAAATGAGCATCTAAAAATATCGATCGAGTCTATCGATTGCATCTAGAACAATCTTCTAGTTACTGCCTTTTGTAACTAGCGCATCCGCATGTGGAAGGCGAGCACGAACTCACGTTGTCATTTTCAACAATCTAAATATTAAAATATTCATTAAAACGTTCTTAAATCTGCATATTTTCGAAGATCACTCAGGCTTGACAATTTTAATTCTAGAGAGAAAAATTTGAGAATTGATTTAGTATAAAGAAACATTAAGTTTAATTACTTCTAGAATACATTGTTGAACTTATATGCTCGAATAAAATGAATAATATTGAATTGTATTACGTTCTTTGAAAAATTCGTAGCATTTCTAACAATTAATATTACATTTTATAGCATATTTGGTAAAGCTGCAAGAAGGTTATTTATTATAAATCTTTGTCAAATAATAAAATGCTAAATTCGGTCAAGTAATACTCCTAATTGGACATTAAGTAATATAATTAACGAGAAACATCCAAAGATCTACAATAAAAAAATTTATTTTCATCTTTGAAGAAAACGATCTTAGATTGAAAAATATCGAACCTCTGCTGGAACATACTGTCTCATTGTATTTGCATCATTCGACCAATATTTACTTTGTACAAAATACTTTCAACCGAATACAACCAAGTTTACCTATGAGTATTAATTTATGTATATATTAGATGGTAAACTAATACATAGCAAAAATGTATCAGACATTTTAAAAAGTTATGAAATTTGTTAAACTTACCAATAAACAATATAAAACAATAATTGTCTTAACATATATTAATTACGAATTTGTCGAAAATTTCTACAAACTTTCTGAATAATTCAATATTTCATGGAAGTATTTCATTCCGTTGAGCTGACAGTTGAAATGAGTCTGATATCTGTGACTCTTGTAAAGAGTTTGTCTTCTAATTTTTTTTATTAAGTTTGTTTTGGATGCACGATGATTAGATAGTATCAGAAACGTTAATTTCCAATTAACGGCAGTCTAGGTGCTGCGAACTCCTTTCTACGTACTCTTAGAGCTTCCTTTACTGATAAGGAATATATGTTAACTGCTCCAAAGCAAGGATCGAAAGAGTTATGGAACTTTCTAATAAGTTCTATTTAAAACATGGATCGTGAAATTTTTGTTTAGAAAACTGCTCACATAATAAGTTCCAATGAGAACAGATAAAGAAAAGTTCTTGAAAATAAAATTTTTATTTTGAAAAGAACTCATAAAATATAAAAATAAACATTTTTCTACAACAGAAATAAATATTTCACTCATCAATATTAAAAGAATTGTCAATTATTGTAACAAATAATGAATACTATTCAATGAATAGTACTACTACGATATTAAATAATTATTATGGTTAAATTGATATTATGAATATGTTATTTATTTGCAATATTTACATCGATATTTCACAGTCCAAAGCTTGTTTGTTTCTCTTTGAAATAAACTGTTAGGATGATGAGGACGTTACTGAATACATATGTGATATTTATATATTGTATATATTATCTATATATTGTATTATGAAATTGCCATGTATTTCAATTTATTTAAATTATAAAAAGATGATATCCAGATATTATTCTTGAAGTTCTCTTTTTTGTTCAAGTTTTTATGAAAAATTATTTATGTTATTATTCTCATGTTTTTTATTCAATAAATATACGAATAATATTATACATACGAATATTAAGTGAAAGTAGTACTTAATAATTTGATACTTCTATTTATCTTATGGTACCTTTCTTAATACATGAATTCTAATATAACTTGTTTCCATGGAACTTTTATTACACAGATTGTAAAATATCTGTTTCACGAGAACACTTTTCAAAGAAGTTCTTAAGGATAACATTTCTTTCCATAAAAATCGTACAGAAACAGATATTTTCTTAAACGAAACATAAGTTCGAACAGAATTTAAAAAAAAATAAAAGATAATTGTTTAATTCCATTCCCGCTCTAAAGAGTGGCAAGTACCGTTACAAATCGTTTCAAATTACGTTCTGGAAATACGGAGTTTATAATACTCCGATATATTTATTTCGGTTTTTATAATACTCGTACATATTTACGCATCCCATATTTGAGAGATGAATTTAAAGGGTAAAAATCCATTCAATGTATATAATATGCAAAAATATCCAAAGTATAGTATTTGTTATAACATTACATGGGCGAAACAAATCTCCATTTGCGTTTCATTTTTTCAGATGTTTTTATAAAAATATAAATTTGCATAAACATCTGAAATTCACTAATGGCAGTCGCCCCTAACATTCTACAATCTTTACTTAAAAATAGTCTTCTGCATGATCATATTATAAGCCTTGTCAACTTTAAATAGAAAGTTTACGTGTTACTTTATGTGTTTCAAAACGGAACAGTACCAATAATTAGATGAACGCAGCGCGAACGCCTCGTAATAGATAGTAGAAGGGACAAGAGATTTATCATTCATATAATCCAAAGAATCGATTTCTAAACGGACATCGCTTAAATATTTACGGGGACTTAAAGTTCCGCTAAACTGTTTCTTTTGATAAGAGTGAAACTTTCGGAATATTTACGATTACGGCAATTTCGTACTTATGTAAAAGCTGTTTGAGTTATCGCGTTTCCATTAAAAACTGAAATTGCGAAGCCTGGCTGGTCGTTCTAAAAGCGGTACAGTTTCTTTTTATTCCCGAAGCTAAGAACTGGAATGAAATTCGTTTGAACGAAGTTTAAATTACCCCTTTAGTCCATCCGATCCTCGACCGCGGCAGTCCTACCTTCACACTAATTGACTTAATTTCTGCACTGATTACGAAGGTTATTTGCAGCTGCTTTAAACGTTGTAGAATTGGATCTGTATCTTTTCGAACGATTCATCCGCCGCCCCATGAAATACCAAATATCTTTGATAGAATTACTCTCGTGCCGATACCAGTTTCTCGTCGTTCGTTGCCTTCTATTTTAAAAGGTATTAATGCGAATTAATTCTGTCAGAGACAAGATTGCAGTTTTATTCGCAACTCCATGACCAGATAAATGAATCTATATAAGATGTAGTTCTGAATCTTTTCTTCAAAATTGTATTAATTGTATTTTGAAACAACCGAAAACATCTTACAATATAATTGATGAAACGAAGGATAATGGAAGAATAAATTTTGCATTGATTAGATAGTCGATTGACAAATATGTTTGTAAAGGTAATCTGAAGTTTCTGGTGCGCACTTTAATTAAACCTGATGTAATTTTGACGTTTTAGTCTATGTCTCTGTTTCGCTATAATTTATATTTAATATCATATTTTTATATACTATTATTAAGATGTTTACGGGCATTGGCTTGCTAGAATGTAATTTAATTATAAGATTACAGATAGGTAGATTCTAAACGATTTTATAAAAACTGTAGTACAGAATATTATAATATAATTGTTTTTTATTTTTTTTTAAGAATTTATTTTTAAAAGTTAATATTCGAGATGAGCAAGAAATAAGTGCCCAAACTTTGATACCGTATTCTATTGTTCCTAATGCTGGAAAAAGATGATATCTGAAAACTCTTCCTCCTCGATATAGAGACACACTTTGTTTACATCGAAACTTTGCTAGAATAGCTGTCAGGTGTGCAATTTCAAATACTGTCATCATTTCTTCTGCTAGAAGTAAATATGTTAGAGCAAGATATGTTAACATTGAAGGCAGCGTGTTTCATAGTATATCAGTATGTATCTGAACGTTTCGTAGTGAAAACAGTGCTATCAGAATGATATATCATAATTTCGAGTAAGCAGATATTCACTTTACGTATGGGTGAGCTAACCGGAACGCCAGAGAAGCTCAGAATCTCTATTAGCAAACATTTCTTGCTAAAAGTACTTTTATTTCGATGCATCGTAGGCTTAGAGAATCCAGACATTCCTTGTTTATTACAATTAACCGAGGACCAGACAAACGTGTTCGAACAACTGAAGTTGAAAATCAGGTACTTGGACGCGTCGAAAAAATCCAAAACTAAGCACAAGACAGATAATATTGGATATGCAAAATGTTTCTCGTGAAAATATACGGCAAATTTTATGAGAAAATCTGTTGGATCCGCGTAATATGCAGCAAGTATAAGAACTTCTGCCACTGGAGTATCAACCACGAGTAATCTTTTGTCAATGCTACAATGCTACAATGTAATAGTACATTAGTTTAGTATATTTCGAAATATTTGTATATAGTTTTCACGGATGAGGCAAAATTTATGCAAGACGCTATTGTCAATTTTCTTAACAAACATCTATGGATGAATGAAAATCCACATGTCATACATCAATCTAGAGAGCAATAAGTAAAGTATGGGCTGATTATTGAAGACTTCTTTATTGCAGCATTTGTTTATATTTAATTGTAGAAATTACACACAATTTCTGTAAAATGATTTTTCTACGGTATTAGATGACACGCTGTAAGCAACACGCAGTCAAATGCGTTTTATACAGAACGGAGATTTGGATTTTTATTTGTGGGGACTTCTTAGAAGTTTAGTTTATGATCATAACCCTATTGATAGTCTGGAAATACTCAAAAACGGGATTATTGTTGCATGTGATGAAATTCGGAATACATCAGAAATTTTTGAACGTTTTCGACAGCGTTTGAAACGTTGATGCGGAATATGCATTGTTGTAGAAGAAAATCATTTTCAGCAAATAAGTAAGTTCTAAATATTTCTACAAATACTCCATTATAATCGAAGCGTCTATATCTCGGAAAAAAGAATTTCTCGGACCTCTGTTTATATGATCTTTTTTCATCGTCAGGTAGATACCAAAGTTTGGCCACCTATTTTATTGTCACATTGTGAATACAAGATGAACAACGTAACTTGATCACTTGAATACTTCAATTGTTTTTGATGATAGGAAGAAATATCGGAGGAAAAAATGTTTGGTCGGAATATTACGATATTCGATATTACGTAGAGTAAAAGATTTTTCTCAAGATTATCGATGTTTTCTAAAGTGAAAGTACATGTAATTGTTGTGCCATTATGTTTATGTTTGATGAAAATTAAGAGTATTTCCATTCTTTCTTACTGGAATGATTCATGATTACAAGTGCGTTCTTGAAATCTCGTAATAATACTGAATTATGTCTTTTACAACTATAATACTATGTAATAGCGGATATGAAACGTTTCAATGTTCGTAAACAATATGCAAAAGGTTATACCACTTTAATCATAAAGTAACGTCGTGTTTATGTACGAGTATTTTAGTAAATGTGTTTCGCTCCTATTTCCTAAAAAATCTCTAAATTTGTTGTACTCAAGCTCACATGGAGGTCATGGTACATATTATATGTCATTGATTTGGTCTTGACGTTAGCTATCTCGCCACGATGATAAAATTATGCACTCTCATTTTAAAAAAAGTATTTCCCGTCATTTGGTGAAGTTAGTAAACTATTTTATACGATTTCTATTCACTTATCAATATCTATGTTGATAGATATAATTTATCGACGTGATAATCGCTTATAAATATCACTATGTTAATCGATGATGTTTATCTGCCTAAGTGTTTAGAAGAATCTTCTTTATCTGCTTTCTAATTTAGGAATTAATAAATTTAAAGATTAGAAGATTCTCAAACAGTAGGCATTTTTATAAAGTTTAATAATCGTAAACATTAATTTTACATATCTGTATATTAGCGTTTAAAAATAAATTTTACCAGCTGATAACATTCTATTTTAAAAATCATAAACAATGATCATTGTAGATCCTTTTATTCATAACTCTATAATTAAACCACATTGATTCTTCATATGAAAGAAAGCTAACAAACATTCCACACAAAATAGTCTTCTATAACATCTCCAACATTTTATCTACTCGTCAGTTAATCATTGATTCATTAATGGTCAACATATTTTCAATTAGTTTACATAATTAGTAAATTGTGTTTTTTAATAGTATGATTATTCAAATAGAAATAGAATGAAATTCCGTCTATTTGTCACTATTTCTTCTTTCAGTTTAAAGAATTTGAGATATTTGTAACACTGTGATAAATTATTTTTATTTTTAAATCGTGGACAACTTTTTTATCTTCTAATGTCTGTAATTTATATAATTTCTATAAAGTCTATAGTATTTTAATACATTTTTTAGATCTTAATAAAACAATATACCTACATATTACTTTATTTACATCGTCCAATAACGCTGTATTTACGCAACATTCATCTAATTTCTATTGCTTGATCCTTAATGGGTTAAACGGCGTTACTAGTGAATCTTTCGTTGAACGGGGGGAACAAATCGGTGGCAAGAGGCAACGAATCATTTTAATCTCTGACGATAGAATCTCTTGTGAGGAAGTTTAAATTACGTTCGAAGGAGAGCAGCGTGCAGCTCGTCATTCAACCCCCGCGGCCATCATTGCCTTCTTTAACTTTCACAGAAAGGAAGACTTGGTCTGGGCTGGTAGAACCGGCAGTCAGCCGAGTATCTCTGGAACTTAACTTTCTTCCTGATTGACGTTCGGTTATTGTCGCATTTGCATAACTCACCCCAGCGTCGCGGGTCAGGTTCCTTTCGCGTCTTCGCTTCTGTCGCCGCGTCTCGAGGATGCTAACCAAGAGACAAGGACGTGAGCGCAAGACGGCAGGCTGAGCCAGACGAAGTCAGTAGAAAAGGTCGAGGGAACAAGCAACCGGTGAAGAGAGGAGGAAAAAGGGAAAGACGTCGTCGAAAGAACGGGAGAAGAATGCGGGAACGGCCGCGTGTCAAATCGAATTTGCCTCATTTGCCCTGAGCGGCGACTCTGCCGGCACGAGAATCTATTAGAATAATTTTTATGAATCTAATTTTAAATTCCAGCGAACGAAGTTACTTTACTGTCACGCTGTCAGCGGCTCTTTATTAAGTGGTCCTTCTTGCACAGCCGGTCCACGCAGCCGGAACTCGCAACCCATCGGAAACGAATAATTTAAATAATTTCTCCCGTCTAATTTCCCACCGCGTGGTCAATGTCGCGCGGGGAAACGAGATTTCGCCGATTACTGCCCGGATACGCTCGATTGTATTATTCAAAATACTAGCGATCCGCGCGAACTCGGCCACGCGCAACTGAATCACGCCGCAGCGGTTAACTAACTTCCCTCGACCAGTTGTATTCGATTAAAGACCACCGACAATTATCATCTGCTTTTCACTTGTCATCAAGATGTCCTAACGATTTGACTTACGTTTCGCCGTTTCGTCATAATGTAAAGGTATGTATTTTGAAATTGTTTTGCAACCAAGTTCGATGCTATCGATTATCTTTGCTTTAACCTTCTATAATGGAACGTTACTAGAAAGTTCGTATACATATATAATACATATATAATATACACATGTAATATGTAATATATATTATTATATGTATGCCATGTGCAGGATGCCTCGGTACAGGTAGTACATACAACTGGGAATGAGTTCCTGATGAAAAATAAACCTTAAATATAACGAACATATAAAATAACGATCTTCTGTTTGCGGTTTCGTTTTCGAGAAAACGAGTTTCAAAAGTCTTTGTGAGCGCGTACATTTGCTACGCTTTTGATTTAATCGATTGCGCTATACGTTAGTATTTCGACAATATTATGAAGAATTAATATTACATTTTAACGAAATTAAAACTTACATTCACAAAGAAATTGCTGAAACTGTCATTTATCCTGCCGTAAACAAGTTATTGCTCGTTGAATCACGGAAACGTAGATTAATGCCAATGAATTTTGAGCCCCTACTTGCTCAAATGTCTGTATAATTTATTGTTGTAATTCACTGTCTGTATGTTCCTTAACATACACAAATTCATTAATGCGACCTTATAAAAAAGATCCTATGGAATGTGTTTTGATGGTTTTGCAGGCTAAATTACCATTTCACCAAGACCAAGCTCGACATTGTTAATGTTTACATGATCATAGATACCGTAACAAGTTTGGTAATTTAATACCATTATAGTGGGGTTAAGTCGAAAGTGCGGCAAGTGCAGTCGTGCACGAAGAATATTCAAATTTAATTTACTCGAAAACAGAACCGAAAATAGAAGTTGCTATTCTATATTTTCGATTTATTTTTTCATAAAGAATCCACCAATGCCCGCTTGTACTACCTATATCGACACATTTTATACTATATAGTTCTATTGGGTTGTTCTATTATCACCTAATAACAAAATCCGCAATCACTTAGTTGCCAACCCAATATATAGTACGTATACTATATAGTACTCATGTATCTATATTTTTTAATTCTCCTTTTATCTATTCATCACTGCATTTATAGCGTATATTATACTATTATATTGATACCTAACAATCTATTTATAATAATTATTACTTCATAATAGACTACGGATATTTATACAAATTCATAATGTATATATATATAATTTTATGATATATACATAAAAAAGTAAGAGCTAGATCGTGATTTTGTTCATCTATGAAATATTATAAAGAATATTATACTTTGAAAGTTTCATATATATTTCGGTATGAATTTTTGTACTTTCATATTGATGTATAAAAACTCGCAGTTTACTTACATGCAAATGAAACTCTATATATTTATGTTTCAATGTTTATAAGGTAAATAGATGAAGTCTTATCTGTATTCTACACACATTCCTGTATAGTACAGAAACTATGCCTGGCTTAATGTTGCAACATCATGCGTCGTATTGCGCAAAATTATTAATCCTTTGCTGTTCATCACATCTTTCGTACTCCATTCCTTAAAGAAAGTATACATAATGTACCTATACTTTTACATTTTCTAATTAAATTCTGATATAACTGAATTAAATATTTTCACATACCTAAGTTGTCATATTTTTAATGAATAAAGCAGTAATATTTAAAAGAAACCGTATGTTTCGTTCACTAAGTGTGAAAAAAATGTGAAATGAAATACAGTCTCATTCCTACATGACGTATAACCACAAAGAGTTTGGTGTATAATAAGGCATGGTTTACAATGGTTAAATCTTTTCGTTAGTTATGATAACAACTGTATTAGTAACTTTGATTTGCTATATATAACTTGCTATGTGCTTTCATTTTCCATTTATTTGCAAAAATTAATGTAGGTGTATAACTTCAGTTAATAAATCTTCAATGTATTTTTAATATAAGAATATTATTTATTTTTAAATTATATTCTATTAAATAAGAACTTATCGATTTAAAATAAATAATAATGATAATGAATCAATTATTTGCATTAAATATCTCTAATAGATATACATACACTCTTGTGCTTCGAGACGTTAGTTTATTCTTAATTGAACACTTTCGTTATACCTCACGATTTCATTCAAATTTTTTATTCCATCGTTACTTAGAAAGTTAAGAATTTTTAAGTGATTTCAAATAGTATCAGTACAATATAATTTTATAATTGTGTAATATCATAAGATATCCATTTGTAATTTAAACAATATTAGAATTAATTCCTTGTATTAACATATTTAATACTAATCGTGTAAAAATTATACGTCATAATAGTATAATTATATGGTATAGTAGCATTATATGTATAATTTACATACTCTCATATTTTACTGTTTATGTAAAGTTAAGTCGTTTTTATATAAAATTTTTGTATATTAGTGCAAAATTACATTTAAAGGAATTGCTTTAATTAAAACGGTACACAATATCAGTACAACAGAAAACAACTTTACTTAATCGACATTAGAGTGAAAAAGACGTATTTTTATGCGATCGATATGAAATCAATTTCGATCAATCGAAAAACGAGCTCCTACTATTCTTACAAAGAAAACTGGAAAACAAACTTCAGTAGGACACTATAACAATACCCAAAATTTCGTTCTATCGCTTTTTCTATCTGCACATTATGAGTATCTATACATTATTAACTCTTTGATAGTATAACGTAAAAGAAATTCAAGTAAGCTGTCAAATATAGTATTATAAATTTCATACGTGAAATGCCATTATAGCGTAATTTACTGCCTATAAAAAGTCGAAACTGCACATTTCTTGCATCTGATACCAGGAATGCAACAAATCTTAAGGATAAATAAATAATTATTTTCCAAATTCATCCTGAATTTTTTCTTATTTTATTACATTGTCAGAGGATTAATTTGATCACTAAATTTTTCAGAAATAAAAAGATAAAGAATACCAGAAAGAGAATACCAAATGTCTCGAGTCGTAGTCAAGTTTTACAACAATCACCAAGAAGCACCTGTGGCAAGTGCAGAAACCCGTCCAGAGACCCCATTTTCCTCATTCCGCAAGATTTTCGACGATTCTCGAGGAGCAACGGGCCGTGACGTCGAAGGCTCCGCTCCTCGGAGCACCAATTACGATTACCGAACGACCGTCACTTGCCATTATCGGATAGTTAACCCGGTAAATGGGGGAAAGAATGCTCCTCCTCGAGATGATGATGGCGATGATTTGATTCGCCAGCCTCGAGGAAGCAAGAAAAAATCGCGATAAGGCGCGGGCAGCCAGCGAAGCATGGAATTCCACCAGGCAGATGGAGTACCTCGACGCGGCCTATATTCGTGGTTTATTTTAGAACCACACTGAGTCAATCTCGGCTATGCACGCGCAAGCGTCCATCCGATACACTGAGGAACGCGTACACCGATTACAATTCGCTGGACATCATAGGTGCACGCGCCGTAAGCGATCCGCGAACTATCACGTAGAACTTTCTTGTCCGTACTAACACCGAGCGAGAAATCAAAAGGGCCATTAGCATGTTATAGTATATATTGTAACTATATTATAGGTATTTATGCATTTATAAGATATTTAAAGGGTCGACAATGTGTACGATGCACATACAGTATGTCATATAATAGGTGATATAATCGAGGAGTTGATTCCACATGAAAAAATAAAACGAAAATATAGAATAAAACATTTTCATATATGTCTCTTTCCGAAAAGATATGTTCAAACCTAGTTTTTTTTTTTTTTTAAATGAGGCTCTAAGCAGAAAAATTTTATTTTACACTTTTGGTTTGCTTATACCTAGTCGATGCTCATTGTCGGCCAAGTTTAAGTATCCGTGACAAATTTTCAAATTGGATTTTCTCGGAAACGAGGTGTCATGTGAATAAATTTATTGCACATTTCCGATTTATTTTTTCACAGACACCCGATAATATGTAAAAATATTGTATATAAAATATTTAATAGAATACTCGTCATAATATTTAGTAGGTGAAACGAATCTCCGTTCAGATTTGATTTTTTTAATTGTGCTCATAAAAATACGAATGTATACAAATTGTTCGACAGAGACGCGTTCACGGTAGATCGCGCCAACGAGAGTCGAAAATTCTCGTTACGATTAGATCATCGATGTTACGAATTGGTCGATCCCTTACTTTGATTAGGATAATAGAGGTAGTTGACTGATTATAACATGACGTGTAAATAGTAAGTTAAAATTGATAACTGATCAATGAACGAAAAATCAGTCAAGACATTAACTGGTCAACGGATGAAAAACCAGTCAAGAGATTTTGACTGATCTAAGGATGATAAACCAGTGAAGTTTAGGGTTGGTCGCCCCACCATCGGTCGCTTACGGGTGGAAATGACTGTTAAACATGGGAAAAATCTGACCTTCCCATTTTTTAACTGATTGAACAATGACCATAAGGAACGTCTCGATTTGAAGATCTTTTATAACAATTAAGGGTCTTGACAGTAAAATAAAAATCCTCAGTTTTATGACAATTCCTTAGGATTATTGCGGTCCGACTAATTATATTTGCACAGCTAGTGGACGTCTTAATCGAGGGATGGATTCTGGTTTACGTAAAGTCACCGTACGTAACATAAATATATTAGCAGATTAATATCTGTTGAAAATGACAACGTGAGTTCGTTCTCGCCCTCCATATGCGGATGCGCTAGTTACAAAAGGCAGTAACTAGAAGATTGTTCTAGATGCAATCGATAGACTCGATCGATATTTTTAGATGCTCATTTTTTTCCCTAGTCTATGTAAGCGCGTGCAATAAAGGTTTTTTTCGGCTCAGAATGGTGTGATAGATTTATCCGTGCAATATTGTAATAATTAATGTGATCCTACCTCTGAACATAAAAATAACAACAATATCGTTATTCATGGTTGCTGATTAATCGTTTTGATATTACTTTTATAAATATATACAGTGAAACTATTGAGTGTTTAGAATAATGGATTAAATTTTTCTATATCATCTGAAGATTTTTACATTTGTTTTAAAATTATAATCATTTGAAGCAAACAATTTTTAATATATCCCTTTATATATTATTTTCTTGAGGTACTACTTTTGCTATGTTCTTACTATATAAATAATATATTGTATAAATGATTCACGTTAAATATTAGAAGAACTTCAAATTTTGCCATTTTTTAATATACTCCTTCAATATAGACATTGCTTGGTTAAAGATTTAAGACTTGTTCAATATCACACAATTATTAAAAGTGAGGGTCTCGATTTTTTTTCTCTTTTTTCGCTCCTTTAGACGAAATTTACAAATTATGTTTAACAAGATTATGAGGAAATACTTTAAAATTTTCTTCTAAGAAATACGATTTATAACCATAAACTTCAATCCTCGATACTGTCTAATTGAAGTAAGTAACAAGAATCAAAAGGTTAAACGTTTTTTTGATTCGATAGTATGACATTGTGATAAAAATGTTTGTTATTGATGTGATAATAGAATATACAAATATAATGTTATCAATTTTTGTAAATATAAATAAGATAAAAGTAATTTTCACGTAATTTGAATAAAAAGTGTTGCTATATAATCGTAAATCGAGATGTATATAACGAATTAAAACTGAATTATATACAACTGATTTACTTAAAAATGAATATTCAAATGAAAAAAGTCGTCTCATATTTTATTGGTATGTAATTGAAACAAATAAATTTACACAAATTTTCTCTATTACCTAATTTTTAATATAAATTGTCTATTACCCATTTTCCAAATAATATATTTAATAGTTAGAGTGCTTAGACAGTTTGAAAATTTGCTGTGAGAATGACTAAATATTTGTCGCTATCAATGTCATCGTGGTTGTAACATTAATACATTAAATGTGAGAAACAAATTATCTTGTCATGTTAGCATGTCTTCAACAGGTCCGTAACTAATTAATTTACTATATGAATTTGGCAACTGTAATTACATCTGAAAATATCAAACTTACTTATTTTCATTAAATTCATAACAAGTTATATAAATTAATGATACATTACTATAACGCTATTAATACACGTTATGTGATCAATGTCATATTGTTAATCGAATACTACAGCCGATAGTTGGATTTGATTCTTGTAACACAAATATATTCATTATTATCTGTTTCAATTTCATCTACGACAAGTTTTGTTACAAGTTAATAATATATTTTATTGTAAAAAATTTTGTATATATACCGTATATTTTTTTGGAAAAATATAGAATTCTAATTAATTGTTCAGCATTTATTTATACACAAATTAGACAATATAATGGATATACGATTTATAATGTATATCAAGGAAAACAGATTACTCGATAGATTAGTATAATATCGATAGTCTTATTTCGCACATAATACATGCTCTCACGCGACATTAAACACTGGCTAAACAAAAATTGTAAGAAAATGTACATGAAACATAATTTTATATCAGTAGAATATAAAATATATCTATAATTTAAAAAGTTGAGAGCAAGATGCATAGTGTATAGTGTAATATAACCAGAGAATTACTTATCTAAACGACTTTATTATTTTGATAAATGATAAATGCTTAGATGATAAACATTTTATTCTGAATATTGGAAAAAATATGCTCGCTGTATAACCATGACTACGACTACGGCCAAATCGGCAGCTGCGCCGGTCCGTTTCGCGATGCGGCGGTAGGGCAACTAGAAAATAAAAGATAACTTAGGCCTAATCCAATACCCCGACTCAAATTCATCCAAAGTAAGCCATACAGTTTAAGAGTAGTAAATTTTAGAAAAGGTGTCGTCAAAATCCACGAGAACATTGCACATCAACAGGTTGATCGAAATTTTCTAGGGTTTATTTTCGTCAAAAACGACCCTAATTTTCGGTTTCAGTGATTTTAAAAATCTCTAGAAAGTGTCATTGTAGCCGAATATTTTGCGACTCAGATAATATAGTAGAGTCAAATTTCCATTGTTAATTTTGACACATAAAATAATCTTCGTATAAATTCTGTTATAATTTCTAAAATCCAAGCTATACATTTATTTAGTGTGTCCTCCAAGCACATACAGTTTTTCAGTTTTACGAGTAAGAGGAAAATTGAAATATTATGTAAATCTATGCATATTCTATTAAAATTACCCCTCATATAACTAATAATATTGTACGTCCCAAAGTAACTTTTAGGAAAATTGCTATTGTTATAAATTCCCTTCCATAAAGATTTATTGGTTAATAGAATTCTATTGTAAGTGGAATTATATACTAATATTAAAAATTATGATTAGCCCACATTTTTGCAAACTTGAATATATATAGGAATGTAGTGTAGTATCATGGACGGATTACCTGGAAGTTATCGGGTGTGTGTTGTCAACGTTGTCATGGAGTGTTGTCAGCGTTGTCATGGAGTGTTGTCAGCGTTGTCATGGAGTGTTGTCAGCGTATTTTAAAAAGAACCATTGTAACGAAGTTAGTTAGTGACGAATAGTGATTGCGTAAACACAGACTGACGGAGCATCAAACGATATTGTAACAATCATACCGTTAGCAAACCTACTGGCACTATACCATTTTCCTACATATATTATAATCTCAACTATAATATTATTTCGTTCGTGGTTTAATCAAATCCGTTTTGAAAAAATTAATATATTTACTATTATAATATAATGATAATGGTACAATTATAAAACTGTATTTATAATAGACAATTGCAGTCAAATGATATATTGTAGTATCGGGGGAAAATCCTGTGTAAGTAAGAGGGTCTACTTGACCATGGGACATGTGCGGATCAGGTATATCGGATACAGGGATACAGGGTATAAAAGGTAGGCGTTAGTGAGTTGATGGGTTCTTTAGTGTTACCGGCATTGTGGAGCTATCTAGTGTTGCCAGCGAGTTCGGAGAGTGTTGCCGGCGTTGTCGGGTGCTTTAGTGCTGTCAGCGTTGTCGGAGAGTGTCGTCAGCGTTGTCAAGGAGTGTGGTCGGCGTGAAAGAGAGCCGTTATGACGAGAGGAGTTAGTGACGAATGATGGCTGTGTGCATATAGGCATCATACTTGATTTTGTGTTGGCATGAACGATATTGAAATAAATCATACCGTTACTAAAACTACTGGTACACTATATCTTATTTTCCTATAATATTATATAATATAATAATAAATATATCATAATAATTATAGTAATATTTATTACAATTATAATAAAAATATAAAATGTAAAAATCTTCTCTAGTGACGTATTTATTTTCATTTTGAAGTAGTTTCTTACCTCGGTTAACATAAACCACAGATCTACATACTATTGAATTTATTACACAAGGGAAATATTTACCTAATACGTATATTTTGCATTAAAATTATTTATCATTTTTGTTCGGCACTACCTTAATATAGGATTAAATTTTTATAAATTTTTGCTTATACTTATGATAATTTTACACTATTTTTACCCATACATCATAGGGTTAAGTTTATATGGAAACTGGAGGAACATTCCACATCTATTTGAAAATTAAAGTTGACTGCAGTGTAACAATGTAATAATATAATTAAAAGAAAGAGATTCTTAACCGCGGATTTTGATAATATGAAAACATATAAGATTTTCGTTTGTGAGCAATATAGTTTTCTGATTGGAGCTGAATGTTACTTTGTACCTATGTATAACGAAATTGCGAAACATATAAAAATTTAATTGAGTTGTTTAGTATGAGCCTCTGAAAGACTCGTTTTACAATTTAGTTAAACGATTTAGTTTATCATTCAATATCATTTAAATTGCTTACGACTATACTGATTTGCGTCTTCGTTACATCATTATACCGCTTATTATACAACCCAACCTATTTATAACAATGTTTACTTCCTATTTCAACTATGAAACGGGGAGCTATAACCATCAGTCAAAAATTTTAAACATTTTCATTATCGAAGAAAATTTGAACTTAAGTCATTTGAACAGTTTCTTCAAGAATCATGTACGTGTTATATTATTTAGAGTTTAGAAAGTGTCATTGGCGATATGCGCGCTAATCGCGGCTCGCAGACAGATATGTATCACGCGCAGACCGTTGTATGATTTATCGTAACGCGTACATTATAGTGCGTATATTGCGTTCAATAAAGATACATTGTCTTTTAGTTAGCTATTACTTCTGTTATTATTCAAGCATATTTTGCTATTCTTTTTATATAGTGTATAGTAGCTCAGATATTAAAAACTAAATATTATTATTAACCTCTTAGGTACGATACGTCACTATAGTGACTTTCGCGGATGTCATCTTATATTACGACTCGCCACTATAGTGGCTCATTCTACTGACTCATTCGCTCACCGTTTGAACTAAATGATCTTCTTCATTTGTCTTGCTTCACACTTTTTTTGCTCTCACAATGTTTTATATCAGTGTTAATAATATACAAACAGAATATATAGTCTTTATTTTTGATACGCCATTGTCAGGTATCAATTGTTGCTTTTCGTTAAGATAAATATACCATTATTAGATGCTCTTTTTAATATGTCAATCCGTATCCTTATAATTTTTTAGAACCTTCAACCTCAAAATGTCGCTTCAAAATAGAAAACGAGGAGTAATTTGAAAACACTATCGCGCTATGAGTGTGAAAATTGTGATCTGGGTCTATGTGTCGTACGGTGCTTTAAAATATGTCACACTCAATTGTGTTATTAATTATTAAGGTAAATTATTAAAGTTAAAGTATATGCATCATATCTTTAATAAAAATTATAATTTAATTATCAAAAACTTCATTCCAATGTGCTTGCGTAGAGAACAGCATTGCAGTGTTGTATCGTTTACATATAAGTCGCGTCAAACTCTGCCGTATAGAGAAATAGTCCTGCACAAAATTCAACCGTACCTAAGATGTCAATGAAATTCAAGAACTCTTAGATACTCTAGAAAAAAATATATTTATCTACGTTTAAGATTAGCTGCGTTTCTGTGACATACCCGCGCATACTTTACGCTGAGATTAGAAATTCTAATCACGCTATTGGGAAATTTAGTAAATGCGTAGCTTAGATTTCAGTCCTCTCATGGTAGGATGGTAACTACTGAAAGTAGGTTCTTCGGTCTTTTTGTTCATTTATTCAAATCAGCTGATTTATTTAATTTCTAATACTCAGTAGGTTTTAAATAAGCTATTTTAAGATTTTTTAAACTGAGGAAATGTTCTGTCAGAGCTATTCTATACAACAGTCTTTCCTGTGATTGAGAGGCTTAAACAGCTGTTAATGTTTTTACTAAGTTCTATATTAATCGAAGAGCTTGGAAGATTGACTAATGCAATCGCTGTGTTCTAAATAACTTTCTTAAAATTGGATTAAATGATTTGAGTTTTTTTAAAGAAGTTAGACGAATTAGTTTACTGGATGACATGTAAAAAATTGTTTGAGGAATTTGGAACCAGTCGGAATCGCAAAGAAAATAGTTAGTCTTTTTATAACTTTTTAATCAGATTCGCTAATGAAAATTTAAATAGTACGTTTTGTAAATTTGTCAGTTATATTCACGCCGCAAATTTCATCAAGATCAGTTAAAATTTACTATGAGCTACAAACGGTAAAAGTTCTCCACGATATTCGGTCTATAACTGTAATAAATCTACGTCTTTCGATAGCTGTCGCTTGTTTCTATATCAATTAATTTCGATAGAATTTTCAGCGTGTCATAAATCTTCAAAATGTGTTATTTAAATTTTCATTACAGAACCAGAAAAAGTTGTAAAAAATGACCTTTACTTTTCTCTTCGCGATTCCGATTAGTTGCAAGTTTCTCAAAAAATTTTTACGTGTCATTTAGTAAGCCAATTTTTCTAATTTCTCAAAAATTCTCAAATGGTTTGGTCCAGCTTTAACCCTTTCGCTTCGGCAGTCCAGTTCGCCGAAGTACTGTCACTGAACGGAAACGCGCGCCAGAAATATGCACAGTGTGCGTGGTTGCTGTATATACGTTTTCCTAAGTCCTAAATAACAATAATTCTTATAAAAACCGTATATGAAATACCGTTTCACTGTCAATGAATTTAATAGGTTTTTTAGCATGAAACAGTATACGATTGTTTGGATGCTTGAAATATATTGCGTGAAACGTTTTGATGTTGTTTCAACATTGAGTAACTTGAAGAAGTGATTAATGCAATATGTCAAAATCAACAGAAAATGTTCTGCCGATAACGAAAAAATATATTATTGACTACAGATAGCACTTGTATATGCATCATTTGGGTGCCGGATACTCAGGAGTCGTCGCGTGGTCGCCGCCTATATGCGGCGCTCGAAGCCAAAGGGTTAAAGAAGTTATTCTGTTTTAGAAGGTGTCTGAATATATATTAATACCTGCTACTATATTTTACTTTTATTTTTTCTAACAGAAAATTCCATTGCATAAATTTTTATAACTGCTTAAATGATTACATGACTCTTATTATACTGATTAATTTAAAAGCATTAAAATTTGAAACAAATTTAAAAACACTGGTTTTTTACGTTTCCATTAGAGATTGGTAATTATATGTGGATACTCGATCTACTCTCAGCAATTTAATTTTTTGCCACTAGTTGGTGTATCGAAATTCTCGATTTCCCAATACAACGCTCGTGCATATATCTAACAAATACGAATTCACTATCAACTAATTATAAGTCACTTGCGATAAACGAATTTTCCATCGCGTGATCGTAATCGACGATCTAAGTATAAACTGTACGCTAAACGTGATTTTTCCTTTTGTTCATGATCTGTGAAAATTTCTAGAATGTTGATTCATTTCGAATAATGGAAACGTCCTTTGGATGAATATGTAAGGTTGCGACAAAATTTCTGCAAAACCATGCGTTAAAAATTTTAGATCATATTAAGATACACATTATTGTTCTTAGTTTTATGTATTTTCTATAACTTAATAGCTCTAACTCCTAAACATTTGAAGTACATTAAAATTAAATGCTTGTTTCTTGCTTTATAGCGTTTCTAATTTTGTAGTCTGTTCGAGGTTCCGACATGCCGGATCGATGAGTTTTATCTTTTACGTTTTATCTTATGAAACATAATCACGGTCATGATGTAGCAGAAGCAAAAGGAAGAAAAACGCCTCGAAAACTCCTGTAATTCGTTTTTCTGTACCTTCCGTGTTAAATAGACCGTGGTAGTTCAGCGTCGCGCACCACGGACGACCACTACTTTTTCACGTTACCTTACAGATTTTATTTCAGAAGTTTCCCTCCGTCGTGTCGCGACGTTAATTTACCCAACAACGCGAAAACGATACTCAGCTGTTCACCCCTTTAACTGCCACAACCAAGCTTTCAAAACTAATTCTGCGTGCGCTGTTACAATATACATAATACACTGTAAAAGTAATTTCTCATGTTCTCCCTTATTCTTTATTCTTTTTATCAATTAAATAAATAATATTGTTAATTTTATATAATATGATGTATACATTTCCTTTATTTATTGTTTTATTTTTTTATCAATTGAGCTATATTACATTATTATTTTTTTAAATAATTACAAACTTTGGAATGTATAACGTATATTATAATTTTAGAACGTATTTAATACCCTAATTGCCATTTAATGATTTTTTTAAAACCTCATTTATTACTTATACTTATTTATAAATAGATGTATTTGCTAGTGTTATTAGGAAATGATTTTCAATAATTCTTTAAACTGAATCATAGATCTGTTATGTTATTTTGAACTTATGATTTATTCAGAAAAATGAGGAGTGATAGATTGAGAATAATAAGTAATCTGTCTGTTGACTGAAATTACACTGGAATTTAAAATTAATCTACTGTAAAAATTAACGAAATCCAGAAATAATAAGTAAATAAAGAAGTGAGATCTAAAAATACATATTTACAAATAATTCATTCGGTTTCGATAGATGCGGCGAAATGTATACATAATTAATCAACACTCTCGAAGATTCGATGATCGTTTTCGCAATTTCGATACTTTAAGTTATTTATAGCGTAAATTGTCTTTCTTACAACTTCTTTGAAATTTCCACAACACGTTATTTAGCATATTATCCATAAATTATTTCATTTTCAGAGAGTTTAGCCTTACCGAAATGGAAATATTTATCTTCAAACTTGAGTGTTGTAACACGTAATCCCTATAGTAAGCCACTGTAAAAATGACCTTTTATTAAATATAGAAAAGCCGTTCTAACAAAGTTGGTAAAAAATAATATGTTATATAAAATGACTAGAAGAATCCTTTTTTAAAGAAACATATAGTCCTCGCCTCACCGCTTTCGAATAAAAATAGTGTGAAATAAATAATATCAGTAATTCCACAGTTCTCACCATTTTTGAATTGTTTGTTAGTATGCGCGCATATAAAGTACAGATAGCCAAGAAATATCTTCCTAGAGGAAGAATCTCAGACATACGTGAAGAACATGACTTTCGAGTCCTAATGTGTTTTACTTTTGAGGGATATTGTCGCGCTACAAAAACACACAATAAATTAGATAAAACTAGACAGTATCGATAAAACTCGTATCCTTCGATAAAGCAATAAGACAAAAATCTGATCTCGCGGTACACATCTTCTCCCGATTGGCTGATCACGGGAGGACATTGAGTAGATATCGTACACAGTGACCTGGTCTACGCACTTTGATTATGTAACACGACCACTCTATCATCTTCGTCAGTTAAGGCGAACTTCGCAGATGCGTAAGTCAATTTTCATACGTATTAAAGCGAGTACAAACTATTTGACTAGAGATGATAGATTGATCGTTAACACGTTTTTCACATACGTCTTGGAGTCAAGTCGCATTTACTCTTAAGATATGTGGCACGTAAAAAATAGAAGTCGTGAAGTTTCAAACAAAGTTTTTCCAATAATTCATGGTTAAATTTGAATTATGTAATTAAACTTTCGAGGCTTAGATATCATAATAATGAAATTTTAAATAATATAATATATGTAATAAATAATATAAATATTATATATTATATAATATTTATAAATAACATATTAAATATATAATTGTAACTAATGTGGTTGAAATAATAATTAAATTTTGTTTTTTTTTACGACATATAAAATGTTTGATTGATTCCTATATGAAATAAACATATTGTACAAGTTGATAGGAAACATTATGCAAAAGTAAATCAGAATTATAAAAAAAACTTAAAATAGAAGAATTTTTGAGAGTCAATTTTGAAAGCTTGAGTTATACTGACTTGAATATGCATGTATTTATATACTATATGATATAATTCATTTAGAAAAGACAAAATATGATTCTTTACGTAAACTAGTAGTGTGAGAAGAGAAAATGAAATTTGTTTACTTAAAGCATAGCTTTAGGCAAGGTCGATTTCGATTACTCGCTGCGTACATAATTAATTTACGTACGTAGCTATTATAAAATATACAGGTTATCAAGTAACACTATGATAATTATTATTTTTATATACACTTTTCAATTATTGCAATTTACGTGATCAGGTTCAAAAAAATATAAGCAAGCAAGTCTTATCTTATGTAGTGAACGTTCAAAGTCAATCTTCTTAGAAATGAACCTTGAATGAAAAAATATTATTACATATTTTTTACTTATTTTTGTACGATATGTTTGATTATATTCTGTATTGGTAATATTCCGAAATTACCAGCTCCGAGGTAGGAAACTTTCCTATAATTCAACCTTACTTATTTATGTTTATGGCTCAGTTTTTTATACTTACTTACTATCAAATGGAAAATCATGAAGTTTGAAAAAAGTTTTTGTAATAATAGATAAACAAAGTATATGTATAAATGCACATAATATGGAAATAGATTTTTGATGAAAACGAGTTGTTAACAGGTATCATAAATAATGGAAATTTGATAAACAGTGGAAGTGTTAAACGTGCTTTGTGCATACATGAGTTTCAGCAGTGCTTGAAAACACGTTATAAGCAATAGCGAGACGTATTCGAAACGTTCGAAAATAATACGAGAGAGATTTATTAATGTTGATTTCAAACTATGTTGTTATCTCGGGATTAGTATTTTGATGTTTTGTAACGAAATAGTTTGTATAAGTGCTATTCAAACTCTGTTATTTGGAATTTATTGAGATCTCATTTTAAATTTAGCAAACCCTTTTCGGATAGAATTCTGGTACGATATTTGTGCAACTGTTTTAAAAACTGATATTAATTACTTTTTCTGTTATTTCATTTTTTTATGTAAGTATTTGTAAATAATATAAATTACTCTGTACGAAATGGTACTTGTAAAATCATTAGAATACATGATAGTGTTACTAATATTAAATAATTCAATATTTCTTGAACAAACGAATGGAGCATGAAAATTGTTATGTTCCAAGATACATACGATGGAGAACAGGGTTTGTATTACCTTCTGTACAAAGTCCACTCAAGAAATGGAACAGGTATTACGATGTAATTTATATTTCGACATACGAAACGAATCTTCTCGATCATTATTATCTCATATACCATATATATCTCCTATTGCTATCTGGAATCATTTCTAAAGCCTTTTTATAATAGCAAGACGACTTACGCTAAAGTTATGCTCATATGTACAAGTAGCATTGAAAAGACTTACGAACATTTATGTAAATAAATACTTATATGTAATATTTAGTATTTATAATATTAGCATGAGAGACTCCCGGTGCATTATTAATATTAAATTTAGAACATTAATGTTAATATCAATTAATATCATGATAAGTATTGGTAAATAGTCAACTAAAACTTGAATATAGATAATACCTTCTGTATTATAGAAAAAGAATATTTTTTACTTTTCTATTTTTATTTTTCAGTTTTGTGTTCGTTACTATGGTTAATATGGCTGTTAAATTTGGAAAAAATATTCCTTTTAAACAAAAACGCTGCAGGAGAAAGATTTTTGGCGTCTCACAAAAGCTAAGACATTTCTTTAATATCATTTCGTTTTTCCTATACATATCGACGTGATGATATTTTTTCTGATGTATGTCACGGCACATGATGTTTACATTGCGTGTTGTTTACATTGCTCGTGGTTACTTTTAGTTCGTAATTTAGAGTTAGTTGGCCGATAACGAGTACTGAGTACAAACGTGTATTTCGCAACTTGTATTTCTAAAATGTTGGATCATATATATTTATTATCTCTTTCCAGAATATTGAGAGATCATAGAACAACGGTTCAGAATTATTGTGGAATGGAATACACGAGAATGCAGAGAAATGCAATTAATTCCAAATGAAAAATGGTGAGCAAAATATAAGAAAAAGATGATTTATGTCGATACAAGAATAGGTTTGGAAATTAGGAATTTAGGAAAACGGAATAAGTATCTTAACTCTTGAATCATAAAAAATCCTTCTTTTAAACTTTCGTTTATCTACAAAGATTCTATGTTCAGCATTTCAGCCGAATCAGAGCACGGACGTTTACGGAAGTTTCGTCGCTAATATGTACATAAAAATAATCTTACCCGATATAGCAATAGATAATATAAAAAATGTAATATTAAAAATCATTTTAAAAGAACTTGAAATGCGTACGCTCAAATTATTTATAATCTAGTTAACTTATATATATTTTATCAATATAGTTATGAGATTCGAAGATATCTTGCAACCTGATTTGGAATATTATATTCCATCAATACTTGTAATCTAGTGTACACAGAGCTTTTAAGGCTTTGATCATACAGACAGCGACGAACGGCAAGAGCGGGCAAACAAGTGACGACACAGCGACAGAAAATAAATAAAACTCATGGAATTACATGAAATAAGCCATACAGCAATTGAGCAGCAACGCAGTGATGCGGTGACAGCTCTGCCGCTCGCAGCTCTCTGTATGATCAAGGTCTGAGGCATAAGTATAAAATATCGTTAGAGACATGATCATTTTATGAGTATGTACTTTTAGTGAAGTCGATCACTATTACTATTAAATGACAAAATCATTCGGAGATAAGTTGAATGATAAACGATTCGATGATTTAATCAAAAATCAAAATCTTTTTATTGCTTGCTTCTCTGTTAGAAGTGGTACACGTAGATAACGTTGATATATTTTTCATGTAATTCTCAATTATCAGAATGAGTTGAAAAATAATTTGTTATTTGTACAGCATCTTTTTTCTATTCTATAATGATTATGCTATTACTTATAATATCTCTATACAGTATATGATATCGATATAAAGGTTTTTAAAGTATGCGCCCAAAAATTAAAAATATTGTAAATACCGAAGATTAATAATAATTATATCGAAAATTAAAAATAAATTTTACCTAGATTTTTTATATTAAAGCATTAAGAGAATTTCTTTTCATGACTACCCACAATTTTGAGAACTTATTATAAGTGAAATCTGATTTCATAAGCTACTATTTTTTCGAAACTTAACTTAATTTAATTATCTACCGATTCAAAACTTTGTTTATTTTTATGAATTTTACTATTCTTTCTTCGTATCAAATGTACGAGTGCGTTTATATCTTATAACCAGATTCTATGGAATTCTCCGAAAGCAATGTTCATGTAGAAATAAAACAACCTCAAACATTTCCACCTAAATATACCACATAGCTATACTCAATCGTAGTGAAGTAATTGTACATTGAAAAGGTTAGTATTTTTACAAGGAAAATATTAACTAGGTTCATTTGCAGTAAATGCTTGAATCATCTGTAGATGTATATTTCTTTAATAGAACCACATTTCTGACCTTTTATACCTATACGTTGAACTACACAAGATTTGAAAAATTAACACATCAGATATTATTCTTGAACGTATTTCCATACAAGAATATATAGGATCTGTCTGGAAATATTTCTTTTAATTATCTTTCCTTGTCTTCAATAATAAACGGAATAGAATTTAAATGTTCAATTTAAGTGAGACGCCCTACGTGTGTGACTAGCTTCGTATTTTTAGTAGTAGTTCTTATAATGAATTATTTAAAAGATATTCAAAAGGTTATTTAGAAGATGTGCAATGTAACTTTTCAAAAATAGAATTTAAATAATTCCTTGCATTATTTATTACTTATTAACATACATATTTATACATTAAAATATATACAGGTTTCAAGGTATGTTAGTCAATATTTCGATTTGCAATTGTAAAAATATTGAAGCGAATGCGATGCCATTGTACATATGTGTCGAATTAAAGTTTCACATTTAGAGGGTCAAATTTAAAAGTACAACTGTTTCGTATTTCCTCTTTTTAATTATACAGTGTTGTAGCTTCGCTCAGTGTAGCATTAAATTCGAGTAGACGCGGGATACATCATCAATGCTCGTATTACTATTATTGAACAGAGTACTTTACTAGTAAACAAAATTCTACATTTTTACGTGAAAAAAGGAGATTGTACCATTTGTACTACCTCAGCTTGATATTTCATATTTATCTACTTCATTAAAATGTATCAATAACTTATACAATTACTATATAACTAAACTTATAAAATAAGATTGTATCATTTTTTTTATCGCCTTAGCTTGGTACATTATATTTATTTATTTTGTATAAATGTAATAGGGAGGGAGCAGACGATATTAACTTACGTAATTACCTCATAACCATAATACTTAGCAACTTCATTTATATCGTTAAAGACACGCTTCAAATTATTCTTTACATTTAATATAAGATTATTCGGTACGTTTATATATAAGGAAATACTTAATTAATTCTAAAGCATCACTTATCATGTTGACAAGAAGCTTCCCAACAAGATGTTACTCATTTTACCAAAACAGTTTTCATTAAATTTAGGAACATTTTACAATCTTAAGAGTGAGTAATAAAAATAACTTTTATTTTTAAAACGACGAAGAATATTATAATAGAATATTTCAGAAGGATTTCCGACATGTATTCAATATCGATCTTATTTAACATGCCATGTTTGTATAATTTTCACTTTCACGTTTCCTAATGTTTTAAGGAAGTAACTAAAATATCGACAATTTTATCAGAAGTTCATAGCCCGGAATAGGATTCCGGAATTCGACATGCAATAATCGCAGCCTATCCGGTTTTTCTAATATCGATACAGACTTCAGAGACTCACAAAAATACCGAGTCCCACAGACTGAAAATCTCTTCCTCTGTCACCTTTCGACCTCGGCGTTCAAGTACACTTACAATCTAAAAATATATAATACCTACAACGTAAAAAATTATAATTCTACGCCTGAATTGGGCGTAATAATTTTTAATATAAGATAACGAATCGTTGTTTGCAAGCAATCAATGCTATCCAAAACAGTTCTTTACTCAAACAACAAGTCCAAGTATAGGACAAATATATGGAGCATTAGCACACGACTTATTTGTGAGTAATCACTGACAACTAGTAAATGTTGTAAAACCAGTAATTGTAACCAAGATTTTGAGCTACATTGTTATATTTTGTTAATAACAGCTATCAATAAACATTAATGTTTGAATTTTGTGATAGTAAGATTTCTTTAATTTGGAAGTAATTGTGACGATGATTTTCAATACCACATATCTATTTCGATATTGCTATAGTACTACATTTTATTAGTAGTTTTATTAATATTCTAATAGTAGTTGTAATTTTGGTTTTGAAAAAGTAAAAGAACTTATATGTGCGGTCTTCAATCAAGTATTCGGCATAACTACATAATATTTACGTAGGTAAACTTAATTTATACTCTGATGGTTACATAAAGCACAAGAGAGTGACAAATTATTTGTAATAGAGTTGACGAAGTATTCAAATATATTTAGAAAATATGTACATTTTATACATATATATACATTTCGCAGAAATTATATAAGTATTTAAGCAGTTAATTATATAACTATTATATTAATAATTTCCCATATTCAGTAAGATCATATTTAGCACTTATATGTTTAAAGTGAATATACATGCTGCACCTACACTAGTTTTTATTTTTTTAAATATGTTTGCAATAAATATCTTGTATCCCCTATATACATTTTGAAGTTGATTTTACATTTCACCAATATATTAGGTCATCCCATAAGTTCGTGCCGATTTTTGTGTATACATTTCATGTGTCGATTTATAAACATACGGCGATAAGGGACCAATGCACTTGAGTTTAGCTGATCGAGACAACAACGAGAGGGGGATTACATTTTTTCATGAAACTGAAAGGTATGTAAACAATCTTAACATATATAACCGCTCGAAAAACGGCACGAACTTATGGGATGACCTAATACATGACAGTCATGTCTCATTACCGTGCTAATGAAATCTTGAAACGTTTAATATAACATACACATAAACGTTTTTTAAGTGTTCAAACATTTTTGTGTGAGCCAGTAAAGCAAGATATAAAGCTTAAAGTTCTTTTACAAAAACACGTGAAATGTCATTGAATACTCAAACTACTATTTCCTTTATTCCATAATTTCACAACATTTCAATATCATCTGCAAAAAACAATCACGATTAGTTCGATTCGTCGATCAATCATCTCAATAACGTCCAATCTGATTTGACGAGGCATTTAAATACCGTGACGAACATCTGTGGAAGTTCACTTTTGCATGCGTTTCTGTTCCCTGAATGTGTTCTCGGTCTTGGTTCCCTCGATTCGAAAAGTAGGCCAATGTGTATCGGGTAGCATGGCAAGAGGCACGAAACGTGGTCGACGATATTTCGTATCACCCTTCTTACACGCATCTCGGCGCCACGTCACTCCTATATATTCGGTGACCGGTCGTATCCGCACGAAAACGAGAACTTTCCCGACGACTATCGGCGTGTACGACTCGCATCGCCGACGATGACATACTTTATCTTCGACGGGGGTCGAATCGTGGGATCGTGGCACGAATTTATTGCAACCGTCCCGTCGATTTCACGAAGGACGGATTAATTGGTTCTCAGTTCCTTCCACGAAAGGATATCGCATTTTCCCTTCTTGTTCCGGAAACTGCTCCTCTGTATTTTGGACGCTATTTATATATTTCAGTCGGCAGTTTAATGAGGAACTCGGTTAATTTTCGGCAAGAAAAATTAATTTTATTGCAAGGTTCTCAACCCTATATAGTTAGAATTTTGTTTGCTGTTTAAGAAGGAAAATTGTAGTTTTTTTTAAGTAGGTTTTAACGTCACGTCGCATCAACTCCACGTACGTATGTGGTTAATAATGACGATAATGAAAACTGAAAATACTGTGGAATTAGGTATTATTAGAATTTCTCTAAACTGGAATATAGGATAAAATTCTCTATAATTATAGCATTTCAAAAGGATTTGTTTCATGATGAAAGTGATTATAATTAATTACAGTTTCTTGTTCTGATATGAAAAGTATGAAATAGTAACTGTAAATAAATTATTTGTCGTCCCCTTAATGATATAATATTAGCAGAATACCGCGGTATGATAACAGGTAAATGAAAGAAGCTTTCAAAAATATACATATATGGAATACATTTAAGTTTAATGACGTTTAATGACATTGAATAATGTTCTGTTGTAGTATTATAATTTGTTTAATTTTATTATAATATAGAAACTAATCAAGAGAAACTACATTAAAGTTATCATGAAATCAGACCAGAGCGCAAGCTTGTATTTCAGTTATACTATCAAGACGTTATCCTTATAATGATTTAATATTTGGAATGTCTTGGTAAAAAGATTTTGTAGAGCAGGTTAAGGAAGCTTAATTTAATAAAAGCTTATATATAATATTATTTCTTCAAATAAGTGTTCTGCTATGTTACTATTAAGATAACGAATCTTCTTTAAATGAAGATATTAACTTAATTATATAAAAAAGTGCATTTTGGGAGATAAAGTTATAAGAGCAGGGATAATCCCGTCATTAACAATGAGATGTGGTAATAAGTATAAGTCAAAGTATTTGAACTCGCAGAATTTTCTTCATCATTTGATTACCACGTGTCATTAAATAATACTAAATTATTGTATAATTACGGAATGGCATACTATTACATTATTATCCTTTTTACTTTATTGAACTTTGAAATGTATATACTTACTATCACTTAATGTATACAAATTATTAAATAAGTTTATTAACAATATTATTTACTGTTCTATGCGATTTACCAATCAGTACCCAAAGATTTAATAACAAGTTTGTATGAATCCTAACAAATATGGTTATTATTTCATATTAATGACCCTGGTGGCTGATCACGACGAAATTTGGTGTATATCATTGAATGGGATAATAGATATAAAATATAAAATTTTAGTTTCGGGAAATCATGCGTTCTGAAGATGCATATACGGAGGTCTCAATATATAATAGACCTTTGGTACTATTAGGTAGTGTTTGCGACAGTATTTTCAACTGGCTTCCGACGGCCCTAATTTATCTGACCCAAACCAATACACATATATCCCTCTTTAAAAAGAACTTGTCGTTTTCTTCCATCATTTAACATTTTTGAACTTAATATACATACACTTACATATATTTATCTGTCAGCCATATACATCATTCATACGCATATTGTTATACTAATTGCTGAACATTGTGTCCAATAATAGTGAGAAATTTATTGTGTTATATATGATGTCTCCAAAATCATGGTGTAATCGGCCAAATGGTGATTCTACATGTAAACATAAGTCGAAAAAGACGAATAACATTTTTTAATTAAGGCTCCGTTTTCGAAAAAATTAAGTTTGAAAATCCGTTAGGTACCCGTGTATTAACTACAAGTTTTAACTTCTGTTTTTGCTCGTGTTTGTATTATAGAACGATTTGCGTCCTTTTATTGCTGTTATCTACGTATTCTACGTCTATACTGCACGTACTATATATCTCATTTTACGGACATGCAAATGAGTTTCGAAACTCATATGTTGTTGAAAGGTCTCAACACTGTAGGAAGAAGGATAATTTCTTACCTAGTGATCAATATGCGACTAATACACCACCGTTTCATTTCGAAGAATACATTCGCATACAGCAATCTAATTACAAGGGTAATATAATATAAAGCATAGCCGGCGTTTCTTTCAATAATAACAATCGACGCAATATGGGGGTGCAATTTCTACTGGAATCGCGGTTAAAATTGCCGCTTGTTTCGGGGTAATAAGTTTAGCGGGGTCGTTCCAGCGGCAATATTTTAAAGAGGCGATCGTGTATCAGAGTATAGCGGTCTCCAACCGCGGCTAATAATATTATTCGCTGCTGATTATTGCAATTATAACCGTGCTTTTCGCAATACGCTATTCATGTAACTCAGTCGGCGTCTGTAGCGCATGTATACCAATGCGTACAATACAAATTCTGACTGCCTAAGTATAGCGAACGCCATAGTTAGGCGTTAGCCGATTAATGTTACTCCGCGATCCGCTAAATAATACTGATCGTAAACAACGTGACTAATGAAAGTTTAATGGCCTCCTTTCGCGCGACGACGCGACATCGAGATTACTTGTTAGTCGATTATTCGTGGCTTTATATGAATCGAATCGGTGCTACTGAAATTATTGTCGATCTTAATGGGAGAAATATGGTCAAAGTGGAGTAGTACTGGAAAGTCTTAGAACACACATAGTAACATTTTATACAGATATAGAGACTGATGAGAGTCGACGAAATATTTAAACAATATATTCATTACGTTACATATAATTGTTATATGTATTACTGAAGAATTATATTTATTTAACTCATGAAGTTGTGGGCTTCATGATAAATATTTTTATAGAACTCGTTAATTTTCATTCAACAATAAGTCATCATATAGATCGTTTTTTATAATATTACACTTGAATAATTATCATTTAAGGATTTGGGTGAGATGTACTCAAATATCCTAAATTGAAGAAACATGGGCAAGTGTATGCTCGTAGGTATTTAGTTAAATTTTAACGCTTTTTCTAATAACATTCGAAAACAGATAATAATATTAAATTAATCTATCATAATATTATTGAGAGAACTATCATAATACCATTACATGTAACATATAACATGTTACATTTTGTTTTAATTTTGAACAAAAACTTATGGTTGATAGTAATATTTAATAATTTAATATCAGAGACATAGTAATGACATAAATACATGATTGAACTATAAGAAATTGTTCAATTTTACTGCTCATATGTACGTATTTTATAGAAGACAATTCTGATAATAAATCATCAAGATACTTATATAAGATAAGAAAGAAAATGATGTATCACACTTATTTATTACCAAAACTTTTTTCGCAGTGTGTGATATAGGAAATTATATAAGATAAATCCAGTACAAAATACGAGTAGACATAAGGCGCTACAATATTAAAGGATTACTAAAAAATACCGAAACCTTTCACAAATCCGAGTGAAACTTCAATTTCCTGTGAGGAAGATCGATTATATTGGTAATTCAGTTGTATACATGCATTAATGATAAAACTTTGAGTCGTTCAACGAGTATCATGGTCCCCTCCGTGAATAGAACCATATCGAACCGAAGGACAACATCGTATTAGTCGCATGATAGAAGTCGCATGAATTAAAGGAAGGGTGACGCTGATAGAAAGAAAGGAAGGGAGAGAGAAGAAGAAAAACATAGGACGCGTGAACACGTGTAGGTTTAGACGTAAACGAAAAGGCGTGAACGCGGATTGGATAATGAGAATAAACGCCTCCTTAAACACGGCCTGCCGTGACAACTATTAGACACTCAATCTTGAATAATTCATTGAAAACGCACGCTCGATTAAGCAACTCCACAAGCCCGGTTGCCCCTCGCAAGAACGAGCGTCGTCGCCCTCCGATTCTCCATTATTTCCCTCCGTGCTGGAGACGTCGCGACGATACTTGAGATACTTTACGCAGACGAACCGTTAAAGGCTTGATTTCCTATGTGTGTCCGACGCCTGAATCTACGTCAAACGCAGTTTTACTCCGCATTTGTACTTTGTACCATCACAATGGAGAATCATGCTTTTCTTTTGGCCGCATGTCGGGTAATTCGGGTATAAGGCTGTGTCTGACGCGATAGGTGCGTTGGACACACACAGAAGATCTCACCTTTAGTCTCGCGACGATAGCCTTTAATTTTTAGGCAAAAAAGAAAATTTATTTAAAACTGCAATTTTCCTTATAGTCTAAAAAAGATTCAGACCTGAAAGGATTAAAGATAAATATTGTCTATTAGTAATAGTAAACATTTGTATTAGTAATATTCTATTTTGTAACTTTCTTTTTTTTCAGACAATTTATATTGTTAAATTTCTTTTTCGAATATCTTGATTATGATAGAAAATTTCAAGAATTTCTCTAATATTTTTTCATTGCTATTTCTTATATCATTTAGATAATACAAATTTTTTAAAGTTAAATAGAGATAGATAATTGCGCCACTATAACAAACAATTTTATTTTAAATCGTGGAAAGTAATTTTGCGCTTCTGAATCGTGTAATGGATTTCCATAAGGTATTTATTATTGTAATATATTTTTTATATGTAATATAAACTTGATTGAATTTTTTTATAAATAATTGTACTCAATTTTCTATTTTCTCTTGACAACATAATATAGTATTTGAGAATGTCTTTTATTATTATATGGTTCAATGATATGTGATTCAAATTATATAAAATTAATAGCCGCACACAAAGTAAAATATCCTGATATTATACAAACATTTGGAAAACTTTCAATTTCATGTACAAAATATAAACATTAGCTCTCGATCGTTATTGCTGAAACAGATACATTTTATAACCTTATTCCTTTTAATTTGCAAAAAAATTAGAAAGTTTCAATTTATAAAATACAAAGGGATGCAAGTTGAAATCGTGTTACAGAATGAAAACAGATCCCTGCAGCTATCTTCACGTGTACAATGTTAGTGGAAGTTGAATATCACCACTAATCTATGTACATTAAATATATACTGTTTTTAAAACTTCAATTTAAATGTTGTATCTGGTATTACAAAGATAATAAATAGTATGAAGAGTACTAATTATTAAAACATTTAATAATTTCAATTGAATGTAGTAGTTCACACAAATAGAATATAAGAATGTTATATTATACATCAAATTAGATCGATTAATCGAATAACGAAATTCTATAATTTACTCTCAAGAAATCATATCCACAATATTATAATGACCCAATTCATATCATCCTGAATCCTTCATATCTTTTTCCAACATAATGGTTATTTTGTATTACTGGTTTTTCTGTAATTATAAAATCAGCGTCGTGTATTTATATTTACAATCACAATTGAGTTTGTCTTAATAAGGAGATCAATGAAAACGATCGTCCTTTAAAGCAAGGAATTTGATCAAAAAGAATTACCATGTTCTTACCAAAACCTCAATAAAATAAAAAAAACAAAATGTTTCTTTACATGCTGAGTTTTATCTCGACGAATTTTTTGTATTTATCCTTGTACTGTTTTTTTACCATTTTTTTCATACCATGCTCTTCCTGGTTGTTCCTTTTTTTATATATATCATATTTCATCCCCATTCTTCCTTCTTAGCCTGCCTCTTATTTTAATACACGTACATACATCCTTTTTCTTGTATTTACGAACTTCTACAATCAGTGTCTGTTCTACACAATATGCATTTGTCAATATATTCATCGCCTCAATTTCTCCTTTCAATTCATTTTTCACCTTTTATTTCTTTCTTAACTCATATTTGTTTCTCCTATCCCCTTTATCATTTATCCACCAATTTTTATCACTATTCATACTGCTACGTTCACATCTTCCATTTCCCTTTTTATGCCCTCTTTTCTCATGCTCTTTTTACTCTCTTTACCATTGCCTTTTCTCGAATATTTACCGCGAATAAAATACAAAAATATTTGTACTGTGTAAATATATGTATTAGGACACTTACTTTTCCTTTATTAAGTATTTGAAACATCAAGCGAGGGTTGCTTTAACTGTAGAAGTTTTTACAATATTTGTATAGATAAACAGCACAGAATTACAATAGATTATAGTATTTGTATAGACAAAAAGCACATTATCGATAATTTGAAATTTTTGGATTGCAGTTCTTTAAAAAGTTATATGCAATATACTGAATGCACCAGTATACACAATATTTTTTTAGATGATTGTAATTACTATGTTTAGAAAGAAATGAGGTTTACTTCTATTCATTACATTTATTAAGAAACGATAATAAGTTTTTCTTACAATATATTATATTGAGACAATATGAGACACATATAACATGACGAAAATTACAAATTGACAATAGATAGAATGCAGATATTTATGCAAATTCATATTTCTATGAATATAATTAAAAAAAGAGACCTGCAATAGATGGGAAATTGTGTTACCTACTAGGTACTATAAGAAGCGCTATTATATTTTGAATATTTTATATACTCAAATACAAATATATACAAATACGCAATCTTTATTAATAATTTCCAAATTACATTTGGAAATGTAAACAGTGAAAAGCACCCAGTTTATCCTAATTATGTAAGTATTAAATTATTCAGATAGTTCACAATGTTTTTAATGACTGATATAAGTATTTCGTTGTGTATTTCTTTAGATTAAATGAAGATTATTACAAATTTCTCAAGACGAATGGAAATTGTACTTTTGTTCAATCGGTGTCAACGCCTAGTTGTACAGTAAGTATAGAAACTAAACAAAAGCACACGAAATAATAAAAAACGTGATTATGCTAGATTTAATGTATCGACAAAAAGCTTGCAAAAGCTGCTCTTCCTTAACTGTGCAACTTATTAACATGTATTGTGCAACTCGCTATCATTTATTCTGATCATTCTAGAACTTTTTAATATGAAACAATTTGAAATTTCAAAGATCTTCAAAAACTACTTGACGAAATTCACTTTCAGAAAATTTCAAGAATTTGAAAAAAGACATAAAAGTGTATGATTGTTATTAAAATACATTGTACTTAAATTTTGCTTAAATTTCCTTCTAAACTATCCGAATAATTACGGATATCACACAAAACAGTAAAAGGGAGAAATCTTTTCAGAAATGTTATCAGTTAACGCAACAAAATATTAGTATTATTTACGAAATTATCACAGTGATTATTACATTCTGTATTCCCTCTCCAAAACTTATAAGAATACCTACCTAGTACTGACAGACCAACTAACCAAAAAGGAAAAAGAAAACGGGAAGTAGAAAAGGCAACACGGTAAAGGATTAAAAAAAGGAGTAATAAATGGATCGCATTGTTCATGAATCCGGCCGAAATAATTACGTTACCTGCGACCCAGATTGCAAAGACGGACGTTGTAAAAAAAAAGGAAATTAATAAAAACAAGTAAACAAGACTTCTATTTTCCCGTTCTCAATCAGTGAACATCCTATAAAAGAAATGCGATTGTTGCGTGTTCCCCTCTTCCCCAATCGCGGAAACGTACGGGTTACATAAACGCACATACTCGGTCGTTTGTACAATCCCTGCGCCTCTCTTCCGTCTCGATTTAATCGAGGCTTTTTTCCACCAGGTCAGGCGGATCACGACATTTTCTGTCTGCAAGAATGCGTGCTTGCCGGCATTCCTTATTGGCATTACGGAGGAATCGTCGAGGTCGCCTGGTTCGAGTACCACTCCCACAGGGGACATAGGGGAACAGGTACAGAAGGTAGTGTTAGAAGGTGCGGAGAAACGAGTATTGAGAGGGAGCCTACCTTGGCGAACATTTCTAGCGACGAAAGAGGTACTGGTCGGTTATCTAGACGCGAAAAGAGGAACGTGATCGACTGATCGATACAGACTGTATCGCGTTGTAGCTCGTCCAGAAGTGGGTTAACAGTCCTTTACCGTATATATGGGACACGGGCACATGACCAAACGTTGCGCAGAAGTAAATCAAAAGTTTTTTCTCCCTGGGGCTGTAACGTAGTTCTATCGTTACTACCGGTTTGCTTGAGTTATCGTCCTCTTGCTGTTACATTCACCGGTTCTTCAGGATCGCCATTGCCTCATGGGTTGCAACCCTTTAATCCATTCCACTTAATACCTCCTGCCATCAGCTCAATGTTTGGGAACCGAATTATATAAGAACGAAACAATTTCCGTTTGTTGTATTATTATTACACTATTTTATATATTATGTTATATATTATTACATTATTTGTTCAGAAAGCACAATAATTAATTCTATAAATTAAAAGACAGAGAAAGATAATGACGTTGCAAATACTATTTTTTTAAATTTATCTTAAAATTTGCTATCATTTATATCAACTTGAAATAAATGAACTTATGGAAGTAAGTGATACTTATATTGGATTTTTAGAGGCTCATATATATAGATATATGTACTAAATGCAAATGCACGTTTATATTTTCAGTATTTTGATGATGATGCGAAAGAGTAGTTACGGGAGGAATTCATCCTTTTTGAATTTAACTATAAAAAATGATAACTTGTACAGCGAAATGTGATATAAACTAGTTGAAAAGATTACGATAACTGTTGGTTGACTGCTTGAGTTGTTGTTATCATATAATTTTCACATTTGATGTGTAAGTTATTGTGGAATTTATCAGGTGAGGATATTTCTGAAAAAAAAAGAAAATTTCTGAATGCAAAGGATTTAGAAGACTTACGTGGCGTTGAGGAAATCGTGTTCTCATAACTGTTATTCCAACATAAGGGGTTAACCATTTTTCAGTCATCAAATATGACAAATCCCAAATCACTTTAGTTTTAACTGGGAAAAAGACATTCAATGTTTTAATGCATTGCATTCTAACTTAATTTTTATTACAGGTGAAATTTCATGTTATGCAAATTTTACCTCAATATCATTGTCCTGTAATAATACCATTGCAATGTTGCTAACCTGTTTGTTTTTAGCCTAACATTAAATATAAGGATAATAAAAATTACATGTATTTGACTTTACTGCTTCCTAAAATAAAAAGAAATTAGTAGAATGAGGTTAGGTTTTCTCCTGATATAATTAACATGATTTCCTCTGGTGATAGCCTGTAAGGATTAATTTGGTATCTGTTGTCTCAGAATTACTTATTTGAATAACAGAAAATTATCAATGCGTATATTTCATTAACAAGATTATGACATAAAATCATTATTACATATCATTTTTAATTCAGACTTAGCGAATTCATTGTAAATAGTCTTTACTTATATTACTTAATAATGAGTATTATGAATTATGTGATAAACTATGATTCAGATAAATCATGAATGTGTTTAGTATGTAATACATTAAGAGAACTTTAGAATACAATTGAAATGAGAAATCATGCATTTAAGAAATGTTCTACCTAAAGGATGCAATAGGGTTAAGTTGTGGTTCACTTGTCATGCATTCTTTAAGGGGTATATCAACTGAGGGGTTTTTTATCGAAGCCGATCGAAGATTCCTTCAACGGGAAACTATGTTTTTATACGGCGTAGAACGCGTACGATAAATAGATAATTGCGAAGATGTAATTGCAACCAGGAAGATACTTTATTAGAGGAGGTACATACTTTTTAGAGAAGAGTAATTCCGGTATGGCATTTAAATGTTTTTTTTTTAAATATGATGATAATAATATGAATTGTAAATAATAAAACTACTATTTAGAGGAAGCTGTAAGTTTTTTCTTAAATTATTGTACATTAAATTATATTATCAAAAGGTTGTTCAAAATTCATGAAGTAAAATAACTATGTTAACATACGTATATTTCTTGATTCATTTCTTGATTATATAAGAAATTCAAAATTTCATTGAAAAATACCAGAAATGATGAAATGTAAATGATAAAGCTACAGCGAGAAACACGTAACTATTCGAAAAAATCGAGTTATTGTTCTTTTTAATAATAATAGCATTTATTATATAATCAGTTAACTATTTTTTATTGAAATATCGCAGCAATGTAAAGATTAAATAATCAGTCATAGCATATATAATTTTTAAAGGCTGAAATAATTAACAATATTTACTTAAAATTCAACGCGTATGGTGAACTAATAGCGAATTAATAAAAAATTAAAATTAATAAAAAAGTTTCATTTATATTATGAAAAATTGCTTAGTATGGTTCGAACTAAAATATGTAATTATATATATTTCTCGATGCTTTCATTCCACAGAAATTTTGTAGTATATAGTTAGATCATCTACCAGAAAGATTAAGGTTAATAACAGAATACTCTGCTTATATAACGAGGCAATAGAAAAGTACAGATTATATAAAGGAAGAAATCAGTACGCTGGAAACTAAGAATATGTAGAATCAATTGATTACATTTAAATTAACTTAAAGACCTTTGTCGAATGTTCAAAATTAGATGCATCAGATGTTCTATTAAATCAATAATTACAATCAGATCTATTGTATCGTAAAGGCATTTAGCGGTTTCGTACAAATCCTCATTTGATTATTAGAAATTATAGGCAAATTTTGCCCCACAAATCATTTATAATAAATCATGCTTTTGATAGTATAGTAAGTGTGTAAATGAATACAATGTGAAATTCCCATTCAAAAATATATTGTTTTTTGCTTTATCGTTATGCCTTTATATTTTCTTTTATAATTGAAACAACATTATGTTGAAGAAGAAATTTTCGTTACTGTTAATGACTGTTCTTACAGCCAGTAATTCCCCGTATGTAGACCCGATATGAATGAGAAAGAAAAGAAAAAGAAAAGAAGAATCATGAATGAAAGGTCAATGTTGCAACGATACACTGGAAGATCTCGTAACACGGGGTGCGAATGAGAATTCAATTAAGTCCAAGATCGAATAGAACATATATAATTAACCAAAATTTAGACTGGAATTCTTTGATGAACTAAAAACATCACAAAACGAAAAAGCGTGTAAAGAAAGTGTCAGATGAGGATTCATCGACATGAATCCGAAGAGCAGCAGGCAATCGTTGTTCAACAGCTTGGAACAAGGAAAGAACGATCGGTTTTTAGCGATCGAGAGGCTGCAGAGAAAATTGCACACAGTGATTGGTCATTAGAAGAAGCTGAAAGTTTCGGTGAACGATCGATCGATGTAGCGTTATTTTGAAATCACGCGGTACATGAGTCTAATTGAACGACTTCCTGCGGCCTCACGTTAACGGATAACAGATTTCGGATCCTGACGTGACTCGCGACCGACAATCCGAAACGAAGCGTCGACCAATTTTCCTCGCGTTGGAAAGTTCGAAGTGGAAGCAAAAAGAGCATGCTCGGTGAAAAAGAGCAAGACGAAAGGACAGAGCAGGAGTGTGGAGCCAGTTGGAATGAGATATGTAAAGACAAAGATAGATATCGAAAAAAGAGAAACATCGAGAGCGGAGACGAGACGGAGACACAGTGGAAAGAACGGGAAAACAGAGAGAGAGAGAGAGAGAGAGGGGGCGGAGAGAGAGAGGGAGAGAGAACAGGAGAGAAATGGAGTCGCTAGGTCGAAGTGGCGCGTAGGTAAAGGACGCGGGGGAGAGAGACGAAGAGGAAGGAGGTTGTCTAACAAGGATAGGTGGTGAGGGAAGAAGTCCCCCGGAGCTCTCCTCCACCAACTTTATAATTCTTGCGACGCTTTTGGGGAATGAGATTGTCGGCGTAGGAGTAGGGGTACAAAGGGGAGGTTTAAGGTAGTCTGCTGGCGCCAGTGACGTCTGCCGAATAGCTGCTGACTTCCAGACTCCTGCAGTTTCGGCTAAGTGGTTCCCTTTTGCCCCACTTGAACGTCTGTACACCTTCGACCCGCCTCCCCTTGTACCTATCCACTGTGAAGAATCACCGATTTTTATCGATTCATAACAACATTGCTTCAATTCACGTTTGTAAGCACTAGTGCACCGATAATATTGTAAGGAATGAAATTTACTTTGAAGTATGGACCGACTAGAAATAATACATATACACTGATCCATCAAAATATTTGATGATAGAACATTTTTGTGGTCATATTGTACGTGTTAAATATAACACTTTGAAATTTCCCTACAATGAGACACGACGATCATGATTATATTTCTAAAATTTGAAACCAATCTGGAAATGTATATAGGAATTATAAAATAGTTATTGCAAACGTATATTTAGAAAAAAAATTAATGTAGTATTTTTTTATATATCCTAATAGCTAAATAATTAATAAGCTGAGGATAGTGAACTCCTTTAATAACAAGAACGCTCGATAATATTTAATGCTAATACATATGCATGCCAGTTTCTTTATTCCTGAAATATGAAATTAGGATTCACTATAAATACAATGATTTAGTTTAGACATAATTGTGCAAAATTAAAGATTGAGAGTACGAGAAAAGCAGTGTTTTCATACAATAGATAAAAAAGAATCTTATTATTATTGCTAAATTGAGTAAAGACTGTTGTTTCCTTATAGTGTAATGTGCATAATATTTCCATCTTTAATGCTACAAAAGCCTGAAAAAGACCTACAATGTGAAAAAGACACATTCTCTCCTACACCAATTTGACTGCTATCAATCATATCTAAAATTCTAGAAAATATTATCCACAATAGACTGAAAACAATTGTAGCAAAAAAGAAATTTATTACTCATGCTACAACTCAACAAGTGCTCAGAGTTAATAATATCTTGGCAGATGTGAAGAATAAAATGTACTATATAGCAGTATTCCTTGACATCGAAAAAACTTCTATACGATCTGACATCAAGATTTACTATACAAAATAACAACGAACTTCCCACTGTTCTACTACTGCCTACTCAAATCGTACTTAACCAATAGAACCTTCATACTAAAAATCCAAGACGGAAGTAGTAGCAGGGATTCTCCAAGGCAGAGTGCTAAGACCAATTTTGTATGTGCCATATATACGCAGATACGTCTACTACCCATGAAACTAGTCTCTCAATATTTGCTGACGACACGTCCATCTTAGTACTCTGCGAAAGCGCAATAATAGCATCAAAAATACTTCAAGACACACTGGATAAGATACAAGAATATTTTAAAAAATAAAAGATAGAAGTTAAGAAGGAAAAACCTAACCATATCACATTCATATTGAAAAAGCAGATACCCTCCGGCTACGCTAAACGATAAGAATATACCATAATCGAAAGTAGTAAAATATCTCGGAATATACATACCTAGACAAGAGACTGACATGTAAACAGTACATACAAAAGAAGATAGAGCAAATGAAAACAACAAGAGAACACGTGTATTGGTTTACAAAAAGACACTCGCAGCTAAATTCTAAAAACAAATTATTAATATCAAAGTTGTCATAAAACCCATCGAGGACTTCGAACAACAGTTAATAGCCACATTAAAAAAGTAGAATCACTGCAGTCGATAATACTTTGTACATCTATGAATGCCTCGTGGTATGTTCGTAGCGATGACCTCAGAAAAGAACTAGATATTAAAACAGTCAAAGAAGAAATAGAATGCTTTGTAAACAAATTTAAAGCTTGACTGGAAAATCATTTAAATAGCCTATCTAGTAACCTATACACATTAAATTTAGACTGCGGAAAGCATAATACTCAAATGACCTGTCCATTACACAGTACTTTAATATTGCTAGCAACAGACTCAAACCCAGACACTGCCCAATGAGACAATCAAACGATCCTACATCATATATCCTACAGCTTAAAACATTTCGCGTTAATTTTTGAGAAAAGTGAAACATGACAAATCATTTAAATCATTCCCCAATCTCACCCAGCAAAATAATTTCACTCCTCACCGTCTAAAATGTTCTTAATACAATCGCCAGCATGTATCAGAAAATAATCAGAACAGTCGTATAGACATTGATTTTCCTAACTTCAAATTTTATCCGACACAGGAAGCGATAAATGAAATGGTGCTGTATGAAAAATTTTTATAATATTAACAAGGATGGCAAGAAATGAAACTGTGCCCTTTTGCCAACAAGGTCTTTCCGTTCCGCTTTGTCAGTGTACTTCGCAGTTTGTACTCTAAGAGTTAATTTGCCTGTGATTGCCGAAGAAAAGAAAAGATTACAGGAAATCCAGTGGGTCAGGCGAGCCCCGCGAATTTAATCTGTAACCAGAGAGAGGATAAATTTGTCGGTACGACAAGCTAAGCTGCGAATAGTTATGAAGTTGAGTCAAACGCAGGAAAACAAAAACGAACAATGCAAAAAGAACATCGATCCGGAACTAACGGAAAACGGCATTCGCGTTTCATACACCGAACAAACTGTAGGAATGCCGGAGGCGCTAATATGCCAGGGCGTAACAGAGGGGGGGGGGTAGTGTGTTTTTTCGCCACGTCCACTGCTGAAAAATATTTTGCTGAAAGCTAATATCTATCCGGTCCGATATTCATCCGTGTAAATACTATCCACGTTCGTAGAGGCAACAAAGTAGCCTCTTCTGGTTTGCCGAATCTGCCGTAGAGTTCAGAAAAATGAACGCGATTCCGCATGCGTCTATGTATCACCATATTTTTCCAGACAGAACACGGCAGTGATAAAACATGTGTTACAATCGGCATGATAACGCAGTTTCGGTTACTCAACTTGCCATTTCCCCTTTTTCTTCTTTGTTTTATTTTTCCTTCTTTAGGCAGTGTAACTTTCGTTTGACGAATCACAATTACTTAGAAGAATACAACGAAATGTATACAAGCGTGTGAAAATAAGCTCGAACACTTATATGCACGTTTTATGAATATACTATATTATATGCGCTATATAAAACATTTTTAATTTTTATTAGCACGGCTGCGGGGTTTGGCTATCGTGATTAGATTGATAATGTTTGAAATAAATCTGAGAAAATATAGCGCGATTAAAATTTCAAAACGTTTTATGTAACATCTCCAATATTGAGATGAAAGCTTTTTGTGGTAAATGTTCAGAAACTTTTGCGGGCTGGAGTCTGTGATTTATATGGACTACTAGAAATTGCCAACTTAAGTTATACTTTGATAAGTCAAATGAGAATGTTTTCATGAGAAGGATTCTTATAAGTTTAATTTTTGAGTATTATAATATTTCACAGAAAGAAACCGTTTGTATTTGTATAACAATAATATAGTATTTGACCTTTTTGTATGTAACTATGTTTATTTCTAAGATGGATTTTAGATATCTTCATTGGTCTAGAATTTTCAAATGTGTTTTTTGATGTATTGTACAATGACTACAGAAGTGAATTGTAAATATGGGGTATGCAGGACGATTATGATTGTGAATAGAAATAGACGTATAAATGTGTTTTAAACTGTAATGTTAATAACTTTCCTTAGCTGGGTTATAAAATAAAGAAAGGGATTTATTTTTAACCAGGATTAACATTTGAAATATATTTTTCTGTTTTACAAAAATATCGAATTAGTTAATCTGATCATATATATAAGTTATGCTGTGAATTCTATGTGTATTCTATGTGTATTATAATGCATTTACTAATATAATATTATTTAATAATAATTTGACATTCGCATCTACTTTTTTAGTATTAATATACATAATATAAATGTTATATTTTCAACTTCTTACTTTATTTTCTTATTTCGCTTTTTGTTATATTATTTTTTTATTTTGCAACGTCTTGCTATTTTATTTTCTAGTACTGGAAATTATATATTAAAAGATATAATGTTAATTTTATTGGTTAGTTTTTAGAATTGCAAATTAATGTTCAAGGAATCACTCTCCTTTCCTAAAGGCATTGCAAATTCGACCACTAAAATAATGTATGCATTAAACAAATATGAATTCGCATCTATTGCTATAACCGAAGAAATTGCATTGCATTATGAAAGCACGAACTGCGCCTAGAAATTGCTAAACTTTTAAATTAAAACCATAAGTTAATGCGTTATTTTAAGAACGCCTAATACATTAATGCAATATGCATTAATATCGTTGAGTCAAATAGCACTTGTGGCCAAGTTTCAATGAATTCCTAAAAAAGCTGAACACTCAGAACTGCCTACGACTTTTCATCACTGAAACGAAACTTTTAGCGAATTGCTTTTCCTGTTCTGTTACTTCAGAAGGATAGTAATATGATAAACGAAATTTTGGTTTCTAAATCACGGTAAATCAATTACCAAACGATTGTAAAATTTTATTTAGCAATAAACAATACTCTTTTCTTTCACTTTCTTCCCCTTTCTTACACAGTAGAACTCCATTTATCTGAATTTGTCCAAACAATTCATATAATTGGAATTCATATAATAGGAGCTCACTAATTATCCCCACTATCTACAATTTTTCGTTCATATAACAGGAGTTCAGGTTCAGAGAAACGAATTCATCCAGAAAAAATTCTGTAAATCGGCTATTAACGAAAATTTTGTTTAAATAAATTGAATTCTATTGTACTATATATCACTTTATATTGATATATGTATTTTCCTGACAAAATTTAATTATGAACTATATCAGATGAGTAAAAGTATTCAATGCTTTTACATATAATCATTCATTTTACTCGTAATTACTTTTATCCTTAAAATATAATTAGCTTGAAAAATAGTTAAATAAAATCATTTTCACGAGAACAAAATAAAAAATCCAAATACATGTAAAATAAGATTGAAATAGCTCCAAGATTTGAAATTTTATAAATATTAACTTTTTCATACTAATGCTATGTTATGTGTAACATGTCATTAGATATGAAATCGTAGATAAATCATAAATAGAAAAGCCGTATTCGTTCGAATCAAATATAACGAACGATATCCTAAGATCCATCTGCTTTTATTTGAAGACAAAGCAACAAATAAAATCATACATTTTCAATTTATTTTTATGCAGTGAATTAAACTGTATTGTATTTAAAGCTTAATCATTTTTTGAATACAATCATTTCAACACGATAACTCAGATCTTAAATTATTCTCTTTAATCAAAATCTACTGAAACGTATGCGACAGGAAAAATAATTTGTTTATTTTAGTTCTTTCATTATTTGTCTTCAATCGAATGATTTTTTATTCCAATATTATACCTGAATAAATATATTCAGAATTAACTGCGCAAATAATTTTTGAAATATACGAAACGAGAGCGTATAATACGGATCACGAGGGCAAATACTGCGAAAGCTGTAACACGTTCAATTAGAATAATGGCACTTTTGTAATATTATATGCGACGTTTAAAATTCGTGTGTAAAAGTATTACGTATTATTAGGTAAAAAAGTATATTGATACAACTTAGTTTTGGTATAAATCGAATTCACTTGCAATATGTTAACTTTAGGATACAAATAGCCAAATAATCTATCGATATTATAATTTAATACTCAAAATAATTAATCCTTAATTTTATGAAACAAATTTCTTTACTTAAAATAGATATTAAAATATTTAAAAATTAAACTTATAATATTTTTATTAAATGTATATTTTATTTAGTGTATATTTCATATAGTGTACAGGATCAGTGCTAATGCTTTATTATTCTTTATTATTATTTTGTATTCACACTTGGAAGAGTACTACATCCTTTTCAGTTTTCTATCATTATCCTTGGTAATATTATTTCACACTTACATTCATAATTTAACGTGTCCACGCGATCTACAAATCGCGAAAGACGCATTTTCTTAATTTTAATCATTGTTATAACTTACTAAAGTTTCATAATAATTACCACCTATAGTAACTTATTTATGGATAAACTGATAAGAAAGACAGATAGCCGAGGAGATGTCCTTACCTCCAACAAATTCAGGGGAGATAGTTTCTATATTCTTCATTCAGTTTTATACTTTATGGATAAATTCAACGTGTTCTTCATTTGTTCTAAAGCGGATACTAAATGACCACGAATCAGAGAATACTTCATTCAGGATGTAATGTAATAACGTTCGGCTGTATAAGGAAAAAAGCTACTAGAGGTAGGTATACAGTATATTCATATAAATATTTTCATCTTATCCATAATAAAAGTACTTATATATAATACCAATTTAAAAAAAAACTAGATTCTTTTTTACCATACTTCCCCATTTTAATATAAATCTTTTTCCAGACTCTCCCCTTTCAGTGAACACCAAAAGGATCAAAAATGACATACAACGCGATATAAGTGATAAAGTTCACAATTTAAAATCTTTTAAAAAATATGTAATGGCACCTCTTTCCGTCACTAATAGCCATGTTGTTTATGCAAAGTTAATCTGTGAATAAGGAGAAAAAGTAATCTTTTAGGATAGCCAGTAGAAAAAGAAGGCAGGTCATGTTCTGCTTCTTTAACACAGGCAAAGTCTGCACGGCAAAGTATTGTTCCTAAACAAAAGGATGGCGAGAACATTACTTTCGTATCCATTAACGCGACAAGCAGACACAGAATGCTATAATTACACCGCACACTTGTGCATGTCGGAGATTAAAAGGCGGCACGTGTATCGACCGAATAAAAAATTGTGTTAACGCATAGCGACGAGTAACAAGAAACGATTTCATCAAGAAATCATGTTATACCTTTCTTCTCTCTAATCAGTAAGAGAAAAGGATGGTTATGCAGAAAAATGAGGTTTTAATCCTCCTATTTTACGTGTCAACGAACAACACTGGCGCGTTTTCGAGCCTCTATGCGCGACGAAATCACGGTGGGTTACAAAAACAAAATCGCAACAAATTCCGATGCGCAATCAGCGTACGTGTTCCGAGTAAAAAGCGGCAGAGTCGATCGTAACATAAGCCCCCAATGTGTCATGATTTTCGGAATTATACGAACGCTCGTTTAAAACCAGCCCGATTAACGCGAATCAACTTATTAGTGCTCGATATTCGCAAATCAGAATTACAATTCGTTGGTTCTTTTTCACCTTTTTTTTCATTTCGGCATTCTCGATGAACCTAGCTGAATGGAGCCCAGAGTACAAATCGTTCGCGAAAATCAGTCGTATTTTTCGCACCCCATGTGTTTAACCACCTTTCCTCAGATATTACGCTCTTAATCTTGAATCACTGATTAATCGCCAACGATTGAGTGAACTGTATGGATAGAATGAATAGAATGAATCCTAAGTTCTGGAAACTTTCATGGCATTTTTCAAAGTATCCTGTTCTTTTACAAAGCATTCTCGCTTCTTATCAAAAGCAAAGTATCTAGTGATAATTAAATTGGCTTGATAGGAAGACATAAAGAATGAACTCAATATGTCTAATATTATGAAGATGAATAATTTATAAGTTACATTTGTTTTATTTAATAAGAGAAGACACAAATTTTATTTTCATATGATTTATATATCTCTTACATAACGTTTTTGATTTGGAACAACATATTATTTAGTAAAATTTAAGCAAGACGAAAAAGTAAGTTAAATATTTACTAGCTTAAGTAAAGCTAATGGTGGATTTATACAAAGTTTTAAGATTAAAGTTCTTAAATGGCGATATCTACATTATTTAGTAATCGTTTTTCCAACTAATTAATACTAGAAATTATGTATTACCATTTTTTAGGAAGATAAATGATACATTTGTTGAAAAATAGAAACTTTCTTTATAATCAAATAATAGGGACTTTCTTCTTTATTGTCTCTCCTATGGGGTTACAGGACTTCCCTTTACATCTAATGCACGCTTTAACACAACTCCATACAAAAGAATTACGCCTTACAAGTATCTTTACATCATACATCATACAAAGTCACGGAGGTGTTTGTACACTTTTAGAAACTTTTGATGTATATATTATACAAAACACTTTGAAATTTCACTAGTAGTATAACGAGACACGACTATGGTGATTATATTGGTAAAATCAGAGGCGTATTTGAAAATGCATATACATAGAAATTAGGAGACGCAATATATTCATTGAAATATACTTCGCAAAGACTATCAAAGTATGTATTTGAACAGTCAATTACTCACTATATCAATAAGCCATGATATTTAGTCAGACTACTTTTATCAGTAATTGTATGTTTAATGTTACTATTCGTAGTGGATATACAATAACTTTTTATTAAATGTATGTTTGCAGTAAATGTCTTATAACTTGTACATACATTCTCGAATCGGTTTCAAATACTACTATAATGACAATAATTGTATCTCATTTCAGGACTAACGAAATTTCAAAAAGTTTCACATAATGGGCACAATGTATCTATGAAAAGTTCTGTGGTAAGCATTCAAATACTTTCGTGCGCCATGTATATTCAGTGTGACATAATGAAAGAGGTGAACATCTTTCTGAACTACATTTTGTTATTTTAGTAAGCACTTACGTATTTGAATGTATGGGTAAAGCTCTCTTAACTGCTTCAGAACCATGGACAAGATATCTCGCGACACAATATCGTTCGTACGTACGAGGGCACAGACGAGTTATTCCGCGACACAATATCGTTTGTATGTACGATGCTACGGATGAGTTATCCCGCGACACAATATCATTCGTACTACGCCACGGATGAGATATCCCGTGACTCTGTCTTTCTGTAATTACAACTCTCGTCCTAATAAACTAACACACGAGATATCTCGTCCGTAACGTAGTACGAACGATATTGTGTCGCGAGATGACTCGTTCGTGGCATAGTATGAACAATATCGTGTCATGAAATATCTCGTCCGTGGTTGTGAAGCGGTAAAAGGTGTTGCTAACTATAAAAATCACATAGAAAATTGTTTCTACATATTCCTTGATGCTTTTCAATCATGTAAAAAGTTTCTTCGATCTAAAATGTATCGCGAAATTTTTTTTACGAACAGCAAAGCATCATCTAACAGAAAAAGTTAAACAGTTTGTTTACACATTTTTTCCATGCACGTGTACAAATGTTTTCGACATAATTCGACGGCGAGCGAAATGTAATTGTTATCGAGCCCAAGTCAATACCGATTTTGAACAAAACACAGGTGGATGCGCGGTGCTATATAAATGTGGTGGCACGTACGAAACATCATATAAAAAGGGTGAGCGCGTCGACCGCAGAGAGGACAAGGTACGAGGAAGCGATTTATTAAATACTGTACCAGTGAGCATTGTTATGGCCCGGTTGTGCAAATATTATTTTACCTATACGGCGATCAACGTTATCCACAACCGCTGCTCGCTACATGTCGTTATTGGACCGACTTCAAGCTACACACATTAGCGAAGATTTCGGTCGATAGAAAGAAAAAAAAGGAGAAATACATGAACATGCAAACATACGATTGAGTAATTTAGTATTTTCCTATTGAAAAATCTCTATGTGCGAAGAAATTGCGGAAAACGAAAGAACATCTAAGCACATGGACGTATGTACAGTAATGTACACTTTTTCACAAGTATTAGCACACCTACTAGTTTTATACAAAATGTGATAATTAATTCAGATTATCAAGGAAGAAATTAATGAATCAGAATTTGGGTGCAGTTGTTATTCAACACACATATGCAGATCGTAAAAATTTGTTAAAACTATGTATAAGAGTTATAATAATATGTATATGTTGGTCACTACAGATATTATTATTTGAAAAAAATTCGAGATAGATTAGATAAGAAACTTAAAAAAATTTATTCGGCATTTGAATTTGCATTGTGCAATCATTTCTGTGATAACAATAAATGGTATCGGATAACAATAAATATTATAATATAAGAATATAAATATCAAAATTGATCAAAGCAATAATTGAAAAATATGACAGGTATGGAGAGAAGAATTAATTTTATTACACCAAAAAAATTTATTAAATTACTATTGTAATGTATCATATTATTATTTCAAACGAGATATGTAACAAGTATTAAAGGTTATGACGATTTCTCAATAACTTTCCAAGTTTCCTTAAGTTTTTATAAGTGTTATAATAAGTTTAGTGAATGAGATTGATTAGAAAGTTAGTTTAAAATGTAAATTTTCCTAAACATATATAAACTGAGCGTTTATGAATAGTACTTTCTTAATTGATGATACATTGGAATTTCGATTATCAAGATACTTATTAATAAAATGATCATTAATAGAGAATTTGGTAATGGTTTCTTGTATTTGGAAAACGAGAATAGAAATTAAAAGAAAAAAAGATATAAAAAAACAGAAACTGTTATATTTTTACCAAAAAATTTCCTGTTCCCGTTTAATATTGATATTTAGAAAAGAATCTAATAAAAATGAATATATGTATCTCATATGAAAACGAATGATGCTTTATTCCATACAGCTTGGATAATCAAGTGAGAAGTTGTAGCTTGTGAGTTTCTGTTGCACAAACAATTTTTGCAATTTTGCCAATAATAGGCATACTTTATCAAATTCGCTCTTATTTATTTGTTATGTTATCTTAGATATAAATATGAACTTGTTACTGTTATGCAACAGAATTTCTTAGCATTAATGACCTGCAAAATTGCGCTCTTAATTAGAGAATTTAGAGAATTAAAATGCAAGTTACAGAAAGTATACTATCTATTGTAGGAAAATTTGTTGTTGAGATTTTAAACATTTCATTTAAAAATTAATGGAAAATAGTAATTGTCCTCCATACAGTTCTGATACTGTATCATCCAATTATCATTTGATCAAATTACAAAGTTAAAAAAAAACAGTTTAGGGAAAAAGCACAATATTAGCTCTGAGAATTAAGTATATAAGTAATGGAAAAATATTTTAATAAACAAAAACGGAAAATTGTGTAGCCTCAGATTAAATCAATGTTTCGACATATAGTCTCAAATAATAAAGGATATTACACTGAATATTGGTAAATTTAATAAACTTATAAAATTAATAAATTTTAATTAAAAGAGTCGTTTCTTTTACCTCGAAAATCTCACACAAAGCTTTCCACCTAACTAAGCTAACAGATAACATATCCTTTCAGACAAATAGGTCAGAAAAACTGATTAGAGATAATTTCTTCATTGATAATCTTTTAATGATTATATATTACTGTCTAGCTTCGTTCTTCTCTAAGAAGCTAAAACAGATTATTCTATAATGATTTTCTAATAGCACGTCTTTAATAGTTCTCTTGAGGCTAAAATTTCCATTGAAAGTTAGTAATGAATGAAACTTCTGTCTCTGACCTTTTTCTGAACCTGTCATATGATAAAGTTGTCATAAAATTATATTGTGATCTGATTTATCATTATTTATATGATTTATCATATTATTTTAATTATAGTTATTGTCTTATAACGTATATGTCACATAATGTAATCGATGTTCAACTCCACTGTATTTTCGTTAGGGAAAATATGATTTATAGTGTAAAATATAGTATTATAAGTGAAATAAATATTACAGTTATTATTCATAAAAATATGTTATAGCATACAAATGAGACCTTTCTGCTTTTTATTGAAATCGTTCATCCTTAAATATTGATTTTTCTGTCTGACATAAATTCATGAATTTGAATTATTGACAATAAGATAACTTTGAGTACAGATTTTTATAATCGATGTTTATTGTATTAGTTACACTAAGCAAGTATAATTCGTTATAAAAACGATGAAAACAGGAAGGAAATATTTATTCCACAAATTATAATCATCAATACAAAATAATTTATTTCTATAGATGCCTTTAATTTATAGAAAATAAAATTTGACAATATTTTACAAAAATTAGTTTGTATTTCTCGCGCTTTAAACGTTAAAATCAAATATGCTTTAATCGTTTGCAAAGAATTCAATATACAGGTAGGTTATTATTTTTACAAATATTAGGTATAAACGTGGTAAATATTCATAACGAGACTACAAATAAACATACATCCCCACATGCATTTTACTTTTTTAAAACAAAGACAAACATCGCAAACATTGAATTTACGCGTACAAATTACTATTTTTATAATTCTTATATATTTCTAGTGTATAGTTTGCTAATATAATTAAAATATATGTATTTATAAACAGACGCTTACTTTATTTAAAATTGTATTAATTGGTATTAAGGTTTCAAATTAATAATATATCTTTCAATTCATCAAACCATCTTTAGTATGTGATACTTGAAATTAATTTGATATACAAAATTACATTTTCAAATGTCTTGGGGAACATTTTTGTTATTTTACTGCATTTTGTTTCTTTATTAAATCACCATTTAACTGATAAGCTTATAAAATTGCATTTCTTATCTAAACAACAGATTTCAAGATTGAGCAAGGATAGGGAAAAAGACAAAAGTAAAAGTCATTAACGCAGTAACTAACCAAACTATTTAGCATGTACATATTTTTAATGATCTCAAGTAATTTACATTATTGTACGATATACTTGGTTTTTTTCCTTTCCTCTTCATATTCCAATTATTTTTTTACGTTTTCATGGATAAAAATTTATGCAAAGTTGTCATATAACTCCATTAAATTTCTCTATGTGACCAACAAAATATTGTTTGCATATGAAGATTGATAAAAAATACTATGAAAGAATTGTGTTCTCTCTTAAAAAATACTTTTAATTAATTTTTAACAATACTATTTAAACTATTAACCATTAAAACAGCCCTTAGATTTAGATCTTGGGCTTGCGCGTTATTTCATTTACGTTTCATCTTCACGCCTCTAAATAATTTCTTGATGCGTAGTCACGTCATTTTGTGACTATTGATAAGAATAAATGGCGATAGGCCCATAACAATAAAAAAATGTATATCTTTATTAGCATACTAACCGGGCACAATATCTTACACATAATAATTTCTTTATTTCGAAGTCCGCCATTTCTTTACATGCTAAAAATAAGAGGCTAAAAATGTTTATTCCTACTGAAAATAATTTATATCGCATTGAAATTCGTAAGGATTTAAATTGACGTACACAACTGAAATTTATCTTTATTCACTTTTAAAGACTAAAGATTTTATTTAAATCTAGATCTCACTTTAACAGAAAGCGGGACTTTTGGCATGTTAATAAAACCTTTAACATAAAATTACATATTAATATGTATATTAATAATTAATCCTTATTTTCTTTAATCTTAAATTTTCTAACGATAGAAAAATATGATTCGAAAATAATCCAAAAAACGTAGAGGCGTTAAGATCCCATTAACAGGTTAAAAATGAAAGTATTATGAAAGAAATAGCTAGTGTTTATCTCATAGGCGGTACAAGTGTCATTTGTGGTAGATATTCTAAAAAATCTACTTTTTTAAAATGTTTTTAATAGAAAATTCCTAGTAATTTTTTACCATTCCTCATGTTCGACATATCACAGAACTGATCTGTATAATTCTTTGAAATAAATGATACTTGACTCACCGATGAACTGTCCCTCGGGCTGTCCGTGGAAATTCTCTTGTCCGTCTAGTAATGACGATGACAAGGACGACGGGGGTGTCGAGGGCAGTGGGGTCCACTGCTAGTGAACCCAAGAGGGAGAAGCAGCAGGAGTCGCCGCGTTGGTGCTCACGTAAACTCCTGCGGGCGCGTTTCCAGCCGTCGTGCCAACCACGTTGTTTTGGGACACGGTACCGTTCTGACCAACGTTACTGTCGCTCACTTGGATCGCAGCCGTGCCCATCACACCTTGCTGGAAGTTAAAGTCTAACGTCCCGTCCATTGACAATTCGTGTTTGATCACCTGAAATCGTTCAATGTTCAAGATTAGTATAAACCAATAATTATAAGTTTCGTATAATTCACTTTTCATTATCCCCTTAGTATAATTGTAATCAATTGAAACATTTCTTTAAAATGATGAATGTCTTTTTATTTGTCCGTAATAAGAAATATTCATTGATTTGTTCAGCTTTGACGCATCGAGTAGATGGACTAATGAACTGATATGAAGATATTTTGCAGAAAACTTGATCAGATAAAGTTGAAAATATACTGTTTCGTGCAGAAGCGATTATGTTTTAACACCATTGAGATCTTAAATATACAGCACGAAATGTTTACAATAGCTGAAGACTAGGTACTAAGAGAAGACGATTTGACGTTCTAATGAAAGTATAAAGATGTAAGAATTAAATTCGAAAATATGTTTACAATATATTAATGAATAGACACAATATACATTATTTTTCTAAAAATATAGATCATATTACTAATTTAATTATCCTGTGAAATGTGTTATGTTTATATAAATATAATTAAAAATTCATAATTAAATTGCTGCTTGGTAATAAAAAAATACAATCAACATAGTAAACATACAACTAACAATTAACAGAGTACGAAAATAAAATTCTTTGTCACATTAATTTTTTTATTTCACAATAACTGTATATAAGATACTTCAAAAATTAAAATAGAAATTAAATATGAAATTACATTAGTTTGCGTAATTAATTTTAAATTTATTTGCATAATATTACCTTCTGAAAGCTATTACGCTTTCTTGTTAATCAAACAAGATTATTAGGTATTAAGTAAATGTTATTGGAAAATTTAAAATGAATTAAAATTAAACAGTCACAAATTATAGAAGATCATGTAAGTATCAATTAAAAAAGTACAAAGAAAAAATACTTTAAAATTTAAATATTTTAATAAAACTGTAAAGTTTCCAATACTTAACTATTTTCTTGTGAATAATTTTACAAATATTACATTGATCACTAATGATACTTGCTTTTTATCATTTAAAGTTGTATGAATTGCCAGTTATTAACAATTATTTTTTGACTTGTTTTTTATTAAAATAAGGCACATATGTATTCTCGTATTTGCGAGAGGTTTGTTTTAAGGTTCCTAGCAAGACGTTGTTTTTTAGACAATCGCTCTAAGGTGCTCACTCTAAGGATCACGTTTACAAATATGACCTGCTATTATAAATAAAGTTGTGTTAAAAAACGTTGGCTGAGCGTATTTCCTAATAGAAGATTATTAATTTGAAGATATTTCAGTAATTATTAACTTTAAGTTCCACTTTGTGTAATACTTCTTTACGCAAAATTTGACGATTTATCCGAATTTGAGAAAAAATATTAGACATTCTATTTAAAAAACTGAAGGTGGCCCTAATATCTCGTTAAAAAAGAAAGGTAATAAAAAATATATTAGGGCACTGTATGACCTTTTGCATATTATACAACTTCTGTTTGAAATATGTTTTCGTACAACGAATAAATTACGAGTTATATATTTCGTCACGTTAAGAGACTCACTCTCTATATATATCCCTTCATTGTTGAACGAAAATTTTAGTTCTACGAAAATAATCTTAATCAAAACTATTTCTCATCAGAATAACTTTATCAAGAATACCTTGTTAAGCAAGTAAGACTATTTTCGCAATTTTTAGAGTAAAGTACTTATTATAGGATCATCATTGTTTCTTCAAACAATAAATCATATACCGACATGATTTCGTACGATAACAGCATTGAAGAAGATATTTTGAAGAAGATTGATATCTTTAAGTATCTATTGATTACTTCTTTCATCTATTTAATGAAAATATCCAATTGAAATAAGGGTGCATCATTCACTCTAGCAACCTAATTTAGATATATTTAGCTCAGAAACAATGTTAATTATAAAGTCCACAACTTTATGATTTAATTGGATATCTATAATTCTTGTACGGTATAGTTTCAAATAATACCCACAGCAATTGTATAATATCATGGGCATATTCTTAAATAATATTGAAATCTATTGAACAGAGTTAAAGATACAGTAGTAAAAATAAAATATTTCTTTGCTTTCGTGGAAGAAGACAAACATTGACATAGCTCATGTTTTATATGAAATCATCAATTTATATGAACATACATCTTCTAATACTAGTAAGCAGACTACGGATGTTTATGCAAATTTATATTTTTATGAATTTAATTAAAGAGACGAAACTTAAACAGGGATTTATAATACTTACTAAACATGATAAATGTCATATTTTGAATATTTTATGTGTTTTTACAGATTATATGCATTCTGTGTATCTCTGAAATTTCTCATGTACGCATAAACATCCGCGATCTAATAATAAGCAGAATATACAATAAAACACACCTCTTCCACATTACAATCGAATCCACCGTGTAACGATTCGATATTAATGTTCAAATCGTCAAGGAGGGTCGAATTATTGAGAGCTCCCATCAATTGTCCCATCATTGTGCTCGGTGTTGAACCACATGGTGTGGGTGTTTGCGGTGGACTGGATCCCGTTGCTCCTGTTTGCGACTGTTGTTGTTGTTGTTGCTGTTGTTGTTGTTGCTGGCACTGTTGCGTCTGCATCATGTACTGAAGAGTTTGTTGCTGATTGCTTCCTAGTGCCGTGGGACTTGGCTCACTCTGCTGATATGACGGCGACATTCCAGCCACTGGACTCAAGTTCTGATATTTTTCGAGGAAAAAGAATATAACCGTTGAAAATAGAATTATTTAACAACGAGAGAGTGTGAAGTTCTTTGTTTTTATATAATGACAAACTTTGTAAAATTAGTTTTAAATGAAAGATACCAAATGTATCTGAATAATACATTTGAAAATAATAGTATTGATGTATGTTTATAAAATCTAATTTCAATAGGTTAGAATAATCTATTACTTAAATTTTTTTATATAGGTCACACTAACTGCACTTGTGAAGTTATTACTGACGACAATGTGATCTTGCTTAATAAAAGTATGTCTTTCGGAGAGTAGAAAATGCCTGGAACTTACATTTGAAACCATGTTTTGTTTGTTACGTTATTGAATCATTTAATTACATCAATGTGTTAGATTATCTATTTCTGTATAGGAGTAAATATTGCAAAATTGATTTTAATTAAAGGTAAGGAATGAATAATTAGTGTAAAATCAGCATTGATACATGCTCATAAAATTGAATTGTAACAGAAGACCAATTTATATATCGCTTAAAAACTTTATTTCTAATATTCTTTAATTGCAACTATTCAATTTGTATCATTTTGTTACGAAGCAAACAATACATTGTGTTAAATAGTTAGGAGATTTAATGTATTCAATGCATTAATGTTCTCGTTCTTGTTGTACAATTGGAAATCAAAATTAAAGTAATGAGATCACTTTTCAGAAATAGATTGGAAATCTTTCCAGATTGAAACGAACTTTACGAAAAAAATCTCCCGTCATCTAAGTGGAACAAAAATATACTAAATTTTCATTAAAAGAAATTTTAAATTTTTTCTGTAGTTTCATGTTCAAAGAGTTAAAGTATTCAAACGCTATATTAATATATTCTTAAATATTATTATACATGAAAATAGTAATAATTATTAATTATTATATAATAATAATGTGCAGTTTGCATAAAAGATATAAAGATTTAGAAAATGACCTTCAAACATTCAACTTTTCTCCTTTCACGGATTACGAAAGCCGGGTTAAAGGCTTTGCTATTACACTTTGTTCCTTCCTAGTGGCTGAATGTTACTTGCAGCTTGCCATTTCAGACTTCTTTGTTCACTCACCATTTGACAGGCACACGGTTGCAGACCGTGAAGCGGGCATCTTTGCTGATTTCCTGATTGAGGAGTTGGCTGCAGAGCGAAGGAGGACGATCCTGTCGACAGGCTATTACTTCTCTGATATTGGGTCTCGTAATAGGAAGGTGGCGGTCCGGTCTGTTGCTGGTGGCTGGGCGGTGATGTTTGGTACATTTGGTAGGATTCCAGTTTCATCGTTTCCGCGAGGCTACCGGCTATGGTCGTGTTCAATGAAAAGAACATGTGTTAATTGTATGTCTATTACTTGCTTTTATACGTGCGTTTCATGCTGTGCTATACTATCAGAGCTTTGGTTGCAAGCGGTATTGGAATATAATGTTATGTCAATCAAAATAGAAGTCTCGAGTTTTGGTAATTTTCGGCTATCTGAAAATGTTTCTCCATGGCTTGAAAACGATATAACTCCTATTTTCTCACAGTTCATTCTTCGTCGTTTAATAGATTTATGATTGAGAATTTGTTAAGTTTCTATTGTAAATATTTATGGTTCTAATAAGATATTTCTTCTTTTTACTATCACCATCTATTATCTATACTTCTGTTCATAAATATTAAAACATTTAGGCTTTCATGCACAATAATTTATCAACGAATAATATTAGTAATTTAGCAACGTATAAATTATACAGTATCTACAAAGAGTATTTATACATCACTGTATTTATTGTAATACTCACATGATAATTAATTAGATTCAAATATAATAAATTTAGCGATATTTTCATATGACAATACAAATGTGATATTGTAGAAATGAAATATATATGTATATAGAAATTGATAAAAAATCGCTTTGTTAAAAGATAAGTGTATACACAAATACATCTCATAATCATTATAAGTTATATTATGTTTACGTCGAACAGGCGATGATGATAATTAGATGATTTGCAATTTGTAAAATTTAATTGTAAACTTCTATTTGATATATTATTACTAACATTGTTTTTGTTACACAAGAAAGTTCGATTTGTGTTATGTAAAATTTTCCTAATAATATTAGCTCAATTGTGCAAGGGGACACTGGCAGTCTCATGCAAGAAGTGATAATTCTTTCCGATTATTAGGGAAATAATTAAACTGTTAGAATTTTATATTTGCACAAGATAACGGTTTGTACAAAAATACGTGGAAAATATTGTGCGAACCATTTGCAAGAATTTATATAATTACTGAGATTTTTCTTGATATATCGAACATATGACTTTCTTGCAGCTTAAGGTTGTAAACGTGATTTCGTTATTTTCTGATGATTTGTCAAATTCACCTTGTTTTCCTCTAATATTTATAAATGTTCTAGTATTTATGAAGGAAGGTATACACACTTCCGATTTGTTTATATCTGCGAATATATTCGTGTAAATTTGTACTTACAATAATTTACATGATTTCAAAAGTTGTCCGACATTGCTTCAATAATTCAAATTTAAGATATACACAATTATAATCAATATAAATTAAGGAAATGTTCGTCATTGTAATAAAGAATTGTATAACGATAGCAACGTACATTTACTTAATATTTACAATGAAAGTGAAGTGAAGTATGAGATCTGTATCTATGGAATAATAATTAACCATATTGTATATGATATTTTTCACTATATACAAAAATTTTACATCACTTTCTATACGTCACTATATTCTCAAATTATTCAATTATTTAAAAATGTTATTGTACGGTGTCTTTTGATATCTCTGAAAATTTTGTTTCAAATCTAAAATCGTTTATTAATATGACTTTACAAAAATGTCTTTATGAGTCAATTTGCATTCTTACCGATTTTTACTAATTAAGTGTAATTTGTGCAGTTAACGATATATTACAGTATTCATATATCTATATAAAGCAAATATGTAATAAAAAGATAGACAACTGTCAAATATTGTGATAAAACCGATTACTCAATAACCTCAAACAACCAAAACTTGTAGCCTCTACTTTTACATAATCATAAGAGGTACACTATACTGGGATTATAATCAAAATTGACTGAAATTACTGTCTAACTCGTAAGAAAGCGCTGAGCTATCTAAGCTTCGCGTACCAAACTTTCAACATCTCAATCATGCTAGGCGTGTATTGAAAGTGCAGTAGAAAAGAAAAAAAATAATACTGCTACAAGATAAACGGTAAACGCTGGCGAAAGAAAAAGAGAAACATATATGAAATTGTAGTGCGTACCTAATTGTTCTGGGCTATAAGAGGGTGTGTATGTTGGTGTCCATTCCGGTTTCCCAGGGATCGCCGGGATTGGACTTAATCGACCACAGGATGAGGCATTGCTTGAAGCTCGAGGACTCGAATAAAAAATAGTTCAAATGTATTTTAAATGTGCAGATATCAAAGTATAAACTAATACGCAAGATAGTGAAAGAGGCCACGAATATTAGATTATGTAATAAGTTTATTCCCTTTTCAATGTCATGTTTGAAGGAATATTACTCAATAACAACATTATTTATGACAATTGCAATGGACAACATAGGACAAATAATATTTATATATATTTCTATAATTATGTTTTAGTATCAGTATCTCTGTTATATTTCTTCGTATTATTATTCTTGCTATATTCCTTATAATATAATTGAATTATTTAATCCATTAAGGATCAAACAATGAAAAAATACATAGATGTTACTGATAAACGTAAATATCTTACATGTTGCTTTGTTAATCTACGAATTACGATACTTTATAGAACTTATAGAACTTATATAAACGCTACACAAATCAGAAACACGAACAAAGTTTGTGTAAATAATACGAAAAAGTCCTGAATATTTAGTAAAAGAATTATTTGTTACAACAAACATTTCTTTCAAGATATAGCAAAAATGTTAGATTTTGCGATATGTGTGTATGTATTTAAAATTATTGGAAAATTTAGTGCATTATTCATTACTATGTTAATTATTTTAGTATTTGAAGTACTTTTATACAAGCAATCATTAAATACTTTAAGGGGGTATTCTAGTCTAGAGGCATGAATTTCGGGCGGATTTTGAAGCTCTGTACAAACGAAACAAAAGATATTTTTACTATCCATTTTTTTATCATTTGTTTATTGATATTTTAAGATTACATAAAAAATTAACCGAAAAAAACTCAAAATTCACAAAGTTATGAGCTGACAAAGTGAGGGGTCCAAAAAAAAGGGTGTTCTGGCGTGAATGATTTCAACCCTTCTAGTCATCTGAAGCAAAAAAGCCGTATGGATTCTTAATTAGTATAGATGCGGCTATAGCCTGAACCTTGGAAAAGTCAAAAAAATATTTTTTCACAAAATGGCGAACTCCTGAGCTTCTGGGCCAATCGTGATTCCCATGACACTTAAGATTTTTAATATGGGTATAAAACCTTCATTAAAAATAAATACTGCGAGGAAAGTGGAAATTTGAATTGTCTGCGTTCCTGCGTGGATGTGCTTCGGAGCAAAAGTCCATATTAACGAATTTAACGATTCGTTATTATTTTGGGTTTCAGAACCCAAACATCGTTCCAATTGAATTATTGAATTAAAAATACATTAAAAAGGGATAAAATACAATAAAGATTTTATAAGGGTATTCATACGTAGGTACTCGGGCAAAGTCTACCGTCTACTGTTCATTTGTTCCATTCGGACCGGAGCAGATGCCGCATCACAAAAATGGCTGTAACTCATAAAATAATTGAAATTTTGAAAAATCCTTTCAAGGGCATATTCTTGAATGTCTAAACTTTGGAAATATGAAGAAAATTTTCGATTTTGTCAAATTTGTAGACTAGAATAACCCCTTAAAGAATGTAAAAGTACGCACGCACAAACACACATATCGAAATTTTTTAATAAAAGGACAGACGATAGGATTTAATAAGAAGATACATACACACATCGTTGATCAAATAGATTTTATAACAAACTAACAAACTTTTACGTATTTTTGAAGAAACACGGACGGAAATACGAACTTATTACATAATCCAATGATACGTACATATATTCTATGATGTACTTTGCAAAACTATTTATAAAGCAAGAGTGGTGCATTATGTGTAGTTTACGATTAGTACAAAAGCGTAATATAAAATAGTGGTTCTGTACTTTTTGCTAATAGCGCGCATTGCAGCTGATATTTTTAACTATGTGTTATACAAAAATAAATATAAGAATTATATTCAATATCGAGCAATTTGTAATGCAAACAATTTGTAAATAATACGCGATATTTTTTAAAAGTAAGCATAATGAATGAAAAACAAAAAATATATTTACTTTGTATAATACATTACGATTGTGTCTAATTTAAGTATAAATATTTTAATGATAAAAATATTTGAAGTAAACATGAGAGATAAAGTTGCATTAACCTTTCAATTGGATTAATGTTGATTAATATTTTAATAAAAGTAATATCATTAATAGTTAAATATCAATTTCGGAATATATAATAATTAGCAAATAATCAATTGGTGTTCAATTTTGTATGGAATTTTATATCAAATTTAAACAGCAATTTTATATCAAAAGTTGTAAAGTCAAAATGTGTACAAGATTATTTTTGATGCTTGATTTGCAACATTAAGTTATTTTATTTTATATTCTTGTATTTATTTCTCAGTTAAATTGAAATTTTTATTTATATCATTAATTTATTTTATTATTATTTTTTGCACATGTACATAATTTATAATGCCATATTCGTCAAACTTTTATTTATGAAAGTTAATTTTATTTCTCTGTAAAAACAGATGCGTAAGTTGTATGGGAATGGCTTTATTTATTAATATTTATTATTCAGAAAATTGCGCTCACTTAACGCTAAATATTTTAAATAAATACTAAGATAAAAATATAAAATATTTAACTTGAGTTAACAACAAGTAAATATAGTCATTGATATATTGCTTCAAAGTGGTACCTTCAAATTTTCATGTAAAATGTATGTAAAATATTATTTCAGAGATGAATTATTTCAGAATACCATGTATTTCTACTTGTATCAAATGTATTTATGTCAAATTTTGGACTGAATTAAATTGAACGATATAAGTAAATGAAAAAAAGAATGAATGGCAAAGTGGTAACTTCAGAAACAATTTTTCTTTAAAGCGGCGATGGAAGTATTTTATAATTTTATATTTTATAATAACTGAATATGATTGACACGACTAATTAAATACGATTAACAATGAACAAGATAAATGAAGGAAGAAACGTTCTAAAATTGGGCTTTAAATAAACCATGTACTTAAGCGAGTAATAGAAAATTCGTTTAGTAAAACTTCAGAACATCGCATTAAATTCGAATAAGAAATTTTATTTTAAACTTTATTAATTAAATTTTCAGACACTTATAGAAATAATTTTAAAATATAACATTGATAAATCCTCATTTTAAGGAAGAACATTTGAAATAATTAATTTTATGAAGTTCTTATAGTTTTTCTTTAATTATGAATTGCTGATTTGTTAATAGGGTAAATCGTAGATAAATTGTTAAGACAATAATCTGTTATTATAATCATAAAATATTTTTAGATATCGAATATGGATAAGTTTCATTAAATATGTTTGACAATTTCTTGCATAAAAATATTAAAATCAACTTATTTTTGTTTTAAATTAAAATCAATTATTCTTCGAAAAATTCACGTTATAAAATTCAATTGAAAGGTTAACAACCAATTGGCTAAGATAAATATTTTCTATTCATTTTTCATTCATACCACATAATAAAAAGAATAATTACTTTTCCGTTATAATATTGAACTGCATTTATAAAACATAAAATAATTAGTGATAAATAATAATAATAAATAAGTATTAATTTTTTCGTATCTCACAAAATCTGTGAAAATAAAATTAAATATTAAACTATCGTACATAAATACTTCACACCAATTCTATCATGATGATGCAAATAAATACATTCCTATCAAAGGAAAATAGAATTTTATTTGTCTTTTAACTATAGTAGTGAGATGAGAATGTTTAACTGTCTGATAGAATTCTGAGATATCTCAATAATGAATTTATCTGACTTCAAAGTCATAATTATAGAATTCAATTTAAGGTTGAAGATTATCGAAATATATATCTGTCATCATAAGGAAATTATTAATGTTTATGCAAATTCATATTCTTATGAACATAACTAAAGTAATAGAACGTAAGCAGAAATTCTTATTTTTTGTATTAAGTATTTCGTTAATGTGCTAAATTTTTATTTTCCAGTTGTTTAGAAAAATGGTAAATGTATAAACAAGCCAATATATTTGATTGAGTAATTAAAATTTCTACTGAATATAATTTGAATATATTTTGTCCATGTTTGCATATTTAATGTAATGATCACGTTTATACATACTTCTATAAATATATAATATATATATAATATATAACTTCTATAAATGTATAAATATCCGCAGTCTGTTCATGTACTACTTAAAATCAAGTTATAATAGTTTATAACTTGACTAATATTTATAATCTAGGTAGTACAAAATGCCACAATAAGATTTAAGGGTTAAGAGAAGAAAGATTTTTTAAAAAGAAAGTATATTAAAGATAAATGGTCTTGTTTAAATTCATTAACAATAGAATTAATTGTTTCTCAGAGATCAAACAATAGTTCAATACAATAACTAACTAATTTATTATAATTCTTAGCCAAATAGTTCAGACTAAAGCATAAAAGAAGAAAACGATCAAACACGGAGCTACTATAAAATTCCGAAAGTAATGAAAATAATGCAAATCAAAATCAAATATAGACATACCGAAAATCAGGTGAAAGTTGAAATCCACTGCCAGGTTGAAGAGGACTATCCGGGAAGAGATCCAACCCCTCATTCACGCTATTACTGGGGCTAGGCGTTGCGTCAGTTTGCAACCCCCCGTTTCTTAGCGCCTCGATCTTCTTCCTCACCCTGCCACGACGTTTCTCAAATTTGCTAGTCTCCATGGTTATTGCCCTGTGACACATCAACGAAGATCGTGGTCTGTGTGTGCACCGTGACAACGACGAATCATTCACAAAATGAACAACGACTTACCTTCTACGCGACTTGCCTGGTTTCGCGTCGCGATTGATCATCCACCAGGAACTCTTCCCAGTACCCTCGTTCTGCACTCGCATAAATCTGCTGTGTAATGACAGATTGTGTCTTATGGAGTTCTATAAACAAACAGAAATGTGCAAGTTTTAGAGTAAATTCTGGATAGCAAGAATTTAATGCGCATATATATATAAATTAGGAAAATTCTCATTTCAAATACAAAATTGATTTAATTTGAAACTATTACTTGAAACATAATAATTTAAACGTCTTGTTTTCAAGAGGTAATTAAATAGTACTAATATAAATTACACGATACTTAAATAATTCGTTAAAAATATTATTTGATTGATGATCATAAGCATTTTCTAAACGTATATATTACCTATAAGTAAATATAATCTTATTTAATGATTATATCTAGGAGGAATGGAATTAATATCTAGATATACCAATTAATAACTAACAATAGTATACGAAATTAAGAATAAAAATATGAAAAATCTAATGGTCTTATAAAATATATTATTTATAGCTTTTTCTGTATGAACATAGTGACACTGAATAGGAATTGTGTGTAACAAGAGCACTTTGGAATATTTTACATACGAAAAGCACAAATAAAACTATAATATAAAATTAAGATTATCTTCGTAACTTTATTTTTATAAAAAGACAATTACTCACTTTTATCTATCTGTTCTTCATAATTTATATATGAATTACGGCAATATGTAAATCGTATATAATACAGAATGTATCAAACAAATTTTATATGGATCATCTTTCTTCGATAGAATACTTAACCATAACGTCTCGAAAATTCTTACTCATGTTCGAACGTAATAAATCCAAGAGGTAAAATTAAAGGACTTATCATTCGTCGAAATCTTTCCGCGCCGCTTTTACAGCAACTTTATAATTTCAATTTCGCTGAAATTTACGATCACCTAGCAGTACCCACTGCCCCTCCCACGCGATATCTCAATACCAGTTCCCTTTACTGTCTTACTTTCTCGCACGCGTAACGCTATGACCGACGCGACCGAGCGAACTCCACGCGAAGCGTTCGCATTGTCAGATAGAGAGAAAAAGAGGGAGAGAGAGTAGTTTTATACCATGTACAAAATCGATTCCGAAGAGTGAGTCATGAGAGCCACGTTTTATTGTGCTCCGTAGACAGAGACGGTTTAAGCCGGGCTTGTTCATTAGGCAAATTGAATCGACGTAGTCACCCGAGCCCTTCTTCCTCCCAAAAATTTCGGAAAGCTTCTACCCTAATATGAAAGTAGCGTTGAGAAGCGATAACAATTTTCTTTCGTCTTCGTCCCATAGCAGTATCTCCTACGCGAGCGCTTATATGCACAAAGCAGCCCGGAGAAGAAAGCTTTTACGTAAGCAGCCGATGGCACGATACCGCGGCAAATAAAAATTACTTTTGCAAAATTGATGCTTCTTCGTTCTCCGGACGCGTACGAACTTTCCGAAATTACAAGAATCTGCCCCCAATGCCATCGTTCCGTGAGTAGTATCTGCTAGAAATGCAGATTTTATTCCGCACTATTCGTGATTCGCAAATCGAGCTTCTCGACTTTGTGATCGAATATTATATACAGATAAATTTGATATGAATTTATAATAAATGTTTCATTGTTAAAAAAGTTTGATTTCTTTGTAATTCGCGATTTTTACTGTGTTATTGAAGCAAATGAAATTTGAAGAAAAAAATAATTGTATGTCGGTTTCAAAGATTTAAAGGATTTAAAGATCAATTATTGAATTAATTATTTAATGGATACATTTATTCTTACTAATTTATGTACATTGTATCTAAAAAATTTAGATAGCATATTGCAATTTATAGCGTAGATATTTTGTATTTTATATGTAATATTTTAGTCTGATATAAACCATATACACAAATTTGCATAATGATTTATTATTATCATTATCCTTTGTAAGTATTCTACTTCTTATTTAGTTTGTTAATATAAATTCTCAATAGTATACAACAAATATACACACAAATGAAAAAGCTAATTCAACGAGAAATAAATATATAAAGAATATTAGAATTAGACAATAATTTAAGAATGTAATAGACTTCATTACGAAAGGAAAGTATATAAATATGTACGCGGTCTAAGAAAAATTGTTAACTATTTTGTATCACGAAAAAGTACCAATACTCTAAAAAGGAAATAGCTTTGATACCATTCTTCGTTATCCTTCTCTTTCATGAAATATTATCGTGCTCACTTATTTTATTCATTGATATTCACACTTTATTTTCATATAACTTCTCTTTGTACAAAAGCAGCAAACTATAAATTAAACAATATATAGATAAAAATTCCCTAAATATCTATATTAAATTCTATCTACCATATGAAATGTCGAGTTACAAATTCGTTAGCCAGACTGGATCGTGAAATACATACATATATTGTTTACATGCATTATAATTCACGTAAAATTGGATATCGATCTATGTTCTTTCATTTCATATATATTTTGTTTGAAATAGTATTGAAAATTATTTAGGATTTTCTTTGCAACGATATAATCAATAAGCACGAAATTCGAAACATTTTCTATTATAAGTTTGGTCGTTGAAACCAAGCTTGTGACGAATGCTACACATTATAGGTACTATACAATATAATTTTTAATGATTTTGATCTTTGAAGAGGATGCAACTAAACTTGCAGTGTTTTGCAAAATCTAATGGAAAAATATTTTTCAAAAATAGTACTAGATGCATTGTATCTCTATAAAAAAATATATCAATTTTAAATAAACTGTATTTTTATTAATAAAAAGAAAACTCTACTGAAAAACAAACAAATTCTTCATTTTATGAAATCGGACATCTTATATAAAGGTCATAAGTGAAAATCATAAACTTTCCTTCTTTTATCGAACAATATTTTAAAACATAATACATTGTCAACTCATTTCCATTGTCAATTCCATATCAGACCTATTTTTATTTGATTTTGGAATTAAATATTTGTTTTTGTCATCTTCCTGAACATTAAAAAAATATTTACCAACATAAATTATCCAGACTAATATTAATTAAAACATGATAACGTGATAACTATGCGAATGTTACTAATTTCTTAGAAAACATTCTGAATTTATTACCAATTTTCAAACTGCTAATAATATTTTCGAATTTATCGATTTATCGGGTTATTCTCTTGTTTAACCATTTCGTATTAAAATATTTTTTTGTAGTCGCTACTTCGTTGTAACATAAAAGTAAAAATATCAACAGGAATGGCCCTATTATATTTTCCCATGTGGCCTTCGTATATCGCAACATAATAAAATCATAAAATCTAAATGAAACACTTCCACTCCGAGCACAACGATCGTACATCACGAAACAATTTCACTCTACATAGATTACCCATCGCCAAAATTTTGTATTCCAAGACACGTTCCCAAGACACTCAATTCATGGACCCTAAATAACTGAGCTAACTAACTCTTAGTTAGTCGCAATAAAACGGTATCGCGTATCGTACTCGTATCTTGATAGTCTGATTTGACGTTTAAATGGATTCACTGGTGAATAGACCTGCAAACAGTGTAGCTCATTACTTTTATTACACCATAGTGTTTCCTGTCTTTACTGCGGTCACTGCTCTTGAGTCTTGACCGATCGTATCGTCGGCACAATCGAATACGTACAAAGATTGAAGAACAGCGGATCGGAGAAGCTAAACTCTAAAGTATTTATCGACAGGGTGGTTGCACTTCGCGAGTACCAATGTCGATGCTTTTACGATCGATTCACATCGTTGATTCCTTTTACCTTTTCACTGGGTGACGGACTCGTCGTAGGGTTCTACGATGGCGATCCAGCTATTCGAGTCATCCAGTCGCGGGTTATACAGCGAGAGTTTACAGCCCTATCATTTCCCTGCCTTTATCGGCGGTACACTTGGAAGATGAAGACATTTTTGGCGCCGCTATTCCGATTTTCAAATCGATCCCGACCATTCGAGTCCTGATGGGGACGCGACGAGAAGAGACGAATGAACCGGCAAGAATTTGTTCTTCGGCTTTCCAACAAACCATCTCGCCCCTTTATTGCGGAACATATTATTCGCGTCAATGCTATTTCCTTTCTTTAATTTTTAGTTAAAACTGAATTAATTATGCGTAAGAATGTAAGATTTTTAATATGTGATATTAGCGATGATGATGAAGATTGACGAAATTATGTATACTATGACAAAGTTGTGTAACATCGTATCATTCAGAAAGGAGAAAACTTTTGAAGTTTGTTCTCTTTTTATGACACATTAATTTCGAATTAATAACGTAAGCAATTGAATATCGATAAAGCTGAAAACAAAGTAATTATAAATTTTCAGTCTGTAGTATGTGCACTGAGTATCTACTTCTTGTTTTCATTCATGTTCATATATGTAGGCAATTATTATTAAAATGTCAATGTTATGAAGATTACGAATACATGAGTTAATATTAATATTAAAATTTGTTCTTATAACATCAGAATTCTAATTAAATCATTCTACACATACTATTATATAGTTTAATGTAATTGAATGTAACGTAGAATTTTCAGAATTGTCGGACATATTTTCAATATAATCGAATAATATACCTTTCTTTTGACATTTCAGACGTAACGTACATTACAATATAGATTTTTCATTTTTACAGTCTTTGTATCAAATAATATTTAACAAGTGTACACATCAAAAGATATCGTAACAAAAAAAGAGAATCGAAAATGGGAGGAGAATTGAACAAACGCAACGGGCGCAGCAACAAAAGAAGGAAATAAAAAGACAACGGTTGTCGGGGAAAACTTTTTCTTTGATTAGTACAATGAACGAGAAGTGTAGTTAAAATCAGTCGCGATATGACGGTTGCCAGACTTTGTTCCTGTTATTGAAATATAGAAACGCTTGCGCTCACACACATACACGCGCATGGAATAACGTGTACCAACTCGTAAAAAGAACGAAATCGCCAGACTACGTAGTATCGAGGCAAAACGAAACTTAGATTTTATTGGTAAAATCGATGGCCAGACTTTCAACGTTAATGGTATCCATTCTGTTGAAGACATAACGACAAAAAACTGTGGACTTCTGAAATAAAGCGATCTATACTTTTGCCACGATATATCTGAATGTTCCTTTTCATTAGACGAGATAATTCAAGATGATCGATTCTAGGAATGGTTAATTGTTTAAAGATTAAAGATTGGACGAAATGTTGGAAGAGTTCAGTTATAAAGATCTATGAGATACCAAGATATAAAAACTCAAGATAGGTGTAAAAATCGTGAGTCATTTGAAAAACAAAAGCCTGACACACTACGGTCGAACGATTTATAGAGCAGTTAATTAACACTATAAAAATGTAAACATGCTTATTCCTTGAAGATATTGTGTTACATCATTTAAGATCTAAAAGAAACGTGTTAAAAAAATTATGCGAGTTAGTAACACGTCAACGAAATCAAACAAGTCACGAATCAATAGCCGAGACTCATAAGTTTGATATTTACTAATAGGGTCTAAAATAAGTATTATTATTGTAGTTCTAGTAATGCAAATTCTTTTGCAATAATCCATCAGAAGTCATTAATGCGTTAAGTAATGCAAAATCTTCCTGTATTAAGTTTTTCTAACTTTGTTTGAAATAAAGTTATGATCGAGTTCAGCTACTAGTATTCTATTAGTATTATTTGATATAACAAGTTCATACAAATTTCAAGATCGAAACATTGCCAAAAAAACGACCATCTCGAAAAACGAAAAGCAAGAAGCAAGGTGCTCGGTTGGTGCATCGGCACCGGTTTAGGCGAATGGCGTAATTTTATGGTGGACAACCTGCTTGCATATCTGGATACTTTTCGCAGCGACGGAACGATCCGAAACGAAAGGGACAAGAGGCCATTCAAGGACGTGCTCTATCGAAGAATTGCTCGTCGATTCTGATGGTCACAAACTCCCGGTACTTTCGTCAAAAACCGCATAAAGTCTGCGGAAACGGCCCCCGTTGCCAAGGCGAAAGGAACGAAGCGATGAAGAGGACCAATCGCACCATGGACAACCGAACCTGGTTATCTCGTTCCCGAATGGACTGTATAACGCGCAATTTATAGAGCATATACTTACTTGTCCTGGTCGTGGAATGTCCACTATCTTCCGCACGGTGATGCGATAAGCCAATTCGAAAGTCCCTCTCGTTTCTTCGCAACAAAAGTGCGAACCACTGCTCGTTTAAGTATTCGCGCCTGTAATCGACCCCGAATCGATGACCACCGGAAAATTACATACCGTAGAAATTAACAATTCTGGAACGATGCGCTGCACTGCTAAGACAGCGGTATTAACCTCGTATCTTGGTATTTGTTCTTACGAGACTGGTTATTGGCAAATTTTGGGTAAGCCGTATTGTTCTAAATTCTTTCGATCTTTCATTTTTGTGGTGAAATGAAAAAGTGCAGTGTTGAGTATATAAATAGGCGAATCTAATGGAAGTTTACTATTGCATATTATGATTTAAAAAAGTGAATTTTATTTATTACTGAAATTTTATTTCTTAACGTAAAAACGATTCTAATTAATTATGGTTTCTTATTTCAATCCAGAAATTGAGAAATTAATAATTAATATAAATAGATCAAGTACATGTGTGTACTGTACAACAATAGTGCAGTAACGTTCTATAATAGTGTAATGGAAAAAAGAATAAAGTAGCAATTAAAAAATATAAAAACACAAATATGGAACATCCAGGTAATACAGAAATACATACACGCATATATATTTTGCAGAAAGCCAGTATTTTATATGCTTGTTAAATCAATAAAAAAATTATGATAGTTTTTTAAGTTGTCTATTTTCTAACTTTGTCCAAAGAGAAAGTAAACTGTTCACGTTACGTAATTACATATGCTGTCACATAATTAATATATGATAGAAATCAGAATAAAATATTACGCTATGAAATGAAAAAGGAAACCTTTTGTGCACAGATGATAAGACGATGCAGAACCAGTTTTTATTTCTAGAAAACTTTTCTAATAGGTAATCACAAATAAGTAGAGAAACAGAACGAGATTTCTTTGGTTCAATTTATTTAATTAATGTTAATTGTAGATATCTTTATTCAGAAATGAAGAATAATAAAAATATCCAAATCGTTGATTAAGATTTATTTATTTTTTTTTTTATTGATTTGTGATGTGTAATGAAGATTATGATGACTGAGTCTAAAAGAGTATTTATGTAAATGTTAATTACTATTTATTATATCTTCCTATTTGAATAGTTTACACTTCGAGTTTAATGTTTTCTAACAAAATTTGTTCCGTCTTAGTACGGTACCTCTCCCAATGAAACCTCGATGAAACCAAGAATGTACCGTAGTTTAAGAATGAACCATTTTACTAGGATAGGACTGTTATAATTATCAAATAAAATTACATTATTTAATAAAGATAATATTACGATAAAAATAGTGTTGTCTTACATCTGTCTAAATATTAAGCAGTATACGTACACGAACAATATTTTACTAGAAACCTCTAAAAATTAAAAGGTATCATTCAAACTAAATTGGAAAGAAAAAAAGATTCCTTGTTAAATAAGTGAATAATTAATAATTTTCTACTTCGAATTCTAGTTCAAATCAATATCTTCCGCAACATATTTTTTTTTAGTTATTTCATTTTTCTAAGAAACCGACAATATGTAATGAAATATTTTTAAAAATGTATGATACACAGTCATTGCATAAACTGTTTGACTATCAATAAGAATTAATTAGTGTCCATTGTTGTACAAGAACAGCAACATCCCGGTATCTTTCAGCTTAGTAGATTTCTATAACCTCACTTGAACTTTTTAAACACGTACATATTTTACCTCTTCGATGCAATTCATCACAGAGCATTCGCAATGACAGTGGTCAAGACAAGCACCAATTTGAATAATAAACCACGATCGTTAGTCAAATCTGACACGAATGCTTTAATTTTTCATTCGCATGTGAGCATAAAGATGGGCTGGCTGGCGAGTCTGTCCACGATCGATTCACTGTCATCGAATTCATTTTTAAATCATGTCCACCCATGAGCTTCTATCATTTCTGAAGTTTCTTGCATGCACGCTTCAACCTTGCACAAGTGCACTATGATTTATTTCGACTAAACACGATTGGATTTTTAACATTGTACAATTGCACGTTTTCGCATATTTTGACATACTTTAACAGATGTTTTAAGAATAAATTTTAATAAGTTCAGTAAATTATTTTTTTGTTCAGATTTTCACATCTATTAGGTTGTCCGAAAACTTATAAAACCATCCAAAAACTTTCAATTTATATATATAGGTATTAAATGTATTAGATACTAAACATTTATTGAATTTATGTATTTAATTTAAATTATTACTTATTAAATCTTTTGTAATTGGTTCATTGAGGGGTAAAATATGCCATGTTTGAAATGATTAGGAAACAATTTATTCTTCCCTTCTTCAAAAAGGATAGATTATATTTATATTAATTTAAGAATAAATTATAGAATAGATAGTTATCTAATTAGAATAAATAGTTGTATAATTATAAAACATAGTATACATATGTATATACCACAGATTCATAGGATCCTTTCTGTTCATAAGCTTGCTTAAGAAAAGATATTACGATTAAGACGTAAGATATGTTATGTAAGCTTTTGTATGTAAGGTTAAGACGTAAGATTATGTTCAAAAGCAAACCTTCCCATTTCTTAAGAGACTAATATTTTTAATTGTGTTAATTTCAAAACATGGATACCTAAATATATTGTATATTACAAATATTATGGAGTTCTAAAAGTAGATAATTCTCAATTTCTTAGTCGATTTTCTTCATGAATCAAGTATTCGATACATACTAGTATCAGGTCCTTTCAGAAAGCTCTTCAATTTAGAATATTGAATAGGTGATTACACGAAATAAATAATTCCAAATTACGTTTTAAAAAATGCATAGAATCGTACAAAAAGAAAGAAATAGAAAAGAGAAGCACGCAAAATATTAAAGCATATATATAACGATGAAAATTTGGTTAAATCGTAGTGGAACACGAACGGAAGGAAACGGAAACTTATTTTTAATGCGGAGGATGTGGTTTTTGTCTTGTCAGTATACACCGTCCTTCTAAAACTCTTCTTTATGGAGAGGAAGTAGACACTAAAGTTGCGGTTTGCGGACATTCAAAAACCGCGCGTTCCATATACAGCACAGTTGTGGTGCTAAACCTCTTCTTTTTTCAGAAAAAAAAAATAGAGCTGTTTTATCGTCGTAAGTACGAAAGCAATAGTTCTAAATCACCATAATTTATTTAAAGGTTTAATTTAATAACTAAATTCCAAGAATCATATCTCAAGAACGGCTTATACAAAAAATATGTTTAGGTAATATTTTGAAAGTATCTTGATGTCAACCATAAGACGATATACTTGAAAATATAGATTCCAATTTAAAAATTCGAAGTCGAATTTAAAAGATTTCTCAATGTCATCACAATGTCAAATAGGCGATAACACAATTTATTCCCCTCAATATGCTACAACTTTCATTTAAAACATCTTTTTATATGTCTCATCTTTCGAGATATTTGTCTAGGGAGATTCAAATGACATACTCTGTACAGTAACTTGGTCATGTAGACAAGTTTCGTAGTTTTATAAAGAAATATTCATTTTGATAGTATAATATTAATAATATCAAATATCATCTTTACATAAAAAGTATTATATTTAACATATTTTTTCCAAATTCTTTATGGTTAAATATTTCCAGAAAATGAAATAATATTATTATCTAAAGACAGACGAAGGGATGATTTCTTTTCTTTTTTTACTACCATATAAACAATGGCCATAAAAACTGGTGATCATGAATATCTTGATTTCTATTTTACTTTGTCTTGTACCTAGAATTTTTAGAATAACTATTCCTGAATAGTGTTGCAAAAAAATCAGTTCTTTGACTATTCTCTCAACAAGTAACATTTCTCAATTTTAATACACTACAAAACTAATCGTGCTACATTTTCACAAAGAATATTAATGATACTAATCATTATGCATAAGATGATGTACACATTGATTAATATAACAATTACATTGCATGTAATATATGAACATTATAAGAAAATGTCATAGAAATACATATCGCTGAGATTTTTCTGTTAGTCTTATTTTACATCTAAAAAGGGATATTTTAATATAAAATAACTATGAATGATAAGATATACAAAAGTTTAAAATTAAATATCCCTTATAAAAAATAGAAAATGTCACTTATTGCGTTCATCTCCTAGTCCTAATATAATATATTGTTCAGATATTATTGTATATACATAGATATTAATGACTAATGTGTATGGTAGAATCAACAGTTAAGAATAAAATTCACTTATTTAATCGTTCGAAACACTGAAACGTAGGAAATCAAGATAATCTGTCATTGTCGAAGTATTTCCGAAAGCAGTCAGTTTTTATCAGTACCCTTGCTACAGTAGTGGCGATGTTAACGATATTGAAACACTGATACGAGGGCAGTTTTCAACATCGCTTTGTGTCGCCGACGTTTATGCTCTAAGGTAATTAGATAGTGGCCGACACAAGCGATCGGCCAAGACTACCAACAAGACCATCCCAGCAATCTGCACGAACATCTCGGTACACATTAATTCAATTCCATCGACGAAGTCAATTTCGTAAAAAGCATTTGCTAGGCGATCAATGAGGGATCGATCGCACAACCGCTTACCTGTATGTCCCGTTTACCCGTGTCGTGCGTTGGCCAGGAGATCGCGAAATGATAGAAAACACTCTGCACGTGCTTTCCATTGATTTCAACAAGAGATTTTAATTAGACGACTCGGCGAAGAAATAAATTGCAAAACTTTTTAGGATGTAAAATCAGTTATGCACTATATGTATCTTGGATCGAACTTTTCTCTTTCGACTTTGAGGGTATTAGTATCGTTCATAACTTATATTTTCCTTATTTTGTGAAAAATTTAGGAAATTTAAAAATGGCAGGTGTTGGAAAACTTGGATCCGTTGTTTAAAGAAGAATTATATAATAACTACATTGAAGGGCGATAGCGATTTGATGATAAAAATAATGTAAGTACATTGATGTTTTGTGCAAAATTTGCTGCACATGATTTATTAGAGAAATTAAGAAAGGTAAGATTCAGAAACGTGGAAATTTTGAGAATGCGGAGTGTTATTAAATAAAGTTCGTTAAGGTTATTAAATAAGATTAATTAATTAGAGTTACTAAATAATGCTTTCTTTTATGTGAGAAAAAATTCATCAACATAATCATTGAATGACGAAAATAATAGGCGTAAATCTCGAGATTTGAAAGTTTGAGTTCTATATAAGATTATAACTAGTACTTCCTTAGCTTTGCGAAAAAATAAATTACGAAAAATGAAATATGATTTCAGACAAGTTACCATATTAAAAGTTGATTGTAAAAAATTAACAAAAATATTACTCGATGGATGAAATATTTACTGTGATAGATAATTTAATTAAGCTTTCATCCTGTATGTGGCAATTTAATCCAAAAGCGATTTTTCTCTGTCAGTGTAGTTTTTAAAGTAGAGTACACATTAGATATTAAAAACAAAGTGTCAGTAATTTATCAGTTCAGAACAATTTTTATGAATATGGTATACGAATGTTAAAATTATAATGAGTAATATAACATCGAAAATTTGAATATTTCATGAAATTAACGCAGGGAAAGAAGACAGAGTAGCTATTTTCAATGTTTTTCCATTTACTTTTCAATGCATTGAAAATCTTGTTGGATAGGGTGAAATGAAATTGATGAAACTGTCGCGACGCGAATCATCGAACTGTTGGATTTAATTTAATTTTCAAAGTAAAATCCAAAAATGATACGCGTACGATTAATTTTTACCGGCGTATGCATTAATTACTATAAATTCAATTAATAATCACGTCGATATTACAAGCGAAAAGCCTGCAAAACGTGAAATATTTACGAACCTTCGTAAATTAAGTATAATTACCGTGTACATGTACTCTAATACGAATGCAAAATTTTTATCAGAGCATGAGTTATTAAACTTTTTTCAAATTGATTTATAACATCAAACTTGAATTTTTATTGTAATAAATTAAATAAATTCTACTATTAGTAATTAGCGGATCAGAGATTTAAAAGTATAAATGTAACGCCTTTTCTGAATGAATTACTGAATGAATTCCGAATGAATTGTACCAGGCGAGGCACCTAAAACAGGTCACCTAATATTAGTGATAAGACAAGTTATGTCAACTTTTTTTTGGGAATGATTTAAGAAACATACAATTTCAAAGTCATTCAGGTGACCTGTTTTAGATACCTTACTCTGTATATGATATTATGTATTGTATTATAATCAATCAATTATATATGTATATAAATCAATAATCTTCAGAATGATTTGCTACTGACAAACCCTGCAAAAGTTTCGTTGATTTTTGTTGCGAATGATATTACCATGAAAGGGTGGTATCATACTACTCAAACATATATAAAAATATATAAGTAGGAAGTAATTAATTTTAGGTTCTCAGCTGTTCAGCAAAATGAGATTTACTACAAATTTAATGACAACACTTTTTCTTGGAAAATTTATATCGTGAATCTGTCAACTTAGTTTAAAATAATTTTAGTTGCAACATAAGATTTCTTTCTTTCTCTCTTTTTCTTTTGTTCTCTGTCTCTGTTTATTCATGTCAAATCTTAATGTATTATACAAACTGTCCAACCGAGTCATCTTTACTTTACTACTCTATATCATTTACAAAAACCAACAATTCGTAAAGAAAAAGTATATTTACCTTAATTTTCAGTATAAAATCTATCATTACGTAAAATTATTGTATTGTAAGAATTCTAAAAGAGCACCTACAAATAAATATAATACGACATTTGTATTGCCAATCAGAATTCCGAAGAAACAAAAATCTGAAAATTATAACAACATCTGAGAAAGTGGTAGCCTATTCCAATTATGAGTACGAAAGCTATATATATTAAATCTATTTAGCATCACAAATCACGCTTCATATTAAATCATCAAACAATCCATCTCATATCAATCTATCAATCGAAGTAATAAAAAAATTTGAGAATTGAGCAGCATACAAAATACAAAGAAGCGGCGTCCTATTTCTGTCTTGTCGTTAGAATACACAATACATCATATATATATTCGTTTTCTATAATTTTTTCCATCTTTATCTACTACTTATTTTCCTACATTCTTGCTTGTTCATATTTTCTACATTCATTGCAAAACATCAAATTGTCATAAGGAATGGATGAGACCTGAACGAAATGAATTTTTCGATTTTTTTGTTGTAAAACATCTCAAACCTCAAAACTAGTTGAAAAAACAAAGAATGGATAAGGATTAAATCATCATTAACTTAACAAATTTTCGAAATCCAAAAGTCATTTCGCAAAATTAGCTGTTTTAAAGATGAGAAACGGAGCTTTCTTAAGGTTAGAAGCACAACACGAGAGATCGCGAGTTGAGAGGAACAGCACGCATACAACGCTCGCTGGTGCGTAATTCTGCGACAAGTAGATTCAGTTAATTCGGCCGGAGGCTAGCAAGCTGTACGAGAGAGCGGATTCCATTCGATTGCAACCACTCAAATCAGAAATCTAGACTAGTAGCCAAATGCAAGATCGAACGTTCAATTCCAACTGTCGGTGAACTGGCAACAGTGTCTGAGGGGAGATCTTGAATGAACTGAAGGGGGGAAACAAGAAATACGAAGAAACGTAGAAATGAATAGCAAAGGACAATCACTGGGCTAGCATAGGGTTGCAGCCAAAGACAGAGGGAAAAGGTGAAGTCCGCGCGAAAGAGAGGAAAAGAGAATAAGGGAATAACAGAAAGAGCGATAGAAGTGGGTATAAGAGAGAAACAGTGAGCCAATTCACTAATCCCGATTTCCGATCGCGTACATCGATTCACGTATTTACGTTAACAGTTCCAATCAGTTTCCCCTCCATTTCCTTAGTTTCCGATAGCGAGGAAACGGTATTCCCGGATGCGTTCCACCTCGGATCTTTCATGATCGACCGATTCGTGCTCTGATGTCTGACTCTTTTGCGTAAGTACTTTTACCCGTTTCCAGCTTCCATCTTTTTTACTTTTTAAGGTAGCGACTGCTACACCAATTTTTTCATTTTTGCAATTAGTGAGGATATGCAAAGTTACATATATTCTATGCGCTTATTTATTTTTGCGTATTACTTTTATTTTAGCTCATTATGTATAACATATTTAAGGTTGATAGTTCTACTATTCAAGATGCTATTGACTGATTTGGATATAGCTTTTTGTTGGCTTAAACTATGGTCGATGTTTTATGATAGACAGAACCAATGATAGATTCATATTTGCTAATAATAAAAATCTGTTGAATTCTAATATGATAGTCAAAACGTAAATCCATCTGATTTTTTCGACAAGTTTCCCATACGAATCAAGAGAAATTTCTTTCTTTCTCTAACTATTTGTAATCAGAAGTTTACTAGCTGATATAAATTAACAAATGACAATTGGTCACTGTATTTTAGTTTGAAACATTGATTTGAAATCTGTGGTTGATAAACAAATATGAAAATATTTATCGGCATATTATATAAAATATGCAGTCATGCCATTATAAGGGATTAACTAATTATTTTTTTATAATTTTACTTATAACCAATACATGGATTACATTTCTTTTTATTTGTATTTTATTTGATGAATAATATTCACATTGATTATAAGATATTAAATTAAGTTTAAAAAATACAACAGAAATTGTTATTATTAAAAACTTGAAATTTCACAAACATAAAATTTACAACTGATATATGCAACTAGAAAAGAAAAAATAGTGAGCATGTTTATAAATATGTACTCCCTTACGATTTTTGATAATTAGTAAATTTAATAAATAAATTTATTACTGTTGGAAATATTCTCAACACATTCTGATAGGTACTTAATTCCTAAGTTGTAGTATTTATTAGTAATCTTTCAAATCATTATAATTATAGTACACATATATTTCACAAACTTCTGTTTAAAACATAGTATAATTTAATTACATTATTTTAATCACACATTTCAGAATTCTGAAATATTTTAGGTTATTTCTGTGAATAAAAAATTCATGGTAAAATTTGAAATTTTTTATGTAAATGTTTCAACCTAAAATTTACATATTTTCTACGTTCCATCATTATTCCACACTTTTGCATTTGCAATATTCTACTATTTGTTAAAACATATATTCATACGCTTCATTTTAAAAACTAAAATTATGAGCACTGTAAATTTTAGTCTGTAAATGATACTTTATCTCTTCGCATTCTATATATGCTTTTATTTTTCATCGTCAGTATTTAAATTTATCAAATCAGAAATGCATAATTTTTCTCTAACTCAAAATGTATATAATTACTTATAATTCTGTATTTAGACTACATCATAGTTTCACACGTAACATCTCTACTATTATGATATATCGATATATCGAAAATTTCTTATCACATGTATGCTACTGATACAAAGTTTAGGAGCAATATATCACTTTATTCTTAAAGGACACGCTATGACAAAAATCAGTTAATTTTTCTTGTTTGTAACAGTAAATAATAATTTATATGTAATTCGTTTTGCGTAATATGTACAATAGTTAGAGCATGTATGTAATATGATACAACGTATTTAATTTTATTTTGTATAGTTAATACCAAATTTGTGGAAGAAAGTCAATGTGGCTAAATATTAGGTCATCCCATAAGTTCGTGCCGACTTTTGTGTATACATTTCATGTGTCGATTTATAAACATACGGCGATAAGGGACCAATGCACTTGAGCTTAGCTGATCGAGACAACAACGAGAGGGGGATTACATTTTTTCATGAAACTGAAAGGTATGTAAACAATCTTAACATATATAACCGCTCGAAAATCAGCACGAACTTATGGGATGACCTAATACCAACTATTCAGATGTTTCACGCATGAAATATTTATAGGATAATCTAGATAAAACAGAGGGAAAGAAGCTGTCTATTACCTATACAATAAAATGCAATTATAGAATACATTATCATCTCATCATATAAAAACAACATCCTCAATATAGCAAGAACATTATGTGCTATAAACTGTCTGAAGAAACGATTATACTTCGACAATAATTGAAAAAAGAATTTTGTTGAAAAATTTGCCATATGTTTGTACAATGAAATATTATGACAAAGAAATATAAAAAATATAAAGGAATGACTCTACACTTATGATCGGTAGTAAATATGATCATGATAAAAAAGAAGAATACTATTTAAAAAGTTACATCTTAATTCAAAATGAAAAAATAAAAAGTGAAACAAGTAGACGTATACTTATGCACAAATTCATATTTATCAATATCCTGTTACTATCTCCAAATCAAAAGATAACACAATATGCATATAACGCGATCCAAAAAATTCAAACTTGGACATTTCTTTGTCACTTATCTGCCACGAGTAACGAGATAAATCGATCGACGACATAGATCACCCTGGCGATCGCGGACAAGTATGTCAGACAAAGGTAATTAATATTAACACGTGAACAACCGACATCACCGATGTTGCTTCCAAAAAAGTCGCCACGCGAAAGTCCACAAATCTTCTCGGAAAAGAAACTCGCTGCTGGCATCGTCCGAAGAGGAGAACAGTGGTTTTTTTCGGCTAGATAAAGAAACATTACATTGTAATCTGAAAAATTCGGCAGTCCGCGTCCTCCTTTGCGGTAATAGATTCCTTTATCGAGTCCGGCTCGTATCAGATCTTCTCCCGGTCTCTCTTTTCCTCTTCCTCTTCCTCTTTCTTTCTCTCTCTCTCTCTCTCTCCCTCTCTTCCTCTTTCTCCCTTTATCGTGGCTGAAATATCGGCAAATAGAAAAGAGGCGGTCGATATCCAGAGAAGTTGGAAAGTTTATCGTGGCATAGGTGCAGATAATTGATCGAACCTTCCCCGTGCTTCTCCTCGTCCACTTGTTTTCCTAACTTTGCTGGTTAGTGGTAATTTCTCGATAGGCCAGCTACCGGCCCGTCCAGGACACTCGCGACCGATCGAGCTTTTCAAAACCAACTTTTGCGGCCGCTTTTGTAAATCGCCCGCCGCGTTGATAATGTCTCGGCAAAAGGTGTCAACGAGGGACCAATTTCATCGAGCTTTTTTTAACAAAGGTAGGAGGAGAACTTGAAACTTTCGCTTTCCAGTGTATTATTAAGGGCAATTTGAGCTTAAAGTTCGAAATTTAAAACACAAGTTGATGCGAAGTATAGAAGTTAAGACGATTGAATAGCGGAAACAGAGTAATAACTGATGTACAAATTTGATTCAAAAACGTCTTCTGTATTTTATGAATAACAAAGTATCGTGTTTAGGTTGTGCGTGTTTATGCATTTGTGGAAAATTTTGCAAAAATGCATGTAATGTATACTTATGGAAAAGAATATAAAATGTCCAATGTACAGTACTTGTTGTTATATTGACAATACTTGGCTATTGAATTATGTGCAAAAATATGCAAAAAGTTCATTGTTTCAACTAAAATATATTATGTTATAAATAATAAATTGCTCTTGACTGCCCATTTTATTACTGAATGCATAGACGGTAATACATATAATAATTATATAATTTAATCTTTTATTACCATATCATAAATTCACAGAATTTCTTTAGGATATTCTTAGAATATCATCCTTGTACTCTCATCGTCAGGAAATTCACCTCATTTGGATACCACTCAATATATGTGTATTGACGTGTATGATACATGTGTATCATTGTGTATTCATTCTTGACCATTAGATTACCCGATTTGAAAGCAAGAATTGAAAATGCTTATCAAAATGAGAATACGAAGCGTATGAAGTCACGTTGCATGTAATTAATGCAAAGGGAGAAATAAGTTCAACTATTGACATATATGTACATACGTATGTACGTGTACAATATCTTACCACTAGTACACTTAATAAATCTTACTATTAAAGTTCTTTATTTTATAAAAAATATGAAAAGTATAAAAAACAAATACATATATATATACACACAATAATACACGTGTTTATTATTATTTACTTCCTCTCAATTATTCCACTTATTTAATTTCTACTCCAAAGGATGATTGCCTCAAACTAATATTTTTAATTTACAGTTCAAAAGAAATTTAGACAAATTTCGTTAACTACACTGGCGCAATGAATATTATTTGTCGAGGTAGAAGCAAGAATTCACGAAGACGATCCAGGAAAGGAATCTCATAATCGGTCCTATCTATCAAACAATAGCTTAAGTTGAACTACCGGACATTTTTAAAGATGAATATGGAGACATTTTTGTCGCCTGTACACGATACAGGGAAGAGGATATGGTCAGGAGCGGAAAAGGCTTTCGCTCAAATTAGATCCGGGAGTTCCGGGACTGTCGGCGTGCGCCGATTTCCCCACAATTTATACGTGGTAGTATTTTTGTGCAATTTGTGCCGGTTATGAGGATGTGGAAGCACGACGCTTCCACCGTGAAAAATATAGCTGGAATTTATCGCGGAGACTTCTATCCACTTTTCTCTTCCTTCCTCTCCATCACCAACAGAATATCTATTATTCGTCACTGTCCATGGCCTCGGAGTAACTGACCCAGAATAAAATTATAAACCGATTCACCAAGAATCGCGTCTCAGTCTTCCGATTATTTCGAAACATCATACGAATACATCTGCTAGTTCATCGTTGAATAATTCTACCTTGTTTCTTTTTGTCGCCGAAATAAATTGTTCAGTAGTTTGAAGTTCATCGTTCTTTTAAATAAGCAGATCTTTTGAATTAGAAATATGTAACATGCAATCGATATCGAAGAAACGTCTGCTTAAATTATGAGTTTTCGAAAATAATATTCTAAGATAAATGGATATGCAAGATGAAAATAATGTACTCTTCTTCGAAACAAAATGAAACTGATTAAATTCGTATCATTTAATAGGTATCGTTCAAATTTACAAGCATATGTGGTAGGTACCAAATGTAATAAGATTGCCTGGTTCATATTTCTGGTAGCTCCAAGAAAAAGCCAATGGATTATTGTTGTGAACCTTATTAGTGTTTGTACTTTAATTAAAAATGTTTAAACTTTACTTTTAAATCTCCATCAATTTAACTAATACAGAGTAATTGTCAGATAAATAATAACACTTTGAGTGAATGCGTTATATAAATACAGTTACCCACATTAAAACTCGGGCAATTTTCCAATAGAATAACTTTTTTACAATTGGACCAAATGATTTGAATCTTTTTGAGAAGATAGAAAGATTAGATTAACAGTGACCTGTAAAAAATAATTTTAAAAAAATTGAAATTGATTGGAATTGCGAAGAAAATGGAAAAGGTCGCTTTTTAGAATATTATATTAATATGAGAGAAACTGTAACTGAGACAACCCCGCATTGGATTAGTTGGTTAAAGAATTCTTATCTAGAAAGCATTATGGTATATATTAGCTTCTAAGTTTCAAATTTTCTTTTAATCTCCAAAATTCAAAATTGCATCAACTATCTCTGTTTTCATATAATTATAAATACTGGGAAAGCAATAATTGGAAAAGAAAAAGAACAAAATGAACGCTCTGTGAAGAACGAATGAAGATCTGTAGCATTATTTCAGAGAAATTAAAAAACATTTCCATTCAATATATGAAAGAAATCATTAATTCACAAAAATGTAACGTGGAAAATATTTATAACTATAGTTTTATTATTTTTGGAACACAAGTTATATACCTATATTATTGATTAAATTGCTTAAATTGATTTACTAAATTGCTAAAAGTGATTTGGAGTCAGTTGATCGGCGGTATCAAATTTATATCACTCGGTTAATAAAAATACTAAAAATTAATGTCCAAACCATTAACAATAGATAGGTACAGTTTTTGGGTAGAGTTTAGTATTTAAAAATTCTCTATGTGAACATACGATTCTTAATTTCTGTATGAAAATTTCAACGTTCTTTCGAATGTTTAATGATTCAATAATTTTAAATTAACAACACCAATAATGAAATATAGGTAATTTTCTATAATAGTTTCAAGTTGTTTATTAGGTTCATTCGTTATGATAATATAACTTTCACAAAAATCAGTTTAATATTATATTAAATTTAATTAGTGTAATAATTACGGATACTTAAATTGAGAATTTGTGTTATATAAAATATGAAACGATATATAAACGATATAATAGCAATATTTCTTAATTAAAAATACTTTATAAAAGTCATATAAATGAATAATTTGCTGAAATTTAGCTTTACCCTAAGAGTTAATCTAGAATAAGTAAATATTCAACACAGAATACGAATGCAACGATTTTCAAGTCTTCAAGATTTGTATTACTTATCTATCTTCTTACTTTCTGTTATATTAATATATCATAAAGTCTAAAACATCGACCGTTTCAATACATTTACGAACAGCGTCGAAATTTCCACGAATCATGTGCCCACGAAAACCGATTTTCTCAACGAACTAAAGGAATCCTTAACGAGCGAAGAAATTTCGGCGAGCAATTTCAGATATGATTTGACGCGCGTTTTGCGTGTCGAGTTGTATATCCAAGGAGATCATATCTTGCACCAACTGCTTTAATTTATCAGGCCAGTCGAAATATCGCCTGATCGCGAAGGAAAGAGAAAAGAAAAGAAGAGAAGCGAGCTGTTGCGCGATAGTCTCTGGGATTCTTCCGTCACGGATAATTAACCATTTCACGAAAGATCCTCAATACCGATCAACCGAGTTTAGTTTCGCGGATGATGCATTGCGAACGTTCTCGACAATCCAACATTAACCCAAGCGTCGCGTAGGCGTTAAAAGCACTCATCATGCCTTTTCATGAATTACTCCTTGCCGGCTTGCAACCTAACCTAAAGCCCTTCGAAAGAAGAAAGAATAGCGTCGCCGAAAAAGGGGAAGCCCCGAGAGAAGCTGTGAGGAGAAAATGTCCAAAATGAATTTTACACCGACAAAACTTTCACAGCTGTGCTCCATTTTACGTACTGAGTTGTTTGGTAAGTTCATAACGTATTTAACAGCCGATATATTTTATTACAATCTATATATTAGTAGATGCTTATATAAATGCTACTTGACAAATCTCTATTTTTCGGTAAGGAGACCTCATATTTAGATGAAGAGTAGACAAAAACTGTTCGGCATTCATCAAGAACTTGTTTCACCGTATTTATATTCTAATTTTTAAAAAGCAATTTTACATAATAAGAAAGAAAATACTCGACAAATTTGTAAGAATTACTTCGATTTATTGATAAGAAAGATAATTTTATTGGGAAAGTACTCATGAAGATATTCAATAAATAGCGAAAAGTTGACAAAAGAGATAGTGTTTGCAATAATTTGGTAATTCTATAAAGATACAATACCTTCAAATTTGTTTAACATCTTCGACGAGCGTCGACTAAAGTCAACAATACGCTACGCAATCGCTCTTGCTCGCAGTCGTCAAGTGATCGGCGTACCGAAATACTAAATTTTGCTACGAAGTTTCCGAATAATTTAATATTATAGGTATCCTATATTTGGTGGAAGTGGAAATGGCCGTATAATCAAATGAAATTTCAAGTTCTATTCAGAATTTTTTAGTTATACAAATTTCATATTTCAGTAAGATAACGTGAGTCTTGTATATCGATGAAAAGTAGATAAAAAATCTTGAATTTTCAATTGAATGTACAATTTTTTTCATTGGATATAATAGTCGCAGACTATCAATACCCATATGTCCCATGCATACATGTTAGGGCACCTGCTGGTTTTATGTGGAACGTGATAATTAACATAGATTATAATATTATAGGATTGCGTTTTGATACACATAGAAAAATTTATTGAAACTATTTGCGCGAGTTATAGTAATATAATAAGTTATAATAAATATAGGTTGATCTCCACAACTATCATGCCAGATTCAACTATGAAGAATAAAAGGGAACAGACTGGAAAGAATGTTGGACATATGAAAATTTTTGCCAATAATCTATATTGCAAATATTCTCTGTATCAATTAATCACCTTGGTTTACGACTAAATTTTAAGATCTTCTTATAAATAGCATTCAATTCCCTTGCAACCTTTATTTGCAGTACAATATCAATAAAAAGGAAATAATTTATACCAGTAATTAATCTTATGAAGAATTGTAACAGATCTTTGGAAAACAGTTTCTTACAGAGATTTTGGACAGACCTTGATTTTCAATTTCGATGTGATCGATGTTTTACAATCCATTGTTTACAAATCTAAAATAAAGGAAAATCAGAAAACGGAGTAATTGATCAGAATATTCCAAAGGCGTAATTTTTTCTGTATTACGATATTAAGAACACACTTTGTCTTAATTTCTTGATGTACGTTTGTAAGTAAGTAACTTTTCATATAAATTTAAGTTCTTTCAAATCTCCATATAAGCATTTGACAAACAAAAAACAATTTATATTATCTTAAGATTAAAGTATTTCTGTAAAATGAATATAAATGACTAACCAAACCATTTAGTTAACCACATAAATGGTTAATTGAACTGATTTGTATCAAATGATTTCTATGGCATGTCATTGTACACCTCGATGTTGGAAACGCGTGACGTGTTTACACGTTATTTGACGCTGAGGAATTAACTTACATGCGATTAGAGAAATATATACGTATATTTAAGACAGACAGAATAATTTAAATAGATATGTACGCAGTTACAAGTGTAACTCATATCTGAATTTCTTCACATTTTCGATGCCAAAATTTCAATCATTCTTATATAATGACGTAATTTAAGTGAAATAAGAAAATAAAAATGAGATAACAGCATTTTATCATATATATCCTGTATCTTGTAATTTATAAATATTCGCCTTGCGTGTTGTGTTTCTTGTTGTGCTTCGTAAATAATAAATGAATTTTACCAGTACGACAAAATTTATTCACCCTGTTCAAAACAAACATTATGTAATATGAAATATGGTTATGGAGGTGTGAATGTATGATTTCTTCTTCCAACCTTGTGTATAATGATTTTCTTTAAGCACTAAAAATTTTGTTTTTATATGTCGTTTTAAATATTATTTCACATAAATCCTATGTCGTTTAAAATTGCATCAATTTAGATAACTTGAGTAATCTGAACGAAGCTTAACTTCGACTATCTTTTACAACTATTAAACAAGTTACATAAAAAGAACGGTTATAATTTAGGTCGATAACCCGAAATAAAAAATAATAAATTATTATTGTAAACCTTGCATGTTATTGTCTGTTGCGTGCATCTGTATTAGATTATGCATGTTATATACATCTTAATCACTTTAATTAATATAAAGTACTTATCAAATAAATAATAATACCTTAGATATGTGCGTTACGTGGTTCTTTTACTATGACACAGTATCTCCTCATGTTACAATTATTTAGCAAAGAATTCTTAGCTGCAAAGACAATTGTGGTGTGATACCATATCCCTTTTAGTTTCTAGATCTGAAACTTCGTTCTAATGTTTAAAATTCAAAATTATGCTGTCATTGTTAAACATATGAAAATATTCGGAAGACGATAACTGATAAAATTAACACTCTGGAATAACTTGAGTAATCTGAAGGAGATTTAACCGCAACAGTCTTCCGCAAGTGTCAAACGAATTACGTAAAAAGACGTGTAAACGAAAGCGCGTATGACCAGAAGAACAATTTTATTAAATAAATTGCTCTTGTTTGAGAACTCGGGTGAGCCAATCAATGCCGTGTATCTATTCACTTATCTTCGTTTTTCGCGTCGTCACCTAATCACGGTGCGTGTAACCGCGGTAACGCGTCTGATAATCCGTTACGTAACCGAAACAAGCACCCCGAACACTTATTTCCATTAGATTAACCTATCATCAAATAAAATAATCGAACAGAGTGAATAGATACGCATTTACACATGGCGTATAGTTACGCTTCGAAGCTATAAATCAGGCAAGAGGGACTTTTTCACTCGCGCGATATCCTTCTCTAGCGTTAAATCGATTCGCCACGGTGATTTCTTTTAATTAAAGCCTTTCGGCTAATAAAGATCAGCTAAACGATTCGTTGGCTAGGAAACAGACGATATTATCCGTGTACACCCGACGAATGATGCAATAAGTTTGCGTACGAATATGGGCTCTTTAGAACATTCCAAATTAATTAAGCGGTTAAACGGACTTCTATTGGTGTGTTTAACGATGTGTATCTTTGGTGAAGGGAAACGTTTAGAGTAATTTAAGAAACGAGCGAAACGAGTTCCGTCGTATAAATCAATGAACAGTTCGATACATGACACATAGTATATGTTCGAACTAAGATTTTTTAGCACTATGCGTTGTTAATGCGGCATTAAGTACTAAGTCAAATTCTCTTACTTTTGACTTAAATTGATTTCAATTTTAGGCAATCAGAGTCAAAAAGGAATTTGAGAACTAAGATTAAAATAGCAGTAAAATTACTGCCTTTGTATTTATGTTTTCATAAATATTTATTTTTAAATTTTTAAATTTTTATGTGACCAGTTAGATACAATTAACTTTCAACTAAAGGTAAAATATATATTTAATAATTGAGGCTTTTTATATTTAATATATTTGTATTTAATACTGCAGATACTATACTGTTTAATATTATGTTTAATACCGCATAGTCAAAGAGTATAATTTGGAAATGAAAGAATTACGTGACTAATAACTTGCTATACAGGTGTTGTTCATTCATCATCCCTTTCAGAAGAATACAAAGTAACAGTAATAAATAAATTGCGAACATATATATAAATGCATATTTTTACGAATAATAAATAATTAAAAACAATAGAACTTAGATACAGAATTGTTTCATCTTTACAGAATTTTACATATATATACGAATTTCTATAGACAATACAATTATTCGAAAATATGATGTAAAAGAAGCATCAAAAATGGATATTGCGAAATACAATAAGACAGAAAGGATTTTTATTCAAATATAATTTTTATTACATCAGTATTGCATAAATATTAGATTTTTGTGTAATAGATGTTTTTGCCAAGATTTTGTTGTTTTGAAATCATAAGCTATTCGACAATCCGAAAAGCTAAAATTTATCATTCCCTTTGTTGGTTTAATGCAATATTTTCAAAACAACTACGCTCTACTTTTTTGAAAGTGCAATATGAAAAAACACAACGTGACAAAACTGTTCTGATAGAGCAAAAACATCACGTTTTTACAAAACCGGAATCAATAAACTTACACGATTGTAGAAACAGAAAATAAATCGCGAGTCAGATAGTTTTTACTTCAATTATAGATTTTCCTTTCTAAATTAATACCATTTACGTCGAAACATTTACTACGCAACGATTTATGTAATATCTATGATTATAAAAGTAAAATATTATCGATTTAGATAATTCTTATGTTGATAAGAAATTGAAATAATCATTTTGAAATCAGTTATACCTATTATTATCGTTTATTTAGTGACATTTATTATGCAAGAGTATACACCGCAGTTACAATACATTTAAAAAAAATGAATATGTAAACCAAATATTAAGCGTTAAAATTGATATCACTCAAATGCTTAATACTTTCATGCTTGCGGCTGTGCACACATTGTATTTTCACAAGCAATTAACCAACTAAATGATAAATATATTTATTTTCCATAAAACTGAGCTTAATTTTAGTGCATTATACTTTATTTACGAAAGCATCAGAAAAATGTATTTCTACTATTAGTAAAATTGCTAACAAATGTTTTCGACAAATTAAAAACACATTTAATCCTGAAAAGGTTAAATATTACACTTTTTCTTCTAATTCATTTCAAACAGCTCCAGAGCTCTGGATTCCAAATCTATGATCGAAACGTTAAACATTTCATTTTTTTTCCTTAATCTATTTGATGGACCTCTTAGCACTGAAATTCAAATTAAAGACTTTCGGCTTGAATTTGAAATTTCTTTCGTTAAAATTTCGATCACGTCAGCGGCTCCGATGTCGACGAAGGGCTTATCGATCTCGTTTCCCCATTGAATTCTTTTCCCCGTGTCATGCAGCGGTGATAACAATTAACTTGGCAGCGAAACGACGGATTATAAGGTCGGCTACGTACGTAGTAACTTCACCCACGACGATTACGGGTTGGCTCGACTGGAGTAAGCCGCGATCAAGTAGCTGGATCTTCGACTTGAATAACTCCGCAGTAAAACGAGCCACGGGACCCTGACACCATTGATAACGATTCCTCCTCTCGTGATCTTTCCATTGCTCTCTCGGATCTCCGCTTGTTCGTTCGCTGCAAGAAATTTCGTTCTCGAGACGAGACGCCGCGCCGTCCGGGAGAAAATGATGTCGGCCACGGGAGATGCCGCATTTTTTCGATTAAAACTTTATTCTCCTTCCCTCTCCCTCGCTCTCTCCCTTTTCTCTTTCGCTCTCTCCTTTTCTTCCATTTCTCAACAACATATATGTACGTGTCGGTCTCTGTCCCTGGCTATTCGATCGACTCTTTTTCTCTCTTGAATCTGGCACAGATACGGATATCCGAAAACCAGTAAAGACAAGATGCTGGGAAAGAGGAAAAAATGAGAAACAGGCACAGGAAGTTGAGAGATACTAAAGCGTTTCGATTTAGCGCATTTTGGCGCTCGAATTGAGCAAATAAAAAACAGTTTGAATTCGATTTTTTATTCTCATTTATGTATAGTAGGGAAAGGGTAGAATGTATTTAGTGTTTTTAGTGTTTTTTTGTAGAGAATATAAATATAAAATAGAACATAGGAAATATAAATGTAGAGAATATAAAAAGAGAAATGGATAAATAAACTCCTTGATACAATCGTTCGGTAGCTATAAATGTGATTAACATCTCTTTCATGCTTATATTTTGTCAAAAATTTTCTGTATGTAGAATTAGTACGATCATGACAATTTGGTAAATTAGCATTCTGTATTATCAAAAAGAAATTAGGGGGAAGTCGTAATTTCTTGCAATTTAAATTTTCATGTCTAATTTTAATAGCTGGCGTTAATTACATTGTAAAATTTTGTGATCATGAGGCAATGAATATTATTTTCTTCGGGTCTAACGGAACAATATCACACAAGATAACCCTTAGAAAAGCTGCTGAATTACCTATAGTATTTCATAAGTAGAAGTATATAGCCCAATTTAAAAATTAGCCTTAACTTATTCTTTTCATTATCAGATTTGATCCAATATAGTTTATCCTATTGTGTTATTGTGTTTAGTGCTAAAAGCAAACTAACGCATCCTAAAAGAGTTATACGGTTCACTATGGAATTCTTGCTTTCTTATTAAAATACCGATCTTTTTACGTTAATATTATCCATTCCAAAGCTACCTATCTTTACTATACAATATTTTAACAAAAATAGAAATATACAATAAGTAATGAAGATTAAAAATAGATAATAACAATAACATAGAATATATTGAAACGATAACCGCAACAGATACATCGTCTTCGTTCCATGAGTATCTATTCGATCTATGGTATCGATATTTCTCCGTTATATTCTAATTCATTTACTTTTTATATATATCAATACAAATCAATACAAAGGCTTATAAATCAATACAAATTTAACTCTCAATTGGATCATTACAAGGTAGTAGATAATTTATTTTATTTAATTTAACATTACTTAACACGTGGCTGCCAAACCTAATTTTCATCTTCCGTTCTGCGCGTTCCGGCATATAAGATATTGAACTAGTTTATCAAAATAGTATTTTCAAATTATGTTACGTTAGTAAAAGATATATTATATCTACTTAATTTATGATATCACAGTAATACTTAAGAAACTTGCAATATTTTATCCATTCAAAAATTGCAATACAACGTAAAACATAGCATATTAGTGGAATAAGTGATAATATTAATAATAATGTTAATGCATAAAACAGAAATTAACATAATATACCTGAAAATTATTCAATCAACTTCAAATGTAATCCAGACTGTCGTCGGGGCCGTCTAATATTCAACCAGTTATCATCAGATTAACATGAACAGTCATAAGAAAAAAAAAAAAATCGAAATAAATGCGAATAGCACGAAATATATAAGTCGAAGAAAACTCTTGATGACAAAGCAAAGAATTAGTTCTCGTCTTAGCATAAGGAAACAAAAATGGTAGTTCCGAAAGTTCAATTCGTGAAATCTGACAGATCGAAACATTAAACAATGTTCCCGGATACGAGAAAACACGAGCATCTGTAAGATTGTCAGTATGAAAGAGGTAACATCCATTTACCGTCCGAGGAATTCTCAACGCGCGACAAGTCCTTCTACAGCAGCCCAAAAACCGAACCTGTTTATGATATCCTGGTTTTCATCTTGGTAATTAATAATCGGGGGTCACACCAGAAAATGACGTGCAGCTAAGACGACGCCAAGTCGACGTTGTAAAGAATATTTCCTTTTTTTCAGAAACAAGCTAAGAGAGAGGGAAAAACAGACTTCCGGCAACGACATCCTCGGCAAATTAATTTTGCCTCTGCGTTTCTTCATTCCAACTGCACTTGAAATAAGGAGAATCTTTATTAAATTACTCGCAACAAAGATAATACTGCGTGAATGATTATATTGCGGTGTTATATTTCTAATTTAATTTATTATAGTTTTCATGTTTCCATCTCAAGATATGCGCTACTATTTTATTCTTTGTGTTATTTATGTAAATTTGGTATTAAAACAGAATAGATATAGTTATGAACACGCGTACTGTATGTGTATTTAGGTACTTACGACATTGTAAATACGTTTTGTGATACTTGTTTATTTGTGTGTTCAAATTTCTTAACTTCTTGACCAATGAAATATATATATGAATGTACGTTAAAAGGTTCATTAACAAAATTTATGTATTTCCTTTCTATATGACATTACAAATAATAAATGTTATCCTATGCTGTTCACAAGCATATACAGTGTGTGTCACAGTTTTATTATTTTGTATAAACATTGCCAGTGTATTCTATAGAAAACATAAAACTACTAAAAAGTTATAACAAGAATATGAAACTTAAAGCTATACATACTTATGTGTGCATTTCGAAGTGTCGTTCGCCTTTTCTCAATCTAAAATTGACATCGATGTACTACTGAATTGATCGTAGACGAATACTATGTGGTGTGCCACTCTCTTTTTTGGGGAATATTTCATGATACATATTTTCTAACGACACTTGTAGAACTTCCAGCATGTAACTCGCAAAAAAGGAATGCACGCCAGCATATTCGTAAATATTTGCGGCATTCTGAAAATCATCACAAATTACGAAGAGACTGTAACGAAACTATACTACAACAAAGAGTAGATCTTGACATACATAATTGTTACATTTCATACTTTTGTTATAACTCTTTAATGAAGCATCTATAGACTTTTCGCTGTATGACATTTTAATCTTATTTTTACCTGTAGAACACATTGAGAAAGTTTGTACACTAAACTGCGGGACACCTTATGTATTGTTATCATGAATAAATATGCACTCAATGAGTATGAAAAATTAAACGAATAACAAAGAAATTCCTAATTAATCAATTTCCGATTCTATCAGAAACTCGAATTAAAATCGTTGTAGAAAATATTTGATTAGTATTAAAGAAAAGTGAAGAATATTCAAAATAAATCGTAAGTAGAATACAAACATAAATAAAAAAGAAACAAATTTTATAATAAAAGTAAGTAATGGTATATAATAAATTTAATAATAAAGAATAAAAGGAATAGAATCTTCGTTTGAGGTTTCATTTTTTAGAGAATCAATTCGAAATAGGACTTAGACTAAGTGAATCGTGTTGGATATTATCTAAGTGCATGTATACTCGACAAATTTTCAAACATAACTTTCTCAAAACCGAAATCTCAAATGAAAAACCTATTCCCTTTTTTTTATTCATTTCTGCATACAAGATAACATCAATCAATTAGAATATATGAAAGATCACGCCCAGAGATGACAAAAGAGCTTAAAAAGGTCAATCTCGTAGAAAAAGCTATGTAGTTACAATATACATTTTTTCTCAATATCTGGTATCAACACTTTCAATCGTAAACTTTCACCAAAAGTCGGAAAACGCTTCTCTGATCACATCAAACTCTCGACAGGATCATTCATATATCTTCGTTGGTACAACACCATCGATTCTTACTTGGAGAATCTCTGAGAGAAAAAAACGATCGAATTAGAGAACGAAATCAGGTACCCCTCTGGAACCTTTCTTTTCCGTCTAATCTCGCTGGACAAATTACGCGAGTCATGTGCGGAGGATAAGTCGAGAGACGCAAGTCATTAATTGTCCTCCCCTTTCGGTAGAAAAACATGAAGGAGTGCTAATTGATCGTTCAAGTGGGCAAGCTTGAATACTGTGCTGTGGGAACGAATGAGATAGAAAAAAAAAAAACGCTTATGTCGGCGAACAGCCGATTTAGTGTTTTCGCGATAAGCGTGCCGGATCGGCTGCGTAAAAATAGATCGTCTATTACAAAGGGGAGAGCTTTATCGTGACTGCGATAGGACGAGTTTACGGACTGGTTGTGTGCAATAAAGGAACCACGTAGTTTCACGTAGCTTCGCGAACCTAGTGATGCCAGAGATACGTCGCTTGCTGGATGGTTTTCAGCGATCGCGTCCGAACCTCCGAGGAAAATAAAAAATTGCGGAATCCATTGGTCAGTGGAATTTATGCTACGCTCGGAATTAAGATTTAATTTGATAATATGATAAAGATTGAACCGATGAAGTTGTAGAAACGTTACAGGTGGATTTCTTTATTTTGTGTGTTATATATACTAGTTTTTATATTAAGGTACAAGGTATAAAATACACATTGAAAACTGTGGATTCTTTACCGGAATTGTATCAGCAAATATATCAGTTTCTTCCAGTATGGCTTATACATACGTATCAAATTGAATACTGTTTTACGCTTGTTTGTTTGAAATAGTATTGAAAATTTGTCAGTATTTTTCAATATTAGTTATTCTGAAACTATAAATCATATTAATATAATATTTTATGATAGCGTTATTATAATTACGATAAGAATACCACTTCTGAAAGTGAACGTGAAACGGAGTAGATATACAAAGATTTCATAGAATCCAGAGCGGATATATTTTTCGACAATAGTATTAAAAACATGATATCTTGATACTCGAGATATGATATCACTATACTTTCATGAAAAGCAAAAGCATATTTATTTTAACCAAAAGAAATATTTTATATTTCTTTTACAATTTCATGCTAACCTACTAATATAAAAGACTTACATGTACTTTATTCGGTTCAATAAGTTCATTCATAATTTACACAAGTTGTAAATTATATTGTATTAATCATTTCATGTACACACTGGTGACATATAACAGCATAGTTAATACATCCGACATTTAACAGTTTGTTTATTTTAGTCACCGATGTTTATAGCTAAATAAAAGATATAGAACGTACAAGATATACAGATGTATATATATACAGATATACAAAAGATACATTCTATATCACATGGTATACCCATCACACCCATTTACTTTAGAGATTAAAATATTTTTTGATCCGTACGTAACCCTCACTGCAAGGTCAATTATAAAATTGACCTTGAATTGAGCATATAATACTGTAGTAGGCACCTATGTAGAATCAAGTAATAATATATAATATCATAATCAATGAATGTATATAATACAATCATTCAGCACAAGAACGTGTTGAATGTTTTATTTCCTCGAATGATTTATAAAATTATGTAACAAATTTTGAACTGAAAATGTACATTAAGACGATTAAATAGCTTCAACTAAGCAACGAATAATCGTGTAAAAAAAAAACAAATGTGGAAATTCGTCAGTGGTTTTGAATAACTAATTGATTTTAAACATGGAACAAGATGTGCATTAGGAGAACATCCATGAAAAGACTCATGAAAACAATTCAAGAAAAAATGAAAATCATATAAATTTTCTAAGTCGTAAAATAATAAGAATACGTGCATTCAATATTAAAAAATTGATCCTGGAAATATTATTTCGGGACGAAAATATTAAAGGAATACGTAGTTGTTTATTAATGCATAGAATAGCACTGACGACAATTTTTAAAAAGCTAGAGCATATTGTTTATGATGATGAAATTTATCCCTATAGCAATTATATGTATTGGTATCAGCCGTATATTTTTGTATTATTAAAAAACATTATAATAAAATTTACAAGAAGTACTAATATGCAAATAAAAATAGCAAATTCATTGTTATTGTTGACACCAAATTCTTATAAATTTTATATTTAAGACAACTATTTATGAAGCTTTGATAATCGAATGTACGATAGTTGAATGCAGAGAAATATAAATAAACTATAATAGCAAAAATAAGTTATGCAATATACCTTTAAGAACGTAATACAATTCAAATTTTCATACACATTAATATTAAATGTATTACTTTAAAATTTTTATTTTACATGTTAAATATTAAAAAATGTATTTTTCACTTTTCTTTTATATCTTTAAAATTTAAGTGGATAAACAATATACATATCACCATATCGTTCATGACAATCTGCTTTCTGGATAGATCATAACTCTATTACATATCTTACTTATGAAATTTTTGGAGGTTAATCATGAAAGAGTTCGTAACAAATGCATTTTTCACTTAATACACTGACCGGAAATAAGGATTGGTAACGAAATAATTCTCATGAAAGAAAAAGAAAAATATCTAAAACTATCTCCTCTGGAAAGAACATATAAAAGAAACAAGGAAGAAGATTAAATCTGTAACAGATCAATTATACTGGTTGTTACAAGATAAAATCAAAACTCAGAACTCAAACTGTAAACATGAAGCATCACATATAAAGAAAACTGCTACTACACATATAAAGAAAACTGAAACTGTTCAATCTAAAAATAATAACAGGTGTATCTTGATGTGTTCGATAACATTCGAAAATCTTCCAACATCGTATGCGTCAAAACAGAATTAGACCCTCCTTATTCTGAGGACATAAGTCTAGGACATATAAATACGTGAGTTAATGAAAGTGTGTGCATGAGTGCAAGAAGTAACAATTTGTTTCTAACGCCAATAAATATGGCAAAACGTAACAAAGATAGAATATAAATGAAAAAAGACTTATAAATAAGTCGTTAAATGATTTTATATATTTTACATAATTGATTCGTTAGAAATCTTAAAAAAAAAAGACGTTTGATTATACTGTTGTATAAAGAATGCCATCCAAAATTAACCCACTTTCCTACATCGTATGATCGTTATTCGCAACGATAACTTATTACCTTCTTTAACTTACTCTCCAAGAGAAGTTTTAAATAAAAAAGTTCAATAAGCGCATTTTATGCGTTTCTTATCGTATTTCTCAATTGTTAAGGAATTTCATCGAAATTTATCCAGATGTTTCATAAATTCTTAATATATTATTAATATATATATATATGTATGTATTAATACTGTAATCCGTGTGTTTAAATATTTTGAAACTAAAGTATCTAAGAGTTAAGAATACTTCCTTCCAAGAAGAATTTACTCGAAACTACAAACTAATCTTCATCTGAACATAATAAAACTACAAGAAATTCAAAACATGAAGGTAACACATTTAAGTATTTTATTTAATAATTAATACTTTAAAATTCAATTGTTACTTGAAATGGAGTTCTTGAATAATTTTCCAATTAATCTTGAAATTTATTCTTAATTATTCGATGATTTAAAAGATACAGAACACATCCAAGAACACATAAGAAACGCTTGTTTATATTTCTTGACTGACAAAAAAAAATGATTATAAAGCGATTTCACTCATTTAATCTTTATATCTCTTCAATCGTGTTACTTTAACAACTTTAATCGTGTTTGATTACATTAGTATATATAATATAAATATAAATATAATATATATGACATATATAATAAGTTACCTTAACATATATTATATATGAAATCGCTTTGTATTTTTTTTTTCGTCAGTCAAGAGATATATATGTACATTACACGTAGAAGAGCAATCATGATTAAATCAAATAAAACGTCGAATCAAGCATATTGATAATCTTATTCTCAGAAAAAATGTAGGTTAAATTTTTCTTGATTCATCTAGATCCTTTCTTTGAAAGAATTGTAAACGTAAACTATCACAAATATCTTATAAAGGCTTAGAGCCTTATCGTTGAGATAAAAGACGTGATTACCTACATATATGTTAGAGATATAATAATTGGATATTTTCAAACGTTTCTTTATAAATAGAAAAATCCTACTTCCACCGCTTTTCAACCATTCTATTTTAAATACGATACAATTTTCTATGTACTTCAACTATTGCATTTGCAAATATGTATTGTATCATTGTCTTATTGCAATACATTTTTTCAACAGATTATCTTATGTTTGCTGAAAAATAGTAAAGTTTCTTTCATTTACAAGGGATATCATTCAGGTATAACACACCGATTATAATGGAACTTTACAAATACATTATATATATCATATATATTATGAAGTCGATATATAGGTATTTCTTTTTATGGGCAATCAGATCATCACCATTGCGATATAATCAAATTCTCAAATTAATGTATATATAAAAATTCTAAAAATGTTATGTAACTTTAATCAAAATGATAATATACTTATCCAACTTCATGTTTCCATATAAAATATCAAATTATAAATTTTAAATTATTTATTATTTAAAGTAAATTTTCATGTAACTTCAAATATTAATAATCGAAGAACCAGTATTCGTGCAACATGAAATTCATTAAATTTATACTTACAATAGTTTTCTACTATTGAATCTATTCATCTTTAGAAAGGACGAATTTCGAGGAATGATTCAACCTAATTATATTTCAGCAGGTAGCATCAAGTACATTCTTAGAATATACTACAGAATATACTCAAAAACCTACACTGCTTTAATATGTTTTTTTCTATAAATGACTAGCATTTTCGAGAAATAAAATGTTCATTGCATTTAATTTTCAGCTATATGCAAAAAAAACAGAAATCTTATATATTCATATAATTTATTGCAGAAAATAATTTGAATTTTTAGGTTCACCAATCAAATCAAATGATTCTGATTCATCCTACCTCTATCGTTTTTTAATATTTTCACAAATTAAAAAACTCGCATTGTCCATGTTTATGCATTTATAGAATGTTCAAAGATGCAAAAATGCACACAATATAGATCATAATATGCAAATATAAAGAAAATATCTGAATTAAAGATAACATATTATATTAATAAAAATTTTCAATTTTGAAAATTATATTATTATATAATATAGAGATAATATAAGATTAGATCTCATAATATTTAGGGGAACAAACAAATGAGACAAATGTCTCTTTAAGTTTCATTTGTGGTTCATAAAAATATGAATTTGCATAAACATTCGCAGTCTAATTTTAGGTAGAGGCTAAAACAAAAATTACTTTTTCTTTACATTTTTCAAATCAATATTCTGTTATTATCAATATTGTATTCAAATCAATAATATCTGTTATATCTGTTAATTACATTCATAAGACTGCTTATAATGAAAGTGTAGATATTTAAATATTTATGGAAAATTAAAAACTACAGAAGTATACATAATTTACAAAGACGTAAAATAATTAACATTATTTATGATATTTAGTGGGCGGAAATGATCTCTATATAGGTTTCATTTTGTTTCAATTGTATTTAAAACTATATAAAATTGTATAAACATGTAAACAAAAGTCTACTCATTACAATTGTTAATTAGTTGACTAACACGTTGATTGTCGCATGGGGTCCAATTTTTGCCTATGGGCCACAACATTTAATTTTTGTAAAATATTGTAAAAAATTTATAAAAATGTTAATGTTTTATAAGATATTTTAATAAAAATTATTAATTTTTTAATATGGTACTTTTCATTTTATGTTACTTAATCATTTATGTTCTATTAAATTTTTTAGCCCATGATATTTATCTTATTTTATTCATTCTAAAATATTTAAAAATGCCGCGTCACCGGTCATCATCGTAACAACCAATGTATTAATTTGAGAGTAGTAGACTATCTGATATTTGTAATTAATCGATCAAGAAAGTCCTTACACTATACCGTCAATTTTTGTGATAGACTGATTGCTAGAACACAGTTTTATGCATTTATGCACGAGTTAAGAATGCATAGAATACACATTATATGCAAAAAATATATAAATTCGTTATAATACAAATTTCCGCGTAAGTTAAATTATTTTAATTGTGTTCATAAAAGTGTGAATTTGTATAAGAATCCGCAGTCTACTAATTATCTATGATTATAAATAAATATACATGTAAATAAATATGGCATGCCCAGCTTCACCATCTATAACCATAACCCACATTACCTTCTACGAAAGGAATGTGTCAGCGACTTGGATCGGAAGCAAGTGTGAGAAAAGGCGTACAAGAGTTTTGTTAAACCCCGTAACGTCCTCGCGGCGAGAAAAATTACGGCGACACATCGGCTCGTGACAAGAAAGCCGACAAGAAAGTTCACAGGAAATATTAGTATCGTCACCGGGACTCTCCAATGTCGATGACATGACATCGAGTCTTGTCCACCAATATTCTGGAACCCAACCCCACCGATTCCATCTGATAAATATCGATCGGGCTGGCTAGCTATGAGATTCCATTTAGTAATGATAACGGGAGCTGGTATGAAGCCGGAGCAGGGAATGAGAAGGGAAAGGAACACTGGTCAGAAGGACAAAAACCGTGGGAGAGAATAAAAAAGTATGAAAGAGAAAGAAAGAGATAGAGAAAGAAGGAAACACGGTAAGGGAGAACAGGAAAAGAAACGGGTCGTCGAATAGAAGAAGAGAGAGAGACAGAGGACAAAGCTTCCAAGTTTTATTTCCACGTATTAGCATAATAATTGCACGACTACACGAGAGTAACCTCAGAGAGAGAATGTTTGTATGGTACTAGCAAAGCCCACGTACAAATACACGGGAATCAGAAGACATATATGTACAGATACATTGGTGTATATTGGTGTATAAAGAGAGAAAGAGAAAGAAAGGAAGGGATCGCTGATCGGTGTGTCCTGAGACAGACACGTCGAACTTTTCGGACAATTTCTGCCATCGGGTACCGTAGCCGACTCTTTTTCGGCAGACGTAAAAGAAGGTTACGGCAAACGGAGTTTCGCCGGCTAACCCACTTGCCTGTTGAAACGGCCACTGTCCCGGAAAGCAGTTGCATTTTTCCACCAGACTCGATTCACCGGATGATGGAACGCGCATTCCGTGTTCTGCTTACTCAAACACGTTCCAGCATTGTGTAATTAATGATAATGTTATCAGTAGACTCCCTTACCCCCACCCATTGATAACGGTGCAATGTGTATCGACGGATTAATGGAATATTACCGTTAAAGGAGAATTAATCAGGCTCAAGACTCCTCCCCTCCGACTGTCATGCGACTTCTCGATCTCCGATTTCCAAGCCGTGATCGCGAAACACGTGTTGCCCGTTACTTTCGTGCGTGACATCGAACATTAAGATTCCAATTGAGAATTCGATAGGTGCAAGTTAGGGTTGGCTCGTGTGAAGGATTGCCTCGATTAAGTAGTACATATTGTATAGCCATTCCGTGAAATCATTTTGCTACTTCCTTTCTTTTTAATTCATTTTAAATTGTTCTACATGGTATTATATACATAATTCCACTAAGTAGCTCTAGTGTTTTAAATATGTTTAAAGATTTATTAAATGTTTACATGTTTTATGAGTCATGATGAAAACGTGATTTTTATAAAATTTTTATAAAACTTTTCGTTTTTACGTTAATGCAATGTACATTAGGTTAGAATATTTCAGTTATTAGAGCATATACACACGGCGCGTATATAGCTAGCACACAAAGCTGAAATTGCAAAATCTAGAATTATTGGATTATCAATTGAAACAGATGTACGATATCTGCCAAAATATTCATGCCTCGTGAAATTTCTGCTTCAATTTTAGGGGAAATTAATTTAAAGATTGGATCGAAGATAGGACATTGTATTAGCTAAGTATGCATAATTGGAATTTTCTATACAAACTTTTCTATACTCCGGGGGATAAGTGAAAAACGTCACATGAACATAAATGTATTCGTACCTTAATTTATACGTTATGGGCGGTTAAAGAAAGTATTCGAAGTTTTGACGAAAGGATCCCGAACACAGACTAGTTACGCGAACACGAGGAACACGCGGAAACGTTGCCGGCGCTGCGACGCGACGGAAATTCACGATTTGTAAGCCACTTGGACTTTCGAGCATCCGAAACGATACTTCATCCGCCCCTTCCCAACGGTTAACGCTGTACTGTGCTTCTTACGAATCGGCCAAGTGACTTGGGCAGGAATTTACCAGGAAAATTCGAGAAATGAGATGTGGTAATGTTCGCAAAATAAGAGCCACTTCAGGAGCCGCTTTCCGGGACACTCGGGACGCACTAACACGAATTAACTGCTTTCCGGGATACACGCTCGATCGAAGCGAATTTTTCCTTTTAGTCAGCCTGCGTGTCTCAGAGTTACATTTGGGAACAGTGATGGTCTTAGAACCGTACGTATTCTTAACTATCTCGGGAAAGAATCATCGACCTCGCGTAAATTAACGGAAGATTAGTGAGAAAATTGCACGTACGCCCGTAGTCGCTATATTTCCAACTGCTTGATGATATTATCCGAAACTTGAGTACCAGATATAGAGTACGTAACAAATTGCAAAGCTGCCATCTGAACTTCTCTCTGTCTTTCTCCCTTTCTCTATCTCAATCATATTTCTTTAATCACCTAATCGCGTGAAAGTGCAGTCGCATCGTTGATCCACAGTAATTGCCTGCAATGATAAATCATTTCCGGAAGAACAAGGGATCACACCCTCTTGAACATAATTCGAGGAATCTCGAAGCGTACTCCATCAAAGCGAGCGGGTCATCGCGGACGCGTGAAGGGTTGGCTGGCTCGGCTGGAGCGCGCATTCAAAATCGCAAAGTGCACTGGTGCACGGTGCATTCGGCAAAGGGATGGTATGGATACTACCATGGATGGCGGAATAAGGGGGATGAGTGAGAGAGAGAGACAGAGACAGAGAATGGAAGAGAAGAGGATGGCGTGAGCGGAAGATGGAAGTTTCGAAGGTGCAGGAAGGTGGTTGTAGGGGTGAGCTCGCAGACTGGTAGGTGAGCGTCGAGTCGAGTCGAGGGAAGAAAAATGATCCATTAATCTGAAACCCAAAGTCTGGCGGCGCCGGGCGTCGCGGCGGCGGCGGCGGCGGCGGCGGTGGCGGCAGCGTCGACACGGCCGGCTGTGCAGTCGTGGTTTCGACGCTCACGCGCAGACCAACTACAGTATTCGTATCCTTCGTTCCCGACCTCTACACCTTCTCCACCCAGTCTCTCACCCTTAGCCCCTTGCCAGTCCTCCGCGTTCTTTTCGACCCCTTACACCAGTGATCGTCAACCTTTTCTACGACCACCGATCGCCATGATATAAAGATCAGATGAGAAAAGCATGAATAATAAAAGAAATGTTAGATTTCTTTTTCTTCAAATTTGTTTATCCCATAACCTGTTAACTGGGTCATTTATTGCATGAAAGAATCTATGTATACTATTGAAAATAAAAGTTAATACAAACAAATTGATCTCAAATATGTTAATTTTGATTTTCCCAAATATAAATATTATAGAATTTACTTTCAGCAGAAATGAATCAATGCGTTAAGATATAGGGAGCCCAAATGAAGAAATTATTGTCTAAGTGGTTAGGAGTCCGAGTGAGATGAATCAACTCGCAACTCTGTCCTTTGCAACTGTTATTTGACTAATCGTTTTGTTGACAATCTGAACCAATTATTGCATTTAGTAAATAAAGTAAAGTAGTAAGTGTTCTAATACTTATGAACGTGAATACATATTTATATGTAAAAAGAACAGAAATAAAATTTTTCATAATATGGGGTATGCTTGTAGAAAACACTGCAAGCGCCAAAATTGAAGAATATTGATTTTTTAATGGAAAATGTTCTATATACCATTGAGAATATGTAGTATAAAATACTGTAGTACACAATATAAATATAAATAGTTATTAATAGTGATAGAAGATAGTGTCACAACATCGCCTAATACAGAAAAATATAAGTGCCAATAAACATTAGTTAATCGTTTCCATGCCATCCATCTAAATATGTAAAATATTGAGTTTTCTTTACAATTAAGAGATGGCGCACACAGGCATTTCTACAGATACACTTTGCATTTTCATGCATTGGGTTACATTAATAATGCATAAATTTGTAATAACCTGTTTCATGGAACTTACAGTGTTTTTTACAAACACTCTTCAATTATCTAAATCTACGAGTGTAAATACACGAGTAAACATTCCCTGATGAATTAGAAAAAAGTTTATCATTAGAGGAAATGATATCATAGGTGATACTTACATATATTGAAAATTAGGCGGACAATTCTACAAATTATTTGTTCGCGCAATTTAAACAGAATCTGACAAGTCTGAATAAAATGAGTGGGAGAAAGTATCTTGATTGGATTCTAATTGAAATTGTACTTAATCGACGAAAACATAAACGTTACTTTTGTTATTAATTTTATTTTATTATGTATCATTTATTACAGGAATGTAGATTTTTCGAATGAGTGAATGTACTGATTATATTTATTTGGCAAGTAAACATTTTATATCGATGTTGTTACATAAAACTAGCCAAGCACCAAGTACATTACTATTATGTCATCAAATAATTCTCTATTATGCTAGTTTTAGAGTAGACTTTTTATGTTTTAGAAATAATAATTCATTCAAGAATATTACGATGGAAATATGCAAAGACATTGCATTTTAGGAATGAACACATACGCATGTATATTTCTGTATACATGTGTATATATGTACGAATGTTTTTAATGACGATCACAGCAAGAGGTGATTGGATTTACAAAATTATACTGAAGTGCGACGATATTCAAAGTTTTCTCAAAGTAGTAAAAACAAAATTCATAGGACAGAAAGTAGTATAATTAAAATTAAATAGTTAAACAGAAAGATTTAAAATGCTTGAATTAGGAAAATAATACAGGAAATTGCTAACAGTAAAATAGCGACAGTTCTATTTTAACAGCTTATATAGTTTAAAAGAATGGATTAAATTTGGATATTATTTATACGAACATGTATTTATTTCTCTATACTTTTATTAAAATATCATAGACCAAGATATTATTTGATGAAACAGGAATTTTATTCTTAATTTATCATACGAATAAATTTTCTCTCTGGCTCTTTAATATAAAGTTTCATAATATAAAGCTTTAATTTTCTATTTAATAAAAATCCATACTACAAAATATTCTTGACTGCAATAAAATTATTCCGAACGATAACTTATTTTATATTTTATATTTTATAAAAATATGATGAAATACTTTTATTGAGACTGTTAACTCAAACTGAATTAGTCAAATAATCATACTAAACAGACAGTATGCAAGATCATATTTCTCAGAACTGAAACTCAACTGATAAACATTTATTGTATAACTGCGATTTAACTTTTCTTGGAAAATAACTGTATTTACATTCATCTGTACACTCATTCTGATTCTACTGCATAGTATGCTACTAAATTGTCGTAATATTATACATTAAACATATATTTTATATATTAAATTATATAATTATATATTAAACATTGTTTTAATTATACAGTTATGAAATGTCTCGATAGGTAATAATATCAAAGTGATAATTAAATAAGTAGACAAAACAAAATAAAAAATAATTGTCCATACAAATCATTTGGTGAAAAACAATGAACATACAATGGCAAATTAAAATTTATATTAATGTACAATAGTATAATAAAATCCAGTAGATTTTCTTTCAACTATATTATATGCAACTAACTATATTATAATTTCAGATTACGAAGAAGGCGTTAATAATTGTTTGTAACAGTTCATTGATAAACGAAAACAAAATCAATCCCGCCAAAGGATCAGGTACCATTTTACGTAAGAGTGTTCCACTTCTTGTGCATCTGAATATACTTCTACATTCCAAATCTTCTACAAGATCAGCATACCAAATTGCACGCTTACGATCACAACAATATTAACTGACGAATAATTCAAAGATACATAGGCAAGCATGTATGTAAATAGAAACATTTCTTTTTCAGAACACGCATGAAATATATACTATTTATTTCTAAGTTAATAGATATTATTATAATATGAAATGAAATATTCTCAACTTGTAATGAATTGAACAGATATACCGTTTCAAAAAAAAATATATCTGAAATGTGTAAGTAAAACATAAATTCAGTTAAATTATCAGAAGTATTTTTATCTATTTATAATACTCGACACTGCATCTTTGAATTATCCTTTAGTTAGTATCACTTCAAAAAACCAATCCTCGAGTAAAATCCAAACCTCTAACTATTAAAAGTGCCATTACCATTTAACTTCAAAATCTCAGATCAAGATCAAGAAACATATATTGTTATGTTATGCTTTTTAAAAATAGCTTACAAATTGACGAAATTTTCGCAAACAATACTAAAGGTACAGCTATTAACACAAACAATATTTTTAAAATTATGAATGGCATAAAATGATATGTTCAATTCCAAAATCAAATAAAAAATTATGTTCTCCCATAAAAAGTAGAAAATATAACTTATCATGTTCTTCCTCTGTACTCTTTCTTATTAGAGAAATAGTTTATAGTTTACCAAAACCAGATAAAAGTTTCATCTTATGAAAAGAAATAAAAAGGGTCTTGATCTACCTATATTTATATATGCTAAATATTATTTTATACGTTCAGAACTATAATTGTTATATAACTTGAAAATTGTTCTTTACCTAATATCAAAATCAACCATCTAAACCGAACCATCAAAAGAGCCATTATAAGCCTTCTTACTCCATTCTAAAATTTTCCTAAAGCAGATAAACGAGAGGAAAAAGAACAGAAAAGATCGTAATCTATGCATATCTATATTGTACTGTATCTTAAAATTGTTCCTTACATATTATCACGTCTAACAATCAGACCTCGATCAAAATCAAAATCTCTAACCACCAAGACAGCCACTTCCATCCATCTTACTCTAATCTGAATTTTTGCTGAACCAGATAAAAAAAGAACAAAAGGGGACAAAAAAGGTCGTGACCTACAGTCTTTGTGCGTCTCGACATCGACAGGTATATCAAGCGACTCCCATGTGCGATGGACGATCACGATCGGTCTAGTTGAAGTACACTGGCTTGGCACATATAGATTACGCAGAAATCTCGTTTTCGCATGTGGTATACACACGTATAAAGAGGAGATGATCTCACCGTCTTCACAAAATCGTGGGATGGAGATATGGGAGGAGAATGAAAGGGTGTGAGAAATGAGAAGCACGCCGGAGGAGGAACAAACGGATAAGAAATCAAAATTCGATCGCGTTCACGTGTTGGGGCGAGAGACTACGAGGACAACGACGACAGCAGCAAGAGCGGTGACTACATTTGAATCCCAAACTCGGCAAGACCACGGCGACCGTGATCAAAGAGTTTGGCGTCGTTGTCGATTGATGACTGTGCCCCGAAATCGGATGTTCCCCCTTCGCTCACTCGACTAGCGCTTAGCTTCTTATCTGCCACTGAAAACGCGCACGTTAATGAGATCGCCTTTTTTTCCGCTCCTCTTCCCTTGCCTTTAAGTTTCAGTAGGTCTTGAACGAGCACGAAATACATTCTTTGCGGTTTTTATTACAAGAAAATTGGGGATCAGAAACGTTTAATATCTTAGGGTAATTTGTAGCATGACTGAAAATGAATATCGATTTTCTCGAGATGAATTTTATTGAGTTGAAGTTTATCGCTTTTAACGATATTATATAGATAGATGAGAGATAAGAGATCGAAACGAGTTTGACAGAGATAATTTTTTGGAGATGTCAGATTACAGCTCAATGTCTAAATTCTCATTTTGGTTTCACAACTTCTTATGTTATGTTAAAAATGAAATATAAATTAATATGAATGCTGTCCATATGCTACTTTATTAACATGATAAAAATAAAGTAAATAGAAGGCATATATACTACTAATAATTCCTAGATCTTTTTTATACCAAAATTACATAGAACAAGTGCACATAATATGGAAGAGCATGCAATATAGAACATGACAAGATATCGACAGATAAGTAATGATAATCAATCAATTGCTTTAACCCTCATTTGATATCGTTAAATCATATGGAACTTACAAGAATTTTGTTTAAGTTGTTTACTTTCAGAGTACTTCATTCCAGTATATATTTTGTGCCGATTGTTATAATATTTGCCCGTTATAATAAATAAATTGCTGTAATAGAGACTATCGATAATAGCTGTCGCGCCAGATATGTATATAGAATATAAATTACAATTAAATGTCCTAAAACCTGATCCAGCTACTGTGGGCACCTTTCACTCAATCATATCAGTTGTAGAATATTAATTAGAATATTAACATCCGTGTTTTTCCACAAACTTACATTCATACTTACTGAATAGCTATGTCTTTATGCAAATGTTGTTTAACATCAAGTTACAATCATGATTATAATACTAATACGACGAATGATACATGTTGATTCCACTTTTAATGCAAATTACATACCACTATCTTGTCAGATTTCATTAAAAATCGTCTACTCATGTAAACACAAGACACAATCGTATTTTTAACACAAGTTGGAAATGCTAAATTAGATATCAATTCATACATGACAATATATACATACGTGTTATACTTCGTAAAATATGCAAGGCTGGCTTCTAATCTCCATCAGTAAAATGAGTCGATAATTGGACTAATTTGTGCATTTGTTAAAAACGCGTAATTCATATTATATAATACACAAATCACTTCGTATTATAATTCATAAGTTTCATGAGGCTGGCAAGCGAATATATGAAATAATGACAACAATTCAATGTAAATTTAACCTTGAATTCATATCTTTTCGCCACTCTGTTGCAACTAAGATCACACGTAAGCTTACGGATTGACTTAGTATTTATGTTATTTTATAATAATTCTTAGCAATCGCCAAACAAACTCGAAGCAACAAAATGTTATATTGTAAACATATTTCGATCAGTGAAAAAGAGTCAGAGAAACTTCGTACACTGCCACTAAGCAAAATTAATAAGCTTTTAATACATTTATTACTAAAATATATGACGATTTCTTCTGCAATTACAAATTGTTTCAATCAAAAATATTTTTATCTTAGTAATGTTTTTTTTAATACATTCCTCATTACCTTGCCTTCTCTCCCCATGTCATTTTGCTGAAGCGCGTAAAATCAAAAACGTAAAAATTGAAGGGATTGTTGCAATATTTTCCACCAATTTAAGCGAACCAACAAAAATCAACTGGAAATTATTGAAAAGCGCTGTGATAATAGTCTATACCAATATTCATAGCAATAAACTTTTGTATTTTTGAATTTAAAACTTGTTCCTTAATTTCTTTTCCCATATATACAACTGAAAAATAGGAACTGTCTTCTTGTAGCTATAAATTCTTCAATTGTGTCGATAATATGATCTATATTACACCATTCCATAATGAATGAATTAATTAGATGCTCGAAACAAAGCAACATATGCATCCATATCAGCAAAACTATTAAATAAAATTTTCTGTTGCAACGCAAACACAACAGAAGTATAGAATGTATCGATTTCCGCGTTCTAAACGAGCAATTTTTAGGTGAAAGAGGAATGACTTCACTCGGGACGAGTAAACTCAAAGACCGCCAGGTACAAACGGATTAAGAAGCACGAAGAGTGGCGATGTCAAGAACCTGACTCTGTCAATGCAATCACAGCCGATTAATAGAGCGTTCACACAAACGCGAAGAGTCACGCTCAGCAAGACAAGAAGCTAAGGAAAAACGTCGAAACCGAAAGTTGAATCGCGCGAGCGCGGCTGATATCAAAAAGACGAAAAGTTTTCCTCTCATGTTTTCCTATCGTGCTTTTTTTCCTAATTTCCGAATGTTCGAAGAGTTGAAAATGATCGTTGTTTTCTTTATGATGTCCCTCTCTCACCAACCATAAATGGCCACGCTCGTAATTTCAAATAAAAGAAGTATAACGGTGCATCTTACAACTCGGTGTTGCGATTGAAACCATTCACGATGAAAACGGAGAAGACGAGGGGAAGAATCTCGAAGAACAGAGACGTTCAAAGGGAAGGAGAGAGGAACGACTCGACTCGTTGACTATTAGTAGCAAGCCATTACTCCACGACGCATTCATAACAGCTAGGCCACCGTTCTCTCCCTCTATGAGCTTTACTTAGCGGCCAGAGTTCTTCCGACTTGCGAGTCTCGTGTAAGGTGGAAAGGGTGTAGAAAACCAAAAAAGGAGGAAAGTGTTTCTTCAATTCTTCGATGAGAAAATACTGAGTTTCTTCTTTGGAAAGTGTCGAAAAAAGATACCAGTCCACTACAACTTATAATATTTTGACTAAACACGATTAAATTTTTAATATCGAAAAAGTTTACAGTTTTCATGTGTTTGAAATTTGAACGAGTATTCTTTTTACTTGAATTATTCTTTATAATTATTATTCGTTCTTCGAATATTCTTTTTAATCGAAATAAATTTAAGTAAATTTATGAAGTATGTAATTAAGTAATGTAGTAAGTATTAAGTAATGAAGTATGTAATGGAAAACATTTTGAAAAAGAGGTTTATAAGACGATATGGTGAATTGAGTAAATTGCGTCGGTAGTTTTGTTCTAGTTTTATAATATCAGCTACGTTTGCATTGGCGATTATAATGGTTTTTAAAAAGTTTGTTTCTTTTATATTTTCAAAATAAATAAAAATTTCTTAGTAATTCAACTATTCCAGTGAAAAATACACTCAACATTTATACGTATATTTGCTGCATATTCATAGACCCTCATTTTTTGGAAAACTCAAATGTAAATATTTTTCTGATGATTCGTTGCAACTACTTTTGTACGTAGGATTTATTTTTTATATTATCATATTTATAATATTTTTACTACATAATTTTTATTTGTAAATGTTTCTAACGTAATATTTATGATATTTACAATTGTAAAAGAATTAATTGCGCTACTGTTTAAAAGTATCCCGATGCACGTTTATATTTGACAAGATCTAATTCAATCATAAAATTGCGAATACGAATATATACAATAATTTTATCTTTTATTGTGATTAAAATATGTACAACTGTATTACGAATATATAATATCATGATACAAATATTATGATGATAAAATTGACTTGTGAGAAGCAATATACAATAAGAAAGCCGGTGTACGTAATTGTCAGAGATTGTAAAACTACCTTCTTCGGAAATCCCTTTATTTTCAGCTTAATTTCTAAATTGGGACAAATATTACTATTTCTAAATTATTATTAGGTAGGTATACTAACATAATCGTGTATTTCATTGTAAAAAAAAGAAATGCCTATGTAATATTCTATATATATTGGGTCGCTTGGAAAGACCGTTCCGATTTACATTTCGATTCGACATACATTTATTGAATTATATAGGTGCAATTTTATTCCACAATCTTTCTCCATCTTTCACACATCTTGAATATTCCATTCTTCCAGAACCACTCAGGCGAAAAACTTTTCAATATGATTTTTTATGTTGACCAAATTCCTTAAAAATAGGAACGAACTTTTCGGGCGACCCAATACTAAGATTTTTAATAGATAACTTATAATTCGTTTAAAATGTATAGTTCGTTAACTCTATAAGGAAATAATAAGTACTATAAGTACTATCTACTTCTTAATTTGCCACTGATTTGTACATTTTGATCAAATTCATATACTGTTATTAGAAATTCATTAAATTGTTCGGATACTTACAAACATGATCTATGCATATACAATTATACATACCATATTATTGTAATGCATAGAATCGTAAGTGAGAGAATGTATTGTGTAATCATAAAAATAATTTATCGTAGAATCGAGTGAACGGAAGGCCTGGTTTCCTTATCAAAATTTTAGCAAGATAAGCAGAATCGAAGATATGATATCGAGACACAGGACGAGGTACATTTAGGTACTCATGTATGTGACACTCATATGGTGATTCACATTTCTCAGTAAACAGAATTAATTTTTTTCTATATGGTTATTAATTTATTCGTCATAAAAAGAATAAAACAAAAGAAATTTACGTCATTCATCGGTGCCTATTTTGATATTAGAGTTGACAACTGTTTGAAGTAGCTAATGCCGATAACAAATATACATATGTATATGTAATGTACCTATATATGTAAACAGGAACTGATTATCTCAATGACGAATAGAATTATTCCCATTGTTTAAAACTCACATATTTTGCGGATATCCAAATATAATGAGTAAATTTGAAATACTCTAATATTTAGATACGAATTTCATTCCTCAAGTATTCTTATCAACACTAAATTGCGATGGAAATAAATGGAAAATGTAGATACATATATACATTGTTAATAATTTTTAGGTTTTTCTCGTATCAAGATTAGATAAGGTAAATAAAAGTAACAAAGTACGCCAAGTTACTTTCACCAGCACATATCTCATTACCACATAAAATCCCGACAAATAGTCTAAGGCCTCATCCTGTCGTATTTTTCATTCGCTAACTTAATCACAATGAATTACGTGTCGTTAGGCCTGTTGCCTTTGCACAGCCGAAATGATCGTGGTGATAATAAAACGATGACCGTGCGAAAAGACAGTTCGCGCAGCAACACATCGCAGTCAGGGAGCAATAACTCCTCGAGTGTAACGAAATGCCGATTTCACGTGCAATCGAACACGAGCACGAGCAGAGAACGCGAGAACTTCAAAGAGCAGTACGGTGTCACAGCTATGGTGGTAGCTGTTTAATTTCCAGACAGCGAGGACAATCGGTATCAGGTGCGAATCGCGGCATTCTCGCGACTGGAATCGCTCGCAATTGATCTTTAATTTCGCCTGTTTGCTATGCAGCCCACGCGCGTTTCGTCCACGCGATGCTACGTCCGCGAACACGCGCAAACAAAAGCATCCTCGTAGTAGTTCAGATCGCCCGGAGTGAGTTGACCCTGGCTGAGTCGCAATTGATCTCAATTAGAGTTCCCTCTCTTCGTTTTACTCTATCTATTCTCCTCCTCTTCCTCCACCTCCTCACTGTCTTCTTCGTCTTCTCTGGGAGGCTCGTTCGGCGTGTTTGCAAGTCTCTCTTTCTTGCTCGTGTACCGTAAGCTATGGCAATTTTGTTTCTTTTCCGCTCGCGCGCCCGCGTTCTTCCTTCCCTCAAGCCGACAGTCCATTCTATTCCGTACGCGCGTCCCGCTACGTCCACCTCGTGCATCGTTATGCAATTGAACGAACGCCGCTGCGAAAGGGAGCAAACTCCCGGCACGTTCTGGTCGGCGCAATGCATGTGTCGTTTCCTTGCCCGCTCTCCCTTCGATCGCACGTTAACCGCGTTCCACCGACCCAATCACGACACCATTAACTCGTTTCAAGACTTTTCTAATCCATCGTTTCGAAATTCTCTTTATTATCGCGTGTATTAAAACTAATTATTCATTCTGGGGATATTTGTCTTTATTATTGACCACGGTTGATATGTTCACATATATAAAAGCTGCTTACGGAAAGCAAGAATACGATTGGACAGTTGAAGAACACTTTTGACGTTAAATTAATAATAATGGAGTTTAGTAGGTATGGTTGAGCGATAGTCATGTTTCTATCGATGTATTCAATAAATTATTTATTGTTACATTTACATATGTAAAAGTTAGAATAATAAAATCATATATAAAGGAACAAATTTTTAACTTCAAAATCATCATATATAAAATAATTAAAAAGAAAGTGTTATGATCTTGAGTATGTATAATAATTTGAACAATTATGTAAGAGATGTTCATTTATCTACGTATACCAGGCAATAATTTCTTAAAAACTATTAAAAATAATTAAACTACTCTAGCTTGCTACTTAAATAATCCTTGACTTTTATATCTTTATTATCTTCCTTATAACATCCCTAAAATGTAAAAGTCCTAAGCACGAAGGTCACTTGACTTGAGAAAAAGGCTTAAAAGTGAGACAGATCGTACAAATCGAATGTTGAATTTCCTCTGCAGATGTACTTTTTGTTGGTTTTGATCAGAAAGATTCGAATATTGCACGCAGGGATTTACATCCAATAGTATTTAATTATTTTACTATACCGTACTGCAAAAAACATTAATTAATTAACAAACACTCAGTAAGCAAAAATAAAAAATTAAGTATAATTACTTAATATTTATTAATTTGTTTTTATTAACTATTATGAATATATAATTTATTAAAGTCTGTTGTTAATTATAATTTGTAGGAAAAAATGGGGTTTCGCACAACCCAAAAAACATTTATAAACTAAGATTAGGGTTAGGGATGGGTTATAATTTTTGCATACTAATGAGACATCAACAATAAAATATTTTCTATAACACGTATGACGAAATTTATGAAATCTTCTAAACACACTTTGGTTCAAACAAGTTCAATGGAGAAAAGATTAATTAACAGATTTTGAATAATACCACTTAACTTGATACTTTACTCGACACAGAAAATAGATAATCTAGTAAAAAAAATATACGATTTAAAATCTACGATCTATATCGAACATCGAAATCTTATCAAGAATAAAAGATTTCTAAGATTTTTGGGCAGGAGTACATGTTATAAATTATAATACTGAAAGATTAGGAAGTTGAGTAAAAAATATACTACTAATTGTTAAGTAAAATATACTACTAATTTGTAATAATTAGAGAAACATTATTTCTATTCTACCAAATTATTACAAACAAATACAGTATATAAGAAAAGTAACCAACGCGAAAAATCTAATAATTAGTTGCTTTTTTACAACAAATAATATCTTTACATATAAGTGTGTCTGAACAAAACAAGAGGAAACAGCGCCGAAGCGAAGAGACGCGGAACGAACTAAACGAGCACTCTCAAATAACATTTTTCGAACGACTGTTGGAAACCGAGTGGAACTCGTTGCCGTATAGTGGATATTACACTGACGACTATAAAAATTAAATCGACAAACTTTTGGCCCTATAGTGTCGGCCATCCAATGGCGTACAGTCGAAAAATAGTCAAACGAACGATAAACCTTTATTACTTCGACAAACCACTCGGCCATCGGGCATTTCCATGCGAGTCTCACGATTCTGAAACTTAGGTTTATACTGAGAAATTATCCTGATCGATTGATTATTGATGTTACGAGCGGTCCTTTAAATCTTTGAGTTTCTACTTCCTATAATATGTCATCCATCACAAACTGATATTCGACGAAGATTTAATGGATTTGATAAAAACTAATTTTATTTCTTAAATCTGTAATATTAAAACATACTTTTATATTTTGGTTATGGTACAACATTTGTGTGGAAAAAAATTTAGCTGGTGGTTAAATGAAGTTTATTTGAAGCTTAGTAGAAAACTAAAATGAATAAATTTATTTAAAATATTGTAATTTTCAATAAAGAACATAATATGTTCGTTAGTTTGATGAAGTTAATAAGAAGGAGGACAATTATTTTCAAAAAATCAAACATCAAATCGTTACTTTCAGAATTTAATGATATGATGGTTATATGTCCCAGAAAGTAATTGTTAATCAACTGATATTTTTCTGATTTCACCTGTAAAGCGTACTGCTATTGGCAATATAATTAATATAACGTATAAAATAGAACGTGTCTAGTCATTTTATATTATGTATGTTGTACACAAAATACTTTTATGAATTAAATCTTTTGCACACAATACACATCGTCACTCCAATGCAATAATGATATAGGATTTTTATTTATTTAGAAATATTAGAAATTAGGGTTTCCAATGATTTCTATCCTATATAATAAGTTTATTGATAGATGGATCTATTTATAATGGATTATACGGGAAACGATGGTTATTTAACGCGAACTAAATACAGTAATGTGCTATAGCTATGACAACTAAATTTGTAATTCACAACTCATAACTAGTAGTTTACAACTCATGACAACTTGACAACTCAACTCTTGACTCATTTCTTGACTCCTCACAACTCGACTTTCAACCCACGACTCCTCACAACTCGACTCCTCATTGACGTCTCCTCGCAACTCGACTCTCAGGTAACGAGTCCTCGCAACTCGACTCTCGGGTAACGACCCCTCATAACTCGACTCTCAGGTAATGACTGCCTGTTAATTTGTCCTTCTCCCTTAAGCATCCTTTTGTCTTTTCTCATAGCCCCACCACGTACGTGTTCCGCAACCGTCCGCGGTCATGATCACATAGACCTTTTTTCCACGTAACTATTCGACTGAAGGACCGACGACACATCAATGGGCCGCTCTGCCCATTGAAGTTTCCAGACGCTTTTGGCCTGACGGCACTTAGGCTTTTTCGCAATATTGTTTATGGTTCACCCGTTATTTCTTAGGCCACCTGTCCACGATGCCACAATAATGTAATTGCAAATTTGCAAATTTTAAGATAAATACTGTACTAATTTCATATTATATATAATTTTTCTACTATAAAAGTTTCATAATTTTCTGAACATACCTGGTTACTAGATAGCAATAACATCGTTATTGAAATATTCATTGTTGCATAGCACTTTGTAGAAATAACAATGTGTCATTTCATCATTTTTCATCAGCAAAATGCACACCATGTTGTTTATCTTAACATTATAAAACATTTCCTTTGTTATTTAATTACAAGTTTTACTAAATGAAATTGGTTTCCTTTGTCTCCTGAAAAATCACTTTCTTGCAGTTGCATCATTGTTGTACTAGAACAGCGATATTTTCTAGTTCAATAAATTTTTGCAACGAACTTTTGTAAGTTTTATAGTGTAAATGAGATAGAAAAAATTCTCTAATCAGCTACTCAGGTATTATTATGAAAGAATCACCTAACAATTGTAAAATCCCTTGTAATTAATAAAAAAATTCATTCTTTTAATATTTTAAATGAACTAAGTGCATGTTATTATATGAAAGAATAAAAAACAAGGATGTACTACAATATAAGAATAATACTATTCATATTAAATTCACAATTTAGCAGCCTAAATTGTTTTGCATAATATTTTATTAACTAATAATCTTAGGCAGCTAACAAATTATCAATTGTAGATTTCTTTCTCACAATTTTACACTCAATAAGATAATCGAATGACTTTTAATTTGTAAAATTTCATTTGTTTTATTATTAAACCTGTCGCTATTATCTAGAAAATCTTATCGACATTCACAGCTTAAATTATAACTTGTAAAATTTCACTAATAATGTTAGATTGGATAGTACGCGAGATATCCAATATTCAATTGTGGAACGATGTTCAATCATAAATTAAATTGCAACAATAACAAAATTAATTATTCTTTCACGAAAAATGGCAATAAAAACTGAAAGGAATAAAAAAAAAAGGTTAAAACGAGAATTTCCTGTGACCCTTCTAAGGGTGAATTCCACGCGATTCGCGCTGTTGATTATGACAGCGCTAGTAGAAGGGAAGCACTTGAGAAGAGTTGGCGTGAAAGGGTGTAAACGAGGATAGGTGTGTAGAAGAGGGGCAAAGGAGTAAACGAGCGGAATTCAATGAGGTTGAGGAAAGCGAGGTAATGCTAGTCCTAACCCTACCTTATACTACCCACCTGTTGAATTACGTGCAACCGGCCCTGAGTTGACCATCGTGGTTTACCTGCGTGCAACCCGATCCTAAATCATTCTCCGCTCCGCTGCAAATGGAGTTGGAATAATTTAATCTGAAGAACTGTGCTAACGATGCGCCATTAAAATGTCCGCAACTCAATGACCTTTCTGTTAAATGCCCATTTAGCTTTGCATAGCTAGTTAGTACTTAAAACCAACTCTGACATAGTTTTATAGTTTGTAACATAGCATGAATTTGTATATTTTTTAGTACTTTCACTTAATTAATTAGATTTTTTATGTTTCTTACGTTTGATAGTAATTCATGATTGTGTTCTGAAATTATACCTTCTATGTCATAGCGAATTTTTTAACGATAATGCTCAGCATTGATAGTAAACGATAACAGGGAAGGTCAAGATGTAGAAAGTATATAATACGCTTTTTATGATAAATGGTTGTAAATGTTAAAAGAAGTATCCAAACACAAACGAACATTAATATGGGATATGGCTGGAAAATATAGTATATATCGGAGGACAAAGCAAAAGAAATTAGTTTGTTAATTTAATCATTTCTTTGTTGGAAATGTCTTTTAGAATGATACTAAAAATTAATGAAGCCGAATTAATAGTTATTCAACCAAATATGATATGTATATGATGATGATACATTGAAAAATAAAGATCTCTGAGTAAGTAAAGTATTGTATTGAAGATATTCACAGATGGGATGACGAGTAACTTTCCAATTAAGAAATTAAAAGATTTAAATAAAAAATCAAAGCCAAACATGGGAAGCACTTTAATTTTTTGTTACATGTCTTATTGATAATAAACATTTAATTATTATTTATAATAAACATTTTATTCCTGAATTCGAATTCTCGCGCGCGTGTATATAATATATGATATGTTAATTTTTTTCACAGAGAATTGTTTTCTAGAAAATTATTATTTAGTCACTGTGCATTTATCGATTAATTCAATAAATGAAAAAAAACCAATATTTTATTCCGACGTCAATTAAAATGTCTTCTTCTAAAATATTTAGTTCTTATAACTAAAGAACAAGTTAAAAATAATGTATTTTTCAAATGTACTTACCATAGAAAAGATGATTATATTAATATTAATGTATTAAATCTTTCTTTCTAATTCTCCCTAATACCAATACCGATCCATCAAAACCGTTAATAACCTAAACTAAACGAAACAAATAGAAACCATGAAACCCAACCTTTAGAATCTGAGCGTCGTCTCTAATCGACGATAGCAGCTATTAAAATTATAATATAATTTTTTAATAATTTGGCTCATTGCTGCGTCTTCTGCTCGCCCATCCACCTTTCTTCATGCTAACAAAAATTTAAGTACTTCGGCTCGTTCGCGGCAATTCAAGCGAGGATTTCGCAAGTTTTCCCCAGTTGAGAAGGGGTGAGTAGAGCTGCGGCCTGATTACGGTAGCGGCAAAAATGAAATTCTTGAAAAATTATCCCTTCTCCTGGCTGAGTCGCGTGAACAAGACAGCGCGAAACAATTCAATGAAGCGAACCCTGATTAATTGGTTTTCGGCTGGCGGAAAATTAACGTCCACAACGGGCTTTTTCGTTCTTGCGGTCATTACCAACGCGAGCCTCACTACTGGGATTTTTAAGAGGATAATGCCGGAAGGTGAAGGGTGAAACAAGAAGTAAAAGCTTCGGTAGCGCGAGTTACGCGAAGTGTTCATAACAAGATCATTATTCAAACTTTACAGCTGTTAAGAAGGGTGCAAATTTAAACAGACGATCGTCCCCGTTGAGCAATTTTCATGACCCAACCCTGATTTATGTTATTTTCGTGAATACGTGCATTTTTTATCCTTTTAACAGAAAGAATGTTGATCTTTTTCGAGGCGAAAGCACAAAGTTATCATTTAGTATACTATGGAATATGTTTTGTTGAAAAACCACATTCTTCGAATCGACCAATCTAGAATTATGTTTTTTTCATTCAACTACCATACTCGTTTTTAAAGAGTGCGTATCGTCGTCGTGGAAGAACTTATCGGACCGCAAACGCGCAAGAATATTATCAGGAACGACAGAGAAATAAGACGCTCTTAACCTATTTTAACGACATTCATCAACCAAGAGCATTTACAGAGCTAATAATAATGTCCTTCGTAACAGATACTGGCGACTTTTACGAAATTTTAATGTACCTATTACTGTTAACATTTTTTACTTATTTTTGTTCTTATGATTTAAAGAAAATGACATAATTATAATGCGTTTATCTCATTTACTTGTTTCTTACATAGAAGTTTAGAATTTTATTTGTTGCGCCTAGGTATCTCTTTTGAAAAATCGAATAAAGTATTCAAACTGTTTTGTACTAAAACTATTTCTCAAATTAATTTATATTTTCTAGTATCTAAATACCTAACAAAAATCACTTAGTATCTGTGATAATATGTAACCTAACTTAATATAGTCATTTCCAAAATCTTATTTTATTTTAAATTAAAGTTAAATTGAAGGGACTAGATAGTTTAAATCATGGCATCTGGATTATAAATTTCTATTATCACACAAATATGTTTTCAATTTTCCGTTTTAAGTTTGTAATGTGTACCATTGTTAATACTACCTTTCCTTTTATACAAATACTTTAACAAATAGGAAACAGTAATACATATACACATATATACAGGATATAATATAATAAAATATAATTAGATTAATAATAATTTGACACTTCTCAAAAAAGAACTATCTATTGTCAATTCCACTAGAAACAAATATTTTTAGTATATCTTAATCTACCTTTAATGTCTTATCGTTGATATTTCTCACTGCTTCATTATTATCAATTAAAGTATATTCAGAATAATTCCACAGTAAACACATTATCACCTTTACAATTCTATATCTATACAGTTATACATGCACCTCATTTTCCAGGATTGTACTTCCGAAATGTAAGTAAATTTATTAAATAAATTAAATTTGATCAAGTAAATTACAGACAAGCAATTAAATTCAAGCTTCGTCACGAACAACGAGCGATATATTCTCATCACTTTATATCTCTGTGCATTTTGTCAGATACGTAATAACATAAGTATTGTATTTAGACTTCTAATGGAATTTCATCAAAAAGATGACATTTTTGCTATAGTTTCACTGTTTCATTGAAGAAAGTTCTCGAATTGATAATTCTATATTTGTTATCATAACTGAGGTTACTACAAAATCAGTATAATCGTTGTAGTCGTCTCTCCAATGAAATTGCGCAAAATGTTTTATATAATATACGTATACATTATACATGTCAGGTCACAAATATTGGAACACTTATGAAAAATCAAACGAACTTGAGAAATCATTACGAAATTAGCAAAACATTTAAGAATTAATACTTTATTTGAAACATTAGACATAGACTATAAAGAACCTATATTCAATGATATAATAATCACCTCATTTATACTAGACTATCATTATACTAGATTTAGTATAATAAAATTGATTTCTTTTCTTCAACGCGTTCTTCATCGTGTTTACTCGATTACCTATAGGTTCGAAACGATTTTACAATACAGATCCAGATTTTGAACAAATGTTTTGCATTTTCCTATCTAATTCACCTCAAATCTCTTTTATAGGATTTAGTTTAGGAAATTATAGAGATGAACACATGAGACGAACCATACAACAATAACAATAGTTATAATTTACTATACTAACTCTTAAAAATAGTTTTAACGAGTTTTTGACAATTAATTTTGCCTAATATTTATGGATAGCTTCTACAGTAGCTTTTTATAGTAAGTATTCAAATAGCTTCGTGAGCTTGTATCTAACGTTAAATCGACAGGTGTAAAACTGTCAGATAAGAAAACAGAGATCTGATCAATTTCCTGACAACAGCTGTAGTACATTTCGCATAATGCACCGCAGTTGCGCGCCTGCTGGAAGTGCACCGTCACCGATACGACAAATTCGTCGCCCTCTCCTCTACTTGGCACCCTATGATTAATTTAATAAGCACGGATTAACATGAAGCATTTGCCTGAGTGTCATCGTCATCGTCGTCACCATGGTCGTCACCATCGTCGTCACCATCGTCGTTGCCATCGTCGTTGCCATCGTTGTTGTCGTCGTCGAGAGAATGTATTGGAGCTTACGGCGGTTTGACCGATTCGACGCGTTTCAGTCGATTATCGACGCCACTCCGGAAGAGCTCTGCAGTAATTAAGCCCGATTAAATTTCCTACGCGCCTTGTGTCCGTAGTAATTACGACCCATTCTGCATTCGCAACGAACCAAATGAAATTCATTAGTCGACGATATCCTGTCGGCCTGGCAGTTGAATCGCGTTTCTCTCTCCGTGTAATATGTATGCATGTTCGATCGCTATGTCGAAATGGTAGCTTGGAAAAAAACATTCGAGTACAAAGCCGAAGAACAGACTTGCGCGAATAATAAGCGTTCATCGAAAAATTCCTTTGTTCGGTTTAAGTGCAGCGTGTTTTGTGGTCGGTCGACGTTTTGATGAAACGATATAAGGTATCGAAAAATTTCCAGAAAATTATTTTTAATTTTTTTCATTGAACACACGATCAGAAAAACTTATTCGATCTCACTTATCAAAAAGAAGAAATATCCTGCCGACTCGTATTGTGAAATGCGTGACAAAAGCATACTCGAATAGGAGAAATTACTAACAAAATTCCGGTTTCAATATCGTGGATCTGTGCCTAGTTTCCCCGGACAAAACGAGGCGGACAAGTTGGAACACAATAGCAAAACTTTCTTCTCTTACGATTTAAAGGTTTAATTCGCTGTGAAGCAAGAAAAACGAATATCTCGGTCGAAGAACCTTTTGATTCTTGGAGAAAGACTGGGCAATGCCGCACGCGCAAACGTTTCGTGCGTCCGTCGCGTTTTAGAGAAACTTCTAATTGGCTCGACGATGGGGCAACAAAAATTCCATCCATGCTCGGGACGCTCTGGTGAATTTCAAATTCGCTAGAAGCGGAGGAGCAAGACGAATAAGTCTTACGGAAGATTTCGACTATCAAATTCGTGGAAATACTAAATTCCGGCATCGCAATTCGAAACACGTAAAATCACGTAGTATCCGTGAATATTGAACGCACGAGCAAACGCGCTTCCGCGAACAAAACAACCAAACGAAGCGTATGAAGAGAACGGAGTCGGGAGGAATTCAGGAAGCAGCAACAAGTGTGACATCCCCTACCATCTACCTTTTACCTTCCCCGGGCACCTAGCCACCCTTCTCAAGGGGCAAGAGAGCGTCATCCGTGTCGTTCCACCCACATTGCGAGTGGAAGACAAATACACGTAATCTGGTGTGTTCGTCTAATCGTGTTACAAAGAACCCTTCTTCTTCGTCTTTGTATTTATATCTTTTATATGTACGCTTATCCTTTTCTGTCGTTTTCTTTTCTTGTTCATTTTTGTGCAAAATAAAGTGGTGTTGTTGTTATATGTATATGTATAGCATTATTTAAAAGATATAAAATGGCCCCTGTTCGTTTTGTGGAATGTGACTTTTGGCATTTTTCTATATCAGATATAATAATTTTTCATTTCATACGAATGAAATTTGCTCGAGTTATTGTTTGGATAAATTATCAGAACCAACTTAAATATCGTGGCGATCGATTTGTGGACCATCCTGTATATGTTCTTGATCATTTTTTAAAAATTATGTTATACTTTTTGAACGATCTACAGTTTAAAACAGATCGAGAAGAATTATGCATTGAAGGGTTTATATTTTCAGTTGTTATTGTTACAATTCACTAATGTGTGTAGTGTGTATATTACTTCACTTCTGAAAATTTTATTATTTACTTTATTATTTTATCCACGAATACAATATGTACCTGCTCGTTGATTGAAATAATCTTATGTTGAAGTTGTTTGAGTCATTTTTCTGTTTCTACATTTTGTTTTGCACGATCTAAAATACACGATATATTTTTCATTCTTTTGTTATTATATTAAACACTAATAGTATCTCATAATATACTAATATATGATCATTTACTTAGCTTGAAATATCCTTTCAAGTTCCTAAGCTTATTTTCACTAGTCAAATCACTTTATCTAAAATACTTTGAAAAATTGTATTCATATGAATCTATCCTTTTACTTGATTTGAGAGATGCTTTTAAGTTTCAAATGAGGTTAAGGTTCTTTTAATTATTCATTGACAAAAAAATAGTTGTTAAATAATGTTACTTTCAATTTTCATACTTGATGACATCGATACTCTTAACTTTATATCCAACTCTACTTCATATATACATATATATTATAATGTACGTATCATGTTTTCCCCTGTGTGCTCTTATAAATATATGTAATATATATAAGAACATACAGGAAAAATATGATACGTACATTTTTGTTAATTGTTTTATTTTGATGTCACTTACTGTCCGAGATAGCTGGAAGTAGAATAACTTGTTACGTTCAAAGCTATAACTCTTCTAAGAATAGATAAATCTATAAAGATTTGCAGATTGCAAGTGATCAATTTTAAGATATTCGATATGATGCAAAAATATTTAATCCTACAATCTGTAAAACAAATAAAATAGTAAATTTAATAACGTAGAAATGATTATTTAATTTTAAAATTGCCTTCCTTGTTCCTTCTGTAATCTTCAATTATAATATGTATATATTAATTAACATTTTACATATAATATGATAGGTACGTATGTTTATAAAATCAGGTTACACTCAAACTCAACGGCTTGAATTCAAGTAACAGGACTAATCTGAACGATCATAAGGAATTGTTTCTTTAAAATGAACTGTTCAAAAATCACTGATCATCATCAATTCTACAAAATGAAACGTATAGAAATGTGATGTTACAAACACTGTTTGTTAAATTTACATTGGAATTTATCATCATCGTGTTTGTTTCTTGCGATATATAAACTTATGGAAGTAAGTTATGTATTCGTTGAAAATGAATCCTGTACTTATGTTATGAAATTAAGGAATTAATAAAAGGAGAAATTGATCGATCTGGCTTCTGAGAAGCTCAGATATTTATTTCAGAAACTGTAAGTCCTAATTTCGAATGAACATCGACGCATATATGTATAATTGTTATGAATTTCCATTCCACTGCTGTGCATGCCATATACAATTTTCTGGCCGGTTACAACCTACTCAATCAACGAAGGGCATAAAATCCATCAAATACGTACCAATTATTGTTCGCATTCGCGCGCCCGCGTTCCCTGGTACGTATTATTGTGATTTTGTGCCGGGTACCGGGTCCACTCATACTTCATTATCATTACAAGTACAACATCAATCGATCTATACCGAATATGTAATATATTCCTGAAATTTGCTCTAATTACTTTCCATTTAAATGTCCCGTCTGGCTCGAAAAATATTACTGCGACCGGCCGATGAAACGATATGAAATATCGCGAGAGGCATAACTTCATAGCGTTGTAAAATCGTCGTATGGTTTTTTTAATATAATCCATGATCTCTCTCATTAAAAGTATTTCGTTTAATAAGATGTTTTATTGGAAAAAAATATTTATTTAAAAAAAAATGTTCTATCGAATTAAAAATATCCCGGATACCTAGCACCGGCTTTCTGTGATTCTAAATTTTTTTGTCAAAATTAAAATTTTCTAATCTATTTCGTAGTCGTTTCACGATAAAACAAGGAAGCAAACCATTATTGTAAATTCTTTGGTATTTCAAATGGGAATTTCGCATAGTTAATTTACGTTTGAAGTTAAACATTTATTTACAAAACAAACCATATCTTAGTATTTTATTAAAAATATTATTTATTGAGTCAAACAGTTTCATGTACTAACATGTCTAAACACTTGAAAGAGATTTATCGTTGAACCTGTTTTAAGCTACAATTATTATATTTATTTTATTACAATTAGTGTATGTACATACAATAATTGTTGTCATTACGTTGTTATTAAATTATTAAATCCTCGCATTGAAGATTTCAAAGAAACGGTTGCTTGTGATGATCATGCTTATTAAATATTTATCATTGTACATTTTTCCCATATTTTTTTTATCTTAGTGATTATTAGTGACAAAAAATGTATGTTTAGTCCAAAATTAAATTAACAATTTCTCGCCATTTTTAGAAAGCTCTAAAAAGCATCTTATATTCACCTATTATTTATCACATTCATCACATGAAAACATTAGGAATATTTTTACAAAACGTTCTTTTGCAATTAAAGTGCTAGAAACAATAAACCAAGTTGCAGTATATGTAATATCTTCCTCTTTATTAGTTTGAAAAGTTCCTTAGTTCATTATTATAAAATTAACAAATATTATAGTACACTTTTCATCTTAATAAACACTTTGATCGAGAAAAGAATCACCTTTTTCAATTGGCTGTAATTAAATAGAATGTTATGAGAAATATTAGAATGTCACTAGCCCACATTTAAATCAAACCATTATATCAAACATTCTTTCCTCATGCCAACCATGTAGACATTACAAATTAGCATCGAAAACATCGAATATCTCGTCAAAGGATAAAAGCATTTAATTCAATAATCGTCTAATTGCACAGATCATTAACAAACTACCCTCTGCATTCGCCACGACATGTGTCTATAATTAGCTTGTTAAAATATACTTCCACCTTCTTAGATATACCAAACTACTTCGAACAGCAAGAATTGGATTCACGGAATAGCAAAGAAGAGTAAGGACGACTTTGGCGCTAGCACGGCGGAGATCAGATGATCTTGTATATCTATACAAGGTGGAAACGATGTCGTCGCGAGGGTTGAAGGCTCGATCGAGGGTAAGGGGCGAGCCATTACTAGGGGTTTGGCCGCATGAGGGGTGGAGAAGGTTGCGAGGACACCAGTTGCTAGGCAGCGCCTCTCAATCAGCGCTTCGCCTCACGTTCGAACTCTGTGTATATCTGGGTGATACATAATGCATCGTTCTTTACCAGGCTGAATTCATCCGGAATTCCTGCCGTCACTGACTGCTGCTGCTTTGCTTATTGCTACCTTTTAAAGGGTTCTCGATTCGAGAACACGTCGCAAAAACGATGCCAGAGCTGTCGCGAACTACAAAATTGTAATACGTGGCATATGTTGGCGTCGGTAAATAGCATGTTCTGCCTCGCGGAGGAAACGGCTAGTTTGCACGCTAACGAGAACACGGAGATGAACGGTACTTTTCCTGGAACGCGAGTCACCGGTTATATCGTGCTGGACCTGCGTCACTCGTTGATCGTCTGGTTATCTATTTATTGGAACGTATAACCATCGTAAATGGTAAAAAGGGAATTTTAAGAGTTCTGGTTTAAATCGTAAAGTGGCAGGCTAGAAGTAAATTTGGTCACTTACGCGAGTAGTCGTGTGAATCGGAACAGAATTTTAACGATTCTCAATCATTAGATTTGAATACATTGATTTATACCATTCGTTTGAGAAATAAATCGGCTTTATACGAAGCTACTTCTTTTTTTGGGACTTAGGAAAAAATTGTTAGTTTCTGATTTTGCTTACACAAAAATTATGTATGCATAAAAAGAAAATCTGTTATGAGAATTATTTAAAAAACTGAAGAAACACACACATAAATCATATTATAAATTATCAATTAGCAAGAAAGACAACAAAAATGTGGTTAAAAAGCAGAAAAGAGCTTCAATTTCTTATTGAGGAAAAAATCTTATTTTTTTACGTTAGATCTCTTTCACCAACTCTTAACCCGTATTTACCACAAAGCGGTCTCATAACATCATTGTACAAGTGTGCTATCTATTAAACTATCTAATTACACATATTACAAAACTATCTGTAATGCAATATTTTCAATATTTTATCATTTGTTCCTGGTATAAATGTAATATTTTAACAAAAGTTTTCTTCAATAAGAAAGCAAAAATACACGTACTTAACGTATATTAGAAATGATCTCTCAAAAAATTTGATCATATAGAACTAACGGGAATGTGTGTAGTGCGATTCGGCTTGTTCCAGAACAACAAGCAATAGAAATTGATCTGGTGCCGTAAATCACTTAAATATTTAATATTATGGTATTAATAATTAATATTTTCGACAGTAAGTAAATTTTTATTTTTTTATTGTTCTTCTAATATGTGAAAATACAAATGAAATTTTATAGCAAAGCGTGAAGGCGGCCGGCGACTTATACTGACACATACCTTGCCACGGTCACACAATTATATTCAGAATTCACTGTAGTAGTAGCGATGGTTTTACGCAAATATCTCGGAAAGTAAGGCCGACCATCAGTAACATGTATAAGAAAAAGGTTTTACAATAAATATACTAATTTTTCCTGCATTATTGTTTCGAACTTCATCCAAATTTAGATTTCAAAATAATTACGTTTTTTGAAACCGTCGCAAATGTGCATGAAATTTTCCAAAATATCATAATAAGAGGTTCAAAATCGTACAATTACATTCTTTTATACCTATTTATTACAAAAATATTTATTTTTATACACACTCCATCTTTTTTAAGCTTTCTTCTGCATTTCTATTTTTGCTAATTAATCTTTCAAAAGTTTTGACTGGAAAAGCTATTATATATTAAAGTAGAGGCTTTGGTAAGTACCTCAGAATTTTTCCAGATTTTTTGAAAATCAAGAACACTAAAAAAATTAATCGTAAACACAAACGATCCAGGTTATCCGCGGAAGGTACACAAGATATGCTTGACCATGGGAGGTTAATACTTACAATAAAAATTGCACCGTGATAAGATACTATAGTTCTTGATAATAACGAAATAGTTAATACCCGAATATTCTTTGTGTAAATTTTACCACTTCTAAACTTATGATGTGACATTACTACTTTTATCCATTACGCGGTTACATTACCTAAGTTGACAATCCTTATCCTTCCTTTCCTTCGACAGATTTTGCAGCTGCGTGGAATGAAAGAAAAGAAAGAAGGGAGTCATACAAGAGCAAAGAAGAGCAAAACGTAGCACCAGTCTAATAATCCGTCGAAGAAATACTATTAATTAAGACGTTGCACGTTTTTTTCGATTCTTCTTTTTTCGATCGCACGCTCTAGCGGAGAAATAACGGTGCTAAGGCGGAAAGATAGAGATCGCAAAAGCGTTCACATAAAAGTCCACGATGTCAAATATTCATCTCGACAGAGTCGTATCCAACGACATTTTGACGACAGAAGAAGCAAACTGTTCCTCGTATTTTTTCCGCACTGTGTTCGTCTCACAATGGATCCTCGCAATAAAGAGAAGAATTTGCTGAAAAGAAAAAGGCAGTTCGGCGCCAGTAACCCTTTATCGATACGATAAATCGGCTCCAAAGGAAAGGATAATCTTAATCGGCGTAAGCACATTTGTAACCCCTAGAATTTGGACAAGAAAGCGAGTATTAGCTGAAAGAAACAGGCCAAAACGGAGAAGAAAAGAGAAAAAAGGGAGCACGAAGAACGGAAGAGGAGCATTCTCTAGGGTATATTAATTGCTTGGGGACTGCCCTTGATGGTCAGCGGCCCACTCGAAATGTAAAGCAGCTCCACTTTAGCATGGTTAATGACCACCGCCAATAGACTCGGGCATAACGAAGCATTCTTAATTATAATGCCGTTGGCTTCAACTTCACTGACCATTTTTAATTCACTTAAGTCCGTTCTGCCATAACAAATTCGTCTACCTGAAGACTTGAGCGACGTATCGCTGTTGTAGTTGTAATGCGTTTTGCATCGAAATCCTCGGTTACAACAATCTTCAGAAATAAATGAAAAATTACACACGTAACATGGAACAGTGTCGAGATTTCTCTGGAACGATGTACATATCAGGTTTAGAAACAATCTTTTACTTCTCGTTTTATACTCTATGCATATGACGTCTTTTGGATTAGATATAATCACTTTTTTTAATTTTTATCAAATTTTCCAGATTTGATGATTATATTACATCTTTTTTTAAGCTTTTTCTTTACTATTACTAACTCTTTTCTCTTTTTCACTAAAACAAGAATGAAATTGTGAACATAAAAATTCGAGACTCGCAGCAAGATTAATCTATACATTTGATTATAGTCCAATACTGCCACTAGATTTAATTTTAAGATCACTTACGGTTAGAACTTACTCTTCTTCACTATGAGGAAGGAAGGTGTATATGCATGTGTACATACTATTAACGTAAAAGTCGAAAAGAAGATAAAAATGAAAGAATTAGTTGACGAATTATTAGAAAATTAGAATTATTAGAAAATAGTCGGCGAAATTAATTAGGCAGCATAATTTAAAAATTGACACATTTTTAGTCAATGAGGTATGAAATGTTAATATTAATGACTTACTTTCCCTTGTTTAAACGTTTCAATTCAATAATTAAGTAACAGTTAGAACTACAATTTCACATGATATTTTTACACATGATATTTATCTTGAATAAAACTTGAATAAAATGTAAAAGAAATGGAGTGTTAAAAGCCGACATTATCAGTTGGCGTTGTAATTACGACTGTTTTGTGAATTATATCGTTATTATGCAAATGTCAACATTATAGTTGCCAGCGGCAAAATCTTTGAATTTCAACTTGAACTTTATCTAACGAAATAAAAATAAAACAACAAAGCATAAGGCAATGTAATGTATGGCATCGATCACCATCATCATTCCATCAATAATTGTCTTCAATTTTGTCATGGTTACTCAATAAATTATTAACTAAGAAATGCAAACGTTTTGGATTTTTTTATAGTTGTAATAAAATATTTTTCTATATTTATTAATATTTTTGTAGTGGAATTTTTCTCAACTATCGAGACGATCATTCGATCGACGTTCGGAGTAGTTGTGTGTGAGTTAACGCGCGCACGTGATCGAAAGTTCGCATGAAAATAAGCTGTCGAGAAGCGCGCCTTAATTTGATGTCCACAGTGCACGCGCTCCATTGATTATAGTGACTCGAAAGCAAGGACCGACAAATGAGCATCGAGTTCACATAAAGACTCCGGACGTTGGTACAATAAAGCAGCGCAAAGAACCGCCAACAACGAAAGACGACGAATAAAAGAACAGGCAAAACCGAAAGTATACACGTGGGAAAATTATGCGGCAAGTTGGTCTAGCGGGGGGTGATAAAAATAAGTTGTTTCTGAAAGTTCACGTCACGCCACACCGTTACACGCGCCTTTTTTTTTGCTCACCGCGCTCGCAACGATAATAATCTTGCCTGATTTTCTCTAATTTTATACCGACCCACGAAATTTATAGTATAGTCGTTCAGTTTCTGCAAAGAAAAAGTAAAAATCATGCGGGAGGCTACACTAAAACATTGAAATTGATGTAGGTTAATTTCTAGAAAATTGTGTTGCAGATGAAAAACTTGACTGTTACATTTTCCTTGTGTTGACTGCTATATAGCCTCTAAATAGGAATTTGGTGCTAATCTTTCATTTAATAGCAATTACAACAGAGCATTAAAAAATGTTTGACAAATCTGCTAAAAAAGTATAACATAGAAAGGAGATTTCATATTTTCTTCAATGAAATAGAGATGAATTTCAAGTGCTTGAAGCTTGATGCTTTAGTTTAAAAAAGAAATTGAGAAAATAATATTTGAAAGGTAAGAAAGCTTGATAAGGAATGAAGTTACTAGTATCTTTTATAGTAGTAGTGATAATCTATTGCGATTAAAACTGATTAACTCATATAATCTTTAATTATACATATTGAACAGCGTAATATAATCAAGTGTACTTAAACCTATGAATAATATAATTTAGATATATTCGTTGATTTAATTAAATTATTTCGATTCTTGATCCGTATTAATTATGTGAATATTTTATAAAACAAGCAAAATATTAAGAAAATATTTATTTAATTTGTTATAATATTTATTGTTATCTTATATTATAACATTTTTATAGTATTATAACATTGTAGTATAGTATGTTATTCAATTTGTGTCGTTTTATTCATATATCAATATATTGGTATTATTTAACATCTTCTTCTTCAATTACTTATTACTTTTACCAAAGTAAATTATAATATTAACCTCAGATTAAAAACAAACATATTCTACAAATAATACAAATTCATAAATTTTTGCAATCTAAACAATAACTTTTCGACATTGCAAAAAGGAATATTTAAAGCTTATTAATAGCATATGACCACTTGCGATATCTTCCTACAAGAACTTAATAACTACTTAACAATCCTAACCATGTATCATATTATACAGATATCACATTAAAATCGCGAACGACGGAAGATTATGCTTGTAATTTCCCTGATGAGATGTAACGCGTCGCCAAAGTATTCCTGTAAACAAATTTTCGTGCCACTAATTATTCATCAGATAAATGGAAAATGACCCGTTATTTGACGTCTTTTATTCATTTCACTATGCGCTCCGGTGAAATCAGACGGAAAAATCCCAAGCGATAGTTATTGAGATACCTGAGCCAATTGTATGCACGCCACTGATATCTACAGACATTTTCTCTAGATACATCTGTTTATTGGCACACACCGAGAACGAATTCGACACGGGATAACAAATTAGTGAGCGTTGAATCGGGAATCAAGCTTTTATCCTGATCATCTCAAAGTATCCATATTCTTATTACTGACCGTTAATCTTCTGAAAATTTTACTACACTACGTGTTTGCTCCAGCATCATAAAAAATAGGAAACGGCAGATATTCTATAGAAACGGCAGAGTAGGAATTCCGTCTAGTGAAACAAGTTTAAATATCGGCGAATTTTCAATGGAAACCTTTCTTTCGTTGTATAATTTTGATCACAGATACGATTGATATGACCTAATCTTTCGTCGACAGATAAGGTCGACTAAATTTAATATGGGGATACAACAAAGACTGCAAGACCTGGTAATAATTTATGCATTATTCGAGCACCTCGATTCTTTCTTCTAAGAAAGATACTTCAAACAGTTATGTCTGGATCGGTGTCGTCCACTGATTGTCCGTTCATCTGTTTATTGGAACCGACATAGTTTGTAAAGAATAAGAATTTTAGGCGTCCTGGGTTAATTCGTAGTGTTTGGATGTAGTTTTTGTTCATTTACACGAACAGCTATGCGAAGCAAAAGAGAATTTTGACAATTCCGATTGATTGGGGTTAGGTGTATTGGTTTGCACGAATTGTTTGAGGAGTAAATTGAGCTTACAGGAAGCTGCTTGAAAGAGAAACATTCCTGTTCGATTTTCCTAGTAATAAAATTGTATGTGAAAAGAATGCGATAAAGAATACAATAAATACTGCATGACTTAGTGACGATAATAGCAACTTTATGTCCCAAGAAGGATGCATTCCTAGTAAAGAAGTATCTGTTAACGTCGATACAGGTTCGCGTCGTGGCGACTAATCTACCTCGCGGTTTTTCTTCAGCGGAATTATCAATGCACGGTCTCGACGTTAGTCTACCGTCCAATATTATTAATGTAGATCGTACGTCACACGAGCTTTCCTATATTATGCGAATGCCTGTCTCTTCCTATATCAAAAATGTACAGACTTTCGACTAATTACACGATTAATAATGCAGACTGGGTAGCACGTAATGGGGTATAAATTACTAGGGAGTAAATACCATCCGGCGAAATCAGGACTCCTAATCTGCAGATTTCACGATCTAAAACGTTAACCGACGATCTCGATGGCCGTTTAATGACGCAGTCAGGAGAGCCGCGTCGCGGTGCAATTTGCGCCATCTCCGCGGCCTCCCCCCCCCCCTTGAAACGATATTATAAACTATGCACAATCGCGTCCGTGCTGCGCCGATGATAAAAGTGTAATAAATAGTATTATGAATTTCATAGTAGGTTACGAGGTCAAGCCGCTACGGACACTCACTGGCACACATGTCCCAGTAGCATTCGCAAAACGCAATTTTCTCATGAACATATGAAAAATTTCGTATTTCAAGTCGGTCTTGTGTGTATCTTGGCTTATTTCGATAGCTCGCTACTTTAGCTTGCTGGAACGAAGGTCTCTTTATCGAATACTTATTTTTTCGAGTACTCGAATATCAACAAAGATAAGGCGGTATTACATTGGCAAGTCCAAATAAAATGTACCAAATTAGTAGTCATCGTATTATCAGCGCTTTTTGATGATTGTACATTCGCATGCCTATGTGGTAGACAGCAACCGCGATAAATGTTCCACGATCACGATTGGTCGATGGAAAATCAAAACTTCGTTCTCGTTTCATTTTCTCTTTCTCTCTATCTCCTATTCTATCTTCCTCGTGTATACCATATACATTTTTTCTCGTTTCTTTTTTCATTTTGAGTCCTCGTAACGTACGCGTATTTCGCGATTATTACCGGCGATGCAATTTTACGATTTGTATACTTCCATACGTATTCGCACGGACCATTTTCGTGTTCCATTCGCTACTGTGACCATCGTATTTGCATATAAACGAACTATTACCTATGAATTGAGGCGATTCTCGCCCCCCTCCTCTCCATTGGGTGGTAAATTTTAATGAGAAAATGCCACCCACTTTGGATGTTAATACAATTAGACGCTTCTTCTTCTTTCCGAACGGTGTTCGAACTAAAAATAAATGTAATTAAACGGAAAACTAACGGTTCATCTCGAGCTAGTTCTCTTTCGATACTAGACGAACGCGCCGGGCTCGAAATCGACTCATTTCAATGAAATAATATTGGTAGGTATTTTCACTAGGTTAAAATCGACCGGATAGACAGATAACTATTTAACATGCATTGAATCGGCAATTATTTCATGCAGCTAGCGTCGCATGTACCTATCGTTTGGGAACTATTCATCTTTACGTGACAGATTGTAATTAAGAAACGCGCGATAAGCAATTAACATACAGTGTGACTATGAGAAAGCTATCACGTGCCACGAAATACGCTATGTCTAGGATAGATATTTGGAACTCTTTATGTTCATCCGACATCTACCTATAATATGATTAATTCCGCCGCGTGTGAAATAATCGCCGACTTCCATAATTTACTAAAAGAAACACCAATTTTTGTGATTAGAAATAAATTTAAACGAATACGATTCATTGGCGAATAAATTTCCTTCTTTTTCAATTCCAGACAAAATCGAGCCAATAAAAATGATAGCTTCCAAATTGATAGCTATTTACATTATACGAAATTCGTATATTTACAATGAGCGAGTATATGTACTAATATCATCAATAATTTTTAAATTATGTATTATGATATAAGGGTGTAAAAATTCATATAAGTGGCAAGCATATGTTAATGGTTCCTGTTAATGAATTATAGAAACTATGACAACATCTTCATTTATTTTAACAATTTTCCATGCGATTTACGTAACCATGTGTCCTGAAATATTTGCTTTAACGTAACGTAATAAAACGTAAACACACCCATCTTTTTTAAATATGACTATTTTGGTTTTAATCTAAGTTTGATTACTGTCAAGGATTTACTTGAAAGGTACTGTAAATTAGAACTATTTCTATAGAAGACAAATAATGTCTTAAGTCCCTTTTTATAATCCTTAATTGTCATAAATAATTTTAATTATTGTTTTATATTTATTACATTCTTTAATCATAATCGATCAGTTTTCTCCTCGTGTTCAATTTCGAAAGCCAATTACGCCAGAGACACATACAAATACAATTTATAATTATTATATTATTAGATAAAGTAAAAACAAAAAATACTGCATTAAATTTAAATTTTAATTTGTATATAAAATAACCTTCACACCCTTACGGTATTAGGTGTCTTAAACGCATCCAAATTATTTAAAATTCCTAAGAATTTAAATTATAATTTTTTAATTTTAATCTTCAAATTATACATTTTGTAATATTGTGAATAATACGTGCAACGAATTTGAAATTATAATGAATCCTTTAAATTATATCTACACCTCAAAAATCTTTTTAAGTATTCATAGTATTCGCAATATTATATCCGTATAGTGTTTAAACCTATACTCCCCAGTTGTTTTTCTCCGCAACCAGTTCTGTACAACAAACGCATTGTTGTATGCAGGAAGTAAATCTCACGGAACACTTTTGCTCCGGGCAAAAATAAAAAGGTGGTCAGTTCCTTGTATTGTCGGAAGTGTTCTTTAAAAAGTGAAAAAAAGATTGCGCTAGAATCATAACGCTGAAGACGTCTCTTTACTTCTATAAATAACTTCTAAAAACGTGTCATATATTTCTATTCCACAAACAATATCCATTAATAAAATATTATATGCGTCTGTTAAATTATTTGCAATTTCGACCACCTTTTTGAGAAGTAGACGAAAGTAAAATGAAATTATTTATTGTATTCTGCACTGTGTGTTAATAAAATATCAGAAGATATAAAATGTTAGTATTTGTTCAGTGGGTCTTACAGACTATAGAAAAATGAGAACTAAGAAAAATATTCGATTACAAAGAAGAATAAGATTTTTCGTAAGAGTTGATATATCTCTTTGCCTCGTAGGACGGAATAGAATGGAGCAGCCGTTTAAATCGTGTAAAAATACAATATCTTTACCTTTATGAATTAAAAGTTATTAATTTATATGAAAAACACTATAGATATAAGCTCTAAATAACATGAAGTATAATGTAATATCATTGATAATATGTAAACTATTGAAGACAAATATAGATATAAAACTACAGGAAGAAATATAAATTAATATATATGTATATAGGTATATGTATACGTCAAAGCTGTAATAGTAATAACAGTTTTATTTTACAAATTAATAACTGCAGGACAGAATATGTGTATCAGGTAAGAATTTCTCTATATATCCCTAGGTTAATTTCTACTGGAAAGTTGATAAATCATTCAAATGTAGTGTAAGAACTATAGAATATAATATAGAATATAAATTATCTAAATAAAAATTATGAAAAAGATAGTAATGTCAACGCAATATCGAAAACTCGACATTAAAAATATTCCGATTTCAAACAAAAAATGTATATATGTACGAGTCTGTAATCGAGCATGATTCGTTGTCAGGAAAGTTTGCATCCATGTCAAATGATATCTAGGGAAAAGATCATATCTAAGGAAAATTTTATCATATTTCATTTTACTCTACTTTCCCCTTCAAGAATATCGATAGATCGAAGATCGCTAACTACGAGAAGGATTGAAAGATCGTCCACCACGATTTCTCTCACGTTTACGAGACGTGAGAGAACGGCCGACCGGATTAATCCTAAAACTAGTCCTCATAGCAAGCCCGTACCAGGAAATCCTTTATGCAGAAATCCCGCCCATTCATTGAAACCCTCCGGTTCTAATGTGTAGACCGACCGATGGGACATTTTCACTGGAAAGTGTGCGAAAAGGGTAAACCACGGTTAGACACGATGGTTTACTCGAGGAAAGGTACAGATGATCGTTGGTTCTGAAGGTTGGATTTTCTATAAGCGTGAACCGCATTTATATTGATACAATGGATGAACATGCTTCTGTTTCCCTATAAGCGACTTTAAAATGTTGAAATATCTGAAGAGTAATGCATAGCTACTCTCGAGAGAATTTGCAATCTGAGTGGCATCAGGCAAATGAAATAACTCGCACCTCATTTTTGGGTCAAATTAGAAAAAAATGTCAAAAGAAAAAGACGAATGGTTCAAGGAGGACTGCATTTCCACGACCATATCTTTTTTGCATATGCAATGATGAAAATTTTAGTTGCACTATTTTTTGAAGGTGAAGACATATATTTACACATTATTACATAACGAAAGGAAATGTATCCTACGACCAATGCGGTTCATTTTAGAAATAATATTTCATTTTAAATATTAAAATATTTCATTTTTTCTATACATTATCTTTTTTTGCTAGACAACAATATACCAAATAATGAATATATAAAGGAATGAATGTTCATATACTAGAATTACCAAATAGTAAACTTTATTTATTCAAAAATTGACTCATCGAATTAAAACTCAATAGGATATTCGTCAACATATTGAGTGATTTTCATAAAAATTTTCTCAATATTACTATTTGAACTAATAACGATAATCTTTTTATAGATTTAGAAAAATCTTTATCCGATCAAAAATAAGCAAATGTTTAGATACTTTTAAATTGTAGCATACTTTTAGACGGTTGCATTTTACGTTTGTACGAAATACCACCTCTAATCAATCCTACGCGATGACATCTTCACATCTGTCGGCTTTGCGAGGCATGTTTCACCCCCGCGTGCAACCCTTTTTCCACGACTTTCGGGAAAATCGTGCGAGCTGATCTGCATTTTTACCGACCATCTGCTTGATTCACTCGTTTCTATTGTTGAAATATATAGCCAGCTGAACCGCGAAGCCATCAAAGGATCGTATTTTGTATTGGGACGAATCGGTTCAATTTGCTCGGTCTCCAGATGAAACCAGTGCTGCGGTGTCTTCCTGCGAATTGGCAGATGCGTTACGCAACAATGCAAACAATTCAGCAAATTGCACAATGACGACTAAGGCAGCCGGTAGCCGGGATTTTGGATATCTATCTATCAATGACGTCAGCTCACAAGAAATGACTGTTACGAGTCGCGTGACTGCATGAAATTTCGCAAATTTCCCCAACGATTATGGATTCTTTTGAAATCGATGATTTATAAGAGATAATCTTGTTTCAATTTTCCATATGTAAGGATTCAGAAGAGATTAAGACTTTGGACTGTAAACATATGACAGAATATACACAGTATGCATTAATAAGTAGTACGTATCTATTGTCTGTATGCCTTTGATTTTTTTAATTTTCAAAAACGAACAATGGAATTTTAATAAAAGCTTTCAAAGTAAAGGATACGGTTGGTGGAAAAGATTTTAAAGGGCCCTAAAAAGAATCTAAAGTTTTCTATTCATGAAAGTCATTTATAATTGCAAGAATGGACTATTTTTCTTTCCACATAATTGTTGCAGCATTAATTTAAAAAATAATAAATGGTATAAAATTTCATTTGTTGACTGTTATATAGAGTTATAAATACCAAAATGTCTACTCTTTTAGTAAATATTTTTTTGTCATACTATTAATATTATATAATTTATGTGGCAAAACATGATAGGAAAGAAAAGTATGTATTTTATTGAAAGTAGAATGAACTACAGAAACGGAAACGAATGACTGTTTTCATTGGGTCATTTTTATCATAAGTAGAAAGTACTTATTAGTTATTCATATATTTTGGGATAAATTGGAGGATGACTTGAATCCACCGGAGCTTGGAATACATAGGATACATTCCCAAGTACGCCATATTTTGTCATCAGTTTGAATATTTTGATATTTCTCACACTAAGTCGATGTTGGGTTCAAAAACTTAGTTTCTTCTGTTTCTTCTGTCATAAAGTTTGAAGCCTCTCATTAAAGTACAGTCTTAAAAGAAAAACCAGGATCCAATTGTGGATGAATTAATGACATGAGTTTCGTGGTCCATTTACAAGCGATCTGCGAAGAAGCGCGAGATTATCCTGCCATGTTGACTAACGATGAGCTCGCAGTGCATGGGTTACAAAACGTTCAATAAATGGCCAATTAATAGAGATAAATACATTTTGCGCTATGTTATCAATATCAAAACATATAATTGTGAGCGTTGCGTAAATAGAAGTCATTAAAAACTGTGAAAGAAAGCCAACTAGTTGAACATGGATTAATAACGTAATAGGAAATTTTTTGTATCACGTAGTCCTATTGATAACACTTTTTTAAAGACGATTTACGTCCTGTTTTACACAGCTTATAAAAACATTATTTTTATTTCAATCTAACATTGTATAATATACGTACATATACCAGTACAATGATATATTTACTTTTTTAACCTTTTGACATTGCAACACAAGAAACTTGGTTAATAATATAAATTTCACATTTATTAAAATATTAAAATACACATTTATTAATTCTGATATATGTGTGTACCTACCAACATTCCAAACAAATGATTGGAGTGTAATTTTATTATATTCTGTGATTTTTTGCAAAATTACCTAATGCATTAATCTTTGGAACAAATAGCCATTTTTTCGGAAACTAGATAGCAGTAATGAAAAAGATTATTTCATATATTCAATTTAGAGTTTACTTTGGGTTTGTATTTATTCTTTACAAGCAGTTGCAAATATATACATATTTTTATATGTGACACCAAAACTACAGGAAATCTTGAGAATAAAGAAGCAATTGTTCTCTAAAATGTTTATCTTGAATCCTTTCATTATTTTATTATAAAGCAGTAATACACCACTCTATTTGCCTTGACATAGAATACATTAATTTTGTAATAAAATTTTATAGCATTTTATTTCTATAAAAAGTGTGCATGCGTTAAGACAACACAAATATACAATAGAGAGAAAAACAGAGAAAGGTCAATGCTCTCTTTCAAAATTTCATTAAAGGGCAGTTTTACAGCGATTCGCCGTTATTAACATTGAACGCAATTTTTCCTCATTTATTAAACGCGACCAGAGAGGGCTGGCTGTCCGTTTATATGAAAAATACCGTGTTTCGCAGAAAACGTTGGAATTTATATTCAATATCAGAATCGGGGGTACAAATACTTGAAAATCATCGGAGCTAATAAATGCATTAACCTTTCTCATTTTGCGCACAATGGACAGCTATTTCAATATGTTTGTAAGTACAATTACCGAAATAAAATATCCACCGTGGCTATTCTTGCGCCTTGTCTTAATATTTTCGTACGAGTTTCGTAGAAGTGTAAAATCAATTGTAAAAAACTTCTGTAGATTATGAGAATCTGTGAATAATATCCGAAATAAACATAAAAATTTCTGAATAATTAAATTTAACCAATAAAATTATATTAAAGGAAATGATATTGTATATGGAATTTCGAATTCTTGATAAAAGTATTAATCTGGATATTTTACAGAAAATTTTTATGAAAATTTAATAGTAAAAAAGCAGTTACGTTAGGGTTCTTTATGCTCTTTTCTTTTCTGTTCTTTAATTTATTAGAATATTAAATCGAAAAATATTATTTGTACCTCGCTAAAAGTTACATTTCTAATACTATTGATTCATGTTAGAACGTGTTTAAACAATTTTTCAGTTTTAACAAAAATCTACATTATCACTTGACAGTATCTAAACATCTGTTCATATTTGGCACGATGTAATTTATCTCTAAAATTATAGGTAAAAGAATCGGCTATGATTTAATTTTTTATAGTTATTATAAAGAATATAATATGATGAAATTAATTAAAACATAATAGTTATCTAATGGAAAATTAACGTGTATAGATGTGAAATATTATGGATATGAATTATAAGATTTTTGTTCAAGTATTAGATGTTTCTAAACTTCGAAAAAAGAAAAGAAGTTCTTCTACAATATTAATCACGATTGATTCCTTTACATCAGAAGTGATACAATTTAAAACTGTTTCTCAAAAATTATAAAAGCTTTAATCAAATTTATCAGCAAGAAGAACAATGCTCATAAGATAGGGATTAAGCGTCGTTTCTGCTATTTCTCTTTTAACCATAAATTCTTTCTTACGGCACTAGTTGGAAAAAATTTTTTCGAACTGTGTAACTTTTATAGCAAAAGTGCCACATAGATATTTAAAAATTCCACGAATTGAAACGTGGAAATGTTTTATTTTAAAAAGTTTTGCTTATATAGTTAACGTGAAATATGTACTATTTATTTTTAAATTAATATTATTATACTATGGAATGAACCATTAACAAAAACGTCATTGTATATCAATGAGTTGCGTTCACTTTAATACATTATTGATAAGGTTTGCACTAAATAATTAAAATTTATAATCATTAATTACCAAAGAAAGCGGCAAGTTCTACTTTCGACCATTTAGTTTATATACAGGGTGGTTGGTAACTGGTGGTACAAGCGGAAAGGGGGTGATTCTACGCGAAAAAAGAAGTCGAAAATATGGAATAAAAATTTTTCGTTTGAGGCTTTGTTTTCGATAAAATCAACTTTGAATTTTCGCTCGGTACGCGTGCACTTTATCACGTCTCGTTATAACGGATCTCACTGTAGATCGTTGTTTCGATGGATATTATCGCAGTTTAAGTTTGTTTTTACCGTAACGGAAAATTAGGAATACATAATGAAATAATATGAAGTAATCATAAAGTATATTATTACAAAAATTGCTGAAAATCTTGTCCATTCTGCCGAACACATGCTTCTGCTCTTCTAATTAAATTTCTATGAACACTTTCTAACTTATTCGATTGTTTTAAAGCATGAAAGGCTACAATAATCTTTTCTTTCAATTGCTCGCAACTTGCGATTTCTTCAGAATAGACAATTGATTTAATATGGCTCCATAAATAAAAGTCAATTCAAAGTTGATTTTCTCGAAAACAAAGCCTCAAACGAAAAATGTTTATTCTATATTTTCGACTTCTTTTTTCGCGTAGAATCACCCCCTTTTCGCTTGTACCACCAGTTACCAACCACCCTGTATATGACATTTAATATTGTTACACTGTGCAGTGTTATACTTAACCCTTTCAGAATCACGGAACGAGATGTTTCGCTACACAGTATTGTTCGTACTGCCGCAGACGAGATATTTCGCGTGTTTGTTTTTCTGTATTTACAGTTCGACGATTGAGCGTCATCGTTGTCTATAGGCAATTATAATGTCAAGATAGGAGAGGGATACTTTGCCCAAAGCATGCAATGAGCGACATTCAGCTGATTCAGTTGTCGTCGCTCCTGCCTCTAACACTATTTGACCTAATCCAACCCAACGAGAAAAGATTCTTGTTTCGCTAACGTTACATTTTAACTTCATCAGGGGATTGAAACACATACTCATACTGATATACGTATGTGTTCTCTCGTTGCAAACCTATCAACACCCGCATACTTACGAAAAACAGTATGCTTTTCGACAAAGTTATCTTCCAAGGGAAAATGCTTTATTTAAAATATAGCGATAATCGGTACAATAACATATAATAAAATCGGCAAACGAAATAACAGAATGAGAAACCAAACATGCGCAATGTTTTACACTTTTTATTGGAATAAAGAATACAATTAAAGAATGGGCGAGCGGTTTTTCTAAGGGCGGTCTACTAAAAAATAAGTTTTAAAGGTTCGAGACGTTTATATCTTGCGATACTAACAATAAGCACGACGCACTTCCGCATCTATGGAAACTGAGCACCTGTTGTCGATGCTTACCCTTACATTATATACTTTGCTCTGCTTTTATGGCACGCGGCACATACCTACGCGCATAGGTAACGGTAGATGTTTCCACCTATACTAAAAGGAGCTTCGAAGTGAAAGGAGACGAGGATACGCCGCGGAACAGTGTTTCTCATATCAAAATGAAAACGCAATGTGTGCAAGCTCAATACGAAAAATTCGGTGCTTCAATTCTGCGTTCAATAACATGCGCAATAAACTGTATTTCTCGCTTATATATATATATTAATCGTTTAAATATACGGAAATATTTAAGACAAAAGAATTGAATAATTCTAGTTCTAGTACTTTATCTGTAGAGTTCCAATAGTGGCGGACAATTTTATTTATGATTGTAGAATTATACTACAAATATAAGTAAATATTATGTAGTATAGTAAATAGATAAGTATATGAAACAACAAAAATTTTTTAAATATTTTAGATGATCAAAGAACCAGCGCATATTTTTCAGTTTCTCTATGAATAAACAAGAATTTAATAATAAAAGACTACTCGCTATATAACCGCGAAGGTAAGATTGATTGATAGCTACTTCGAGAGTATCGTCTCGATTGTTGGATCGGCATGAGCCAAACAAAATATTCGAATCTCTCAGAAAATGTCTTATTCATTATTCAATTTTCTATCTTCCCGAAATCCGAAAAAAATCGTGTACCGTTCATGTTTCTCTGATAAACGCCCCCTTCCATGTTGTTTCATTCCTACCTACTGATCTGCAGCGATTTGTTTCGTGCTTCTGACCGGTTAGTCACGACCAAAGTTTTGTGTTGTCTTGTTACAGCTCATTGAAAATCAAGTTTTCTAGAAAAATTTGAGAAACACTGCATCCCGCGTCAATAGTATCGTATCGATAGTAACGAGCTAGCTTGGAACGCAGAAATTGTTGTATATTACGCTACATATTTATAATCATACGCAAGGTTATATATATCTAAGCATGCGCCTATATATAGGTCCACCTTCAGTCATGTATATGCACGTACACGCATTACGTAAACGCACTTGAGCGATGCGACTACGCATAAGGGTGGCTTTATAAAAAATCCTCTAGGGATCGATGCTGTTGTTGCCATGGATATGGTAATCGCCGTTTAAACATGTCTGCGAGTGTTTTTCACCATGGCGGCGGTCGTTTCTGTGTCACCATAACTTTTAAACTACCTTCCCGCCATCGTTTAAAAATCGAACCGCGACAAGCTCCAACCTTCTGTTTCTTTTCTGTCCCCGTTTCTCCCTCGTACGATCATCTAATTAAAAAATTTTTATTGAAGTCAGTGAACCAATTACGCTCACTGATTTTGTTGCTCTTTTCTATATAATATAATAAATCACTGAAATAAAACTAAATTTGTATTGCATCGAAATATGGAAATACACAGCCACTCACAAGTATCTGGATATTTCAGTCGATCTCTAGTAACTCTATGTACATATGTAAATTCTTTCAATATATAAAAATTAATGGTAAATTAATAATTAGAAGCAATAATTACTGCGTGTTTTGATATTCTATTCCTACTGCAGTTATTATCTATGAACCTAAAGTGTCTATTAAAAACGTAGTAATGATGTATTTTACTATTTATTGTTCTTCTTTATTCTAGTAGTTAAAGATAAAAAGTTTGTTAAGTAATAAAATAATTCTACACGGTTTTTCAATTTTGTTGTAAAAAATAAGAAAATATGTAGAAAGTTCTTCCAAAGTTTTGTAAGTAAGTTATTAATAGAAGTGAAAATATTTAAGAATTGTAACTTTACGATACGACCTATGATACAATGTAATATAACGTGGCGTGATCGACGAAATGGAACGTTTAATATTTTGTCAAGTATTCCATGAATCAATGACAGCATGTAGTACATAATTAATCTCATGTTTTAGGATTTTTAGTACATATGTTTTAAATTGTCTGGGAAGTTTATGTTGTTTGTGTTATGTTTCGGTTATTTGTTTGGATATTTGACCACTGGTGATATTTGAATACATTCAAACATAAATGAAAGTCATTGAACGCACGTGGAATTCACCATTATGTAATCTGAAAGGTCATCTTTTCACGTGTCTTTGAGAAAAGTTTCATTACAATTGGTTGACTTTTCTAGAAGTTACGCTATTTTAAAGACGGAGAGAGATAGAAAGCATTTTCTATGTTTAATGACGTTTTTTACCATTTCATATCGCAAAGGCAAACATATCTGTGAAACGGCATATAAGGTATGTAATGAATTGTTCATAAATGGTTCATAAAAATCTTTGGATAGAAATTTCGATTTTAAAGATTAAAAATATCCTGGAGATCTACTTCCCATTCTTGATATATATATGGGAATTAGTAAAAATGTTAGAAATATCATAAACTTCTGCTCACAAGGATTAAATCTGTATTTACCTTATTTATCTAAAAATCACTACGAACTTCCTGAATAATCATATTGCAGATCAGACATTTCATTAATCACATGTATTAGCCAGCTGTTTTTTGCATGAAATATTTAATTTCAAGAAATATTTTAACATTTTTACTTTTTATAAAATAAAATTCTTCAGATTTAAATTAATATTCTATGATTCTACGATTATCGGTTCTATGATTAACAATATTATCTGAAACATTGTCTACTTTGTCTGAAATATTTTTCAACAACATTATTTATTTTGTAAACCTCGTTATAATTATCACTAATATCCATGTTTTCACTATTACTTGGTATTTCTGGTAAGTCGACCGCAAATATCTTTATAATGTTGTTAATTCCTTTGCCACTATGTATACTTAAATAGTTTAGCAAATTAATTTACGTAACGAAACAATGATTTGTTTTCATTTATTACTGATTGTGAGTTACAAATGCTATTGTTCGATAATGTAAAATGCGAGATATCAAGTCAACTGTCTCCACCATTAGAATACGAAATACGGAACCAGCAGCGATGAGTCAAGTGAGCATTAAAAATTCTCTGTACTATTACTGTGTCACGTAACATAATATTAGGATATTATATATATAATTTACAATTAATCTTTAGAAATATAAAGCTTCGTTATTATTCTAAGACAGTAGCATAGAAAATGAAAAGCTCTGCTATAGGGTGTAAAAAATCCTCCACATGCAAGAAGCTTAGTTTCCATTTCAAATTTATTTATCATAGCTATAGTTTAAAATAATATTCTACAGCGTATACATTACGTTATTCCAGTATCATCCATTGATAAAAAATATCAACATTTGTATAAAATTTTAAGACCTAATCATTGTTTATATGCAATTCAACTTGACTATAGTGTTTAATTTCCTATATATTTCTTAATTATACATTGAAATTTACAAAGTGCTTGCTTTTAACATTTGAACATTTGTGTTATTATAAATGGGTTGCAGATATTTATGCAAATTTATATTTGGAACTAATTGAAATAATGTATGTATGAAAATAATTCAAATATTGAAAATTGTTCTACCTACTAAATATTTTAATTAGTACTATGTCTTGAATATTTTATATGTTCTTGTTTACATATATTGATAAATCCCATCAAATTTACCTCAAATTTGCTTAGGTTAAGATAGAAATTAATTAAAAATTATTTTTATACCCATCCAAAACTCTAGTTTTTGGCTTATTGTTTACTTCTATATTGATATATCAAATAAGTCCCTAATCTTGAATATTATGTTCATCTTTAAACCTTTTGTAAATAGACAAAAGTCGACAATGCAAAATACATTTTTAGTTATAATATTGTACATACTTGCAATGTAATCATCGGGTTAAACGATTGAAATTTAGGTTAGAGCTTAAACTAATGTGTAGTATGAATACAATCACATTAAACCAAAATTATAATCTCTGCCAAGGGTGTGACATTACAAGGCAAGAGGTTAAACCCGTTGAACGTAAATCGGCAGATATGCAAAGTACCACATCGAAGCGTAGACCAATGGACGTACCTTCTAAATTCTCGTAATCCCGAATAAACAATAATGATCTGCACGATCAAGATCTTGCGCGATTGGCAAAAAAAGGCAAAAATACCACGCAACCCAACGTGGCGCGTCTTGTTGCTTTTGAACCGAAGTTCCATATGATGATAAAGTTACAGATAGTGTTCAGAAGAAAAGAGGCGGGGCTTAACATTATTCGTTTTACTACGTTGCAAGAACAGCACGACCTTGAACGATGTTAAGAGAAGGCGAAAGCCAGCGAGATCGAGCGACCAAACATTTCGTTCCACCTCGAAAGAGACCCTGTTGCGCCTCGTGTTTATGCTCACGCAGCTAGGAAACGGCCAAATCTAATTTATTCCAGACAGAATCGGCTTCTTATTTGAAAAATTTCATCTTTGGAAATAAACAAATAACTTTCTGTATTCCGATAATAATGATCAGACTGCAAATGTCTATGTAATTCTATATTTTTATGAACAGAGCTAAACATTTAAGCTGAGATTTAGCTCACTTACTAGACATTATAAATACGATAATTGGGAATTTCTATATGTATATTTTTGCATATTACTTATATACATTCTGTACATTTTTAGCCTGAGACTAAGTCTCTGTTTAGTAATGATGTAAAACTCCTTTTTGATTTGCGTTTTGTGTAAAATGAAACAGATATCTATTTGAATTCCATTGAAAATATTCGGTCTATTGAATGTTCTAACGAGTGCTTTACTTCAAATATTTTATATATTTTTACTAATCCTGTGCATTTTGTATAGTTTTTTAAATGTTCCAAAAATGCATAAACGTCCGTGGTTTAATAATGATAATAACTTTTCCTTAAATGATGATTACCAAATTATTGATTGCATACCATTATAACTTTCTATTAGGTAATTCATTAATAATATTGTAGAGTTTTCTGAAAAAGAGATCTACAGGTTTATAATGAATAAGAGGTGATTCCATAAACAACGCGGTTTTTTAATATAACATGAATATACATGATATCGCAAATACTTGTAGAAAAGGAGGGAATCAAATTAGTAATTAATGACTAAGAAATAATTCTTTTCCGATACGTACCGTCAAAAATTTCATTTTAAGATTTTACAGATGTATGTTTTTCCCAATTAAATGATTATATCATTATGAGATTTTTGTTTGCTTTGTAAATATAAAAAGAACAACATTTTTTAAGAGTTGTTATAATTATCAATTCAAACGTAGTTAATATTGTAAAGCTAGAATTAAGGGTTTCATCGCAATTTACCATTTTATCTTATGGGCTCTCTTTCCAGAAAGTTTCTCAATTATACTTTTGTGTTTATAGTCACTTCATCTAGTATTCTAGTTCGTGCTGTAATTTTGAAAAATTGGAAATACTTTACTACTAACAATGTTATCTTCTACCAGAATAACGTTTGAACGTAAATTCTATGTATTCAAAATCTATCAAGAAGTCAGTAGTGTTTTTAAAAAACATTTAACAATGAACCACTCATTCTGATCTATCCACATATACATATACATACTTAGTTGACAAATAAAAGGAAACTGACATTCCATAACATAATAATAATTTGCCAAGTTTCTTGGACATTTTTATTATTTATATTTGTAATATTAATTTTTATATAAAACTTATCTGTCTGTTCTTGTTTACTTGTATGAGATTTCAACTGCTTAATAAAAAAAATTAATAACATTATTTAAGATTATTTGACGTTCCAGCGACAAAATTGCTATAAGGAAGAAGTTGAAAAGTTTGTGGATCCTTGGAAAAAAGTAATAAAATCGAAAACAGATTATGTTTTTCACTAACCAACGATATAAGTAATTCTGTAAATAAGATATAGTGATATTTAGTATACTAGAAACTTTTATTCAATACATCCTTCTGTAATTTTGAAGAATATATTTTTGTAATGCCTATGGTATAAAAACGGCCAGTTTTTTTCCAAATCATACCAATTATCGATTGTTTCCAATTTTAGATAGAAGTGAATGTAAACTACATAGTCATCGAGTTTGACTGTCGAGTTTAAACTTGGTTGTAATTTAATTTGAGTGTAATTTTTATTCACCAGCGGTGCGCGACATCTCGCATATAATAGAACATTGTCCCTTCGTGCGAACATGAATTTCGTCAGCATATAAAGTGTATAAATAGTATGAAATTTACGATGCGGTACACGCTCGCCGCGATGATACCTTTTCTACCATTTAATGCAACTGTTAATAAACAAACACTAGAACGTTCCTAAGTGCCATTTTCATTAAATTAAAGGGAAATTAATCAAAGAAACCGTAGGTTAATTAACTTGTTAACCCTTTCATTCCTGAAGTATTTAACAACCATAAACTGTCTATAATTCTTTAATAATCAATACGTATAAATATTTTGACGTGTAGAAATTTAGAAGGATTATTTGCGAAGGATTATTTGAGTGGAATAAAACTTATCTGTATTCAATAATACAATTAGCTTCTCATGAGAGTACTATTCTGTTTTATAATTCTAAATTTGTAATCATACAATGACCGTGGGAAGAGGTTCATTTGGATCAATCAAAACATCGTTTCAGTCAAATTAGCGATTAATAAAGGCAAAGTAACCAATTTTAGTTCTTTAAAGATTGAAAGACATAATATATTTTTTATATAAATAACGATGCGATTAAAAAATGAATGATTTTCTAAATAAATACATTGTTACTGCTAATTGAAAACATTTGCAATATGAAATAGAAATTATATCTTGTTGGTTTTAGTTAATATGTGAAGAAAATTGAAGTATAAATAATGCTTTTAATATTTTCTAACAATTACATATTTTCGTATATTTAGTAATGTTAACATTAATGTAAATAATTCTATTGAATTAAATTTAATAATAACGTGCGTTATGAGTATTCTTATAGCTGGAAATTACATATTCATATGCTATATCTCTCTACGACGTTTATTCTTATATTTAATAATTTTATGTTTGCAGGATAAATATATTTGTTTAATAACTTCGTGGCTTTGAGATAAAGATATAAACTTTAATCAATTTGAAATTAAATATTAACATATTTTCTCTGATTCATTTAATTGTGGATTTTACAACATATTTATTGCTCATTAACTTATTAATAACTGTTTTACTTTACCTCATTACGTTGCAGAACTATTACTCTAGTAACAGATTATGTCTTACAATTGCCACAGATACCAAGATCAAATAAATTTTCTGAAATAGAAACGTTTTGATTTACTATCTCTCTTTATTTGTATAATTAATAGACTACGGATATTTATGCAGATTCATACTTTTCTGAGTATAATAAAAAGAAATGTAACCTAAATTGAGAATGTTTTACGTAGTAAATGTTATGGTGGATACTATACTTTTAGTATTTTATATACTTTTATGCATTATATGCATCTTTGCATCTTCAAATTCTCCATAAATGCATAAGAATCAGCGATCTAGTCATTAAACCTGTTACTAATACTTACTAATATTATTACGAAAGACATCAAAATTATTCGTGGATGAACTTATGAATCTTTCAACATTAAATACTCATAATTAAAATTGTCGTGCTAAACATAAGTTATAATATCTATTACATGATTTATAATATTGGTTACCGCATTTTTCAATATTTAAATATTTGACTGTAGTTATTATTCAATTATTACGTGACACCTAACAGAATATCAAGCATGACCGATGCATCTTTCTCTCTAGAATCTCTGAACCTATTAACAGCCGAACCTAATAGTTTAGAAGTTTCATACAAAATTCAAAAATATTTCTTTCTACGATGTCAGCTACATTTTGACTAGCTTGCGACTAAAACGCACAATAGTTATAGTCAATATCTGAACTTTATTACCAACAGTAATTCCTGTAAATCATATCTACTTAGAAATATACCTATGCGACATTCGCATATGAGCCGCAATAAATATGGCCTAAACGAGAAAGCCACTGTGTTATTCCATCCATTATTTAATGCCGGCTTAATGCCATCCATTCATCAGCGAACAATTAAGCAAACAATTAAATACGCTCGTAGCCGAGCGGGTCGCGCTCGCCCACTGATATTTCTCAGAGTGTAACGCCAGCGGCAAGTGTAAACTTTTCCGTGTTAATGTGGCCCTTTCACTCGGGAAACTCGTTATACCGTTCACACGTAACGTTTCCACGCAATCATAGTATGTACATATTCCTGCACGGAGTACACGCCTAATGCGTGGGCTTCGGGTTGCAAGGATTCTTAGAGAATGCGCGTATACGTTACGTATCGATGCTAGAACTTCGTATCGAAACCGCGCTTTCGTTACGCAACCACTATGCGTCGCAAATCCTGATATACGCCTCGTGCACGATCAAAAATCCATGGAGAAAGTTACGAAAAAGGTTCAGTATGCAATTCGGATATAAAAGAACTACACAGGCCCGCGAACAATCCACAGACACCTTATACATATGCATATATGTATTATTCGAATTAATACAATAATTAAAATTCTGTCAATCTCTGATAAAATTTAATATTTGGTTAATATTTTAATGCCTTCTAATACTTTTAATTCTGTTCACCAGATCCAGTGGAATTACGCTAATATGAATTACTGTCAACGTTGGATTAACCAGCACCGGATAAGTTTTACCTGTAGAAAATGCTCGAATCGATCTTATCGCTAACATATGATATTGACGAAGAATGAGAACAATAGACAGGATCAAAAATGAAATTTCTTTGTTACTTATTTTGGGAGAAGCATTGTCCATTGTATAATTAACGTGATCTTATTATAGTGACAACAAGAAAATTGGAATGATTTGTCTGTGTGCTCCAATATTGTATTTCCAGTTAAATTTTGTATATAAAAGATATTTAAGTTCGTGTTGTTTAAAGTTTAAGGACTCTTCTCGAAAGTTACTTTTAGCAGTAAAGCCCATTATTCACCAAAATATCATAAAAACAAATATTATAATATTATTCTTATTAAAATATGTTAAAATATACTGTATAATGCAACTGTAGGATATAATGAAAGATCGTTCTCTGAGTAAATGATTGAGAACTTACGAATTGTCAAATCATACATAGGTAGGTTGTCAGAAAATTATGACACACCTTAAAGGTTCATGGTAACATGTTATAAAAATTATATACGTTCAATTATTTCAGTGACATTTTGCAAGTTTCGTGTAAAATATTGCCACATATTTTTCGAACTGTACTAGATAAATAAAGCTTAAAAAAGAAAATAATTAGAAAATTTAATTTCCATCGTCTACAAGAACTAGAAATATTTTTGGAACTATAAATTTGTTGTAAATGAATATCAAAATTTCAAACTTTTGTAAAATCAAAGCAACAAAACGGTTTTAAATTCACGTACAAATAGATAGCTCCCGCTTTGAAGGTAGAAAGTTAAACGCTGGTTATAATTTCAGAATAAAATACAATCTGACGCAATTTTCACAAAGTCGCATCATCCAGTCCTGTGTCAACTTCTCTAGTGCAGGTCTACGATTTTCGAACCGTGACGGAATCCGGATTAACCATGCGGTGAATATTTCAAAACTAGGCTGTCCCTGCCATGCACGGTATGGTTAGATAAGTAGTATTCGCAGTGTAAGATGCAATTTTTCAAATTGCGAACCGTGTGCATTGCGACTAATCCATCATGAACCCGTGACCATCTGGATTATTATTCACGCCGTTTGCAAACCTGGAGAGAAATAGAAATGCATAAAATAGTAATAAGAATACGTATCTATTAAACGATATATAGCTGATTTCCGCGAAGTGGATGGCTGTGCCTGCAAATAATGAACGTCGCGTGAGCGCGCAGACCAATTATTCCAGGAACATCCGAAACGGAAAGAGTAGATATGATAGAATGAATAGAGTGAGCAGAATATGCGCGCTATCATTCAAGAGACGTAGATTAGGCACCGAAATATACATAAAGTGCTATACATACATTTTGTTCAAAACCATTGCGTGAGTGTTTCTAAAAAGACGAAACCCTATACGGAGATGAATAAAGATTCGACATTCGACACAAATACAAGCAAAGCATAATTGAAAGAGAATTGTTTAGAATATAATATATAGAATTGAAAGATAAGTGTATGTGAGAATAAAGAAAAGTCGACGATTTTTGTCTTAATTCTTTAACTAAATGTTACATTAGAATTATTGAGAAATAAATAAGAATAGCACATATCTTTTATCATGACTTTCAGAAGTTAAATTAATACAAATTTTGTAAATTTCTGAATTTCGTTATTCAGCTACGCAATAAATGTATATTTTTCAAAGAGAAAATAATTACTTTCTTCATAAATTAATAAATTAAAGTTGAAGAATATAACTTTCTGTTAGCTCATATATCCCTACATACATATATCTCGATGTCTAATTTTCATTCTGGATCATCCTACTTAAACATTGTCCAAGGTGCGAAATAAAATCTTGTAATCTATTTAGTCTGTCTGATAAAAAAATACCATTCCTATCAACAATTCATTCATCAAGCCTATTCTTATTCTACTACGTTAAATGGCAAAGTAGCTTACAAGGAATACAAAAAAAGAAATCAATCATAGCCCACGCAAGAATCATACACTATGTAGAGAAATTCGTAATATTCGGCAAATAGCTTCATAAAACATTGAAGAGATAAATAAATAAGGAAAATGAAACTCTGAAACTCTAAGATAGTCACAATGAAAGAAAAATGTGTGAAGACATTTTGAATCGTGTAAAATATGGTTAAAGTAGATATGTGTTTTAGCAAACTGTCCTTCTGGTTAATGAAAGAGATAAATCGAATATGGTCCTCATCGATTTAATGAAATTTAGTATGGTAATAATCCTATATGTACAATAAACGTAGTCGCGATTTCAACTTCAGTTTTTTTTTATATGATTATACTTGAGAAATGTACAATTTTCCACCAGAGCATTTGCTAGGTACAAAATTCAATTTTACGCTTGTAGTATATGGCTATATCTTTTCGTTTCAGCGATATGAATCTTTTCAATGAAAGTTACTGTGTAGGTGCAAATAATCAACCAATTACATTTTGAGATTTTAAAAAATCGTATAGTATACATAGAGTATAACGACAAACGTAAAAATTGTTCAATTTTTTGTTTTGGGTTCGTATCTAGTTGAATAAACTTCTTTTCAAATTACTTAAAATCTTATAATTATGAAAGTTCGAAATGTTTGATGCACATTTTGTAATGAACTATATTTTTCTTGCTATTAAAATAATATCAAAAAAAGAATTCGCTCAACTGGATATGAATCCGGAGAAAAAATTCGTTGAGCTTCGCAAGGGCCATGTGTGAAATTTCCGTTGTTAGTCGGATTGGCGATGTTAAAGGAATTGCGTTAGTTAAGACATAGCGGAAAGATAGATCAGGCTGGTGTGATGATGTCGTGCCATGGATATAGACGCAAACTCGCGATATTAGAAGGTGATGGAACACGATGGAGTAGGACAGAAGGTGGGGACCGAGGAAGAAGTCCAGTGACGTCACGCGCAACCTTGAGCACCGACCTCGGACAACGAGTCGCCTGGTTTATCTATATGCAAGCGACGGTTTTCTCTGTCTGCGTGGCCGCGGCAGTCGTGTGCTGACTGTAAAGGCGCTTGCGCTCTCGCGTGCACGCTGACGGACCGGGGGATACCAGGAGTGAGTGGGGAAAGGCGTGAAAATTCACCTAGACGTTATTCGTACGTGGGAATGAATGTCGTGATTGAAACAGTTCGATAGGTCGCCAAGTTGCTGCGAGGACGCATTTAATTGATATTTCAAATTCACCGAATTAATTATCCGGTGCCGCTTCGTTGTGCGCGTGAATCGGTCGTTTCTGACCGTTCATCGGCCGATAGCATAACGTTCGCTAACCGAAAGCCTTCAGAGTATTTTCCAAAAGCGTTTCACATTATTTTAATCGAATCGATATCGTAAGTTTTAGTTGTAATTTCAACTATTATTTAAAAAAGAAGAAAAAAAAGTTTTATCGACGAGTAATGAAATAAGATAAATCAAAGCTTCGTATAAATTAGGAATGCTGTTCTGTTCGGTCTCTTCGAAAGTTTCAAACGATGCGGTGATTCGGTCGGCAGCGATTCAAGGCAGTTTAATATGCACAGCGCAACGCCGACGTTTAAGAGAACGGTTTTTACGAGGAATCGCCAGCACACGATGGTCTTTCAAGCGACATAGAGAATTCGCGCGAGCTGCGTGACGTACGAATGAAGCGGCAGTCACATTCTTCTCGGTGGCCCAGACGCAATAAAAATAATGGCTCCGTACCAGCCAATTTTAATTGGCCACTCCACTACTACACGAGAGCTAATCCGTAATCGAGATTCATTTTTTTCTTCTTTCTCCTCTCTAGACATGTCTGGTGCGTATCATCATTCGTCTCGCGTCTCCTTCACAAATTTGAAGGTTGGCATAGGTTGCGTTCGAATTTAATTTTGATCGCCCGACAGGCATCTACATACGAACGCATTATACGTCGACATATATAATAAAGCCTTTTTAGTCGGCCAAGTAATGGACAGTGACGTTGAAAAACGAGCGTACCGATGGATGTCTCTTCTTTAAACAAAGTCAACTTCTATTCTTTTCGGTGCATTTAATAGAGCAATTATCACGGGAGTAGCGGACGATGTTTGACGACGCGATTATTGACGATAACCAGATTCGATATTGCGTTCATTTTTTGAAAGATTATTTTTTCAAATTAATTGTTTTAACAAATACCTATAGTTTCCTAAATTTTTTAAATCAATCAATTTCATCAATGAATCAATAATATGTTTCTAACTAAACTTCTATGAAAATTAAAAAATAATAGGATGACGATAATGCTCTGTAGACAGATTAGGTTGTTTATGTCCAAGTCCAACTTTTATATTGTTTCAGACTTTTAAAAAATCCCAAGGAATTCTGGAATATTTACCAAACATTTCTACTACATTATACAATCGTTCGTTAAGTGAAATGTTTGAAACTTCTTTTAATAACTTCTTTCCCTCAAGAGTAAGATTTCGCTTTTGGGTTAATAAATGAATAGTTAAATGAAAAAATATTTGTTATTAATCGTAGAACACAATAAAGTAAAGTGACTCTCAATGTGATTCGTTAAATAGATTTGAGATTTTAGTAGATTCACATTTTTGATAAAATTGTTCTCACATTGCCATTATGCTTGTTAATGAATGAATTGACAAAGATAATAGGGGAAACAATCTCGATCGAACAAATATCAACAGACTATCTTAGTTTTGAAACAACCCGTATCTACGTAACCTTCAATATCGATGCAATTTTTATATTACCGCATCTCCGGAGAAATTAAGGCTAGTATCCGAAATTCGAACAAATTTTTCGATAGATCTATGTGCTGAATATTCTTTGTATCCCATTAAATATCAAACAGTGTAAAATTCATACAAACGCAACATTGTTAAATACAGAAGAATGACGTGACTCACATTTTGTTCTGTTAAAGTATAACAAATACATTACAATAATAAACATTTTATAGAAGTATTACACAAATCTGAAACACAAAGAAAATATCTATAGTTTAAAAAATCCAAGTTTATATATATTATACCAATATAAAAACTTCGATGTTTTCAAATTTCACAAGGTTATTATTAAATCGCTCACGAAAGTATTTAACCACTTGTAATGGAAAATTGTTAGTATATATTACGTATGTCTTATTAAATATTTTGAAATATCGTCAGTATCATTCTAATATTGTTCAGTATACGTTCTGAAAGTTATATATTCCGGATTTGTAAGAATTATTAATATTCGGATTCAAAAGTCTCAGAATAGGGATGCTATAGTTTATAATTTATTAATCTTTATAGTTTGTAGTTTATTAATCTTTTCAAAATAATTTACGCATTAAATAATTAGTTCTAGGAATTATTTTTAACATTCCCCAAACTCTAAAGTTATGTTTCCAGGAACCTTCGTAGCACTTTTTTAAATCCAAGTTCAAATAAAAAAAATCACACAAATATTCGGATTATATTATACACAAGAGGGGGCAGCACAAGAAAAATGTATAAACACTATCGAAGAGTGGGTACATTTTCTTGGCTCTGTATATTATTGTCACACTAATGAAGTTTCATATCTTTATTATAAATCTTTTCAATATTGAATGTACATGACTTGTAGTAAATTTCGCCTTTTTTTTTTTTTTTTTTTTTGATCTCGCGACTAGTTACTTTACTCTACCTATACTACGGTAGAAGTATCAACACCTGAATCCTCTGAAAAGTAATTTATCAAATATGTTGAAAATGAAAAAAAATAGGTTGAAAATTATCGATAAGAAAAAATTAATGATTGGTATTGGCGCGCCAAATTTAAGCTTCAGAAAAACAATGTTCGTCATAACTTGTGGGAATATTTGTTTCTAAAAATCTCCAATGAAGCATTGCGTCGTCGTAGATAATACTGTGACTTAGAAGGTTCCGACAGAAGCTAACTGTACGACTTGTGGTCTTTGATTTGGAATATTATTTGCGATCAAGGAGCAAGGCGGATATTGTTATTTTACCAAGAATAACCAGGAGAAACAACCGACAGCGATGTCTCAGTCACGTACGCGTAACAATACAGTATCAGTCGTTGTAAATGCGCACGATGCGATGAAGACAGAACTATAATTCACGTGATTAAAGCTGCACTTTGATCATCTGTTTAGACTGCGTTGCCATTATCGCGAACGATGTATGTACTTCATCGAACGTATTGTTACAGACGCGAGCGCGACAGATTCGCGGGAAGTGCGTAGTTGTAGAGCTTCTTAATAATTAATAAATTAATGACTGGAGGATAATATTACGTAACAGAGAAAAAACGTCATTTACTTTTGAGAATTTCTTGTAAAAAGGATACGTAAGTGATCATATTTAACATAACATCTACGGGTTATATTTTTTTTAAAAGCTCCAGCAAATTTTATTGTATTTAATATTTTATATTATATGACATATATTAGGTGAACGAAATATCAGATTGATAAATAAATTGATAAATAAAATACATGTAGCGAAAAGCATTCAATTTGTACTAAATATTAGTAGGATTGTCTCGCGCGATTAGTAATATATGTATACTAATAAAACATCATTATTACGAAAAGTAATATTATTAGAAAATTTTTTTATATACCTGTAATAAGATTGATAGTAAACCAAATGAAATTTTTTTAAATGCAAATCATCCGGTTATCCTATAAACATAAAATCAATATAACACTGTAATATTACCTAATATAAAATTATAACCTAATAGATGGAACCTTACGTATATTATTGCATACTTGATAAATTACTGTTCAGAGGATCCAGATGTTAATACTTCTATCGTAGTATCGATAGAGTAAAGTAGCTAGTTGCGAGATCAAAATTATTAATACAATTTTCATAGAAACGCGTTGCTTGATTCAAAAGTTGAACCTCTGATATTTCGATCTGATTTCAACGACCGGATCCGTTTAATTAACGAAAAAATCGCAGATAATGAATATTCCCTGGCAGCGTCTTTCTTAGACTCTTTGATTGCTGTCCTTGATACGATTAACGAGTCAATCAACGAAACAACCATATGACATTATCTTTGGCGTGGTGAAGTACAGAATCAGGATGATACACTGGAAAAATCGGTGAAGGTCCTAAAACGAATTCATCATTCTCGAATGGAAACGAGCGTCAGCTCCCAAAAAAGAATGGGTAAAGTACACGCGCAACTAACAAAATCTACATGCCGACAGTCGCTATGGTACAACAGAAAAACCGCTAAGACTTCTCGATAGCTTTCCATTTGTATGCTTGTTGAATGTTCCAGGAGAACGGGTTGTACGTTGAAAAGACTAAAACAGTATAGTTATTGAGAAAAGGAAATATTGAACGAACCTGGTATCGGAACGAAACATCTTTTGCTGAGAAAACGCAGACTGCTTAACTTTGCCTAAATGTGATTATGTTATATTTAGATAATGCAAATAAATAAGAATGTCTTCTAGAAACTTAGAATAAGTATTTAATATTTCACTAGTTGACGTATTAATTATTTTGGAAACTCTTTCGCTCAGCGCTATTAAGTACATAGATATATATTTATTATTTCTAACTACATTTAGTGAAATAACATAACTTTGTCATTTCAATACTTAAACTTTTGATATAAATGACCAATTTGTATTTATTTTGATGATTGTAACGAAAATACAAGTACTAATATACGTATACAATTAGCCAATTTGTATGGTTGTTATTTTATTTTAATGAAAGTTAATATAAATTGTGCCCAAAATACTGTTATTTTAATAATTGCTATAAAACAAAATCTGCAGTTCATTAAATCGACGCATTTAGTAATTTTTGCGTTTTATGCATCCACATTTTAACTGACCACATTTTCATTGAAATGTTACTGTTTTCGTTTTTTCTTCCCTCTTCTTTCGTGATTATACTTCAAGAAAAGTATTTAAATTAAAGATGTAGATGAAAATTAGCGATTTCTACGTTTAGTAAACATTATTTCATATATAGAGTTCATATATATGCCACATCTGTATTCCATATGTATATAATAAATTTTTACCTTATTTCATGCTTATAAGTTATGTTTGGTACTTATATAGTCTCGGATTAATCATCTATTCGTTGATCCGTCTATACATTTGATCCAAAATAAGGCGTAAGTATGTATCAACTATAAAACTGAGAATCAATTGAATTAATCAGTTAATCGGGGAAAACGAGTTAGTTAATCTTTCAGATGTTAAACTCTTCAATATGATAGTTTCTTAAAGATCCCTTATCATTTTACATGTCATTTTACTTCAATTAAAAATATTATATATATTATATATTATATATATATAAATTATATATATTATGAATTATATATCATGTTTACACTTGCACAGACTAAAATTGAGCTAATTAATTAATTTGTCTTTATTATTTTTATAATTTCTAATTTTATAATTACAGAAGCTTCCAATTGAGAAACCACTCGATTAAGAGGCTAGAAGATTCTGATATAAAATTTTGAAACAATATTATATCACAAAAGAATATTCGGAAAGAAAAGCTGAATTTTTACTCTATCCAGTAACCCTTAAAATTATTTTCCAGTATTTGCTGGCTTGAACTTCAATTTTCATCAAAAATTATCTGACAATTCGACGATTCTCGATTCTCGATGGTAGAAGCTCGATTTCCTACAGGAAAATTCGAACGTTCCCAGTCCACAATTGCAAATTCAAAATGCTTCGACGGATTATGTAACGTCGTACTCACGTATTATCTATGAAAGTTGCGGGAACGCGGGTATCGCTTGTACATGATAGATTTCAAAGTTTCCACTAGAACTTATTAAAAAGCTGTAAATCGTTCTGGCTATCGTATCGACATATCAGTGTAATTACAACGATAGGAAAGAGTAAGAAAGACAAACAGATAGACAGACAGACAGACAGATAGAGAGAGAGAGAGAGACAGACAGACAGACAGACAGACAGACAGACAGAGGCAGAGTCAGAGAGACAGAAAGACAGAGAGAGGAGGAAAAGGAAGAGGATAAAGGAAAAAGGTAGATGTGTATGTAATCGTAATCAGTTCTTATCAACACCGTGTCGCGGCATACAGTGATCAACGGTTTAATTCTCTGGCGATATAAAACCGACGATTCGCGCAATGTCATTTTCCGCGTTCCGACGTTGGTTAAGTAATGTCGGATAGTTTAAATGTGCAAGTCTCAGCAAGACTCGCGAGTCCGTGGTCAAACACAAGCACATATATATATATATATATATATCACTCTACGTACTCTATGTACGATCGCTCCTCATGTTCAAGTAAAACAGCTAATACCGCACACGCAATACGAATGATCTAGCACTGATTAGACCGCCGTCGAATATCGAAGAAACGAATACTCCATGCTATGGAAATCATGCCGCCCTGGTACAATGTGCAAATTAATCCAGCTTTTATTGAACGTTGAAGAATCCGTGCAAAAAAACACCTCGTCACGTACTCTTTTTCTCTCTTGTTGTCTACCTGTTCTCTTCACTCTTCTCATAAAGGCAAATTTTGTATTCGCACACCGACCGAAGATAATTATTATCGACATCGTCATGACGTTTTTATAATTGATCCAAACAGTATTTCATTGATATCGGAGAAACAGTGTTGGAAAAATTGCTCTGAAACAAGGGGAAAGGAACGTAATCAAAGAATTTAACGATGGTCGTTGTACGGTTCTACGCTAAACATGGAATGGTCGAACAGCCTTGAATCTGAAAAATTCCGACAATTCAACCGCGAGATGTTATTAAAGCGGCTCGTTTTTAGAACGGACGTAATATACATAAATGCATTTTAAATTTAATCGACGAAGGTCGTAAGCAAATGGCTAGAAAAGGCTCGATAAATCCGTGAATACGCGGGCGTTTCGTGCAGGCTTCTTTTTACGAAGAAAAAAGAAAAAAGAACCCACCAACTGCGCAGAGTTCTCGAAATTCTGCAGACATACTGCATAAAGATATGCGACGCACAACTGGGATACGTTGAAAAAGCGCGGCCAGTTTTGTATTCGCCGCTGTAAACGTGTCGCTATACCGAACTGCGTACGACTTCAGAGAACGTATACATACCCGTCTTTGCGTAACAACGCTCGAGGGATAAAAATCTCGGCTAATCGGTTCTTCTTAATACCTATGATAAAATGTACACGAAATATATCAATCGTTTATTGAAAATATCCATTCCAATTTCAAACTACGAATGGTTATCGAGACGAACAAGATTTATCGAGGAAGCCATAAAACATAATTGCAAGAAAAACACGAATCGATCCAAACAAACGCATCTGCCGTACGCTTTCGTTTCTGGCGAATCTGTACCAAAATATTCCCGCAAATATTTTCTACCAACTGTACTTTATCTTTCTATCATCTAAACCGTCAAGCAATTGCAAAGATCTAACGAGAAAAATGTCAAAAATCCACGAAAACTATGTGCAATTATTAAAATGCAAGAGTTTATACCTCGTATTATTATGTTTGATATTATCAATTTTTCTATGTTTTTGATACTTTAATTACGATTTCAGTAGCGTTAAAGTTCTTAAAGTCAGTTCTCAAGAACGACTTTTTCGCCTATACGATCAATATCTGATCCAATGGGATTTATAATACTAGGCAAGAATAATAAAAACATAAAAAATATAAATAATAATTATATCTTACAACAAACTAAAATTCATGAAACTAAATTGTACACGAACAAAGATGCGGCGCAAAATGTCTGGTCGAGAAGAACTTTTTCACTTACACTGCATATGACTAACAAAGTAGTAAAAAAATATAGATAATCGTTATATCATATACCAAATTTCGTGTAACTAAGTTTTTTACCATTAAATTTATTTCCATTTGTTCCATTTGAAATTTTTTATTTTTCTATAAAAATAGCTATGACACGCATTAATGATATGTTGAGCACTCGTCATCATTTTTTCTAAAGCACTAGTAACGAAAATTCATCGTCTAGTCATCTTCTGAATCGACAAGAACGGTCGAGACGGTTTTTGCGCGTTAACCTTTCGCTCCAGACGGAATATCAACAAAACAGAGAACCACTGGCAGACTAATCATCCAGACCAGTGACGTCATCCTCTTGCGTTGCACCGGCGCGGAGCGGTGCGGCATACGTATCGTTGCACCCATGGTTGCACGCATGCGCATTCGCTAGTCAGCGAATACCGAATTTTGCTATAGCGCATTTGCTCCGACGCGGCGCGGCACAGTGTGATGCGCATAAAGCAAGGCTACGAAAAACTCATCCTGTATTATGCAGACTAATGTCGTCTGCTGCTTAACTATTCATATTACTTATTTACTACATTTTTGTTATCTACTACATTTATTCTGTATGTAGAATCATTCTTATATAATCTGTAAGTAATTTACAGATATAGTATCACATAGTAACCAGAATAGATAAATGACAGGTTATGTTAGATTACCGAATGCCCGCAGAAACTCCACAAACTTGAACATTAAATTGCAAACATGTTACAAAATGTAGCTCTTAATTTTTGCTGGAATCAAAGAACTGAATCTGGGCTACAAGATAGGAGTGAAATGTTAATTAGTTTATTTCTAATAATCTTCTAATATTATATAATATATTTTAAAATTAAAAATTATATAATATACGATAATAATAAATAATAATAATTCTAATCTATTCGGAAATGCCAGATTATAATTTTTCTATTGAAAGACTTAAAAATGTACCTTCCTTTACAAAATTTATGACACTTAAAACAATTCCCTGTAAATATTATTTTTTACTTACAGTTAGAAAAAGAAAAGGCGACCATTAAATGATATTCTGCAAAAAGTAGAGATTATCTACTTTTAAGTGACGTATTATCTCGTTTAAATAATTTTTATGGACAAGTAAGATTCTAATTTAGGATCTTTATAACCTAGAAACATAAAAAATCAAGAATCAAGTAAACGAAAAGAATCAAAATTATAACTTTTACCTAGCCAGACAACTCCAGGTTCTCAAACCTTGCGCGGCAATAAAAAACAACGGTTCCAACTAAGCAATGAAACGAACACGAGGACAAAGACGGCACATTCAAAATACCAATATAAAAATTGATCGTTCGAGTTGTAATTGCAGATTTCTATAGCTGATCTATTTTTAAATGACAGTTGCAAAGGTAATTAAGCTAAATGATACTTTTATTGGTATTCGCCAGTGCTCCTCTTGATCTTTTATTTATTTTTTTTTCTTTTTGGTTCTTTTTTTCAAAGAATATTAAGGCCTGACTGTTGCTAGGATTTTGTATTATCTGTCCATTAAAAAACCATCAGCAATTTTAGTTAATCCTCATTAAACATAATGCATTCTTTTATCATTCTTTTATCATTTTTTTACCGAGTTTCTTTCATTTTCACTTCGTAATGAGCGTAATCGACAGAAAAAGATTGAGATAGCTATGTACTGAACTCTGGATAATAGAAGAATACAATAGAATGTATTACAATGTATACTAGATAAATATGCTTGCTAAATACCGTTTTGCATATTCAATTTGCGTTTCTGTTCAAAAGCATTGTTGGCAAATTCAGTAAAAATGTATCGTAAATATTTTGCCGTAGTTGTGGATTTTTAAAGAAATGTAATTTTAATAACATTAAATATAAGCTTTAAATGAATTTCAGGCCGGTCATCATAAAGCAAACATTGATTTTACGATTGTTTATAATTGAAACTAATCAGATATCCGATGAAATTGTCTAAAATATAAAATTGTTATAGCTTAACAGTATATACTTTACATTGTATACTTTAACAGTATAGCCTGAAAGAACTTCAAACAAACTGCCTTAAATATCATACGTAGTATGGTCATCAATATTTATGTTTCATAAAAAGCAGAAAGTATATCTTCTGCATCTAATAAAAGAAATGCAGAAATCTTTTCCTTAAATCGCCCACTCAGAAGTCTTCGTCATTTTATTATACCGTTAAAGGATTAAATAAATGATCCTATTCGGTAAATTCAACGCTATAGTCTATTTCATATAATCTAACCATGATCAAAATTATCTACGATTGGTTATAGTACACATAACATTGCAGGCTAACTTGCAACGTACTTTTTCGCACGGAACAGTTTTAGCGAATTCTACGTCGTATTCGGCTTAAAAATAAATACGACGAAACGCGCAATGAAGGTAAAGAGGCGACCGCCAACATAGCTTTTTAAGTGGCGTGCCGATTATCTATCTCAAATGATCGACCCTCAAAAACCTCGTCGGAGCACATCTAATCAATGATTACTTCGATTGGTCAGCACAACTACCTGTGGAATGATACACGAGTTCCAATTTTCGAAATCAAGGCGTCGATTAGACGAAAGATTAGATATAGAAATTTACACCAGAATTAATTTTGTATTGATTGTGCACTTGTAATACTACTGATGTCCTCATCAACAACTGCACGACGTTGTTTCGATAGGGCTGATGTCGAAAAGCACAACGCTCAAATACAGGCGTAATGTCACAGCTCATCCTATAAAATGTCAATTTCGGTGCCAATTCAACAGAGCAATTCGTTGAGCACATGCGATAACGATGCGCGAGCGCGTACTTGCAAATAACAGATCGCGCACATCGCGGACCAAGATATTTGGCACTGAATATCTAAAAATACGATCGTATGAGTGTTGTGCTGTCACTAACAATGTAGCGCAGATATCGGTTGTACTATCTACGGTCTAGAGGCCAGTATGTATAATTAGTAGACGACTGTTCGATTAAGGTAGCACCTCGTTTCCTTGCTTCATCGAGTGTCGAACCGTGATCGTTTTTACATAATCCTTAAGTATATGTCTATGTACTGCTGATTGTTTTTTATTGCCCGGCAACAAAAACGTTGTTTATAAATTTAATCACATGATAGCAACGCTACTTTACACGTATCAGAATTGCGTTTCTTTGTTTTGTTTTTAATGTTCTTGTATATGCCCTTTTATAAATTGATCGAATAAGGGCAATGCTGTATTCCACGTATCAGAGTTTTGATATATGTAGGTATAAATGCTTATACGATATATCATTCTTTTAACTAGAACTTTAAATAGAAGGTGTTTGTAAACTGATATAAATTTAATCAAATGAGAGCAACGTTTAAGGTAAAATTTTTACCATATATAATATATTATATAGATTCCTCAAAAGGTCAGGTGTTCAATAAAATAATTTTTTTACAATTATCTGAATTCTTTTCGACACTTGTCTGATTTTATTGTTCCATGTTCATAAAAACCATCAATTATTATTGAAAAATTCATTAAATGTTATTGTTAGTTTCTTCATTCCTGAATAATTAATTCGTTGGAAAATTGTATAAATCCTTAAAAAATATAATGTATGACATCGAGGAATTAGAAGAAGTGCAAAGAATTTCACATCCAAATTCATCAAGTTTATTATTTTAAAGTAAGGAAGTATTTGTTTGCATTCGTTTTGGTTTCTTCGCATACACATAATTACATCGTACGTACGCAGATCTAATTTGTTCTCCTTCTTCATATTTTCCACCTATCTCAAGTGATCAATATGTAATTACAGCTCTACTCATACTCTTATATTTTTTCTTGTTGGTTATTTTCACTAAAATCTCTTCAAATATTATTGTCAAAAGAATTTTTCGGCTTTCCATCTTACTTAGTCTCCAATGAAAGGTAGATAAAATCACTCTTGGATTCTACAAATCAATGTTGAACTATGCTAATATATACATTAACTTCTTGAAATAATTTTATGATTGCACATTTTAAATAAATTACAAATAAATTAGGTTTTTAGTTACTTCTGCTATATGTTTTTCTATATAATTTATAATATCAAATAGCAAAATTCGTATACTTTTTGGTATTCAACACACGCGTATTATATCAAATATATTTTTTGAATAATTGAATATTAATTAGAATTTGCTAATTTTAGATAAAAAATTTAAAAAATGTAAAATTCGTACTAATTTGAAATAAATTTAAAGTTTAAAATTTGCTAATAAATGAAAAAATTTGAAAAACAAAATTTCATGTGCACTTATTACAAATTACCATTCTTACATATACAATTATTGAAAATACGTACACTGACTAATTAATTATTTTGTCTACTAATTTCTTTAAATACCTACATATAAACTGATTTAATTTCATGAATTGTGCTATCGTGTACTGTATTGTATATTTCTCAAGCCAAATATTTCATCCGATGTTATAGAATAAATAACTTAATATTAGAATCGCAAAACTATTCATTTTTCTTATATGGCAGGATATCCTTTACGAAATGATATTTATTCAAAATTTTACATTCCTCCCAGTTTTTATTGTTATAATTGAGTCGCGTTTTTTAATGTATACTCACATGATATGTACGTATTACATGGCATTCATTTTCACCGTAGTAACGTGAGCTTCCCGACAGATTTTTGCAAACGCATGCATATTTAACTCTAGTAAAAAGAATAGGCTATTTTTAAATCTAACTTTTGTTAGCAAATTGAAATGAAAACCTAGTAATTAAGACATTGCCTTTAATCTTTGCATTCATAGAATTTTCATAACAGTCCTTCTAAATTACAAACGATGGATTTTGTATGTCAATTAAAATTCATTCATCACTGAATGTCGATTTTATTAATTAGGACACACCTCTTACGTTTCTTTGAAATTTCATTCGTTGAAATCCATTTCTTTAATTAATGAATAACATCATTATTATATAGTATGTAAATAATAGAAAAGTACAAACAGTGGAAACACGAAAATAACGTGATGACCAAGTTCAACTCACTCGGTTGTTATTAACTATTTTCTATATTAATTAACTAGTATTAATCAATAACTACATTGGGATTGACTTTGATTGCTGTAGTCAAACCATCCGTTACGCTGAATTATTGGATATGGTGCAATCGTGCAATTACATTATTTATACAACATCAAAAGCGATGGGCACTGCAAAAGTCTATCTCCAGAATTATTAGACTGTAATATAGTAATATATGAAATATCCATTGAAACACATTAAGTTTTCTAAACTACTTAATTTGATCTTTCTAGATTACTTCAAGAAATATATCACTTGTCGACGATGTGATTTAGATAAAACTGCACGACGATTTATTTTATTCATATTTTATTTATTTATTAGTTGTTATTTTCTTTCGACTATCTCTCATTTCAAATATATTATTGAAAATCTTTTAATGAGTTCTTTACAATGATAAGGTGAATACGAGCAGACTTTAAGTACTTTACCATTTCAGAAATTAGTAAAACTTTTCAGGGAAAATAGTATTAATAAACAAACATGTTCTTTGTTCATTTTTTAAATATTTTTTAAGCCTTTAACAATAGAAACACATTTTTTTATTTCCTTATATACAATATGTAAAAGTTGCATTACAATTAGGATACAGTTTCATTAGAAACAAATACATTTATCATTTAGTTAATAAAATGTTTTCTTACGAGGTGTTAAGATACATAATTCAGTGCTGCTTATGTCTAGTATGTAAGCAACATCGAACATGAAAACATTACCGATACTATCATTGACAACGAAGAGTTTAGTGTATCAACAAGGAACATGAAACACGACAATAGGAAAACGTTAATTGACAACTGAAGTTTACCCAGTGGCGCATATGTCGATTAAAACTTGCACTGATGAAAAATAGAAGATCGTATTAGATCGTCAAGGAAAACAGACATCTCATATAATATTATAATGTAATAGAAATGTTACGCATAATAGAAGTAATCACATATTATACGTCGTTTTCGCCGGAAATGCAAATGACTATGGTCCAATCTATGAAAAAACGAACGGCGCGCTCGCGTCAGCATGAATCGTCACGTTTCTATTAACATAGTCGTTGTTATTGTGCGTTTAAGGCCAGATGTAGACAAGCGAGTTTTGTCGTTTGCGATATCGCAAACTTGTATGCATTGCCCAACTACAAATAAATCGCACCGCGTCACGGACATGAGGTGGCTCGTATCGGTGTGATATCGCAACGACAAAAGTCGCTCGTCTGTATCAGGCCTAAACACGCATTACGTCGGACAGAATCGTGTCAACGCGCTACATCAATCAACCAGACACGTTTTGCGTTTTCAATTAGAATCGGTTTTAGTTGTTCGTTATTCGTATTACGCTTATGTCTAATGGCGCGTTATTTAAAAAGGAGATATTCTTGTAGATGTCAGATTTCCGGAAAAAGGTATAAAGTAATGATGCCAAATGTTAATTTTGGAGAGAGTCCTCGAACAGAGGCATCTATTTCATCAGATTGAAACAAAGGATCTTGTCGGAAGAAGTTAAATATTAAATCAGATATTTATTAATCCAGAACAGAGTTTAACTTTAGGAGAACTAAACAGTTAGAGTACAAGTAAATCCGAATTTACCGAATTCACTTAGTCAACATTCGATTGAACTTGAAAGTATCGCCATTTACATCTATGTTCGAAATTCATACTTAAAGATATGTGTTCAGTTTTTCTATCAAAGTACTGAAGATATATCTAAAACTTTCCAGTCACATTTAAACCTATTTGCAATATACCTGTTTCATTCTATTTGTAAAAGCCGGTAAACAATTATCTTCTAATGAACAAGACTAGAAGATAATGCATTACGCACTTAACCTGTATCCAGTTGAAAACTACTTGGCGTCTGAAATTCTCTACTCCCCCTTCTTTCAAGACTCGTCTCTCAGGAATCCCCTATTTATTTTCGCGCTTGGTCCGATGGAAATAGCCCAACAATTGCATATTTCGCGTCCTTGAAATTTGGTTCATCATATTCCCCACGGTGGCGGACGAGTACTTCTCTGCTACGAGTAATTTACAATGACGGAATTTCAAGAGTTTCTTCGTTGCCTCGTTGGCTGCGATAACCTAACGTAACTATCTTACTGTAAGGGACACAAAAATACTCACTTGAAAAAGATATTCTGATTAAGAATAGTTTTACAAAGATTATTTTCGTAGAATCGATAAATTTCAATTTCATTATAAATGAAGATGTAGGTATGCCCTCGCTCAAATGTCGCAGTACGGTTATTATATCTAATTCAAGGCTGGAAAATGTTAAGTGACAATTAAAAGACGAAAAAATATGATTAACATATGGCAAAAAAGAATTAGTTACTATATAACGTATTAATGTATTAATAATTTTACTGAAAAATGCAAGCAATTTTAATATCATAACCTACATTTACATCAAATACTGATGTTTTACTAATTTCAAGCATCAAAAGTATCTTCTGACTTTTGAGAGAGAATGTAGATTGGCTTTTGTGATATCACTCCTATCAGGTTGAGTCTCAATTACTAGAATATATTATTAGCTAGAAAGTTGAAAAACTGAACAACGGTTATTGTTGTGGATGCGCATTTCTGATCAACTGGCCCCCTGGTGTGCAACGGTAAACGACGATCCATAAAATGTTTCTTCCTTCTTACTTTGGCGTAGAAGGTCCCATTATCTATGCCTCACAGCAGGCATCGAATGGCAGAAAGGCTCGAGAAAAGCAAGGACAAAATGCAGCGAATTATTTGCTGCATTAATTTTTTTCATGGATGACCGGGGGAAATGATTTCAGGTTTCTGACTCGATGGCATGAACGAGTGTGTTAACTTAAACAAAAGTCAATAAATCTCGAACAAGCCAGATTGAGCGAGAAGAGATTAACCTGAATTTTATCAAACGACTTTTCTTTCCATGTATCGCCAATTGTGCCGATTAGTATGCTAAATGTTTAATGAAACATGATTAACAACTTAAACACGTCTATGTAACCTGTAACAACACGCGTGTGATTTTTATCCAAGTAGTAAACGCTCGTTAAATTGAAGAACGCAATTACTAGTCATTCTGACTTATCAGCCAGTCAGATCACGATGCTAACTTCACTTCATTTGTCACTGTCTCGACAATTTCGCTGTAATTTCTTTTCTTTTCAGCGAATTGCGCTGAGAGGAAAGATTCGATGGGTTTATTGGAATATTTAACTATCGATAATTATATGTTACACAATTTTTTAATGTTTCAGACGTGCGAGTATTGAATTAGACAATTTAATCCTAACCTTTGTTTCATTGTTCAACGAAGATACAAATTCAGGCTCACCTGCAACAGAAGAAAAGAATAAAATTTAATTTATATACATAGCAAATTAATATCATATACATACTAAGTAGACTGCGGATAATTATATAAATTATGTAAAATGCGAAAATTATATGAACATTTCGAAAAATTAAATACACAAAAATATAAGAAATGTGCATAATATGCAAAACTACATACAATGTCCAAGATAGAATACTTGTATTAGAATATTTACAAGATAAAATATATCTCTATAAGAGTTTCGGTTCTTTAATAGCGTTCATAAAAATATGAACTCGCATAAATATCATTCGCAGTACAATAATAATTAACTATTTATTCCAATTATTACACTAAAGAATATTTGTTACTGCGGTTATCATATTCGCTGGATTATACGATATATAAATCACGGCCCACGATTCAGAATTCATCACTGTCCAAGAAGACAATGTTAATCACGTACGAGGGTGCCAGTGAGTTGGCAAAACCTGAAAAGCCTCGTTCTAGCTGGACACTCGTTAAGCAATATTTCCTCGAGCTCAGGTATTAATGAGAAGAAAAACGGCAAAGAAGCGCGAAGAACTCGTTCTTCATAGCTGGGAATCGAGTATCGCAGTAATACTCGCTCGAATTCGGGAACTGTGCCAGTTAGAAACGATCGTCTTCCACTTTTCAATTTACAATGTGAGAAAAAAAATCGGAGCTCGACAAGCAAGGAACGCACATCTCCGCTCGTCTATTCCCCCAAGTGCGCCACTTTCTCTATAGCATCGAGGGTACTTGCGAGGGGATGTAATCGCATGATAATTTTCTCATGAGTTTTCTTACCCCTCGCGAGAGGACGCACTTGGATCAAGCCCAGTTGGCCGCGATTCTTCGCTTCTCGCTTTTGCCAACAAATACCATAAGGCAGCAGCTCGCTACAAAGCCTTGTTACTTTGCATTAACGCTGATGTTCCCGTCGATGACCTTTTCCCCCGACGGAGAACCTTAGAACTCGTCAAGAAGTAAAGATTTTGAATCGATTTACAGGGGCTCGGTGTTGATATGCCGATCGTATAAAAATAGAAAACTGGGAAATATCTTGTTACGAGGAGCATCTCATTTTCGAATATTCAACCCTCATACGAAATTCGGTTCAATTTGATTTAGTATGAGAATTAGGCGTTTGAGAAGCTTTTATGAGAACATCTTAGGATTTTGCTGATTCTTGAAGGTATTGTATAAAGAATATATGTATAGGCAGACATTTATGTAAATTTATACTTTTGTGAACACAATTAAAGAAGTGGATCCAAACAGAGATTTGTTTATCTATTAAATATTACAACTAAATAGTATCTGCTATGTGGGTATTCTTGCATCCTTAAATTTCCCCAAACGCATAAAAATATGCAGTTTAGTCACATGTAAAAAGATATGTTTGGTTATTTATGTTATAATACAAAAGATATTCTTTACTTTAATACTGTTTTCAATATGATACTTGAACGATGCAAACAGTTATATAATATATGTAAATATATATTAATATATCCTTATCAAGAACACGAGGCATTATTTGTTTTGTAATTTAAAGAATGAAAACGAAAGAATTTTACAAAACAACTATATGGAGAAAATCGATTTTTCATACTTTAAAGAAATGATCAATACAGGAACAAAGTTCAACAAAATTGGCTGCATTCAGGTTACATACGGACTACATACATGTACATACAGGAACGCTACAGTCATAGCGTAAAGTTTATATTTTAATTAGTCATTAGAAAAGTAATTGAATAGTTTCGTACTCTTACTTATTATTAACAAAGTGTGCTATACACTATAAAACTATTACAAACAGATATTCTCTATGTTTCTCTTTTTTCTTTATTTGTACTCAAACTGCCACAATATCCTTTAAATATAGGAAAGAAAGAAACTAGACCAATCTCAAGGATGAAAATTCACATGAATTACTTATTATTATATTATTAAATATTTTTTCTTTTATCCGCATATAATTAAGTTTCAAATCTATCTCGCTAATTTGTTTACTTAACAAGCTGTAATATTGCGACTAATTGTGACATCAACACTGATCCAGTAAAAATAAATAACGATGTATGTAAAATAGTTTCGTGTGTAAATTAGAACTTCAAACTTCATTTCTTCAGAAATTCCTGTCATATATTTCGTTCCCTCTCGACACCTGAATCCGAATCTAATGTAATAATATGAACTTACGCTTCCTCAGTGTTAGAGGCTTTACTTTTAAAGCAGTGCCAATGTTACAGCAACCTTTTAAATTGGCTCGAATGTAAAGTACGGCCCTGAAGTCGAGAGTGAAGACTGTGAAGTGAGGATTAAGTGAAAAATGCAGTACACAGAATTCTTTTTAGACTTTATATATAAATGCAGTGTAAGAAATTGTTTTACTAAATATTTTTTCGTTGAAAGTTGTAGTAGTTTGTAGTAGTTCATTAGAAATTTGGTTACAGTAAAAAGTACAGTAAAAGAAGATAATACAGTTTACGAATGCAGAACGATTACTCAGGATATATAGTCAGACATTGACTAAAGCTGGTACATAAACTTCAACTTCTGTCTTAATTCTTCGCGCTTGTATAACGAGTTTATACTCAATATCAGAAAGCCAATGACTAGATACATTTGTCAGAGTATTAAAAAGACTCAAGCATTTTAAATAAAACTTCTAAGACGAATAGCTAATGCATATTATTCATTACATGAGTTATGTATGATATTTCACTAGTATTTGTAATGTACCGAAAAATTTAAACACTAAAAAATCTAATAAAAACCAAAGCATTTCCTTTCTTATTCCTACTTACAGTAAGCAAATAATAAGAAAACAAGCAAATTATCACATTGCACACGTTAAGAAATACAGAAAAATCTCTAAAGCTTTAAAAAGAAAAACCACGATAATCGTGTAAGATTCACATTCTATTTCTATTAAACACCTGTCGCGTAATATCCTCAAGCCAAAAGGATAAGGTGCATTAAAGCAAAGTGGATGCTTGAGGTTGGCGAGTAAACACTACCAACGGAAACTTTTAATCCAAGTTTCCAGTGGCGCTGGACTTCCGTGCGAAGACGCGGTAAATCAACCCCCGTTTACACGGAGCACTTTGCTTTATTGTTTAAGCTTCACAAAAGAATACCGACAGGCAAGTTGGGTCGAGACAACAATTAAGATGTATGTCATTGCACGATAGTAATGTTACGGCTATTTTAACAGTCTCATCGTTTCACAAGACACATGCACGAGCATGACCATTTCCTGCTGCTCACGCGCGCAATTTTGTAAATCGCCAGTGACACGCGAATTATCTTACAATCAAAAAATCGCGACATTCGAAGCGACGTGACGACAAAGCTCAGTTAAAAAAAACTCTATCATAATTCCAAATCATTAAGTTTTATGAGATATCGATTACAAGCAGTTGTATTTATTAGATTTTATTTAACATCGTATTAAATACCGGTTGTGTAATAGACAAGAAGAGCAATTCGAAAGTAGAATTTACGATCAAATTTTTCTCCTATTATTTTTCTGCTTCTTTTTTACTACTATCCCTTTGTAACGAAGTTTAAAAAAAGGATTATCATGCGGTGTCAATTATCTAGTTATCATTAATCAAAACGTATACGAATTAAAATGTAGCAAGGTAATTATATTACACGAGTCATGTATTGACTCACTATTGATTTTATTATATATTGAATCATTCAGTGTCTTAGAATCGTAAGTCTACTTACGGTGATATACTGTATTCTGTTTTAAAGCTTCGTGTAATGAAAAGAAATTTATGGCCTATAATATTTTACTTATGAGTAGAAAAGCTAGTGTATATTAATTACTATTTGAATAACGACATTCTGAAACGAAAAAGGTGAATTGTAATACAAATTTTGTTCTCTAATATAATGCATACAGTACTTTACGAAATGTGCAGCGTAATGATTTTAAATAATTTGGCACAGAAAGATCATACATGAAATTAATATCAGTTTTCAGCCAACAATGAATCATATTAATTATCGAATCGAATAATCGAATTAAGTAAAACAGGTATTTATTTCTATGAAAAAGAATGTTGTCTTAAGTTTATGCAACGAAACCATATATTTTTTTCCATAAAGGAAATATTGAACTGGAAACATATTACGCCAAAAAAACCATGATTTTTTTAATCTCAAAGATATTTTGATTTAAATATTTCAAAATGATACTAACAATAGATATTTATCTCCTTAATGTCATCTTTGTTTTTTTTTTTTTATTATAACGAAAATGATACAGAAGAACATTATCTTACCTAACATACTAAAATAGCGAGGAATCATAGAAGGATGATACTGGAGAATAACTGATTTTGAATCTCGTTATTTACGTTACTAGTGAATGTACTAGTTACTTCCATGTACATAGTAATAATTTTGTGGTTTTGAAATATGATATCAACGAATGGTGAATTTATCTGCTGATAACATCCTATAATTATATAAATCCTATAATAAATAACATCGTATAATTATTGTATTTATTTATTTATATTACAACCTGGTCCAAAAAACTGGCCATTTAGAATATTATGTATATACATATACACCAGAAACACGACCACTTTGACTATTGACCAATTTCGCCTCACCATATCGTAGCTCATATTATAATTCACTGTAGTGAAAGAATCATTGTTGAAAGAACGATCTAAACCTACCCTTAGCCAGGAAAAATTTCACAAATATGGGGGGGGGGAAGTTCTCAGCGTTAAGATACAGCAAATTTGAACAAGCCTGGCACATATAACGATAACACAGGGATTCTTATGCAGTATATTATCGCGTCGCATCGCGTCGTTCCCAGCCGAAATGCAACAAGTTGCCCATTCGACCCGAATACCTCCGTCTCCTTTTCCCATGCTTTCTCTCTTCCTCTCCTTTCCCAGTCAACTACCACACTAAAATACATTCATAAACGCGTATGCAAGCACACTAATACGATTCATCTATAAACGTGTGACATCTTATACGTATTTCGCGAGGAAGCACGCGTGAAAAGCACATTTTATCGCTAATTCACGAGCCAGTCTCTTCTTTGTCGAGTGTGTCCGCCAAGTCATTGTTCAATGAGGTTCTTCGGTTCATTTTTCGCTACCGAAACGACGAACGGAATTTCTTCCCCGAAGACAACGCTTTTCTAACGACCGTTTGTCACAACCCTCTGGAGAAAATTGGCTCTGCATAGAATGATTCACAGAATTGTTCTCTTGCAACGTTTATGTGTTTCGTAAATCAAATTGTTGAACAATTAATGGCCGATTTTGATTAATAAATCATCTACTGTTCGCATGCGGTTTCAGAACAAACGATAGCTAACTATTTATTATTCATTTTTTATAATCCTAAGTACATTAAATAATAAATTGTTTGCAATTTTATATGATATTTGAATTACAATATCTTTTCTAGCCCCTAATTATTATTGTTTGATATTAATTAATCGTTTCTTTTTCCTAACATCAAGAGTAACTTTTAACATTGAATTATAATTGCATGGAATAATACTGAGGAAATGAAATTGCACTAATAATATTAGCTTTTAATTTCAACTACATTACTATGTATGTAATATCATTACATTCAAAGAATACTGTTAAATAAAATCGTAACAATCGATAGTTAATAAAATTGGAAATTTTTTAAAGTTTTGGTGTAAAATTTAGCCTCAATGTTGTAAGAAATTTATTAAATTCAAAAGTTAATTGCTCAGGAGGAATACTAATATTTTACAAATTTTTATATATCTTAACTTTAATGATTATGTGCGATTAAAAACTGAGTTTACTACGTTTGTTCAGATTTTATGTCACGTACACGTTAATCCTTAAATGTGATATACGTGTAAATAATATAGCGAAACAAAATTATTATTTAAACTTGTAAATTGCATTAGAAATTACTTTACAGATTTACAAGTATTTATAATACCATACATTTCACAACGATAATAAAATTTAACCTGGAACAGCTCTACGCATTTTATCTAGAATTATATTTCGTTCGCGTTGATTATAATTACCATTTTTGGGGATTATTTCGCAAATGTACCTAGTGCTTTACCACATGGAATATCTGACTATTGCTTTTATTAAAATTGCATTGAATATCCTGTATTAAATTAAATTTAATATACCCAAATAATACAATCGGCTTAAACATAAATAGAATATTGTACTCGTATCTCTATGACAATGCACATCGAAATATGGAAACCGCAAAACCACAAGTTATCCTGCAAGGAAAACGGAAAACTGTAAAATCGCCTTGTGGCATGATAATTATATTTCTGTTGCTTTCATCAATAAAAACAGGTAAGGGATATTCTATTTACTAATAAAAGCATTTAATCTGCATACATCTTGCCATTTTTTCATTATTTTCATTATCCAAGAATAATATGCCATAGTATATCTACTACAATACGAAAGTATCTAAACACATACACATAGAAATCTTTTATCAATATATTATGTTTGTTATGAAGAACGCCTGGAAATTTCATTAGCGCTGTAATCAGATATAACTATCGTGATCATGTTGATAAAATATAAAAGCAATTTGGAAATCCATTCAAATCTAGAAGTTAGAAGATATTTATTGCAAAAAATTTGAACTGTGAGTTATTCATTATATGTCTTAGTAAACTACAATACTTAATGAGACCACGTTTAGCACTAATTATATATGTGTCCAATACCTCTGTTCACATGTTGTGTATATTAATTTTTTACTGTGTGTACGTTTATATGCTAAATGCTTTGTAACTTCTATCTACATTTTCGAATTGATTTTAAAATAAATACAATCACGATAGTTGTATCTTAGTACAGCACGAATGAAATTTCAAAAGTTTTGTATAACACACATAACATACTCATACAAATTTTCTATGGTAAACGTTTGAATATTTCTGTTCGAATATTTCTGAATTCACTGTAGATACATATATCTTGCTGCAAATCTCCGATAGGAAATTTTTCATTTCACATACTACATAATATTCATACAATTTATCTTCTTTTCTTCGTTATACCTTAGACGAGATAATGTCATAAAAGCTTATTCGTGTTCACGTTCGACTCGTGAAGCAGTGCACCGAGCAATTACGGAATTTATCACGGTTAATGGAACGTAGAATAAGTAGTAGATCTTACAGACTTCCAATCCTTCGTCTAAGCTTCTGCAATCAGGAATAAGACAGAAAAAGTTGTCTGTGTCTCATACCAAATAAAGCAACCAAGAGAACTTCGAGAGGCCAACCGAACACCGAGTACAATGTATTTAATAGCACAAACGAAAAGAGAACAATCGACAGGCAGAAACATCTTAGAAAACGTGTTTTTCGTAATTTACATTTCTAGATCATATATCGATCATAAATTACTTTGCTATTCGTAACTAATATACATAAATATTTTCTTCGAAATACATAATTCTTCAACAATTTTTATAGTTATAAAACCAACACAGTTTTGTTACTATTGACGCTAACGCTACGTCATCTTCATTATCTAAAACTTAACTATTAAACTTTTAACAATAGTCACTAATGAAATTGTTGAGTTTTTAAATTTATGCATTCTAACAAAAAGATTTAGAGAGATAAACAAAATAGCATATAATAAAGTTGAAACAAATGTTGGTTATTGGTACAACTAAGAATATTTGATAAGCAGATTTGATAAGAATTTTTGATAAAAGAAGTATGCAGCTTTTGAGGATGGTTCGACATATTAGCAGTGGCAAATTCGTTAAAATTTATATTTGTATGCGCTTGTATAAATTTTCACATCAATATTTAAACTTCATTTGCGAATTACCTTATGAAGCAATAGGGAAACTATTTGCAGTTGCAATAATTTTTAAATCGACTACAATTTAATATTTGAGAAACAAACTGCTTAGAATGATAAGATTGTCCGAAGCTTACTTTCTTTTTCTGCAGGATTTGATCTACGTAGTCAATGCCATTTTGATTACTCTGTCGTTGTTTATAGCCGGTAATATAGACGCAGAATACTTCTATCTTGCAGAACAGTTTAATTTAATACGGAAATAATACAGGGTTCTTGATGAATTCTTTAGATAACAACCTCTTGTAAAACGCACGCACACGGCGTCATAGCAGATACGAAAAAGGAAAGGAAAGAAAGTGGAGATCGCGTAACCTAAAAAGAAAAAAAGGAACTAAAAAGAAAAAACGAAAGAAAAGTAAACTCTTTATGCCAATTGAGCATACGCGGTGAATTCAATCTCGTTCTTAACAATGCATTATTTGAAATGACTATAATACTTGCTAATATTTACTTTCGCTATCTTTAAACTTAGAATTTAAAAAATTAAAATTATTCGTTAATATTTCTTTTCAAAATTTCTGATAAAAAAGACTTTTAATTTTTTTATCAAGTTTTATCCTATTTTTTCCACTAATCCTAGTTTATTAATTTTAATCACTTATGATATGATTCAGTTGATGTAGATCAGTTAGTTTAAACATAAGGATCAGTTGATTTGTGTCAGTTACGATCATTAGGTTTGAACATTAATTATGTATGCAGTTGCAACTAATCGAGCTATCGATATTAAATTTTTTTCTTACTACAGACAAAACTAATTTCTTACATATTTTATAGCACAATAAAGACACGAGAAGTTATCTTAAACAATATCATATTGTAAAATATTAAATTACAAAGTTACTCGATTATAGCTTAAACACACAAGACGAACAGAAATATAATGTTTTTTATAAGCAACGTTATCTAATGATACATATCTAATAATGTATCTTTTCATTTAGGTAACTAAAAATCAAAGAGATTATGTTTAAACGAATGACTCAATCTGATTTTGAACTGGCAAATAATTCTATCCAACTGCGAGCATAAGTGGATTTTCATAAACCACTCAATGCAATTCTGTATTACTCCCGTACAACTTTATTAACGTTCCATGATTCTCTTCATTCCACATCTCTCTTCTTTTTTTCATTATATATGGCAAGTCGTATAGTAAATGCCGTTGCATGCTATCAATTACAATATCCCTGCGTATCGCAGGAATTCCACAGGGACAAAAATATTTCACATAAAACACGGAAGTTGCACTCGTTGTTTCTGAACTGTCTCCGCATTCAAAATTATACTCGGACATTCAATCATTCGAGCAATGCTTCAAGTGTTTCGACAAAACTGACTTTAATATATGCATATGTCCAAGCTGATTAAATTTTTGTTTTTGAGCTACGTTAAGTGGATACGTAGGTACTAAACGGAATCGAAAAATCGATTTTTCGAAAATACATTTTCTCCAAAATATAATCTTCGTAGTATACGGCGATTAATTTTTATATCAAACTGCTTTGAAATTTTAACAATAGAAAACAGTAAATGATGTCCTGCTTAAAATAATGTCATTGACATTAGGTATGAAATATAAGAAATAATATATCATTTGAATGACGTTAAATAAGTAAAGAAAAAGTAATTATATTACTGTCTGTTCAATATAAATAGCTTCAAATTTTTATATCAATGACTTAATTAATTTAAGAAATACAAATTTGAAGATAATAATTGTTTCACCTATTGTTTGAATATGTTCTTAATAACAAGTTTCTTCATAATGAAAACAACTTTATTCAGCGATAAAGTAATGAAGAATAAGTAAATTAAAGTAATGAAATTAGAAAGTTTAAAATCCAGCCAATTATATGAACATAATATGCACATATAAATTACAGTAGAAATTCCAGAAACTATAAAAAAATAATGAAAAAGCTATTAAACATATTTGGTGAAAATTTACGCAGCCATTTTACATTGAATTATCTAGACTTTTCTTATAAGATCTTTTTAATATTCTAGTCTTATCTTTCTTATACATAAAAAACATATATCTGGGAAAAGTCACGTTTGAAATCAAATATGATAAAAAGTATATTTGCTCTTTTATTGTATTAAACAACAGATGATGAGTGATACACCGAAATCATACATCGAAAAATCCTTCTTATGTTCTTTTGTCAGTTATATCTCATCTTGCATTATTTTTTTTTTATCTCTTTTAATATTTTTCAATAGAACTAATGTAATCGTTAAACTTAAGTGCTCTCTATTGAAAAACAGAACATCTGTTTTAAAATTATATTTACTTTTAAAAAAAATCTCAAAAGAAGACGTACATATTTTCTCAAAATGTACGTAAGCTTTTAAGAACCAATCAAATAGACTAAATTTCTACAAAATTTCATCGAACTCGAATAATTTGCTACTAAAACTGAATTCGAATATTCAACTAAACGAGGAAGTAAAAGAATTTAAACACTTTCACTTTGGACAAACTTGAAGACTTTAAACACATCACAGTTAATCGATAATTCTAGTAATCGATGAAGATCGAATCGATCATGAACTCGATCATGGTTTCGAAGATCTTTCCTAGCGTGCTGGCAATAAATAAATGCCTTCGGGGCGAGAAATCGAAATATATGTTTGTGGCTATTACATAAAATATTTCAGCGGCCAGTTTACTTTTTAAAAACCGCGGAAACGAACGATGCCTCGAAGTGGCCACCGTTTACGAAACGTCAATGACTATTCGATGATAAAGAGCGCTCGGCTTTGAGAATAAAATACGGACACGAAGAGAATGCGACTCGAACCAAACACTGGACGTGGCAACGGTGGTCAGAACGATAACCCCTGTGAAGACTCGAGCGATAAAAAGCCGGTTATCTGCGAGCTGGTTATCGTCTTCTCTTTCCCTCTCCCCACCCTTTACTTCTCACTGTTCTTTCTTCGTCGTTATCCCCCACCAATCACATGCCTGTTATACGCTTACTAGTAATCTATCCGCCAATCACATACCGTTTGTCAAAGTTGCCGGCCGTTACAATCTTTTGCATTACAAAGTGTTGACCTTCCGGTTTAGCAAATAGTCTAACACATTTAGCGCTTTTATCCGCGAAGAAACTGAAAAATCATTCCTAAATATATATGAATCGTTCTTGATAATTTGCAATAAGCTGACTTTATTACTTGAACATTTTTATACCATTTTCATTCCATTTTTATTCCATTTTTATTCCATTCACGGAGGACTGTTCTAGAGTAACTTGAAATTGTGCTGTTTCATGATTTTAATAATTATTATATGTATACAATAATATCGTATTAGATTCAATAATACATTATCGATTTCATATTAAATTAAAAAATTTCGGTTGTTTATATAATATTTCCCTAAACAATTTCTGGTATATTTATATTTACAATAAGCGAATATTTTGTTTCAATACTCCAAATGATATAGTATACAGTAATTAAAAATTCTTACTTTTATCAGTTTCATAGAAGAGAAGAATTCAGAGGAATCATCGGTGCAAGTGACAAAATATACGATTTGAGGAAACTGTAGGTGAAGTTGGACATTAATAGAAAAGTCTGTGTGCTTCCAAATGTTAAAACATATTATTATTCTACATATCCATATAGTGTTAAAAATTCATCACAAAGTTCTCTTCTCACATGTAGATTCTATTTGCTTCTTTTTTTTATCTGTGTATATCTGTTTTTGGAAAAGACGTACTTGTATCATTTTTATATTTTTAACTATATTTACTTTATATTATATATTTATACTTTTATATATATATTATATATTTATTATATATTTAACTATATTAACTATATTTTTCAACATATTTCACAATTATGTTGCAAATAACTCGACAATAAATTTAATATAATACCTCAGAAGACAAATTACAACTATAATATACATATTGATATTGTTCAAAATACTAAAATATTATACCAGCAGACTTAAAATATTATTAAGCATTCTACATACCGAATGAACGACAACATTAATACAAAAATTAAGTCACAATAGCAATGAAATCACGAAAATCTTGTCGACTGAACATGTATTATACTATATTCCTAGTGTGTATAAATAGCACGTAATAATGCGAACAGGAAAAGCAAGTTGTACATTATCCCATTATGGTAATCAGAACAAGAAACTAATTAATTTAAAAATTCTTGGTAATTGGTGATTTTTAATAGATAGGTACTCGTTAGCGTAATACGTATTAAATGGCACAACGCTATTCTAAATCTTCTAATATACGGGTACATTAAACTCATTATAACATCACAGTAAGATAGATTCTAGCAAACAATCGATTAACAGATATTAATGTTATTTAAATATCGAATGATTAATTCCTATCATTATTTAAGTTTGCGTTCATCATTAGTTAAAGCGATTTATAAAAAACTTGAGCATGTATATATATGTGTACTGGAAAAAAACATAAGAATGTAAACATACAAACATAAGATAGCAGCAATTTGCAGAACTAATTAAAAATCTTTATTTCTAATATTGTTAGTTTTTTTGTAAAAATTATTTTACAATTAGTCCACACTCTCTTCTTTCTATCCCCATTGGTCATTATAGAAAAGTATTATTACGTACTCGTAATTTTTCCTTAAAATTTTCCATATATTTATAGATATATTTCTACTACAATTGTAATTACAGTTATTGATAGGCACTAAAAATCATCTATTGTGATGTTCTATGGATTGTTTAATTATTCGTAGTTAAGGATATCTTGATACGTTAAAGATGACATTTTCAACTTTATAACAATAGGAATGTAATTCGAAAAAGACAGGAAGATGAATGATCATTCTATGACGCAGAAAAACATCCGTAAAGACTACCGTATTTAGTAATACGTTGATTCGTTCATAAATACTACGATTTTCCTGGTAGACCGAATCACGTATATACATATGTACGTACACGTGAGTGCGATAGATCTGCAGAACGTATTACGCGGATAACTGACCGATAGGTACAACGTAATAAATATCGTGCTGATTAACAACCTACGATGAAACTTTTATTGCGGCGCAAAGACGGAATTCGATAATCAGCGCCACAAATCTTGCCAGTTAGTTTCTGGATCTTATTTACCCGGCAGGTTAACCAGCCAATTAAACGGTGCATTGTCGAGCTCGTTCGACCAATGAGTTTAATTATACGTTTCAGCCCCCGATGTTTGAGTAATCGCGAGTGCACTTTAATCAATTCACCGATACAACCTTTTACGATTGCGTTCGTAACATTATCTTGTCGTAATTCGCGTGTGTATGTATTTGAGGCATATTAGTTGCATAAAAGATGAAACAGGAAAAAACGAATTAGAAAGAAGAGAAAGAAGGAGGGGGAAAAGAGAGAGAGAGAGAGAGAGAAATACAAATACAAACTGATCTTCGTCTAACATACCAAGCCTAGACGTCGTAGTTTCCGTCGTACTGTTGATATTGTTACTCCCACACAACAAACATGCATGCCGTACGTAATAATCGACACACAATTAATCGAGGTTGTATCATCTATAAATAAATGATCGTATCGACAACGAATTATACAGGGGCGTCCGTAAAAACATTAGCGACGCAGTTGTTGTCTTCCGTGATTCGTATTCTTCAGCGCGTTATCGATTTATTTTTCGTTCCTGGCATCGCTCGTCGTTACACGCTATCATCCATTCTCGTTGACTCTAGATTAGCGCAAACTACGAGAAAAAACTGATTATTCTGTACATTACATTAATCATGCCGCGTTTGCCCTTTACGTAAAGTGACAAAGATCAAATGTTAAAGGGTCGTATGCATAAGGAATGCCAACGATTTGTTTTATCGAAGCGCCGTCTTTTACACTAAAGCATTTTCGTCATGCTTGATAACTGTACGCGCGCTCTTTTGAATGATTGGTAGCACGGATTTGTGCTTGATAGCGTAATGGTGGAATAGTTTCTAAGAGAAAAAGAAACGAAAATAAAATGGAATGAATATGTATCTATTCGTGCAATGTTTACAAGAGCATATTAGTTTTATTAACTACGCATGACTATTTATACGCGTTTACGAATAACAAACATAGGCACATATATATAGCCAAAAGTCGCGTAATTTTACTTCTATAATTTTAACAATTTGTGACGTATTTTAGAAATTTCCTGTGACTTGGACGCTTGGAATGAATTGACGCTTAATATACAAATAAATAAATGGTTTTTTGTTAAATTCGAAAAATGAAACTTAATACTTCGTTAAATAATTATTTATTTATTATATATGTTTAGTTAAAATGTCATACATATATGTATAATGCTATATAGATATACATGTACATGATAAGAAAGAAAGCTTATCATAACGTATATGATTCTCACATTTTATTTTGAGGCGTTCAACGAGAAGAAAGATGTATAAATATGTTTCGTGTACATGTCCGTATATATATATATATAAGAATCGTGATAAGCTGAATGCTGGTTTAATTCTGTCGAATTATTGGCACCGGCACGGTTCGCAGCATTCGAAAATCGATGACGAAATACATTGTACGTATTAAAATTTGTCTTACTTGTGTCGAAACTCCAGCCAGTTTGGTAAATCTTACAAGTACCTTATCATGACATAGATACTTATTTAAAGCTTATCTATTTTTCATTCATTTCTAACCAAACGTCGCCCAATTTTATTTTTCCGATTAATATTAGTGACTTCTTCTCAATTTTACAGTCATTTGATTCAATAATTCTTGTTACACTCTTAAACTTCTTACAATCATTCAGACACTTAATCTACGAATGTTTTGAATTATGTAAAAATCTTCTTTAAGAAATCTCTAATATCACTTTTCACATATAATTCGACTGCAAATGTTTATTTACAGGAAATTTTAAATTAAGATACGCAATAGTATATGATCTATGGTATATACATGGCAATAACATATGGTAGATACATTTACAATATTTAGTGGATAAAACGAAACAAATACTGCTTAGATTTCATTTCCTTAGGTGCAATGAAATATGAAGTTGTATAAACACCTACAGTCTACATATGATATGTATAACGAAATTTTCATTAAAAATAGATCAAACAATTTCAACAACTTCAGTAATATTTTCATTGAGTTCAAACACAGGTAGAATGTAATGTTCAATATGCATTTTATTTATGCATGCCATTGTACTTATGAGTATTTTTCAAGTTATTTAAAAAATTAAATGTCGGGACTGTTAGACACGCTAATTCGCGATAAGATATGAAAGTCTGAAGTAACAAAGTGAAACATCGTATTAAAGACACAGTATCTTCACGTTCGATATTTAACTTTTTACAGAATGTAGCTCAGAAAAGATGCGAACAAACCGTCAAATATAATATTGTAAATTTCATATTTTAAATTATCAATTATCATAGGTAATGTAATTATGATACCAGAAATGCAAGAAATCTTTACAATAGAATGAAATAATTATTTTCAGATCCGAAATTTTACTCGTATTATTATCAGAGAGATAATAATAGAAATATTTTTAGGATAAAAATGCTTATATCTTGCCAAAGTATTCAGTGATTCGAAAACTGTATATATGCATTAGCCTATATGAATCCAAGAACGATCTAAAACATTCTCTTGTTACAGTTTAATTTCGCCTATTGCGGAATTCAGGAACGCCTAATTATTTTAAGCATCGCAAAACGGTCATTTATCTCTCATATTTAAACCCATCGTCGTTCGGGTCACGTATTATTGCATCGAGATAACATTTGCCCCACATACAAGCAAACGTCACTCGATCGTAGAAGTTCCTGGTGAAACTTAATTCTGAGAATTTATGGTCACGAGAAGAAGAAAGCGCTTGACGAAAGAACAAAGGAAAAATAGAACAGCAACGTGCCTCGGAAATGGAAAAGATCGTCCAGAATGAGTGATCCTCGTCGAAGGATCCAAGGTCATGAGAAGCCAAACTCAAAGTACACAGCTACTATCGGGTGGCGTATGAGTAGCGATGTTCTTGAATTCTCGGCCCTTCAATTTACATTCGACTCGTAACCAGCCATCGAAGGTCGTATGAATATCTGGCACTGTGAGTCTAATGCGAAGGAACTTTGTTCTCTGTCCAATGTGTGCTCGTTTGGAGGTAAGGAAACGAGCGACTGGGAATAAATACACCATCGTTAGTTCCGGACACGATCGCTCGACGCGATCAACGAAAATTGACTAATAACGATGCACACAGGAGAAATTCAAGAAACATAATGGTGGTAATGGAATATAATAATAAATGGTGATAGTTCATGGACGGGATAGCAAGAAATTCTACGAAAATTCTGAAAACGTATTGTAACTTGAAGAAAATAATGTTAGACGTAGGGAAGAAATATGTACTGTGTATGTACTTTTAGTTTTATATTTTAAGTCTCTCTATGAATAAAACGTATATTTTCAATTTTGTCATTTTCTTTCTGACAATTCAAATTTCTTATAACCACAGCGGTCATTTTAAACAAATTTCAAAAACAAATTTCTTCAAAATAAGACGCCGAACAACACAAATTTTATATCACATTGTTTATTTACTTTTTCACGTAGACTCTCCTTCTCGCCAATTGTATTACTATTCTCACTTCATCTTGCATATCACAATATATATCACAATGTTTTTCTTCAGAATGCAAATTATTTTAGCAACCTCAACGGTGTTTTTACTGAGGCAAAATGCAAAGGAACTACAATGTTAAATATGCAATTTATCAGTTGTCATTGCCTTCACGATTATCGTGTGAGTCGCATTACAAATAAAATAGTGAACGATATGTAATCTTCAAAAATTAAATGTCGAAATTATACACACGCTAGATCTAATAACCCCCATCTGCATACTGACTTGTTTTCGACCAGTAATATTAAACATTTTTCCACATTTATGTTTAACTTTTGTCTTGCTTATAAAAATTAAGGTAACATGAAACAATAAAAGCTGTTAGATGATATTCTAGAAATTTGAATGACTTCCGAGAACTTCCCGAGATTTTTGAAAACAGAAAACAGGAAAGGCCCAAACAACTGCATGGACTTAAACGACCTAGTATAGCCGCGACATTAATAGAAACAAGGTTGCAGGCGGAGGGTTAAAATGTAGCAAAAGGTAATTTAATATTTGGTAACCGAATCGAAATTAATCATTTTATTGGTATATTCTGTAACATTCAATCCTCCTATTATATTATTGCGTCGAGGACGCTTAATAATAAAGTTGATATGTGTCCCGCGACAGTGCTTATACTGATTTCGGACGTATCGTGGCATCTTCGAAAAAAGCAGCAAAATTCTGCGCTGTACCGTTTTAATAATTGTTGCAATTTACAGCGCCGCTTCTCATCGTATCTGCGTCGTGAGCAATAAGCCACGTCAAACAGAGCGCAGTGATAAAACACCGATAACACCGCACGATAACTCTGGCGTCTTGCTACGAAAATTACAGCAAAGTTTAACGAAATGAGCCGCAAGAGATATATCTATGTTGGAGGTTCGTTTCATTTAGTCCCTAATAGACAAAAGTTCATAAAATTACCAACCTGAACATAACATTGATAACACGATGATATTTCGATCGTGATACTTGCGTACCTAAGTTATCCAACTCTTATATGAGTATCATTTTCATTTATTTTATATTGAAATATAAGATGGAAAAATTGAATTCGTTTAATAATTGGCATACATGGTTCATTCGTATTTTCATTTCAAGATCTTTATACAATTAATGAAATTGGAACGTTTTGGGAGTTTCGATTTTAGAAATTGTAATATGAGATTTTTATCGCGAGTGCACTGATAATACGATGCTCAGTTTTGTGACAAATTGGCCACTCTCAAGGTGAAACAATTTGTAATCTTAATTCATTCCTGACTGGACTGAGAAAGGAATTTTGTCAATGATTATACTTACGAATGACACTTAAATCATCGCAAGAAATATTTTATTGTAATTTTTTGGAAATATTTCACTCGTTATTATTAGGCTACAGATGTTCATGCATTTTTTAGAGATTTAAAGATGTAAAAATGAACAGAATACACACAGTATGCGAAGACGTGTATATTAAATATTCAAAATACCATATGCGATATAATATTTGACAAATAAAATAAATGTTTTCATAGGTACCATTCCTTTTCTTGTGCTTATAAAAATGTGAATTTATATGAATATTCGCAGTTTAGATACCATTTCTTTATTTGTGTTTATAGATTGTAAATTTGCATAAATATTCGCAGTCTGATTATTTTAGAAAAATTATCAACCACTTGTACCTTCAATATCATGATTTACAATATGAAATTATTCGAATATAGGATTGATTTATGAATTATCTAAATGCACGACTTAGACTTCTGAACTTTGGCAATGACATCATATGTTTTCTTTTACTAAATGACAACGGCACTTTGAAAATAATCTGATATTACTTTAAATGCAGAAAATAACTGCAAAACACAGACTTAATTAACATATTACAAATCAATTAATATTTCATACAAAAATTAAAATACGAGTTGGAAACTACAGGTCTCAAATAAATAGAAAAATATATATTTACAAATTATTAACTAACTAAACAACAAAGATATTTGTTTCAGTGAGATTGACTTGAAATTTTAGTAAACTATGTTTTCCTTACAGAAATATCAGAAAAAATATGTTTCTATTATTAATACTTCGAGAAGACAGATTCTCAAAGTTTAAGAAGAACTAATGAAAGCGATTAGTAGGCAGTAGATTTTGTCGATCTTTTTATCAAATCTATAAACTTCAAACAACGAATAGAGGGTTAAATTCTATAACTGCCTTCTTATTAATTTCACTGGACACTTTGCGTTAATTAATGCGAATAATTAGAAAACTCGCCGAATCCAAAGAACGAAGTGAAGATACTCTTGACAGCCCGAAGTGGCTTTTAAACTTCCGCTAACGCAGTCGCTTAATCGCATAACGAAGTCAAGGGTCAAACGCGTAGCGAAGTGTGCGAAGTGAACAAATCGCAATTCGCTAACAACTGCGGTGACGTAGATATGTACTTAAGTATTTACGTAGCTTGGTAAACATATTTCCAGATTCTCTTATAAACGCGAGTATGGTCTCGATAAATACATATTTGCCATTGTAAAGTCGTGTTAAGTACGTGACGAACAGGTATGCTTCAATTTATAGTTTTCATTTCTATGCAAACTCAACGCACATAGGGGGCACATGATGGGACGTATCAAATTTTGTTTCATCATTGAATTGATATCGCAATTATACGCAATTCGCTGGTAAATCTGAATCTTTGAACTGTTTTCGTACAAATATCAAATTTTTATTTCAAATAATCCTTTACAAACGAATATTTCCATACTTATAAGGAAAAGATCACGACTGATTACACGTTTTTTATTTGGGTGAGAGGAACAGAAACTAATATTTGATGTATATAAGCCACCATAAACTTAATACATTATTTGGTGTTATTGCATCGATATATGTCACAGCAGATATAGTGATTATGTAAGAAAGTCATAGAATGCAATGTGCTTGATATTTATTGTCAAGGTCAACATTCTTAATAACTTTTTCCTATGTATATTTCCTATGCAATCGCAATTCTGTCTTCGTTTCCGAGATATTCACACGAAGCTTCAAAGTTAGTTTCCATTACACTTCATTCTGGCATATATGTAGGTAGCCGCATTTTTACATAGCCCAATCTAAACTTAACTCATTGGCGCTAATCATCTTTAATATAAAGAAAGAAAGATATATCAATGGGTTATAAGTTAAGCTAGACTAATATCCGTAATAGCGTTAACATGATTTAATTTTTATTTCATTCGATTTTGTGTATCATAGATTCGATTGCTACGATTTACTATTTTTTACATATATAGCTACTATCAAACACTCTTTTGTGTATAACTGAAAAGCTAAGATCCCTTTCTATATAATTACCGAATATATTAGTATAATAATAAATAAGATAGATAAGATTTATAAGATACAGATATATCTATAGGTTATATAATTTTACATATTCTGTAGCGTTATAAAGAAATAATTGAAGAAATTAAGATCCCTAATAATATAAAAGTTCAACTTATTATATTTATTAATTGAAGCAAAAGTTGAATGATTTTATGTGATAATAAAAATCTTCTTAATAAAAAATTATTTTTACTAAGCGAAGCTGTCCATGATAGATTTTTTACTTTTAAATTAACTCTTACTTCCGAAATGTTTTTACTTTTACAACAAATCGAATCATCAATCAAATTGGGAATCATCTGCGTCCGACTTGTTTTTCAATGATTAGAGGTGTTTGAAAAAATGAGCAGAAATTCTTATATAGTGGACCTTCGTTTATATGAACTCCATTTATATGAACGAAATTTTAGTAGTGCCTGATTAACTGAACTCTAACTGAGCTTCCATTATCTAATCTACTGCCGAACGTCACTCCACTTATATGAACGTCTAGTAATAAGATGTAAACAGTAGAACGTGCTTCGCAGTCGATACAAGTTTACAACTTTATTATGTTATTTTAAGAGCAAATGTTTCGTGGCATGTATAGGATAGGAGTATGTGAACAAAAATTCCTATTACTTGAACGAAAAATCATAGGTGCTAATAGGGCTATAATGGGGAGAAATAAATGGACTCATGTTATATAAATCAACCTGTTCCCCGATAAGTTTATATAAACGGAGTTCAACTGTAGCATCTTCAAATCTTTTAAGACCTTCCAATTGAGATGCTTAAAATTATATACCCTTCAACTTTTTTTAATTAAGTACTTGCTTCCGAGAAACTCACAACGGAGTTTACGGAGTAAGGATTAATTCCTTTGAAACCAATAAAACCGAAAAAAAGATTTAATCGATTTAAATGATTGAAATGATGAAGTCCATCTTTGGTATATCCTACTTATGATGTGTAAGCAAAGATAGGAAAAATATTATTGTAAATAATATTACAATAAAAATATTGATATGAATATGCATAACATTGAATGTACTTTGCATATTACGTATCGTTAAATAATACATTTTTTAATCTTATTAAGAACTTTTAAACTTATTTAGAAAATTTCTGTAATTTTTTAAGTTCTTTTAATAAATATCACTTACTGTAAGTTGTGTCGTGTAAAAAATATTCTTTGTAAAATACTTATGTTCATGCCTCATGTATATTGTACAAGAAATAATTTATTCTTTCTCCTAAATACTTTTCTCTTCATTTTTTGTAATCAGATAGACTTAGCAGAATTATTTACTTTTATAAATCTGTACAGGGTACCTGTTATATACTACTAAATATAAATACATATTACCGCCATAATGTGGTGATACATGTGGTATATCATAAACATGTTTTCTTTTATCCCTAATTTTTCTTTATTAAAAGAATTATTTATTCTTCGCCATTCGTCGTAAATATAATAAGTATGACTTTGTTATTATAGATAGTAGAAATAATAGATATTGAACTGATAGAATTCGTAGACATGACCTAAAATGTAATTTCACTAATTATTTTCCACAGTTCCAAATTATAATCAGTTCAGTAATAATTAAATTTCCCACGAATTTGAACGTAAAGCGATTCGAACGTGGTTAGATTATAGCGCGAAAAAAAATGAAAAGAAAAGTGAGGCTTAGTGACGCTTAAGTGAAACCGAATAAATTTCGGCTCAGTTCAGAGAGGGATGTATTGTTCAATTTTGAAACAGCAGAAAAGCACAACAACAGTAGGACATGCATGCTCTACGTTACACATGTCGCAAGAAAACAGAGTCATTGGCGTGACATATGAGACGATATCGAAACAGAAATATCTAATAGAAATATAGCGCGCTTCTTTTACATCACTTCCCTTCAAAGGATACTGTTCCAATATGTTTCAGTTTGACAAACATGCGCGTAATACGCACCTCACAGGTGCCTTTCGTTTCATGACATTTCAGGATAATCATAGGTTCAGTAGATCCACGAATGTTAAAAGATCATGTGTAACATACCAATTACGGAACGATATTTACGATTGTTACGATGTTGTTTATAGGCAAATTAGGGTGCAGGATACTTAAAACGGAAAAGATCGCATTTTTATGAATGTAGATATAAAACCAGGAAATTGAAAAAAAGTATATACAGGGTGAGTCACCTATGAATGGAACCTGATGCTACTAATTATATCTAAAAATATTTCAAACAAAAGTTAAATGGTTTCAAGGAGGACATTAATCGATGCAAGTAGTTTTTTATAGATAGATATGTAGAGAATATTTGAAGGCTAAATTTGTTTCTTTTTTTTTTTATGAAATCATATAATCAATGAATTAGTGGATACAGATCTACATTCTCTATAAAAAATGATTAACCTGCCTATGATCTATCTCGAAAAACTATTAATATAATAGATATTTTAACTTTTACTTTATAAAACCTATCGTGTGAAAGAAAAAGAAAGAAGTAAGACACTATCTATATATTTGTTTTCCTTATCTTTTATACAATAGTTTTTACAAAATAAAAGTTAAAATATTTAATATTATTTTTCATCAATTTAAAATAACTTTTTGTAGAAAACGTCGAGCAGCATCGATCAATGTATTAAAGAATATATGATTCCACTAAAAAAAAAAAACAAATTTAATAAATACAAAAATGCTAATTACATCGATTAATTCTCTTTCGAAACCATTTAAATTGTTCTTAATTTCTTTAAAATATGTTTAAAATATATTTCGATATAATTAACAGTATCGGATATATTATCGGATATTTCAGCTTCCACTTTAAGATGATTCATCCTCTATACAAACTACATTTATACACCGTGGTCCTAAATTCGTGATAGGAGTGGAGCCAAAAAGAATATACGATTCAAAATAAAACAGAATCAAAAATAACGAAATGATTGGTTTGGAAGCTTCATTTGCAAAAAAAATCGAGGTTTAACTCAAATATACGTGTATTGGAATAAATTAAAATAAAATTGTGGCATATGACAGGATTCTCCTATAAAACGGTCACTGCAGAACTTCAAGTTTATTATAATTTGTTCAACATTATGTATTTTAAGGCATTCATTCTACAAGTATCTAAATGTTTGAACACATGTATATTTGTGAATTCTCAAATCATATTTACAAACATGTATATAATCGATTAACTTTTCTATTTGCGAAGTTATATAAATATACATATGTAAATTATAATGCAAGATAAGAAAAAAGGAATCAAACTTAATTCTTCGACATATTCTTGATAAAAATTTATTAATAACACATTAACATAAAGACATTTATGATACATTTTTAATATGATGAACACGCAGTCTATGTCTTTCCAAGAATCACTAAACGTTTCACAATATAAAATTGGAAATATTCCGTTACTATCGAATATATCATCTTTTTAATTAAAAATCAATTCTTGTTTCCTTGCAAAAGGTTTAATTAAAATTAAATGTTTCTAATACTATAGTTACATTAAAAATTAGATATGGTAGAAGGATAATACATTATTTTTATTCGATTACTTAATTTAAATATTAGAGAAGTATTTATTTGTTCATGAGTTCTAAAAACCGATATTAGAACATAAGATATTAAATCATCCAGTTCTACAGCTTTATTTTTCATTAGAATCTCATTCTTACATTTCTCAGATAATTCCAGCAAAATAATTTCTCTATCGTGGATCATTTAGAACATGCATGACAAATTTCAAATCATTCTTAATCTCCTAACGGTGTTATAATGAAAACGATATTTTTAAGTTATAGTAAGAGAACCAAAACATATATGTAGTTTGAAACTATGTGTATTCTTCAACAATAATACAATTAAGATTCGTTATGAAATTTCCGCAGACAAACAAACTCTAGTTCTAAAGAAGCTAACATGGATTTTAACATATTCTATAGTGCGTCTTTTTATTGAGTGGCAGTAAATAAAAATTCACAAGATAAAATAATAATAGTAGACGCAAAAAATGACAGGTAATACACAGTTTATTTACTAATGCGAAAAATTTCCCATGTTTTTAAATTGCTTAATGTCAATTGTTTTGAAGCTACACATATAAATACGATTTCTTAAATTAAACTTATGACCTAAGAAGATTGATATTTTCTTTCAGTTACAGTTACTGTCAATGCGAAATTAATATTTTTTCTTTCACCTAATTGTAACTTACTCATATTAAAAACCATACCTAAAACAAATCCTCACTAATACTTTATAGTCTTTTGTACTTATATAATTCGTGAAATTGACACGCTTAATGGCCACTGTGTGCCATCTTATTACGGAATCACAAGAAACTGGAGGATAACTGTGGTCGGGCAATTTTCCTGGGCACGCGGTCCCGCGTAAAGCAACTCCATAAATTGTGAATCCCTCGTACCGTTTCACCCTCTCGCTCGGACTGCGAAACGTTGCTAATTTGCTGGGATACGAGTAAGTCTTCGGAGCAAGCTCAACACTCGTGACGCAGCGTTCGAAAGTACGCTCGACCTTATCGGCCCCTCCTCCGCCGCAGCAGCGCATAAAATGCCGCTCGATGGGCTCGTCGTTTATTTTTGGAACACGCTCGACCTCTCTCGGACTCGGTCTCCTTACTTTTCTGTACTCGCATCGTCGAAAATAGCTTGGCGCAAGGTGGGTATGCGCGAGAAAAGAACGGAATCAGAATTTGCATCTCGACAGAATCTCACCGACGCGAGGCGACGCGTTTCTGGCCTCTTTTATGGAAACAAGCGCACGATACGAGCCTCGTTTCTCTTCCCAGCCTGGTCCATTTCAACAAATTTACACTTACGGTAGAACCCCATTCATCTGAACTTAGGGAAACGTTCATATACTAAAAGCTCACCAATTCTCCCCGTATGACTTTTCATTCAAATAAATAGATTTAATCTACAGGGGTTCATTTTCAACAGAATCGTATTTTACTACTTTAAAAAAATGTCTTAAGTTTGAGAAAAATACGTACTTACTTTTCAACTAAAATTTAAGTTTAATTTAAATAAAAGATTCCAATTAAAATTTCGTGCCAACAAATGAAATTCTACTATACAGGATCGGTCCGAAAGTATCGTATATTTAAGTAGGTGAATAGGGGGTGATTCTTACGCAAAAATGGAAGGAAAATATAGAATAAAAATTTTTTCATCGATTTACTCAACGGTCTTAGATATCATTACTTGAATCAAAGTCACAAGTCTTTAGAATATTTTTCCATGATTGAACCTGAAAATACAGAACTTTTCGTAGACGCCAAAATAGTATCACAATCTCTACAATTACTAAGAGTGCTAATTTTGTTTTTGCATGTTAGCATTCGGTTGTATCGTATTATAGATCATATTGTAATTAAATTACATCTTGTCAAAAATAAGTTTAGGATACTTTTGTTTTGACCGATAATGCATATCTTTGGTTCGGAGATGTAATGAGTACATTCCTAAAACATCTAGCTCTACTAGTCTTTTGATAATAGTTTTTAAAAAAGTGAACTTAGTAGAGTTTATCGATGGATAATATACATACATATTTTGTTCCTTAAGATTAACTCCACATTTGGAGATGACCTTTCTACACCTATTTATTTATTAATCATATTTTCCATATTCAATTGTATCACTATATCTGTATAAAAAGCTTGCAGATAAAGTTATTTTGCTATAAGCCATTGCTGTGAGATCGTTTAATGATTGTGTTATAATTTAAATGTTAGATCAGCTATTGCTAGGTAATTAATAAGCTAACATCATGTTAAAGATAATAAAAATGTCTACTTTCTAAATGTTTAACAGGAAAATCAAATAGTTCATATAAAAACAACTATTAAAGGAATATGCTTCCTAGAAGCTGAAAGAAAAATTTGAAAATTTACTGTATTTCCAATGATTCCTAATTTAGCCTGTGTTATATTTTCTGTATTTTTCCTTATTAAACACATGTCTGCCTCATGTCTATTGCTTTCGATATCCACCGTATCATTTCATTTATAATTCGACTGTGATCATCTTACTTACAAAATTTCACTACTAATTTGAGGAAAGCAAAGAAACGAATCGTCAACTCACGTGTTTCAAACGTAAATGCTTCTACAAAAATATGCATGTTTGCCTCCAATGTTTGTAAAATATATGTGAAGCAAACCCTTAAATGCTCTCAGCCAATAGAATCTATGTAATAATTTTATTATCGATATTCCGTTGTTTATGTTAAAAATGCGATACAATTGTGTCAAATTTTTTATTTAATTAATGTCATTCTTAATAGCTGTTACCCCAAATAAATTTAGACTCTGTCTACAATATGTTAGCGACAATTTTACGATAAATTGTACATTGAGATAAAGATAGAACATTGGCTTGACACGCGACAGCCCCTTTTGGTTACCTTTGTTAAATATTTTAATATATTTTTTACTTTTTCTAGGGTCGTTTAAACCTCCTTAAAAAGATTAATTAGAATTCTTTATTACAATATAAAATACAAAAATTACAAATTACAGATTTAAAATTATTATTATTAAAATTATTAAATTACAAATTACAGATACGTACATCATTTTGTCAAGTCGTTAGGTTACAAATTTTCAAAAATAAATAGACATCAATAGGAGGATCGGTGATCCCGCATAATTAGTTTCCAAAATAGCACAAGTCTACGATCTAATGACGAAAATATAGAAGAGAAAATACAAAAAGAAATTATACTTATAGGTATATTTATGTACAGATGATAAGTGCGAAGATTTAAGAAGACTAATGAAAAGTTAGAAATGTTAAGTAAAGAATCCTGTTACAAATCGCAATTGTAGATGTTGAGGGTAAAATTATATTATTATAAATAATAGAAGAAAGAAACCTAACCTTGCATTTGTTTAAATAATTTAATTGTTTATCCCTTAATAACGCCGAAAAGTACATTAAAAATGTAAAATGAAAAGCTCTAGAAAAAAATGAAAGGCAATATCGAAGGTTTCAACTACAGAACGAGTTAAAAAGTAAAAAATAACTTTATTATAGAAACTGAGATCTAATTTTGTATCAGCATTGTCCAAGCAAAAATATCAGATACTTGCACTCAACAATAAATGTCAACTTCCCATTAACGAGGATATTACTGTTTTTTTGCAGGTTTTATTAAGAGATTTACGTATGTATATATATCATCTATACTCTTCTTGACGAGAAACTGCTTCAATTATAGTGAGTGTAATGAATCAGCGTCATGCAATTATTACGCAATCGTAGCAGAAAAATTGTGATAATGCATTTAATCGTGATGAATATTTTCAGTTTAGCAACGATATAATTAGCAACTTTAATTAAGTGTTTTTGTCTGAATTTAAGTGTTTTTTAAATTTGAGATTATCCATTATTAAACTAAAGTTGGATATACATATGGATCTTATACATACGAAAGAATTTTAAAGTATGCAAACATTCTACTTTTCGTTTCAAGAACAAGTATGCGTTGTGTTCGAAATATATCTTTATTTGCATTGCTTTTTATTTTTATAATACTATACTATTTTCTTTTGCTAAAAAATCCATTGATTTCACTTTATTTCTTGTCCGAATATATTGGTATTTTCTCCAAGCAAATTTTACAATATCTTACGTCGTAACAAGGTATTTTTTCAGTGTTCAAAATTTATGGGTAAAATACGCTACTAATTATCAAACAGTCACTTTTATATATAAATACTTATAAAATACAGAATATCATGAATGACTGATAATACAATCAGCAAGAAAGACCATTCTACAGAAGAAACAAACAGAAAAAGTAATATAAAATTTTTCCATTTGAGGTTTTGTTTTCAAAAAAACCAAATTTAACAAATCATTAAATATATGAACACTTGACTATGTTTACTTGATGAATTTAGTTAAATATTACTTGTATTTATTTTATTTCATAATTAAAAGTGTATAACAAGACAAAATATACACTTTATAAGTAATTCATTTAATTGAATTATAAATATTGAAGTCACATTTCTAATATTAAATTTCATTTATTCATATAAAAATAAGAAAATGTTGTCAGTTTTTGAATTATATAAATTATTAACACACGTAACTCTATGAAGTTACATTTTTTTTGTGTCAAACATATCAATCAAGAAGTTGCTTTAAAACTTGTAATTTGTTGATGTTATCAATTTCATTTTTTATTTTTTATGATGTATTTTACATTGAATTATTTTTATCTGTAGAAAGAATAACTAAATCTAGTTACCATACTTAAAACAGTCCCGGTGATAAACTGTGAGAAATATTCCTAACCAAGGAAAAAGTGAGTTAAAAATATCTCGGTATGAATTCATAGACATACATATGTATGTTTTAAGATTTGCAATTCTGTACTTAAAAATCACTTTTGCAGTCAAACGTTCAAAAACATCTGAATATGAAGATCATCAAACGAAACTAACTATATTGGAAAAACTTTCACAGGATGTTCATCAGAGGAACAACGCGACACTTAATTATCACAATGCCCGTATCATTTCGTCAATCATAAGTTTCTTCCTGTCTTTCTCTCTTTCTAGTTGTGGATATCGCGAGCATCGATCAAAATATGGATAGTAAGATGGACTACGTGTATCTTCAAAGCGCTTCGATTCTCGGCTATTTTAGGCAATCGAGTCCCCGTCTGAATTCTACGATCACGAATGTAATCGTTGCGCAAACCGTAGAGATAATTCGCAATTACGCATGCATGATCGGCAGTCCACGATGGAGAATCGCTATACTACTCACGGATCATAGGTTATCCTTATAACTCTACTCTAACACGCAATAGAAGCCGGTCCGTATTTATCAGCCAATATTAAAATGCTACACGTACTTGGAATGCTTCGGTGCTGTTGCGCGAAAGGACTGGAAAATATTTTTCTAAGCCATTTCTGCATCGCACTGCGCGCTGACTTCGTGTTAATTGATCTTTCAAAACCTTTCGTTGCACGCAATAGCTTAACCACAACGGGTTCATCGCGCAAAAAATATGGTCTATACAAGCGAAATGGAAATTTTGCTTTCTATTACTACGAATTTCGCATTTTGAGCAATCTATTGATGAAACACGAGGAAGAAGTATCGCTTAGAAATAAAAGAAAGAAAAGTCTACTACCTTTCTTGTTAAGTTTCCCGATTTCTAATTTTCCGCTTTACGTTTCTTTCCAAATTTTAATTGGAATATATCGTTAATTTAGAATAATTTCTCAACAAGTTATATGTTATTGGATGTTTCAATTATCATATGTTAGATTATACAAGATCTAAGAAGATTTGTATAAACGTTAAGTTATTACGTTTTGATATCCAATCCATATAAAGTTGCGTTTCACTAGGTACTCAAGAAAAATTTGGGATTCTTGATCGATCACTGTAACAAGTTGTTTAATCACGTGGTAACGAACAGAATGTTCAAAACTAATCTGACCACCATTGAATTAATCTCCATCTCTGAATCGGTGAAAATCGATGAAATACAAGGTTAAATTTTTATTAGCATCGTATTCTACACCTCGTGAGGATAAAAAGTCTCAAGTGAAACATGGGTCGTAAATCAACCGTTCTCTTGAAAAGAAGTATCAAAATTACGTTAGTTTTCGAACTCTATTTATTATATGCTTACATTTTACACTCAGATGCGGAGAAAATAGCATCTATTATCACACGTAGATATCCCAGATCCACCATTATTCCATGTCTTCCTTTCATTCTTCCTTTTCTTTCTTTCTTTTTCATTATTTCAGCAGCACTGGACTCGCATTTCTACATTCCGGCCAAGGTTCTCCCCAACATTACACATTGTCTTTAAAAAATGAAAACCATACTCGATCTGATGTGTCAATTGTTCAACGAATGTAACCCGTCCACCGGAACTATAAACAATTTCTTTTACGACTTTCCAGAGGAAAAAATCCACTGATGTTAAATCCGGTGTACAAGGAGATTACAGGTAAGGAATAGATCGGCATCCTATCCACCGTGATTCAAACATTTCATTCAGAAATCTGCAAACTGGACAACAATGGCGCTCCACCTCACACTAGTCGATCGTTTCACCAATTCTTTGAATGGAATGTTTAGATCGTAGTGGACAAGATACATATCTGTTGCATAAACGATTAAAATTTCATTAATTTGAACTCATTGAAGTACAAACAGTTCATATAATTGGAATTCACTGATTCGAGAATTTAGTTAATTGTAAAGTAACTACAACTTCGTTCCAATGAATGAAGTTCGGGTAACTGGCACTCTACTATGCTTCTCCATGTACGTGACTTTTCAGAAAAAACAAATATCGCTCCCTAACTTTTCCTGTATTGTATTGATCATAAATTTCTTATAATATTACTTATTTATATATAATCCATCGCTTACCTTCACAAAAAATATTGTACAATTTATTCAATCAAATTTCCAAACGTCGGGAATTATTATTAGTATTAGATACTATCCTGCTACAATCAATACAATCATTGCAATTGTTTCTGTAAAGAGATACACTATCATCCATAAGTACTTGGACACTTTCAAATTATTCCAAATATATAAGCATGCTCCACAAATGACATTCTTTAATCTAATTTTATCTTCTGATCTTATACCAGGTAATCATATACTGTTAGCAGATATCGCAGAAAATAATAGTTAATCCTTAATGGACATGCGTGTATCACCTGCGACAATACATTGTAACTTCATGTCTTAGGTTGTCCGGAAAGTTCGTTCCGATTTTTAAGGAATTTGCTCGATATGAAAGATTATATTGAAAAGTTTTTCCGAAAAACCTGAGAGGTTCTGAAAGGATGGAATATTGAAGTTGCGTGAAAAATGGAGAAAGGTTGTAGAACAAAATGGCATCTATAGAATTCAATAAATGTATATTGAACGAAATGAAAATCGGAACGACCTTTGCGGGCGTCCTAATACATACAATTACATGCAAGACGACTTAAAAACTAAAAAACCTCAAATATCGTATTGGATCATAATAGATTCATGGGTGGTGTTAACCGCACAGATCATTATGGATCTATGTATCTTTATGGATCTTTTTTATGTAAATTATTTGTATATTTTATGTAAAGTGAAATTAAAGCAACATTAAATCAATAACTCGTATTCGACAAATCATTATGTCATTAGTTGACATTGTATGGCAATTTTTATAAAGGGAAAACTTCGGAAAGGTATCAACCTCGAATAACGAAGATAGATTAAACGAAAAACTGCATATCTTACAATCTTATAGGAAGCATAATAATAATACTGTATAGTATGGTATCGGAAGTTATCTAGTGTATTAAAAAATATCATACATTGACAACACATAAATAAACAATTAAAACAGAAACATGGAAATTGTGATGGAAAATATTAAAATAAATGTTTTTATGCAAAAGATATGTTTTTGTATCGAGTAATGGTAGTGTAACACTTTTTACGCAAGCACCAAGAAAAGCAACGATCTAACGGCAGGTCATGTGCAAGGCACTGACGTCCCTTAAGAGTTAATATTAATTAGCATAAATAAAAAAGTAACGATCAAAGGTGAATGAAAATTAATTCTGTAAAGGTACCTGAGTTAAATAACTTTAAATGCAGCTGTTCAGTTTTGAGATGACACATTGAAGCAACTAGAATATATGCGTTTCTAGTCATATACTAAAAGGATTTTTATGTAGATTTTATAAAATTCTAGCTATTCGTTACAAATAAATAAATTGATGGGATTCGAATTATCAAATACCTATATGCATATATCATATAATTTCTTGTTTCGGTCAAAGTTGAGCAGGGTACTTAAAACTAGTTATTGCGAAGATTAATAATATAGAAATGTCCATTAGTCATAGTTACGTTTCTGATAGATTACATTATTCGTCCTTTATAGAAGAGCAATTTTAAAATTCCATGTCTCAACCAATTCCACATCAAAAACTAGTTTTACACTTGATTTTGAGACAAAATACCTACGTGTTTGTGTCACTTTCTTCAACATTTATAAATGAGCGTATTAACAACATTAATTATGAAGACTTTAGTATTAATTAAGATAATATAACAACTAAGCTAATATCATTGATTTCTTACAAAATATCCTGGATTTATTATTTATTTTTAAAAGAGATATTCGAATCTATCAAATTATTCCTTTCTTCAACTATTTCTTATTGAAATATTTTTTCTTTATATAAAAGTCAGAAAATCAACAAAAATGAGTTTATTATATTTTCCGTGTAATCATATATCCACCTCTCGCCCAAATTGCATCAGGTGTCCAAATATTTATAGACAGTAGTATACAAAGTAGATATAAAATAATACGGGCTCCCTCCTAACTGAAAATAAAAGCATTTAGTTGATTCGCTCGGACTTTAATTCGAACTACAGTCATGATAATTAACGATACTCAAATGAGCGTGGCGATTTAATTAAGGCCTTGGGGAAGCACGGCTTTTCGCGATCATCATCTTTACATAACAGTTTTGAAACAGAGTCACATCATAGCGAATATCGGACCCCGCCTCTCTGCATCTGCATCTGAACGTTCTTAAAAAGTATAGAACGATTACGCAAGCCAGCGTCCATACGGTACGCCGCGCCGCTTTTATGAGCATAGCTACTAAGTTTAGAGTACGACGATATGCCTGTGCGCGGCGTTGCGCGCCGACGCTACTGCCACCACCGCCACCTTCTTCCCACGTTTCCGACACTTGTTGGATAACGAAACACGAAAGCCGTACGCGAGCGCGAGTCAAGCCGAATCGAGCCGAAAACGGCCGAGCATGCTCGTATAGCATTACGATTCCCAATTCCCAGTGATTCTCGTACGGGAGAAGAGGCCACGAAAAGGGCGCGAAAGTGGCACCTCATGCGACTAGGAATCCCACGCGAAACATACGATAGACACATTCACTGAAATGTACAGGTACGACCGAAACACGCGTTAAGGCGCTCTATAGACATTTTTTATGTATATATTATATTAAACATCTTGAAATTTCATTAGCTCTGTAAGGAGGCACGACTATCATAAATATATTGGTAGAATTTGGAACCAGTCTGGAAATGTGTATAGGTGATATAAGATATTTGTTACAAGCATATAGAATATACATACAGATATCACCAATAGGTACCCTTCCCTGTTTGAAGAACGTACGAGGGTGTAATTGTTACTTCCTGTGATGATGACAGTTTAAAGAACGTCTGTAATAGCTTTATTGCAGTTTACTTATTCAATGTTTTAAGGAAAACTTTAACGTAAAATTCAAATGAGAAATCTTGTACAATGGCTTATGAGAGTACTTAAATATTTATAGGCTTTTCAGTTGCCAAACCTTTAAACTTTTTGTAAGTAAGTATGTACATTATGCGTATTATACAAAATATTTTGAGACTTCATTGTAATGAGATGTGACTAACATGATTACATTAATAAAATTTGAATCGAATGCGAAAATACAAGTATGTATGTATAAAAGCTGCAAGATATCTATAGCAAGCGTATACTTCGCAAAGATCACCAAAGTTTTTGAGTAGTCAATTATTCTTTATATTGAGTCTTTCGGAAACAACGTAATGTTTTTGGATTCTCCTAAATTAATTTATGCATTAAAAAGTTGTCTACGTGGAATAGAGGATATACCTTTTATCTACCCAAATGTTAAATGTATATTTCCAATAATTTTTAGAGTACTTTCAAATATATATTTATGTAAGAAAATCATAAGTAATATTCTGATTATTCCTAAGGATTAATAATATTTCGATTTTTTTTGCAAATCTTCTTAATACTCAATATACGTGATTTACGGCAAATTCCAATTTTGTGATGATATGGTAATGTGATTGATAATTGAAAATTGATAAATTCACTCAATATCTTGTAGCTGTCATACACGTTTTCATATCGGTTTCAAATTTTAGCAATATAATAACGATAATCGGTCTCATTACATTGCTGATGACATTTCAACAAGTTTCATATAATGGATATAATATATTCATAATAATTTTCTGCGGTAAATATTCGAACACTTTCGTGAGCCATTATACTGTGATCGGCGTTGAATAAATAATTAAGCCAATCACAGGAAAAAAGTTAGTATAAATATTGGAATGAGTTACGTATTTAGAGCGATGGTGAAGAATCAAAAGGTGGATTTGCTTTTGCTGTACCAACTGGAGAACACCTACGTTCTACATGTATAACGACGTTTATACTTGGCGATCAGTATGCAATTTACCAAGAGAATCGTACAACTTGATGGATTGTTGTATCCTTCCAAGTTTTGACGTAGACGTGTAATTCAAGAGCATTGAGAAATGCTATTCGAGTGGACGAGAATGCATACATGCGTACAAATAGTTCGCATTTAGAGATCAAATTTTTATCAGAGATGCGATAATTCTTGCGTTTCACAATTTATATACGAGAATAGATGATTTTTTAGAATAGTATTACATCTTTCTTTGTGAAGATCTTTTTGATCTATAGTCTGCCCAACTAAACGAGACAATAGATATAAATAAATCGTGATTATTGCGACCACGCATCTCATTGGACAGACTATAGTAATTAATTTGCTAACTGTTATAAAAGGCTTGTTGAAAATTAGGTATGTGTTAATATTTTACAACTTTAATATACGTATGTATATGTTAACTTAATTAGTATATAGCATAATTTTTCAGAAACATGTTCTTGCTTAGTTAATATAGTTAATATAAAATAAATTTTTTAATCTAGTAGATTATATATACTTCTTTGGTTTTGTCCTCAATTATAATTAATCTTATTAAACATTTCGTTAATATAACAGTGTACAACATGAACAGAATATAACATGAATTATATACATTATATTAACATCAAAATCTTTATTATGTATAAAATAAAAGTAACATTTCATCACTATAAATAATTATTATACTTTACCAAATGATATGATGTTACCCGGAAAATACAAACTATATAATACGTTCCAATAAATCTCCCATAATATGTATCCCGTAATAACCTACACTCTCGTATACCATTAGTTTCTGTTATTATCCGTCCTATTATCAATCCCAAAATACAAAATTAAAAGAGATAGAAACGCGCCGCTGTGACGAAAACGAAGAGCAAATGACATCAAGGATTTCCAAACGAGCATAATTATTAAACCGTAATGAGAAACGAACGCGTGTCATGCCCATTACAGAAGCATTTTCAAACGACGACACGACTCGCCTCCTGATAAACTCAAAACGAAGCGAAAACATAGATGAACGGTTGAAAAGTTGAGCCTCATGTAAAATTATTGTACGAATTAAATTTGCGGCACCGTTTTCTTCGACGTTTCCATGTTTCCGCGTGGCCGTTTCTCCCGCAAAATTTTACTAAAACTACGCTTCCGCGGATTTATTATACATATTATGTACAGTGAGACGCGTGTCACTTATTTCTCGCATAAAACAAGCTGCTCGCCCTGAGGGTACCGAATACTAATTAGGATAAAAACCATTTGACGTGGAAAGTTCCTATGTTCATGGAAAACTCTGTCTCGTCATGATCGATATCACCAACGTTGACAACCCGTACCTGCCATCCGCGGTTACGAAATACATATATACATAGTTGCCAAGTGGTTTTCTACGGTACAACTTTCAATTCTCCTACTAAATAACTTGAAACTTATTTACAGTCCATTATCCAGTGTAATCCGAAATTTAAAAGAGCATTATGTAAAATGTATCAGTATATATCACAAAGCAATAACTTCATTCGTACCGTTCAATTTGACAGAAAGTAGAGTTCCGTAAAAACAGGATATCGTAATTGAGACAATTACACAACAGAAATTTAAGAGTGAGAACGCCATCGAATTGTTTAAACTCAAACTTTCATTTTTGACGTAAATATTAATAGTGTGGCACTGTACACCTCAATAGGTTTATTATTTAATTGCAGATAAATACATTATTCAGTAAAAATTTCGAATTAATTGAATTTATATTTAGTTTTTTTGCACATATTATCATTCATTCGAAATGCATGTTGTAGAAAAAGATATAGTAATTATATATGTAGAAAACTGCTACCATCTTGCATTTCGATGATTTTTTTTAAATGTTGTGGAAATCAACATTTTGAACAACTTTTTTCTTTGCATGTTGCCGCCAGACCCTTCAGTTTTCGAGATACATTTGCAAAGAAATGCCGGTACCACTACAGTGAATTTTGTCTGTAATTGTACATCCATATGATATTGATTTGCCGACCTCAATGACATCTAACCCAAACCTACATAAATCTACATAAACTATAAAGAAATGATAAGAATTAGGTTTGAGTTAGGCCTCTTTTTCATTTGCTATTAGTCGTGCGACTACGAAGTCCATTGTCAAATATAGCACAATTTCCATTCGTGCTGCCGCAACGAAGGGTCGCGCGCGATTACGAAGTCAAGGCGCGACTCACCATGACAGATCAGTCACATACGACTACAAAGTATATGGAATACATAAATGCTATACCTATATCCAGAACAATCACGCGCCATTGAACGTCATTTTGCTGCTAGAAGTGTGAGGACTCGTCACTGAAGACGTTTTACTATATAACACTATTAACTTATAATGCTATGTAATATTATACGGTAATGATATATAATAATAGTACTATAATTAAACATAATATTATAATATATAAAATACCTTGAATATAAATAATTAATACTTTAATCATGAGAGATTTTCTACCCTGATACTACGCGTATGTTGGTTATTAATATTTGACAAAAACTAAAAATTTAATTATTTTATATTCCTCAGCTTTTCCAAAAATATTTTTATGCAATACTAATAGTTTGTCGATATAAATAGATTACTAATATGGTTCCATTAAAAAGATTTAAGCTGACCTTTTTTCGACATCGCGCGCGACTGAGCCGCGATACTTGGCACGACTTGCAGCCGCACGACTAGTCGCAAGTGGAAAAGAGGCCTTAGGCGTTATTTTATCCGGCCGTCGTGAGGTGGCCGGAAACCAAGTGCATACACAGTCACGGATGCACAATTATAAGCAGAATTAACTATAGTGGTGCCGATAGCTTTTTGTAAATATCTCGGAATTAAAATCGAGCAGTGATTACATACATAGAAAAAAATTGTCTAGAATCATGCCCCTGACAACATTTTAAAAAAGTCATCGAAATTCAAGATGGCAACAGCTTCCTAAATAATCCTTGAATTTTACGAAGGATGTAATAATTCCAAACTGTTACACGATTGTATGTAGATATAAATATAGATCATACTATCTTCTACTATCAGGCTATATACAACTTATATTAGTTATATGCAATTTTAATCATAACAATTTTTATGATCTTTTCGTATCGGAATAAGGTGCCATTGTAGGATACAAATGTGAAGATAAAGGGTTATTAATCGATTACATACTTATACCAGCACCATACAGTGTCTTTCTACTGTAACTAGAACGTACCGTAACGTAGTTTCTAATTCTCCCAATTCTATAGTCAAGACTAGTTACGAAGGTCTCCTCCAATTAAAAAAAAAACGTAGAACAAATCACTTAAATTCAAATGTTTGAACAACTCCATTTGCATACACTCATACGTTTCCAGACACTTTGCTGGATTTGTGCTAAATATATGTGAATATTACTGCCTGAGATGATGAAGATAGTCTTCCTATCACCTTAGAGGAATCTTCTTTATATTACATTAAAAACTAAAGAACCTAAAAATAAGGAGCTATTCATACACCAAAATAAATTCACAATTGCTAAAAAAATATTGATACGCATTTACGTTTGTTATAACGTTTATTACTACTACCATTCGCCTAATTAATTAAGTATAAATACGTATAGCAAATTACGTATCATTCGATAGTACATACTTGGTAATACTTTTTAGTAATACTTTTATGTAATTACGTTTTAAAAATGAAAAGGAACCTAATAAAAAACGCTTCACTTGGAAAAAGGGAGTATGTGCTAATACTTTTTGTAATCACCATAATTAAATTACATCTTATCAAAGATGAATTAAATTCTAGATAGTCTTGAACAGTTCTGTATACACAAGCTCTAGGGAAATTCAAAATAAAACTCAACTTCTTCTCTAAAAATGACGAACGCTTCTACATTAATTTCCACTTATCTAAAAATTTGTTGTTTACAACAACATCAAAAGCAAATAAAAGAACGTTCCGTTTTCAAAGTAACAAAGATGCCTCAAAGAAAACACGCATAAGTCGTCTACGGGTTCACGAAACGTATATGCGCCTTTGGACAGTTCGTCTTCGCATTCCCCTCCAACGAGCTCGTAGTTGACTTTGACCCCAAGCAAGCGAACTCGAGCGAGACGTAGGCGCGCGATCGGTGACAAGAGGAACGTATAATTATGTACAGACGAACTGATATATACACAGGCGACTACGTCGATCAGAGCGTGTATTTCCACGCGCATACGCGCCAGCAGCGCGCGAGCGAGGAAGCGAACGAGTCGGTGGAATTGCGACGACCGCGAAGCGTGAGTAGAGTGCTTGGTCGTGCCCCTCTCGTCGCACGCGACGATTGGTCCACTACTCTCTGTCTGTATCTACTGCGGTAGCAGTCGACGTATTTACTACGCACCAGCGGAATAGAAGCGATGTACAGTCTTGACAAATAATCCGTAACTTGGCACCGGTAGATACGCATCTCCGACGCGGTGCGATTGTAATCGCGGATTGAGCCAATTATAGATCGGTCCACTGTGGATCGGACCATACTCCGATCTCAACGGAGGTAAACGATTGCAAACTACACCATCGCTCAAAAGTATCCGAACATTTACGGTGGCTCACGAAAGTATTTGAATACTTAATAACAACTTCTATAAATATGTTTGCATTATCCAAAATACTTTGAAATTTCATTAGTATTGTAATGACATATGACTACCATGATTATATTTGTAACGAATTTGAAACGAATTTGGAAATACACATATATAGAAATTATAAGATATTCACAATTGCAAACATATGTATGTCGAGTTGTTCCGAAATTTTATCAGCGAAATGTAGAAAAAATTTGAAATTATTGTATCTTTACAGAATTAGAATGTATTGAATAGCTTCGTGATCACTCCCTGTATTCAACACTTGCTGATATTTAGTAGAAATTCAATACTTTCCACTGCTCTTATATTCTACTCATTTTATTATAAATCTGTTATTTCATTCATGTCATACATGTATATGTCGAGCTGAAAATCATCACCACTGTAAGTCAAAATTTTGAACATTTGAATTTAGTATTTCAACTTTTAAAAGCACCACTCCATTCGTTTTGCAATTCACTAAATTAGGTTTTTATAATTTGAGAAAATATACTGAATTTTTTATTACGCAGAACGATATTTTATAAAGATAACAGTATTTTGATTTACACCATAATTATTTTGAGTCTTCAATATGTGTCTTTTAATGTAAAATATTGAACAGAATAAAATTTATTAGACTTTTCGAATAAATACAGGGTGGCAGAGGGCGATGTCATGTGAAAAAATAAGTCAAAAATACAGAATAAAATTTTTCCATATGACGCTTCGGTTTTGAGAAAATCGAGTTTCAAAATTTGCCAAGTATACTTTAGCTGGGCTATGTATCTACTAGATATGTGTACACAAACAAGAGATTATTATACATAAGAAAATAAGTCAAGAATGTAGAGTAAAATTTTTCCGTTTCAAGAAAATAAAGTTTAAACATGTTTAATTAGGAACTGGTCTAGTACATATACATTTTCAAATTTATTTTTTTTTTCAAAACGAAGCATTTTATGAAGAAATTTTATTGTAGTTTTTTACTTATTCCCAAATATAGTTTAAACGCTTGTCAATTATTTACTCTTGTGCAATCCGGAAGTAGCCAAATTTAAGTATACTTGTGGAATCTTCAAAATTGATTTTCTCGAAATCGGAATCTCAGATGAAAACATGTTATATCAAATTCTTTTCTTATTTTTTCACATAGAATCACTTCACCTCCGGCTGTACTACGATTACCGCTTCACCCTGTATATCGAATAGTTGTCCAATACTTATAACCGACAGTGTACAGTTCCATTTGTAGATATTAGGACATCTGATAATTCAATATGAAACGTGACAATTAATCTAAATTATTAAAAATATAATTGTTCTCTGGTAATTTCGTAGTCATACAAGCGACCCAATATTTGTATATGTATTATACACACTAAAAATTTGCTTCATTTGTAAATTGGCAAGAGTTGCAGTAATGTCTATAGTAAATTATAATTATGTTTTGTAACATAAATCCTGTTAACAAAAAATTGATAAGAAACTTCAAAGAATCCACTGTAAAGAAGTGTTGAGGTTGATCAAAGTATTAATCAAAGTAGTGAGCAAGAGACGTAATAGATATAGATAACAAAAAGCCGGATTTTATTATTAGGTTGTCCGAAAAGTGTCTTCCTTTTACAGATCCGTCTTTTACAACGATGCATCTTTATACATAAGTGAAACGTAATCTGTCGAACTTTGTAATCTTTATCTTGATAGAACAAAATGGATCATACGTAATTCGATAAAATAATATAAAATGAAAAATGTTGTGCATCCATTATTTCCTTATAAAACGAAAGAACCTTTTCGGACGGCCTAATCTATCGAATTGATGAGATTACTATTGAAATAATAAATATATGGGTTATTTATAGTCAAACGTTTCAAAGAGGATGATAATTATAAAATGTCTGAATAATTTCTTGTTCATTTTTTCAGGCTTATTTAAGTTTCCGTAAGTTTCGTAAGACCTATTGGTCGTATACGTTTTTACGCAAATTTCAGAATGTTGATTTCAATAATTTAAAGAATGATCGAGACGACCTAGTTACTGATAACGATAAGTTACCATAGGGGAAGTGTCTTCGACAGATGTTTGTTACCACAAGCTTATCAGATCGCGTAATAGATAATTAACATATTTATGTAGTAACACTCGTGATATATCGACGTAGAAACATATAATTGTATACATTTTCATAAAGTGCCTTATCGATGGTAATTTTAGTTCTTTTCTGTAATTAAGATTTTTATAATTGCGCTTTCGTAATTCTTCTTATTCCCGTCATCCCTTCTCTCTTCTGCTTTGAAGCGACACCTAGTAGTATATCCAAGACATTCACACGAGAAATGCGTATTTCCTACGTTTACACTATATCGAGAATAACGCAGATTTGCATAACCTGGATAAGTGTTTAGTTACACATTATTATACCCTTATATATATTATAATATTATATCCTTTTGACGCAATTACCTCACTTCATGACCGTTGACCGAGGAAATCTCGAAACGTTTGAGATAATCGTTAAATATCGGCGCATTTCTTAAACATGATGAAATTCATCCATATGGCTGATTCGCAATATTCCTCTGCAATTATTTTCATGAATTAGAGACTGTCATTTTTCGTATAATAGCTATATGACAATAACACTCGAACAATTTTCAGATATTGTATAGAAAAGGTGCTAATATGGTATATTATTATCTTTTGCAGGCGATTCTTCAGAAATTGATGAACTAATTAACTAAAACTATATATGTATTACTTTTATCTAATACTCGTTTTTTTCTTTGTTATGTCTAAATAACTGAAAACATTTATTTCCACATTCGTTTTGAGTTCATAATGCATCGGATTGACATAAAATTCATATCTCATAAAAGTGAATAAAATATGTTAACAATATCCTTTCTAATACTCTTAACTCGTCGTTTTGCTCCGAGAGAACGGAATCATTCAGAAAGACTGTTGTGTCTGAATGAAATGAAAATTCTTCTTGATACTGAATTCCATATTACTTTCATTCAGGATTCTAAATTATCATCAAACCTAGGTTTTATTTCTATTTACTATATGTATTTATATTCAATATTTAATATTTATAGTTAAATAAATTCATGCATCTTATTATCATCATAATATTGCCATATACCACAACTGCTGCCTAATATTAAATATTTAAGAACGACTAATATTCAGAGAAATTAAAAAAGCCTTTGAAGGTGATGTAAATATCTGAAATTATGACACGGAACTAAGAATGCTTGAAATTTATTTGCTTTCACTTTTATTTCGTTATGTATTTAAATTGCATATAATTGTACAATATATGTCCCTTAAAATACATACTCTTTTTATTATGAAGTTTCAACAGTTCCAATACTTACAGGGTTCTGTACATATTACTATCTTCTCCTATAGCATCAAGTATTATTTTCGCAATATTTATATAATAAGATGAAAAGCTTAAAGAGAAAAGAATTCGTATAGTTCGCCGATAGAAAAACGATATTATTTACAACAAAATATATATAATTACATATACAAAATACATATCATTCATCGCATAATGAATTCGACAGGCGTTGAATTAAGATAGCAAGCATAGTTTTAGTTGATAGAATCAATGTTTATCAGACCATTATAAATTATTATATCTTCTAACAAACAAGATCGCGGTATGATAAGAGTAACCGGGCACAGGCACTGAAATTTCAACGTGTTACGATATTTGTACAGTTGCTTCGCCATATAATATGCAAAATATGGACGACCGTTTGCGTCAGTGACGTGTCTTCTGCATTTCTTCGAAATCGTTGAACCTTGCTGCAGTTCAAACTTTTTACGTTCCAACCTAGGTTTTGTTTTATGCGGGAAAAAGATATTTATTGTTTCACCCTCATAAAATTAATGGTACAGTTGTACCAAGACATAATTTAAGAAAATAACTGGATTGTTACAACTTTTTTGACATCATTGAAACTTATCGGGATTTGAGATTCCATTATAAATAGAACTACATATGCCATTTAAAAAAATACGATTAATTATATTTACTATACCTTTCAAAGTGTCTTTTCATATTTTGGATGTATTATAGCGTGTACTGTTTTATATATTAATATTATTCTTAAATCGCCCATCGCCTCGTAAGAAAATTAAGAAAAATATACCAATAATAATAATATCTTTAAATTTAATGAATTACATTTTTCTACAACTTTTCTGCAAATAGAAAATTTTTAATAGAGAAATATGATTCGATCGAAAATTTGCCCAAATAACGCAGCTACATTAATTTCCCTTTTTGTCTATGCGAAGTTGCCTTGCAAATATTATCGATAATAAACGCGAAAACTTGAACGATAATACGTCAACGAAATCGGTTTGTTAATCTTGTTTATATGCGACAGTATTTTTGTTTGACGAACGAACTTCCATGCACTTGAGTTAATACTCACGCCAGAGGGGAGCAAGAAATGCTTTTAACGAAGTTTAGACAGATAAAAGCAGTATCGGCTAGCTACGCGTACACGTTTTATTCAAACATACGCAAGCATGGCAGGAGTTCGTCCGATTCCCAGTTTCACGAATCTTCCATCCGTTGCGATAAGAATGTTTTGATAGACAAAATACTTGTGCTCGGGTGACTTTCTTTTTTTCTTAAATTCGACCTAACGCCTGGCCTGATTCCTCTTCATTACTGTGGATGATAATTTCAAATCAGACGCACAGCGATTAAAATAAAAAGAAGAAACGAAGAGATAAAGTTATATTATAAACACTATAACCTTACAGAACGCGTGTGACGTATTTTTTTGACAAAATAGTATGAAAATTCTAGTTACGCATATCGTGGATGCTCGTGTATAAAATAAAGTTAATTATGATGAGCAATCGAGATGATTTTTTAAATTAAATAATACCTTTCCAATATGTAATTTTGTAAAACAAACGAAATGCATATTGAGATAAGATAGGTTTAAGATTTCGTATTCTTGTTCATATTGTATATGTAACAAACTGTCGTCGTTTTTCTTTGAGAAGAATTATCTATTCCATACTCGCTCAATTTTGCTGAAGATACAGAAAATAGATTTTTTATATACGTATATTAAATATTCAGAAACTACTAATTAAGCCGACTCAAACTACAATTTCTGTATTTTATTCTGCAATACTACACAAATTTAGATTGTAACTTCATCTATATTTTCTCACATAGATATTTTGTTATGAACGAAATACACATATAATTTACTCAATAAATGTTTTTATTATATAACATTTACATTCATATATCTAAAAACCTAGATTATGATGCAATCATGGAATGGACAAAATTAAGCTAACTAATAACAACATATGGAATATATACTATATTTGAACGCTTCAGATTCTTCTTTACACTTGAGTAAATTATATCAAAAAATGTATTGTCTATAGCGTAGACAGTTTACATGAAATTGAATGTTAATTTTATACTCTTGTTTTATGTTTTTTTTTAATAATGATCGAAGATATGGTGTCGTCTTCAATTCCTAATACTATAGTAGAATTAGCCATTTTGTACAAAATATGCAAAATTTGCATATGATATCAATATGTTCGCTACTATAATGGATTCAAAGAGAACATCATCTAAAATTATGTTTTATTCCTCATACATCATATGTTGTTTCTTGTATAACATACTTTTATTAAGTCAATAACTTACTGAGATTAATTTTTTTAACCAAGCATGTCAGTTATGTATTCATTTATTTCACAGCTTAGATTAATTTTCAAGCGTCACATGCACATAACATGCAGCGCTAGTAACGAAGATGTTTATATTGTTTTTGAAAGTAATGTCACTAAGGAAGCTATTACTTGTGAATTTTTTTAATTTTCTTCTAGTTATAACTAGTCATCTAGCTAGTCATCAGCTTTAAAACGTAAACCTGCAAACATTTTATGAAGTCCAAAGCAAGAATGTTCTTAAAGAATAGTATTACATAAACATTATATCAGCATAACAAAAGAGTATTATAAGTCTAATGATATACTACTTTGATTAAAAAACTTACTTTCATGAAAGTAAAAGCCTAATTTTATTATTTTAAATTTAAACAAATTGATACAATTTTATATATTACCTAATTATATTATATATTTATTTACCTAATGGCTTGTCTGAGTTTCTTCAAAATTCTGTGAGTGAACAGCTTGCAATTGTATACTATTAATTATATTGCGTATAATTATTACAGTACACAAAACCTAAGAAATGAAAAAAGCATTTTACGTAGCGGTATATTTTTTACATTCACTCAACAATTAGTGAAGACCGATATAAATCAAGACGTCTTCTATCACAGAGGAATCATTGTAATGTAGATTATATGTTTTCACGTTAAGAATATTTAGGTATTATAGCTGTACCTCTTCGAGTAATGCAGAACGTCTCACAGAAACGCTCATCAGGTTCGTATATCATTCACGTGTAATTCTAGTAGATGGCGAGTCCTGCACAGTGTCATTCTACTACGTATGCCAAGTAGCGTAGTGTTACGTGGTCTCCTAGAAGAGTTTCCAATTTTTTCCTATGAACAATACTTCATTACAGTATGCTCAGTTCCACTGAGGTCTATCTTTGACAGATGCTAATCCTTTTCCTTTTTTTTTTTTTTTTTTTGACAATCAGGTATTGTTACTCTTCAGAATAATTTTTAGAATTGAAATTAAAATACGCAGTCTATCCTAATTTGAAATGCTTAAAAAATGTATCTTATTCTTACATTCCGTTACCTTAATCTCCAAAATTTTTGTATATTGTGGATGCATATATATTATTATATCATAGTTTTTTAAAAGGTGGACTCATAGGATAAAGTATATTGAATAAAATGAATAAAAATTTCATTGTAATTTAAGTATTTGACTGGAAGTAATTTAACTATTGATTACATATAATACGTATAGATATTTATCATAAACCTATAGATCCTTTTTTCAGAAAGTAAAATCATTTTTGAGGATGTTTTACGCCATTAAACATAAATATGTAGCTTTTTTGATTAACAAAGATTTCATTTGTCTCAAATAATATATTTAGTTACCTATTAATACAGAAGTAATATACTATATGAAACTAGTAACTAAAGTTATGTGTCAAATATATCATAAATCATAAAAGTAGAAATGTGAAGGAAGACGAACATTTTATGTTGTACAAGAGGAACATTGCGAATGAGATTGGTGTTATAAAATTAATAAGAACTAGTAAATGAACATATTATGAATCAGTAACGATCTATCGTAGTAGTTACACTGCTACGTTTATATGATGCAATAATCAATGTGTCGCTTTCCACAAATTGGAATTTTTCCTACGCACAATCGTTTAGTAATCTTGAGTAAGAGGATGTCCTTCGAGAACGAATTCGTGACAACTGGAAAGCTAGCAACGAAAGATGATCGGTTCGGTTTCGAGGATGTCGTTGAGTTTCGTTGAGAAAATTCTTTTTAATCTTCCAACATTTCTTCCATATATGTATATTGCATACATTTCGTTAGTTTCTCCAACATCTCACGCCCTTACATTCCATCATCGGTTGAAGGATAAATGAAAACAAATAAGAAAATTTATCATTAAACAGCAACGTTATTTTTCAACCTTTGAATGATATCAATGACAAAAATTCTACTGGATTTTACCATATGTAATTTATTCATCGGGATTGCGTAACGAGATTCACTGGAAACTGTTTACTCCTAAGAAATTCATGTTATCGAATTTGTCGTGTTAAATATTAAACTGTCGGATATTACAATCGTAGCAAACACCAGACGCGATTACCTTGAGAATCTTTCAATGGTTATCGATCGCTTGAATCATTTGAAATTATCGAAGAGGGAAAGGTTTCCATAAAAATCTTATTGAAACCGTTAATCCTATTGATTTTTTGGCTCAATCAAGTTTTTATACTATTACAAATTGTTTTAAGCTTGAGGGAAATACGGAAGAATTCGCGTTGATATACGAGTATAGTGATTCTACTACCATTAGCACTGTAATGAGAGATACGACTATTACAATTGTAGATAAAATTTAAAATTTATTTGAAAGTTTCTATAAAGCTACACAAGTTACGTTACTTGTAAGCACACACTTGGTAGAAAATGAATATATAGTATGGATAGTTGCCTCAAAGATGTAATTAATGCCAAAGATAGTTTCATTAAACACTTACGTTTGTCATTATGACATATAATGAATAATTAATTGGTTAAATAATTTTATGACTTTTATTTATAGCACTTTGCTATTTGTTTTGGATGTTACCACTGTGATTACGAAAAGTTTCTTTGCTTATTCAAATAAATGTAAAATTGGGATATAAAAATTCGTAAACTTTCTAACGTTCATCGATCAATCATCATGATAAAAGGTTTATGGGCTATATCTTCTGCAAAAATATCTTTATCCACGTTACCTTTCTAGCAGTACAACAAAATACTTGAGCATCTTCAATTTCTATTTAGTACATTTCAATTTTTATAAACAGAGTATTAATTATACATATTACATAAATTTAACATAATATATACATAATTTATACATATTACGTAATATATACATAATTACAATATATAATACATTATAATATAATACAATATATAATATATACATAATTTTTATAAATACATCTGTAATTATATCACAGAAGAAGATTCATAATTAAACAGTGAAGTTGTAAATCTTGTAATAAAAATTTCCATTGAACTATATAATTTTCATTAAACAATAAGCAAATATATAAATCACTTTTTGCTATCAAAATGTACAATCATCGTCTGAACCTTCAACTAACAAATTTTCCATTAGAACTATGATAATTTACATTTCTTGTTCTTTATAAAAGAACAAATTTAAGATTCAGCATGTTGTCAACTAACTCCACATCTTTATATTTGACTTTGATATTAAATATGTATTTTTGTCACTCTCTTGAACATTTAAGAAGCATTAATAACATATTAGTAATACAGATTAATGTTAATCACATGAAACTAACACAACAATTAAGCTAATATTATTCGTTTCTTACAAAATACCATAAATTTATTATTTATTTTCGAAATGCTTATATCATCGAAATTATCAGATTATTCCCTTTTTTAACTATTTCATATTAAGATACTTCTTTTTAGCTACTAAAAAAGACATAAAAGTCTTAATATATTTTATTCGTGTGGTCTTCGTATACCTGTCCCATGTGAAAATCATGACGCTTCAAATACGTTCGAAGTATTTTTTTTTCTTTTTTATATCCGTATATCAACTAGGTTCAAGAACGTACTCTTCGAGCGTAGTCGAATTGCGTCACATTTCAATGATCCAACGCGCGGTTGTATGCGTAAGGCGTAAATGCGTATAAGCCAACACACGCATGCTGTAAGAATATTTTATACGGGACACCGTAACTCGCCGGGAAAAAAAGAGGAATGACGTTCTCCATATAAGAGATAGGAAGAAGGACGAACTGAAAGCAGGGAGGAACGAAGAGGAACGTCCGAGAACGTAGGGACAAGCTGGTCGACCGATGAAGAGAAACGCGAAAGCGATTCAAGAGGAACGAGGAGGCTCGAGCTGCGGCAGAGAAGGGCGATTAAATAGCACGCGAGGTCAGTGCCTCGAATCGGAGATCGGGCCCAATCAGTATGAAGCAGATAAAACTCGTGTTGTAGTTTCCAGCGAGGTCTTTGCTTAATGAACATTGTCGTTCCAAATGAATTTTCATATATAGCTCCTAATAAACGTTTTAATATGGTGAGACCGAAGAGTAGAAATTCGTAACTTGGAATTCAACAAGGATTCGACATCAAGATCATAGAAATTTATGATATCTATGAATTCTTTTACGTTTGTATATAGCCTAATACTTATATATGTGTGTATCCGATGTTTAGGTATGTGTAATAGTTATTCATGTATGGTTGTTCTTGTGCCTATAAATGAAAGCAAAAGCATTGGTAACAAACTATTTTTATATTCCTATATATCTTTATAAGCTTGGAAAACGTTTAGTTTATCAGAATCTTTTTTATAATAAGTAAATACTATTAAATAAGTAGTCTCTTTTTCATAATTATATTTAATTAAAAAAGTATTATAATTAAAGGAGTAGTATCTTTTTACTATTAAATTAGATAAATATAATTATAAAATGTGTAACACTGAGTCATATATTGAACTCTATTTTATGAATATTATTAATTTTTCAAATACAAAACATATAATATATATTTTGTAATATAAATGTAATATAAATAAGAAGTAAATAATTTTATTGAAATTTTTGCATTTTAGTTTTCAATTACTTTCGGGTAAATTCGATATGTTACTTCACATGAAAAGTGGAAATTCACTCAGCCAATCGCATGTTTTATCGCAACAAGCAGCGTATGATCAACGCGTGTCACAGAACGTCACTCAATTAAAAACTAGACAGTACATTAATGTACCTAATAAATTCTACCATTTTTTCTAACTTTTAAGTATTTATAATAGATAACTTTCATATTTCGAACTTCCTTCGATGTGTTACAGATAATTATTGGGTTATACTGGAAGTATAATCCGGGTTTTCTGTGGCATAGGTATTCCAAGCGTTATAAAAATAGAGTCGGATATAATAGGATATGTACATCATCGTGTCTATCGAAACTGATAATTCTTCTATTTGTATTGACGACTAATTTTGTTTTGAAATTAACATACTCTTCATAGAGTAAACATAAAATTTGAAAGGCGGAGCAAACAACCAAAAATTGCATCACTGAGTATTTGAAGTCGTATCTTATGCGCTATATTTCTCAGAGTTATCACCATTCGATTTTTACTTTTTGTCATACACTTGATAATTTCTATACAAAAAGATACAGAAGGTTTTAGGAAATAAGATAGTACTAAGGGGCAGTTTTACAGCAATATCAACAGTTTCTTTCCTGTTAAAACCTTAGATTCTACGTATTTTTCCAATGTATTAGCAAAAGTACATTAAATATTGGAGAATTTATTTGAAGCAAAAATATTCAGTTTCAATCGAATTATTCTCTTTCATAATATACTACATATTTAAAACAACGTGTATGTTCAGAATAACTTAATATAATAACCATGTAATAACGAATAAAACTCAGAATGCAGATATTTTCCTTGCGGAAGGTAAGTTGTACATCCTTCCACTGACGCGCATATGTACATTTAGTATTACGCAGAAAAAATTTGCATGGAATTATTAAAAGTCTTCCCCGTGTTCCACCAATGCAGTGTGTCTCTTTTCCAGATGGTTTATAGAGTCGACTCGGTCAAGAAATCCTGCTAACAACTCTCCTTCTCTCTCTATACCTTTATCTATGTCTGTCTTCGAGTACACTCCGATCAAGGCCGTTTCCCGGTGCTCGCTGGGAAAACTGCTTCTGCTCGCCGCACGATTTTTCATTTATTATATCTCAGCGCGAGTAACGCAACGGAACACTCAGTCTCTTGTAACCGACGTGAAGCAGAAAACCTGGGCTTGGAGCTTTTATCGCGAAGAAACGCTTTATTAGATGCTTAGCCAACGGGCATATAAGGGGTGCGTGGTATTCTTGTAACAACATTGAGATAAACCGCGATACAGACGCAACGTGCAGCGCACGGGCATATACAGAGCATGCAGCGTGCAACGTCGTACGCTCATCCGTGTGCACCTTCGCTCGACACGCTGTGTGTATCTGTCCACGAAGCGCAACATACGTAACGAATGTGCGATACTCATTAGGAGAGTCAAGGGTATGTTACGTGAAGAGTGCGGTTACGCTCCGCGTCTGACATTACGTCACTGAATGTGCATCTGTCGGTGAACACGCAACAGACGGCCGGAGTTTAGCACGAAGAACGTACAAGCGCCACCGAAACGCGATACCAATTTGCTCGGCTGAAAGGGAAAACGTTTCTTTCGCTTTTTTCCGAACGTTGCTCGATTTTCATCGCCAACGCACATGGAAAACGGTTACCGAAACTTCCCTCGATTTCGTTGTTTTTGCTTTCCTTGCCATGCCAAGGAGAAAAATCAACGTGTTGATTTTGGAAAATCCTTTTTCGATTTGTGTAAGTTGAATTTTGGAAATATAAATAGTTGAATCTCAACAAATTCTAGCTTTAATCGCACGCCGACGCCTAGAAGTACAATGTACATATATATACAATACAACAAGTATTCGCATATCATTGTAATTTTTATACTATTCGTATACTAATATAGAATATTTAGAAAAAGTTTAATATAAGATTATCATCTTATCTTCATAAAATTGCTAGGTCATTAAACAATAGATATATGCACTTCCTTTTTGGTATTTATTGAATAGCATCTTGAATAGATCACTTTTCCGGAAAATTATCTTTTTTAGGAATGAATGGAAATAGTTTTTGCAAGTTCGTAAAGTATTCATTTTCTTGTCATGAGAAAGTGTTTTTTTTTTAATTAACGTATCGATAAGATGAGATAAATTCCTACTGAACGTTGAATAATTTTTGCCAATTTCTCATCGGAATAGAACTTTCTTTTCTCTATAATTGATACATTTGACGTTCAATTAGAAGTAGGATTTATTAAGTAGAGTTTATATAGGCATCAGATAATAATATACAGATTATATCGAGATACATCAATCAACAAAAATAACATGATCTTTCCGCATCTTCCAATATGCTAAATTTCGTAATATGTACTTAGTAGGAGGTTCGTATGATTATGAAAATTTGATAGAATCTGATGGAAGAGAAATTTAATTTCATTAGATCGAAGAATTCGCTTCATTAGAAAATGTATAAATATTTTTCTAACTGCCATCAGTGATTGATACGAGTTTATTTGAAAATTGTTAACTAAATCATACTTTTCACCGTTATGAACGTTGAACAATAGAGTAAATTAGAAGTTGTAATGAAAATAGGAGACCTGTACAAAACTGTGTTTATTAAGCATTTAGTGACCAACATAAATTAATGAAAATAAAATTCAAAAGTTCAGCTGTTATATTCAAATGAACAACAAAAACAAACATCCTCTTTTTTCAGTGTTGTCCTAAGGTAATGTAAACCATATGTATCATGTGATATTAAAAATAATCTAAATTAATATCGGTAGCACTTAAAATTATCAAAGTCTTCGGATTAAAAAAAAAGTCCAACCATTGCACACCTTGATTTTACCTGATACTTTCACTAAGTATTCGATCTTCGTTCAAACACATCAGACTATATTATTCATTGCGACAACTTATTGAAACTTATGATTATTTCATTAATTGTTGTAGAAGAAAAATTGAGCCGTAGTTTATGAATAGTAGTGAGCCTCAATGATTGCGTACGTACGAACATCGCCTATCGCTTACAACTGAAGACACGGTCGAAGCTAACTGGCAACGATTTTCGAAATACTACAATGCAGATGTATATTGTAAATAGGTACTGTTATACATTTCTTCGTGTTCATTACCAAACCATTATGGTACTTATTTGAAAAATCAAAAATATATAAAGAACACTTCAAAGCAAAATAAATTTGAAGTTGCATTTAAGCGCAAGTATTTTGAAACAGATCTTTATTAATATTTCAATGTGACAAAAAATAATTGGCAAACAATCATCTACTTTTTTGAATTAATGGGTAATACGGTTTTCTCCTAATGTTCCTATTTTTATGCTGATGATAATTGCTGCTAATAGAAGTAAATTTTAGAAGTGTACTTTTTCAGAAGTAAACTCTTTGTCTTTGTTAACCATTTATTTCTTGCGTTTAAATATAGAATCATTTCTAATTTGGAATTATAATTTTTTAAGGTCAAACGTTTACAATCAGTTTTTTTTTAGACAGTGTAATTTAAATATACGTAAATGATTGGAAAATAATTAGAAAGTGTAATGAAACATTACACTTACTGAGTGTTACACTTACAATTACCGAACTTGTATAAGATATAAATAAAACAATTGTAGATATGTAAAGTATTAAATATTTTTAGATGTAAAGGAAGTCGACTTGGTTAATCTCTCTTTCTATAATTAACTTTTCTTTTCTCAACATCTTATATATTGAGTTAGAAATTATAGAAAATATGCATTGCTATGTTATTAAGACGTTAAGAATGGAGCAGTAAAATAATGTATACAAATTGTGTATATGCAATACTCTTAACAAACTCGTATAGGTTAATTCACACATTGGTTTTGTTAAAATACAAAAGATATGTTAGAATAATGTGTACTTTATAGATACTCACTACAAAAATCGAAGAAACGAAAGAATTTCCATGATTTTCAAGAAATTGGTTCTTCATAGTAGTAAAAATGCTTTAATTTTTTTAAAGTACACAGAATTACAAAATTCAGATGGGAGAAGAAATACTAGTGACGAAAATGATATTACGTAAATCTCTCAAGCTTTCTTTTACAAACGCTAATATTAAAAAGCCGAATGTAATAATTTCAATTGGTTGAAAAAGTTATTCGTAGTAGAATATTGCATTAACGCAACATTAACCCTTAGCTGAACAAAAAATTTTACCGCATCGATTGTTTACAACTTTGATAAACTCACAACGCATTGTTTCCTATCTAAATATCTCGCTACGTTATGCTATGAAATAACATTTTTGTTAATGTATTCAATGTTAAAAGATATGTAATAGATTAAAAAGACAAATATCAATATTCGTCCAAATGAGAAAAAAACCGCGCAGGCGTACAGAATCGCGTCACAAAGTAACGGACGTTCCCAATCAGGCCCGACACTTTTACCATATCACGCGAATCTCTGATGTCGCGTTTCAAATGACGTAAGCGTCTGCCGAGTTTCTTGATTACTCGATGGAATATTTTAATTACCGTCTACCTACGTGTTACAAAGTCTTTCGCTTCCAGAATCAAGTTTTCGGATATGCTGACGACAATCCACCGATACGACGATAAACAACTTTACAGGGATCGTTATTAATCGTTGTATAGCCATCCTGCGAATATTAACCGCGACCTAGCACTGAGAGATAACGAGGACATAATTACGATCGACTTCACTAATCTAGCATTACACACGAGCATTCCACGTAACGACCGTGAAACATCGAGCTCGTCGTGAAATACAGTCACGCGAGAGATACTACTTGCTTGATCTCTTGATCGATTTCGAATACAAAATTCTCGCCTATTACTCGTCAAGCGTCCGAAACGGCGCGGCGCGGCGTGTCGGTAGACAATGCGTGAAAGGTCGTGTTGCGCTTCCGCGAACATTAGAGCTACTGGCAAGAGAGGAGCGAAACGATAATTGCACTTATTCGAGGGTGACTCGTGGGAGAAATTCAAATAACAAAAACCTGTCACGTAATGCACACCTTCCAGAGTCGCTGAGAAAATCGCCCGGGACGAGAAATTCTACGAGAGAAAGGTGAACCGGTGTTTTGACGACGAATCGGGCGAGGCTATAAACACGATCAGCATTATTCTGTCGCAATTTATGGTAAGTAGAAATCACAGCCTTGCTCCAGGCAAGGTAAATAGAGTGTCGACCACTGCGTTCGGTGAACACTGACAGCTGACGGAATGCGTTTTAGAAACAGAACAGGAATTCGCCTTTATATTCGCCGCGATTTTCTTTTCGTCGCATAACCTTTCCGTGGTTTTGGTTACATTCAAGCTACAGAGACAACGAGCCGTGACTCGCGACGCGTTACGAAACCGTCGTTTTTTAGTTACCCTATAAAATTTATTGTCACTAAATATAAAACAGCCGACCTACTATCGTCGTCATCGCGTTTCCTCGAGGGTTCGCGTTACAAACGTCGCGATCCTTGCCGATCCGGCAGACGTTCCCAATCGGGAATATTTTCACTTTTATGGTACTACGAATTTTGACGAGAACTTAGAGGAAACTGCAGGACATTTGGATCAGGAATTTAGTTGAAACTTTGAATGCTAGTAAATTTTGTCGTCCTCTTGATAAAAACGCCACGTTATGGGATTAGATACTCAGTATTTTTTAGATATGCATTTATGAAAACTTTATAGGTACAAAAATGTACATGTGCATAATGCGCAAAGAGATATAATTTATACAATATTCGATAAGTGAAGCCCATATTTAATTTTGCACTTGCATAAATGTCCCCAGTCTACCCATGATAGAAGTTTAACTGTAACTTTGTGCCTGTTCAAATACAGTTGCTATCAGACTTTCTAATATATAATTTACAAATATTTTTATGAAGATAAAAGATACAATTCAGCAATTCAGCAGTATTCAAACTTTCAATTAAATGAATGACAATCGAGTCTTGTACTCTATATGTCAGTAACATACGTTTCTTAAGCTAAACGCTAGGTCTAGTAGGACAACATCCAATTCTACTTCGTTGCCGATACATTACAACCTATAACAACGCAAAGGGAAACGCAATTTAAGCTATTAAGGACTAATGTTGCGTTAACGTAATATTTCACTTGCAATTTTTATCAATCAATCTATATTTCCGAATTTTGTTTTATAACATCGTGATTATGAAAGGGAATTGAATTCCAGGGATTCACATTTAATTCATCTAGATTCTACAATTTTATAGAGTTTAGAGAAATTAAAGTCAAATGACAAGCTGTTACTAGATCTTTAATAGATTAAGACGTTTCTCAAAATTAATGCCTTTGACCGACAATTTTTGTCCCTTTTGACTTGCAATCGAAGCAGGTGGAAAAGTGGGCGAATGAAAAAAGCGAAGGAAGATTCTACCGGTCCTGATGGTCGTCGGTCCGAAAGTAAGCGGAGGGAGAGATGACCTCAAGATGATGATATCGGCAACGTGGTCGTCGTAGGGTCGTACACAGAGGTGGCAGAGAGAGAGAGAGAGAGAGAGAGAGAGAGAGAAAAGAGGTAGAGAGAAGAGTGGCAGGAAAGGAGATCGACAAGGGAGACGCGGCAACGACGCGACGCCAGTGTTGCCTCGTGCAAAAATAACGTGGAAAGCCTGCTTTAAACTCAGCCGACCGCACTTACTCGAAATATACGCAGTGCGCGCCTCCCGCTTCTACCAAATCATTTTTAAATCTCATTGAACAGTAGACAGCTTGAAAAATTCGCATTAATTGCGCTATGCTTCGTTAATGACGATTGTGTAATGTGTAACGTTGTCTAAATACCGCACGGATAAAGCGACGCGACATAGAACCGCTTTGATTCTCGACGTTTGCGAACACGCCGTAAATGGACGCCGCGGAAACCGATGCCTCCAAGATCGTTCGGTTAATCTTTGCTTCCTAACTGCCCGATTATTTTTAGAGGAAACTCTATTGGCGTTCCGTTCAGCTGTTTAACGGAAACGATTGAATTAAAGCTGTTCGAATACTTCGGAATTCATAGAATTTGGGGTAAAGTCGTTCACGATCCTTCGTCGAGCGGAACACGATATCCAGTAAAAGTACCAACTTTATTCTGTAAAAGCTTTTTACTTGTACACTTTTACATTGGATATACGTATGAAATTTATATATCTTTTAATTTTTATTTAAAATTAGTTAATATTTAGCTTTGTTATAAGTACTGTTACAATACAGTAAAAAAGTAGGTTACGTTATAATATGCAAGTAACTAAAATTTAATTATTTATAACAAAAACGTCGATTAGAGGAACGATCCGTTAATGGGAAGTTTGGTATTGTCCCTTCTTATTATTCGAAAAAGATCGAATAATAACATTAGAAACTGAAAGAAATTGTTACTTGAATATTAATATCTATAAAATAGATCAAAGTAAATGATCTTCTGTCATATAGAAACAAAATTAGTCAAAGGGTGCGCAATAATTAGATCGGATAATGAAAGTTATATTACACGTGTAATAACGAAAAAAAAATGAAGAATGTTAGTTAAAATAACTATTCTTTCTTGTAATACAAGTTTGGAAAACTACATAACCAGTTACTAATCACGCACAGCAGCTAAAGAGTTATTTGATTACCTAGATGCTTTTGTCGGAGCTTTATTTGAACTGTATCTGTATTGATATACATCAATAAATTCCTACAAAAAATTCTGTGTATCACATTCCCTTATTCTTTCTTATTTGCTACTCCTAAGAGTTCATTACAACATTTTATGGCATATACAATTTCTCACTTTAATATTCGGATAACTTTTAAAACAGAATAACTTCTTTAGAAGTGGACCGAACTATTTTTTTTCAGAAGTTAGAGGATTTAGTTTGCTAGATGACGCGTTAAAAAGATTTAGAAGAAGACAGTAAATATCGCTTTTTCCAACATTTCTTTCTGAGCTTGTAATGAAAATGTAGCCTGTACATGCTGAAGATTTCATCATAATCGGAAAACATTGCTATGAGGTACAAACGGTAAGAACGGTAAAAAATCACAGATTTTCACGACTTTCGGTCAATAATTGTAAGCAATCTAAAGATTCTTACTTTTTGCCTGATTCCCGTGGCGTCAACCGGTTTCGATGAAATCTTTAGCATAGACTACGACCTACAACCTACAACTGACATAAATCTACAATTATAGGCTCAGAAAGAAAAGTAAAAAGCAATCTTTACTATTTTCTTCGCGATAAATGCTGATAAATTTAAGTTGTTCCAAATCTTCTTTATACGCGATCTAATTAATTAATCCTTCTAACTTTCCAAAAAAAAAACTGTCTTAAGTCACTTAAACAGAAATTATTATTTTTTTTTTTTTTTTGGAGAACGTCCGAAGTCCGAATATTAAAGTGAGTAACTGTAGATAAATATTTCCGATATATTCATTCATACTGTCGTAACTCAAATTCCTTTCTTCTGAAGAATTAGGCCAACTTACATAACGTTAAACATTCCATAGTGACAAAATATATGAATAGGGGAAGTCGTTATACGAAATTCAATTGAATATAATTTGGAATTATTACTTAACATTAGAATTTAAAAATTGTTCTATGGATCGTTCTATCGTTCGAAGGACAAAAAATGTATCTTTAAATATCGCATTATAAAAACAAAATAGGAATAAACCCATTCATTATGCAGTTGATTGGATTTACAAGTAGTAAGATTTTTCTTATTTATAGCTGCTCTGTTCTCTCATAAAACATTTAATAGTAATATATGTATGTACGTAGTGAAACATCGAATAGTATCTGTGTGATAAATACAACAGTAAGACAAGAGTCCTGTATCGACAAAGACATTCGGTGTTTATGTTGTTAGTTCGTATCCAAACAGATTATGAGAACAGTGTTTTTTTCTTTTCTCTCTAAAATTTCTCTCTAAAAGACTCATCCTGCGAAGAATTACAATTAGACAAAGATAATAAAAAACGAAAACGTTATGCTGTTGATAAACGGAAGAACTCGCGGATAATCTCTATCAGATAGATATTATTTAAAAGACGATAAATAACGAAAAGAGATTTTCCTTATATTTTTATAACGCCTGTGTATGATATCAACGTTGTTTTAGAAAAAAAGAGTGAATTCCACTAAAAAGAGTTTGTAATTCCTGACTACAAAAATATTCTCTGTATATTATGTATATAGGCATGTTTTTTCAAACATGTTTTGACACCTTCAGGTACGCATTGTATGAGAAGAAAACATTCTTGTCCAGAATGACGATCTGCGTATAAAAAGTAACTTGTTTATACAGATTCGATGCGATAATGAATCATCCAACAGTTACATTGATTAACCCCATCAATTAAAAGATACAGAAAAATGATACTATTATAAATATCATTTTTTCACAATTTATCTTGAAATTTACTATTACTTATATCATTTCTTGAGATAAATGAATTTATGAAAGCCAGCCAGTTATTTTTTGGCAATTAAATATAAATCGTGTAAAATCGTGTACCTGGATAGCAAAATTTAAAAATTTACGGAAAGTGAAGTTGACCAGTTTGATCTTTACATAGACTCCTTCATTTATTACACTTCTTTTTTAATCGTTGTCCCAAAGTCAGTCTTTATCATTCGAATAACACATCAATCTATCAAGACTATAGAGTTTTCACACTTGTATTCACTTAACTGATCCAACAGAATCCTGCATAGCAGAAGACCTCTAATTATTTTGAACAGTGTATACAATATTAACATTATGATAACCGATGAAATTTTTTAAAGTTTTCTTTTAAAGTTCTCTTGCAGATCGAGAAAAATGTTTTGTAACGTACTATATAAAAATAATATATTTGGAGGTACTGAATTTTTCTATAAATATAACAAAAATTCGATTACTAATTAAAATTATGCTGGACTCTAGCTAATTGTCGATTTAAGAATGTCTCCTTATATCCTAAGAAGGTTTTCAAATTTAATTCTATATTATCAATGCAATGGTTTCCTCAAGAAAATTCATAGGCTGTTCATAGTTCGTGAAAATCAACTACCATTAAAGATGATACAAGAATCAATCCTTCATTCTATACAATACTGAAAATTCATAAAAATTTGTATACATCAGTTACTCCTACAGCTGTTGCACAAGAATCCTCTAAGGAGGATACAATTAAGATTCCATATAATATTAGATAGATAATACAAGAATTCATAAAACTAAATTGCTTTTAGAACTATTACGCGAGAATTTCAACTTTATTTCATACAATACCAACTGATTAATATAAAAATTCATAAAAATTTATAAAAATCAGTTAGTTTTTGAATTCTGCACAACGAATAATATAAATCAACTTTTATTCATTAAATAATATGCAGAAGACGATGATGGATAATTCGATTCGCTGGTATGATAGAGCATCAAATAGAAGATTACGGATCAACGTGAATCCGATACTTTCATAATTGTCCAAGCATTTCCTTCGAATTATTTGTTGTTCCATAAACGCGAAACGCTTTTCACCTCCGTTCAAAACGGCATACAATCCAGAAAGAGTAACAGCGAAATAAGAGGTCATGCTAAAAGAATAATACGTTTGGGGATACCAGGGATTCTCGGACGACGTCTACACGCAGTTGCCGATCGTTAGAGCACAGCTGTCTAATCGTCATGGAAGAATACTGTGTTCAGAGCTTTGTAATGACGGGTACGACTTGTGTAAACGAGTACTAAAACCAGACGGATGAGTGACCTCTGCTGGTTTTCGCGGCTCTCGAAGCTTCTTCGCACGAGCTGGAGATTCTACAGCTTTGAGAAATCGGGCTAGACCTGCCTGACGCGGTGCTCGTATTGCTTAAGGGCTTTTCATGTTTCGAACCAAACCGCAGAAACCTTTCCTTTACTTTCCTGTTTCAATAATATCCGACGAGTACCGGCATTCTTTCTGGATATCCTTGACTGCTTTCGAGCTCCAAGGTTGAATTTTCAATCAAAATTTTCAATCCGACTGTAGAAGTCTGAGTAACGAAATCACCACGACTTTCGACTAAATTGACCGAATGTAATAAAATATGACATTGCGCAATGAGAAATGAGTTAATAAAAAGAAGAAAATTTTAGAGAAATTGATCGTTATCTGTAAAATGGTGATTAGACTTGAATGCAAGATCTAAATCCATCATGTATGTACATGTGAATAATTAATTGCTATTGTACTATAGATTTTTGACAAGATTTTTTTTCGTCCTCCATTATCTTGAAAAGTATAGTTTCAAAAATATATGTATACACAAAATCCTATTTCCGAATTCTCAAGGTTAATCATAACTAAGATAGCTGAGAATCTTCACAAAACTATATGCATACGCAGTTACAATCCATAGCAGAATTAATGCAAAAGCACTTCTTTATTATTCTTCTAATTTGCGGAAGTTTTGCGCGTTTATTAACTTCTTGTTTATCCTACATACTTTTATAACCCAATTCATTGTAATACAGAAGCTTTTTAATTTTCTTATTTTGAATGAGCATATTGCCCGAAATCATGGCAGCTACGAAAACTTTATTTTTAATCTTCTACAAGTTGAAGGTATTTTAAGGTACCTTTCATTAAAAACACTTTCATTAAACTATCACTAGAACTACAGATCACACAGATACAACATCATCTCTGCTATCCTAGTAAACAAATCTTTCAATCAATCTATCTGTCAAAAGATCAGTAGAAAACAGAATTGTACTTTGTACACGATTCCAAAACATTATTTCACGATTTTAAGTAAACATATTAAGTCGGCAGTAAATCAATAAATGGCAGTATTTGGATTTTTTGCGACATCCTCTATAAAGATCGAAAGTATGTAAAGTTTGCTTCCATTCAAAATAAAGTAAATGATGCGGTGATACTGTAATCGTTGAAACGTTAGGACTCAATCTCAGAATTACAGCCGCCGTACACAATAGTTATGCACGTCGCAGATAATACCGATCTATCCTCGTTTATTTATAATCTTACTTATACACGCGACCAGCCGCGAGTAGAAACACCACGCCGGAGATACAGATATTTATACACAGACATCACGTGATTGCACACTGTTTCGCGCCTTGCAGTGAACTTTGCAGCTACACTAAATGGATTTTTCGCAACCGGCCTCTTACATATATCGCTACTTTTCGAACCTCGAGAGCAGACGTGTTTGCGAACCACCCTTTGTCTCGCTTCACAGTTCACTTGAGAAAACGTCCACCATATTGACAGTTATATCTGTGACGTATCCTCCTCCGTGACGAATCACGTTAATAAATTTTTTGAAAACTTATTGTCGATAGCTGTAAAATTCTTACCATTTGTTTTTTCATGTCTTTATTATAACTGTTTTATAGACGATGCGAATAATTTTTCTTGTTGATAGTAATTTGCGTTTTTATGAGTTTTATTGAAATAATAAATTATAGGAAGGAACAATTTTACATCTTCAGTTATATGGAAACTATACACTAATTTTTGGTATATAATTAATTAAAGTATCTAAGGAAATGTAAACGTACAAGCTTCTCTTCGTTTTATTTTCAATTAATTCTAATTCTAATTAACTTCTAATTAACTTTACTTTTTTTATATCGATTTTATAACACTATTCGTTACAAACCTTATTCTTGGAAATTCTCTCAAGTAATTAACGGTAAGATAACATTCCTATAAATATTAATATATTTTATAATATTTTCTTTATTTAATTCTAAATCATTTCAAATATTCTACGTACAGTTTGCATCGTTCATTGCTCAGTCTCTGCTTTAAGAATTTTTATTTAATCGATCAATTGAATAAACCTATGCACATGCTTATAAAATAGTTGACACATTTTAAAATCAAAGAAAAAATCTTCATAATTCATCAAACATTCATTAATTTTATATTATGTTTTTCCTTTCATTCATAAACTTTATCAATTTTCATAGTGTTTAACATAAACCTGTGCGTTGTTTAAAATTGTATTAATCACATCATATCTGTTTAAAGTACACTTACAATTCTAAAAAGAGGAAAATATTAAAATAAGTCAAATGAAACAAATACTACAATAAAAAGACAGCTCTACTCTCCAATAATTTAAGTAAATCAGAAAAATCAATTCAAAGTCAATTAAAATCAGATCACTTTAACTAATCACTTGAATATTTGCAGCAATCATTTAAACATTGGAGCTGCCTTCCTATTGGTGCAAACTTCTCAATTATATAGACTACTTTTTATAAATATGTTATGTGCGTTATATGAAATATTTTGAAATTTCATTAATACTGGAAATTTGAAATGTATATAAAAACTACAAAATATTTAGTAAGTGGAGTATTTAGCAAATACATATATATTTTTCAGAGATCATAGAGGAAATTTAAACAATTATCCATTACGTCAATAAGCCTCGATATTCAATGGGACTGTCTATAACAATTATATTCATGCTGTAAGTACATTAATTGTTTATTAAATATATATTTTGTAATAAACATCTTGTAATTTCTATATATAATATTAAACATTTTTAGATTGGTTTTGAATTTGATCTATATAATTATGACAGTTGTATTTCACTGCAGTGCTAATGAAATTTTATACGTATATAAGTTAAAGTTTTCTGTGGTTTATAATGATCAAATTATTTCGTAAATCGCTGTTTATGTGAAAACCACAGCGCGATACTTCAAATGCGTTCCAAGCTTATTTACCGTATTCTTTTAATAAATACAATATAAATGTTATATATTATTCATCGATACCTATATTTTGCGGAATATTAAAGTAAACTGAAATTACTTAGATCAGAAGAATATTTGAGACAAACTATATAATTTGCCCTGTAATTTTCCAAATTCTATTAGGAACAAGTTTTAAGTGATCTACATTTGGAAACTGAGTATCTAACTTCGTTATTAGTAGCATAATAAATTGTGAAATAGGTCGTATACTTACATTAATAGTTCGATGGTCATAAATTTCTAGGAGGATATAATTTCTACTCATCAAAAGGAAAGTTCGCTCAACTGATGTTAATATTCTCAGTTGTAATAATCATAATTCAGTAGCGCGTGTAGTGTGCATATTGCTTTATTTATGGATGTAATTGTGTTAGTTTTTATATAATACCTTCTCCTTGACTGAAATAACCGTATCACGCGTAGGGCTCTTCGAATTATATCCTCATTTTTCATACTGTTTCTTGTTGCATTTAGAGCATACAATATTTTTCATTTTTTCATTGTTATATTGAAGACTAATTATGACTCCCTCTCTTTTTTAAATATGTTTATTTTATTAATACAGAAACATAAACTTAAATAACATACCGAACATTCTTCAGTTATCTTGTCAAATTACAATAAGTTCCAAAAGAATAACAATCGTAGAACTGCTACTGATTGACAATATATCATTACTAACAAATAATGCACAATAAGTTTTATTATTCTATGCAGTTTAAGATTGAACTTCCAAGTGTTGAATCTTAACTTAGTTCACTCAAATAATACTATCTGATCCTATTATTCTACGAAATATAGATATCGATGCGTAACGCAAGCACGATTGATGTTTATCAATCTATTATCAGATAAATAATATCAAATATTCTTGTTTAACAATAAGGAGACAACTCCAATATTTATTGATTTGAAATTGTATCTATTGAAAGAGAAAGAAAAGTATAGGTTTTATATCTCTATTCCTGAAATCGCGACGATATAACCGACGAAGCGTCGCTGTTTACCGGGAGCCGTTTTATTTTTCTCGATTTCAGAACTCGCAAAAGTGGTCCGCTTTGAGGGAAAAGTACCACCGCGGGAAAAGTTAACTTCGCCAACTGTTAAACCGCGGTAAATCGATAACATGCTTTTTTTAAATTCCGATGAACGGAGATGTTGCACACGCATCGTTAGAAATCAGACCGCGGCTACACTAATATACACGAAAGACCGCACGAGCAGCCAACTTCTATCAAGATTTCGCCTGCGATTTTTACATTCATTATTCCCTAGCTGAATTCGAACGGGAATTTCGATTCTCCAAGCGAGAAAGCGACTGCATGAAATTCTTCCGATTTCAGAATGCCAGAAACCGTTTTCCACATGAAGAACAGTCACGCGTAAAAATCTTTTTATGCCAGAGATTCGATCGAGAAAATAAACAACTAAAATCGGAAGGAGCCGTATGAATGAGTGCGTATGAAACTCACACAGATAAAAGTACATCGCAAGAACGTGTTCCCCTACTCTACCGTTACCTTTCTACATGCCGCAAATATATTCTATTCGTTGTATTGTATCAACACTATCGTTCATAAATATCTATTTAAACACTTTAATCAATTTATATGAGCAGTTTTTGAATTTTATTAAAATATACAAATTAATAATGAATTAATATAATAATTAGAAACAACACTTACTATCTTCTTATAGTATTTGTTGATTAGAAATTATAATACGTATAATATACAATTTACTAAACATTTTATGGAAGGTTAAAATAATATTGTAAACTGTAATTTATTTAGGACAAATGTATTAAAGCATTGCCTCTTAACCATCAAGTAGCAAAGAAATTAGAATATAAAAAAGTCGATTTATCATATTATTTCAAATAATCTTCATATGCCAGATTTATTATTGCATATTGATCTCTAAAAATCTATTCGTGTGGGTCGTAACATTATAAATCACATTAGATAAAAGTGATAAGTCCACTTTTGAACTTTCCTGATTTTAATGGTATCCGATATCTAAAAGAAAGTAATGAATACAACATAGTTAAAAAAGAAAATAATGGGTATATCCAATAAAAAAAAAAAACAACAAAATTTTAAGTAGTTGACAAATTAGAAGATTTTGTAAAAAAACTAAGGATAGTATTGTAATCGATATTTTTGAAATGATCAAGAGAACAGAAAATATAGAAATTCAATGCAATTTAATTTAAGAAGTGTGTCTAATATTTAAAAACTATTGTTTTATTTTAAATGTGCAAGTAAAATTCTTTTATTATTTTTAAATTACTCTCTTATGTGAAATAAACAAAAATGTGACTCATATCATTTATCATATTCATCCCTTGTAGTTTTCATACCATTATCCGTAGCTATGAATCTGTAGCTATGGCCATGAGAAACAAAATCATTGCAGTACTGTTTATCCGTAATAATTTTCTAATCAGAATATATCTTGATAAAAATTAGCAAGTGCTTAGATACTTTTTGACTTTTGAATGTATAATATATTCATACCGAGAAATCTAAAACGCCTCGCTGGCGCCTTTCTCTTTCTTCCTCTTTTTCTCTCTTTTCTATCTCTGTTACTCGTATTCGCGGTCAATGTTTTGGTGGTGACGAGAGAATAGGAGTTGTCGAATCTCAATTGAATCGCTGCAACCAGTCGCGAGCATAGCCATGTAAACCAACATTGTTTACTAAAAAGCGAAAGCTCATTAACTGTCTGACCATGAAAATAGTTGCTTCTAATTGTTCACAGGAAATCTTACATCGATCACTTATGTGAGATAGAACAGTTAATTTCTTGCTATCAATCATGTCTTGAAACCTTACGTATGATATTTCGCTGATTCTTAAAAATTTTTAATCGATTTTAATTCATAACTTGTCTGTATCTATTATTTTAGAATTTGTATTATTTAAAATCTGACAGGTTTGTACATGGAAAAAGAAAAGAGCACAAAAGAGATGAAACTTTCACATGTTTAGTCAATTTATTTTAGAGCAATTTTTATTTAATAACTTCTAAATTAATATCTTTAATATTAATTAATATTAATTTTATAAGTCTTACAACTTTTAAACCCTCAATAAACAAATATTTTATCTCCTCATTATGTGGCATATAAATACTAGTCGCTGTAATAAAACTATTCGACATGCAGGCCTCAGGCAAAAACTCAGATTTTTGATCTTTTATAGGAGACCAATTTTAAAATTCAATGTGAATATGTTGTTTACTAATTCCACATCAAAACTATCTTTTTATAGAATTCTAGAATTAATCCTGTTGCGCTCCTTCGAACATTTTCGATCAATTCTATTTTTATACCGTTAAATTATGTATTAAAACATGTATTAATGTTGAAGAAAATATGAAAAACTTATTTTTGATATACTTCAAGAGGTTTATATTTTCGAATCTATTAGATCATTTTCTTCTTCAATTATTTCATATTTAAATACTTTTCTTTAGTCAGCCAATTACATTGAAGTTAGAAAATTAACAACGATGAACATGTATCTTTTCCACGTGATTGAAAAGTATATAATTTAATATATTCGCCAATGAATATTCAATTTTGGCTAGATTTGCATGAACAAATGAAACATAATGCTGACAAATGGTACGAGACACACCCTCCGTTCGCGAGTATCAATTTTGAATAATTATGTCGATGACAAAACGTGATAACTTTCACGCCGCGAAATGTTGAAAATTTTCAATTAATCAGTTTTAAAGTAGAGTTGTTTGGTACTAAGAGCATCGCAAGTATCGCAACAACGCGCATGGCTATTACGTAAGATCTAGGCGGGAACGCGAAAACGGCGGAAAGGTATAGATGGTAGTTTTCTGCTATGGATTTTAGTAGTGTCAAATACATTAAAACACGCACTTCAAAATACGCTACCATAAGTATTGCGACACCTATACCTTTTTGCACAATTGAACTCATATTATTAATAACATTACAGCTTAAGAGATGCAAACTATTAATATTAATAAATAATCTTTTACAAAAATAAGAAAATTGGTAATAAAGCATATAAAGTTTTTAAAGCAGATTTTACCAAGTACAGATCATTTGATTATTCAATATGGAGTAAAATTGTAAAACTGTACAAGAGTTTATAACCTACAATATGTAACTTGTCAATTCACACACATTATTTGTTTGTAAATTACTATAGAAGAGAGTGCTGATGATATTTAATACAAATGAAATTTTTATTTTCTAGTCATTTTACTTTAAATCAATTATTTGTAATGTAAAAGATTAAATAAAATAAAGTTAATCAGAGACTTTCAATGAATGTAACGAGATACCCTAATATTTATGACCGATAATATAAAATATATGCGTGTTTCTCAACGAAAAGGAACAGAATAATGGGAAAATATTGTCTAATACAATTAAATTACGGATATTTATGCAAATCCATATTTTTAGAGATCCGTAAATAGAGATCCGTTTCACTTTTCACTATTTTTGTATATCACGTATATCAGTATCCGTACGTCTATGTACATTTCAATTTTCCACAAAGACATAAACATCCGCAGTCTAAATACAATAGACGCACAAGGAAGAAACTAAAACTAACCTTCCAACCAGCGCTGCTGTTGCTTTCTCCCTTTTCCCTGAAGTATGGTATATTCTGCATCATCCATTCGTAGATCTGTGAGAGCGTCAATCGTTCGTCAGGGGCGCTGGTAATGGCTTGAGTAATAAGATCGGCATAACTGTGATTTCCCCAGGCGTTTCGTCGGGACGAATTCTTCTTGACCGGAAGCAGGCCAGTACCTTGGCCGAGAGAGCCATGCTGAGGCGGTGTGCCACTTTCGACGCCTTCGACGCCCTCTTTGCTAGCCGCTACGCTCGGCACCACGTTTCCCTCGATATATTCCTCCGGTCTTGGCAGCGGCCACGTGTGCGACCGTGCTCTCGTCTGAGGTTCAAACCCGCTCTCAAGGTCGTATGGTACCCCCTGCTGTGGTTGCAACCCGGTCTTCGACCCCGACGCAGAAACCGGCACCGAGTCCATCATGTTCGTTTCCTCTGTGTACTCCACTTTGATCCCGAGCATCTCGCGAGGTGCTGTGTCTGTTCACAAATATCGCGCTGCTTACCAAGAATCCGCGAAAAGTCGCCGTAACAGTCGATGGTCGCGCTGCGATCGAAACTATCGATATCACTAACACTGCCACTTCTACGGATTAACAACACTACGTCGCTAATAACAAATCGAAACCAGAACCAGGGGGAGGTCACTTTTATTTATTTATTTTATTAAGCCCTGTGTTCTTATATTCACGATTTGTCACTCGATTTCCCTTACCGGCGCGCGACCAAAAATAGAATAAATAGCACATGAATGATATTGCACGCACAATATCGAAAGATATATTGTTATTTTCGGAGAAAACGAGATGAAAGTAAACTAACTGCGAGGAAAAGCAGAGTATCACGGATCACTCGAATCGAACTCTCCCGCAGCTGGCAGCGGACCGACCGAGAATACGCTACGATGTACGTTGTTCTGCGTGTCGCGAGCAAGCGAGAAAGAAACTGAGAAAGAGAAGCAGGACGAGAGAGATAGGCGATTACGAGAGAAGGGGCAGACCACGTGGTCAAACTCACTGTTTACAAGCCGCGCCGTCGGTCACGTGGCCATGTTTTGATAAAGAACTTGGCCCACTGCGAGGAGAGAATCTTCGACTTTGTTGCCTGGCGGGTTTTATGTACACAGAGTTGCAAAAACTTTTTGCGTTGAGGGACAAGTATTCGTGTCGTGCCAGTTTCCGTGCACGATCTTGTTCAAAGTGTGTCGGCACAATTTCAATGATCGAAGTAGCGATTATCGATATGCTCCCTGCTCCAAAATGAGTGCCTTCTTTCCTACTTCTCATCGATGTCCCAATCGACTGTCCTATTCTCTTGGTTCTTTTCAGAATAGACACTTTGGACAGTTAGTGCGTTTTTCTTCGAAGTCAAGTAGATCGAGATGATTCAAAGGCGTCAGACACTAATGTTCGACCTCTTGTATTTTGAGAGTACGATCGAAATTGTTCTAACAACATTCGTTTATATTGAGAATGTGGCGAATATTTTCATGAACGGCATGAACGTTCCAAATATGTTCTAAACGTATATATCTCTGTATTAGATACGCGCACTTTTATTCTTATGAAAATCAAATCACCTTACTCCTTTATACAACTTGCCGGCAATGCAGCGCGGCGAATACTGACGAATTCTTCTGACCGGCAGGCGGAACTGACCGAACGAAGCCGAAGTTACGAGAAGTGAATTCGTGGCGCCTGCCTCCGCGCATTTGAGAGAGACGAGGATAAGACGACGAGCAACGGTACGAATCGGAGAAAGAAGGATCACTGAGAAGCGAGCGAGACCGACTGATCGACCATTCTAATACCCAACAGAGAAAACTGGAGGGAGATCACGAGCATAGCGAACGAGCTATCTGGTGGGTGGTTCAGCGACGTGGGAGGGATAACAGAAAGGTGGGGGCGAAGTAGCGGAATTGGAGGAAAGGAGAAAAACGTGGCAAGTGAGCAAGCTAGGTAACAAAGAGGTTAGCGGAACGGGCGAGGGAGAAAGAGGCAATGATCCGGAATGAGCTGGATAAAGAGAAGAGGGAGAGAGACAAACCAGTGGCGGAGGGAATCAGTGAGGGCAGCGTGGTCGGCTAGCTAGATCGACAAGGTGGGCGGGGAAAGGGGTACGTTATGCCCCCAGGGCCAGATACTGTTCTCCATACTCCATACGGCGTAGCGCGACGCGGTGGCGAGGAGAGGGAATTCGCACGCGGCCACCTACCCCACACTGATGAGCGTTCAATTCTCTCTTCTCTTTTACAAGTTTTCGAATAATTTCACTGGGTATAATGATGAAATCCCTCTCGGATGTTATTCTAGTTCCGAGGTAAAAAGATAAGACAAACTTGATAATCTATATTGGCGAGTTCGATTTAATAAATTCACTTTGTGCATTAAACATAGAAGACACCATATCATAGTAATAAATATTGAATTTGTGTTGTTCACAATTTCTTTTTGCATAAATTTTCTTAGCAAGTATTGTTATAACTATTTTCCGAATAAATATTCTGAACAACTAAATTAAATAAACGCTCTGTAGAACATAATATATACTTTCATTCACAATGTAATTTAAACATTGTAACAAAATATTTCTGATAGGAAAATTGTGGCAACAGTGGCAAGATTGGCAAAATTGATTTGTCAAGTGAGCTGCCTGTCTTTGAGAAAAACCTCAAATAAAACCAAAATTATTCAATAATTAAATTTTTTCATTAAGAATAAAAAGTAATTAAAGTTTGAATATTACCAAACAATTACCATCTTTAATGGTAGACCACCAATTTTTATGCACTTATAAGAAATTTATCCAAAGCATTAATGCTTTCTATAATTCCCGGTAGGTAAAACAATTTTCAACCGAGATCCTATTTTTTTAATTATATTCTTCAAAATATAGATTTCCATACAAATCCACAGCTTAGTTATCAATAATATCGATATTTACCACTTTCTGAATAAAAATTACAAACCTGACATTTTTCTACGAAAAATATCGTTATTTCTTTCTTAACATCTTCTCTATTTTTTTTTTCTCCATAATTTTCACCGTCTTGGATGAGCTATTAATAACTTTAATGCTCTTATTGATTTTTTTGTAATTTCTAGGCTTGAGAACTTTTTTCCTTTGGAAGACTATTTTAATGCCTGTCAGCCTTTAAGACTCTCTATACGTTGTCTCGTTAAGCTAACTGAAACCTTTGGAATTTCTCATACGATTGAACGCGTTTAAATTCGAGTAACTGAAGTTAATCAAAGCCATTTGAAATTCGTATCTTCGACAATTCGACGAATCTAGATCTATGTAATTGGTAGCTATCTGGTGCTCCTTTTTGCACGTTGATACGCTGACTTTAATACTCAATTCAATTTCACAAGGTACCGTTTGCGAACTTTTAACATCCTACGCTCGACCTTTCGTGGTTTTCCAGATTTTAATGTCAATAACGAGGAACAAAAGTGGAGTATAGTTATCGGAAGCTTTCGTTGACCTCTCGCGATAATTCCCAGAATGCATGAAACGAGAAAGGTTAACGAAATGCATAAATTGGGAACTGTTGATTGGAATGCCTTTTTTGTTAGATATGTGATGCATGAAATTTACTCTCTTTTGATATTTAACTGAACTTTGACATCAGTAAAAATTCTGCAACTCCTATTTCAAAATAAACAGGTGTTATATTCTAGTAATTCTTCTTCGGCGAATCATTAAAATGTCACAATGTTGAAATTTACAAATTCCTGCTCTAAATAACTATTTTATCGTCCCAAAAATTGCTCATCTGTATACAGAAAATTCGAAACATTTTGTTATTTTCACATACCATTATCAGAAATTCTTTGTAACTCGCTGAAATATATACACATAATTACATACATGTTATAAATTGTATTTGAACAATATTTATTAAATACCACAAATAGTTAAAATTCCTATATTCGTTCAAGTGAAAAATATTCCAAAACTTCATTCATTGAATATCAATATTGGATTAATACTCCCTCATTTATTGAATTAATATAATTTCTGTAATTCCCTTTTTTTCTGATAAATCTGAATTTGGCTAAAACTAACTACGTTATAATATCTTGAATAAGTTGTGAAACGAAATAATAAAAACTAAATTTAAATTGAAATAATGGTTTGAAATGAAAATTTGTCAGTCTTATAGCTGATGCTATTTTATCAAGAAAGAAATGCGAAATGTTGGAACGTAATTGGGTCATTTTGAACTTTCGTGTTGTACCACATTTTATCGTGTGAAATCGCACATGCGAAGAAAATTAAAGAAAGAAGGGAAGTTGCTATCCCTTATCCATTAGATCTACCCGAAAAAGGTGAGGTTAAGCTCATACTATCAATTACTTCACCCCAGTTCTAAAGCTTACTTCACACTAAATTGAATCAAGACGCTTGGGATAAAATTTGTTGCAACAATGAATTTGCTTTAGAATAAATTTGTCTGTGCGATTAAAAGATTGATCAAATTATGCATTTAATTACATTTTGACCTAATTAGAACGATATTAATATTCATAATAATAAAAGACGTCGACATCGAATATATTTTCAAAATTTGATTTCAAATATGCTCATTATATGTACAATTATATGTACAATATCAAAAATTAATAACTCATAAATATTATCTTAAATTTATGAGTATAAAGCATTAATAGGTGTTATATACTTACGCTAATTAAAGTTTGTGGTGTAGATTACTATCATGTGTATAAAATAATATTTATTATATATTGAACATGTAAAATCAAGTAAACATTACAAAAAAAAGAAAACATTATGATACGATGAAAAAATATATGTTTTAGGCAGAAAAAAAGATTGTACAAAGTTCAGTGAGATCTCTTTTGTACGATATACAAATTAATTTTCGAATTTTTTATGTCTATTTAGATGTATATACATTATAAACGTAAGAAATTAGATATTGATGGAATAATTTATTTTCACTAAATTCGTGTTACATTATTCGCCAGATTAGATTTTATACACTTGTGAAGTTCTTTTAATAAAATTTGAGAAGTATAGGTGGACATATTTAGATGTGTTTAAAAAGATATTTTTAAAAAGAACAGAGAAATTATAGTGGAAACAAGGAGAAACAAAATAAAATTTTTTTTTTATCAAATAATGATTAATTGCAAAAGAAAAATATTATATTTTATTCTACATTTTTTCAATTTCGTTAATAAATTATAAAATTTAACATTAGATACGGAATAAATTCTTAAAAATAGTAAGTGAACGACTGTATCAATTGTTAATAAATGCAATCAAAGTACTATCACCGACGAGGTATACGATCACGTACGATCCTGTGCCTTCGTCTGCTCCTATACCCTACTTGTAATTTCACATTTCGTGTTAATTACATTCACTCTAAACGCTATAATCGTATTCCATGCTAAATCGGTAACGTTGGAAATGATACTAAAATAGTAAGGGGGCTCTAGTGTCTCCGAACCCTAGGACGAAAATATATTTTGGTTGATAGGTCTATTCCGTATCTTATTGGTGGTACTGTTACCGACGAAAAGTGTAATCACAGACTATCTTGTACTTCGTCTGTGCCAATATTCTATTTGAAATTCCATATTTAAATTTAGTTTTACTGACAATCACTACAAACGCTGTAATCTTATTCTACACTAAGTCGGTAACGTTGGGAATGACATTATAATGGTACGAGAGCTCTACTGTCTCTAAAGCCTTAAAATTCTGGAACCTGACACGAAAGGAAGCATTGGGTGATAGCATATATCCTATATCTCGTATGTGATATTAGGTCTATCTTATATACTCGTCTGTGTTAACGTTCGTTAACACTCATGCATTACAAGAAAATCGAAACAATGTTATCGACGTTAGGTACTGGTATGTACCGGTTTGCAGCTACGTTCAAGTCACTAAAGATGGCTGCCATGAGTGTGAGGAAAGGCGCCTTAGGTGCGTTCGAAATGAATGGGAGTGTAACCGAAGAACGGGTCGGCGACACGACGACAGGCCGGCCGGCACTTTGTATACCGCCGTCGCGTCGTGCGGACGCGTTGTTCGTCCTTCTTTCGTTCGTTTCTCTTTTATAAGAATTCTCTAATTCTCAAATATGACAGTTTTAATCAAAACTTTATTTAAAAATTCATATCTGATATCGCGCATTCTCGTTGTCGTTGAAAAAAGTATCATCGTTTAAAGGAAACTCGCGGTAACCGTCAAAGTTGTATCAGTCATCCAAAAAAATGCGACTGGGAGTAAGGAGATTCGAATGATAATTGGAAAGTGAAGAGAAAAACAGTGTTATATATTTTCCAATAATAAAAGTGTACAGTGTGTTGAAAATAATCGCTACGTTAAACCTCGAAGTTTAGAAAATGGAGTTCCTACAATCATTGAAGGGAGTTTCGTCTTTTAATACCGCCAGAAATCCCTTGCTCGGCTGGATAACTGGCGGGAATGATCGTCCGATAAGCGTCGCAAATTTGTGACGGTAGACCGGGTGTCTCGCGTTCAAGACGGCGCGGCGTAGTGTTTCCACTTTTCGGTTCAAGTGTTATGTGTGAATGTGTATTGTTTGATTTCATTTGAGAAATCATGCCGTTCGTGCTGCGAAGAGTGGAACCGCGTTTTTTGTGTCGCGGACACGTGCCGGCGGGATCGACGTCACAGGGTTGGCCGGTGGGCGCCGAATTGGAGGCGGTGGCGAATGGCGCGTTGACTACCTCGTTGAAGCAACTCGCGTCACTTCTCACCACCGCCGAGGACATCTTCGCCGAACTAACCGCCGAGTTGACCGCCGTTGCCGATAGGAGCAGCAAATTGCGCCAAAAGCTAGACAAGGTCGAAGAACGTCTCGCCATCGTTGACCCGAAGAAAGTACCAGTCCGTAAGTAACACTTGCTCCTCCGTACCTTTGCTTCTGCATTTCCGCTCGCTTTCTTATCGATGCAACCGGTGATCGAAAGCACAAGCGATTCGTTGTCCGACATGAGAAACGAACGAATGCCAGCGTAGTTGGGAAGAAGCATCTGGTTGAGCGATTCTTGGAATTTGTGGAAATACTTGCGATCGAAGATGGATCGAAAATACGTATGTGAAAAGTATATACTATACTCGTGGTTTGCAATATGTACGAACACATGAGAAATTTTATTTCAGAAACGTCGACGTTGAGACAGGAAGTTTAGTTATAGGTAAAAATTAAAGCTGAACATTTATCGGACTTCGCTACACAATTTTAAATGTTAAGAAGATAAAAATAATTCGTCCGCACAAACACACATACACCCACACACAATATTAATAATGCGTCAAAATGCAATTTGAACGGCTATCGCAACATGATGAATACAGATTGAAAGTAGATACTATTCTGGAGAGTACATACAATTCGGAGTACGCACTATTACACACGAAACTGACGAATATATAGAGTTTACCAAAGACACGTCAGACTTTAATAGAGTATTTCTTTTCTCTCTTTTATAAAGGTTTAGAGCAAACAAGAAGTTTACTTGTGCGTAATTTGATATAAATGTAAATTTGGTATAGTATCTATATGTAGTGATTTACAAATGTAATTTCAACATTCACCATAGAAAACTTTTATATAGATATATATTGGGTATCTTATATGTATAAGACATCTTAAAATTTCATTCGCATGTATATAAAAAAAACATGACTATCATAACTCTATTACTAAAATTTGAAAGCAATCTGAAAATGTATATATATGTTACGACATATTTGGTTGACGATTGAAAGTCAATTCTGAAAATTAAAATTAAATAGAATTTAGTCAGCTATCACAGTATATATATGTATATATATATATATAGATGTACGTCGAACTTAAATCGAGAATAAATTGAAAATGGTTTTATAATTACCGTTTTGAGGTTCATTCAGGTGCGAGACGTTGATTCATCGTGAAAGATATTAGAATGCTCAATTCGAAATAGTGATAAGCGATGCTTTATGCTGTACGTTCTGTGTATAGCATCGAATGGCTTTGAAGTTAAAGATCACTTCAGACTGCACTTTCATGCATAGATATTCTTTATCGAAGAAAAGTTTTAACGTTGAGAGGTGACGGATTCAATTTTACGAATACTAACTGACGATTTATATTTTAATAGTCGGATAGTATCTCTTAAATGCCACATTTTCAGATACAACTATATTTGATACTTTTCCATAGAGAATAAAAAATATATCGGTTAATGTATAACGTATAAAAAATATGGGCTTCTACTTGAAAAAATATTACTGTTTCTGAAATCTCGTAAAAAAATTACCTCGATAAAGAGTTGCTCCATCACTACATTTATTTCTAGAAATAGCGTAACTTTGATCTGAGAAGTTTTCTCATACAACAATAAATAAGATAAATATTTTGATTATTCCATTTAGATTCCATTTGATTATTCCTCATCTATATAAAGAATTTATCGTCGTGGTATTAAAAAGAATTTATAGAGGTACGTGAATAAAAATATGCTTTTCAGACAAGAACAGAATATTCGAAATAATAGTGTATATATGTAGTTATAACGTGCCTGCAATGTATTAGGACATTTCAATATTGCTTCTACAATGAATTAAGTTTTGTATTTATTATCTATTAGTTTCATACTACACAGAATTCGTTCTAATGTTGTTTCTTGTTTTTCGAACTAACTACTAAGTTTGCTTTATTTTGAGCTAATAGTTCAGTACCCGAAGATATTTAGACGTCATTAAATGCTTATACTTTTTGCAAAATTCTCAGTACCTTGAGGTTTACAATGCCTTAAATAGTGCCTTGGAATATTATTTATTCGTTTAAAAGCAAAGAAGGAACTCTTGTGGAAGAAAAAAGAATTTAAACGATTATGTATTTAACCGTTTAGCCGTTGCTTAAACAATCAGAGTTAAATGTCTCTCATAACAGAGATGATCGAGGATATCTTATCACTGAATAAATTTATTAAACGAAAATGAATTTATTTCGACGTGCTTCGTTTCTCTAAATTCGCAAAATTAATTTAAAATTGCAATACATTAATTTAATTAATGTGTAATAATTTTGGAGTACGTATCACACGTTACGAGACAATTGTACTTTCATTAATATGATTGGCAGTTTAAAATATAGTTACGAATCGAATCATGTTTGGATCATCTTTTCAATTAAATAATATGAGTCTTGGTACTTGTAATACTTGACCATTATTGCAAGTATAACCCTGATTTAAATATTAGAAATACAAATTTATTGATGATTAGGAACGTTGCAAAAATCAATCTATGCTTTCTGCTATTATTGCACTGTATTTATGAAGAATTTAAAGTTGTTGTATATAATATTTTTTTTAAATATATAATATATAAAATACTTAAAGTACAGTACTCATTCTAATATTTGCCGAATAAAACAAGTCTCTGTTTAGGTTCTTTTTTTTTAGATGTATCCAGACAGATATGAATTTGCATAAATATACGTAGTCTAATTATTACTATGTACAAAATAATTTTTTAATGATGATCGAAGAAAACAAGTAAAATTTTGCATAATTTTGTACATAGTTATTTGTTTAAAAAAAGAAACTGGCAAAAAATACATTTAAAACTTTCTGACGAACATCTCAAATAAACTCTTCAGATTTTTGCGTTTCAACACAGATGGAACGTATGCATTTGAACGTACATCGAAGAAGATGCAATAAGATATCGTTCCCTTTCGAACAACTCAAACCGATCGTCGTATCTGAACTTTTTGCGTAATCGACTGCTCATCTTCACAGATAACATATCTTTGAATTTTAGAATAATTAAACGAAACGAAAATAACAAATTTCACAGAATTAATTCTCAAAGCAGTTCTTGAAAAAGAAATGAAAATTTTTATTTCTACATAAAAGTATTTTATGTAGAATACTTAACTATACCGTACTTTACTTTCTCACGACTAATCACCACTTTCTCGATAGTATTACAAACAATAGACCACTATGTACAATATTCCATCCATATCTATATTAAATAATCGATACTAAAATCGCGGTAGTACACGTTGGCTGTATACCAGGTCGAAGGAACATTTTTTTCAACGTAAAGTTCAGCCATGTCGGAAGACCGTGTCTTTATTATCCCAGGCAGAGTCGTTGAAATGCTACAGAAAGAGTAAGGAAGGGGAGGGGGAAGAAAGAGAAAGAGAGAGGGCAGTCGTGCACAATGCGCCAAAAGTGCGCGGAGCCTGGTTCCTCTACCAAAGTCTTGCCAGCTCGTTCAGTATCCTTCGTCTATACCGGCACGCTTTGTGAAAGCAATATTAGCGAGATTGTAAAATAAAGCGTTAAATAGGATTATCAATTGATCATAACTAGAACCGTACGCATTTCACATGCACATTATAGCACATAGCCAGCTATATGACCTTTCTTACATCCATTTCTATCAATGTTATCAATTCGACGATGAGGTACAAAATCGGAGTTTCCAGAATATACCCAATAGTTCGAAATGAGTTATATCGTTAGAAATGAGTTCTACCTTATAATTCGTCAAATTCTGTTACGAACAATTTTTAAGTTATCTATATTTGAAAACAGACTTTATACTAGTAGATTTATTATTAGCGACATAATAAACAGTGAATTATACTGTGTACATACTTATATTAACAGCTCAACGGTATAGTTTTCTACAAGGATAACGTCTACTCATCAAAAGCAAAAAGTTTGTTCAGTTTTAATTATCATAATTCAATAGCGCGTGCATATTACTTTATTTGTGGAAATTATTTTGCTGTTTATTTTATGAATTCTCCTATAATACCTCCTTACTGACTCAAGTTAGTGACCCTATCAGTTTTCTGTATTTTTTCGTGCTGAATTTACAATACACGATATTGTCTCATTCTTTCGTTATCATATTAATAATACTAATTAGTATCTCATAATATATAACAAATTTGACTATTCCGTGCAAAATTCAAAACTGAATTTCGTAATGTTAAAACTTACTTGACTCAAATAACCCCTTCCTTGCTATGCTACGAATGCAACGAAAAATTCTTCCAGTTTGAATTAATATCGAACCATTAACCGAATTTACAATCTCATAATATCGCTATTAAAAAGTATACATTGAAATCGAAGACAGTGATGCGCCGTCGTATTAGCTCGTCGTATTAGCATTCCATTCGCTGCGAATACATCAGCAACATTACATCGACCGTTGCACTTCCTCGGTAATTTTCTTTCTTCCTACCTGCCGTCGCTGACGACTACGACGAAGACTACGAAGTGCAATCGCAAAGAAACAGACTCGTTGATTTCACGGTTAGGCAGGGCCAAGCGACTCCAAGGAGAAAGATAAGAAAAGAGGCGATGGTCGAACACACAGTCGAGGTGGATGGATGGAGAAAGAAAAAGTGAAGAAAGAGGGGACAGGGACCGCGAAGTGGGCAGGCGAGGGGAGGGGAGAAAGGGATGTATCGTGGAGACCCACATTACGGGGAAAACGCTCCGGGTTACCTGGCGTACCGTGGGAAACGGATCTCGTTGCCGAAAGCGAGTTTCACCTCAGGAGAACGAAGGATTTACCTGGTGCTCATACCACGATCTTACAAAGAATCCCTTGTTCCGTTCGGCTGCCGCTCTGCTCTCTTGCCGGGGATAAGACGAACGAGCTTCCGTCAGATAAAACACCGCTCCTGGGGAACGTTAACGACACCACAGTCCCGTCAGTCGGTATAATGTCTAATTATCAAGGTTGCTTCCTGTTATATAATTGGGACGAAGAAATCCTCCGGTTGCTGAAATTTACCTTCTATTATTCGTCGATGCACTTTGATTTGCACCGGTAGTTATGAACGTAACTTGTAGCATACAGCGTAAAGAAATCTTTGCATTTTATACCTCGATCTTTGAGTGTTTGTACAGGAAAATGTTTTCTTAATGACTTCTTAAGAATCTTTGAAAAATTGTTTAGAAGTCTTCCAATTTCAACATTGTTGTTCCTTAGTCGACGTATTTGGCTTTATAATTACTGATAGAAGTAGTTTTGCATTATGAGGACTCCAGATGAAACAGAATAACTTTCAAAAGTAAAGTGAATCAATGAATATATACACGTTTTTAAAGACGATTTTTAGAGAAAGGAGTACAATAGATAAAATTGAGATTAGAATTAAAACACGATTGTAGCTATATTATATGATCAAATATTAGATTCTATGTAAAATTTTGTATATCATACTTTTATAAATTATTAATGATTGATCATTAATTTAGTATACCTTTGTATAGGATTAAATTGAGTATGCGTCAACGTTTTAATTTTGTTTTTGATATTTTACATTCATTTGATAGCATTAAAAAAATATATTTTGATTACACAATTGTTTTATAAATTAAGAAGTTAAGCCTAATGCCTTTTAACTTTACGATTTTGAAGATTTCTCTACATCATGTTTTATTAAGCTAGTCTTATCATAGTAGTATATTTATTTATAATTCTTTTAAATAGAGTAATTTCCCTTAAAAACAATGGTTTATCCATCGGTTTTGATCATAAAAATAGGATGAATTTTTTAATCTTTTTTGCAAATGCAAATTTAAGCAAGAAGAAGAAGAGGAGGAGAAATACTAGATATTCGAAAATTCACAATTTCAACTTACAATTAATGATGTTTAACATTTTGTTTCATTTTCACGATCTCTCCTAATAACAAAAATGACAGCTGGGTACAATGACTGTTGTACGTAATTATAGAATTTCATAAAGGAAAAGGATATTTAGATTCTCGGTTGGTTTCGTAATTCCATTCGTGGTGAGACGTGAAGTTATGCGCAGACAGTGTGAGGCAGTACCTCAAGACTGCCTCGATGCGCGCCAACGATTGTCGGTTTTTTTATCGAGATCAAATATGCCTCGCAGTCCCAGCTATGTACAGACACTGTGAGGCAGGACCGCGAGGCTTTCTCGCGAGGCGTGTCTTGTACTATCTGTACATATTTTAACAACTTTGTTAATAGCATCAATGTCCCAAATAATGTCAGCTTGAAGTTAATTAAAGATCTCTTTCTCGAATAGAATCTTTAATTAACCGTCATTTACATTTGCAAGTATCTGTAATGCAACTAAGGAGAAGAGGTAGCAAAAACGTATTTTATGCTAGTTTCGGCTGGCGAAGCAACGAATGCAATATTTTTCTCTCTGAATATGAACGATAACCTCGACTTCGTCGTCACGCAATCTTCTCCTTCTCTGACTGGTATTCTCTCCCCTGAGCTCGCAAGAGACTCATCGAACCAAGGAAGCACGTGCTTTCGTTCCGCCACGTTTCGAGCGTGTCCTGTCCTCGAAATACGATCTACAGTGTAGAAGTTATAAGTACGGACCGCTCCTCCTTCTGCTGCTTCCGTGTTCTCTTCTTCGTGTGGCTTATGTTGCTGCGCTCCGTCCATATTTTTTCTCCCTTTCCATTCTCTGCCTTTTATTCCTCGCTTGGCTACGATGGAGGAACGTACACCCTCGATCGCGCTAGGTATTACCATATTACCGTTGGAGCATATCAGCCACGTATTACCATGCACGACTGTATTCAGCAACAGCCGGCGGCGTTTCTGTTCGTTGTGTTGCAACGCAGTACGCAAGGCCTACAGGTCGAGAGCCAGACGGCGCGGCGTAAATAACGTCCTACGGCTTCCATCGGCAAACAGCTGAGGCTTCTTCCTACGGTCAGGGCCCCTAACCCCGAGGGATCGCTCGAGTCGAGTCCTACAGGTCTCTCTGGATACGTCTTTTCAGAGACGTTTGCCAGAACAGAGGCGCGGGCTGCCTACGCGGACAGCTGACTCGTCAAGTAGATACCACACCACCGTCTCTTCTCGCCCTGCGGCCTATCTTCTCCAAAGGTCACTCTCTTATACCCTTTAAATGCTCACGGACTCAGAAAAATTTTACTCTCTTGAGAGAGAGACAGAAGATAGACAGACGCATCGCGATATCTTGTTATCCAAGAGGACACGCGTTTATAGGGCTCTTCAAATCAGTCGCGTAGATCCGTCGATGGACTCACTGTTGCGCACCGAGATAACCACGCTATATATCTTTCCTCGCGAACGGCTAAGTGATCGTTTTAATCAAACATCGCGTTGCGATTCACGATCGCGACAGTTTATCGTTACTTGTTTCGACTTTGACGCGAGGCAAGGAACGCACGCTGCCTTTAGCTGTTGACAATTACGTCTAAATTGTTAATTAAATCTTGATATATCGCCACGTCATAATTTTAATATGGCGTGATACTGCGTATTTCGCGTGCTTTGTTGTTCTTGAATAGGTATTTTTTTTTTTTAATTGGAATAGTTGGAATGATTGGAATGGTTGAGTGTACTTTCTTGGAAGAGTTTGTGCGGCCGATAAACAGCCTAGTCTATAAGTCAGCAGATACTTGCTAACTTCGAATATAAAGGCCATAGCTGGAAAATATGATAAGATTGGAAGGATTTATGTCTAAGCAAATCTATCAGCTTATTCCCTTCTTCAACTATTTCATATTAGAATATTTATTCTTATACTTTTATCGCGAGAGATCTTTATATTATATTTAATAAACTAGGTTCGTAATAAGATCTCTATAATATGTATAGTGTGATTTGGTGTTCCTTATATTACATACTGTCGATAAATATTTTATAAGAATACATAATAATGAATTTGACTGATATTGAAATCATTTACGATCCATTTTTAAAAGATCGATCTTTCCACCGTGAAGAATGGTACAACAAGAACATGAATCCTATTTAGAGAAAGAAGATCAATTGCAAGATATATATTATTTCTTTTATTTGGCATATTCTTTCTCATTTAATAAACGATTTATCTTATTAACCAACTATTTTGTAATCCTTTCATAGTTCTATAATCTTATAAGAAGTGTAAAACTGTAAGAATATGTTATTATGCTGAGAGGACGGGCATTCTTTCCAAAACAACCTCGTTTACGAAATCTCGTATTATTTTAATAATTGTAAATTTTCATCCGACAACGATATTTAGATCTAATAGATTTTATAATGCTTTGTTAAAAGTTACAGAATTTTTCTAAATCATAAAAGGCAACAAATAAAAGCTTAAAAGGCAATAAAGTGGATATAGATTCGTTGATCTATTCACTCGGCCGTTATCAATGTAATATTCACGTATTACGTCAGCCCACTTCATAACGATTGTTGATTAGTTCAATAAAAGAGTAACTGTTCATACATATGCTGGGAAGTTTGCTTTAAATGACTGTTTATTACATCAAGATCTCGTGATTCGTTCTTCAGACATTCGAAATGGCTAAATGGTTTTTTGATATTTTAAACTTCGTATATCGATTTTGAATTTTCCTACTTCTGATATTTACCATTTGTTGCTTATACCATTTAAGTTGTATTATTTGTGGTCTTCGTTCATATCAATTAAATTTTAAATATTCGATGAATATCTAAATATCATAGTATTCATCAACAATGTTCAAATGTGATTCACGGAGGAAAAGTTAATAACGAAAGGAAATAACTGTACGTATACAATAATGTCCTAACGTTCATGGAATTACGCTATGCCGGCTCTGGAAAGCATCAGCAACCTTGAACTTTCGCATAGGTAGGCATCCTCGCAAGAGATATTGTAAGGCCTGGTGAAATCATGATTTATGTCTACCAAGAGAACATGGTGTTTAGAGGGAAAAAGATGCTGGTATAAATATGTCGTTCAGCTTGTTTATCGGTTTCGAATTAGCATAAAGTTGCGTGTATCGTTCTATATTCTTTGCATCTTCTAATGATTTATTGTAGCACGATGTTCGATATTGGAAGACTATTTAAGCCCGATTGTTTAGTGACTATATGGACACAATTATGTAAGCGTTTAAAACAAATTATACATTGTCATTGTAATTTAGGTAATAGATATTTTTAAATCCCTTTTATCCAAATGCAGAATATCTCATACCAGTGTGCCACGGAACAATTGAAAATCACGATTGAAAATCATTATTCTATGATTCTAGATGATGACGTTTTATTATATCAATTAATGCATCTTATTGTACGTTATTTCAGTTTATAATTTATTTATCGAATCTTCGTCATCCTTTTAATACCTATAATCATTACAAATTTGTTCTCAGAGAAGTCAGTAGGTGCATAATAAGTTTCCAATAATAACTAATTTGCAGCTTTACTTCTTTTATTATCAAATTTCAATTCAAAATCAAGTTTAATTACGTTAGGGGTTTGGGATTAACACTTTTAATTACACATCAATGTCCAGTTCTTTCACACTTTACCGATGTACGAGTCATAATAGGGATCGGCTTACCAGTCTATCGAATGTCTGGAAAATGAGAATCCGCGAAGACTCGGTTAGCTTGACGTAACGGGAAGAAATTAAACGCCACGCTCGGATGAAACGGAAATAGAAAGTTCTTAAGAAACTGACGCCGCTGATCGTGAACGTGGTCGCTGGGAATATAAAACTCGTTCGACACAAACTTCATTCAACATTCCACATGGAGCAGTTTGTAAGCTTAATTGCAGAAAAACGCGTTCAATCATCTCCAAAAGATAAACGTGAGTGAACGCCACCGACACGAGGTAATGAATGTGTATCTACGACATTACATAAGGATATGTCGTAATTATGTAGTCGTTATGTTTGCGTTATACGGTTTCAGGTGTTTCTATGATGGTAACACGATCGTGTTCAACGAAGCTACACACGTTTTGCGTAATTACCGTGCTGCGCTGCTAATATAACGTGTGCCCTCCGTCGATGGTGTTGCGGATCTTGGAGCAGCCTGCTAGGTGATATAGCATGATACTTCACGAATTATTAATTTACATTAAATAAGCTGCCAGTCCAAATTCACGATACGGTAATGCAACCGAATGAGATGCTTTAAGTCGAGAATGGAATTGGTGGGTTATGAAATTAATACGCGCAGGATTTATACAATATACATCCATTCGTAGAAGTTTACGTACATGCTTTAAATTTTATAATAATTGAACTTAGACACATATGTAAACTCCCTAAAAGTTCAAACGCGGATAAACAAAGGGACTTTCTCTGTTTAACGGACAATGTGACCTTATTTGTCGTTACGGACAACCGATTTGCCAGTCATTTCACAGACGGACGGTTAGAGAAGAAAAAGGATTTCAAGCGTTAGAAATAGACACGATCATAAGAAAGAAATTATCATTTAGAGTATTGAAGATTGACAGAGGAAGAGTGGTAGTTTAAGACGTGGAAAATCGATTCTCGATTTTCAGGTAGACCTTGTACAATGCTTCGTTATTTATTATTATTTATTGTTATTAATTATCATTAATTGTTGTTTACCTCTGTATTTTATTTAAGTATTGTTACAATAAACTCGATTTTCAGACTTAAGAATCGATCCCTGAATTATCCCAGAATTGAACATTATACATATTTTGAAAAATAACACAATTTATTCACCTTATCAAGCAGGAGACGCAAATACTACGTTTCATTATATACAAGTTAATATATTCTCATGGAAAGCGTGTCATTCGTTAGAGCATCAATACGGAAACGTAACGACACTAGTGGTTTTCTGTGGAAATTGCAAAAAGTTAGAAAAACATTACCATGTTGTTTAATTTGATGAAAACCTCCTTTCGATGATTTTAAAATATGTTGTAAAGCTTATGTATAATTGAGAAAGGTTTTGTGGTAATATGTATCATATTACGTTGCGCGATTTTATAAATAATAATCGTACAAAATAACGAGTAAATGTTCAAATAACCTTTATTATGATATTTTTATGTATTCTTAACCAACTTTTAGTATCCATATATTTAGTGTTCTTAATTAAATTTTTATATACAGCCATTAAAATAGGTTGATAGTTGAAAATTCAGTAGTACTTCACACGGACATTAAAATTAATATATGTAAATGTACCTATAATGAAAAAATGTAATATTTTAGATTTTATAAAAATACGCACCTTAGGTTATTACTTAATATTTTCTCCTTAAAATTTTATCAAGTGGCTTTTAGCCTGAATAGCATCAAACGATAATTATAATTAGGCTTGTCTCTTTGAAGTTATACCCCAGATAAAAGATGGATTTCATTTCATGAAAAAGTTCATGCTTTTTGAGTTTTGTTCAATAGCGCCTAATCACGAAGAGAAGAATCAGAACGAGAAGAGGCACGGTTGCGTTTCGATATCGGAAACGATCGAACAGTTAGAAGTGAATAATTTTCTTGTGCCTTGCAATCCTACGAATCCCCGAAATACGATAGTATTCTAATTACAGGGATCGAACGATGAAAGCAATCAGTGCGTTTATGTGGAGTTTGCGAATGATCTCCCCAGATGGAACTGGAAACTTGTGATAAGGCGATGAATGGCGATCTTGGTGTTCTCGAAAGAAGTTCTTTTTCTTTTTTTCTTTTCTGAAAGTAAGAGCAGTAATGAGTAAGTGGAATAATGGAACAGCGTTCGTTTAATTTTTCTTTATTTATTAATTTTTATTGATATTTTCTAAATTATTTTCTAAAGATAAACTGTGGATGAATAGCAATTTCAGTTTTTCTAAGGATAAGAAACTTCTTTTGGAAATTCATTTCATTTAATGATAGTATGTGAAATATTTTTTGTCTTACTTATTTTTATTTCTTGGGATATTATTTCTTGGGAAATTATAATAAATTCGAAGTTTAATTTCTTTAAAAGTCAAAGCAGGTGTGATTTGATTGCGACTGCTCGTGTTGTAAATATTTTGTAAATATTTTAAGATATGCAAAGCTAGTTTATCATTTAATAGATCGGATATGTTTTATTTAATTAAACATACAACTGTATTTATATAAATTGCAATCAAAAGTTTGAAATCACACGGCAGACATTCTTTACTATAATTTGTATTTACTTTCTAAAGTAATAAATAGAAAATTATATATACTATAATTCTTCGTATTTTCGTTTAATTCTTGATCCTTGGCATAAAAAACTTTAATTTCCAAATATAACAGAGGAGAGAAAATTTAATAATTTGTTAAAGCAAAGTACCTTTTGTAAAAAAATCATTCATGTTACATTTTCCTAAAAATCTAATTACTTTACGCCGAATATGACATTGGTTGAGTATAAAACATCGACAACTATGCCTGAGATAGGAAGAGAAAGTGCATGAATCTAGATAACTTGTTGAATAGAATGTACTCATTATATCTAATTTACGTCGTATTATTGCGCAACAAGTAGCTGTTCAACGAATAATCGAGTAATATTCACATCACGGTAGATTCCTTACCCTCATATTCTTCCCATGTACATCATTTCCTTCTTAAATTTATGCATATCTATTTATTTATACCATGAAATATTGTGAGGTTCATATTGCTGCACATATTCCGTAAAACTAAATCAGAGTTAGGTCTTAAAACAGTATGAATTAAGTTCTGAATGTATTCAACACAGTTGTCATTTTATCACTGTACAATATTATCATTATTTGTTTCATGATCATATTATTGCCATAATATTATGTACTTATATAATTATTATAGAGAAATAGTAAATTACTTTACATACAGTCAATGAACATCAAGTAGGAATCGATAAATTTCACATCTTAAATGTTGTTACACATTTAGTGCAATTATTAAAGTTTATTGTTTTTAAACAGTTGAAAATGTGCATTTTTTGTATAGAAATGCAAAAAAATCTTGGCAATAAAAAGATTATTAAATCCTGTATTTATTCTGAATTTTTCTTAAGGTTAATATTAGCTTGTGTAACATGTAAATTCATTCGCCTTCCAGTATTACATTTTGAGGAATATTATAGAAGCGTTATTTATGTTAGATCGACTGAATAAGTGTATAAGAGATATGGATAAATATTGTTTATAATTATATCATTTAGTGATAGTAATGTAGAGGAAAAACAATTATCACGAATGTTTCGTGATAAAATTGTTTGTTGCTGTAATATGTATATTATAGACTTCTTATATAACGCAGCAGAAATAACGGATTTTTTCATTAAATAGTATGTAGAATGTAAAAATATACGTTTCAGAACTTCTTTATCAAATTACTTAAAGTTACTATAAACCTGTAGTTACAGTGGACGCGAATTTTCTCGAACTGGCGTTCTGACAAACTCAATATGTTAAAGCAATCAAATATGTACGTATATACATACATAGATTCTTATTAATGTACGAATTATAGTTTTCAGATCTTTCAGTTATCAGAGCCATAGTTTGCGCGAATTCGCGTTCGCTATAACAACAGTCTAATCTATTTGCAAAGCACAATGGAGCTAAAAGCACATACATCGTTAATTAAAATGATCTTATATAACAGCGACAATTTTTGGCAATTTAAAATAGCTTTAACATCTTAACGCAAGAAGAAGTAAGCATATACGGAGGTTACAATAGTTTCATGATAATACGTGTTCGAACAGAAACGTCATTTTCTAACGGATACTTGGACATAATGAAACGTACTGCTCTCTGTGTCTCTTCGGCTTGAGGAGACGGCTGTTTGATTCGTGAGTTCTAAAAGTCAGTTGGTCGATGAGTAGGCCTGAAACCCTTGAACCACATGAACAATACAAAGTCGGAGAACAATCGATCGAACAGTGGCGAAGCTAACGTTTCAAACGACCGTGTACACCCGTCCCTCAATTTACTTTTTTTATGCGATTTTAATTTACGCGACCAGAAAATATATTTTTCTAGAAATTTTAAAAGTAATAAGTGTATACAGTAACTTATTCGGTGATGTTGAAACGCGTCAATGCTGTATGAGATAAGGATAAAAATACATTACGTTGTGCTAGTCATCATCTGCGTACATATTTTTTCTTTTGTACTGACAGACATTATTTATGCGATTTTCATTCGCGTGAAACGAATCCACGTGGAACGGATACTCTGCATAAATTGAGGTACGGGTGTATCTCAGTGATTTCTCTGTTTCGTTGGAAGACGTGTTGTTTGTCGGTCGGAGGCTGCCTGTCTTTGTAGAAAAATCGGCAATTCGAAGGCGTTAGCGTCTCGTCGCTAAGCATCTTATCGTCATTAGTAATAGTACCGTTCCATTGATAGATGGTGTACTTTGCGAGCAACTTAACGGGTCGATCGTTCTGGTAGATCTACCATTCTTACTGTTTATCGTTTATAACGAATGAGATATTTCAGTTTTATAATTCGTTAAATTACTAAAAGTGAGGAAATTTGTTCTGTAATGGTTTTAAATATGTCAGATTTAAATAGAAATATAATATAATATAAAGCTTATACATATGATTAATTGTAAAGAAAATATAAATGTTTTATAATTTTACAAATTTATTACTATCTCTCCATGTTATATTTTCCAATTTGGCACAGTCATCAAACATGAATGAATTTAAAGCATTGTAGAATGTATCATAAATATTTTCTATTTTTAATATAATTAACTACTTGCTAAATAAGAGTTTATTATTCGCGAAATAGATACTCGGATAAGAAACCATAGAAATGTTTGAAGATCGATGCGAAAACAGTGTTCCGATAGGAACTTGCAATAAGTTATTTAAGTCCGCAAAATCTTCACTTACTATAAACTAGTTGTTGTTTCTGTAGTATCGAAGCTTCGACAGCCGAAGGAATCAGAGTACATAAACGTGCTCCGTTGCAATTTAAGCTAGTTTCGAATCGGTTTTTTCTTTCAGCGTCTCGGATTGTTTCTGTTCGCGAAATTGAATCTGTGACGTTCTTATGACAGTGGGATACATCACATTGAATACAAGTATAATAACAATTTTTTTGAGTGCTTGGTGCATATATAACATTTCTGTTATTGTATAGAAGATCATTTATGAAATAAAAATTCGACGAAATGAAGAAGACTGTATACTTTAAAAGAAATATTTAATGAATATCGTTCGTACTATGCGCTACATTGCAGTATACAGGATATCCCAGTTATTATATAATCGGCAATATATATAATAATATTTCATTTTCGAGAAAATTTGTTAAATGTATTTAAACTTCGCTAATTCCGAATTGAATAAGGCCAAATTATCGAAAATAAGTAAAAAATGTAGAAATATGTTTTTGGAAATTTCGTTTTCGAAAAAATTACAAATTATGCGCGTATACATTGTATATGCATGTTTAAACTATTTTCTTGGAAATGAGGTCTTAAATGGAAATATTTTATTCTAAAATTTTTATTACTTCCTGCAGAGTGTTCATTCACATGTTTCTAGTCGGTAATTAGTCAAGTTTATGCATACCGGACTTGACACATTTTCAAATTCGGTTTTCTAAAAAAAGAAGTGACATATGAAAAAATTGTATTCTGAATATATGTGCTAGTGATTATGAAAATGGTGTGCGTCATATATTTTTCATTTCGAGATATTTACAGTTTTGTGTTTGACGCGTGAACTGAATTTTGTTTAACGACGCAACAATCAACTTAATCGAACGGTTTAATTTATAGTATTTTGCAAAGATGGATTCAGATTATTGTAATGTAAATAGACGCAGCGCAAAATAAACGATAAACCCATTTTTCTTTTAGATTCTTGACTTAGGCTACTTACACAATCACCTGCATATATGTATTTTCGACTTGTCTTTTCATGTAGAATCATCTTATTGTCGATTGCTGTATACATACATATGTAGATCATTTGACATAAAAATTGGATGAAATATAAATAGGATATACATTTCATCGTCTTAATTAATATGTTTTAGGTGACTGTTGAGGTGAATAATGCATTTTGCATATAAAGTGTGTCATAGAGAGAAAGGTTTATTTACCTTACATTTATGGTCCATGGAGATATTGATTAGCTTAATTTGTCCTTAAAGCAAAAAGTTTCAAATGATATTATCATCGTGCAAACGCAATATTACTATATCTAACTATAATAACTACTTTATTTTGCCATGAAATTAGTATTTACGACGGATATTAAGAAATACAATAAAGCAGATCAAGTTAAATTAAGAAACAGGTTGATATACAAAAATCATTTTAAAGTTACACTATTGTAGTATCGGGGAAATTTAATTAAATTTAATTAGGTATAATTTTTTCCTGATACTATTTATTATTTATTTACAATAAATTAACTAAACAGATATTAATTAGACAGAAGACGATGGTTGTTTAACTTGAACTAAATGCAACAATCTTATTTTACTTCAACCACTCTCGCAACTCGACAACGCTAACAACTCCACTCTTCGACTTCTCAACTAACTCTGCCCTCTCTGCAATGAGTTACTCTCACTTCTCGATCAACACTCTTTGAATTCAAATCGTCCCCCTCCATTAGCGTTATTTTTTCCTCTCTTTAACCTCATCATGTTAACGCTCTTCAAAAACTAGGTGACCTTAGTCACATAGGCTTTTTTCCTTATGTAAACTAACAACTGAAGAACAGACGACACTGTTTTGATCGATCTCTAATCAGGCTTTTCTTTTTACGATACTACATTCGGCCATGTCTAACAATCACATCTGCTCTCAGATGTGCTCATCACCACTGCTCTCACTTACATCACTAATACCAACGTTCCACCACTTCATGTGGTCGGCTGCAGTGGAAGTTGTACGCGACCCCTCGTGTTCGCCCTCCCGTTGCATTATGTAACGTTTATTCCGCAGGACTTCCACCACGCGGTACGGCCCAAGGAACTTCGAATGCAGCTTTAACCCAGGACCGCCCTGCGTCCTCTCGATCGCCACCAGATCCCCCGTCTTGTATGTTGTCGCCTTCTTGCGTCTCTTGTTAAACGTTTGCTTGTTTCGGGTTTGGATCTCCTCGATCCGTCCCCTTGCTTTTATACGCAATTGATCCCGCTCTTCCTGGAACATTGCGGCCCATTTATCCTCAACCAGCTGCCTGATCTGCGGATCGTCCCGCATTCTCATCCGCGCTCCAAACAACAACTGGAACGGAGTAACGTTAGTACTTCTGCTGGGAGTTGCATTTAGATATCTCTACGCTTTCTCCAGGTGTTTGAACCACTTGCCTGGTGTTGGTGCAGATAATTTCGTCAACAACGGGACGAGCGTCCGATTCATCTTTTCTACCTGATCGTTGGCCCGCGGAATTCCAGTCGTAGTCCGTACATGCTCTATGCCTTCCAAACGCTTCTCGCTCGCGCGACTCGAATCTGAACGAGACATCTTTCTTAATAAATCCGATAATGGTCTCGCGATGACAGAATATCGGGGCACAAACTTCCTAAAATATCCCACTAAGCCCAGGAAATCTTGAACATCTCTAGCGGACCGGGGCTCCGGGAAATTAGCGACGGCCCTGGTTTTGCATTCAGATGGTTGAATGTTATCGCCCTCGATGATGTGGCCCAAATATTCTATTCTCGTTTGTAGAAGTCGACACTTACTCCAGTTTACGAGTAGTCCGTGTTCGCTAGCGACATGCAACACTGATCTTAGCTTTTCTATTCCATTCGAGAGGTCAGTCGACGGCACAATCAGATCGCCCATGTACGTCAGCACCACCCCGTGGCGATCAACTCTTTAAAAACCGCATTTATAAACTTCTGAAAAACGGCCGGCGAATTGCATAATCTAAACGGCATCTTAAGGAATTCATACTGGCCTGTGGGGACTACGAACGTCGTATACTTTCTGCTACTTTCCCCAACAGGAACATGAAAGAATCCGTTCTTAAGATCCGACGTACTGAATATCCTCGAGCCATGTAATGAATTTAGTTGGTCTTCGATCAAGGGCAGTGGGTATCTGTCTTTTACTATCTTTCGATTTAGTTGTCTATAATCGACGCAAATTCTAGTCGAGCTATCTTTCTTCTTGACCAAAACGATCGGACTGGCATAGTCGGAATGTGACTGGCGTATTATACCGTCTTCCAGCCACATTTTGATTTGTTTATCGACTTTGACCTTGTCTTGTGGAGATAGTCTTCGCGGCCTTTCGTAAACTGGAAGATCGTCCTGCAGTACTATGTTCGTCTCGATTCCTACTTCGTGCGTTTTCTGTGGCCTATAATCTTGGATCAAATTCTCTACTGGCTGCTTATGTTGCACGTTCTCGACATGGGATAAATCTACCTCACGCGCTCCCGTCTCTATGTCTATTTTAAGGACCTCCGGAAACCCATCGGAATTTTCGTCCTTTATTCTACGAATGGAGATATCTCCCCCCTTCATGTTTATCTCGACGGTATCTAGGAAGTCTGTGCCTATTAACAACGAACGTTGCATCATAGTGTTCGGAATTACATGTATTGTTATATAATAAGACTCATCGTCTATAACAATATTTGTTGAAAATTTCCCGAGCGTAAAATTTCTCTTAGACCCGATATCGCGAAATTCAACAATTTGATTGCACTCAGCTCTTTGCCCGCTCCTTAGGTCTCGCTGGTTTGTTAATTCTTCACCGCACTTCGATCCCTTTGGAGTCGATTGACCAGCCTTACACGCTCGGTTCAGCCTGGCAATCAACACTGACCTCGCATCAGATATAGGCAAATTCAAACGTGCGAGCTTACTTCTCAGCTCCTCCAGCGTCGAACCCTCTTCGCCCGACAATCGTTCGTCTTCAACGTTTGCCATTTTTATCTTTTTCTACCCTAGCACAAATAGTTCCGTTAAACGTGTCGTTCTCTGTATTGTTTCAATCCCGGCTGAGCCCCCACTTGTAGTATCGGGGAAATTTAGGTATAATTTTTTCCTGATACTATTTATTATTTATTTACAATAAATTAACTAAACAGATATTAATTAGACAGAAGACGATGATTGTTTAACTTGAACTAAACGCAACAATCTTATTTTACTTCAACTACTCTCACAACTCGACAACGCTAACAACTCAATCTCTCAACAACGCTAGCAACTCACGCAACTCCACAACGCTAACAACTCAATCTCTCAGCAACGCTAGCAACTCTCGCAACTCGACAACGCTAACAACTCTACTCTTCGACTTCTCAACTAACTCTGCCCTCTCGACTCACTCTTACTTCTCAATCAACACTCTTTGAATTCAAATCGTCCCCCTCCATTAGCGTTATTTTTTCCTCTCTTTAATCTCATCATGTCAACGCTCCGCAAGAACTAGGTGACCTTAGTCACATAGGCTTTTTTCCCTATGTAAACTAACAACTGAAGGACAGACGACACTGTTTTGATCGATCTCTAATCAGGCTTTTTTTACGATACTGCACTATATAGGAATATTTGTTATTAAAATAATATATTTCGACTGAGAAAATATTTGTAAAGAATCGAAGAATATCACCTTGCACCGTAATAAGATAAATTGATTAGATTCAATTGATAAATTGAATTGAGTGATAAAATGAATATTGTTTTGCTGATAATGTATTATGTGTTTCGAAATTTTTAGTTGTAATATGTATATGAAGAGAGAAAGTAAAATATATTTTAGCGTATTTTTAATTAATTAATTCAAATAAAAATGACGAAATGACGAAAATTAAAAACTAAAGAATGTATCAACTTGCTCTAATTTTTCCTATAAACTGAACTATCAAACAAAAATTATTGAGAAATAATATTCACATCCAAAATCTTTGAAACTTGCAACTCAAATATTTTCTGAATTCACTATTTGTTCCTATTTCCTTTTGTTAACATAAAATTATTGAGAGACACTATTCATATCTAAAAGATCTTAATTCTTCTTGGTTTAAGCGGAATTTAAGCCCAACTAATCCACTGCCAATATGATACAGTTTCAAAACTTGTTCAGTATTCAAATGTATTTTTATATTTTTGTAATCAATATTCAATATTTTTATTAAGTTAACGCACAGTAAAAGAGGATATACTTTGCATATTACAATAAACTTTGGAAAAAGCCAAATGAAATAAATCGTCGAGTTCATCTCGATATAGGATTGCAAAGAGTTAAAGCTTTTTGCAACTATAAGAATCAAAATTGTCGGGATATGTTCTGCATTTACCGTTTGTTACTATCTCGAGAGGATTAATGGATCTAATTGGACAGTGCCGTAAAAAAGTTGTACAGGAAAGGCGGGGTACGCGAGAGCACAAGAATCTGTCCGATAAACGAGATATTGTGTTTCGTGTTGTAGGTAATGGTAATCGAGGATGCCTCGATAAGGTCGACGAGTGCAACGCAATCGTCCCTTCCCTCTAAAGTCGTTCCATAACGAACTCCGAGATCCTTTAGATGTTCTCCGTCAGGCTGCAGAGTCGCGTTCGCGTACACATAAGTTATTGCGCGCCTCGACCGTAAAACAATGTCAATCCGGCACAATGAAACGATTTCTCAGCATACTCGGAACTGGCCAGCATCGGACCAAGCCAGCAGGAAACTCTTAAAAGTCACTTAGAAATGATTTACTGGGTCATGGGTTGGATATTTATCGCGGACAGCGTACGGATGTCACAGCTAATTGCGTCTCTCCTTCGCTGTTCGTAAATCCGATGTTCTCTAATCCTTCCAGCGTAAAATTATCTCACATATGCGTTTATTATAATTTTATTACAGTAAAATATGTTTTGGAGTGAATCATTTTTCACCTTTGATGTAAGATGGAGAAATTGTCAAAGTACAGAAATTTTAAAACAAATTATCGTAATTACATATATATATATCGATCACGGCAAACCTCGCCGATATCAATGATCATGAAATATTCTGTCAAGATCAATATCCTGGATAACCTTTTTCTAGACATATAACCGCCACTCGGTCTCAGATAGTTTCAATTTCGCTTAGTTCCTAAGTTATTTGGAAAGAGCTTCAATTAAATTTACGATTACACTTCATTCTCTAGTGGGCAACCACGAACGAGTTATCTCGTACTATGCTACGCTACGGACGAGATATCTCGCATATTTGTTTATTAGGACGAGAGTTGTAATTTGCATAAATATCAATTCACGATACCTCATAGCGAATGAAAGGCATATTGTTGTTCAGAACAGTTTTATTTATTTTTGTTGTACTGTACACGTAACACATAAGTACATATAAGTATCTAAATGGCGTAGTACGAAGAATACTGTGTCGTGAGACATCTTGTCCATGGTTGCGAAGTGATTAAACGATTTTAAATTCTTCTTCACAATACAAATTTAATTAAATTCTTATTACGTAAATTTAACATTAACTTATTGTTACTAATAACACTAATGTTAAAAGGTGAAAGTACATTAAAATAATCGTAAAACACATTTTCATTTTATTTATGGAATTTTTTTAATCGTGATATTGATCATTTACTCTTCGTCTCATATATATTTATTGTTCTTATCAAACATCTTGCACATTCATACACACATTGTAAAAAGTGTAACGCAAGAAAAAATATAATTTCGTATTTTTCAAATCTCTTCTAGCAAATAAATTTTTCCTCTAATATGGTCTCGTTATTTCTTTCTATTTTGACAAGCGTAGCTGTGCAATAGTGTGAACAACCTGGATTCGATTGTCATATATCAAGTATGTGATTACTTTAGAAAATGTGCTGGACTTGTCAGATTCGTCCCTTCTACAATCTTAACGAACACAAACGATAATATGTAACTATCTGCAGAAACATGCTTATTAGATAAAACTGAACTCGATATCATAATATCCTTTATTAATAATAACTACAGTTTCTAATTGCAACCATGGTAAATACAGACCAAAAAGCTAATAAAAGAGAAAGGCTAAAGCTAATTTGAAGTTTACCGTAACTATTAATATTATACTTCGAATCTTTAATATATTCTTGCACATTAGGTGTATTCTATGCATTTTAAAAATTTCTTATATGTGCATAAAAAATTTGCAGTTTGTTTACAAAATACATAAATGTGCGTAATTAATACTAATATTTTAATGAAGGGAACATTTAATACGAATTTCATTTTGTATAATATGTAAGTGATAAAATATACAGAAGAATTAAATCATAATTACTAACATATCATAAAATATTAGTTATCTCTCCGCTAAAGGGTACATCCGCGTTATCAAGTCAACGAGTTCTACAAACCAGTAAAGGCGTGCCAAGGAAAGATAGGAATATGTACTTAAAGAGTTTCCATCATGAGAGAAAGAACGATAACGTATGTCTGGTTTTATACACGATACATATTGACAAACTTGCACTTCGTTCAATTCAATCGACACGAGCAGTTCAGTTCGGCCTAGCCTAGTTTAACCGATTTCACACTACCAAACATGATAAGAGCGCTCTTGGAACCAACGAGTACCATCGGCTCGATATGTACTTGGAACTCGTAATAATTGAACGAAACGGTCCCCGATGATTGAAACGGCAAACAGCGTCTCACATCTAATTGTCAATTTGTGTAATGATCTTCAATGGGTTCATTCCTCTTTTACGTCCTGAACATCGTAAAAAGTTTAAAGACTTCATTATTTATATATTTCAAATAGCGGACAATCAACTCGTTCAACGAGTTTAGCATGAAAAGGTAAAAATCTTTTATCTTGGGAACAAAATTTTCAGGAGACAGTTAGCTTTGTCACTATATAACTTCTGTTATTATATAATTTTTACGCACATGTAGAAATTTTGTATTGAATTTTTAATTTACGTTTAATCTGTATAAATACATGTGGGTGGTTAATTGAAATAATTATATGGAACAAGTCGAACAAATATAGAGGTTAGGGGGAACGATTAATCCCACTCTCTCTTAAAAATTTTCTCCACATGTGTTTCTTGTGATTTGTGTTTATTAATAGATGTTTCTAGTAGAGTATTGGCAAAGTTTTATTATGCATCAATAGAAATGAGCATGCGAATTTGGTTTTACTTTGGAACTTGATATAATTAATAATTTGAAAACGTGAGAGACAATAATGATTAGAAAAGTGTACCAGCTTAATATATAAAAATTATTTGTTACAGGTTAATTATTATATATTTATTAAGACATAAATATGATCAGGTTTACCAACGAATGTTTCACTCTCTTAGTTATGTCCCTTCATAATAATGTCCGACTTATATCTATAGTTTGTAGTCTACGCTACATAATAATTTTGAGAAAATTATACTATTTTCTTCACGATTCCGACTAATTGCATTTTTTCAAAAATTTTTTTATGCATCATTTCGTAAACTAATCCTCTTAACTCCTTAAAAAAAGAAAAACTTAAATCGTTTGAGGCAATTTTAAAAAAGTTATTCTGTTTTAAATAATGTTCGAATATTAAAGTAACTGTATATACAGGGTGTTCATACATTTTTTCATGCTTCTCATATCTATAGAGATATTTGCCTGGGGAAATTAAAATGGGACACCCTGTATATATATATGGACAAGAAGAGAATTAATTTTCTTATATCAAATTGATAACATTATTATTATAGCATGGAATATATGACACCTTCATAATCTATTGTTTGAAATGAAATAGTCAACCTTAATGGTTTTGATGACTTCCCAATGATTTTTTGGATTTACTGAAGACGAGATTTCATAATTGTTCCAATACTTATGTACAGAGTTGTACGTACAATATATAATATACATATACGTTAGAGACAGTAATTGAAATATAAATTCTTAATCTTCTGTAAACCTATAAAATATACAAAATCATACTGTGCAATAGTGTACACTTCTAATCTTTACCTCTAACCTACGAATATCCAATAAAACGCGACGGCGCAGTCGAACTCGCATTGCACTTCACGTATTAGGGTGTGACGTTTCGCCACGATTTATCTTCAACGCGCGAACTAATGCATCGTAAACAGAAAATGTTTGAGAAAGGGGTCGTTACTTCCGCGGGATACTCGAGCTGTACCTTAACGTAACGTAACGTCTATCAAAAGCAAATAACTTCCCCGTTATGGAACCAGTGGCTTTGATTGACCTCTTGTCCAAATCTCTTCAAGTTCACTCTTTCAACGTGAAATTGTCCCGTCCCGTTCCGTCGAACAAAAACGAGAAGCGTGAATCTTCCACTTGAAAGCCTGGCTTTCTAGAAGTGGTCAAAGGTCGCGGACAGCTTTAGCAAACGGGCATAGCCGAGTAATGGTGGTTAATAACAGGCTCACGAGACGAGGGCAGGTGCTCAACTCGTCGTGATTAATTAACCAATAATAGACTTTCTTGCTTCCACGCGGTGCAGAACGCTCCGCATTGCGGATGGATATTCTCACGATAGGATTCGATAGCGCTAGTGATGGGACTGATACGGCACATATTAATGATATTCAAACAATTTGGTACCTACAATTCATGAAAGTATTCGGACATTTACGTATTATGTGCGTTATACGAAATTTTTTACAATTTTGTTAACATTGTGATAACACATGATTATCGTGATTAGTCGTGATCGTAAAATTTGAAACAAGTCCGAAAATGTGTGTAGAAGTTCCACGACTTATTGCAAATGAACATTTAATAAAAAAACTGGTATACTTTGTGAATAGTGGTCTTAAACAAATAATTAATGTTAAGGATGGTCCCATTATAAATATCGTAGCTTATTAATATAATTAGTAATTGATTGTTCAAACATTTTGATTATCTTTGCAGAATGTATGTTTGTAATAAATATTTTGTAATTTGTGTACATACCTTCAGATCCGTCTTAAATTGTACCAATATTATCATGGTAGTCGTGCCTCATTGCAGTGGTAATGAACTTTCAAAATGTTTTGTATGATATAAGATGTATGATATTACACTAATACACTGATACACAACATCTTGTAAAATATAATAACATAATAATGTAATATATAATCGTAAAAAGTTTCTATAAGAGTTCAAATACTTTCGTGAGTAAATACCTATTGTTAGTGAAAGTATCGAAATCGAAATCGAATTTATCTCACACAAACGTAATAGTATTACTTCTGCGTAGGTGTTCGGAAAAATTGACAAACGCATATATGCGTCCTTAGTCCATGCCGGGCACTTACAGAAAACACATATATGTGTCCTTAGTCCACACCGATAGCTTTCGCCAGACGCATATATGCGTCCATAGCACTCCAAGGGTTAAATACTGTTAACTAATAATAATTTGTACGTTTTCTACAGAATAGTTATGTGTTTAAGTTATATGTATGTAGTTATGTATTATATTTGATAAATACAATCGATCTTTTGTTACTGTAGTATTTGTATCAATATTTTCATGTAATATCAATTGCATATTGACACTTTAATACAAGTTATTGCGAATTCTCGACTAAGTGGCGATCAGTCAGCTTGCAACTGATTGATTTGATATCGCAAACCTTGAACGAGATTAACGCTCAAGGTGGTGGCAAATTAAAGATGCGAAGTAGTAGATTTATTTGCGCTCTTTAGTATTAAGAGAATCACTAGCAAAATACAGAATAATGTTATGTTCAGTTCATTTAATTGCACTGTTGAGTAACACGAAGAGTAAGACTGTCTTAATACTGCCTTAAGAAGCTTCGCCTGGTCCTTATACACTAACTTTCCGTCCCCGGGTTTTCCTTCCTACCATGGTTTTTATGGGATGGAAATCTATTACTTCAAATCTTGTAATTGTGTACTCTCATGAGCACATATCCACTGGTATTTTTGTCTGATACCAGATGTTTACTTTAGAACTGACCCATCGGGCACTTACGGTGTTTATTAGCCTCTTAATGAAGTCCGCATCGTAAGGTTTACAACTTGGGAGGTAGGAAATTCGGACTTCCGCAGAAAAGGCAGATGTGCTGTCGGAGTCATAAAAAGACGGTCACTCCAAATCCCGAACACAAGTATCAAACCGGTAATGATATTTTCGTAAAAGTACGTCATGTACCGATTCTTCTTAATATAAACAATAACACGAGAAAAAAGATAAGTACATTTTGTTGACTTTTTAATTTTAACACTTAGCCAACCGAATAGGGAGATCTCCTCCCCTCTGTGAAGAACATCGCTGCGTAACCGAACGGAGAGATCTCCCTTTTTGACTTTAGCAACACGTTTTCTTTTTTTGAGAACTGAAGAACTTTGAAAAACTGATATCGACAGGTGTTAACACAGTATCGGTTCCATCACTACGTGCCGTTGAAAATACTCATGTGTTCCCTGAAAATACTCGCACGAAACCGTTATGGACGTGTTCCCGCGAACCATGCTTCGCCGAGGAGTAATTACGATTTCATTTCATAATAGATAGACTCGGTTCTTAGTTGTTACTTGCGGGTTAGAAGAGAGCTTGGAAACTTCCTTGACGCATAGATATCGTGAAAGTTCGCGCATGCGGCTTGTTGTGTCGCGTGGGATGGTAACGTGCTATCAAACTTGGACAATTTCTGTTGAGAAGGAAACTTGAAATTAATTAACGGCTTTTATATGGAATATGTGGGTTATCGCAAAGCGTCATGGTGATAATAAGACGGCACAGGTTCGTTTTAGCTTAAAAGATTCGGAATGATAAATGCATCCCGGCTTGTCGCTTTCGTAGTTTGATTATTATCTTGGATATTTTTAGAGCTAGAGTTTGTGTAATGTTATTGTAATTTTTGACAGTTTGTGTAATATTCATCGCAGAAAATTATATAGTCCACGCAGAAGTATATATGGTATTACAAACCGATAAAGTAAAACAAGATCATATTGAGAAATAATATGGACATAAGATACTTATGTTATTCATAAATAATAATAAAATAATAAATATTATTTGGATAGATATTTTAAAATGCCATATCATTTATGATCACTCCACTTTCAGTTCCAAAAAATTGTCTATGGGAAAGATACGTTTGAATACAATTTTGTATAGTTACTGCGGTGAAATTCCAAAGTATATTACATAAAATTATAGACACGAACACACTTACGATTCCAATACATATTCATTAATCTCTAGTAGTATCTTGTCGTTAATTAGATTGATGTATATATTATATGTATTACATTTGGTATTTGATATTATAATATACAATAATATTAACATTATATTTTCTACTACACGCAAAATATGTAATAATTATTCTAATACAAATTATATAAAAGATAGAATAATTATTAAACCATTAGCTCTAGCATTTCAGTATGTATATATGTATGTATAAATATGTCAAAACTTATGTACTTTACAAACAAATAATAGATTTATAGTTCTCGATGAACAAGAACAAAATTAACATCAGCCTTTTAATTTTCATATGTGTATGAAATACAGGATTCCCTATAACGCGAGATATACGATCCTTGTTATACGGATTTCTCTTTATATTATACGAATTCAAGAGCGTAAAAAACTATAACTAAATAAATATGTAGTTTTCTTTTAATATAACAAAATATTATGCGTTTTACAATAATAACTGTTGCACAATACAAACCGTAAACAACCCCCCCACATCGCACAAGACTTAATGCAAAACTATGCTTCGAGTTAATTTAAAGACGCACGTATTTTCATATCAGAAATGAGTCATTTCCAGCAACTTTTTAATTGCGTTATACGGATGCAGTGACGCAATTTTTAGCCCGCGTTATAGAAGTACTGCGTTATAGGGAGGTCGACTGCATTCATGTTTAAAACTATAGAAAATACGAAACAATAAAAAATATTAGCATCAAAAAAATAAAGAAAGTACAAGAAAAAGCGCTGAGAGAAATTACCCGTTGTTATGCTGCCTAGTCGTGATAATACATTGTTATATCATTTTTCCTTACTTCTTTTCATGGCGTACGTTTTCACGTCGCGTCGTTTGAAATCACGTTGATCGTTCATAACGAAATACGGAAACGTACTGACAATTAAACGGTCGCGACTGATTTTCGAACGAGAACCTTCTCGTCTTCAATGTTTTCCATGATTTTTCTCGACTTAGTTTTCGGGCGGTTACTTTTACGTTTTCGGTACATGAGTGTTGAGACTTACTTATACGATTATGTTCGGGTGAGATCGTTATGATGCGCGTCTCCTTCCGTCATGGAAAATTTACAAAGTTCGTTGAAGTATATATTTAGATCATTAGTATATTAGAACATATAGTAAGTCATGCGTCTACGTGCAAATCGTGGACTCACACTAAAATGTTATCGAATGAAATACTGAATAGCTTGGACCAAGAAAATAAATTCCAATATTTATTTGTATTTCGCACATACTAGCGAAACTTAGGTTTCATTGTCTATCATTGTAAGATTTGTTGCTATTATTTCTTTATCAATTTGAACGCAACTGTATAATAATTAATAGTAATGAAGCACGTACATTTTTTATATACAAAAAATGATAGATAAGAATATTCAGTACTTAGTACTATGTACTGAAGTACATAGATTAGAGAATTTCAATAAGATTTATTAGACAAACACATGTTATATGTTTATGGCTTTATCAGTCAGAATGAAATTAGTTTCAAACATAACTCTAAAGTGATAGAAAGAACTAGTTTTATGAAATAAAGTAGGTAAGTATAAGGTTCAAAATCTCCAAAAGAAATGTCTAAAATTTAGTAGGGTGCAAGGTAAAACAAATTAAAAATTGAAATTAACAATAAATTCCAAAGAAATCGATGTTTATAGGGTATATATTAAAAGAATTTTATTAATGCATTGTTTGTATTATTATACTTTACATATACATATTACTTTTTTATTATTATCATTATCTGTTTTCTTATATTAGTTACTTTACCGTTACTTTTGATCAAATTGTCTACATTTCTTTAATTATTAAAAATCAAATTTATTAATGATTGGTAAATTAGTGGAAATATTTTTATAGCCGTAAATTTTCTTACTATTTTTATTTATAAAATATTACAATATCAATCAAATCTCACTGTCTATTATCTTTATCTTTCTTTCGTTCACTCAGACTAACTCTGCTTTGACTCTTTTCAATTAAAATTATAGCAATAATTATTGTGCATTCTTACATTCCTCGTCTAAAACCTCCACTCTACTATCTGTAAATAGCGTAGGTTCTACAAGCAGATCAAGTAGATAAATATTAACGTGACACTCTATAATTTATTCAATTTTGCCCATGCGTTTCTTCTTTTAGCAAAGAAATGTTTAAGGTTATAGGTATGCAATAATAAAACTTCGGGGATCAAAGAACGTTATTAATAACACTCGCCGCACACAGTTTTCTCGAAGAGAACATAGAAGTATTATCGCCAAAAATACTGGACAATCATCGAAAGATGTTTATTTATCCCGCATGCACACGTGATTGTTAGGAATATATGGAAACGAGAAGTAGCGACGAAAGTGACTGAACGAGGGGCTTCGCCTGCAATTTCGGGAGACCGAATAAAAATAACACCCGATCTAGTCTAGAAACCCCTGTTTGCCTGGAAATGCTTATCATTCTTTCGACACGTCGCATCGCTGCTTCCTCAACGAAAAAATTCCTAGTTAAGCAGGGGACGAACATGTGACACGTACACATACATGTGTACATGCTAGCGTTCATATATAAGTGCTTGAACACTCTTTCACATTATTGAAAATATATAAAATATACTTCTTTCCTATTTTGGTCTTTAATTATATTTCAGATAATCATATACAGTCAATAGATATTGATGCAAAACTGGTTAATAAATAAAAGATAATAACTGAAATTGGATGAAAATAACCTACTTGATTACAATATCCTATTTCATAGTTTTTCGTTTTTCGAGATATGTTAAAATACTTGCCCCATACATTTTACCTTTTAAGTAAAGTTATATAAAATATTATAAAATACAAAATATTCGGAATTGAACAAAGAAAAACAAATATGGCAAAAAAATGACAAAACTGCGGCTTTCTTCAGTTCCAAATTAGGGTATTATAGAGACTTAAACGATTTCAAATGTCTTAAAACTCTGTCTATTCAAAATTTTTATGTTTGTAAGTACATGAAATATACAATATATAATATATGTCTCTAGTTTTACTATACAAATATAAATATAGATTTTATGAAATATCTCTAGATCTAGAGCATTAGAGCAATTTGTCCTAGTTCAAGTTTAGCAGAGCATTTGATCCTAACTTCGATAAGAAATAGTGAACTGACAGTAAAAAAACTTCCTTTTATTAAAACTTTGAAAATATAGCAAAAATATGTCGTTTCTTTTATCATATTCCATTAAGCATAAGTGGCCATTCTTTGAAGTATGTATACACATACGTGTTTAAGCAAGCAAGAAATTATTTTATGATAAAAAAGAAGTGGATACGTCTCATTGTATGCAGATTGTGAAATTTTTCAAATCAAAGTGAATATGTAAGAAGTGCGTCTCTTAAAAGGTTTACGACGAGAGGTTTATAGCTTTGGTGCAGGAAATGTGTCCAGGTTTATGACAGAAATCGTATCTGTTTCTGTGCTTAGAATACTATATTGTTCTTTCACGTCATGAAATAAATTGTTCCTCGTGATACATACATATGATATATACATAATTTATATGAATTTATTACATTTGCTACTTCTAAATATGATTATACTTACGTGATAGAGCATGCGTTTCATTCAATCTTTTGTAGACAATATATAAAAAATAAATTGTAAATTTAAATATTTCAAATAAAAGTTTACATATCTATTTAAATGCTGATTATCTATGTACTTTAATATTCGAATTTCCATTTTCACATAGATTATGTAAAGATTGAAATTTTAACTGCGTATATTTTTATTCTAATTTATGCAGCAGCATAATCTCTTGGATTTAATTATGACATTAATCTACGAATTTTTTAATAAATTATTTTAAAGAATATTAAAGTGACTAGTGTCTTTAGTCTTTTTTCTTTTTTAATTAAAATGAATATTTCTTATTATATACATATGTATATAATAAGTTAAAAAAAATTATTATTAATAGTTCTAGTTTCTTTCAATCAATACTTTTTTCTGCATCCCTCATTTATTTTGTATACCTATGTCTTGTTTTTTATTTCTTCCTTCTCTTTTTCCACCTTTTCTTCTCATCCTCTATTTATGCTTCAAATATACATACAGTACATTTTCAAATGACATTCGACCATTAATGTTCATTTTGTTTCTATATTAATAACTGTCGTACATTTTTTCGTTCATGAATATTTATTTTCTGTTGCTTCGTTCTTCGTCATTTCTGAATTTCGTAAAATTATACGGAAGAAAAAAAGATAAATATTGATGACAGGAACAGTGGTTCTCAAACTTCTTTTAATTAAAACAACGGCGCATTTTGGAAAATATACAGATATTTAGGCGCACTTTGTATACAAATTCTAAAATTTATTCAAGAGAAACATTTATACGTATCAAGATTAATAAAAAAAAAAGAAAAAATCTTGCCCTTTCGCATATTATTTTATCCCGAGATGTACCCTTTGAGAATCACTGTTTGAGAAGAATAGGAATAAATAAAAGTGATAATTTTATAATAATAGAGTATATTCATGTACAATTATATTTATGTTTATAAATTCTGAGGTGCGCCATATTTGTAATATAATTGTGCTTTTTATGCTCTATTACCTACACAAAATTGATATTATAGTATATAATATGTATTTAAACAATTTAAAAAATCCATAATTTGTCTATAAAATCGACCTTCTATTTTATACATCCACAATTCACATTATATTAGGTTGTCCGAGTCTTTTTTTCGCAAGCGTGTTTTTTACAACAGTGCACCTTTGTACAAACGTGAAACTAAGTCCGCGAAATGTCGCGGTGTTTATTTCAACAGAACAAAATGGATCATACGTAATTCGACAAAATAATATAAAACAAAAAACGTTGTGCGTCTATTATTTCCTCATAAAACAAAAGAAACTTTTCGAACAACCCAACTATACATTGACTATCAGGCACTTACAATATGTACAAATAGCTGTCTTATAACACAGAGCAAATCTTTCAAAGGAAGGAAAATATGGTTTCGTAAAAATTGCAGTAAAACTTGCATGTGCTCTCAGCCATTTTCTTATTCTTCGAAAACAATATTGTATAGCTTTGACAATCTTTGGAATTTAGATATAAATTTCTCTGCGTAAGTTTTTAAAACTATACCCTTTAAGAAATATATTTAATTCAATTAATAAATAAAATCAATTTTTTCAAAGATCTACACTATAGTCCGGAGAAAAATTTGTCTAAATGTTCTTTTACTATATGACTTCAGTCTCTATAGCTTCGTCAGTTTTGCAAATTTAAGCATAAGGCATGGCATATATATTAAAATTACATTCTTTATGAAAATATTTAAAAAAACATGGGTATTTTGAAAGGTCCATAGCAGCATACCCTCTTTAATCATTTTCACGAGAACCGTGGGACCGTCTTTCGATTTCCACGGCAAACAACCACAAACTCTCGGTTAACTTGGAAAGGAAAACCCCGATTCGGAGCACGTGCCCGTTGGTGTCAAGCGAGCTAAAATTAAGCTGGAGAGAGGGTCTTGTTCCCTTCGTCGGAATTCCTGAGCTCCTTTTCAGCCAGCTGACAACCGGAAGTGAGCACAGAATAAATCGAAGGGAGAAAGAAAACGGTGGAAGAGTTAAAAGGGACACTTCGAGGGGTGCAAACTGGTAGACACGTTAAGTATATACCAGTATTGGATAGTGGCCTACTTCTATTTTCGTTCATTATCATTGCTATGAGTGACCCTCTCTTCGTTTTTCATTGTAAAATTCATAGGGGAATCCCGACTTCCAGAATTCCGGTAAAAACTTAAATTCCACATCGATTCGTGCACGGGAAACACAATTTGTGATACATCGTGGAAACCGTTCCGCAATTGGTTTTTTCTCTTGATGAATACATACTTTTAGATTTCTTCGATTTCGAGGTATTAAGGACCAGCTGATGTATTGTTTCTTGTGTCAGCTGTGATGTTTCTATTTGACTGATATTGTTGATTTTGAAACGAATTTTATTTACTGCAGACTGATAAATAGTATTTTTTTATGGTCTTATAAAGTATGATTGAAATAACGATAAAAATAATTAGTTCGAGAACTAAGTGAATTATGATGCTAAAGAGTTGTTTGAAAGTTAGTAGATTTTTAAATTTGCAAACGAAATTATACATACATGATTTTCCTGATAAGAATGTAATAAGAGTGTGACAATATCCCTCACAAGTGTAACAGGTAGGTTTCTGAAATTAGGGAAAACTATCTGTATTCATTTTTCATGATGAATATTTAGTTTCATTAGAAACATAAATAATAATTCTACAAATATCTCACATTCAACATTATTTATGATCAAAACTTCCATTTAGCTATATACGTGGAAAATGTTTATTTTTTTTATGCATAATAATTAAATATGTTGAACATTAAAAATATTTCATATGAAGTAAGGATTAGATAAATAAATATAATGCATTATTGAGATTGGGTAATTAAATAAAAACTTGTTATCTCAAAGCTATTAGTTTATAAAACTGTATAGCATTATTAGGTGTGGTTTCTTAAATTTATGACATTAAAAATTTGAAGAAAAATTTTGGGATATTTATTGTAATATTTTTAACAGAAGTAATAGAGAAAAAATAACCAAGAGAGTACACAAAAGATACAATCAGTATTTGTAAATGAGCAAGTTTCTCTATAAATTCCAGTCATCTTTTGTTGATTTCGTCTGTAAGGGATTAATAGATTTGTACAGAAGTGGAAGCTTAAGTTTCTTCAGTTCAATATCCACAAGGTCTACACCTGAAACGAGAACCACCAACGAAGACCATACCCCCCTCCATTGTTTGGAATAATATTGAGAAAAAACAGGCCTACAAAGAGAAGTACGACTTCTACGTAGAGAATCCCAGAAAAATGACTTTAACCTTCAGATACCATTGAACCTGTTTTGCCAGATCGAATTACTCTGTCTGTGGTAGGATTTTGCTTGTTTTCAACGAATACATTAGTTTTTGAAATACTGACCAGGTGCGATTTTTAACACTAAATCTACCGACACTTCGTGTATACCTATTCCTACCGTGTGCAGTCAAAATGACCGGTGATTAAAGAAGTAACAGTTTTTATGATTTAACTTAGATAATGATTAATTAATAACTAAATGTATATAAAATGATGAACTTTCATAAAATTTCGTCCAAATTTACTTTCGTTTAATTTCAATTATAGACTTAAATAGAATTACGCTTTTATTTATATAGAGATATATCTTATTCAACTTCGCTGCATTTTTTACAAATTATCTTATTATCAAATGTACATTTGCCGCATAAATACTTCTCGCGTCTTAAACAAATTTTCGTAATTTCGTAATCTTTACAATTTTTTACTTGACAAGTATTTTGTAGTAATGAATCTGATTTTCCCGTGATTCTTTATATAAAAGTAACGTATGCACTAAGTTTATAACAATTTTGTGAATTCTCTGTAAATTGGCCCCATACTGTAGATACCATTGTAAATTTATTGGTTCGTAAACGTTGGCTTCTTTCGCTCTTGTTATCAAATCGTATAAACCTCATAATTTCTGCTAAGTTATTCCTGCTCATTGTTTTTGAAAAAAATGCAGGTCTTCAAATTTTATTCCACAAATATGAGATATCTAAATATTTTGCCTGATATGCACCGCGAGCATATAGCAGAGCAATAAATGCATCTAGTTTTGTTGCATCTATGTAGCTCCCTGTTAGTCCCCAATGCTCTAAATGCTTCTTTTTCGGTACATTTTATTACATGATCCCTTATACGGTGATCAATGATAAGATAAAATGCCATCTTTGCTTGTCCTTCCATTATATGCCGTTTAGCATATTCCTAAAAATATTATGAACTGATGTCCTGCCAGGTTTGGAACTTGCATCCATTTCGCTCCAAACTGTCCCATTGGGCCCAGTTTCGATACATTGGTTCTCTACATCAGTCTCACCCTTTGCTATCAACGATAACTTCTTTCCTTTTTGCCCTTACGTAAACGCTTATTTATAATATTCAACTCTGATTCCGTTGTAAATAGCTTTCCACGTGTTCTCATGCCGTTTTCAGTTGCGGAAGTCTCTTGTTCATCGCACACTGAACAGTTTCCTTCTATTTTTTTTTTTTAATTTTTGACATTTCTAGGGTGAATATTTACCACAGAATAATACCATGTACGGAATACAAAATTATTGTCAAATTTGATATGTTTTACTTTTTCTTCTATAACAACTTTACGCAAAACGCTATGAGATGTTCTCTGTCTGAGTTTTAAAGATAACAAGTTTAGATGTCGACTGATTGAGTAACAAACTGAGGTGTATTCTGGTCGAAAGGACGATAGCAAGTAAGAATATGGTCTGTGGCGGCGATATTTATACGAAAATATTGATGGGTGCTGGCCGTTCTCCACCAACTGTTGCTCGAAGGTGGAATTGACCGTTGAACATGGGAAATAATACCCGCTTTTCCCGTGTTTTATCTGAATGAGCAATAACCCTGATAAACTTCTTGACTTTTAAAGTGTTTGTAACAATTGACCGTAAAAAATGCTAAGTTTTATGGCGGTTCCTTAATTATTATTATGGACCTGGGTTGATATTTTTTGACACATGGTGGCCATCTTGATCGAAGGATGGATTATGGTTTATGACAAGATTACGAGCGTAACAGTTGTTATTATTTGTTATTACTAATTTTGTTTGTCATCTGATCTTGAGATAGCCTTTTCTTCGTACTGATTGCATTTATTTTAAGAGTAACTAAAATATTTTGTCGGTCGGTCAAATTGACCGCCCGCGGTAGGCAAGGCAGAATACAATTTTTTCTTAGAAAAGAAAAGAGCAAACTAAAAGTAAGTACCGAAAAATATATTGTATGCATATTTTAGGAAAAGTCAGAAATTATGGAGTTCGGAAACAGTCAATTTGACCGGCGCTGGTAGGTTTAGTGTTAATGTTAGTACTACTTGAATATAAAAACGTTACATAGAATTGTTGCGACTATTATTGATTGTGAAACATCCTCGTTCCTCCGATAATCTTTTAATAAGTTTTAATTTTTTTAGAGCTATCTTTTTATTTAAAATTATAGATGTTCATATTTTGGCCATGGGTATAAATATATAATCATGCTATAAAAACAAATGTTATATAAATATTTTATTTAATGATACATAAATATTTGTCTGTTAAAAATGTTTGCAAGTAAAGGCATTCAATTTTCAAGCCTCTAAAATCCTCCGATGGATTGTGGTAATAAAATAAAAAATTTAAACTCTTCTTAGAGACAAATAACTGGTCTCTATTTAAGGGATAAAACAAAATGAATATAACTATTATTATTCTTTTCAAAACTGCTTTTCTGTAAACGATTATTTCTTAACATAGCTATCACCTACAATTTTATGCTACTATCGTACTCCATAGTTTTACAATGTTACTTCAATATCTAATGTAATATCTTCATTGCAATCAGATGAAATGAAAATATAGACATACACACCATAAGCATACTTTTATCTCTGATATATAATAAATGCGAGTTGAAGTTTTCGCACAATTAAAAAGGAATCAAATGATCGATAAACATGGTCGAACATAAATGTTAAATACTCATTTTACACGAAAGCAATTCAATATCTTCGTCGTTAAAAATGAATTGTAACATTTCAACCAATTCAGTCGAAAAATGCATTACGGATGTGTCAGAGGCAGAGACACAAATTATCACGTGACGTGCTTCTTATAGGCGATGAACAGGAGGAAGGGGCTGCAGGTGACCAGAACCGTTCAGCACGAACTGTAGGAACGTGTTACAGCAGATGTAAATATATGTATATGTATACTATGCACGCTCCTACGTGGCTTGAGTTATCAGGTGTATCCCTTGGCCAACGGACCAAAAACACCTGCTGCCAGATACACGTTGAAATAGAGTCAACGTACGGTGCTCGACCACGCGAAACCACTTTCAACATTGCATTCTTGACAGCTTATGCACGTGTTCTTTTTCGTATTGTTCGGCGTTTTTCATTACCACTTTGACGATTCGCTTTCTAAACATTATCATCGTCTATAGAAAATTTATGGTTTGAAAGAGAGTTCTCTTAAAGCGGCGTAATGTGTGTTTCCAAATATTCAACTGAATAGAAGCACGGTCTATGCTTTGTAGGTGATGCAACTTTCCATATTATACATGTATTTCGTTTGCTATACCTATATGTATTTTATGTATTTATCTGTTTTTTTATATTCAAAGAATAAAATCTGTTACATTTATTTCACAACAGTTCATTAAATTATTTGTCTGCGTGAACATTTAAATCGTTGAATATTTACAAGTAATCTCTAAAATCAAAATTTATAATACTTATAAATTAAGACAAAATAACATAACCAGAAATATAATATTTCTGATGTAGGAATATATACAACCAGAAAGGAGAAAATTCTGTTTGGAAAGAAAATAAAACGTGTGGTATGAAATTTCTTTGTCCGAGACGGTATTTATTGGAAATAGGGTCGACCTCACCGATTTCAATGATCTTGAAACATGTTGTTAAGCTGAAAGTTCTAAATAACTTTTTCCTATACTTATAACCTATACCTATAATTGTAAAGTAATCTATGTTTAATACTACTTATATGTATTGTTTAACAGTTTGTTTTATAAATTTTTGTTCTGTAAACAATTTATCAATAACGGTAGGTAAATTTGTTATATCTTTTTGAACAATTAAAGATCAGTGTAAAATTCAACATTCCATATATCAATTGATTCATTGAAAATCATTTAGCGTCAGACGCTTAATGACAGCCGGATACTACTCTGGCCCAATCTAAAACTCATTAATTTTTCTCTTTTATTTATACAATATCAAAAATGGTTGTTTCTTTCATCAATATATTAAGTTTAGGTTGGACTATATAAAAATGCTCCAGTGTAATCGTCACTTAAATTTAATTGAATTTTTCTGCAAATATTTGGAAACTATAGGCGAGCGGCTTGTAATAGGCGAGTTGTGTGTATAGGAAAAAGTTGTTCAGGACATTGATTTTCGTCTCTCCAATCCCCAATAATTACCCTCTAAACTTTTTTTCGAGGAAAATACTTTCGTTTAGGAGAAAATCAATTTTGAAAAATGATCGCGTATGTAAATGACCGATTACAGTTCGGCTGTACGCGTCATTCCGTTATCAATTATTCCTGTCCAATTATTAATTAATATTGAACTTCATTGGGACGTGGAAACTCAGGAATCACGCGGTAATAAAACCATTTATCACATTTATATAGTTTACTGATTGCGATCTAATAACACATCTGCATCCTACGGAAGACAAGACAGAGGTAGGAAGCGGAAGTCTAACAAACGCGTGAACAGCGTCCATTAAGGCACTCTACGCAATGTCTGATCGATAATGTAATCGTTGCCAACTTTTCGAATTTACATATCTCTACAATAATTTTTCAAGTATGTTTCTGTTTGTTTTAGTCAAAGTAACAGAAATATAACCGCACCACTAATTTATAATATAGTCCACATTTTTTAAATAAAAAATGTATGTCTATATGTTATCGCAAATAGATCATATGGTCTTATAAAAGATAAGACATCAACGCAAACTATTTTATCATGTGCAATTTACATCAAGATAGTGTCCAACCATTGATTAAATATATTATAATAGCAGTATGTATTTATCTATCGAGCTAATCCCTTTCTTGAAAAGATAAAAATATATATAATACTTATGTTACCATAGCTATTTGGTATTGAAAATAACATTAATTAATAAAGTCAAATCTTTATTAGTTGAAATCTGTAAGGATCTAATTGTAGAGGAAATTTAATTTAATTGACGACATATATATATATATGTCGGGGATGGAAAGACACCGAAGCCTTCCTTGGAACTTCGGGAAAACTCCTTAATACTGTAATCTAGTTTCTAATGTAGCTATAATTAAATAAATGTCGTTGTCTAATCGAACTGTATTTGTTTGAGATTTATGATAGTGAGCTTGGGCTCGAGGCGACAATCAGTCGCCGAACGTAGCCGCGGTCAAGGGATGAACGTTTTGTCTAACAAAGGCACGGAAGTAATTCTATAGCTCTCCTTAAAGAAATAGCCGTAGCGGCACGTGACAGTAAACATTTCAACAGTTTCTGTCCCGCGGCTCACCACACGCAATCTCTACCCTTCGGGTAACATGATTCCCAGATATCAACGCATCTTCACAGTATATGCTTAGATAGCCTGAGGACCCGTTATAAATCTTAAGATTTAGGTAACTAAAGTCCTTCAAACAGACAAACAGTTTTTGTTACAACTACGGGAAGATAGGAGAAATCTATCTCTTCCACGAACGACGCTTCCCGCTAGCAACTTTCTCTCAAGGGCGGCTAGCATCTTTTTCTAAACACCGATATGGAGATTGACCAATTAGCAGCAACGCCAATTTCCCTCACCTTCCGAACGAAGGCTTTCCTCGACGAATCCGAGGATCTCGTGTCCTTAGACACACCCCATATAGTTTTCCTCGGTGGCATCACCAAGACGGAGAGTCATTCTCTTGTGCGATCTTTTGACGAACAGAATACGACCTTTACGATCAGTGAATATTTCACCTCTTGTCAATAAAGTGTCTGACTTGAACTTTGTGAGTACGTAATACTATCATCCCGTTGACCGCGGATTCGTTAGTGAGCCTAAGTCCATTGCCGCTAGCGTTACGAGTGCGCGACCACCGCGATTAATTGTTATTACGGCCATATTGACACGTGTGTTAATAAACTGTACGTTACACCACAACGATGTCTAGTGAAGATTCATTACACGCCCACAACCCCGATCCTACTCCAAACCCGACATCAGAAGTGGGATCGAGTCCATGTATAACCATGGAACAACTCATGAGAATCGTGGACCGGTTAACTCAGACGAGGGAGCAAAGACCGAGTACGGAACCTAAGGATGTAACGTTACCACGTTTTGACCCTGAGGGCGCGGGCGCCGATCCATCCGCGTGGTGCTCATATGTCGATGTGATTTTGAAAGACTACCCGATACAAGATAGTGCGTTACTTTCTGCTCTAAATCGCGCCCTAAAGGGTTCTGCTGCGCATTGGCTTTCACAAATAGTGCGCGGTGGAAAGCTTACCTGGCCAACGTTTAAGGAACAATTCCTTTCGCGTTTTGGTGGCAAAGAGACAGCCGCCTCGGCGTTAATAAGGATATCCAGAGAACGACCGTCGGAGATCGAATCTCCAGGGGCTTTCGGTAGCCGCCTCCGTTCCATGCTGCAGATGAAGTTGCAAGATCTAACGATGCCCGAAGTGATCAATGCCTTCGCTCTTTATATGCTAAGTTCACAAGATCAACGCTTTCGACGACTAACGCTCGCGAATAATATCAAGACGGAGGACCAATTTCATGATGAAATGAGAGTTCTTCCTTACGACGATCAGCCAACATCTTTGTCAAGAAATCCACCGGCGGAACCCGAAGCCAAACGACGCAAGTTATCGGACCACCAGGTAAGGTGTCATTACTGTGGTACACACGGACATAAAATAATGGAGTGCCGCAAAAGGATGCGTAGCGAACAGCGGAAGGATACACAACACCAGAAAAGGAGTCGCTCAACCACATCGTCCAAGGTGGTTTGCTTCAAGTGTCGTGCGGAGGGCCATATCGCACTTGATTGTCCGTTACTGCAGGACAGAAAACCCGAGCTCACTATCATAAATCTCGAACAAATACAATTCGGTTAAACGACGACATTTGTTTTATTACAGCTACGTTAGAATTTATGTTACAATGTTACGGTGTTTTCCCGAAGTTCCGAGGAGAGATTCCGGTGTTCTTTTCATCTCCGACATATATATATATATATATTTAATTCTCCACGAGTGAAATGGTAGTACATATATAAGTAAAGTAAATATACTTTATTTATATATGCTTTTTTATATACGCCAAATTTGTTAACATTGAAACTGAAATATCTTTTAAAATAATTACTTTTAAACATTAAATGCTTCAATATTTGTTTATAGAAAATATAAAAATGCATTTATTAAAATACATACAGAAGAATATAAAAGAAAGATCCATTTAAAAAATTTCCAGACATATTGCCAAGATTATCTTGAGAATTCGAAGAAAGCAATCACAGAGGAAGAAATATGTCATATTTGCAAAAATAAGTAAAAATCCAAGAAATCCGAGATAAATAAAATACCCTGTGTTTATTCATTAGTTCGTCATATTATGTATTATTGACACACGATTTCATATATTTCAAAGAATTTTAATCTTGCAAAATTGTTGTGACAACCTTAAGGCCTGCCTAACTGTTCTTCAAAGTACATCGATAGATAGAACACGGGTTCCTCCACCGAAATTTTCCCTCGAATAGTCGAGCGTGTCTGGCCATTTGGTGTTTGTTCGATCGGACAGTCAGCCGAGTTCCTGCCACATGTACTCGAACAAACTTGCGCTGTGATAAACCGAGGGTGGTGAGCAAAGGGTATTTCTCAAGGTCGAAAGTAGGAGTAAGAGATCAAAGGAGGGGTAAGTTTGATCACGCGATGACGACGGCAGCTATCATGACAACGACGAAGATCCAAGGTTATTGACATCTCCTCTGTCCGTAGATTCTTACACTTGTATGTACAGCCCCTCACCGTTGGCCGCGCTGGATACACTCGTTCCCGTAAGATCACGAAAGTTAAGCAGCGTCGGGCACGGGGTGGTCTAAGATGGGTGACCGCTCCGTGTGGTGTTGGCATATTACGTACATTACGTACATCACAAAAGGATATAACCTAGCTAAAAACGCGAGGATAGTGGTACCCCGCTGGGGGTAGCCACCAACGTGATAATACAAACGCTAAAAAATTCCACCAAATGTCCAAGTTGGACAAATTGTGGATACAAAGAAATAAATATATAAAAAAAAAAAAAAAAAAAAAACTTGTATGTACAGTATACAGTCGATTACCTCTATTTTGTTCTTCGTTTTCCGTTCATCGATGTCTTAATTTTTACGAAAGTTTGAACGCAGGAAGCCATTGCCCGAAAATATAGTAGTTCTCGTACAAACCGTTGGAGAGTGCGAATCGAGTCAATACTTCGCGTTGAAACAGTTATACAGAGTAGAGAGAAGCCTTTCCTTCACGAACACAACGCTTGCTTCACTTCGCTGTATTTTTTTGCCACTAATTGGCAATTTATTTATCAGCACTGTGATCATAGCAACGTAGGTTCCCAACTGGCAGATGAATAACCACCGTTCGGACATGGATTTTCCATTTATTTTTTAATGATAGTGGCACATACTATTTCGTTGGTTTTTATTCTTTTCCTCTACTTCAAGACTACAACGGAACATTAAGATAAATTACATTTTCACTTTTTACAGGAAAATGATTTAAAAAGTCTATTACACTGTATCCAAGATTGTTCCTTTATTTGGTTTTAAAATTAAGGGGATTTAGGATTACAAGTTTTTGCCAGTTCTCTAAATATTTCGAAGATACTGGACACAATATGACATTATATAATAACGTTGAAATTACACTTTACAAGTTTCATCATTTATAAGAAAGTAATTTTAAAAAGAGATTGAATTAGAATATGAAAGTTACAAAATATTGATACATATGCATATTTTATCTAATTACTAATATCGAACTATTGGAAACATTGTTTCAAGATGTAGTATTAGTCTATATTTTGTTCATATTATTTATCTCACATCGTATATATACAAATCGTATCCGCATAACAAAAAACCTACCGTATAAGGCTTAAATGTAATAAAGAAAATTCCTATAATTAAAATAATAAAGTAATAATTAAAATTCCTATCATAGTTGAGGCACTATCCATCATTATTAAATATCTTTTCATATTAAACTACATGAACAATTTTTTATATCCCAGAAAAATATCCTAAAAATGTTTCTCTCTTATCATGTATGTTGTCAAACTTCCTTCTGGTTCTTTTTTCCGAGATTCCAATTTATACGAGACTATTCGTCAATTTATGGTCAGGTAAGCGGTGAAGAAAGGCACCGTGAGTACGAACAGACTGGCCCAGAAAGTGCTTTCAAATAGTGTTCGAAGGAACACAAGGTATCATGGGGGAGCACATTGTTCGTGAACGATGAAAGCGATCGAACATGGACCTCCTCGACCCACAAGGGAATGAGACTTTAATTCATCGTAAATGAAGTGTCTTTCAGTTTGACAATACGGTTGTAGGGGTCGCTGCAAACACGTCTCACGAGCATTTCCACCCCTCCGTGCCCACGCAAACCTCAATAGGGGATGTATAATATGCGTCCAGACATAATTACCGCACGTGCCGACCTACATTCGCTTTGTTCCACTTTCCAAAAGTCAAAGACACGCGTCTGTATTCAATTTGAATGAAGATGAACATTCCTGGACGGTTTCGAACGGTCTCGTTTCAACGATTCGTAATTGTATGACGTACCATGGTGTTACGTTATCGTGTCATATCTTTCTGATTACGACCAATAACTGCTTCAACTGTAGGACATTCCTGTTAACCCTTGCTCTTTAATATGATTGTCAGGGTAGTGTTATTGTCGGAAGTTTACTCTGAAATTTCACTCCTCAGTGTTTTATTCTCGTGATACGTATATTTTCAACAGAAAGCGAGATTGCGTTTGTGCTCCAACTATTTATTGATAGGTACAACTGTCATTTCTTTCGATGAATAGGATGAAAACGTTAGAATACTACTTGTTAGAATATTTTTTTTATAATATAAAAATATAATATTATCATACTTTTTGTGCTATACAAGTACACAGTATAATGTATTGCATAATATTAACATTATATTACATAAAACCGAGGCAAAATGTTTTTGTATTTATTTATGTGTAATATAATATTCATTTTTCTATGTTAATATGAGTTAGCATAAGAATCTTTTCTGTTCATCTATTAAAATGTCCAAGGAATAATTGAACTGACGTTATGCCGGCCATAAGTATTCGGCCACCGGATGATATGTAATAAAAATTGAATGCTCTTCATTATTTCCATTCTTTAATTATTTATTTTATTCTAAATCTGTTATTTCATTCGCACCATACACGTAAAATTTGTTAGTTTTTCAATAGATGTAACAAGTACGTGATCCAGTACCTATGACTACCACTTTAATATTATTTTTCCTTTGATTTTTTTGACATCCTAAGTTTTTAAATAGCTAAGGCAATAGTTCAAATAGAATAGAAAGACAAGATAGGAGTTTACTTTTATTAATCCTTGAGGTAGGAGCATGTGAATAGCGCCGCTTGTATATACGCATAGCTGGGGATAAACGAGTCTAGATCTTAAGTTATAATGTTTTAAAAATATATGAAATATATGAAATCGATTCATGGGCAAATTATGAAACACACAGTGATTTACATTTACACATTTACCATACATTTTTTAATTTAATTAATTTAACAATTTTTAAGTTGAATTACACCACAATTTATTTTTGTTTGTTCGTTACTATGTTGAGGTATATGTTAGAATATAGATTTCATGAGGAAATTGCGGAAATAAGAAGAGATACATAATACTACATAACAATTTGCGCATGATTCGTGTTTCTTTCCTCTCCTTTCTTCCAATTTTCGTTTTGGTTTGGAAGTTCGTCTAGTGGTCGCATATACAGTAAGTCGCAATAGTAATATTTAAAAAGTTAATTTTTCTTATATAACATTACCTAGATCGCATTACAGAAGTATGTATTTGTTTTTGCTTATAAATTTCGTTTAGAATGAAACATATTGTTAAAAGAAATATAGAAAGAAAAACTCTTAAAAATTTATTTTTGAAAATATAGGATTGAAAAGTCTTAAAAGTTGTTAAAAAAAATATAGAAATGGTAAATTGATACACTGACAATAAAAGTAAATGTATACAGAAGAAAAAAAAGCAATGAAAAATATAAAATTTTAGAGGATTTTGATAGATTGCCGCTAGTATTCTAAGAACGCATAGTGATCAAAGAAATCTCGTATTCTGCAACCTGACACCATCTCACGCATGGCGAATGTCGTTATTCGGAAGTGCAAAAGCAGCATTGCAAGTGTTCCATGCTGTGCGGTCGAAGACATTCCTACGTGACTGAAATTTTGTTCGCCTGCGTTAGCCCCCTCTTTTGAACAGAGTTCCATGTATCCTCGGGGAGTCCGCAACCCTTGTCGCAAAATTCATTGGTCCATAACTCTTCATTTTTTAGAGAACACATGCCGATTCTGACATAGGTACATCTTCTCGGTTGGATTATCACCGATTGTCACTGAATTTTTACCACGGTAACGATCTGTCACATGTTCGTTTTCACAGGTTAGTGCACCTAGCGTGGTAATTGAAGCAGAAAGAGTATAATGTTCGAACGTGTTGTATCTCTTAATATATTGTGCCATGAAATAGGAGATATATTGAAATATTATTGATGGTTCCATATATCAGCAACTTGAATCTATCTTATAAGTATAAAATTTACATATATCGTACTTACAGTGAAGCGTGTTTTTTATTCGAAAACCCTGCGAACTAATAAGAAAGACGAGTTAACTCGTTACTCGGAATGTAAATCTCTGGAAATATAATTTCCTTATTTGGGAATTTTCAATCTTAACATGTTGATTCATCTGCATTTACACTTGCAAGGATTAAAATCGATCTAATAAAGATTGATTAATTTTTATTAACTCTTAATTCTGTGATTATAAAAGTTTTTAATTGAAGGACGACTCGGTTAGTAAGTTAAATTGTTAACAAAAGAACAATTATCTATTAATTTTCAGGATTTCATGTAATAGAAGTATACTATACTATTTCGAGAAATACCGTTTGCTTTATCTGTAACTTGTAAATATAGTGATGAGTATTAATAAGTTCTCGATAACTTATTGACAATTGTTAGTAACATGAAATGACATGATGTTAATAACATCCGGGAAATCATGAAGATATTCGAGATCGTTATTTTAGAGTTTTTAAATTTTTAGATTTGTTGAAGGTTCTGTTTTCCTTTTGTTGTTTTATTCAATAGGTCTACATTTTATGGTAATATTGCGATAAAAAGGATAGTACACTTGGCACGAGGGGAAATGAAGTGTAGAGGTTATAACTAGTTACTAAAACTTAAATCTAAACTCTAATTCATATGCAAAGTAAGTAGTTGTGTAGATGTGTTCTTAAATCGGTGTAAGGTTATAGTGTCAGACTACAAGTTTCATTGTTTATTCTAAATGTAAATTTATAGCATTTCAATGAAAAATGTGTGTATTATTATATATATACACAATATTTAGTATTTATATAAACGATAAAAAAAGTATATCAGGAAAAATTTGTTTCAATAATAAGGCTAAGGCATATGTGTGTTGGAGCGACGTCTGTTACAGCAAGCGTTATTTCGTACGGACATAGGGGATACTATACAGTCAGTGGCGGATCCAGAAGTCTTTCTTGGTGAGTGGAGAGGCGAAATGTGTAAAAGTACATAAGTACATTGTCGAACCTTCTTTTACAAGATCTAAAATTTGCTTCTAATTTATACTATAATATCTCCATCTGAAACCATAATTTAAACAATTAAATTAATATTAACAGTTTACCTAACCAGTTTTTTATAATGTAATAATATTGAGATTCCTACATTTTATTACTCTTGGGAGGGGGGCGGTGATAGGGACGATTCCTCTTTGATCCGCTACTGAGTACAGTGCATAATCGTTGCTTCTTGTCGCATTATAACACTCAATAAAAAAATTATTTTAAACGTGCGAACTGACTTCGGAATGCGCTAAAAACTATAAACTAATTTCGTTTATACAAATATGCAACAAAGAAGTTTTTGCAATAACAATAGTTTACAATAAACAAATTTGAAAATTTCTGCAAACGAGATCACCGCATAAACGTCCTCTACAAAATGAAAACTACGTAAACAAAAATATATAAAGGAAGTGTTTTACAATAACAGTAATTTAAAATAAATAAATTCAAAAATTTTTGCAAAATCGGTGTGGGAATATCCTCTATAAAATATGTATACGTATACGTAAGCTGTATTCAAAGGTATACAATATAGAACGTGCATCTAGTATAAATACGTCGGGGTAAAAGTAACACAGGTTGCGACGCAGCGTTGACAATGACGCACGCTGCTTGTGTGCGGACTCCCATATAGAACAATATATTTCTACAACTAAACGCAGCTCATGAAACGTACGTCGTTCCAACGCTCCTATGACTCGGGCCTATACCTCCGGTACTATTTACCATGATAGTATTTTGTTCACAATGAACATTGCGTCATGCGATGCACTATGTATTGCATACCCTTCAAGTGCCTTGTCACGGTTGATATTTAAACTGATGGTTAGTGTGTGTCGATGTCCATATCGTCCACCGGCTGCACGTGTAATTTTTATTTCGATGTATTTCATGTTCACGACCCTCCAAGACCAAATGGACATGTAGGTCAACTATACTGAAAACACTACACACTCCATTGTGTCGGTACATTCAAATAGTTGTTTGCAATTCGTAGTCAAATTCTGAATACATTGGTTTTAGACTGTTTTTCTGGGAATGTTTTTTTTTGTGAGAATTAAAATTGCTTTCGAATGAGATGACTTTCCTCTATTTTGTTTTTTTTTTTCAAAAGAAAAAATTCGAATTGGAATTATTATATAATAATAATAATAATAATATTTATTAGAATAATAATTATTAGTTGTTAGATTTTGTTTGCTATCTCTGCTCTTCGTGTAAAGTACTTACACTCTTGTCTATAAATGTTAGACGCTTAAAAATTAGATAAATCTGAATATCACTAGGAAATTATTAGAACCTTTACAGATTATTATTTCATTTGGATGAAACAATACATTCATTATTACAATCAATAGTATATTAAATTAAATTTGCTTCTCATCTATATCCATCGCGTCTGTCCATAACTATTTTCATGTATCTTAGCACTTATATCACTAGTTTTCCTATTATATTTATTGTTATTTGGTTCCATGAATACTGTAAATGTAAGAAGTAATCTTTTAAATTTTTTACTCAGAGTTTTACATCCAATTACGCCAATCTTTTTCAATGAAATTTAACTAAGAGTTTTATAAAATCAAATAATTTACGAATAATTTATAATTTCTAACCTTTATAGTATATTTTATATCATCATTATTGAACACGAACCCAAAATTCTGAATAGCCAACGCTTTTTCCAATAATCTCTGTAGATTGATCACCGCATTTTGGTGTAAACACAACTAATGTTATAATATTCCTAAACGGAGATGTATGTACTTGAGAATATAAAATAGAAAAAAGGATGAAAATTACATCGAATAAGGTAACGAGTTACTAAACTGTTCATTGATTAGTAAACTAGCAATATTTTAACAATTAATTCTTTTTCGTATAATAAATTATTCTACTAATATTCTTTTGACTCTTTTACACAATTTATGTAACTTTCTTCCTTCTCTATATTACTTTCTTCCGATAGCATTTATTTATGTAAGAATTGTAAATTATGCTTTTATCATTGTTAGGTACCTGTAGATGTAGTGAAATTATATTTTAATTATTTTCTTTGAGAATCAATATATTTAAAATGAGATTGATTATTAAAATGAGAATATATTTAAATTGAGATTTATTGATTTGAAATTAAAGTTAATATTCCTCGCAATAATTTGATGTTCCAATATTTGCTATTCTCTAATAATTATTACTTATTTGAAAATTCACGTTATTTAAATTAAAATAACTGATGCCTTTAAATAAGATTGTATCTCTCATTCTCATAAATGTACAATTAACTATATTCTAAATTAATTTTTCTCATTTTTAAAGCAGAATCCTTTTCTTATTTAATGATACATTATAATAGAGAGATTTATATCTGAAAAATGTTTCTCGTTTTGGCGCGAGTATTTTCTAGAAAATTAGAAATTTTAGAATTTTTATTATTAAAAATTATAATTGTTGGAGTAGTTCCTAGTAAATTAAAACGTTTCTTTTACGTCCAGGAGAAATTCCTTAATGAAGTAAATAATCTCGTACACTGCTGGAAAAATTGTTCTAACGAACTGAAGCGTACAATACATTCAATGAGAACAAGTTCTTAATATAATTAAGAAACTCTCTGCTACACCGTGAAGATACTTTAAGCATTTCTATACATATATGTATGTATGTACTTACTAACATCAACAATCTTCCCTAAGAAAGTTTCTTAACTCTTTTAGCAACCATGCTGTGTCATAGATCACGTTGTAATCTTTCGCATCCTTTTTAATCAAGCTGTATAAAGTGGACATTTAGAATTTGCATAAGCTTTTTCGTAAAAAGAGCTGCTTTATGAATGATGTTAATTGAATAAATAAAATGGTCGCTAATTCTTTAACATATACAATATTTGTAGTTACGAAATACAATATTGTTATAATCAAAAGTTAATAGAGTTGAAAGTGAGTTTTATATTCTTTCTGAATAATTATCCTTACATTTTGTTAAATATCAGAATCTTTATAATATTCGTTAATTTATCATATAATAAACAGAGAATTCAAGATGCATGTTTGTGACTGTTATATAAAAATATAATTTGCTTGTTGTATAATTGGTATGTATAATTTGAGTATAATTTAAAAATTTAAATTTAATAAATGAAACAGATCTTCCCTTAGATTACACTTTTCTAGTTAGGTTTATAAGAATATGAATTGCATGAACACATCCGCGGTAAAAAACGATACTCTTTTAACTTAACAAATATATTTAATTATCACAGATATTTTTATCATTCTTATAAATTGGAATTAATTATTAAAAACCAACAAAAATCCACAAATCAAAAATCTTAATTGTAGCATATACGGTTTTTATATTTGTATATTTGTATTTGAAGGATGAAAATATATTTACAAATTCCACAATTTCACATTAAAAATATATACAAAATGAATAAGACTGCTTAATAGAAGTTTCCATTACAATATATGAAAATACATTTACAGACTATAATATAACAAGCAAAACAATTATAAAAAATCAATAAATCTGCTTCGTACAACGGAACACAATTCTTTAAAAAACTGTAAAACTTCAAACTGCTGCTACATTATTGGAGAAGGTAGACTTTTCAAAGAAACTTCAAAGGGTGCTAGATTAATCCCTTGTTTTGCGAAAAACTATAATAACTGGTAATAACTGCAAGTGTAAGACATATACGATAGATTATATGCTTGTCATGACTATATTGAAAAACTCACGTCAGGGAAGTGTATTCTTAATAAAATAAGTGTATAACTATCAAACACGTTAACGAACAATGTAGACTGGAAACAGCATAAAGGCATGCTCGACAGAACTGCCCTTGACGGATGTTCGATCGTGCATCCTGCTAGCAAGAACAGAAAAAAAAAATGAGAGAAAGAGAGACGCATTATCCGGGCAGAGACCGGAACCCGGAACGGATACGAGCGATTCACCAGGGTCGGTTATAAATGTATCGCACTTAAACATAATACAAAATCGTGCAGGTAACGAAACGCGAACAGCTGTTGGATAGTTCTTTGAAGTGCTGTCTTTGAAACGTCGATCGTATTGTCGCTTGGAAATAACGTCTGTTGTGGTTTGGCAGTGAACGCGCGCTCCTGTGAAAGGGACTTAAATTGAGGGTGAATGGAAGGGAAGTTATTAAATTTAATTTTGTAATGTATATATTTATGTGTATAATACGTATATGCATAAATAATGATTACGTCTTGTTTCACAGGGGCATTGATCCTACATGTTTTTCTCCGTACATGCTAGTTATTGAAAAATTTGGACGTATTTTCATGTATTGAAATTAATAATTTTGTTTAAATTATTGAATTAATCTTGAAAGCTCACAATGAGTTACATGGCTTACACAAGATTTTTACATTATAAATTTATATCTCATGATGTTCTAAACAACAATCGTATGGAGGTTTGTTAAATAAAATTTCCGCAAAATAGACGACCTTGAAATTCAAGGTTAATTTTTTTTATCTGCATCGTATTCTACTTATCACGTAAACCAAATTTGTCAAAGGTTCCATGCATCGCAACTCAACTATTCTCTTGAAAAATGAAATATTGTGAAATATTAATGTTCCATTCGTTCTTACATTGACACTGATTGCAATATGTTTACATTTTGCAGTCAGATACAAATTAAATAATGTAATGCCAATGAGAAAAGAGGAAATTATTTCTCAGCATATGAGATAGCCTATCTTAAATAGATTGAAGCAATTAACTTCGTGCCGTCACATTATTACAGAATTACTTACTATTATTTCTTTCGAACGGTGAAATAAGTACTTCGTTAAAAGTCTATTACTTCTTCAAGAAAAATTAATCTCTAAATATCCATTTTATACGAATATGTGCTAAATATTCAAGTGTGCGAATCATGCAATGGTAATACACATTATTATAATGTATGATGTTTATTAATTCCAGTTTTTAATTTTTTTAAATGTTTATTTGCTAATTTCAGATGTTAAGCTATATCTTTATTTAAATAATATGTTTTTAATTGTTGTAGTATCAATATTTTGAGTTCGTCTCTTATGCAGATTCTATTATTTGTCCTGCTGGAAAATAAGAAATTCTATTTGCTATTTAGAATGAATAAGGAAATGTATCTTAATTGTTTGTCAAAATAGCATACAACATATAATACCTACATATAGCGCTATGAATAATTATAAACTCAAGCACATTTTCGGAATTATTTCTTCAATATCTTCAACAAGCCACTCATGTCTGGATATGTCAAATGAAATTATTCTCGTAAAAAGTATATTGACCGCTGTAGGGTATGAGATGTTACATGACGAACTATTGTTTTTTACAACCGAAATAGAAAACAAAAAGGTAATTTTTCAACAAGACAATGCTCTTATTCATAAGGCCGTCAAACTACAAAAAAGTGATTCCACGATTTCAGAATAAAATTATTACGATAGCCAACATTGAGTACTAATACGAATCCGGTCGAGAGCCTATGGGGAATTCTAATAATAAAAGTTCCGAACTAGAAAATGACCAAAAGAGGTCACCATTGAAAATATCGCTGAACTTAGAAAAAGAAGAAAATCTGCGTGGACGAACATTCAAAATGAAATTTTAAATAAGTTAGTAGATAATGTACCTAACAGATTAATGGAAGTAATTAAAAATAAAGAAAAATCTACCAAATATTGAATGAAAACGCAACAAAATTAACATTGAGTTTATATTTTTTCACAGCCAAAACACAGTTTTAAGATAAAATTTAATTTTCTCCAGACTTCAAAAGAAGAAAACTTTTCTTTGTTATATGTTCAGTTTTGTATTACGTTATAATATGAAATTATATAAAAGATTTTGTCAATTTTTGTTTTAATATTATGAAAAATCTAAAAATGAGGTTGAATTTATAATTATTCGCAGCATTTTATATCAAGATATTATTAATTTTTTAAGTAAAAATATTGCATTCAAGAGTTAAAACTAATTTCTATTAAAGAGATATATGTTTCGATATTTCCATATTCCATTTTTTAGAACCCGAACAAATGTAACCATTGTTCACTAAATATACTTTCCCTGGTCAGTATAATTTCACAAAAATGTATATTTTTGCTGTAGTTTGCTAAAAAACAACGTATCTAGTATATTGCTTTTTAATTGTTCTGTTTCATAATAATTTTTTTCGTATATTCTAGACTTTCGAATATCATTATATTTAAGAAATGTTCAGAACTTTCGAATACCTTTCGAAGGATGGAAGGTGTTTAATGATTCCGAGCGTATGCTATTAATATTTAATATACTAACAAAGGATTTGAAGTGAAGTGCTATTTCTGTTGTGTACTTCTGATCGTCTTATCGTGAAGGGGAATGAGAATATTCGAATTATGTATTCGATTACGCATGAAATGTATGATATAATTAATTTGTCTAATAATATTCCGTTAACCACGGTCCATGATGGTATAACCAATAAGGAAACGATTCTACGTGAAAAAATGGGTCATGTACAACAAAATGTATTCATATAATCCATCGTTTTCAAGAAATTTTTTAAGTATATTTGAACTTATAAGTTGAAAGTGTAGTCATAGAACGCTACATCCCGAGAAAAGAAACTTTGAAAATTTATCAAGTACGCGAGTACTATGCAAATTTTTAACTAAACTCTTTTAATTTATATTTTCTCGAAAACAAGGCCGTAAGGGAAAAAATTTTACATTTAGAACTTTACATACTTCACTTATTTTCATACGTAGAATAATTTCCCACTGATTGTTATCTCATACCCAATCGGTTATTGCTCAAGTTCACGTATAGTAAATAAGTATTCAGATTCGATTTTATCGAGAACGAAGCGCCCTATGGACAAATTTCATTCTGTATTTTCGATTTATTTTCTTACGTAGAATCACCCTTTTGACAATTGTGCCACGATTATTGACACATTCTGTATATACTTGTACATAGATTATCATTAATACTTCACGATATTTTTGATGTTTAGTAACAGAAACTTATATTATACATTTCAATTTTTTTGGACCTTTTGGACTTGCTACTTATTAGTCATTTCTATCTATCTTTCAATTCTTTACCAATTTATTATTTCGGGTTCATATCAACGTTATTTTTTTGTGATTTAACTTATTACATAAAATGTTCATAGTCCATAATATAATCACTAAGTCTGGAGACTGAAAGTGTTATATTTATACGTAATGAGAAATAAATATCATTTAACTGTGTTATATTTTTAGTTTAATAAATAAATAGAATGCTAAAATAAATATAAGTACAGATGTTTGACTAGTAGAGAAATACTCGTAGAATAGTAGTAACAAAACATTATTACTCTATAAATGTCTATATATATCAGTAAATGTGTTTTATTATTATTTCTTTTATTATTATGTATACTATGATAATTTTACGTGTAGCAAAGTTTCAAAAGTTTGGGACATATGTTTAAAACAATATTCAATAATTGAAGATGTCTTTATTATTTATTTCTAAGCTAATAATTATTACGTTGTGGAATGAGATATTCGCAAATTCCTGATGGGTATTTTCACAGGTATTAACAAAAAGTAAATTGAGTAAAACTGTATCTATTTATATGTTTACTACGAATGTAAGTATAGTGTTAAAAATATTTTCGCTACTGTGTGTTATATTTATATTGTTTTGTTATTATGTATTATACATAAAATTACTCAAGCCATGGAACACGAGGATTTTTGCATCTGATGATAATACCACAATATTGTGGAAAGGCGCCGCAGCTGCATTCGTATCTATTATACTAACTGTACCGACGTTAACAGTTAGAGAAACGAGTCGAGTCGTGAGGCGTGCTATAAATCAGGATTTTCATATTAATTTAACTTTGAGACAAGTTCTATTTTGCTCAGTTTCCATGTGTTTCTATAATTGAGACATATATTGCGATTTATGGACTTATAAAATAGACAGGGTAAATGCAGAATCTTTAGTTCTAATCAGGACATGCATATGAGGATTTATCAACCAGTTGTTGCTGATTGTGATGTTACCGAGTAACCTTTTTCTTTTTCCATATTATTACATACAAAATTTATTAATTACGAATATAATCAAATAGGAGTTTATGCGTAACAATAATTAATTCTGTGCTGGGATTTTTCACACAATAATTTCTTAAATAATAATATTAATGAATCTACAAGTTACAAATTGTGGATTATAGACTTCTCTTTTATAATATTATAATTATACAAAATAGGATAATTGGATAATTTCTGATTTGTAAAAGCTACTTCTAAAATGTCATTTGTTTTGTTACTAGATTGGACTATAAATAGAGTAAGAGGAAATAGTTTGTGGTCTATGGGCCAGTCGGTTTCGAGTCTAGGCCAAAATACGGTTTGGTAACTGTCCAAAGTGGTTTACTCCAAAATGAATTGAAAGTAATCTAGGTTACAATGCGAGACGAAAACATTAATGCATATCAAATAGTTACATCCTACTTAAGTAAATGATTTATCATGCGTATAATATAAAGCGCTTATTTTATATATAGACATATACGAATACCATCAATTGCATAAATGATATGTATAAATGTTATTGCAGGAACAAATAAAATAAAGTAAAAGCAAGCGAAGAGTTTAATTAAAATATGGTCAAATGTTAAATATTTCAAATTGCAAATATTTCAGTATAAAGTATTTTAAGTTGACAAATGTAAGTAGTTAATGCCAATTAATGTTAATGTAGTCACAGCAAATTTTATCCCAAAAAATTTGAATATTCTCTAAAATAATAGATATGTGAACATATTAAAATATAATATTAAGATAGTGAAACAATTAATTTAACAGGGTAAATGTATCACTATCTGTAAGTAAGTGTTCCGATAGGTTCCTTTTTATTTTTTATTTTCATCGCAATTATTCTTTGATTAAATAAATGATTTGAACAAACTGTTTGTTTTCTACGAGCAATTAAATAGTGAAAATTATTTACAATTAGAATTTTTCTTATTTATGTAAGCGTAAAAGATTAAATTGTATTACATAATTAATTTTATTTTCCAAAACTCAGTTTCTCTTGTAATTTCTTTATCTATTTATACAATACAAGGTCAAAATGGAGAGAAAGAGATGGTAAAAATGATCGTATATATCTATGTATACCTATAAGTGATTCTTATTCTTTTCCATACAGTAAGTTATAAAATATGAATCGAAATTATTAAAATAAAAGAACTACGCGAAAGAACTTTTTAATATTTTTTATTTAGAAACACATTCTGTGTGTGTGTTAAAATATTGTTTAAACCCCTCTTACAGACATTTTTAGCTGAAATGAAATTCATCACGTTTCAAGTAACATTTCAGCTGGTGGTGCTTAATGCTATGTTTGCATTTAGTTGGAAACCAAGGGTCGACTTATCACGTAAACTTTATATAAATGCCCGTAAACAGGAAAATTATGCTAGAACGTGTTCTAGATTAATTTTCCAGATATCACGTTAATGGTCGGTCACGTGAATGCATGTTACCGTGGCTACGATCTTCTGCAGTCCATTGCGTTACATATATTTATTGTTACAAGTGTGATAGTGGATCACTGATATTTTCATTAAAAAAAAACGCTGCTATCATTTATTATTCTGTCAGCTATTTTAATTTCTAATTCAACTTAATACCCTATTTAGAAATATTCTCATTAAAAACGTATCGATAATTGTTTCCACATAAACGGTAGTTTATTAGATCATTCGTGCATAACAACACATGACAGGCTAGTGTTTATTGAATGTAGTAGAAAATAATTGACTTGTGAATTTTGAATATGACGTTTAACTTGCTTCTTTTTTTGCTTATATTGTATAACGTGAAGTTTGTAATAAATTTACTGACATTGTTATGGTGGATGTTTTGAATATCATTCCGCTAAACAGTGTTTTATAATATACATATTCACTTAGTCAATACAGTAGATTACTCAACACATTTTATTTTAAATCGAACTTCAGGTACGTGCAATAAGCATAAAAAAGTAAATTAACTTTACTATGTATGTATATATTGATATTGGTACTGAGATTTGAAATAAATTAACTTTTAAATTTATTTTATGCTTTATATTTTCTACCTTCTTTAGTAACACTTAATTTATTTAACGTCTTTTGTTCGACCTTCTTTTCTTCTTGTCATTAATTACTACTAAAAATTTTTAATATTCACGATTTTATTAAATATAATATTTATTGTAAAACATTTACCGTCTTTCTGTCAGCATCGAGGATAAAGATAAGGGTTTAAATAAAGTAGTATTATCAGTTATGTTTTGTTTCTCTTTATTTCTGAAATAGTTATTTTAATATTAAAACCATTCATGCAGCATGAACTGAAATAAACAATTATTAAACTATTAATATGTAGAATCTACATATACATATACTAATCATATATGTATTGATCACGGTGATATGCGTATTAATTTCTACACAAAAATTCATTCTATAAACTTATTGTTCGTTGACCAAGGGAAACATATATATATATATATATATATATGATGCAATTGAGAAACGTGATTAAAGTTATCAATATTGATATAAAATAAAAACTAATTTACCTGAACTCTTCGTACATATATGTATACATTTTATATAAGAGGATCTTTCATACATGTAATAGGAATTCACTGATTTCCACATTCTCTATGACTTTTAAATTAAATAATTAAAATTCACTTTCCAGTTAGATTTAAGCAATAAGAGTGCAGTTAATTACATAACTATATAGAATTTCGTTATAATAGAGATCAACTGAATAACATGCTACTCCATGTAACAACTTGCAACACACCCGTTAACAAAGTTAACAAACACAGCGTACTATCCGTGCAACGAGTGTGATCATAAAGTATTAAAACAATAGCTAACTAAGAGCAAATGGTTGCACAGATTATCTCACACCATGATTTGCAGCATATGAAGAAAAGCATAAGAATACACCACGTGAGAGACATAGCAGCTTTGAAAGACAACACGCAACATCTTATCCGAACAGACAATTGTAATTTTTACTATCTGATTATGTAATTAGGTTCTTTAGTAAAGGCATATGGGCAACAGTGGGTGCCTACGTAACGGTTCATCGAGCAACAATTTTGGCCGCCACCAATTAGTGAATCGTAAACACAAGTGAAACTGCTTTTTATCGATACCACACATTGGGCTTATATTTCTGTGCGTAGGGAGCTTTACAACGGCTTCCCTTTCCGGTATCGAAGTGCATCTGCCTAGCACTGTTCTCCATTCCATTCCCATAATACAATAACCGTTGATAGCATGTTTCGTTCAATCAATGTTAAAGAAGTAAGTATAGGTTTTTTTATTGAGTGGCGAACGTTGCCCTCAATGTCTTTCGAATCGATAATTCACGAGTATCGAATTACTCTGTTCCTTCGAGTGACTGAAAGTAACAGGAAGTGAACTTAGTAGAGTGAATTGAATTTCGTCGATCAAGGGAATATTATGAATAAAATGTGAAATAATTTGAGTTTTTGAACTTTATTTTCTTTAATTGCTAAAGCTGACTGTCTATATGTCATATGTTAAATTCTATTGGGAATTTGTTTTCCATATAATTGCTGTGTTTTCTATAATTACTAGTAGTCTTTTAAAGATTATTTTATATTTTTTCATAACTAAAATAACTGATTGATTCACTGTTAACGTTAAATTATCGAAGATTCCAGAAATGAAATAGGGATACACTTCATCTATGTATATTAATTCCTCGTTCTAAAGTATTCTTACATAGATATCAAAACATACAAATAACATTAATATAAAATATTTTAAAAACTATATTGTGAAATCTCGACAGAAGAAGATTGAAAGAAGGAGAGCGATATCTTTTTATATTCTTTCCGTATCCAACTATGGGGAACAGCAAGTAACTCCAACATTGAAATACTCCAACGCTTCCAATCGAAAACGCTAAGATCCCTAATTGATGCACCTTGGTACGTCACCAACGAAACAATACACCGCGACCTCAAGATACCCACAGTCAAAGAGGAAATAGCAAAATATAGCGACAGATATAGCAAAAGAGTCTACAAACACCGAAACCCATTAATCACTGGTCTACTCGATACGACGGACCAGATTCGCAGGCTGAAGAGACACTACCCACTAGACTTAAACGACAGATTTAATTAGTTAATTAATTAATGTAAAATTTACTTATTTATAATACAAATCATACTTATCTATAATATGTATTAACTTATTATAAATAATTAGCCATGTTACTGCGCCACGCCAGAAAAATTACTGAAAATTCTCAACGCGAGAATTGATTGTAATTACCAATAAACATTAAAAAAAAAAAAAAAAAAAAATATTCTTTCCGTAAAGATAATCAAAAGAAACCAAAATATTTCGTGTTAACAGAAAATAACAAGATTTTTCCATTTTCTTTTAAAAGAAAAATCACAAAGGAAAAGAATTTTTGTGAGAGAAAAAATAAAACAAGATTTGTTGATTTCCTTTGCTGTGAAAAATTGGATTCCGCGTTTCATGCCTATTGCATGATTTAATCATACTTCCGTGATTCAAACACGTTTACTCGCGAACAAACGCTGCCGTTCGAGAAACTCAAGTAGAATTGGATGAAATTGATAATTTCTGCGTCACGTAAGATCTGATCAATTTCTTCTCGACGGCGTGATATCGACGAGCAACGTGCCATATATGCAGACACACAGGAGGTTAAATGCACTGAGCATCTTGGTTACAAGGCACGTACAGCCGCTCGTGGGATCCCACAGTTCTTGTATCCTGCATCTCCGCGCATCCTCTCTCTTACATATTCCACTTCAACTCGAGGAATTCGTCTGGAAGGAAGCCTGAAGCTTTTCAAGCCGGATGAACGAGTACGCCATCACGCAATGCGACATCTACTCAGACCACTCGAACCGAATTAGATTAGTTTGCCCGATTAGTGCTCTGAGAATCCGATTGACAATACGTTACTGTCAGCATATCAAGTATATACACGCATACATCGTGATTGAATCGCTTTCTTTTATTAAACATTTGAAACTTCAAACAAGGTTTATTATAGCTGTAGAAGTATCTATGATATTTGAAGAGCTTTAACAAACATGATCTATTTGTGTACATGATCTAAACATGATTTTTGTCTTTCTCTAGAAGAACAAAAGAATACTCTAGCATCTTTAATTTCTATTCAATACATTACAACTTCTTTAAACAAAATATTTATTATATTATATAATTACTATAGATATATCTGTAATTACATTGAAAAAGAAGTCAATTAATTTTTGTCATGTTGTGAGTCCGGTTTTTTATTACTAGAATGCGTTATTATCTAAAAAGTAAAAAAGGCTGACTTGAATCGCTTTGTTATGAATTCTTCACTTGTATAGACAACGAATAGGTAGATGAACTTTTTCAGTAGTGTTTGAAGCTTTTATATGTATACATTGCAATTTTTTAAAAAGTTCTAAATATATTAGCAAAGTAATAAAATTCATTTCTTTAGAGTTGTTTAATAAAATTTCACACAGTGAGTTGTATAAACGATACTGTGAAATAATATCATTTATATTTCATATTACATTTTTACGTTCGCATTTTAAGTCCTTAATAATCTTTACGTATGCGAAAAAATAATGCTAATTGCATTTTGTCTCTTTATAATTTTCATTCCAGTATTTGAAGAAATAATAGGCTGGAATTCTTTTCATTCTTTGTGATAATTAAACTTAAAAGTATTATATATAAAGTATAAGAGAAGAATTGTGGATAATAATAGAGGCATAATTTTGTATATTTGTTGTATTCATTTTGAAGTGTCTTAACCTCTTAATTTATAATATCAAGCCATAGTTACAGCACGAATTATGGTTTTCTGTTTAATAAGAACAAATTGTACTAATAACATAATTTGATTTAAACCTCAACTTTATGTATTTTATTGAATTCTGTCGAATACAAGTGATGTATATTTCAACATTTTATGTTATATAGATAAGGTATTATACTGGTAAGTAGATAACGCTAACTGAAGTAGGCAAGAGGTAATCCTGTTAAGATTTCTCAAGACTCGAACACCATCTCGCCTCAGGATATTTATCTGATTTTAAAGCAATTTAGGAAAGTTATTACTGACATATGTATATATTTTTCAAACAATCACTTCATTTTCGTATTAAACATTAAAAATTAAATAGTGTTTCGTGTTTTGACATAAATTCTTCTTTTTACAATAGTATACCTATATACATGTACATATATTCCACTTACCCGTTATATTTTCCGATATTAGATATTATAAATGTTTAAAGAGGCACTAATAATGAAATAATTAAAGTAAATCGTATTATTAAAATTTGCAACATCTGGCTAACATAACGAAAAAGTGTTGATTTTGGTGTTGTGGAAGAAAAAACCAAGGTGTTCCGAGTCGTTGGAGTCGACATCAGTAAGTCCCGATGACTCGGGTCACACGAAGCGATAAGAACGATTCGCGAGTCATGAAACTTGACGCCAACAAGTACTGGTTCTAGCGATCCGATACCGCCGGGTCGTGGAACTTGAGAGCAAAGAGATCGTGGGAGCGAATATCCATCGACCCGGGACTCGTTGATATTGATTCACGGGACTATTGAATCGTTAATATTAGAACTTACAAACTGGATTGTTGATTTAAAATTGAAAAATATCTTCATATTCCATATGAAATTTTAGTAATTATACACACTTAGAGACTATATATACACTTCGGAATATCCCATATTGAATCGTATTGCTTGTAGATTATAAATTATTAATTTACTGAGGACTTAAAACTTAGGGGCTCGAATTTATTGTAATTTATAGTCTTTTTGCTAATATAGATGAATCTTGGATTTGTTAATTTACTAATAAATAATATTAGTGAAAACAATGAAAATTTATTGAGTTTTAGGCTTTTATTACACAAACTTTTAAAAATTTTTAAGAATTTTATACTTTTATGTCGAATAGAATAAGCTGGTTTGTAATTTGTAAAATCCAATCGTAGAACTATGTTTCCTATTATTACATTTGATATTTTAAGATAATTTATTAGCACACGTAGCTGACGTCTTGTAACTTAGAGAATTTTGTCAATAATAATTATGATTCAATTGTATAAGAATCTTTTGTGTTCAAATCCATTTAAGCATACTTGAATAAGGAATGAACAATTGATACAGTTGTAACAATTTCTTAATATTCTTATATTGAATCATCTGAACATGAAACTTGAATCTCGCGGTAGCCTTTGTAGGTTTCGAACGTACAGTTGATATGAAACCTTATAACTAATTTAATGCTTAAGGATGTAAATAGAGTAATTTGTGGTGTACTATATTTATCTCCCTACATGACACTTTAAAATCATTGTTGATTATTAATTTTCCCAATTTCTGAAATCTGTAAAACATCTTATTACCAACAAGGATTCTGCGAAATGTTTTCACAACCTTTTTCAGGGTTACATTTTATTATGTGCAAAGTGATGGATTCTCATGAAAAAGGTCACTTATTCGAGCATCAATAGAAGAATGTAACGATACTACTGTTGTTGTGCGTAAATCACAGGAAATTTGAAGAAAATCATCATTTTGGTAAACTTGTTGAAAAACTCGATTTCAATAATTTTAAAATGTGTTGTAAAACTCAACATTTCGAACAAGCTCTTCTTTACACATAACCGCCGGTTAGCCTTAATTTTCGAGTTATACAGAAAAATACCCCGTCTCTTAGTTTTTCAGTCGAGTTGGATTAGTAGTACATAATATTAACCCGACCTCCACAGCGCCCCCGCTTCGCAAGGCGGCCCTGCGAATCCTCTTATCGGCATTGATATAAATAATGCTGACCGGTTGCGTTACAGCGCAGTGGCACGACGGTCAGATTACTATTACTACTAACTCAATCCAGCTTGAAAACTAAAATCGAGTGGCGGGATATTCTTTCATATAACTCGATCAGTCGGTTATGTATATGGGGAAAAGTTGTTCAAAATGTTGAGCTTTACAACATATTTAAAAATCAATCGCAGAGAAAGTATCTTTCCAACAAGTTCACCAAAATGATAATCTTTTTCCTAGCGATTTCCACACTTCCCTATTCATGCTCTAACGAATGACATCCTTTTCATGAGGATCCATTACTCTGCATATAATGAAATATAGCCAGAAGTCAAACACTCGTGAGTAATCATGCATGCTAGTGAAAATAGTAATGTTTGTAGATTTATTAACCTATTAAGGGCCAACATTTCGTTAACGCCACGTTTCATTTGTCATTTATTTAGACGATTTAATATTGTGACGAAATCTGTTCTTTAGCATTGTGGCTAAGAAAAGGAATCCCAAGAAAGAATACTATTGAATACACTTATAATTTTCTTCTCGTACTAAAATGAGTAGCCCCTGAAGTTCCTTACAAGTCTATAAAACGTGTCTTAAGAATATACATTACAAGACTTTAGAAAAGAATAAATACTCATGGTTTAGGCTAAAAGTTTTCTAGAGATCGTGACGCCTTTGACTATTTCACAGAGAACGGCCGAGAACAATGCGAACATCCTTTCACGAAATATCTGAAAAACTGATCTTGTAAAGTTACGAGCTGATACTTTACGAACCAGATACACGTCATATCACGTCAAGCCAAGCATCGACGTTCTACACTAGAATGTTTCAGATTTAGTAGCCTTCGCAGAATTCAAGTTAAGGACCGTAACAAAACCAGCAAGCTTAATTGTAGTAAGGAAACTTCTTTTCTAACTCCGACCGATTTCTCAGAAATGCTTGATTGCAAGGTCGTTGATGATAATTATTAGTTTATTCTACATCAGAACTAAGTTAACCTGTATAATTGCAAATTTTATAACAAAGTATAACAAAGTATAACGTTTCATTATAAAGTCATATCATTATAAATGAACTAGTCCAGTCGAATTTTTTCAAAAACAAATTGATCGTAGAAATGTTTTTAAAATTTGCTTTTGATATTTAGAACAAAATAAACGATTTTGAACAATTTTCCTCCGGTGTTTCATGAACGAAATATCGATTAAACAAAAACACTACACCTTTTTCTTACATTTCGCTTTATACTTTAAAAACCACTTATCTTATGTGAAAAAGTTTCAGTAAAAAGTTGTAGAAACTTTATAATAAAATTATCTATAAAATGAGACTTATTATGTTACGAATAGTTCAATTTTGAGGTTGTGAATTAGTGAAAAGTGCAAAGATATCCATTTTTCTTAAATCATTTATAACTTTAATTAAATTGTCATACAGTATCGAGGCTCTGTGATAAGTAAGTCTACTTATACAAGACACTAGTCATACCGAAATGGGGTACCAAATGTTGAATCGATCCGTTTTTTTTAATTTTCGCATAATCAATTTGCCAACTTACGAAAAGCGAAATCTTTAATTTGCAATAAAAATGTATGAGCTTATCTTAGTTTCTCTAAGATCAATTGATTTTGATATAGGAATTTTTTATTCAAAAAATCGCTAACGCTAGACTACCAAACATTAAGAGATGCGACAAACGTCATTTTACGGTTTATTACCTACTTGTATTATACATGAATTTTTTTCGTATTGCTTGGATACTCATAAAGGATAGAGAAACGTTTGCAAAGTTGTTCCATTTTCGCAGTGGGCGGTCAGAACATTAGAGGATTTCAGCGCAGTAGGTAGGGCCGCTGAGAGCTCTGCACACCGTATCTGAATTGACCGCGTGAAAACTATAACTCATGGAGAAATCCCATTATCTCGGCAACTATAACACTTTTAAAGCTATTTTTCTTTTTTTTTAATTTGAGGGTAATTGAAAAAAAAGAATAATTGGTAAGATCTATTTTCTTATTTAAAATTGAAAATAAGAACCAAATTATTTGCTTTTTTTCCATTTAGCGTTGTTGTTAGAATTACATTTATTGCTACAAAATCATATTGTCGTGAATAATAAATGATTTCTGTAATATTAACGTTTAAAAGTTATGTTATTATGTATTTCACTTTTTTCTCTATTTCCTTCTTCATTATTATGTTATGTAAAAATTATATTATTATTAGCAATAATTAATTGATTAGTTAGTTACAATAGTGAACTTTGTAATCTGTTATTCCTTACTCCAAAATAGCGTTTTCTCCTTTTCTTCAACCAATTTTTTAGAGTAATTTTTCTAGATATTTAGAGTATTTATGATAAACTTTTACCAATGAAATAAAGATAGTTTTAATGAAGATTCAATATTTTTTGCTTATTTTTCATCGATATCCAAGATACAAAGTTGTAGAAAAACATGTTTTCTACTGATGAATTCTGAATGTTTCTATGTAATTACCGCATATTGGGAAGTAATCAACTAGGGGCGATATTTGTTAGAAGTGTTTCATTTTTTAACGGAATTCATATTTCCTTCCAAATTGCATCAAAGACATAGTAGAATTTATTATCTATTGTTAGAAACTCACGAAACGCTATGAATTCAGCATATAGTAATAAGTACATATAAGTACGTTGTGGATGTTGTAGAAATACATATAATATCAAAAGTATATTAATTACATTAGTATTTAATGGCTAAGATAAATCTCTGCCTATTTTTTGGTTGTGTTCATAAAAAATTAATCAATTAATTTTGCATAAAACTTCACAATAAATCACATATTTTTCATCGCCGTTAACATGAAACGAAAAAATCATCAAAATTTGTAGACTCTCATTTCATACAAGCTATATCTCGAATTTACGAAACGACAAAGTCATTGGTATTGTCACTTTTTGTAATTTCAATTTACTTACTAGACTAAATTTATAATGAGACTGACTCTATAATAGATATATCTATAACTTGTGTGATTCGAAGTGCGATTCAATTTCTTGAATGAAGTATCGATAACGGACGCTTTATCTATGGAATGTGCTGATAGTGTAGGGATGTTGTAAGCAATGAGCACAGCGACATGTGATAATAAGACATAAGTCAGTCAAGCAAGTACGTATGTAACTATAAATTTTCTTATTAAACTAAATTTCCTGGATTTATGAATCAAGAAATGCTTAAGTACGTGTTAACTAGTATATCCGCAATAAATTATCCAAGTTTAAGAAGTTGCATAAACGCTGATGCTTAATTATATTGCAAATATTATTTGGAGATTATTAAATAACAGAATTTTATGTCTTTCATAGATCCTGTCTATTCAGGTCGCTAATAAAGAAAAAAAATGAATAGAGAGGAAAATATTGATTATAATATAACTTATTTAATAAAGAAAAATCTAAAAAATTACAATTAATGAAATTAAGAATTTCTTCTAATTATTCAATTTTAACTTATGTTATTGTTACACAAAAATTGATAGATTAAAAGATATATACACGAAGCAAAGCGCTTTATATGTCTCAAATATATGTAAGTATTGTAGTATCGGGAAAAAACCCTGGGTAATTAGAAGGTCTATTTGACTATAGGTCATGTGCGTGCCAGGTATACAGTGTAGTATCGGGGGAAAAACTATGGGTAATTAAGAAGATCTATTTGACCATGGGACATGTGCGGGCCAGGTATACCGGAGCCAGGGTATAAAAGGTAGCCGTGAGTGAATTGGGAGGCTTTAGTGTTGCCAGCATGGTTGGAGAGTGTTGTCCGCGTTGGGGGTGGTGTTGTCAGCGTTGTGAAGGAATGTGGTCGGCGCGAAAGAGAGCCGTTGTGACGGGACGAGTTAGTGACGAATGATGACTGCGTCTATATAGACTGACGGAGCATCATGCTTGATTTTGTGTTGGCGTGAACGATATTGAAATAAATCATAACGTTACCAAATCTACTAGCACTATAATTATTTATATTTATAATTATTATATATTATAAAATTATCTTTATAAGTAATAAAATATAATTTTTTCATGTTTGTATTAATGTAGTATCGAAAAGAGGGAGGTGTGCGTTTTGTTACGCTGCGAGGTTTTAGTATGGGTCGCGTTTCTGGCCGTCGCTCGCGGCCCTACAATGTCACAGGAGGATCTCCCTAGCTGCCCGACAAGGGGCATACAATGTATCGACGAGCGCATAGTTGCCGGCAAGCAGCGACTTCCAGGAACGTCGATTTCGGTCTGTTGTTTTAAGAGAATGCGATATACGTGATCATAGGCGCGAACGGTTGCGTGATCCGAGCGTAGTGGGGGTCGTCTCCCCGAAAAGACCGAGAAATGATCTAAGGTCAAAAACAGTCCTTTTTGAAGATTCGAAGAGCACACGCCGAAAGGTCGGGTGTATAAAGCCGCTAAGCCGAACGAACACGTTGACATTGTTTATCACCGAATAATCTGTCACGCTTTATCGTTATTAAATATACAAACTATACCACCTTGTTAACAAATAAAGCATCTTTACTTGTCCTTCCTCTAGGACCCATTAAGTTACTACATTAATGTGTAGTATAGAAAAAGGAGCTTTTATTTTTTCATGTATACTTTTAAATTTCAAATTTGTTATTTAATGTATAACTGTCAACTGTTTATAGTGTTTCTACCTAATTATTTTAAAATGATATCATTAGTTATAATAAAATCTGAATTTTACTATAAAGATAATAATGAGCGGCGGTAACAGGAAATTCTATTCCACAATATAACGTGCACTAAGATAAGGTAGTAAAAATTAATTTTATTGCAGTCGTTTCGGTAAATTATTATACACTATCTTTAATTTTCTGAGCACTATATCTAAACACCTCATCCACGTATATAATATATATACATGACACGTGCGACAATAGGACTATAATTATATATTAAGTTTCATTTGATCTTTTGTTTATCCATGCCGTAAAGAGCTATTTGCAAGAAATACTCCAAACAAGCACTGTCTGCGCATAGGTAGGCGTTGGATACATAATTTATACTACACTATTAGGGTCTATAGGGTTTATTTTAAGTTAGGAAGAGCGTTTGTTGTCTCAGCTCGAGCTGCGCACGAGATTCTCCGTTCTTTTTCCTCGCCCTTGTGTTTCTTCTGCACTTTCTCTTTCCTCTTTAAGCGCAGCCTGTGGTTTACGTTCGGACCTTACTGCCGTGTCGGGAAAATGTTCCGTCAAAAGATTTTGCCAGGATGCGTTTTACAGCCCTTGAAACGCTCGCAACGAGATGACATCCGGGGATTCAGAAAAAGATCGTCTATTTCTGACGCCAGCCAACAGTAAAATTAATTCTTTGCATCAAGTTTTAAAGATTTACAATTCTTCGCACGATGCATTTAAGTTTCACCCAAGCTAACCACTATAGGTAATCATGGAATCTTTTATATAAATTTAAAACATAATAAACTTATCGTATTATTTAATCCTTCCTAAATCAAATTATTTTTTGTTTGTGTGAAAGATTGTTTTTACTAATTACTAATAATAGAAACATTATTTGGGTAGCTTTGTAGAAAAAAGTACAGTGCATTAAAATTTGAAACCAGTTTCATCAGACAAGTAACAAAACAAATATATTTATCGTTGAATTAATCTATAACTTATCAAAGTATAATATTGCGTATATACGCAACAATTGAGTGTGAAGCGGTGAATCAATGTTGAAAAAGTTATGAAATCATAGGATTTTATTCGTAAGTAAATAAATATATTCTATATATATTAGATTCTATATATATTCTATATATTGAGTATATTAGTCAACTGTTTCTATATTTTTTCATCGTAATTGCAAGTAGTAAAATTTAATTGTTTCAGTTTTTTCAAATTTGAGTTTAATATGTTTCATACAAAGAATCAAACTCAACTTTAATGACATTACTTTAATATTAAATATAGACATATGTTTTACATCATTATTGCTGATAGTAATATTTGTGAAATTATTGAACATGTTCAGGAAGTATCAATTGTTACATCATAAGGAATGTTCATACAAATAGCCTTTGTCGTAATTCTTATTCACTTTGTAATAATTACATAAGAATAAGGCAGTACAATAATATAACATAATACATACAATAATACAGGAACTATAATAGAAAATAACTCACCAATAATTCTGAACGTATATAAAATAAATACAAAAATAATAGAAAAGCATTAAGAGAAGGAAAAGATCTCTTACTAATTCTATAGACTTACATCATTAACCTTATTTTAAAATTTGTTTATAATTGTTAATAATTATTTACACCAAGTAGTATTTAGTACCTTTTATATTACGATATTATTAAATTATTATTAAATTCATATATATTCCAAACTATAATAGTTCATCAATATACTCAATATAAAAATCTCACTTTTTAATTTAATATATTTCACAAATTGTTGATATTTGTAATATTGTATCTTAATACTTTTTGACATAGAATGTTCTGTAAAATTGATATGTATAAGAAAGATATGTTGTTCTATTTAAAAACATAAACTTGACCTACTTACATTCTCTATACATCCTTATACAAAAAAAAAAACAAGTCACGTCAAGCTATGTCCGCCTCTAGATCATTCAACTTTTATCTGAAATACTCTTCATTAAAATCATTAGTTATACAATAATCAAAACGGTTCCAGTACGTGCGTCATTCTGTATATATGTACTGTAATAATATTAATGTTTATATAGTACTTCTTCAGGTTGCCATAAAACATGTTCTAATAAGAGACGATATTTCTTCGTTTGCTATATTTTTGTACAAAAAAAAAAAAGAAAAAAAAATAAGGAACAGATGCATAGGGCTTTACAAGCAGCGGAACGTTGATTATAATAGAACAATTAACAATAAAAATATTATGTTGGAACATTTCATTTTCGGGAGTTATTTAAATTCGAACATTTCGAAGGTAAAGAGTAAAATACTAACACTGTAAAAAGGCCTTACGCAAATGGATTCGGAAAACTTTTACACGTAGCTATTATATAATTAAGTCTAATCCACGTTATATACAATAGTTACATACGTAATTCACATACTTTGGTTGCAAAATTCTAGGTGCAATGTTCGACTCTGTAATTTCGCAATCTTAAGAGCATTCGTGTGTTTGTTTTTTTTCTCATAAATTTTGCGCTGTGATTTTCCCCACTAGTGCGAATCGCTTCGGGTAATTAGTGATGAGCCTAAACAGCAGGTATCGGCTCTTGTAGGAAACAAATTAACCAATTAGGAGACAGCCTCGTACATGAGAACTGAGGAGTCGTAAGATAACCTCGTGTAATATTCACAGGCTTAATTTTCGCGTTAGTTGTTCACACTACCCGATAAATGAAAGATAAGCGTAGTGAGTACTAGTCGAAGTATGCTAATTATATAATTAGTGGAAAAATAAAAGGTGTGTTAGGAATATTGAAATTTTAAAATTTAAATTTTACTACCGTTCATGATGTATCACGTCCATATGCATTGTTTTCAATTCTTTGTTATGTGATCTAGCTGTGATATTGTTTAATATAAGTTTTATTATATTAGCAATTATTTAATACTACAACTACTAAGCACATTAAAATGTTAGGTTTCAGTTTCCTTTTTTTTTTTTTTTTTTAGAATTATTATGAATTAAAGACATGTAGATACTTTTGGCAAAATTAAGTTTATCTTATATGGTATATCTAGCTACACATTAGAGACTATTTTTTCCTGGTGTTAACGAGTCTTTGTTTTCTACTTTGTTTTCAATACATTTAAAAAAATACGAAAAATAAAAAACAAAATATATAAAAGTACGTCTTGATTTAGCAAAATCATGCAAGTATATATTTTGCACTCTTTTGTGGAAATAAAATTTAATATTTTTTAATACTTAGGCAATTAATTTATGAATGCTGTACCATACACATAGGTAATCCTTACTTCAGTTTATGTTTATTAGTTCTCCAATTCCAGAAATTTGAATCTTATATTTCTTTTGTTTAACAAATTTTTCTCAAAATATAGTTGATATTTGCAATTAATTTCTTATATTATAATATAATATAAATATTTCTCTTATATTTTTATATATAATATTTCTCTTTAATTGTTTGTACCAATAAAGAAGTACATATTTTAGGATATGTTGTAACACAGACATTTACTGATCGTTATTTTATTTTATTTTATTTTATGACTCGTTACCTCTAAGTTTTTGGAGAATTTACATGGATAAAATATTAAGATTCAATTTATATTCTTCAACATAATAAGTTGTAAACATATGTATATACCACTATATTTTGTACTCTAACATGAAAACTCTGTAAATGAGTTTCAAGTCCATGTGACTGTTTTATTTTCTCAAAAATCAAAAGTCATCTTAAGGAACGTCATTTTGGTGCTGTCTGGTAATGTTTGGAACATCAAAAAGGTTGTAACCGACCAACTGAAAGTAGTTTTAGTAGAATAATTCCAACACTAATACCTAAAGGGAATTATTTTGAAGGAGACAATGTACATTTCTCATTAAATAATATAAACATTTTTACAAAACAGCTCTCATTACTTTTTAAACACACCTTGTACACTATTCTGGTCTATATATATATATTGGAATAAACTAAAAAAAATGTAACATAATCTTCAGTACTCACTCGTAACAATAAAAAATATTCCTAAATATTCCTAAAATATTCCTACTTCGTAATAACAAAAAAAAAAAAAAAAAACGCTTATGATCCCACTTTAATAAAAATCCATTCTTATACATATAAGAACCGTATCCAAACCAATTTACCAGGACACACAAAACAATCCATGAAAAGTGTTCATGAAGCACAATCAAAGTCATAAAGATACACCAATGATTATATATGTCAAAATACAAACGTACAAATAGTTATATTTAATTCCATTTCCTGCATAGTTTGCTAACCGAAGGTTGAACCACATTGTACATCGTATATATACACACATATATAGGTGAATACAACTATAAACGAACAGTTTCGTGTTTAAACTGTGGACGAAGTAGTCGTAAAAATGTTTCGCAATTGGTTGATACAGGCTCAAAACACAAAGTCTAAAAAGTTGACGACTGTCGTAAATGCCAGCCATATATGGATTCTTGTCTGCGGCATTCTTAGCTTAGTGAGTATGTGCGATTCAAGCAACATTCTAGAAGTCGTTTCCAACGAAGGTGCAGCCGTCTGTACTCGCGATTCGCGTAGAAAGTTTACGTAATAGCCTGAGAGTTCCTGAATTCTGCTCGACGAGGCATCGATTAAGCGCGGCGCCGTTTCGAAACCAGCTGCATCGTTAAGCCCCGATCACGCGTGTGGTTATGGTTTGCAATTTGCAGAAATATGATTCGTAGAAAAGTCACGAGCAATCAATTGGGTTCTCTTGGCGTCTTGGCTGTACTAACGTTCGTTTCTTTTCTCTTGTTTTTTTTCGTGTTGCATTAATGGTATCTGAACAAGTTTTCTTGTGTATAATGGTTTTTGGAACATATGAAGCATTTCAAACGCGGACTCAAAAGTATAAAAACCTGAAAAATTATTCTATTAATATTCACACGGAAACATGTAAATTTGTTATATTTATAATTGGGTTAATTCACATTATAGTTTATTAGTTGTTAGCAACTGCTTTGTTCATAACATTATAGCAATATAGATATTATTACAGTCATTATACCGCATTGAAATTGATGTTTAATCTATAGACAAAAATTTGTGGCAAATTTAGAGACACAAGTATGTACAGAATGCACATAATGTTCAAAAATATATGAAATATCCTAGGTAAGATATTTGTTATAATATCTCGAGGGTACTACAAATCTCTATCATATTTCTGTTATTGCTTCTTTAATTTTGTTCCTCAAAATATGAATTTGTATAAACGTTCTCAGTCAAGTAATGGCATTATGTTTTTTCAAAGTCAAAGACGTATTGTAGGCTACCTAAATGTTGTTATTATCCGACAAGTATATAGTAAGTAAATTTAAATCCTTAATTCAAGCTTTTGCAATTTTACTACATGATAGGAAGATATATAAATGTATAACTAATAGAATTGAAGATCAATCTTAATATCTACAATATCTACAATATTTTATTTGGAAAATTTTTTTAAATCAATGTATTTTATTGAATTCTGTCTTTGTCGTTACTTTTTCTCATATCTGTATTTTTAAATCTGACGAACTTTGAAAAATTATGTTAGTCATCTTATGTAAATTTTTCAATAATATCGCATTTACACAATTAATATAGTGAGAAACTTAAATTTCGGTGGGAGTCATGATTTGTAATGAACTTTTTTATCTTGTTTTTATGTTATATTGTTTTATATTACAGTATCTTAATATGAATAATTGATGGATTTCAATTATATTGTGAAAAGTTTCAAACATTATTGCAATCGATATCGATTGTATCGATAAATGATTATAACGGTGTACATAATATATGCAAAATAATATCAAATAACATAATGTCATTTAAAATGGTTCTGTTATAGAACGGTTCTGTATATATAAAATAAAAACTGATTAGTGTTATTTCTAAATAATTAAAGATTAATTTCTCTTTAATTTATCGTCCTCCCTGAACATTGAAAGCTAATATGACTCAATTAAAATAGAATAAATACCGTATATAATATTCTATAAACCGTTAACTACTAAATTTTCATAATTGGCAACACTACATTTTGATAAGTATTCTAAGCCTTACTCACAATTAAACTCGTTCTTTATACCGAAATCTAAATTCAGTTAGTAACTACACACTAAGCCTATCATTAAATACTCCAATAAAATTCTAACAAATTGTTAGCATTAAGCAGAGATTACATCCTCAGATTCAACTTCCAATCCATTTCTATCTCACTACAAATTATAAGTATCAATATCATCGTATGTATCATTAATGAAATAGTAAACACTATGCGGATGTACAACGCGCAACATAAAATACGCAAGATTATATTAAGATATACGCGATCAATACGATGTGTACGTTGCAGCCAGACAAGAACGTTGGCATCAGCCAAGAATTTTGCTAACGTTCGATCGAGAGTACATAGTAGGATGAAAAGCCCCGTAGATCCGTTTTGCGGAACGATAACAATGCAGCTGAACCAAGTATGCAGTAGATCTGCACGGTCATAAACATCGCATCTGCCATCCGGTTTTATCTTTCTACACTTTTTTTAATCCGATCCCCCGACAGGAGAGGGTAGCAAGCGGCAGACACGGCCAACCCCCTGATTGCGGACCACCGAATGGTCAGCTGCCTTCTGTCTATCCTATACAGAATCGTTGCTCGCGTTATAGTCCTCTCGAGGAAGGGTTGAACTTGGATTCAGGGGTTTCCCGACCTCCCTCGTTCGTGTTAATTACATTTCGCTCAGTGTTTTTCGTCTATTCACATATGCCCTTTCGTGAATACTTTGTTTCGAATAAACCGTAGCTACTTCGTTTATCGAATGATTGATTGTTTGTATTGGCCTCGGTTGGCCAGGTGGAACAAGTTGAATTCATTAGTTTTCGTTTTCCTTTTCGGATGAAGATGTTTGAAAATGTTTTAATCTTTTGAGAAAATTTTGAATGGTAAAATTGCTATTTTGTAAAGATATAACAATATAACAGTTAGATGGTCCAATCTTCTGTCTAAATAGTTTTGAATTAATATAATATTCAATTGTTAATCTTTAATTTCCTGTATTTATATTTCAGTCTATTGTTAAGCTTCTAAGTCTATCGTTAATAATCGGATCTTCTTGATTATGAATGGCTAAAATCGTTGTTGGCATACAAAATATTCTTTATTGGAAACTTCATGACGAAATTTAAGACAAATTACCAGAATCGGATAAATTAAATATGCTAACTAATATTAAATTTTCCTATTTGTTCTTCATCGATCTGTAAGATTTAATGTTGTTTTGTTAAAAAATGACGCATTTCCTATTTTCAATTACTTTATTTGTTGCATTTTAAGCTCAGCTGGGAGTAGTATTTCATTTTTGCGCAAAACTACGTAATGAAAAATCTTAAACAAACGAACCAAACACACAAGAGAATATATCGATTGCCAAAAAATATAACAGATTTTCCGAACAATTTAACACAAATCTTTCATATATTTTAACAAAATAGATGTAACTTTACTATGATAATATTCAATTAGTACAATAAATTTTACCCCGTCTTCAAATTTTATTTTTTCAGTAATCTTTGTCAGAAAAGTATATTATATAAAAATATAAAATATGTAAGTATTACATATTAAATATTGAATATCGTAAAACAAACTTTTTAATGTTTTATTCAATAATATAGTTTCTATAATAGCTATTGTAAAAATGATTAAATACTTACACAACATATCTAGATATCCATAAAACAAGATTTTCAACAAATAGATTGCACGTAGACTACGATAAATGACTCTACGCGTGTTTGTTTAACCCAAAATTACTCTATCCCTTGCCGATACCGACAAAGCAAACACCGATTATAGTCAGAATTTATTGTTTGGTCGCTGAAAACGATGTTATCACGATTGGATCTCTCTTGCGGCATGGTTTTCCACACTCGAATACCACCTCGAAAATTCCTCTTAAATTATGATGCACCGGCGGAATTCGCGTTACAAGAGGTGGAACGTAGCCTTGCTACGCTATAGGGTCGCGGCAATAAATTCTCTGGAACGGCAATCGCGAGATTCGTACTGTGTGAGTGTAGCCTCGAACATATTCCGTATATAGTCTTCTCTTTCTCCTTACTTACATACAAGTTTTCCATTGAGTTTCGATTTAACTTTCTAATTTCCATTTGTTGACTCGAGTATACGCAATTTAGGTGTAGGTTGTAGGTTGTTTCTATCTTAAATGATAATGTTTTTATTTGAGTCACACAGATGTCAAATTGATCAACTTCATTTTTTCAAAGTTATTTAATTTCTTTAATTTTAGTAGCAAATTTTAGTGTCGCATAATTAAGCATAAAATGCTTAATTTTTCGAAATATAAATGATTAACTTGGATGTTGAATGAATCAACTTGGATCAATTGATGAATTTGACTTCTATGTAACTCATTTATGGGTTCTATCAGACAATATTTTATTTAAGTAAGTTACATAAAAATTTAGTTTGTTTTTAAATAAGTGGTGATTTCTAATCATTTAATAATTAGTATTGATTGATATACTAAGTCGATATCTTGAAGTAATTCTTATTGCAGTATACTGCATTTTTTCTATATCACGTTCTTATGCATAAGAAAATATACAGTTGTATTCTATCATGGATCGAATAAAATTTTGTACACAATAATCAATCGGAATTTAGTCGAGTGTCTCCACATAAGTGTGATGTGTATTTCATCAATTCGTGGAGTCTTTTTGTACTCATCAATAATATCCTAAAAATTATGGTATATAATTAGATTTTATAATTCGGCAAAATCTACTAAAATAAGTAAAAAGTGTCTTATGAATATATATCTTACGTATCTTACTTATCGAAATATAGATGATTTAGAAAAAATGTTTAATATGTCCGCCTTATGTCTCAATACACGTTTCTGTACACCGTAACGTTGAGTTACGAAAATACCAGGTACATATTCTTGGAATTATCTCAGATCTACTTTGATTTTAAATTATAAAAGATTTATAAAAGAATTATGAAAGAAACGTGCGTTGAGGTACAAGGCGGGCACTTGGAATATTTTTTTAAATCATCTATGTATATATAATTCGAGAACTAAGATATGTAAGACATATGTTGATATGACGGCTTTTAGCTATTTTAGTGTGCAGATTCATCACCTAAAGCGTGCACGCATTTATGAATATGCAGATATTTCTACCCCAAAATATAAGATTATTGTCTTAGTATACATAATTCTAAATAAAATATACATATTATTTTTCTCAATTTTTTATTTTCTCTTCAATCAGAATGCAGATAACAAAAACTTTAAATTTTTGTCTCCAAGCGAAAAAATTGGAATTTGATTACTTAATTACTTAGGTTCAAATTTTTTAACTAACAGTTAGATTATTCCTGACACTCGAATGATTAGGTAGTAAGAGTTCCGCTAAATACTTATATGTTATTAGGTATATTCATTAAGACAACAAGGAAAATGAGAATTTTCGTCTGGTGATATTTTAAATGAAAATTTAATTTTTTTTCTATGCAAATTAAGATCAAGAAAATATTAATAACAGTTTGTTTTTTTATGCACGTTTTACTTGCTTAGAGCATCTAACGTTTACTTTGCTGCTTATGTTTATTACAATACAATATTTGTGATTCTTCATTTTATCTCTTTCCATGTTCGTTTTCATACAAAACATTAAGGTCTATTACGAATTGTCGACTAGTCTCTGAGCGATCAAGGAATCATACTGGTGGGACTCTGCGATTAAGCTCGTCGATTCGAAAACTTGGAAGTTATTAGTATTGTAGGAGAATTATAGAATGGATGTCGAAGGAACTGTTAAATTATAAAGTTACTTTTGAAAAAATGAAAAAGTATAAAGAAAGTCTATGTATCCTTTCTTATAAGAACGCGAGACGAAAGAAATGTTTAAACATTTTTTAAAGATATTAGTCTCCGCGACGTGAATGATTGTCTCTACGTCGCTCATGTTCCCGTGGTTGCTGAGAACTCGCTGGTTGCCACGACCAACCGCGTATGGGTTCCTATACTTCATATACTTCATATACTTCAATGAATTCAGTGATCGTCGCCGATTAGTCGACAGTACGTGTTGGACCTAGTGGACTTGTGTTTTCCACATGTTGATTTCGGTACTCAGATATTATATATGTGACGTGATATGGTAGAATGGGACTAACGTGCGAAAATAACTTCTCGAAAAAGACACATTTTAAGTTATGCACTGTACGCACACTGCAGCGATATTTTGTTTCGTTTTTGTTTTACGTTTCGAAGTTGTTATTTTCATAGCAAGAGATAATTTTAACGCGTTAATTGTAAATGCACCGATAATCCATGCGGCTTGAATGAAATATCAATCTCTCCTTGCAAAGAGCATACTTTTGCCTATAAAAAAATATGAAAGTTAACATCGATCTTTGTCGTATTTTTTACCGAAAATGTTAAACTCCATCTTACCGGAACGTGTCACCTACAAATTAATTTGGTATATCTATTTCTATATATTGAGTTTATTTAATAAGTCAATAATGTGTTTAATAGAATATTCAATTTGTGACATGAAACAAGAATTGCTAGTTTAAAATTTATTTATTCAGTTTAAAAGATATGAACCATTCGGGTTGAATAATTTTTCAAAAATATCAAAAGATAGTATGTTGATTATTGTAAAATAAGTAATTACACATTTAATGACTAAACAAAATTTATAACATCCTAAGTATATCATTAGAAAAATCATATAATAATCGTATCTAATATATATACAATATATATATTTACAAGTATCTATATATATAGGTCCCAAATGCATTTTTGTAATCGAATAGTTAATATGTTATAAAATTTGTTTAATTATTAAATGTGTAATTACTTATTTTACAATTATATATATTATATTATATAAATAAATTATAAATTATGTAATTATAATATATATTACATTATATAAATTTATTTTCTAATTAAATATATATATTTACCGAAGTCTTATAGCTTCTTTTTTTAGAAAGCTTCAAAACTGATATAATTCTTGTAAGGGTCAGTAATCCTTTGCCTTTTTACGTTTATTTTTCGAACTATGTTTCACAGGAAAAAAATCAATTAGACGCTGTTTTAAAAGCACCGCAATTTACTGCGTACATAATAAAAATGTTGAAATATTTATATGACACTAAAGTTAAATATAGCAGAAACTAAGGAAATTTCCAGTATGATTTAACATTTACATTTTTATTTAAAATTTCAGTTACACGTATTACACCTATATTTTCAATTCTTCTGCTGTCTTCTTTCTCTCTTTTCTGTTTCGTTATCTCATTTTCGTTGAATCTTTTTCCTCTTTTAAAATATTTCTTCCCTCTCACTTTTTTGTTTTTTGTATAACACGAGCTATTTGCTTCTCCTCTGGCTCGATCAGCTTCTCGTTGTGACGACAACCACTTTGCTTTCTCGCGGGAGCAGTTAGTGCCAGCTAACAGCAAAAGTTACAAAGATACTCCGAATAAGGGAATCGCCACGAGAGACAAGTGCGCGACACGGGAATGACCGATGAATCTGGGTTCAACGACCTGCTCCTGGTCAAGGAAATCTTGGAACCTTTGCTAATTGCTCGTGGCAAGCAATACCAGGTCCTTGTTTTCTGATTAACTAATGATCTAACGGTGATTGGTACATACATTAGTATGACCCGTTTGTTTGCACAATTGTTCACGGTGGCGGTCTGTTGCAGTCAGCTCATTTAATGAATTTTCGTTTTTCTAACGCAGTATTCATGTATTACGTATCATGTATTACAACAAGATTCAATTTAATCACGTTTTGGACCTCTGCAATTTGCTACACCTTGCAATATTTTAGACACTACCTAATTTTAGGGTTATATCATAAAGAGATATAGCTACGATAAATATACATATTTCTCCTCCTGCATCAATAATACATTTTGGTATTTATGTTATTAGATTTTCCAGTGCGTTCATCATTTTTTCGCTTCATGCATTTCGTGAATCATTTCACGAGTAAATTCAAATTTTCAGCAAACTCTTCTAAAGAGTAAAGACTATCATTTTAAAAGCAACAAGCATGGTACAAGTGCTCTTAAATCAATTTCATCTGAATGTATAAAATACGAAGCCACTATTAATAGTAATAATTTTAATCTGCAGCATGAGTGATATGATGCGTTTATTTTAATTTTCGTCACTATTATGATTATTTACAAAATTTACCTGTTCAGCATTAAAAATTTTACCCAATATTTCTGCAGGTCTTATGATTTATACAGTGTGTCGAGCATGCGATAAACTCTCTTCTCGGAAGCATCGATCAACAACACATATGTCCTTTTTTCACTATAGTTTGCAGATCATTTGGAACTTTCACGAACATCTTCTTTTTGCCCGAACATTTCAATAATGTATTCAGTTGTCGTGCAAATGGTTTACATAATGGCACTTTCAATACTACAATAATAACAAACTATGTAACTATAAAAATAATGGGCGCATGAATAATTCTTATTACTTCACAAAATGGAGGAATTTTTATTGTTTCACGTGTAATGGTTGCCGGCCGAAAGAGAAGGCTATCTAAACCTAAACCTAATACTTCGATGATATTCATTTTTAGTTAAATTGTCGTAGGCATTCCGTACAGTCTCGCATATGCAGTGGTGCACTGAGCCTTTGAACTCCTGGAGCTTTATTCAAGCTCGCCCAACTCCCGTTTATATTACTATAAACAAAATATAAGAGTTAGGTTTCGATTAGGTCATTATATCCGGTACGCTGTTATGGACGCATAATCATAGACTGAATTCACGATAGTGATACTGGTAGCTTTTTGCGAATATTTCGGAAACTAAGATCAACCGTCGGCTGTATGTACAGAAAAAAGTTGTCCAAAATGTTGAACTTCATAACATATTTCAAACTCGTCAAAATCGGAGAGGAAGCAACTTTTCTACAAGTTCAATAAAGTTATAATTCTTCGTTAATGCTTAAGATGTGGAGTTTTTTCTAGTTGTAAATAAAAATAAATGAAATAACATAACATACGCATTGAAAATCTTTGTCCCAAAAATAAAGAGGAAACACAACCATATGATATATCTGGAGTGTCTAAAATATTCATAACAGCGACTATCATCTGGGAAATATGTAAAAATGCAATACACATCTTTTTCAATATTATAGAAATGTTTTAAGTTTTACATTATCTAATATAAATATGGAAGTATTTAGAACTGTATACAATGACCGTTTATTACATACTGTACCTTGGTTGTAAGATTATGTTACTCTTTTGCGTAGAGAAAGTTGAGGTAAATCGGTTCACAATTTTTTAAATTATGATGTACCTCTCAAAAAATCGGGAAAAATTACACATTAATAATCATAATAAGACTCATGTCATACAAATATAAACGTGCTCACTTAATAATTTCAATATAAAATTCACATTTGAAAACTTTTCATATTTTTTTAAAATTTATTTTGCATCCAATAATTCAGAAACATTCACAGACATGTGCTCTATTGGTTAGAATACTCTTCTTTCAACGTTCTAGGAAAACATGCGTACGAGGAAAACGCGTGTTTTTCCATTCTCATTCTTTTGTTTTTATTTACTTTTACGGGCTCGTTAAATGTTATTACGATTGCCATATGCGGCATTAAATCGCATAAAGGTAGAGCTTAAAAAGTTTTATTCAGGTTGAGATTTTGCTATAATATACTCGAAGAAATATTACGTTCTTATATCGTCAATTAAACGAGGTGGCTAAAGCGTTTCTTCCGTCGAATCGTTAAAATGAAACAAGAAAGCATTCACAGCATCGTTTTCATTCATATAAATATGGCTATAAAGATCAATAGCTGTTATGTCTGTTAAATACAGTAATTAACGACTTGAACTGAATAAACGTTTGCAACGTCTTAGACGAAGTTTACCATAAAACTATTGAGCGTTAAGTAATTCTTAACAGACAATAAGTACTGCAATCTATGTAAATTTATCGTTCTTTGGATGACTCTGAATTCTATATGTATAAATACATATACATATACATAATTTGATTTAATTTTTGCTTAGAGCTTTTATGTGTTTAAATCAGAAAAACATGTATCAGTTTCTTGTAAAATGTAATTTAACATACTATATGTTAAACAGAAAAAGATACTGAAATCAATGTCAACTGGAACCGAAACATGAAATAACAATAAAGAAATTCATTGGTTGAAAGTAAACTATTTCTACTAGCACAAATTGCAGACTATGGTAAAAATGTTGCTCGCACTATTAAAAGTTTATGATTATTTATCTGGAACCAGGGTATTCGCTTAAAGATACCTTTAAATCGTGACCTCAAAGTAATGACAAATTGTCTCGTTATTGAATTTCAATTTCTGCCAAAGTATGAATACCATAGTCCATGCATCTACTGCTATGAGTCGTAACTCTTTTCTGTATGCAATTAGAAACAGATGTTGAAAGAAAAAAGTAATCGGTTCAAAAAATGTTATTTGTAGGATTATATATTTTTTGCAAGTGTAATGATACATGTGTATTTAAAAATTTTATTATTTTTTAAAATGAAACGTACTTTTTTGCATAGATTAAATATTTTTATCATGCTACGTAAAAATATATTAGTGTCAATAGTTGAAAAATGATTAGTTTATGGAATATCTGAAGTAAATTATTGAAAAATTTACTTATAATTAAATTATAAGCATTATATGCATATTAAAAATGCAATAGTTTTTAAATTATTCATCTTTTACCACTAAAACTTTTTGAATCGTACTGAAAAAAAAGTATAACTTATAACAAGTGCATAAATCATATTTTATTAAAGTATCTTTCCCAGATTTGACATGTGCGATTCTTGACATTAGAACTATCAAAATGGTCAAATGACTAATTCATAATTCTGTATAATAATTTCATTTAGAGACTTGAATGCATTTGGTGCACTTTTTGGAGATTTGAATGATTTTTAGCGAAGTACAGCTGCGGGTATATAAATACGAAGTGATTTATTTACTCATGATTTCAACCAATTATTGTATTATGAAAAGTTTGATTTCTTTTTGGTTTTTTGCTTTCTATGGTATAATCTTATACAGTATATATACATTATAATCTTCAAAATTTGTCTCTCAAGTAATAACTACAAACTAAATTAATTTGTAATTAATATAAAGACGTTCCTTGCCACTCGCCACTGTATACATGTATCAGACATGTGTATGTAAATATCATCGAGTTAAACGTTGCTTTCATAAAATTTCTACGTTGCATTTATTTTAACTCGTATCGTAAAAGAAATCAACAACTGCTGTATCAAAAATATTTCCACAATTTCAATCTCGAAACAATCGGGTTATGACAGCACGTGATTTTGCAATGATTATAATCTTTCTTTTCTTATTTTTTATCGTCTTGGATGCCGGTTCTCTAACCCAATCCTGATTGTCGAGTAATTTATAAGCCGCAAAGATTTTTCGAATGAAAGAGCGGCTACCGGTAGCTTATCGATTTCAAGAAGCGATTTGTTCGAAAGCGAAGCCTCGAGCTGTGAGAATTCTTGCAGCGGGAACTCTTTCAGGGTTCAAAGAAGTGGGCGAACCAGTCCGCTTTGAAACGTCGTGTCGGCCGAGGACCCCGATACATACTGCCGTAAACTGTGCGCGCAGATAGTTGTATATATCCATGACCGCACACATCCATTGAACGAAATTGTTCGGATATACTTTAAAAATCCGATTCTAATGTAGGTACCGATCCTACGAACGAATCGTCAACGCGTACCTCCAATTTGCGTATTATGTTCGTAAGGATTCGATTTTAATCCACTTGTTAAAATTTATTCTATTTTATTATAAAGACCAATAATATTGTATGTGTTAGTAATGTGTGAAAGATATTGAAAATTAAAGAGTTTGTTTTGGTCCTCTTAATTTGATATTAATATATGTTAATAGTATAAACTCACGAATATTTTTTTAATGACTCAATATAAATGGTATTCTATGATCTGAAAGTAAAGTTACTCGATATACGAATGAAGTATATTATGAACAATTTAAATAATTAAAATACTATTGTAGTCCATTCTTATCGGCGCAGTAGAAAAATCTACGCAAGCACGTTCATTTATGATAAGTAAATGGAGAATAGGAACTGAATCAGTTGGTGCTAACAACTGTCTGTAAACACACGCAAAATACATTATGCTGTTAATGGCAACTGTTATGAAAGAAACTATCTGCTGCTTTACCATTTACACTGTTTAAAGTTAATAAACATAAAGTGGATTATGGTTATAAAAGTCGCTATTTATATTTTACGCTATCAAATTACCTACTTACGAGTGTTCGTGTCTTCGAAATGACACGAAGTTGTACTCATTCAAATTGGTTGCGTGTGAAACAGCCGAACCGCAACGAACAATTTATGGATTTACCGCGCAATCCGTACTATGAATAGAATTTCCGATTGAAATAGAGACGTTATTGTCAATAATAGAATTCGATGGTGGAACTCGAAATTTTTATTTCGACGTTTTAACCGTCACTTTTGGCCAATTCATTCAGGCCAATCTTTGAGAACTGGAAATTACCATTACCATTATTTTTTTGAGAATTGGGAATTATAGGATCATTATAGAATGCAACGGGAATTATGCTTGTCTCACTAAAGAAATAGGAAAGATAGGAAGAAAATAAGGGCAATAAATGAATAATTTAATGGTGACAATTATAGTGTTTCATAACCTTTTTTTAAGTGAACTACAGGTGTCTTATTTTAGGTATGTACTCGTATGCCACGACCTCTTTAGTAGATTTTGGAATGTACAATTAGTCACGAAGACTATATTCAACAAGAAAGTCACTTTTATTTCAATAAAATTTAATCCATCAATTGATTTGGATGAAATCTTTGGATCTGTTTGTTAAATTATAAATTAGATGATCATTGTAGAATTGAGCGGGAACTTTGCTCGTTCCTTTGAAAAATATTATGAAAAAATAGGAAGAAAATTTTTATATTTTATGATTTTTTCTTTATTGCAACTTTATTTTAACAGTGCACTCATATGACACAACCCCTTTTGTAAAATTTGCAATGTATAGTTATAAATTGCTTTAAACCAACTTTCGGAGCTGCTAATAATATTAGGTCATCCCATAAGTTCGTGCCGTTTTTCGAGCGGTTATATATGTTAAGATTGTTTACATACCTTTCAGTTTCATGAAAAAATGTAATCCCCCTCTCGTTATTGTCTCGATCAGCTAAGCTCAAATGCATTGGTCCCTTATCGCCGTATGTTTATAAATCGACACATGAAATGTATACACAAAAGTCGGCACGAACTTATGGGATAACCTAATATGATCACCTTAGAATTCAGCGAGAGACGTGCTTATCACTTTGAAGAAACAACAAAGAACGTTATATACATAAAAAATACTCTAAATAAATATCATATTCACTCTATGCATTCTTGCAAAAATAATGTCACGCAAGAATTATTTTTTATAAATAAATCAAACAAAGTCAGCGTTCATATAATATCAACCACATTTGTTACTGTTTTTATTTTGTATAAAACAATAAAAGTTCACACGCATTGCCAGATAAAAAACAGTTAAAAACTGAATTCATCTTTTTTACATTCGAAACAAATCTATATAAAAAGATAATCATTGTGTATAGTGACGCAACCGTCGGTATTTTATATTTAGTGTTTCTGCTTACACACCGATCATAATCGAGCTTGTAAACTTCCCAATAACTCTCAGATCGTAAAATTTATTGCTCCACAAAATGCAATGAATCAACGATTACGGTATCGCCCATTATCGAGAATTCAATCGTTTTTGTGTACGAATAAGCACCGAGGTCAAGTTGTCGATTTTAAGACCAAGTACATCGAAATATCCCGCATGAAGGCGACGTCAAGAGTAAGCCGAATGCTTGTTTTCATGCAAATCGCTACCGACACGGTAAGAAAAATTATTTGGTCCGTCCCATTCTCTTCAGATCCATCCCATGACACCGAAAATATACTTCTGGCATTTCGCCAAAATAGAGGCATGCGCCTTGGTGTCGTTGTTGCCTTGCCCTTTTCATTTTCTTTTTCTTTCGTCTTTTTTGTTCTCTGTTTTGAGAACTTTCTAATTTTCGTTACGTACCCTTCGAGGGAAATTCTCCGAATGCTATTCGACCATTCGTTTGATTCTTTCTTTTTTGCGACTGTACTACAGCTGGAAACGTAACATCGTTTTCTGTAACTTAAAGTACTTAACGTAACTTAAAGAATTACTTGCTACAGAGGTTTCTGAGAATCTATGGTTGTAGAAGTAAAATAGTCCTAACGTTGATGCAAAGTTTTGTAAATTGACAAACAGATGAATTAGTTTCTATGCAGGAAGCGACTATAGAAGTTAATTTTGTACGTAATTGTCTGGATTGATTTTATATTGTTTGAAGTTATTTAAAAATTCATATAGTTCTGTTTTCTAATTTATTAATGAATCAAATAAATGAAATAATACATATGAATTAAATAAACACAATGTAGCTTAAGTATAGTAGTTAAGTTAAATTTAGTATAATAAATATAAAATATGATATACTCAATTCTCTTATAATACGGTACTCTGAAAATACGACTTTGATACAACACGGAACGAATTAACCGTGTTATAGGAGGACTCACTGTATTGCATATATGTATATATATTATTACATTATAATGTAAATAATAAAGTAATTTTGATAATGATAACTGTCAATGAGAGGTGAACAGTTACTTGCAAAGATTGTCTATCATGTTAGGTTAATTCAAGTTGTTATGTTAAATCCAAGAAATTGAAAAACATTGGTAGCCCAAGACTCTTATTAATTTGTATTGTATTCAAATGAAATACTTCATAAATAACACTTATACATAGGTATTTATGAAGTATATACTTCATAAATAACACGGTTAAAATTTATTATAAGCGCATAAATTTTGAAACATTAATATACCTGATTTATCGATATCCATATAAAAAATCTTGGTACTCAGTTTTGTAATTATTGCAAATGAAATTTTAAATAAGAAATGTAATAAAAAATTATAACAACATTAATCAAGTAATCAAATTAAATTTCAATTATAATAATTTTTACTAGAGCTGATGATGTCTTTAAACATCGTTTAATTTAATGCAAAGACTGACTTTTGGATGGTGCCAAACATTGAAGAATGTACAATGAGTGAAATAAAACTAAGCCACAAACATCCGCCGGCATACCGTAGCCAATTTAAGGTTTCTTAAAGGTACTAATCCTTGGTTCGCTCCAAGTTCGAAGGAAACGAGACACTTTAACGGCCTTTTGCAATGTTCGAATTGCGTTGTGTTACGAACTCCTTTCTTTGTAGCTTTGTCCCTTAACTGCTATCGAAAGAAGTTTCAGGCGTATTGCCAAGCACTAATGATATAAACCTATAACGATGGCCGTTTGGACATTCCATTGAAAATAAAATATTTAATACGTAATTATCTTCTGTATTTTATATAAATATAAAAAGGTACTAAAATAAAAGTTGACGATGAATAAAGTATTTTTGAAAAAATATTTTTTATTAAAATCGTGACAGTCATTAGAACCTTCTTTTAAAGGAATTCATATATTTTCTTTTTTTACATTAAAATTACGAATTATTTAAAAATGTTTAAAGAATTATCTCCTTTTTTAAAAATATCTAATATATTTATATAATGTATATTTTATACATGCGTTTATATAAATAGATATTTATTATAATTCTAACCATCGGTGGGCCATATAATGGACTTGGTTTACATTATTTATGATCACTCATCCCTTCACACCATACTCATATTGCCCTCTGATCTGTATTGTACATAATACATACTCTCTTTGGTCTTATTACTTCTCATCTCCCTTCCACTCTCCTTCTCCTAATATTAGACAACCTAAAATTACAGAGTATAACGAGAAATGAGAAAACAGACGAGTCAGGAAACATAATAATAATAATAGTAACAATAATTGTTGCTTATCGGCTCTCGCTAATAGAAAATAGTCGTAGTGCTTAAGTCCTTAAGTCTAAATTCATTTAAGAAGGCTTTTATTTTTAGTATTGTTTGTATAAAATAGTATACTGATTTCACCTGTTCTTCTTTGGGTATTAACAATATCTCAGGGTGTCCCGTTGTAATATGGAATCTGTGCACTGGATGCTATGGACACTTGTACAGTACATGCTCTTTGACTTCTACTTTATAGTTACTACGTATTGTACATTGAACTGCTTTTCTAATGCTATGGAATAGCATGTTGTTTCTACTGCTTAAGCTAATTTTTTCCCTTGAGTTAATTTAAGTTTACGTATTACATATATGCAATATGTAATTAATATATAAACAATGTATTATATACAATGATAATATAATAATATATTACATTAAATGAGAATTATATATGCATATAATATAATATAAATAATATATATCTATATTATATCTTATATATATATAGATTTAAAATACAGAAATGGATTCTATTAATTTATTAATTCTTTATTCATGACTCTTCACGGTAACAAATTACTCTTCTTTTATTATAACTTAATTTTTATATAAATGAAATAAGTGTGCAAATGAAACAAAAATGAAGAGATGAGAAAAGATTTATAGTTATAAACTGTGACATACATATGTTATAAATATTTATTACTTGTTGCAAAACCGTTTACTTCGCTATGAAATCATTTTGCTTTACTAAAAAAAAAAAAAAAAAATACAAAATTATGTTTATATATGTACGAATACTTATCTTGTCATACTTAGAAACAATACCTGTTTTTCAATACAGGTAATTATATCCTCTAATAATTAGTTAAATAGAATCTTTCGTATAGTATCATAATTTCAGTAGTGTCTTTTCTAATTTTGGACAATTCTATATTTTTAATAAAGAAGAGTACTAGACTTAATTATATCTTCTGATGGTATTTTTAGAATTTAAATCTCGTTCATTAATTATCAGTATAATTTTTATGTTAATTAACTTTTTATATTAAGTTTCCCGTTAAATTATATAGAACACATCCTCACAAGAATACATTTATAAATAATAATGTTGTAAGGCAGTATTTAATAAAAATTATACTGTTAATCAAGAATGTTATTATCTCATATATTTATCTTCTAACATTAGCATTATATGGCAGCTGAATTTTATATCATTTGGGAATAAAATAATTAAGCAGTAAGTATAAACACACTATTGTTTTGAGTATATTCACTTATGAATTACAAATTTTTATTTAACTGTAATCTATTGAAACACCATTTCGTAAATTAAGTATCTGTATTATAGTCGTAAAATATAGAGAACAAGATTTCACGAATTTTTACAGATTTCAAGATTTTATATGGTAAAAGTTGATAAAATCTTACACAGCACGGGTACGTTTTTTGACATATATCGTGGAAATGTAAAAGATACTTTCTAAACTTATGCACGCGCTAGCGACAACTTGTCAGGCGATAGTTTTATCGTCCTCGCTCGTATTTATCAAAAGTTCAATTTTTTCTTCTTCTAATACTAAAAATGTCGTACAAAAAATTGTTGTTAGTGCACATAGTACAAGTAACACATGCTTTGAATTTTGCGGCGCGATCTCTTTTGGTTTTTGAAATATGCGCTTTTGTAAGTTACCGATTGAATTTTCTTCAAAATCGAAACAGATATGAAAATAGTCGAAACATGTTCTGTTCTGTGTGGTGAAATATTTTGATGTATACAGCGACGTAGTAGATGCGAGGAATTTAAGTAATATCAAGGTCAATTTAATTTTTTAAAATAGGATCTTATATTTTTTAATTCTCCACAAAAAAAGTATTAAGCATTTGAAACGAAAATTTAGTGTAAAATTTATTTTAGTTTTTTAGTTCAGTTTAGATTAGTTTAAAAAATATCTTAATTTTAACGTTATAAAAGGTATTATATAAAAGACAAGAAAAACAGAAACAAAAATATACTGGGTTGTGTATTCTGTGGGATCGCACGACGATTAATTCAAAATATTCTAAGAGCGAAGTTATCTTGAGAAATTCCTAATAAAATTTTCTTACGCTATTCATGACTTCTCTTAATGAAGAAAGTTTCTATAGTGGTATTTAAGCTATTAAAACCTGTATTTAATTAATAAATTTTTTTAAGTACCGCTAATCACTCAAAAATTGTTTTTACCGCTTTTCTAAATTTGTCGTGATTTCAGTAATTTATTTTCTGTGTTCTGTACCTAAATGTTAACAAATTATTTATCTTACTGTACAATAATATTAACGGGTAAAGACTTGGAAATATGTAAATTAATAAAAGCCATTATTTCATAAGAATTCTTTATTTGCTCAGTGTATTAGGAATATTATTTTTCATATTCGTCCATAGATTCCAATAAGTTTATAATATAAGAATAAAGAAAAAGATATTGTAATTAACAGTACAATAAAAATAAGTATCACAGAACTGATTACAATTAAAATACCATAAGTAATTAGAATATTAAACATGATAAATTTTAGTAAATTCAATTTATTTTAAACTATTGCTTTCTTTCAAAAGAAATCCCATGCAGCACACCAAAAACTCCTTTGACCGAAATTTTTGCGTGCTTAATCTAGAAAAATGGAGGCAAGCTTTTTCATTATGCAGACGTAGCGACAAAATAACGCTCATGGTCAGATGTGTGATAATCATACATGATAATACATAAGTTCCCTGATCAAAAGTCTTTCGACAGTTATTATATTTAGTTTAAAATCGGAAGAAGTTAAACAGTTAAAAATTAATCGTTAAGAAATACAAGAATATTACTTAAATTCATACTTTATATAACAAAGAAAATATAACATGTTAATGTATTCATAACATAAAAATGCACGTACAATTTAAGATACATAACATACATTAAATATTGAATTGTTGTTAAGATTGAACGGTGTCCTAAGTCCTTTGGATGTATATACTAACCCTCACTCTGTATGAGATTTGTAACAATAATACATAAATATTAATAATTGTCAGAAACAATACTTATCATCTTATAAAATCAGCAAATAATAAATTATAATTATTTGTTTAAAAATTGACTGATAATGTATTAAAATTTGAAACTCAATTCATCGATGTGTTAGTTTCATGATTATTTATTTTTATTATTATAGTTAGATTATTAGTTTCAGGACCTATTAGTTTCAAATATTTTATATTGCTTGATTTAATTACAATATAGGCTTAGAAAATCTTTTCCTATCTGATCGATATTTTAGAAATTATGAATATAATCTATCTAATCATACATACTTTTAGAATGTTTTTTTTTATATATTTTGTTAATAAATTGTGCCGTAACTAGTTTTACTTTTAGAGGTCAATATTTCATTAAAAATCTATTATTTATTTAAGGGGGTATGTAATCATATCGGCTTCACAAAATCGAAACATTTTTTGCATTTTTTAAAAGTTTGATATTTGTAGAATACTGCGGTGAAAGGTATTCTGAAATTCTAAAAAATGATGAAATTATAACACTAAGTACGAATGTCATTTTGTATTTTAGAGAAACATTCACTTAAAACTTTAAATGTGTTTTGCTCGAAACTTTGTTTTTCGATCTTGCACCTATTAGTTCCCCGTATAAATCCTTCATTCGATTAAATTGGGATTTTTGAGAAATTCTTGAGAAAAAATTCTGCGCAATACTATGCATAATGTAGCGTACATTTTTTTTGATATCTTAATTTATTGGATTTTTATAAATGCTTGAAGTTGATTTTTTTAGCGAAAAATAAAATTTTGTCCTTAACAAGCCGCCTTAGGTTTCAAAATTATGGAAAAACTTTATACTATATTGAAGATAATCTATTTTTGTATAAATTCGTATTACATATTTGCTAACATTACATGTGCTAACATATTTATAATTAATAATCGTGCTTATGTGTGTATGTATTTCTGTTTCAGGTACGTATTTTGAAATTTTCATTCAACACTTTCTTGGCGATGATTCCAAGATAACGAATAACGGATTCAAGGTAACGTTTTAGTATAGCCGGTCCTTTGAAGTACTCTTACCACAGTGGTTTCTCAGTAACAGTACTTTCGTTAATCTGTTCTCTTGAAACGAATCAAGAGGGTTGCATGGAAAATTTTAGTCTTTTGAAATGAATACACCGTTTAAAGTGATACATTACATTACATTAGAGTGTATCTTTTGCTCTTGATGCGATGTACATACAGTTGTTCGTCTTTTCTTTTTTCATTACGGTATTTATGATATATATATTTATATTTGAAATGCAAAAATTAAATATATAATATAATAATAATAAATATAATAATATCAAAAATTTTAGACAGCTAAAAACCGTTAGAAACTGAGCATTCCCACAATTCTTTATCAACTAATAAAATTGAACTTATTTTATTTATTTAGCGGCTAACTCCAATAATAATATACTGATCCCATACAGTTAGCTTCAAATGAAAACTTTCGTTACGCTTCGCAAACTAGAAGAAAATTTTATAATATGTCTTTATCAAACATGAAAAAATGTATGATTATACGAAATTATTTTACTCAAGATATATAACTATATCTTAGTCCATTTTCATTGTTGTAACACAGTTTTATATTCTTTTTATATTTATCTCGATGTATACTTTAAAATAAATTCAAGGAATCAAATATTTTCGATATATAATAAATAAGAATATTCAAAATTTGCTAATTCCGTTTGTGTAGCCATAAAAAATAACCAATATTTGATTTAATATCAATATTCGAAATAATGTTATAAGGATTGCTATATAACAAATATTTTTTTTAAATCTTATTGATAGAGTTATTAGTGTGCAATTTATTTCATAGTCTATGTAATAGTAATATTCAACTCATAGGGACAAATACTCTATGAAAAAATTGAAACCAATCTCTGTTAAAATTTCAAACGTTGATCTCATTAACCTTTCTTATTTCATGTCTTGTATTCAAATTGTACAGAAAAGAAATTTCATATTACCATTCAAATCGCACACATACAGACAATAGTTTTCGAAAAACGAAACTATGATGTACAAGATTATCTTTCATAAACAGTTTAAACGTCCATACAAGCGTCAATTCAAACGAAGAAGGTTCTAGGCCAGAACGGCGGTCAGTTCAATTAAACCTACGAACGTATAACGAGCCTGTGAAATGATAACAATCGAGGAGATAGTCAGCGAGGAAATGAAAAGTGATGCGCATGTGGGTTAAAAGTATAGTGAAGTTGGTCGTGGTTAATTTCACTAAATTTCTCGAACTCTAAAGACGACGATCCGTGCCGACGATCGTCTAATAACACTCGATCGATTATAATTATCTTTGGTGGTTATCATATTGGTTTAATAGGAGAGAATACATAATGATGGAACTAACACAGTACATGTTGATAGTACTCGAACAATTCGATATCTACAATGACTTACGAATGTATTTGAACACTTCACTATAAAAAATTTTTATGGACATATTATGTGCGTTATATGAAACTTTTTGAAATTTCATTAAAACTGCAATAAAACACAACTGTCATGAACATGTTGGTAAAGTTTGAAACTAAATTACACGCATTTACAGCATAAAAATAGTTTTAAACATATAATTAGTGCTAAGGATAATGTCCCTAAAAAATTTGTGGTTTATTAATATAATTAAGAATTGACAGTTCATACATTATACTTACATGATCTTTGTCTACAATAAATACTTTAAGACTTCTACATAGATATCTATACTTTCAGATTCGTTCCAAATTTTACCAACATAATCATAACAGTACTATTGGAATTTCAAAATGTTTCTGTATAACACACATAATATATTCATAAAAAGATTCTATAAATGTTCAAACGTTTTCGTGAGCCACTGTAAATAAATATTTACTAGGAACATAGAAGCATCAATCAGAATCGAAATTTTCATTTATAAATTGCCGAAGTATCAATGTTCCTTGATATCTACACTCATCTTCGACACAATCCGGTATGAAGACTATAGGAAAAACATAAGTAGATGAAAAATAGAAAATGTGATTTATCGTGTTCTTCCCCTGTAATCTTCATACAGGATTGAAATTCATAATTCGCTATAGATAGATATCAATGCGGTATCAGTTAGTATGTAAGTAGTTCCAACTGTATGTATAGTAATAGAAGCGAGTATGAAAACACCGCGACGCGTTCATCGCGTTCTCTTTTTCCGATACTTCGGCGAGATCTTTGTAGCGAAGAGTGGCGAGAGCGAAAGGCCGGCCACCAACGACGTAACAAGAAAACATCGCGAACGCTCGACGTCGAAGCAAGAACGACGAGGAAGGAATTGCAAATTACGCGAATCGTTAGCGAATCGTGCTTCGCCAGTTGCGCAGCGACTCGTGAGGGGACTTTAAATAAAGCCGCGCCGCCGTTCTTGCCTGTTCGAACAAATTCAACGGCTGACCTCGAAACATACGGTGCACTGTTCAGGAAAGAATCCAAGGATTCGAATGATCATACCGTCTCACATATAGCTATGTCTTCAAGACTATCCTTCGTCCTTCAGTGATCACGCGATCGCGAGACATTTCAGAAGATCGTAAACAGCGGTTCATTTAAGACACTGCCCCGATAGTTTTAAAAAGTCGAATATTTTCTTCATTTTCTTGAAGTTTCTAGAGTGTGGAATATTATGTCAGAGTTTATCGAACACGTTAAGTCTCTTACAAAGATACATAGATGAATATATGGATAAATCATGTCATGTAGAACGGCCTTGTAGATTTTTAATTTTATTAATTAATAACAATCTTTTATTTCTCTCAAGAAAACATAGTCTTATTAAGGAGTCTTATTAATGAGTGTTCATTAATAACTAGAACTTTTTAAAACTAGCTCTAGCTCTAGACAATCAATGTACATTTATTGTCAGTAAAATTAAGTTTTTCTTATATTTTCTTATATTGGTAAATTTAAGTTTTTCTTATATTTTATGTGCTGATTAGATTAATTAGCTGAATAACTAATTGAATGTAAAAAAAAGCTTTTCTTCATAAGCGAAATATGTTATCTTAAAACTAATTTTACATTTTTCTCGAAATTGTTCATATGTATTTTTATTTAGACGACGCAAAATCTTAGTAACTACACATCTGATTAAATGTTGTGCTATATCTGCTAGATCTATATAAATAAATTATCCTAGCGTATAATTTTTTAATATCACAATTGAAAAGAATATTGGAAAATTATTGACACTTTCTTAGAAACTAAACTAAATTACTTGATTTCAAATCGTGTAAATTTAGTAAGTAATGAAAAATGGATATCTGTTAATAATTAAATATTTAAAGTGGTGTATCTCTACAATCGATTTAGGAAAACAATATTTGTAAACACGGAACTAGAGATAACATTAGGTTAAATAGTAAGTGCTGTTTCTTTCAAGTCAAAAAATAACTTAAAAGATCTCAAGTTCATTTAAAGGAATACTTCAAGGTAAGTAAAATAGTAGATTCACATTGGATAAAGTGTTTCGAAATACTTTAATTTAACTTAAAAGAAACTAACTTAAGTGATGAAACAAACGTAGAACTTGCAGGCATTTGTCAAGTTAAGTAAATAATAGATTCGTATTAAAAGTAGTTTGAAGTTTAAATCCAAGTTGTTTTATACAGCTTGAGTAATTAATTAATAACCTATAAAACGAGTTAACAACAACGTTAATTACACGAATTAAAACTTCAACCTTGTCACTCGAATAGTTTACGGGAGAGAACAGATTCGCAGACTATGGATACTTATGTAACACTTTCGAGGACTTATTGCGAGAGGGCAAAAAGTGGCAAGATGGAAAAAGAACCTTGATCGGATCGAAGAACCTTTATTTGATAAATATATTTTTTGTAAATAAAAATAAATAAAAATTAGTAGAAACTTATTCATTTTTTAAGAATAATTAATTGTTATTACATGTCCTTATTTTGAAAATAATGAATTAAAACAATTAGTTTCACTTAAAATTTCATGACTTTGTCTTCATAATCCGGTATCTAATCACAGAATCATATGAAAGGAGAAATATGTATGAATATTGAAGCTTCGCAGAGTTGTGAATTCGCAGAAAAAGAAATTTTTAAATTGAAGTTACGACATTTGATCTTAATCACAAATTACCGCTTTGCAGATCCTTATGCAACAAGATCGATACCATCTATAACGTACACGCTAGCCTCGATAGCGTTTACGAAAGTCAAAAATCCCCAATTTCTATACGCCCAATTGCTAATGGTCTGGCGACTCGCTGGGGCAGACAGACCTCGGCCTAGTATGAGATTGCCTTATGAGCGATTTTTCGGAAATCTAGGAATGCATAATTTTCCTTCTCCGCAACCCTACTCCTTCATACCCCCATCAGCTGATTACCACGCTACTATTTCTGCTTGTCAAGCGTCAGTTTATAAACTTGTTACGATCATAGACTTATACAGATAGACTGTACATACCTGTAACAGGTAGTGAAGAGAATACAAGAGTAAGAGAGTAATATTCGTGGTACCCCTTCTTCTCTGAAATGGATATATGGGGGGTAAGAGGGGAGAAGCTTGTTATCGTTGATGGTATATGTACCGCAAATCGCCCTTCTATTCGTGTTCTCCCCACTTTTTGCGCAATTCGAGAGAGAGAGCACGATAACCCGGTCCCAGTACTATCTTTGTCCTTCAATATAGTCTTCAGCTCGCCCGTAAGAACGCGCAGTCTATATATAAGTTTGTAATTTCGATTAGCAATCAAAATTTATTCGAATGACGAATACCAAAAAATACTAAACAATAAGTACAGAATTAATATTAAACACTTCCATATTACAGTGATGAAAAAATTCATGCACTTGGTTGTTAACATTTGATATAAACACAAAATTTAATGACTTTATTTACGTTCTTCAATAATTAAAAGAATCGTGTTATGTTCCGTTGATTTTAAATAGTTTATACCCATTTAACCATTAAACATTTTAATTTTAAAAAATTTTATTCGAATGACGAATAACAAGTATAGATAAATAAAGCATTTGTTATTCATGAGTGACGAATATTTTATTTACTCGCAAAATTTATCCTTTTTCACCATTTTAAGAATATGAATACAAAGGGGATTCACTATCTATACGTTACTAATACACAAATCTATACGTCACTAATAGTAACATAAACATTTGCATATTGTTTCGCGGAGCGTATCGTCTTCTACAAGAAACGATGTAATTATTGCCCGAATATCTGGGCGAGATACTCCGCATTTTTAAGGAGTATCTTACAAACTCATTTCACAGAAAATTGTACTTAATTTAAAACATAGTTTATTATGAGACGAGAGAAGACAAAAGTAGAAAATTTGAAAATACATGCTGTTTATCTAAATCATTGCGAAGTCATCTACTATTTGAACATTGAACACTGAACACTGAACTCAAAACGCAACACTTGAAACTCACTTGTCAGAAAATAGAAGCGTTGCCGTCCATGGTTATCAGCACAGTCGTCTGTGGTATGTGTATCGCTGTGGTTGAAACGAAGATGAGACGTTTTCCGATGAATCATCAACAGAGAATGAGTGTAAATTCGGCTTTACTTGTTACTTGACTAAATTACTGGCTGTGTCTAAAACGATCTTTTAAGGTCATTCACTCTTTTCATGTTTGTAACAACGGGCGATGTCACTTTGGAACCGGTGTTTTCGACTATCATATGAATGATCACGTTGAGAATTCCTCCTTCATTAACACTAATATGTTTACTGAAAAATTGGATGCGGTGTGCAATCTGCAATTCATTTAGAATTTAAAGGAAATTTGTGCAGCACCGTCCAAAGCTGTTGAGTGAGAGGTTCGTTTACCTCTCACTAATGTATACATTTCGAGAAATATAAAAATTATTTAAAAAGTATAATATACATTTACATATATTTATAGAAAAATAAGTTACTCTTTAATATATATATATATTAATTAATTATTTAATATATATATATTAAAGAGTAACTTATATATATATAATCATATTAATAATATATAAGTTAATATAATTATATATATAATAATATGCTTTATTATCCAGTTTAATACTTCTTTCTATCACCAAATAAATGCATATGTATTCTCATAAATAAGAGGTTTAATTTTCAGTAATACTTCTTCAAACATTACTGTTAATGGCTATCCTTGATTCCTTTTCTAATGAAAAATTAGCAGTCTTGAATTTTGCAACATTGATCTGTCCTAACATTTATGTAATCTTGTTTAAATATTAAATTTACTAACTTAATATGTAACATAAAGAAGATTTATTTTAGGTGACTTTTTTAAGAATATGTTACTATTCATATGTACATTTTACTACATGCTATGATTTATAAAATATTTGATTATATTTTATCTGTTAAATATGTTAAAGATTATTTTTAGTCTGTAGACATTTAATCATAATTAATTAAATTAAATGTCTTTATGTAACTTAAATGTCTATTTAATTAATTTATTTATTTAATTTAACTAAAGACATTTAATTAAATTAATGTATGTATTTTGAAAGTAATAATTTATATGCCACGGGGACATAGACAAATAATTTGAAGATTCCATATCACCCTTTTGTTATCTTTAACTTGGATTTTTAACTCCTTTATGATACGCCCACAGCAACAAAAGTCTAGTTATTAGAAAACGTAATAGCTACGAATGGCACTAATATTCAGACAATCTAGTTATGGTGATAAATAAATAATGACAATATATAATGGTAATAAAGGCAAAAATTCATTTATTTGGGGTCAAATACAGAGTGGTTGGTAACTGGTGGTACAAGCGGAAAGGGGGTGATTCTACGCGAAAAAAGAAGTCGAAAATATAGAATAAAAATTTTTCGTTTCAGGCTTTGTTTTCGAGATAATCGACTTTGAATTTTCGCTCGGTACGCGTGCACTTTATCACGTCTCATTATAACGGATCTCACTGTAGATCGTTGTCTCGATTGACGTTATGTTGATAAACACTTCCAATGTGACCGAAGTGTTTTCCTACCTATTAACTTACTATCCGACTTTTATCGCTATCCACTATCAGTACCTACTCCGCTTGACTTTTATTTATGGAGCCGTATTAAATCAATTGTCTATTCTGAAGAAATCGCAAGTTGCGAGCAATTGAAAGAAAAGATTATTGTAGCCTTTCATACTTTAAAACAATCGAATACGTTAGAAAGTGTTCATAGAAATTTAATTAGAAGAGCAGAAGTATGTGTTCGGCAGAATGGGCAATATTTTCAGCAATTTTTGTAATAATAAACTTTATGATTACTTCATATTATTTCATTATGTATTCCTAATTTTCCGTTACGGCAAAAACAAACTTAAACTGCGATAATATCCATCGAGACAACGATCTACAGTGAGATCCGTTATAACGAGACGTGATAAAGTGCACGCGTACCCAGCGAAAATTCAAAGTCGATTTTCTCGAAAACAAATCCTCAAACGAAAAATTTTTATTCTATATTTTCGACTTCTTTTATCGCGTAGAATCACCCCCTTTCCGCTTGTACCACCAGTTACCAACCACCCTGTATAACGTTTATTTGCTTATACTTACTTTAGACTCTCATAGTATAAATATGTTTGCGCAATAGTAGTATGGAGTATTCTGTGTCTATTATACCTATGAGGAAATATAATACTTAGATATCTTACCAAATGGCAATATTACATATTTAACAGAAATTTACTTGTTTTATATTTATAGCTGTAGCATTATATTCATTTATGCAGAATATACATATATTGTATTTAGGACATAACTAGAAATATATTTAACTGATTATATTATGAATAGACGAGAGAGAGAGAGAGAGAGAGAGAGAGAGAGAGAGGAGAGAGGGGGGGGACCCTTCTAAATCGTTTAGTTCTTCTTCTTTCAAGAATCGTTAAACTTTTCCATTATTTTTTAATGACTGGAAGTCTGACCAATCGAGTATACAAAATTAAATTTTTTATTCACTACATTAACATTTTTAGCAACTTCCTTCGCATAATTACCAATTTGAGTGCATTAGAAAGAAACTTGCCAAGCTACATTGTTATAATAGCAGTGCTTAATTAACATTACCTTTCCAGGGTAGTGAAGGCGGAAGAATACGGATTATTCTGTAGTTCGAGAAATGACAAGTATAGAGGAATTTTATGAGAAAGCTGCTTTATCCATGGATACAAGTGTCGAGGTTAATGATGTCCGCGTTCTCAAAATTCAAAACAAGTAAAACTGGTTTTGATGAATGACCTGAAGGTTTAATTATCATTCCTGTAACACTTTTGGTAGGTTGATTAATCGAGGGGTTTCGAAAAATCTATGTGTGAACAAATTTTATTTAAATATTTTAAACAAGTTGAAAAAATCCTATTTATTATTTTGATTTAACATATTTAATTATGTAAATTCATAAACTGTGTAAAATTAATAAATTATGTAAAGTTCAAGATTTTATGATTAGGGAAAATTTCTGAATATTTATTTCGGTTTTCTTAAATGTTAAGAAATATGTATTTAGATTCTTTAGTAACTTAAATGTTCTAATTTTCTAGTAAATCAATTAATTATATTAAATTCGTTATGTGTATACGCAGGTATAATAAAATTATAATAAAGTTTTTTTCCAAGAGAACATCTCTCTCGTATTTACAATGTAATCAAATATTTAAATCGCCTTGTATATTTACATCAAATTATTAACTTAACTACGTAACAATAGATTCTCAACACTAGAAATAAGACATTTTATCAAATGTTATTCTACACAACTGATATTTTCCTAAGACTTAAATTGTTTCAGAAAAAAATAAATGTTTTACATCAGAATGTCTTAGGTTTGCATAAACTTTTTGCAAGTTTGCATGTTGCATAAACTTTTTACAAAGACCTCTGCCATAAACGATTGTTATAACAATATGCACCAATTTTATTTCTTTCATATAATTTGTAATCCGATCGAGAGCAAGAATAGCTAATTGAAAGTGTGCGTTAATTATGAAAGTGCTTGGAGTAATATAACTAGCAATGTATTTTCGTGGACGTATTATAGAGTGTAGCTCTATTTCGAGTTTGGTAGTGACTGCGTCCGAAGTGCCACCCCTACAGTTATATTTAACATCCAAGAGGACTTTAAACACCGGAGTCCTCATGGTAACTGAACGAACATTGCTGTTAAATGTTTCAAGCTTTGTCTTAGAAACCATCGACCGCGTATCTAAATGCGGTCGAATGCTTATGCTCGCTTATAGCTTGACGACGCGATGTCAAGGGCCGCTTAATATAGGTAAGCTTACGAGTTCGATGCACCTTTCGCGTATGCACGAATAAACGCTGTCTGGATTCAGGTATTCGGAAGATTATGCAAACACATATGAGCCAGTCTGTCTGGCTTCTCGGATAAATGAAATCTCTGGATCAACCACGGGTACGTCTCGTACATTACGCGTATTTCTTTAGGTACAGAGCCAGAATTGTAGGTTTTTGTATGTAAGAGATGTTTACGAAGTTTTCGTTTTTAATGTACTTATTGATTTATTAATACGCTGTATGTAGTGAAACGTAAATTGTAAATAAATTTTTTAACAAATTTTACATTAATTAACATTAATTTAACATTAATAATTCGGCACATAGACTATATTCAAAATCAACATTTTTATTGTTGCAAATGGTTTAATAATAAAAATATTTAAATTCTTCGACGTTATTGCAAATATATAAAAAATATATGTACTTAAAATGAAACTCTTTACTCTAGTTTTGTCTTCTAACCGTCTAATCTTTTAGTCTTATATTTTAGTTAATTGACTTAGTTAATTTAATGATTTAGTTAGTTCGTTGATATTAATGAAGGGAATAGTATATATTAGTATAAATAAAAGAATAATAACGGAAGTTATTAAATAAATGTTATCAGGTCCAATAATAGCTATTTAAATAACAAAAAGTTATATGCTGTTTCATCTCAAAAAATAAACGTGGGGACATTTTGGGCTTGAAAGAATAACCGTCAAAACGTTTATTGTACCTTAAGCGATTGATCTTTTGAGCTCGTAACATCATCTTTGGCGACATCAAACGCAGAAGAAGAAAAAGAACTAATGAATGTTCCCATGCAATAATTTCGAAATGATATTAATTTTTTCAACTGAAAATGAAAGTTGCGATATTGATGAACACGTATTTTATTCAATCCCAATTCAATTTTTTATTTTATTAATTTTATTAATTTTTAATACTATTACATTTTTTAATATAACATTTGTAAAAATTTATTATCGAATTTAGTTTTTCTTTAATTTAAGTTTTAATATTATTTTCGGACAATAAATATTGTAGATCAGAATAATTGTTATTCATCAATAAAGATTTATATTAAAAAAATAAATTTTTATCTACGAATTTATATTGTAAATACAAGCGTTGTATTAATTGTCAATAAACGATCATGATGAAACATTCATAAAGAATCAGAAATTCTCTCTAACATTGGATAACGGAGCATAAAATTTTTAACACACACAACGGCATGCATTTGATGTTTCCACCGCTGGTTATTTCCATAGAGCTTAATTTCAATGAACATTTCTCACATAATAAGATATTTAACCTAACTGCCATATATTCTCGTAAAATCAGGATGTTCGAAAAATAAAATTAACAAACATCTCACATGAAGTTTACTGAGGAGTTGTGACACAAGGTGTGAAGGCCATTAGCATCATTACATGATATATAAAGAAATGCGGTTCCAAAATATACTACAGAGTCCAAAATATATTACATTTTCCAAGGTATAACAAGTTTTTGTCGTAACTTAAATGTAATTACATATAAAGACATTTTACATTAAATTTACTAAATTACAAGAGATATTAAACATTTAAGAAATTGTGCTTTTGAATAATTTATGTAATACAGAAGAAGCTACACCGTGTACAAAAATAAAGCAAATATACAGAATATATAACTAAAGGTTACAAATGGATTTCAGAAGTACGGTTAAGTAGGACTATAGCTTATTTGTAATATGAATAGAATAACATCTGTGCGAGTACATACAATTTATATGTAAAATACTATCTGATAAATAATAGTGAAATAGCAATAAGTACTAATTACAAATAAATAATGATAATTAATATAATGTAAAATAGAAATAATTATAATTACCATCATATATTCACCTAAAAAATGCATTTCAATTGTTATTGGACGGAATATACACAAATTCATATCTATGTATACAAAGTATATAGAATAAAATAAAATATTAATAATAACTTAATAATATGTGTAAAAACGGAGATATTTCTCTAAAATCTAATATCTAAGCTTTTACAATAAAATGTACTAAATTTTGTGGTTGCTTTTATTTATATTGGATCACTTCTTACTGAATCTAAATTCCTTAAGGTACAGAATTAAAATTTTACATAAACGAAGTTAAATCAATTTCAACTCTAATAAATAAATATTAGAAATAATAAATAGCTACCATAACGAAATATTATGTACATATTGTGTAATATTATGTAATATAACATAGCTAGAGCATAAACATATATGAATTTTTTTTTGTAGTACTTGATATATTGTTTTTCCTTGTTTATTTTAACATTACACAGTTAGGTTCGTTATGAGCACGGGTTTCAAACTGAAATTTCTGTGTAATGTAACGTGACCCGCGATGTTTTCGATGTTATCACTTTATAATTCATGACGGTTGCTGTGCCGCCGGCAGGAAACTCAATTTCGTCGTGCTAACGATTTACGATTGCACATGCAGGTAAAGTCGAAAGTACCAAGATGCCGGAACACTACAAATATATCCTTATACTTCATAACCAGAGAGCCATCTCTCAAAGAACACAATATTTAGAACAGGGCTTTTTCTGAATAATCGTATACGTATCTTTAATGGCTCACGATCAGATTTGTTGATTTTTTTTAGTTTAAAATAATAAATGTCGATTTTGAGATTTTTGTCGGAGACATCTTTGATTTATACAGGTACATGTAACTAAAAATGATCGTGTTGAATTTGAGATTTTTAGTAACTCTAATTTGTGACATTTTGTTTAGATTACTAAAACTTCCTCACATTCAACAAAGATGTCTGCATGTGAAAAAGATATAGTAATTTATTATACTTATATACAATTCCCATCATTCGACGTTTTGTTATATTTAGTTCTATTGGTTTTGTTCCCTTACTTTTGGGATGCAAGATCACAAATAAAAACTATTCGCACGATGTAATTAGCTTAGAAATTATAATTTTTAATATCATTAGAAGAAGGCTGCGCACACCTTAGAAACTGACTTATGCCGATTCAATCACTCTCAACACGCATTAACGTATTTTTCGTGATCTGTAAAGTAATGTGATTTATGGAGTAAAAGATATTTCATTTCATATAGAGGTATTAATTATGTTACTTTACTGTGTAGAATATGAAACATTTTTTCATATACGTACTAAATGATTTTATGAAGTAAAATTCACCATCTTCGTCAAATAATGAAGGAATAAAACTTCTATCGTTATACCGTACTTCATTTTGGCTGAATTTTCATTCGCACAATATTTCCATGACTAACTTTTTATTTTTAATTCATTACGTCAATGACATTGACACAATGACACAATTTTAAAGAGAATAAAATAAAAGACATAAGTTTATCAAAATAAAAGAAGTGATTCAATTTACAAGAAATTATTATTTCATTATGAGATCACTATTTAACATATTACAGGGGAGGGGGCGGAGACTTTATAAAATTTAAATGAAATTTATCTACTGAAGAAATTGTAAATTATTGAATTGAACAACAATCAAGACTGTTTGTTCTTTATTATTATATCGCTGGTAATTAATCTATATATTTATATCAACTATATGTAGTATATATAAGTGCTGTGATCGAATAAATATCATTTGCCTTATTGGTATAATTACATGATTAAAGAGCACAACCACAATACGTAATTGGAACACAGGAACATTGTACAGTTAATGTTGGTAATTATTTAGAAAGCTGCCGCTATCTTAGATTTGGATGATTTTTTTAATATGTTACATGAGGGACATGAATCTGAACAATTTTTTCGTATACACGTTACAGCTTCCAAAATACGTACGTATTTGCAAAAAGCTGTCGGTACCATTACAGTAAATTCCATCTACAATTGTGCGTCCGTGACAGCATATGAGTTACTATCGGTTGTCACCTTTTCTAAACTTAATTTTTATCTGTTGTCTATAGTTCATATAGTTTTATATTTATTTATATTTATTTATGTAGTTTTGAATTAAGTGGCATTTTATCCCGCCATCGCGCCACGACGCGACTGACAACCAATACTAACGCATATATTATCACAAATGCACAATTATAGACAAAGTTCACTGTAGCGATACCGCATGGTTTTGGCAAATTTTTAGAATATTAAAAGGGTCCAGCAGTAACATACAAAAGAAGAAGTTCAAAATGTTGATTTCTACAACGTATTAAAAAAAAATCATCGAAATGCAAGATGACGGCAGCTTTTTAAATAATTAGCCGAATTTGTTGTGTTCTAATAATCTATAATAGTATTTTAATTCTATACTTATAAAATGTTCCTCTTTGCTTGGAAATATTCCTATACATATATATTTTCTTAAAAACATTTTGTAATCTATCTTGCTAGACATCTGAGATTTTCAGTTCATAATGCGAGGACTCTTGTGGTATTTGGTTACATTAAATAGAAATATAAACGCTTAATGCAAATTGTCGGTGCAATCAACGCGCGCTCAGGAAACCTGTTATTTCTGTTGAAGATACAAGGAGACAGCAAAGGCTTCACAGGCTTCGTAAGCGATACGAAAGAACGAAACCGAGACTTTGCTTGAGTAAGCCTGAATAAACCTTGAGACAACCGGCCAAAACCCTTCTCTCGTTTTCTGTTTCTCCTCTTTCTCCCGTACCTACCTTTCGTTCCAAGTGTCGTCGTCTCTCTTCATCTGGTCAAACCTCCTCGAGTCTGACACGGATCAACCATGGTGTTCTGGATTTCGTTTCCTGCTTACGCCAGATTCTCGGATAAACCAGAGATTACTTGAACGACACAAATTGCTGCGGATCGTTAAACGCGTATTTTACTTAAATAAAAGCAACATAAAAGGATATTTCGCCTATCTTATACCTGTATTTATGCTTTGTACTTGCAGAAAATTACTTGATTGTTCTAAAATCTAGAAAAAGAAATACAGCAAAATCCTGATTATCATAATATCGACTAAGCATTTCACAATTGATATTGTGCATACACAATATTATACCTTTATATTTTACTAACTAACTAAATAAATGTATTTGTTTTCTGTTAAACTGGCTTCAAATGTTAGTACGTTACGTGTTTATGTGTACAAAGGTATTGGAAAACCTTGTGTTTCTATTGCTAATAGTTAACAAAAGATCATTTTTTCCCAAAAGCTAACAAAATTGATTAATTCAAAATTTCTTTTGTCATTTGTAAGAAAGATTAGGAAACAAGGATAAAAACTAAAAGAACAAGAATCTTCTATATCAAAGGTTTTGTTTCTGTTTAACACTAATAATTATGAAATAGTTTAAAATAAATGATTGTCTCTTATATGAAAACGCTGAATTATATGAAAGTTATTGGATTATTACAACTTTTATCATGATTGGTTGAAATAATCAAAATTCCACTGTAAAGAGATTTTGTATTAGGACTCAACGATGTTTATTAAAAACAAACTTTGATTAACTTTTGAAACTGAAGAAGAATGATTTTGAATAAATTGAAAATTTTGTTTCGTTTTTTCAGCTGAAAAGAATTATAGTGTTTTTATAGTTATTACGAAAGATACTAGTGAATTTGGAATTAATATCTTCTGTATATGTTTCTTGCTTTTATTAAGAAATAGATATTTTTATAATTTTTAGTGAGAAAAAGAACATTTTTCTTTAAATTATAAAATACTTATATGTGATATGCCTAATGTACTATTCAATTTGGAGTATAATAGATGTTTCTATTAAAACTATCTCAGAAAACTTTAGAGTTGAAAACACAAATTAGTCTATTAAAATAATAATTTTCGTATGAGAACTTTGGATTGAAAATTATAATTGTTTCGGGAATTTCTCTTATTATTTGTTTGCTGGTATAATGTTTCAACAATGCTTCCGGAATATTAATTGAAGTAAATATCACTCTTTAACTTAGGATTTCAATTTTGGAGATTTTAATTTTTATAATATTCCTTTCTATCAAAATATATTATATGATATACATATGACTATTTACTTTATGGGAATTTCCTTATTTTTTTGGTTATAATTATTCTTTATTTAAATGTACAATACATTACTATATTAAAAATAAACAATCTGTTAATGATTATTGTCGATTTCAAACGACGCAAAAACATCTGATAGACAAATTCCAATATGAAACTGTTCTTTTTGAATATAATATTGATCATTTACTGCTTTCTCGTTTTCTTTCAATTGATATTTTGTTAATCTCGTTAAAAAAATTTGTTTTAAAACTGCGTTACAGTATTCATACACAACCCAATTTATTTTCCAAAAAATGATTACATAGTCTTTTTTCTACCATCTACAAGAAGGAACCTACCTACGTAAAAAATGGAACAATATATCAATGTTCTTTTACTATAAATTACAAATCATTACAACAAGTATTGATTAGAATATTAACAATTAACAATTACAAGAAGGAACCTACCTACGTAAAAAATGGAACAATATATCAATGTTCTTTTACTATAAATTACAAATCATTACAACAAGTATTGATTAGAATATTAACAATTAACAATTACATTAACAAGTAACAATTTTATAAATTTCGCTCTCTATTTTTCACAAATGATACATAAATAACTTTCTAACCAAATATGCCAACGGAAATCAAGAATACATGGCAATTAATATAGAGACACCTACTATACAGAAAGTCATATAAATTTGAAAATACAAATAATTTAATGTACTATACTATCGGTTAGATTAGGATAGAAACATCGATTAAGACAGCAGACTTGCAGCATTTTATCTAAAATTCGCGATACAGGCACGCCAGCGGTTAATTGGGTGAAAGCGATGCGAACGACCGGACGACGAAATTAATTAGGCGATTAACTTAGGTAGGTCGCGAGACTTCGTTAAGAGGTTAAATTTCGAAATTGGGGACAACCGAACCGAGGTCAGAGTTCCTAGCTCGAAAGTGACATGTAACTATGTATCGTACGCCCACGCCTGATATTATAATTTAAGACGCGAAAAATACATTTGGTGGGATGTTGTGTTGTAATTGTGTGTGCTCATACTGATTAGTGAGCGATGCGAGAAAAAAATTAGCACAAGGACGCTGTGATTTATCGGCATTTAATCGCGGGATCGATACGTTCGCGAATAGAGATGACATAAATAAGAATTATCAGGGTAACTTTGATCAAGTGAATCCTACTTTGGGATTGCTTAGTGTATTAGTTGAAGCAGTTTTATAAATATTTTAATTTTTTTTAAATATGTACTCTTATATTATACACAGATAATTAAAATTATTTCAATAAAAGTAAATACTAATATTATTGCACATTTTTGCATATTTCGCATATAATGTGCATTTTGTGCATTTTTACTTTTTTAAATTTCACATAAATTTCATATAAGTATCTGCAGTGTCGTAATTATAGAAAATTTGATATCACAGTCATATTGACTGGTTTGGTAGTCATTTTGTTAATTAAACAGATGAAGGTAATTTTCACATTTCAACCCAATCCAAAGGAGAAATAACGAAAAGCTGATCATTATATTTCATGTCCCCTTTGATATCATGCAACTTTTATTTGTAACGAACATTTCTTTGAAAAGCAAGTATTAGAGTAATTTGAGGTTGTCAAACTCAATGATCATGACAAGTTTGACTTAGAGGGAGATTATTATTATAGTATACCTTATACCATAGAAGCCATTAATCAGCTTTATCGTATAAATTAGAAATCCGAAATTATAATTAAATATGGTATGTATAAAACTAAGTAAACTTGTTGAAATTGTTATAGTAAAAAATACTATAATATTGAAATATTGATAGATGCTATAATATTTGAAAGCTCTTGGGGTAGTATAAAAGTTCCAATGCAATAAATTTGCTAAAATTTCCTAATTTCAAAACGTATAAAAACACAGGAAGGAAAAAAATGATTTGCTTTGTTATTAATTAGTTTACATGTGATCCTCAACTTTCTTTCGTATCGTATTATTGACTTTATAACTTTTTAAAATGTATTTGTGACATAAATTGAAGTAATAGTAGGAATAATAAGGTATAAGTATCATAAACTTTTATACACACACGCACACACAGAATCTTTTATTCAGAGTTATATGTATATGAATTTACTATTGTAGAATGATATCTAGTCTCGGTTTTTCGAAATATATTTTGTTGTAGTAACTGATATACATAAAGAATTCTGAGCCTATGTAACATTGCAAGCCATTAATCGTTCAACAACGCAAATATGTCCTCGACAACACGAGTAAAAGTAGCCATTTATACCTCTCACATGGCAAAAAAGTGAGTAAACGGTCAGTTTCCCTTTTAAGATTATTGATTGAAATATTTGTTTATAGTTGGAACTTTAAGATAGTTATAATATACTATGCGTAATATTTGCATATGAAGTAGACTTCAAAATTCTTTTAAACAATTCCATCGTTTGATTGCTGTACTTTACTTGCGTTTTAAAATATTAATGTTTTATATAGCCTATAATTTTAAATTTCGTCGTATATTTGTTAAAATATATTAGGCGAAAATTATTGCCATGTTAATAGTATTGATGGAGAATGAAAATACATACTCGTATTACGCTCATTATAGCAAATTAAAATTAATGTGTAATTGATTGATTAAAACATTATAATCCACAAAAAGTCGTATATTTTATTGTATCATATATTAATCGTATATTTATTTATTATTATATAAAAATTTTCGGGTGTCTATAATATAAAATTATATTCAACTTAACAACAACTTAATAACAACTCATAATTTGCAGAATAATACTAAAGTTTAATATATGATACTATACAATTTTCTATTTAGTATTCATGTTTATATTTGATTATATTATATTTACATTATATTTATATTTATCATATACATAGTTGGTAATACAGTTATTAATAAATAATATAATTTTTCAGAATGAATATTTTTCACAGCAAAAAATTTAAACTTATTATAGTTTTCTGTTCAACGAATATACGAACACTACAATCTATGATTTGCAATAAATTAGTTTTTTATTACATTCATTTTTACATTAATTTACACTGATTTTCTTCTAATGTAATCCACATACATATTGTATAAAATAACAACCAAAAGAGAATTAGTTGTAATTGTTACTTAATGGTCAATTTTATGATCCAATTTATTGCTAGTGCACGTAGAAGAATGGTTATGATATTTTATGCCTCGGAAACAAGGAAACAGCTTGTAAAAATAAAAAATTGAGCAGCTCGACTTTCCTCAACTCCTTTTATTAGCGAGATAAATTTAATCATTTTTCGCGCAAAGAAGCCTCTTTCTTTCGAAAGCATGTAGTCCCTTCGACACTAGATATTTTCTTTAACAGCGTTGTATGGTTTCCTACCGTACCTGAACCCCTGTAACGGTGAAACAATTACTCTGATAATCGAATCTTACTTTTTAACTGTTCTATGACTCTCCATGTTCACGTACTGTAAAAAAGTAATACAATTCTTAATTCTGCTGCGTTCTTTCGTTCATATTCGACCTAATTGCATATTTCTAACTTTTATATCTCCAGCATGAAATATAGAAAACATATTATCGATATATGTATATGTCTCAATCTTATGATAAAATATTTTCTAATACAATAAAAATTATCCTTGTTTGCTAAAGTGTTAAAAGCAATATTGAAATATAAAAATTTGAGAATCGAGACAGGGTCTTTAGTGAAAATTTTAATAAAGTTCGAGAACTGTGACAATTTTTTGGCATATAAGTTTAACTAATTGGAAATGAAGTTATCCAAAAAATGTTCATTTGGTATATAGGGAGTGGGGTATTATATAATGCAAATAATTTGTAGGTGTAGTGGTGAAAGAGATATCACAGTCCAGTTAATTTTTTTTAATGATACTTTGTATTTGTTTTATTTATATTATGATAGCGTTTGTTGAAACGGGCACAATGATAAATTCAATCGCAATCAACAGAATCAAAGATCAACGCAAATCGCTAGCTGAAGGTTACATAACTGCACTGATTAGCTGTATCAAATGATGACAATTGGGCTATGCAATATAAATAAAGACCGAGCTTCTTATTTTCCCTTATGCTTCTTATGTATATGTACCTTTTCCATAACTGTGCTACATATGCATGTATTTATGTTCGTACCAGATCGATTCTTCCATTTTTGAGCTAATATTCCTTCTGTGAAAATAATGTAAATATAGCGTAAAATTATACAGAAATGAATTTTAATTTTCACTTACCACTATTTATCATGTTATGTAATTATCATCCAACATGTGCATCATCATTAAAAGAACTCGTGTTTATTCATTCCAAAAATGTTCTTTTATCACTTTTTAGTATGTTGTCCGTTTAAACTCTACTATGGTAATAGTAAGCATAAAATTAAAGTGAAATTTGATAATTATTTACAAAGTGAGCGACCTCACTAATTTCCATGACCTTAAAATATGTTGCTAAGGTCAACATTTTGAACAAATTTTCCCTACACACGTTACCGTCGTTCGGCGTTAATTTTCGAGATATTGTCTCTCAAAAATCTTTTATTCAATTTTCGTTACGATTACATTTCATTCTGACATAAACGAACGCTTCACGACATCCGTACATTTGTGTAACTCAACTGATATTTATATAATCCAACTCACGTTCGATAATCATTTTGAACTTACATAAGAAAGAAAAAAAGAATGGATTAGGTTTCTGTTAGATAATTATTCGGCTATTAGGAAGCGGCCGATAACGCTACTGTGAAATAAGTTAAGATATTAGATAATAATCCAGATCAATTCATATTAATGAATTATAATACAATAATGTGCCACTTTATTATTATAATACAATTCATATTAAACTTTATATTATATAATTGTTTCTTGAAATTGTAAACATTACATTGGAAAAAGGAACGACTAAGCGATTATCAAAATCAGACATACTGTCTTTGAAACAGAAACTTTTGCAAATATCTAGGAAACTAAAGACGACCGACCGTAATATGTATAAGGAAAAGTTGTCCACGATGTTGACCTTGAACAACATGTTTCAACGTCATTGAAATCGGTAAGATCGTCCCCTCTGTAAATAATTATCTGAAATTTATTTTGAAATAAATTATTATTTTTATAGTTCGAATATTGTATTATTGCTTTTGTCAACAATTTAATGAAACGTATTAAATAAAAGTACAAATTTTCTATTTTATTATGCTGCTGAATACGACCTACTAACATGTTTTTGTATGATCCATAGTAGATGTTTTCTCTAAAAATGAACATTTACATTATTCAAATAACGAGGAAATATGTGTTCCCATAATGTTTATCTATGCACGTGAAACGGTCGCATTGTTTTATTTGTTATTTGGTTTCACATTTTATCAATATAATTATGACATTCGTCTCTTATTAGAGTGTTAGTGAAATTTCAAGATGTTTTGTATAGCACAAGTAACATAGTTCATAAAAGACTTTTACAAATGTTCGAATATTTTCGTAAGCCACTGTACGTACTAGCGAATATAACCAAGATAATCATTCACCATTTTCTCACCATTCCTTTCATCCTGTATTATACCATAAAACATAACTATTAAATATCAATATAACTCTAACACACAAGTAATAATCGATAAAAGAAAACCATTAGAAGAAACAAGTTACATGCTTTCTATCAACGAAAGATTAAACAAAGTCAGGGTTCGATATAGAAAGCGCCATTGTCACTGTGAAACGAATGGATAGTGCGTTCAACCTATAGAGTTTCCGTTATTTGAAAATTGGTCTATCCTCCATCGCGATTCGTAGGCGTTTGCACCTATCTGGGCTACACCTACATTGACAATGCATGAACGTTGGTGAAAAACGAAATAGATAATGGTAGAATGGTCGACATTTCCTGCGCGCCAGTCGTCGCACTGAATTTTTATTTCAACGAGTTTTCGTACGTACGCCTTGCCACATCGCTGTATCGGCGGAAACAATGTTTGTCATGGTAGCAACGACTTCCTTCCGCGATTTATTTCACTCCTGGTAACAAAGCAAACCGTTGATCTAGAAGGCACGGTACATCTATAGCTGCTTACAAACTATCTCGACATATTTATAGATGCTGTTCAGTCTTGAAAATATGGCAGCCATGATGAGTGTGCATACTTGATTGGAGTTGTTTGTTGTGTAGTGGTATGTAGAGTATAGGATGGAGTGGTATCACGTTATAGCTAAAAATCTAATTGTTTAAAAAGAATATAATTAAGTTATTAGTTTTTTGGAAACTGCTTTCACTTTGTTTTCTTGAGAATCCTAAATTCTTTTTTAAAACTTTACATAAATTATAAATATCAGTTTAAACAGAAACGAAAAGCATAGAATAAAATTATTACTATTAATAATCGCAACAATTTAAAAACATTTAAATAAACTGTATATGAACTTCACAGATAGCGTGCTACTAATGTATCTAATCGTAGACAAACATTTTTTGATACTTTTTATCATCTGAGAAACTCTGAAAATGTATTTAAGTAATCATGAGCATATTTTAAATTTTCACAATATTTGTTATAATTATTCCAAAAGCTTAATCACATGGTAAATGATACTATATGAAAAAATTAATCGATTTCTATTAGTAAACTCAGAATAAAGAAATTGCATAATGTTTATTCATAATATAACCTTATTTTATTAAAAGACATGATTTACTGTAGTTCCAAATTGCAAACGAAGAGATAAAATTGCATAATGTAAAAAGGACAATTATTATAAATATACATAAACACATAAATAGTATTGCATTGTTTAAGCAAACTATTGGTACATTTGGTTTCAATGGAAAAAGCTGCAAATTTACCACATTCAGGAATAAAATTTCATTCTTTCCACAGACGTGTTCCTGGCTTCTTTCTCGTTTTCAGTTTAAATTCAGCAAATGCATCCTGTTGCAAAAGCTAGAAATTCCAGAGTTACAATTCAATTATTTTCCAATTCTGGCAATTGGTCCTGTGTATCGATTTTTCGCGGATATATACGCGATTACAAACGTGTACAGTTCATTCTATAACAAGTTAGGGAAACAAGGAACGGAAAGGAAATGTAAATTGTTCGAGTTTAGGCTGTTGTGATGTAAATAGTATAAATCAACGTTTTGACTGCATTCGTTGAAATAGCTTGGATCAAGCGGTATGGAACGACAGCGTATGGAAATTGGATTTATTGCGAATCTATCGCATCGGTTGTTTTGATTCAGTCTCAAGTTGTATTAATATTGACTTTTGATTACTCTTGCTAATTAGAAGAACAAATTATGTGCTGACAAATTTCAGAAATTTATACATCGAAAAATTTATTTTTCTAAACTGTGTACTTCTGCAAGCTTTCTATATTTTTAAAATACACGTCTCTGAGATTCCACTCATAATAAAATTTATGTATATTTTTTAATAAATATTTCTCTTAATTGTTTTATTCTAATGTCATAAATTATTTGTTATTTTTTCGGATTTATATGTATCATTGCAACATTTGGGCAGTTTACATGGTAAATACTTTATAAACGTACACTGTTAAAGTTTACTTAAGGTTCGGTACTGTTTAAACCAAATCATTAATATATTCGTATCCTGTTCTAAATATACCAACTATTTTCATATCTTTTGCTCGTTCATATTTTTAATTATAAATGATCTTGTCTTCATTCATTTTTGTCAATTTATCCAACCATCCAAAATGCCAGATCTGCTTATGAAACCTGTATTGTAGTCAATTGCCATACTATCAGTCATATTCGACAATCCATCAATTCTGATAATTTTCTAACCGTTTCGTTTTCAAAGATATTCTAACTTCAAAATTAACAGTATCTTTCAATATTTACCTAACACACTTCTACCTCGTGCATGAAATTACTTGAACACTTACCACTGGAAAATTTTATATCCATACTGTGTATATACGTATATGTGTTTTACATAAAATATTTTGAAATAGCATTGTGATGAGACACTACTGTCATGATTATATTAGTAAAATTTAAGAGCAATGTGAAAATATATCCAAAAAATACAACATATTTATTGCAAACATTTATTTAGTAAAGTAGTAGAATACGGCATAAATAGCCATTTTAGTTCTACTGAATATTGAGGTTTATTGATCTAATGGATAATGTTTTGATAATGTTTTGTGATCTCAGCGAAATATGTACTTGATCTAAATATTTTGTAGTTTCTATGCACATTTTCAGATTTGTTTTATATTTTATCGATATGTCATTGATAATCAAGTATCATGACAGCGCTAATGAAATCTCAAAATATTTCGTATAATACACATAACATATTTCACACAATACAAGTTCGAATACTTTCGTGAGCCTGTATATTTATACCTGACTAAATTTCTTCAAACATTGTAAAACTCTACATTAACATTCCCTATTTCCAAATGGCTACGCTAATAACCAAAATAGGAGAACGAGAAAAGAAAGAGAAAGGAAAAAAGGAAAAGATCTGCCCGTTGACTAAGCAACGATTGACAGTTTCTTCTACTCTTGGGCGAAAGTTCAGCAAAGCGAGGTGAAGGCACGAAGGAAGAATTGCCATGAGTGAACAAGCAGGCCCCAAGCTCCGTCTGCCCACGTATTCGACGTGTACTCGTATATGTACATCGCATACATAGACCGCGATCACGGGTACTTGCATGTATGGAACCGCGGTAACCCATGAATGATATTATGCCTTGCGGTTGCTTCACACCAAGCTCGATCTCATCGTATTATCGTCACCTTCTGAAAACCGGACCGGAGTACCGGTGACCCGTCCTTCTCTTTTCCCTTTTAGGCTGAGAGATTGGGTAATACATATAGTAATCGAAACCGTTTTCTTCGAGAACGCCATGACTTTATCCGGAATTCCTTCCTTTGACCTCCTTGAACGAAACTCGAGACTTTTATCATCAAGTGGAAGGCGTGGTAATATTCCCAATGAGTTAAGGCGGATTTGATAAATTGAATTCTTTTTGAGTTGTGTATCTTGAATTAATGTTTCTTCCTGCTAACGCGAATGGTAATTTAGACAAACTTGACGATTACTTGATGATTAATTCAGTGTTTTAATATAAGATTGTCAGAGAAAGGACGTATATTGAAATCTATGTGTTAACGCTGCAATTTTGTTGAGTTTTATATGTTAATTTTTAAGTTTTGATAGTTATTACTAATAACTTATTAGTAGGCTGTGAATGTTTATGTAAATTTGCATTTTTATATAAAATCTAAATAGAGATTCATATTCTATTTTATTTTGTATATTTTACATATTTCTTTCTATATTATGTACATCCCATATATTTTCTAACATTTGAATTTCCCATAAATATGTAAATATTATTAGACTGCGGATATTTATGCAAATTTTATTTTTATAAACACGACTGACTAAGTTACTAAATGTGAATTATTTTTACTTATTTTTATGTATATGTACCATGTACTGTTTTGCATCTTTAAATTTTGTATTAATGTATGAAAGTCCGAAATCTAGTTACTGTAATTTGTTTCTGTTATGTATGTCTTGCAAAGGAATATTTTAGTTAAAAGTAAATAATAAAGTATGATACATACTTAAATTATTTAGTATTAGTTAGATTAGTAGAAAATAACAGTAAATCAGAGATATTATCTATGATAGAATGGATAGTTTTTAAATCTTACTAGATCCTATATTTATGTGATATTTGAACTTTCTTAATAAGTAGTTTCATGTTATCCATTGTATATTAGTATTTATTTCATTCCTTAATTGTTGAAACAAAAATTGATTGACATTTTAACTGGTTGATTTTGAAATGTTACAATCCACATTATACAATTCTTTGCCTGTCTTATTCAGTATTTCGAAGCTAGTGAAATATGACCGAAAAGCATGAAATACAAAATAAGGACCAGGTTTGTGTACATTACGTCTTACGAAATCATTCCAGAAGTAAAGAAAGACTCGGTTATCAGAGTATTAGTATTACTAAAAGTAAACCACGATAAGAAAGTTTATCAAAGTTCTTTCACTGGTGAGAGCGGTATGCAGGAACTAGGATTAAGATCAATGATGACTTTTACAGTTCCTCGGTAAATGAGAAATATAATTGATTGAAATTACTTACATCTCATTGTTCTCCAAATTACCAATGTTCTCTCGCTACAAATCACAGTTCACAATGTTTAGAGTAAACAAAACAAAAGTTTTTAACAGTGTTTCGTGGTATATAATTATACAAAGTTAATTATGAAAAGTTAATTATGAAAAGCATAATTGTGCAAATAAATAAATGAAGGGACTAATTAATGAGAGTAATGAAGACTCGAATACTAAAGGCAGCGAAGTGATCAACGATAATGTAAAGGATAGAAAACACTCAAACTCTCCAGATACTTACTAAATATAACAAAATTTTGGTGTTGTCTATTGTATGCGCAGAATGTTGTATGTGTAGAAATGTTATTGTTTATACGACAAAAGGAAAAAAAAGAAAAAGAGGTCTGCTACGTATACGCTCTTAATGCCTGGTGCAAACGAGCAGTATTCTAAAACGCAGTGGCAAATTATCGCGGCGATGACGCTGCAGCAAACTGCTCGTCTGCGCCCTGCCTAAGACTTATCCATAATAGAGATTAGTTACATCATACAGACGTTCGCATGACACTATGTAAATTTAGTAAAATAAAACAAGTCAGTTATACTCTATTCAGCGAGAAAAATCAGTAAGCAGACGAACGCTACCAGAACAGGAGCGTATTCACAACTTTCAGATGCCGTAACACTTTCTACACGGAATTCTTAAAGTTTATAAAACAAATAACGCCACTTTTATATATATATATAATAAATAATTTTAATTTTAAATAATTTAAATTAAAATAATTTAAATAATATAATAAATAATTTTATATATAAAACAAATAATATAATAAATAATATATTTTCAACCATTTTGAACAACTTTTCGTAAGAAATGGGTGTTTAGTATTACTTGATTAATTTTTTTGTTACAATGACAAGAAAAAGATAAACTACGTCTCAGTTCACATCATTATATAAGAGTTATAATATTTTTCTGACATTAGTATATTTAGACATCATTACATTACTATTTGTTTTACATCGTTTGATGTTTTTATTATTGAGTTAAGCTTTTTTTACTATTTACTAAAATAATGAAAAGTAATACAAAGGTTTGTTGTATACCCGTAACAAAAATAAAAAAGGATGTTATGGTTGTTTCAAAGTAAGCTTTTGAAACAGATTTTTTTTATATTAATGGATGTACAGTGACTATAAAAACTATTTAATCAAAATTGAATATTATGAATATGAAATGTAGAACCTGATAAGAAAACACTTCAGTAGGAAATAAAAGCAAGTATAAATACTTTTTGTAACCTCTGCATAACGAAATTAAAATCTTCATATCGCACAATAATCCGAGCTACGCTAATTGGAATATCAATCCCAGGTTCTTAATATCTAATTATTTCAACATCAAGCATTTTTCATTTTTCACGGCAGCAAATGTTCGATCTGTTTATTATCTATTGTCAACTACTTCTAGTGTGATCAGTTTATGCAATTATGGGAAGAGTTTGAGTTAACACAAAGCGAGGCAACCTTGTCTATCATTGAGTAGCGGTTGCCCTGCGATTTACAAGGCTAACCATGATTTGCAGTGTAAATACATTTAGTTGCACTAAATAATTACAAGTAGAAACTACATCAAAACAATTTTAAAAGTTACTTTAATCCTTTCAGTAAAGAAAAGCATTAATATCTTCAAGCTTTCCTGGAACAATGAGTGAAAAAATATATTTAGTACCAACTGCAATACTACTTAAAGAAAAGTTCCTGAATAAAAACTTGATTATCAATCTTGATCGGAAAGATATAATAGTATTAAATAGATCCAGAATACACCACATGAAATTTAATATGTAAAATGAATTCTCCAATTTGTAACATATACATATATATAATATATATATAGGGTATCTCAGCAAAATGAGATCACCCAAATATTTGACTTATTTACGATTATAGGAAAAAACTTCTTCGGATAAAGTTAAGCTGTTTCAGAGGACACATGTAATGGTGAACAAAATTTGTTGTCAAGATCATTTTTTAATGAGATTTCAAGATTATCGGTATGTTTTAAGATAGAACCTTATATTTTTTTATTCATTAATTGACGCGTTTTTTATTTTATCTATACAAAAGTATCAAGGTGCTCGTGTCTGAAAATGCTTAGTCTAAAAAATATTTCAACTTTAATTTTGTAAAACTTGACCTATGATACACAAGGAAAGACGCGAAGGTTCTTGTGTTTATATCTTTTAAACTATGCATTTTCCGAAATAAGTACTCTAATACTTTTGTATAGAGAATAAAACTTACAACCATTGATGTAAAAGAATACATAGAGTTCTATTTAAAAATATACCAATGACCTTGTGTTACGTTTACCAAACTTTAATTTGTGGCGACATCGACCACGGAACTTTCCAACGGCTTCGCGATACAAAGAACTATGCTGTCAACGCGCAATATCGCTATGCCTAATGGACCATCGATATCCCGACGTATCATTCGCCGAATTCGTGGAAGAACGCACACGCGGCAACCGCCGCGGTATATCAAATAAACACGTGTGTAGTAGGAATATCGAAGGGCAACTAAAGAAAGAATCCGTGGCTTCGAACAAAGCCAGTCTATCTCGAGCTGCGAAGTACGAAAGGTCTTGTAATAAGCAAACACGTGCAAAAGGTCCGTTATTGTCATTCTTTATTCATAATTGTTAATCGTTGATCGTTGAGTGAAATTGTTGAATTTTTATCTGTCATTAAATTTTTATTAGCAAATTAAGTGTAATTTCTCATCTGCACTCATTCCAACCACCTCTATTCTCGTAATTGAAATAGGGGATCAATCAGTTCGTGGCGTCGATTGTTTAATCCTAACGAGAATTTACGACTCTCGTTGACGTGCTATCTCGCGATCGCGTCTCTCCGCGAACGGTTGAAACACCTTGAAATTTCCTAAAGAAAATGAACTTGAATTTCTTTCCATCATTACATGTTTAACTTTGTCCTGAAAAGTCTTCTCATACAGTCGTAAATAAGACAGATATTTAGGTGATGAAATCATCTAGCTGAGGCACTCTACATGTTTATATTCCAAGTTAAAGAAACTTTGAATGAAAATCTTGGTGATCACAACCGTTTCATTGTCTGATTCCCGAAAACCAATTATAAATTAAGAGTATCCTCCTTAGAAAATCAATACTCTATAACAAAATTTAATTTTCTAAAATAAATTCATCGTATTTATTGTAAAACGGAATTAAAAAGAAGATTAATTTTTATTTATTTCAATTATTAATTATTTAATTCAATTTTGATACAATAACGTTTTAAATTACTAAAGTTACTCGTGCAAAATCTGATATCAACTAATCGTTTATTGGTACTTACATTAATCGGTAGGTACTTGATTATGAAAAGACGATGATCGGTATGAATTGGAATGCATTGGAAACTAAGTTTAATAGGCTTTAACGGGACGCCAGGAGGCCGCCGTCGAGCACTTTAAATATGCTGTCAGAGCAATTGGGCTTAATCTCATTTGAGTTTAACGACTAAATGTCCTCGGCTTTTAGCCCTTTGTCTGCCGTGCAGACAAGTGGCATTCACGGGCGCCAGAACTTTATTCGGTATGATCGATCGACGGATCAAGCAATGAAACGGTTGCTGTATGGTGTCACACAAAATGACTGCGTGAATGGTTGCTTTGACCGGTTGATGACCAAGAAGCTATTGAAGAAAGTATGAACAAACTACTAATGTCGAGATTTTTTTCTTTAAATCCGAATGTATCTGGCAATCAATAGATTGCTGTGAGGAAGGAACTCATCTGACTCCAACTGTTACGTAAGGATAGCTCCCTGTATTAAAATTGTACATATCATATGTATGTACTATGTTTAAGAAATGATGATTCCAGAAGGAGTTAAAATACTTCTTAAAGTTTCAATGTTTCTAATTTCTTTTGTCCTTATGAAAATGACAAGACATTTTAAATTTTCAATACTCTGACTTATAAATTTATAAACACAAAAATATATATACGAGGATGCTTTCTTTTACATATATTAAACAATATGATTGCAGAATATTTTTTACCAAGAAAAACATTAATCAATTTGTACGGTTGATAAAATACAGTATTTTCGAAGAAGGAAAGACTACGGTATAGTCGGTGTCACTGATATAACTTCTTTGAATTATAAGAAAAAACAATCAGTATAGAAAAAAAGGATTTAATAAAAATTAACAACACATCTTTAATGAAACAAATTATTGTGAATTTTTATAAAAATAATGGAATCACAGTGAAATTCATATTAAGAATCCTAAAGAGAATTTTGAACTGTGTATTTAAAAAGAATATGTAAATTTAACCAATCCATTAAGTAGTTTACTATTTCATAAAGATTTTAAATAGTGAAAGATCATAATAGATTAAACTTTTGCGGTCGGAGCATTTGATACCTAATCTAAACTAATTCATTATTAATATGATATTTTTAAAAGTTGTTTAAAATTTCAGAATATATTTTTATATGTATGCAATCAATAACTCATCTACTCCAATATACCTCTATTAAATTAATACATAATATAAAATATGTTTTATACATATATTAAAACTAAAAAAAATTTAATATATAAAGGACCACAGAGAATTAATGATACTTAAATATAATAATGCGAAAAACTTAAACTACCTATAGAGAGTAAAATGTATCTACAGGTATGTATGTAGTATTTCTTTTTAAAATAGTAATAATGATTTAAAAGATTCTATTTCTCTAATCAAAGAATTTCAACAGAAATACCGCTGTTGAAAAATAGTAATATAATTAAGTTATAAAGCAAAAGTAAACTTTGATAACAAGAGCAGATGAAACTTTCTGTCGATATTTCGAAATAGGTGAATAGTCGAGTACCAGTTGCGGTTCACCTAAGTAAGCATTAAAGCGTGTCGTGTACGTTACAGTAGTCTTGCGTGCCTGGAATTGTTGCTCGGTGTAACGCTTTGATCGGTGGTTAATGCGAGTACGTGTAAAGCTTGTAAGCAGAATTGGTACGGTTGCGCGTGCCGTATCTTTGCTGAATCCTTTCAGCCATCAGCTTATCAATCAGCCAGTTATCGATAAAATTGTGACTGGGAACAAGTTTTATAGAGTCGTCAAACCTTCCGTGATAAACTATTATTAAATTTCTACGCACCTCATTTGCTCTTACAATTGAAATATTTCATTCGAAGCATGGCCTGTGCAAACGAAGATAATTCAGAGATATAATTACCAATAAGGAAATTATTTCAATTGAAATACAGCAATAAGGCTCATGCAAATTATTTTACAACTTAATTATTACGTTGGAAAGAAAAACTCCATTTTCTTCTAATAAAGTGATTTCTAGACGCATTTGTTATTATTCTATATTAATGTATATATAATTCATTGATAGAAGTTATAATGTACTGCTTCTGTATATATATACGAAAAATGTACATATTGTACATATGCATTTCTTAATAATACCTATTGCTTAACATGAAAATTAGGAATTTTATACTGAATGATTAGATATGGTAATTAAGATTGAGTACTTCATTGCAACATTTATTAAAAGGATAAAAAAATGTTGACGTATATTATATTTGCAAAATTACAAGTGTTAGTAACAGAGTTAGTATTATTTTATATAAAGTATAAAATCGGTTGCTGGCTAACGAATCGTTCTCCTGAAACTTAGGTGAGTATCACAGTATGATAATGATCATTAAGTTTATCTGTTGTGATTAAGGTTCAAAATTTCGTTTGGCCATAATATCAATGGATATTTCCAATAATGTTACCTATTGCTTTCCAATAATATTACCAATAATTAGCTATTTCCCTAATAGATCTCATGGAATAAAACTAACGAACATTGAAATTTATAAAACACATTACTTTACCAAATATTTCATATATGTATCTTTGAATTAGTTAAAGAATTAATAGTAAAATATAATACACAACTTTGTTTTCTTATTGCAACTAAAAATAATATTTTAATGGAAAACTAAATTTTGGTTTTCTAAACTTACTGCGTATTTCAAATGTTAAAAAAATAGAACAAAAATATTGAAACAAATTTCCTACGTATATTGCGTTTGAAAAAAAATGACATTAGTATATAAATAATGGTTGATAGTATAATGTTTATGCGATAATGAACCTTATTTTATGATTCACCAAGTTTGTTCGAGTGATATCTTACCAGTTATTTTCCAAAACTATGGATTAGCTATCGAGCTCATTTTCAACTTCAAAGTCCAATTCTCTGATTTAGTAAATAAGATATAAGATTATCTAACTTTACTGCAGGTCACTTTAATGCAGGTCTGTTTGCGTTCTTAGTACTCACAATTATTTAATGCCACAAATTCCTGAACTCGAATTAGTTCTTGATTTCTACTGTGCTAATATTCTATTTCATACGAAGCAATTGCCAGGTATAATACTCTTTACTGTTCAAGTTGCTACTCAGATGCAATTAATATTTATGGGATAAATAGGTAAATAGATAAAGACAGGCAGGTTTAATATAATTGCTTTGAAGACTTATAATAAAAAAAGTATTAACTAATAATAAAAAGAATTATTAACTTTTGAAAGCAAATAATAGAAAGATATAAATTTCATATTTTACACACATGTATATATTAATGATTCAAATAAAGAAAATAAAATTATAGCTTATTATCAGTAATATCGCAGAAATTAAAATTTATCACATTTTTATCTACAAGAAATTTTTAAATAATATTAAAAATGTACAATATTTGACATAATCATATACATAGGGACCGATAATTAATTGTAAACTAAGATTTGTTGATGTACCATTGAACTATCTTTGTTGCAATTCTCTCTCTACCATAACCAGATTTTCATAATCATTAATGACATTATTCAGGATCTAGGTTTCTTGAATCTTTGACGAAAGGCCATTTTTGGTCGTATAATATGGCTCTGGAATTATTCTATCAGTGTATTATTTCAGTTTTTTAGAAAAAGTAGAAGGCGTGAGTCTATATATATTTTTATAATTTTCTCATTGTCTTGATTACAACTTTCAGGTATCAGGTGTTCATGCGATTTTCTATATACAAGCAAAACGCGTTTTTTTTTAAATAAAAGGAAATATCTTTATTTGAATAATGTATTGTCCATTTTGATTTATAATTTTATAAAAAATTCCATCTTCCTCCAAAAAGGCATTATACCAATTGCATGATCTTATTGGCCAACTGGCCAACTTAATACATTGGTGTATCATGTATTTTATGTTGTCATTATTTCTCAAGTATCTAAATTTTTCTAAATATCTTCAAAAAATTATAATACCTTGTTTTTATGAATGTGAATTTGCAATTTAACAATTGCAATAATGTAAAACTTAATTGTCTAAATCTTCTAAACAAAAGTAGATACTTGTTAGAAGAAATGGTTTTTTGAAAAATCTACCTGATTGACAAGAGTAAACAAACGAAAATCGTGATTCCGTCGAGACCCTTGATCGAATCGGTATCGGTACTAATAAAATGAAATAGCGGCGTTCAACGTGAAACCAGTTTGACGACTTCAAACCTTTCGTCGGTCAGAAGGGGGAGAGGCACGTTTTGTCGCTTCGTAATACGATTTTTCCGCATGAAAGAAACAGGGCAAACGGAAAAAGGCACTTACTGGTTTAACAAGGTGCTCGTAAATTATGAATTATTCAATGATCCACAACCCAAGATGGAAAAGACGATGAACCGAAGCAGTTGCTGACAACTTTACGTGAACATCGTGTTCTTTGCATCGACTCTGATCGTGAGAACGACGTTAAAACTTCCCGAAGGTGTACATGCCACTTTAATTAACATTACTTAAGACCGGCAATCGGATTTCGAAGATTAATCGAGCGTACTACGAATGGTGCGTTTGCGGTTTCAAACAAAACATGAATCCCATTATGTGAATTATTACAAGTCGAATTGTTGCGACCATACATTGCTTTTTGCTTGTAATAAAGCGATATTTAATCTTCTTAACATTAAACAGTATTATATAAATGTAGTAACTTCTAAATCCAATGCAATTTTATTTTGAATTATGGTACTGTAATAGGCTTTAATGTATTGTGATATATTACAAATCATGTATTGTTTAATTAATTCTTGAAATAAGAATAAAAGATTAGAATCACACAGATTTAATGTGAGCTATAAAAATATAGCAGCAAAAAGTAATTTCTATACGAGGTAAGTGGGGAAATATGAATGAATCTTCGAAATATGTATTGAAATTATGTCGAATTGTTTAATTGTTTACCGGTTAATAGTAACTGTTTTATAATATTGTCGCAGCTACAAGAGCCTATTTACGTTTCTTATGAAAATTCTTGATAAATACTCTAAGCAGTATCAAATCTTTCTTATTTCTTAACGCTACGTATTCTAGTCAGAACTCGATTTAATAAGTTATTAATAAAATACTCACGTATTTCATCTTTTCATCCCAGAACGACCCATTTATAAATTTACATACAACAAATTAAACAGAAAATTGAAGCCGTCTAATTCTGTCAATAAATAGATATTCCTACGGCTGATGCGGTGCTTGTGGCGAGACCGCAAGGTACATGATCATAATGAAGTTTCCTTTAATTAATTTCTTTTGCTCCTATATATGTATCTCGTTTCAGCGATATCGTAAAAGTAATCAGTCTTGTCTGATGCGGTTCTCATTATGAGCTAGAAATAACGTAGTCTTCGTACTTTAGTTCTTGCTAAAATCATTACACCCGGGACTGACTCACTATTAAACTTCATAAAAATCAGCCACCAACCATATCTATAGAATTTTCGTTTCTTCGGCACTTCCGTCATTTTGTTTCAAAATTATCTTGCGTTGAAACTATCATTTCTTATTAAGACGAAAAAAATTATATAAATCCTTGCATACGTAAAAATATTGTAAACAATTAAATTACAAATGTCTATACATCCTTTCAATTTGAAATATTAGGACAATAAGGTTAGATTTAGTCAATTTTTTGACATATGTTTTGATTAAATCTAGACTCATATTTAAACAAATAATATGATTTATCACATTTTTATAAAGAAGAAATAAAAGAATATAATATACAATATCATAGAAGTATATGTACAACTGGTATAGCAATATAAAATCATAAAAAAATTGACTTATATTGATATTTCATGGGATCTGTGTATCAATAACGGCCTGCTATCTTTTTGACAATACTGGAATTACAGATTTTGTTAATTACTGGTGCAATCTTCAAGTGTTTATCGTCTACCAATTTCTGTTTGAAAAATGTTAATTGTATTTAGCAAATTCAAGGTCCTTTCATTCTGATATGTAAGTAAAAGATTTTGTAACAATGTATTTTTAGTATCTTTTGATAAATCATTTAATAATATTTATTGACTGTATGCTTATTTTTATGACTGACTGTATACATACGTACATATGCATGTATGTATGTATGTATGTATGTATGTATGTATGTATGTATGTATTTATGCACAGGTACGTCGTGCGTTGCTTGCAGTCGCAGTGATAACTAATTAGAAAAATCTAATATTATAAACTTTACGTTACTTCCAGAAATAAATAAAAGCATCAGATTCTTAACACAGTAGAGTTTCCCTTATCTATTCTCTGTATTATATAAAATCGTGCAAGCTGTGTCATTAAATTATTTTTAAATTACTTTTGTATCAATAAAGACATTATTGAATTTTTTTCATTCCGTGATGTCTAGCTGGTGATAGATTTTATTGATTTTTATATAGGACAATCAGTAAGCAATGTGTTAATGGATACTTATATTTATTTAATTCAAAAATATATAATTATAAATTCTGTATGTTTGATTCCTTCTGATTGTTTTTCTCTTTAAAGAATGATTTGATGATGATTAAAGAATGATTGCGTTACATAAAGTAACGAATTTCAATTTAATATTAAAATTCATATAACAATTCATATGTCAAAATATAGAAAATGTCGTATGCTTAATACGAGACAATTTAATGTCGAAATTCTACAACGTAGAAAGATTAGAAATCAGCGTTATTTTATTACAAGAGTATCAAAAACTATATATAAAGAATTTTTCTATTACATCAAATCAAACTGACTCGTCGGGTCCACAAAAATATACAAAAGCGAACCTACTTTTATCAAAGTAAGTTACATGTAGTTCTCTTCTTATTATTACTAGTCATAGGACTACGCTAGGATTACACGGGCATTTTATACACCTCATATTACACGTCGCGTTTTTTCTGCCGAAGTAGGATCTCGACTGGATGAGTGTTTTATATGCTGCGTGTTACACATCGACACTAAGTATTGTGTCGCATTGTCAGCGTGTCTTCTGCGTGCAACACACGACAGACAGCGCGGCGACACGCGGTGTTTCGAGAGCGTTTCAGAGCGTGGTTTATGATATATAGACAGTTGCACTAAGGTATACAGTGCCTATTTCGGCGGAGAAAACGTGACGTGTAATACACGGTGTATAAAACGCCTGTGTAGTCCTAGCCTTATAAAGTAACTTAGTTTGAAAAAGCATGTTTGCCATAAGAAGCAAAAACTATATTTGAACATAACTAAATCAAATTTACGAACAAGGAAAATAATGCTCATAAAACACATTCAAGTGTATCTTTTTTCCATTTTTAGTTCTTTACACTGGAAATGCACCATTCTAGCCAGGACACAACTCGCAATAATAACGCATTTATAGAATACAGCACGGTGCCTCATGAATTAGGAAAAACGAGATAACTGCTCTCTATAACTCGAATTATCAAGATAAATGAACGAGATTTTCATAATTGGTCGGGGAATGTTCCGTAACATTTTCATAGTGGCAACTCGGAAATCACGTTTTTGAGTTGTGTCACTTTCGTCGCAAGTGTGCAATATGATAGGAGCATATCCCTGTATACTATTCTATAAAAAAGAAACGTATTTCTCATTTTATTTTGTATACAAGTGACAGAAATTTAACTGAACTAATCCAGAAGCCACGCATTCTCTCGACACACAGCTGACAGTTTTCGATTCAGCTCTAAACGAAGCGTAAATATTTATGTAGCAGCATACGAAAGACGAAATAGAAACGAACGTTGACATGATGGAAAATTTATTTCATAATTTCCGGTCGAAAGATGTATCCGTCTACACTGGTGTTCACGCGACCTAATTTTCCATTCTTCAACGTGTCTTGAGATTTGTGAGATAAGGATATCCTTCTTTTGCGTCCGGCGCTCGCAGCGCGTTCACGCCTAAAGGCAGGAAGCTTGAAAAATCGCGCGTAGTCATTATAAACTGAGGAACCTATTGAACCTGTTTCACTATTATAAATGGCCGACTAACGAAGTATTCTGGCGTTACGTAAAATACGTTTCTCTAGCCGTGTGTCGGAGTACGGTCGAAAGCTACTTAAGCCGTCAAAGAGACATTTTCCTCGAACTGTTCGTTAATCGTGATGGTCTTAAGGCATCGGCAAAGAGGGGCAGGGAGAGTCTAAATGAAGGAGAGAGAGACTCCTTTCTTGAATGCGATTCCTCTCGTACTGAATACACGATACCATGTGCACTGTACTCGGTTGCATCAAGGGTCAGTGTACTGTGTGGGCTGGAACTAAAAGTCACGACATACGTATACACTGGCATAATACGTCGAAGATTGTATGTCATCGGAAAAAGGAGAGTTAAGAAGAACGCCGGTATATGCAAGTAACGTTCTCCGTCGTGGAATGTCGTCTGTGGCATTGCTTTCTCACTCTAGTCGCCACGTATCAGCATATAGGTACCGTAACATTTGAACATTGTTGAAAATGGGCTTTGAATTTGAACAGTGTCGTTTATCCGTTAGCATTGTCGCGGTCCAGGCTGCTATAATGATGTTACGCGTGGAAGAAGTCTCTGGGATTCTTTTCCACGTAAACGCATATCGAATAATGCTAAGAATCGAGTTTTTCGCTATTAAGATAAAATATAGTAAGTATTATTTGAGCCACCTGAGCTCCAACACCTCACAATTCAATCTTCAATTTTGTATAAAGTAATCAAACTTGTTGAAAAAATGAGGAAAATTCCGCCAAAAGAAAATATCAAAAACAAGAGAATGACCTTATAATATTAACATTAAACGAATTTCTTTTCTTTTAATGAGTAAAAATTGTATCCTCGTGAAAAACTACTATGTGCTATGGCCATTGAATTGTTAATATAAATACACGATGCATTTCACTATTTATTAATAACGAGTCAAATAATCCATTGCTACATGTACATCATTTGAAAGCTATTCAGGACCTAATTTGGCGAATTATATACAAGGCAAAAACTTGACATAAATAACCGTATTTCCTAATAATTTTTCGTATTTGTGAAAAGGAGTCTCAAAACAGACCTAAGCTATCCGGTGTAATCAAAGACACTAAGGCTTTCTTTATTTTATTTTTCAGTTTAATACTTATGTAGTTAGTATAAAAAAAGAAAACAGTGCATTATCTTTTTGGGTTAAAAATTTCTATAAAATTTACAAAATCTATTTTGTTTGTATTCTTTGTTATTAAGATCCTCCACTTGACTATGGTTGGATCATTTAGAACCTAAAAACTTTGAATGAAATAAAAAGTGAATTTCACCGAAGATATATTAATAATACAGTTGATTTTTGTTATCAGAGGATGCTTTAAATTATTAGTTAATAATAAAAGTGATGATAATGATAGTAAGAATAAATATATTCTTTAAATCAACGTTATGAGCATAGTTTCTTGTTTTATAACGTTTCTTGTTTTCCTTGAATGAAATTTCCTTAATTAGAAATGACCTTATCAAAGCTGTTTATGATCTACTCTCGTTTCTCTCTTATAATTTTTGTCATTTTAATGGCCCATACATTCTCCTTTTTATCGTATTTTGATATGGTTGAATTATGTAATATGAGTAAATGGTTAGGAATCGATTAACATAAAAAATGGTCCAATGGAAATGTAGAGAATTTCTATCTCTATTGTCTGTTAAGGTACTAACATGGTGCAAATTACAATCGAAGATTATGCAAATTAATAATAATTCATGAATAAATTGTATATATATATTATTACTTGTTATGAATATAATTGATAAATTCATACAAATCTGAGTGGTCAAGAAATGTATTTAGGAAAACCAAAAAATTTATTTTTTCATTTTTGTTCAAAGTTTATTTATTGCTTTCACGATATTTCTTACTATAATATGTATATTGGTAATGTGTTTTCAATGCAGCTTCTATTATAACATATCTTACAATTTCTAATTTCTCATGGAATATGATTTCTTAACTTGCTTTCCAATATCTTATATCGAATAGTATTTTGGAATTCATGAAATGAGGCCTTACTTTACTAAGTTCAAGAATATTTTACGAACCTTCTCAAAATCGATTTTCTTAATAAAACAAATACATATCTTGCTCAATTATCTTATTCTTAAAATTTATGCTTGCCCTTCTACAAACTAATGCCTTCTAAAATTTTACCTGTTGAATATTGGAGTTCGAGTCTGTTGGTCATTAAAAGAAACGAATTTGAAAATACAAAAACTTTTCGCATGAATGAGAAAAGTTTCAGAAATATGATCATAGAAAAGTTTGAATAAGGAAACCGCCAAATAAAGTGCTAATTTCCCATCTTAAGTCCACACCATACGTAACACAATTACTAATATTTATTTCCCATAAAAAGTTAAATATCAAAAATGTAGGAAATCTTGATGATAAAGAGATAAGTATCTTCTAAGTAGTTCATTATTGAAACATTCTACATTGTTAAAAAATTAAACTACATTTAAATTTTATTCAACTCTAGCATTACTTCTTCCACGCAAAGAAATTGCATATTCGAGTGCATCGCCTAGCAGAAGATAATCTATGTGTATCCTTTAACATGAAATTTTTTCCTAGTACAGGTTGCAATGTAAAAATCGTATACTTGACTCGTTCATGGGTAGGAGAAGGGTTGAGGGAAAAAACGCAAATGAAAAGAAGAAGCCATTGCATATGTGCATTACGTTAACGGTGTTAACAATGCTTACGCAGGTTGGCTTGTGCACGCATGTATGACTCAGTACACGCGCGCTGCGGTTATGACGAAGAAGGAGCTAGTCTCTGACTTTATCTTCAATTAACCGAAGTCTAAACAGAGTTAATAGTACAATGCACTTCCTGTTTGCCAGTTGTTGCTGCTGTTTGTTACAATCAACGACGCGTAGCGTCTTCAAAGGGATTTCTTTGTAGTTTTCCTACTGGTACCGCCCTCGAACGGCCAATCGCCGCCGGCATTAATTATCGTTTCGATCGTATGTGCTTCCTATCGGTCAGTTAGACACGAGTTGTTAATCTTCGACGCTATTGCCGACCAATTTCCCGCGAGATACGTCATTTCATTGCGAAACGCTCTGGGCTCTGTTCGCTTGTTTCACGGTCAGGCAAGGCCGATCGGGGACGTGGTCACTGTTTATTTAATGCGCTAAGGAAATTAATCTTCCACGAAACATGGCTGAATAACATGTTACTCGCATGTATACATCGTTTTTTGTTTAATTAATGATTGATTTTTCTAGTTTTGAATTGATGTGCATAGTACTGAAACTTCGCGTTACATGTTACAATATAAGTCTTTCGCTAAGTAGAGTTGATTGTTGCATCTGTGTTTTCCGGAAGAGCATTTCAAAATGCTGAGCGAGATAGATGATTTATTTGAATTTATCAATATTAGTTAAGTTGTGAAAAACCGACGTGCAAGACATCAAAGTTCTCGTTCTTACGAGACAGGGAGAGATGCGAGTGTTTGTCTCTGTTGGAGACATTCATAGCATATCACACGTGTATAGAACGCGAACTCTCTTGCCTTCCATTTTGATTGTTTACGATTCAATTTTTTCGAGCGGTTTCTTCTATGGTTTCGGTACGCGAGTGTCGAAACCTGTTTATATCGTCGTAGTTTGGATCACGGTGGATAGAATGCAGATCTTTCCTCACTTGTAGCTTCCTCATTCATCAGATCTAATACCAGCGGATTCGACCTGCCCTTTGCGGAGTCGTAAAAGAAGTTGTTTATAATTCGGGTGGACGGATTATATACGTTGAACAATTGAAACTTCGGACTAAATATGGTTTTCATTATCTACAGAAAATACGTCATTTTTAGAAGTAGTTTGACCGGAATGAAGGAGGGCGAATCTGGGGCTGCTTAAAAAATGAGAAAGAAAGGAAAAAAGAGAGGAAGATATGGAATATACTATGCAGGTTGGAGTATGTATCTGGAACCATTTCGATTATTGCGAAAATGATGTTAGTGACAAATAATATGAGAAATAAAGAGATAAAAGTTGAATGATTCTAAAGGACGGTGATGTGAAGGTCAAATTTGTTTCTTTAAATGGGGTCATAATTAAATACAAAATTGAAGTTTTAATTAGAGACAGTAAGAGAAACTATTTTAACTAGTAATAATTTTACAAAGTAGAACTGCTAAAATAGCTATTATTTATATGATAAAAAATATCTAATACAAAAGTTACTAATACTAATATACATAAGTATCAATTTGAAATTTTCTTTCGTTTATCATTTCATAATATGTCATCTTAACTGAAAGGTCCACAATCAGTAGAAGAATGGTACAAGTGTATTTTCTTTCGAAAACATAGCAAACAGTGCAGTAAGCATAGGATGCCTAGGATTCGCATTCATTTTATTGAATTCATATCTATACAGGGTCATGTACCTAAATTGCATACATCAAATAACTTTTAAATTATGCGTTCGATGAAAAATTGTTATCTACAAAAGTGGTATACCTTTAAAAGAACAGTAGATGTTATATCGACTTTCTTGTATGTGAAAGGATTTAAAAATTTTCAATATCAACTTTGTTTTTTTTTTTAAGAAATTACGCATTTTCATGTTATACTTTGAAAGAATATTAGATTCCACGTAAAAAGGTATTAACTTAATACAATCTTAAATCTAATGGTTAACGAGTTATTCTACGCTCTCTCTCGAAAATTTACTTTAGCGATGAAGATTGCATAACATCGTCAGAGAATTCAATAAGTGTGGGTATATTAAAAAATAAATACAATGAATCACCAACCATTGTAAGAAAAAGTTCGTGTAAAATTAACATTAAGCACGATTTTCAAGGTAAAAATTTTTGGCTTTATTTATGTGTTATATATAATATGTTATATACATTATGTTATATATTTATTTTATTTATTTATAATTATGCTATACATGTAATTTAAAAGTTATTTGGGACATGCAAGTTAAGTGAATCACTCTGTATATCACAATGTAAATTAATTAATGCAGGGCAGGCGTGACCTTTCGCGGGGCCGGGTTCAAAAATTTTGCGGGGCCTGAATCCATATCCAAATCCTACATTTAAATTTTACAACGAGGAATTATTTATTTACAAATGTTGTTACATATATATTTTTTATAAGATGAATATTAAATAATAATATTAAATAATTTTTCTCGCTTTTTTCGACACCAAATCTTTGATAATATCATCAAAATCGATTGAATTTGCTACTTCACTTTTTATTGACGGAATAGCCAGAGATGAAGATCTCTCTTGACTTATCGATGATCGCAGATAATTTTTTATTAGTTTCAATCGCGAAGAACTACGTTCTGTTGAAGCCACGGTTACTGGCGTCGTTAACATAATTTGTAATGCGATTAATAAATTTGGATATGCTTCCGAGAGATTGTTTTTTACAATGTAATTCATCGAATCTAAAGCCGAATAATTGGTTTACGTTATTTACCGGAACATCTTAATTTCTTCAAACATTTTAGTTCCGTCGAAATCTCCTTTCAAATGTAAGTGAAGATATTGACAACAATTTAACAAATATTCATCATCTAAATTCCCAATCTCATTCATGTATAGAAAACCAAAAATATTTTGGTGATTTGCATATAATTCGAATCTACTTTTAAAGGATACTAACGCAATATCTATTATTTTTAAAAAGTAATGTACTTTGTCGCTGATCATCGATGATTCATCTTGTCCTTCATAATCGAGTAATTTCCGCTTTTTTCCCCTGTATGATGATTTGAAATCTGGTGTTATGTCCATTTCCTTTGCAACATCACTTGCTGCTATCATACTAGCTTTGCTAAATCTTTCATATCTGTATTTCACGAAGAATACGTTAAAACCTTCCAGATGCTTTGTGGCCAAATCGATTTGAATCTTTTTATTTTGCAATACTTTGCTGACGATATTAATTTTTCATAATATTTCGTACCAAATGATAGATGTTATATCGATAGATGCTATATATATAGATTAAGACCGGCAATAAATTCAAATTCATTTATCTTGTACATTATAGACAAAATCTCAACTTTTAATTTATTGTCAGATGCGTTGTTGCCAATTTCGATCAAGGCGTTTCGAATTTGGCGAACATGAAATCGAATAGCCTTTACACTATCAAAACGGCATTCCCACCTAGTTTCCGATAATGGTTTAGGTGTAATTTTCAACGTGTTTTTTTAGAACATCCCAATGCGATGTCGATGATGCAAATATCGTGTAAATCTTTTGTAAAACACCAAAAAAATGTAGTGCTTGGGTTGATATCTTTGCTATATCTCCCAGTAACAAATTCAAGTTGTGACTACCGCATGGTACGTAAAACGCTTTAGGATTTACACGTAATATATTTGCTTGCACTCCTTGATATATTCCCCTCATATTGCCACCGTTATCACATCTTTGTCCGCGATAGTCGGATATTTTTATTCCCAACTGATCCAGAATGAGCATGATAGTTTCACATAGTCCTTTTCCTGTTGTATCGTGAACTATTTCAAATTTGATAAAATGTTCCTTGATTTCAACCCGTCCGTCTGTTATGTTGACATAAAGAAGAACAACCGATAATTCCTCTTGATGACACACATCTGGTGTACAATCCAATAAAATGGAATATTTTGCTTTCCTTATTGCATCAATAATTACTTTTTGTACTTTATTTGCCATTGCACTCATTAATTCGTTTTGAATTGAATGCGATAAATAATGATGCCCTTTATGACTGTTCTGTTTAAATGATCATTAAGAACAGAATCAAATTTTGCAATTAATTGTATTAAACCTAAAAAATTACCATTGTGCGGTATGTACAAAGTATCGGAACTTCCTCGGAGAACTAAATTATGTTGCGCCAAATATAAAATAACAGCAGTTATTCTTCGGAAAACTTGTTCGTATCGTGTCGTTTCAAATCTTAAAAATTTTTCGCACTCTTTATCAAGTAGATTGTTATTGATAGATTGTTGTTGTGCATTTTGATTTGCTATGTTAAATGAGATCAATCGCAAAATCCATCTGTCCTCAATGAAATATCAGTAGCGGAAAATAATTTACAAGCGAAACAATAAACTTTGTCTTTAGATTGAGGATAAATTAGCCATCTTCGTGTTCTCCTTTGTCCATTCGTCAGTATTCTTGTAAAATATGTTGCAGAAAAGCTCCTGTTATTTTTGTTTTTAGGGAAGTTCAATTGAGTAAATTGTACAGGACCATACTGAACTATTAAATTTACTGTTTGTTGTGTTCTGTTAATTGGCCACGTGCTAGGATCTTCAATGTCGAAATTTCTGTTTTCTTCTTTTTGTGCTTCAATTTCTATATTTTCAATATCTTTTTCTTGATGACTTTCACAATAGTTCGTTTTTCTATTGTTTCCATTTTCGTCCAATTCAGTTTCGTTGGTATCTTCTTCATTTTCCTTCACAGGTGTATTCAACTCTTGGTTTTCCTTTTCCAAAGGGATCTGATTCATTGCCATATGTTCTTCACCTTCGTTTGGCTGTCTTGAATGACCAGTAGTTTCAATTACATACTTCAAAATGTTGTTTGTTTGCTGTTTAATATAATCGCCTCGCTGCTTCTTCCGTTTCAGTCTTTCAGCCCCACTTAAGTATTTCTATCCGCGATCTCTATCCCTGCTAGCCATTGCGGTTCTTAAAAAAACATATTTCTGTGTATAAAAAGTTTTCTGTTACAAAAATGAATAGAATCGCGTGCCAAAAACATTTACTGCAAGATAGGATAAACTACATATTTCATTAGTTTGTATATAGTTGAAACATTTCTCTGCTCTTGCTTGCTTTATCGAAATTTTAACATTTGGGGCGAAATTAATTTAATAATAACGAATTCAAATTCTCAACTAGTTATATGTATTGGATTTTATTTGTATGAATGCCATACGTTTTTTCTGCGACGCGATTTCAGTTAGGGTTGATTTTAACTTAAAAGAGAAGAAATAATTGAAAAAAATACTTACCAGAAATCAAACGTTTTGAAAATGTATATGTCACGGTTTATACCATAATATAACTTTGAAAAATATTCGTCGTCTTAAATTTACCGAAATGTAACGATCACAATCCTTGCCACGCATCGGGAGATTGACTAACGCTCAGTATCGAAGACCGTAGCAGTGCAATAGCCTGATACATTTTTGTTTAAAACATATGAACCGCAAGACGGCAACTGACACACAACCACTAATAAATGTTAGGTGTTGCTATGTCCAGTTCCTATGCAAGTGCGCAGGAGCTGCTACCCGTTGACAGACTTCCAAAAATTCGGGAGTCTTATCTCTATTTTTTAAAGCACTTTTTTTAAACAAATTCAAGTAATTTTTTTTCGCATCTCTAAACAATTTTGAGCACATTATCTTGGTGCAGATGAAAGTATGTACATACATTGTTCCTCCGACGTATACATTTAATCATATTCTATTGCCCAAGGACCGATTATTTAGCTGTGACTATTTGCATATGAAACGTGCGCATCCAACATTTATTTATAATGGAAATCTCCTAGTATCATTAACAAAAATTGTTAAAATCAAGAGAATGGTTTTCCTACGAGACCTTTAATTAAGGGCTTGACAATTTCGCGTTTAGTAAGCTAGAACGAAAAGCGATTCACTCCACGTTGTTGGTCGCGTTTCTTTTTCTTCTTTTGGGCGATGGCCCGCGCGTTTTTTAACCCTGCGCTTCATTGTTATGTTATCGGTCGATCTTGGATTTCCAGTCATGTCAACCAGCCAAGCCAGACAATCTGATAGAACTGTATTGTCTCTCTGCTGTTCTCGCTTCGTATAGTTGCACGGTTTGCCTTTTTTAGGTTGTAATAAAACCAGACAGAGTGTAATCAAGATTTATGATACGAAGCATGGCACGGCCACAAGGGATCCAATGATATTGAACTTTTAAGAATGTACTTCTTCGGTAATTATTCGTGGAAGTTAATCCTCTACGTGTAATCGTTTGTTTAGTAAAATAGAATTCATAGAATTTTGGAAACAATATTTAATGAGAGCCATAACGACGTACATTAATGGATAAGTATAGTTAAAAAGTCTACGATTCTATATTTGCTTTTATTCGATCTCGTTATATTCAATCCTATGCTTAATATATGTATAACTAGATTGGAGATTTTCATGAATTTAAGCCCGTTCAGATGCGTCCAGTAATCTAATCGAGTAGCAAATACTTGTAGTTACTAATGGACGGTTTAAGGTTCATTGGGATACGTCTGGTACTTTAGCAAAACAGTTTAGTCGAATACATTCAAATATCTAGATTTTTTGCTCGAGTAGGAAAACAAATGCCATCTCCCCTCCCATTCACTGTTAACCAACCAAACATATCCGGATATTTCTTTAGTTGAGTTCATTAATAGCTTCCCAAACTTACAGTCCGAGAGCCAACGACAGATGTGTTTGACACATTTCATTAACTTTCTAAAGCGGTTTTTTGTAGAATATGTGTCCTAGTTTACAAATGGCAAGTCTGTCATGCGAATAGCAGGACATGATGCGAGCGGAGTGTTTAAAAAATCTACTTTGAAAAGTTTTCAGAAAGAACCAAATGACAATGACAAATTTGATCAGTATGTAGATATCTCTAGAGCTTAAATCATTAAAATCAAATTGTAATAAAAGCTGATTAAAGGATGAGATTAGAAAAATAATCGCCTATATTGCGGACGATGATATGTACGCAAACTTTCGATGTTTTTCGTCTTCTACGCCTGTCACATCTCCTGGAAATTTCCAATTGGCAAGAGATTTAAATACAACATGTGACATAAATGGACTATATTTATATATGTAATGTACAATTTTATAATAAAACACTAAACTTTTATTTTTATATAATACAATTTAAATTTATATAATCTGCTAGATGTTTTTGTAAAGTTATACTTTACTTTCCTTACGACAGTGATATTCAGCCAAGTAATCATACTTTCTAGATATTATCGACGATCGTTGATCCTGAAAGCTGCGACAGTTTTTCTAAATGATAAGGAAATGTACTAGCTTTAGCAAAATATTACTGCACTTCATTGTGAAGAAGCCAAAATCTCTAAGCATCACGACGTCATTTACAGAACATATATTCGTTCTTGACAGTTCTGGCATTAGAGCATCACTAAAACCGTGAAACTTCGAAAATAAGAATCTTTTATTCTTTTTACGCATAACAGTGTTATTTATAGAATAATTTTTCTTATCTGGCCAGAAAATTTCCTTTAACGGTATTACATAGAAATATTGATTAAGCCTATGATGCATAATATTCATATTTACCACGATAATATTCAGTAGGTAATAAACAAGGTAATGAAGATTTAAAGCTTTAAACATTTCTTTTGACGGTATTGACTGGAAGTATTACCTCAATTAATAGTATTTCTTGAAGCGTTAAATAGGATTTTGCTAAAAGAATGGAAATACCTAATACGTTTCTAACCTACGTTTCAGAGTGTGTAGCAAGTTGCAACTCAGTAAGGGCATACTTTAATTTTATAATTTTTATCAGATGTATCATACAATTAGTATTTTAGTGCATCTTAAAATTCAAAACAAAGTAAATAAAAGTGATGATGTTATAAACCCCATTTTCCAAGATTTATCATGGAATTTAAGATTATCCTCATCTACTAATATATAAACTTATTGAAATAGGTTGTTTATTTCTTGAACAATTAAATATAGTACTATATGTATAAATGAACCGATATTATTAATATAATTTTATAGTTCACAACTTGCAACTTACTAGTACTAATAAATGTATAGGAATGCATAAGAACAAGCAGCTTGGTAACGAAAGAAATTAAATTTTACAAGTAAATTCTATAAGTTATAAGTTATCTGATTATCCTATTTAACGAGAAGTCTATGATTTATAACGTTTACTAATATTATTAATTGGTAAATTATTACGCAAAGAAATCCAAGTAATGACATTGAGAAATTTAAACAGGTAAAATTAATCAGTTCTGTTTCTGATTACACGTATCAGCTTGAACATTCAAAATATTTTTATAATTATAATTGAGTACATTTTTTACCATTTGCTGTGGTCATTTAACTGATAGACAAATAATATACCACAAAGTACTAAATTTAAGAAAAGTCTCATTTAATATTAACTATACTATTGCAATACTATATTATACCTTTTACTTATTCCGAATCGCTATATTCTTATACACGTTAAAAGCAATAGTATTATTAGTGATAGCAACAATAAGCGCGTGAAGAAAAAAGACAAGAGACACGTAGAAACAAAGAAAGAAACAATCATCGCTCGCAATTTCTAGGCACCATCTTTTTGTTCCAAGCAATTCGTTTTTCTTGGTCATGTGAGCGATTCAAGAAACGATTAAGATTCCATCGAACTGAATGTTGAGGCGCAGGCAAGGTCACGAAACAAAAGAAAGAATGGTGGAATAGAAAGGACGTAAGGGCGAATGGTTCGTATGCCTAGAAGAGGGTCAGGTGAAACGTCTACCTGTATCTGACAGTTGTATATACAGGTCGGTCTTCGAAAATGATAGAAATCCATTCGGCCAACAGCGGTAAGTCATTGGTGAATGGCGCGAACAGATCCTCATCATGGAGCGTGCGCTCGCGTGCACGCGTAGTGGGGGCGCGCGGTTTTCGTTTTGCTCGTTTTTCGTGGTCCCTGTCGGGCCTTGCAGGACCTGTACGAGGACTGGTCCGCGATCTACCGTAACCGCATTCCTCCTTACCTCACTTTACTCCTCGCAACATCCTTTCCTCGGTTCGCCTCAGCCGCTTCAGGTGACTCTGTGTTTTCTTTTTTCTTTCCTTTTTCCGTCTTCTTTCTTCTCTCACAGTTCTACACGCTGCTCTTTCTCTCGCCCCCTCCTCTTCTTTTTCACGAAACCACTTTTCTCGTCGCTTTTATTCAACCGATCGCGATGTTACCTCTTTCTCTCTTCATCAACTTTCTCTTCCAGTCCTCCTCTCCCCTTCTTTGTCCCTCTTCCTTGATGCTTCTCTCTTTTTCAACAAACGCTTCGGACAAAAGAGTTCCGAAGCGTACTTACTGTGAAACTCCCCTGGAGAGACTCACACCGAACTTGTTTTACTCGCAATTACACGGAGCTCCAAAGCCGTACAGCGTGCTGTTTACCTGACTACGAAACTTGGATTGTGCAATGTCCATCACGGAGCATGTATACGTGCTCTTACTATTCGTCAGCATTTTACATCTCGGCATCAGGCGGACGTTTGTTGTTAGTACTGTCTCCGCGACTCTCACCTCGCGCACGTTCCATTTTCATAGACCTTAATGGTTTGATGTTAAAACGAGTGTTTGATGACGGAGTATTGCTGGAAATTACAGGTACCACGTTTGAAACTATTAGGCAATGAACTGTGGCGATTTATTCGCATATGCATCTACTTCAGAAGTGACACAATTTGAATAATTTTTTGGAACGAAGTAAAAAGCTATTTAAAAGTGTACGGAAAAGTTGGTTACAGAACAATTTTCCATTTTTAACTCTGGAAATCCTTATATGAATGTCATAATAGTTTCTTAACACTGGATTGAACTATTTTTAGTTGTATTGGTTGGTAGGTAGGTTGCTGCATATAAAATGGTCGACTTCACAGGCGTGAAAGATTATTCAGAACGAAGTAACTAAAAGTACCGTTGAGTAAATATTTGTTAGATCTCAATTTAAGGTTTGTAACTTTCCAAGTAGATATAATATGATTAATGTTTCATTTTTAAAAAGGTAAGTTTTTTTATCGGAAAGAACTATGAAAACATTGAATTCAAATGTAGTTTTGTGCAATTTCAAACTTTGATCTAACAACAAAAGTGGCTCATAATATTTAATAGAGTTTTCCGAAAAGCTACATTAATAATGAGTAAAATTTAAATCGTAATTGTGGAAGATATAAATATCAAAAATAGATCAAACAGTCATTACCTAACAATGATCAAATACAGGTTGTAATTGCAATAATTGTATTTGTAATAACTATAACTATAACTTTGCTTCATAATGGTCAAAACGTATTGAATCTGTTAAATTATAATGTAAGCAATATTATTTTGAAGAAAGTTGTATGTATACGTTGAAAGTTTTTTTTTTATTAAGAATTCGAATACTTCGTTTGTATTGAGCTAAATTATTCCACTTTGTTCTACATCTACTATTATAAGTAACATACTACGAATATACTATATATAAGTAATAAACTACCTATAATAGTAGATGTAGAACAAAGTGCAAATGTCGAGATACTAAGAAAACCACCCTGACTGTTTCGGAAAACCAAATTTATTTTTTCGAATTCTCATACATTTCGAAGTATGTAGAATACCAACTCGTGACAAACTAATTTATCTACATTTAAAAACCTGTTATATTATAAGGATACGTATGCAAGAAATTTACTACAGAAAGATTGTATTAGAACTCCTTTTATATTTTTCTTGAAACTGTTTTGTGATTTAATTACTATCAAGTCTCCGTAGCAACACATTTGATATTTCTCAAATTTTGAAGAAATATTCTGTACCTATGATGTATTCTACAATGTAGCATAAGACCTTTTTGGTATTGCAATTATTTAATTTTTTAGAAACAATCACGGTTGATCCTTTTTTTGATAAAAAAATGTCTTCCTTCCATCTGTTGCTATTTTCATAATAAAATTGTTAAAATTTTTGAAAATATTTATGCTTCATTTTAAATAATAGATTCTAATTTATGAATTAGAAAAGAATTTTCATTTCAGATGACCAACTGACTATGTGAATAACTTCAACATTTTGTAACATATTTCATTAAACAAAAAATTGGAAAGTAAAGATAAAAGCTACAGTAATAGCACATTTAAAATCTTAACTGACTACAATCTCATCATAAATTATTCAGTGATATACCAATGATACTACTTAATTTTGATTATCATATCCGTGCTATGGAATTAATTGAGTTATAACTATATTTATAAGTATCTTATAACATTATTTACGAACATCTTATGACAATCATATATATTTTAGGATCGACTTGTAATTCTCGATTGCTGGTTAATTGACGAGATTTAAACGGTAATTGATTGTTGGTAAATGATTTTGCTTTTTATTGTACTAAAATAACAAAATACAAAATAATGAGTTTTGAATAGTTTTCGTTGTTGGGAAATATTACACTAATAAAATGAAAAGAGATTCAATATGATAAGTTGCGCATTACAACAGTATTCGATATTATAACATTATTATTTCATTAAGTTTATTATATTGTGAATTATATTTATATATAATGAGTTTATTTGTATGCATACAAATATGTGCTATAATTTCATATCTAAAATCATGTTTAGTATAAACATTGTTATCCTAAATTATATATTTCATTATTAATTTATATTTTTTTACTTATAAAATTAATACTACTGAATAGTAAAAAGAATAAAAGATAAGATGTGTTAAAAAATTGTTCAGAATTTTAATAACTTTTCATATTGTTTATTATAATTTATTATTTTTTGACTGCTTACTTGTCTCATTAGCATATTTCACTAATTTATAACTAATTTTGAATCGCATAATTGAAAATATGCACTGTTAGTCTCTTCCAATATAAAATAAAATTAAAGATAGTAGTATTCACATAACGAAAAATTCTAGTTTTACGAAACTGGGGTAATAAAAATTCGACTACGTTACAGATTAATACTAACCTCAATAAAGAACCGAAAGAGTCATGCTTAAAGTCAATTGGACCATCATTTATTTCACGACCACTGTAGATCTTCATCAGAAGTGTTAAAAAAATGAATAAAATAAAAAATACATAGTACTTAGTACAATTATATACCTTGATCGGTTCATAACCAAAACGAAGTGAAAATTTATGCAATTCTATCTACAAAATATCGCTATTAATCTTCAAATTATCAAAGGTACCTAAGTTCAGCGATTGAAATTCTAAGAAATTATCGATATTCGTGTCGAAATTAGTTGCGTGGAATGATTTACGCTCTTCGCGGACCGTAAGCGATATCGCTGATTGTAACCGTTCTATGGTTCCAAGTCTGTGATTAACCAGCTCGTTTAAACGCCACAAGCGGAATATATATGTACAAATTTTGGGTCGTTTAGCTCGACTACTTCCGACAGCTCACAGAAACAAGCTCGGTATGTTTACACTAGTGAGGTGTAATTCCATGTTAACAAAATCCATTCAAAATCTTTAAACGATCGTATTGAAAAGAGCAACTGGTCGGCCGACAAATTTATGACTGCAAATAATAGGTGCCCGCTGCATCACTTTTCTATCATCGTCGTTTTCTGTTAACATTGCTTTTATATTACGGTGATTTGCACCGTAAGTGTCCAACTTTCGCATTACATTACATTATTTATATATTACATTATTTACTTACATCATACCATGATGCAAGGGTGCAAGGATGCAAGTGTAACTGCATATATTCATTTATTCAAGAAACATTTTATCGTTACCTTAAAGGTTCGATTCACGAATGCATATTTATTCTTTTATTTGTTTCCTTTAACATGCATTTAAATCTTTAATTTCTTTTTTTATGCACTGAGTGTATAAAAAATAAGCGTAAAAACCACCGTAACGTGATTCTACACCTCTGTAAAAAAAGTTTGTGCATAATTGACCTTGAGAATGATTTTCAAGGCCAATATTTTTTTTATTACAACGCATTCTATTAATCACGTGGAACAATAATTTCAGGGGAACGATAGGTCGCAAATGACACGTTTTCCCAGAACAAAAATGTCAGTTTCAATAATTCTTAAACTGGCTTTATTCACAATATGTTTACATTCTGCAGTCAAATGCAGGGAAAATAGCAGCTATTGTTACACGTATCATTACCACCTAATGACAAAATCCGCAACCACTTAGTTGTCAACCCAATAGATGCTCCAGTTCCACGATTATATATCTTATATTTTCTTTTTACCTTGTTCTTTTTCTGTTTATTGAAGCAGCCCAGAAATCGCATTTGTATATTTCCATCAAGTTTCTCCTCACGATTATGTATTGATTCTATACGGTAAAAACCACATTGAATCGGATATTGTAATTGTTTGAGGAATGTAATCTGTTTACTTAAACTATAAACAATTTCTTCTCTCAAAAAAAAAAGAAGGAGAGAAAGGAAATTTACTACCGTCAAATCTCATGAACAAGAAGATCGCATGTGAGAAGCAGGTCTGCATCCTATCCACAATGATCCAAACTTCTGATTAAAAAATTAGACATCCGTTTCGTCCAAAAAATTTAAGCATCTTCTAAGTGAAAATTCGCAAATATGTTGCACTTTTTATTGACGTAGACAAAAAAATAGCGCTAATAATATGATTTTCAATAATTCCTGCCCATACGTTTATGGTGAATCGTCCTTGATTAAATCTTTCAATCGTTGCATGCGGATTTCTGTAAGTCCAGATGCTGGCATTTTACAATTGGCGTGTTACAACTTCAGAAACTGCTTTACAAATGAAAACAAAAGCTTCGTCGAGTAGCATAGTCATTTTATCGAAGAATTTGAACGCGGCGAATCTTGTAGAGTCGTGAACCTTTTTCTCGAATGATTCATCGCATTGTCATATGATAGATTCTCACTCAACGAACTATTTTATGTAAGTCCAATAGTGAATAAGCACGAGATGAGCAAAAGCAATAATTAACCTTCTTCTTCGCGTGCTTTTTCTTTACTCCAATTGATACGGGGACGACTTGCATTCAGATGTTGCAGTATGAATACTTAATAACCAAATTGTTAATATAGTCGCTGAAAATCGAATTGTCACGGAATGTCTTCTGCATAAAAAAATCTTCCATTAATCACGAGCTAATCTGTAATTTTTTGTTGCTTTGTAAATAACATGTCAATTTTTCATTAAATGTCAATATAAATGAAAATACATTGTGAATAAAGCCAGTTTAGGAATTATTAAAACTTTAACGTCTTCTTTCAGGAGAAGAAATGATTCGCGACTCTTGGTTGCCTTGAGACTTCTGTTCCTCGTGAAGAGTAGAATGTATTGACCTGGAAGATCATATTCAAGGTTAATTTGCCACGAATTCTTTTTACAAATCTCCTTAGATCCAGAGGTGTAAAATCACACTATGGTGCTTTTCTCACTTGTAATACGCCCTGTACGCTGATTAATATCTCCTTTCTCCTATTCCTGGTAACAATAATGTGACATATGTATATTATCGTTAACAAACACATTTAAAAAGTAATTTCAGAAAGTTTTTAAAGAAAATTTTATTTTCAAGTTAGAATATCCGGAGATAAAATCTTGGTGGTTATCAGGAGAACAAGAATAACCAAATCAAAAGGGTTAAAAAAACGGTTAAAAAACAATAAAAAAAACGTAAAAAACATGCCATTCATATTAATGCAAAATCAATATTTCAAAATATTTCAGTTTTTAAAAATAAACATTCGTTTTGTTCACAAAAATACACTACGTACAATACGCTTAGAATATAGATTGAGACTTTGTAATTCACCTTGAGTTATTTTTAAAAAGTTTAGGTTAGGAAACTAAGGGAGAGCTTACACACAATTTTGCTTCGTACATACAATATTATATGACTATCTCAACATGATCACAAACTTCTGATCGATTAGTCATTTTTTTCATATGTTAACTTAACTGTCATATTTCGTATCATACCAACAAGTGATTTACAAGCTATGAAGAGTATATGAGTAAACGTACATAAATCACAGGACACGTAGTTCACTTAGTATATATATAAATCATAAAAAAGTTAAGTTAATATGTACTTGTTATGTAATTAATAATTAATATTACAGGTCTATCTCATTAAAGTTTATGTTTAGAATTTGAAAGTATGTCTTCTGTGACTTATAGATGTGTCTGTACGTATGAATCCGTTTCACATACGACGATATGTGTAAGATAATACCCTATATTTTATTTTGTCTGTTTACGCGTGCTTGCTATTTTATATTTTACGTAATCTCTAAATCAACCCATACAATACGAGTTACCGCTTATCATATTATCACTAGCTGCAATCGAACACATATTCACAAGTGCGTATCGTCTTAGCGCATACGTTCAAAAATCGGAGTTTAACACGCGTTTTTGTCAATGCGACTTGCGCAAGCGTACGATCGAAAGTACGACTGGTTTCTCTAACTATCGTAGTCGCAGCAACTCGATAGAATTTTCCTTCCGCGCATCAACGACATAGATCAATGCATAGCCATGGTAATCGCCAATTCAGATCCCAACGGGGAGTGCGAATCAGCACGTTTGACATTGATACAGAAGAGTCGATTTTGCGTAGTTAGACAATTTCAGTTAAGTCAGTAAATCTCCATGTCCACAGAGCCGCTTGGGTAATCACGAATTACGAGTCTTCTGATATCTTGGTTTGAGCAGTTTCAGCTAAAGGCAGCCGAAGCAACCAGTGAACCGGCTGTCGTTCTCTGTGAAGGCTCGCGCGAGCGACCCTTCGGGGCACTTTACATAGCCAAGGCTCATCGGTTACGCCGGACCTCCCACAGGCCGGTTAGCTCTTTATCATTGGATATCTACCTTCTATACCACATTCACCTTTTGAGTTTATTCTTCTCTTCGCTTACTAGCTATTCTCCTTGTCCTCGTTTCATGTTTGTTTGACCTATACATATTTTGTAATTTTGTTTAGGAAAGTTGAGATGAGAAGAGTTTTTCTGTTTTAGTCCTCACCATCCGATGGTTGAGTCATATTAGATCCGGATATTTTTAAAACAATTGACATGAAAATGATCGATCGTATAAATAGGCATGATGTTAAGAATCATAGAATAGTTATTCTATATAGTTACATCATAAGCATGTTATCAACGTCATAGAAACGGGCAGGAGAAAAATTATAAAAATAATGTTTGAAAAAGAACCCGAATGTGTTACGAATGATATATATGCATTGTAAATGATAATAATTATCACACATTATGTAATAATTGCAATAAATATATTTATTTGTAAAATTTGAATTTTTGCCCATTTTCATGGCAATGGACTGCGCTTAACCTGTTAACTGCGGAGTTTAGTTTCAAACATCCCTTACGGGGTGCGTATTTAAAATCAAGCAATGACAAGTATACACGTCGAACGCAGAGCAAGTTCTATTATAAATTTTGCAAAAACAGTAAAGCAAGACGAGGAATGATTACATTTTTATTCGATAAAAAATTAATAATTCACTGTTGAAAAAGATCAACTGTTAAAAACTTAAAAATTGCTAAAAAATAATAAAATAAAGTACGCAAAACAATTCGGGGAATAGCCGATATACGCAATAAAGTACATACAAATGGGGATGCATTGGGGAAAATAATCAACTCAATTTATAGAAAGGAATACATCATACCGAGCATAACCGACACACTAAAGGGAATAATGAAATAATTTTTTTTTATAAAATACATAATAAGTTTACTGGGAAAATATTTCCTATTTTTTAAATATTAATATTTTAAATATTAATAGTTCTTATAAAGGAAATATACTACTAAATGTCATTTACATTACTTTTTATTACAATTTTGAGTTTTTATAGTAAATGGTAATTTTTTATTTCACACGACAAGTATACACGTCAACCGCACCGAAATACAGTTTTGGATTGACGTATATACACGTTGAACGCAGTTAAATGGTTAGGGGAAAATACTTATTAATATGAATTAATCATTAAATAATTATTAACTAATATTAATAAATACTAAATTACGACATAAAAATTCCTAAGTGCCACCCGTTTTCATTAAAATAAGAAAAAATTCCAAAATTCAAAGGTTTATATTTCTTAAACTGGAACTAGTAAAATGATGACTTAAACCATTTCCAAAATAACGCGGAATGCATCATATGTACCTTATTTTACAAAAATTCATGACACCGATTATGAAATGATCGATTTGACATGGAGTGGCCCTATATATTCATTTGTCAATTATTTTGTTTTCTTGAATAAATTCAGGCAACTTAGAAATTTTATTGTTCCCAAATTTTGTCTGCTAGCTCTTTTATTGAGTTTAGATATTTTTTATATTGTTTAGTAGTCGTTTCAAGGTTTGCAGTGGAAATGATGTTAGCGAATGTAGTGGAGGAGGAAAGTGGTTGCGTGGGTGAAAGGCCAAAGTAATAGAACTCACTATTGGAATTTATGTATGTTTAAATATAGTGCATAGAGTGTGTGTATATTAAGTATAGAACGAAATTAAGGATGTACATTTCAAATCGATAAAGTTCAGAATGTAGCTGTATTATTTAGATTAGAGTGTTGAGAATATTAAATAATGAAATGCAGTTTCAACAAAACTTGTATACATATTTTAAAATATCTATACAAAAATAGCAAAATACTCAATTAAAATAATTTATAAATATTTATAATTAAATTTTTTAATTAAAAAATGCCTAAATATTCTAATCTTCTAGATTTCATTCTGCTTGATGATTGATACTTTACTGATTCAACATGAATTGCTCTGTAATTAAATTATATTAGATTACTTATATAGCTGAAAGAGATCACCTAAATATGTGTCTTCTTTATGATTGTATGAAAAAGCTCTTGAGAACAGAGTTAAGCTATTTCAAGGGATACATGTATTAGTGAGAAGAAATTGGTTTTCACAAGTTCATTTTTTAGGAGATTTCAAGGTCATCGGCCCTTTTTTGAATAAAACTACATATTTTTTTACACCAGTAGATGCGACTTCTTATTCTTTGAGCAGAAGTAATAAGATTGAAGTATTTATATCGGAAAATGCATAGTTTAAAAGATATTCCGATTTTAACTTTATCAAATGTAGTGTATAAAAAACAAGGAAATCATAAATACAAGAATATCATTTTTTGTCCTTTGTCTTTCATACGCTGTTTTACAAAATTAAAATTTAGATATCTTTTAGACTAAACATTTTCAGATACAAGTACTTTAATACTTCGGTACAGAGAATAAAAATCACATCCACTGGCGCAAAAAAATATATAGAGTTCTATTTAAAAAAATATCGATGGTCCTAAAATCTCCTAAATAAAATGTACTTGAGAAAAAGTTCAATATTTTTATATAGAAAATAAAAAAATGCACCAATTGATGGATAAAATAATATAAGATTACATTAAAAAAATATCAATAACCTTGAAATTTCGTAAAAATACGATCTTCAGAACAAATTCTTTCCACCATTACATGCACCCCTTGAAAATGTTTAACTTCGTTCTGATAAGCTTTTTTCTATAATTGTAAATAAAGCCGATATTAAGGTGATCTCATATTGCTGAGACACTCTGTGTATATTTATAAGTTACAAATCGGTAACGGTAAAATGTAGTCTATTCTGAATCTATTTAATTATCAATTTAGATGGTATTATACGGTATGTTAGAAATATTTTTTTTCCTAATATCAAATTTAGTATTGTAATAAAATTAATATAACATCAAATTCACAGAAATCAATTAATTTAAAAGTAATATATTGATGAATTCAGTGACATAAGAATGTGATACTGTTTTATTTTGTAACAAAAAAATAATTCTCTGATAGAAACAAATTCATGCCATCATTCGATTTGTTTAATATAAATCAAACTTTATGTTTTAAGTAATAATTATCGAGCACTCTGGCGACCTTTATCTTGTGAACTATTAAATGTAGCTAATAAATATAAACATTAACATAGTTAATAAAATTAACAATAGAAACGATGGAAACTTAGATTATAAACTTTTGCTAAAAATATTAATCGCTTAACATGTTGATATTAATATTTTATATTTTTTTTACTAGAAGTTTTCACTGTACTCTATTTCATCGAAAAGTAAAAATGATTAGAAATCTTATCAAAATTCTAATCTTCTCATAATTCTCAATAATCCTCAATAATTCAAACCTTTTTCAACACCATACTTGCTCTCATTTTCTCAATAAAATCAATAGGGTCTCAAGCATACAGCCGAAGTTACTGAAACAGCAATACTAATCAATATTATTCGCTAATTTCAATTCTTCATAACAAAGGGAAAAATTCTTTTTGAATCCAAACCGTTAAAAAAATCTCGATATGAACGGTAACGATAACTTTACACATTATCTTTTTTGATACTGATAACAGTTGCTCACAGTGTGATCGGATAATCATTTAGAATGCATTGATCCAGTTCAGCGGAAATATTGCGTCAAACATCCAATTCGAGGTCTATTATTCAATTGTAGACGCGATTTGTGGCTACTAGCGTGTGCAACTATCACCGGTAGATATATCTACCAGCATTTCCAGTCATATTTCTATTCTCATGACTGAACAACCTGCGCAGCCGACCTTGACTCGTAACTCGCTCTCTTCTGGCGTCTGTAAAAAGTACCATTGCCCAGCCCTCTTTTGCTAACAGCCGTACGCGCTTAATGCTGTTCCTCGCGCATTTATCGAACCAAGTACCTAGACTTAATGCTATAGAACCAACTATATAGTAATCCCTTGACGTAAACAATATTGAATCGTTAAACAATTATATGAGATAGTTCATGCAATTTAAAAAAGAATAGTATAGTTGTCTTATTTGTCTTGCCGATCACGGACTGTAATTTTTAATTTGTAAAACCTATCCCATGAAATATGTAAGGTAGCAGTGTTATACGGAAGTAGCTCTGTATTTGTTTTTGTTTTTTCTTTTGTTCGAAACAAAATAAAAGTTAAAATATCTGCTAAACCAGTGGTTTCTCAACATAAATAGGTCCATAACTTTATATAGTAAATGCAAAGAGAAAATTTAATGTATTAAAAATATATGAATCTGTGAAACCAAATTAAGTTGACCTTCATAAGATCTTTACGGTTCCTAATTACAAAAAATTACTAATATCAAATTATGTTCTCCTGAAAACCATTTAACTTTCGTTCGAAAGATATTTCAATGTTATGAATAATTGTGGTTATGTTCCCGAGGATCGATATTATACAACACAGACTATAATATATGCATAGAGATTCATATCCAGTACTCGGAGAGTTAAAACTACGTACATATTTTTATTTGACTTCCTTGTTACACAATGAACTCTAGCAATTATGCAGCTAAGAATATCGTATAGTCGTACTAATAACCGTATACCTTCGTTCGTTAAAGACAATAATTAGCACACTCATATATAGTACATAAAAAAAGTTATTCTGTACTATCCTGTGTAAAAATGTAACGTACCTATCATCCTTTGCAATACTTTCTCTCCTCGTGTTTATTCTTATTAACTCAAATAATTTTTTTGTCTCTATTCACGAATTTCGGGTTTACGCGAAATATGTAAATTGTAATTCGTGAGCTTAGGCGTGTACAACTCCTAAAGTTACGGACTATTAGGAATTCTTTACGGACGATTGTATCGAATCAGATTGAATCGGAGGACGGTATTGGAGCCCTTGGAGCCGAACGTGTATCTATTACATATGCGTTTACAAAGCGTGACACGAACGCCCAAAGCAATCGTGCAATATTACCGTCTTTCCATGGCAAACGTTAAGAGAACTCTTAATTCATTGAAATGCGATAGAAGCCTGTTACCGTATGTAAGATCGCCAATAATAATGGCTAATGAAACTTGTTCTCATACTCGTTCTGATTGCTTCGTGTATATCTTCGTGTATATATCAAATATCGAATAACCATGTTGTTTATTAAGACTGAGACGTAATAAATTTACTGATTGCAAATGATAGATAAATTATATCTAGTATTATTTCAAATTTTTACTGCATATAATCTCTAGAAATTATAGATATTTAGTGTATTTCCTACTTTTTCAATCATTTTAATTTAATACTTTTTAAAGAATTTAGATTAATATGTTTAAGTTGAGAATAAGAATTTATAAAAATGTATTAAAAGATTCAAAGCTATATTACGGAGTTTAAGAGAGTAGGATGAGAGAGAGTAGTTAATTCGATGTAAGTGGTAGTAAATGAAAAAAGATTTTGAACAATAAACATGTAAAAGGCACCTAATATAAAGGTAACGTTATACATAAATAAATGTATTTTAACTGATTATAAAGTACACTGGGAAAAATATTTATTTATGTACGAAAAGTCTTCGGGAAAAGGCCTTGAAACAAAACTCTTTTGCAGTGTATTGCTCTCTACGTTGCATATAACATTATAGCTTTTATTATTACAATTGGAAAATGTATATGAGCCGTTCAGAAGTCATTGATCAACTTCACAAATTGAAAAATAGAAAAAAGTGATGTTATAAACGTTATTTTTTTAAATGGCGTGACATTTATTGTTATTCGCGTGATTTCCTTATGGAAAATGGAATTATTGTTTCTTGGGAATTGATCATTAGTTATATTAACCATGTAATGAAATTGAAAAATTGACAAAAAGTGCAGCTTATCACTTTGGCTTGTGATCACTTGCAGCTGAATAATTTGTTTTCTTTCATTATTTATAGCCACATCAAAAGAATGAAAAGTTACGATTAAAGACCTGATTTTGTAAGTTTATCTAAATTAACATTTTTAGTTATTATATTTCAAGTTATTTTATTTATGTCTTTCAATGAAGTTGAATTTATGTTTTAGAAATTACTTCATTTTACTTCACTGCTAGATTTTTAATAAGCTAACAAAATGCTAATTTTATAAAAATTCATTACCTCCAAGTTTTTTTCAATTTCACTATCAACTTTTGAAATAATTCAATACATACCCAAGCTTATGAAAGCATTTCAATAAAGCCGGTATGTTGAGCACGTGACAAGAATGGCGATAGTGGAGTTTACACTGATAATTCGCATGATTGCAAACTAGCAGTACTTTCCTGTACGAGTGTTGAGTATGAAATATGAATATTTTCATGATACTTGTGAATACTTTCACGATGAGACGATAGGGAAATGATATTTAAAAAGAAGAACTACAAAAGAGCGAAAAACCGGTCACTGACTTGTTTGGTTACGCAACGGTTTCTGATATGCAAGGACGAAAAGTCGATCGGACAGAAATGTATCGATAGATGAGCGACCAATAATCGATAATTTGCGAAAATTAGCGTAGACGCTGCATAACCCTTACATTTGTAATACATGCGTGTTAGACGAAGTTGTCATTACCGGCAGGGTTGCATCGAGGTGTGAAGGCATCCTGTTATTCTTTTTTTTTTTAATTTACACGCGATTTCGGGACATGGATATAAAAGTTTTCTATGATAAGCGTTTAGTTTTCGATAAACAAGGCAACAAATAAAATGTTTTGATACAGAAAAGCGGCCTTATGTAGCGCGAATATCGGATCCAACAACCGATTCCAACCGAAATCCGCGTTCCCGCGGATTCATCTGCGACCCAAGGGAGAGATTGAATGCTGCATTTGTCAAAAGAGTGCGCGACCCTATCGCGTGGCTGGAACAATAGCGATTGATCCTTCGCGTTATTGTGTAAAACAAAACGGAAAAGGAACAACAAGAAGCACACAATACTATAATGGGCACAATTCATCGTGTCACGAAGGAACACGCCTCATTGCCCGGGTGCACGAATTGTTAATCGGCCGACTTCAAAAGAGTCAGCAATTAAACATATAACGAACCTAATCGTGACAGAACGTTGTTTACGTTCGTGCATTGTTTAATTACAATAATCTCCCATGGGCTTATGCGAATGATGAATGATGAATGATGAAAGCAACAAAGAATGATTCACCTCACGTGAGATTTGATGGAGAAAAATTATCTAATGACACGATTCTTCCATGGATCTCATTGTTGTTGGAAGTACAGAAGTACTGATGATGATAATATTTTCAAACACATTAACGATGTACAATTGATCCAGAAATTTAAGTGCAGCTTATAATAAAACTAATTTGATTATAACAAGGCTCTATAGAATTTCAAAATAACAAAATTAATGTATTCTGTGTCAGGGACAGCAATTAAGAGTTATTTCATAATTCAAACAGAATTCTCACAAAATATTAATATAAACTGCAACTAATGATAAGACTGCGCGAATACTGTTTTTCTTTCTTCTTATCTGGTTAAACAGTTGAACTAATATTATTAGTGAAATTTTACAAGTTACAAGTCACAAGTTATTAATATTAACAGATCCTGTTACATAACAGCAACGAGTTTTATAACAAAGAAAATGAAATTTTACAAATAAGTTTTATCAATTACAAACCATTTGATTATCTTTTTTGATGTAAAATTCTGAAATTATAAGACTTAGAATTTGTCAATTTGCTAATAGTATCAATTGGCAAATTATTGTGTAAAAATGTTTGTGTAAAATAATGTTATGAAATAAATATAATATTACATGAAAATTTGAATTACTTGACGAAGATTTCTGTAAACAACAGTATGTCAATTACAACTAAGAAGTGATCATGTACTACTTATATCATGAACTTTTTTTGTTATATAGTAGAATAAGAACTATATGAATACCTACTTACAATAATATTTATCAGTCACTAAATTAGTAACTTCTTGGAAAGGTACAGAGAAGTATGTATTGAATAATATGTTGAAATTACGTATTATACACATGTATAACGAAATATATCAATATTCTTTATTGTACTGAATATGTATTTGTGAGGACTATAAATACTTGCTCTCAAGTTTTTTTATCCAAACTGTATGCTTATTATATATTGCTTGATTTGTTTTCTTTGAGATATCTTATCAAATTTCTCTGAAATTAGAGTCGTTACACTGTATCATGTTTCAATTCAATGACAGTTCTGGATGTGTTTATTAAACGGTTTAGCCTTTAGTTTGAGGTGTGTCATGGTCGGAAGCACCGGAAACGTCGAATAAAACGTAACCCCGAGGAAAATAAAACATGAAATATGTTCTTTTGATTTAATTGCTACGACACCGAGATGATCTAAAATTATGGGTAACATTTGATGCAACATATGCTAATAAGGATTATTTAAATTTTAAGCGATACATAAGCTTAAATAATCTTTCCGATACGCCAAAGATCAAAAAATATTATTCCTATGTAATAATAAGTAAAAAAAATATAACATTACTTAGGCCTTATATATTGGACAATTAACTTATTACGATTTTATAGTATTGTATATATGTAAAATAATTCTCGTAAATATTTACGAGTATTTTAACGATATTTTTCATTCCAATTAAATTGTATAAAAAATCTAGTTATTAAAAGTATGAAAAGAATTTATGCAATAAATTTACACCAGAACTCCGGAAATTTTATTAGTTTTATCATATACAGTCGCCCAGAAAGTAAATTAACGCTTCTGCTAAATATTTAAATGTAAGACTGTTAATTTACTTTCTGAGGCGACTGTAACTTATTCATATTCACTTGTAAGTCATATTCAATAATTTAATAATTTCTTTTGCTATTTTCGTAATTAACAAGTTTATGTTTTATTAAAATATAACACAAAAATCTAAAGAATAATCAATCAATTATTTTATATGTAATAATCTTTACAGAAAGTTGACTGAAGATTAGACTGCAATTATAAATGTATTTTACTTAAAATTCTGCAGTATAAACATATGATGAACTTTTTTTATGTTGGAGGAAATCCGCGCGGACACCAGGCCGTTTCTGGGGGGAAACGGCGTGGTAGTGCCGGACTCCAACCGGCTAAAACCTCCACGATGTCCGTCCCGGCTGCGATCGAGAGAGGCCCGGGAACCGGTGCGAGCGACACACCGGGCCCCCCCATGATGAACTAACTAATGTACAATTACAAAGAAATAACAAATTTGGATTGTTGCAGAGAGAATTTATCTTAATAAAAGTTATAACTGAATTGTTTCCTTTTACTTTTAAGCAATTACTGATATTTTCATATTCATATTATATAATTATCATATTTTCTTAAGAAACACAATATAATAATAACTTTTGTACCTTATACAACGTTTCCGGTTTACCTTGAAACGCTGAAATATCTCGAAAAATAAACACTACGAAATAATGTTTAAGACAAAAATTGTATGACGAGAGTGATATACTATACTCTTGCCCATTTGGCTTTGCACATCAGGCAATGATCTGTGAACGTTGTATTAAAATGTTTAAATGGGAACCTGATTTTTTAATTACACGTGTATCGTTTTAGCTTAAATTAAAACGTTTCCAAAATACTACAAATTCAGTGTAAACTTTTGTCTTTCGCATCATTCGCTATTGACACATATATGTATGTTTCGAGCGTTTGCGGAGAGACGCGATCCTCCATCCGTCGAAAGTGAATCGAAACAGACATAAACCAAGTGTTTCTAAACTTACTAGTGGAAAATCCAACGCTCCTAATCTCTGACCCGAATCATAGCCTCTCGACTAGTTATTTCAAATTGAATTAACCAGCTCGAAGATGGCCAAGTATCTCGATCAGGTTCTCTTGAGCAAAACCATAACTGCACCGTTCTACCTCCTTCATGGCAAAAGGACAATATATCCCTCCTTTCAAACGACACTAACAAAATAAAAAAACGTAAGCTAGAACCAGTTAAAATAAACGCAAACACTAGCCAGAACGAACCATCAACAAGCCGTGTAACCACTTACAATAGATTCGCAATATTAGAATCCACAAACGACTTCATTGACGTAGCTGAAACACTAACCAACATACACAAAAAATCCCCCTTCTCACCTATCTTTATTGATGATGTCAGCGACATTCAAACAATGATACAGTCCATTGAGAAAGATATCAACAAAGAGGATTACAAACTAAAAATAAATAATAATCAAGTTAAAATTCTGCCGACTAACACAGACTCCTATAGAAAACTATTAAAGTTACTAAAAACCTTGAACGTAAACTTCCACACATATCAACTCAAACAAGAAAGACCTTTTTGTGTGGTATTACGCAACATCCACCACTCAGCTAACTTAGACGAACTGAAGTTCGAACTTCTAAATCATGGCCATGAAGTAACAAACATTAGCAACATAAGGCATAGAATCTCGAAAAACCCGCTATCCTTATTCTTCATTGCCCTAAAACAAAAGCCAAACAATAAACAAATTTACAACATCAATCGATTAATGAACTCAGTAGTAAAAATCGAACCTCCTTTTATAAAAAAAGAGATAGTGGAATGTAAAAGGTGCCAAAGGTACGGTCACACGCAGAAATATTGCAACCATAATTTCCGCTGCGTTAAATGCGCAGGTATTCACCCCACTGATCAGTGCACTAAATCTCCAGAAACCCCTGCGAAGTGCATCCTCTGTCAAGGAGAGCATCCTGCGAACTATAAAGGTTGCTCAGCCTAGAAGACTTTGTACAAAAATACCTAATACATAAAAGTATCCTAAACCCAGAGACAAGGAGATAACCAACCAAGTACTCAGTCCTCAAAAATTCTCTACCCCTTCAATCTCTTATGTCCAGGCATTTCAAGGAAATCAAAACAATCCGAAAATCCATAGTGACCATTCTCAAAATAGTGTTCCCAGTTCACAAAACACGGATAACTTCTCTAGACTCGAAAAATTAATCGAGAAACAATCAGAACAAATTAATAACTTACTATCATTATTAACACTCATCATGGATAAATTAATACGCTGCGACGCAAATTAAAACCAAGACGCATAGCTCTTTGGAATGCCAACGGTCTAGCTCGACACAAATACGAACTAGAACTCTTCTTAAAACAACAGCAAATTGACGTAATGCTCATATCTGAAACTCACTTCACCGACAAAAATTACCTGGAAATAAACGGTTATAACTTCTACCATACCCAACATCCCAGTGGAAAGGTCCACGGCGGCACCGGAATTATTATCAAAACCAGCATTAAGCATTATGAGCTTCCATCGTTCCAGAAGGACTACCCCAAGCTACAAACGTAGTGATAGAAGATTCCCATGGTACAATCACCACTTCAGCAGTATATTGTAGATACATATTCATAGACACTCATACAGATTCATAGACACTCATACAGATTCATAGACACTCCATTTCTAAAGAAGCCTTTGATAACTTCCTTGATGCTCTGGGCAATAGATTCATAGCTGGAGAAGACTATAACGCCAAACATACCCAACGGGGCAGCAGACTTATCACAGTAAGAGGCAAAAATCTCTTGAATAGCATAAACACCAACAGACTCAGCTACCTCACCACATATGAACCCACATACTGGCCCACTGACACTAACAAAATACCTGATTTACTTGACTTCTTTATAAATAAAAATATCTCGCCAAGATATGTCCAAATCAACTCCTCGGCGGAACTCTCTTCTGACCATTCCCTCGTTATAGCAACAGTCAGTTCAACAATAACCGAGAATCCACCTAATGGCTTTCTTCATAATCAACTCACCAACTGGCAGCTCTTTAGAGAAGTTTTTAATCATTCAGCTTCAGCCTTAACTTCACTAAAAACAAATGAAGATATCGAAACAGCCACGGAATACTTAAACACGAGCATAATAAACGCTATCCGCTCCTCCACACCTACTAAAACATCTATCAGCAACCATGAATATCCCCAATACATATTAAAAAAAATCACAGAAAAACGTAGACTAAGAAGAGTATGGTAGACCCATAGAACACCGGATGACAAACGCAAACTAAACAAAGCAACTAGGAAGTTAACCAAAATCATAAAAAAATATAAAAATGACTGTTTTCAAAAATATCTCGCCAATTTGTCCCCCACAGCTGACTCCAACTACTCACTATGGAAGGCTTCCAGGAAACTCACGCGCCCCCCGCAAATAATCCCCCCAATCCGCCGTCCGCAGGGTGGATGGGCGTGTAGCCCTATAGAAAAAGCCAACCTGTTTGCTAAACATCTATATAACGTATTTAAACCCCATTCCTCCAAAATTACCGCGGATATCACTGAATACCTGCACTCTCCCTTCCAAATGTCTTCTCCTATTGAACCCTTCACTTCTGTAGAAATTATAGAATTAATCCGTCGCCTAAATCCCAGGAAAGCACCGGGGCATGGCCTAATATACAATAAAGCAATCAAGGAACTTCCCATGAAAGGGATTGCACTCATCACATCAATTTTTAACGCAATTCTTCGCCTTGAATACTATCCCAAGGCCTGGAAAATATCACTGATTACTCTCATCCCTAAACCCGGAAAACCAATATACGAAACTAGCTCCTATCGTCCAATTAGTCTTCTACCTACTTTGTCAAAACTATTCGAGAAGATGCTAACGAATCGACTCCTTCCACTCTTAGAGGATTTGAAAACACTGCCAGATCATCAATTCGGTTTTCGGAAGCAACATTCTACGACAGAGCAAATTCATCGAATAACACATAATATCAGCCAAAACTTAGAAAAGAAAAAATACTGCTCTGCGGTATTCCTAGACATTCAACAGGCATTCGACAGAGTATGGCATGAAGGACTTTTGTTCAAACTAAAGAAAATCCTACCATACACCTACTATTCCATCCTAAAGTCCTACCTATCCAATAGGCAATTCATGGTTAAATGCTTAACTGCTTGGCATACCCCAAGGCAGTGCCTTCGAACTCCTGCTGTTCTCCATCTACACTCCTGATTTACCAACTTTAACAGAGATAGCCATAGCAACATTTGTTGATGACACAGCGCTATTAGCATCCCACGCAGTCCCGATAATTACATCCTCCACTCTCCAGTGAGGTCTCGACTCTATGAAAAAGTGGTTCCACAAATGGGGCTTCAAAATTAACGAAAATAAATCCACACATGTAATCTTCACGCTGCGAAAACAAACCTGCCCTCAGGTGACCATTAACAATATAACAATTGCTAACAAGGATTCAGTCAGATATCTGGGCATGACTCTGGACAGGAGAATGACATGGAAACAACACATCATAGACAAATCGAAGCAACTCAAGAACAAACTTAAAAAATTCTACTGGCTCATTGGCCGACGTTTCAACTTAAGCACGCAGAGCAAAATTACGCTCTATTAGACCATAATAAAACCTGTCTGGAATCCAAATATGGGGAACAGCAAGTAATTCCAACACTGAAATACTTCAACGTTTCCAATCGAAAACTCTAAGATCCCTAATAGATGCACCCTGGTATGTTACCAACGAAGCAATACATCGCGACCTCAAGATACTCACAGTTAAAGAAGAAATAACAAAATGTAGTAATAGATATATCATAAGAGTTAACAACCATCGAAACCCCCTAATTACTATATTACTTAATACGTCGGACCAGATCCGTAGGCTAAGAAAACACTATCCTCTAGACCTAAGCACTAGATTCAGCTAGAAATAAACTTATTATAAATTATTAGTCATGTCACTGCGCCACGCCAGAGAAATTTACTCGAAATTCTCAATGCGAGAATTGATTGTAAAGTACTTGTAAATAAAAAAAAATCTTACCCGCTGTGTGTGGTGTCACGTAAACTTGAGGGTTGGATGATAAAATAAAATAGCTGAGTCGTAACACAACTATCAATTTTGCTTTTATTAAACTGTATTATGAATTCAGCAATCACAATGGAATACACACTGAATTAACACACATAAATCACAATTCACTCCAACAACTTTATGTAAAACCTAGTTACACTGATACGTTAAGTACGTGACTGTCTAAGGGTAGAAACTCGGTAAAAAAGATGTTGACTGTTTTGAAGATAGAGACTGAGTTATGTTTAGTGACGATGTTGTGGCGGAGGAAAGCTAGGGTTGGGTGTGTCTGTAGCCACGTGATGAGCTGATTTGTTAAGGACAATTTTGGTTAGAAAAGCGAGGGCGATAGACATTGCTTTTGATTGGAGCACAAGAACCCTGGTGGACTAGGAAGGGTCTTAGCCGCCTTTGAGAGAAATTTGCTAACGGAAAATACCGAATGTGAGACAACTAACTTTCCCGTATCTTCTCGCAGTAAACAAAAATGTAAAGAACACTGGAAATAAAAGATGCTTGTTTTTGGTCTGAAGGACCTTAACTATGAAAATGCCAAGATTTATTGGTGGGTCCTTAAGACTATTAGGGGTACGCAGTAAGGATGCGTAGACATCTGTATGTCATCTTGCCCTCGGTGTGTGGCCTTTGTCTCTGTGGATTGAGATTTGGTTGATGTTACAGTGGCCTGGTCAATGCAGAGAGACGTAACAATGTACTTTCAAATTCGACGGAGTAATGCAAGAAACTAACTATATTGACTGATTGTTTTGGAAACATCGGAAACCTACTACTTTGTGTTCAAGTAATGTAGTAACATTAGTATAATCCCCGACAAAATGATAATATATGTGTGCTATTTTTATATTCTCAGGGACAACTTAAGATGTTTGTAAATGTAGCAAATATTGCAATTTAAATATGACGACGTAGGAAGAAGGAATCTGTTACTAAATATGTAATTGTTCTCTTCAACATTTAAATGATAGCACATTAACAAAATCTATTTGTCTATTTAAATGTATTTATTTTTATACTTTTCCCAAAAAGAGAATTTACATCATGATTAACATAAAATGAATAATGTGTGGTCAGAATATGTATAATTTTTAAATGATATTCTAGGACATATTATTATTTTTATATTTTTATTCTACTGTAATAGATTCCTTTAATTATTGAATATTATCGTATTGTCTTCCATTCTTTCCCCAACAATTTTCAATTATATTCAAATCTGGAGAGCGTGTAGACTGATATGTTTTCTCTCGCAAGAAATGTTTCTACAACCTTAGCTCGATGAACGACAGTATTGTCACACTGGAAAATAAATTTGTCTTTGATAATTCATAGAACGCATTTATTGATTTGTTCTAAGATCAAATTTATTTATGTACCATTTTCTTTGGCCATTCATTTTCTCTTTGAATCGATTCGGCATCATGTCACTGCTATCCATTTGTCGTCGTTTTTTTACCATTCTCCCTTTTTCTAAGTCGGTAATAGAATTAAAATCCATCAAGGAAACCCATATTAAATTTTTCTCCTCAGTAACTAAAATACGTTTTCATTTCTTTTTCCAGTGAACACGTTCATTGGTGAATGTTAACCATTGACATTTATGTTGTTTTGTTAGCGCAGGCTTTTGCTTCATTTTTAATCGTTAAATAAACTTACACTTCTGAAGGACGCGGAGAACACTTTTGATATTTGGAATAACACGCACATTGCGAGCAATTTCGCGTGATATTAATGTCGAATTTGAGGCAACAAGTATAATGGCCCGTTTCTTCCGTTCTGTTACTATTGGCGGTCTTCTACAATCTTTTTTCTTCTCATAATTTGTAGTCTTTTAATAAATTATGCATTACTTTGCGATTTTACTTAACGATCTTTAACACTGAACCTACCAGCTGCGGTCAAATTGACCGCTCTCGAACTTCTACACAAATTTAACCATATTTAAACTTTATCATATGGCTTCGTAATTTCTGATTTTTCCTAAAACATGCATACAATATATTTTTCGGTATTTACTTTTAGTTTGCTCTCTTATTTTTGAGAAAAATTTGTACTCTGCCTTGCCTACCGTGACCGGTCATTTTGACTGCCCGAGAAAATATTTTAGTTATTTTTAAAATAAATGCAATCAGTACAAAGAAAAGGCTATCTCAAGGTCAAATGACAAACAAAATCAGTAATAACAAATAATAACAGCTGTTACACCCGTAATCTTGTCATAAAACAATCCATCCCTCGATCAAGATGGCCACCAGCTGTCAAGACATATTAACTCCGGCCCATAATAATCATAAGGAACCGCCATAACATTTAGCATTTTTTACAGTCCATTGTTACAAACATTTTAAAAGTCGAGAAGTTTCTTAGGGTTATTGCTCATTGAGATAAAACACGGGAAAAAATCCACCTTTGAGTAACCGTTGGTGGAGAACGGTCAGCACCTATCAATATTTTCGTATAAATATCGCCGTCACAGACCATATTCTTACTTGCTATCGTCCTCAGACAGAGAGCATCTCAGAGTGTTTTGCGTAAAGTTGTTATAGAAGAAAAAGTAAAGCATATTAAATTTGACAATAATTTTGTATTCCGTACGTGGTATTATTCTATGATAAATATTTACCCTAGAAATGTCAAAAGTTAAAAACAAAAATTATAAAAAGAAAATAACGGACATAGAAGGAAGCTGTTCAGTGTACGATGAACAAGAGACTTCAGTAACTGAAAACGACATGAGAACACGTGAAAAGCCATTTACAACCGAATCAGAGTTGAATATTATAAATAAGCGTTTACATAAGGAAAAAAAGGAAAGAAATTATCGTTGATAGCAAAGGGTGAGACTGATGTAGAGAACCAATGTATCGAAACTGGGCCCGATGGGACAGTTTGGAGCGAAATGGATGCAAGTTCCAAACCTGGCAGGACATCAGTTCATAATATTTTTAGGGATATGCTAAACGGCATATAATGGAAGGACAAGCAAAGATGGCATTTTATCTTATCATTGATCACCGTATAAGGGATCATGTAATAAAATGTACCGAAAAAGAAGCATTTAGAGCATTGGGGACAAACAGGGAGCTAGATGCAACAAAACTAGATGCATTTATTGCTCTGCTATATGCTCGCGGTGCATATCAGGCAAAAAATTTAGATATCTCATATTTGTGGAATAAAATTTGAAGACCTGCATTTTTTTTCAAAAACAATGAGCAGGAATGATTTTGCAGAAATTATGAGGTTTATACGATTTGATAACAAGAGCGAAAGAAGCCAACGTTTACGAACCAATAAATTTGCAATGGTATCTACAGTATGGGGCCAATTTACAGAGAATTCACAAAATTGTTATAAACCTAGTGCATACGTTACTTTTATATAAAGAATCACGGGAAAATCAGATTCATTACTACAAAAAACTTGTCAAGTAAAAAATTGTAAAGATTACGAAATTACAAAAATTTGTTTAAGATGCGGGAAATATTTATGCGGCAAATGTACATTTGATAACGAGATATTTTGTAAAAAATGCAGTGAAGTTGAATAAGATATATCTCTATATAAATAAAAGCGTAATTCTATTTAAGTCTATAATTGAAATTAAACGAAAGTAAATTTGGACAAAATTTTATGAAAGTTTATTATTTTATATACATTTAGTTATAAATTAATCATTATCTAAGTTAAATCATAAAAACTGTTACTTCTTTAATCACCGGTCATTTTGACCGCACACGGTAGGAATAGGTATACACGAAGTGTCGGTAGATTTAGTGTTAAAATTTTGGAAACAGTTAGGTTTTCAATTTTTGGTTTAACAATTCTTGATATCGCGGTCTCTCTGTTTGCGGCTCACATATCGGCACTTACATGGTTGTGAGATATAGTACTTGTTATTGATTGCTCGAGAAATCACAAACTACGGGAAGATATCAATACAAAGATCAAGTATGCTAGCATTTCGCCGTTAGCATTTGTCTCTCTCTTCTCTTTAGTGAAAAAGTCAATGAGGGAAACTTTATTTAATAACAGATTTCTTCTTCTTGGGTGGTGGTATTTACGTTTTACTTTACTGAAAAAATTTAGGTTGTCTCTGAGAGATTAAAAACAGCAAACATGTATTATTATTTTGTTCGGGACTATGGCATTATAAGCAGTATCTCATTATGTGATCCCGCGGCGCACCTATATCGGGTAACGCTGATGCCGCGATGCCGGCAGCACATCGAACTCGAAAGTTTATATCTTGATAGTTGATGATGTGACAAACATATGATTAATGCCAGTTAAAGAATATGCAATAAAATACAGGTTTCCATTAAAAAATGTTAATATGATCTTTACAGGATATTTCAAGATTATCGCAAACAAATAAAAGTACATTATCTTTAATGTATAGTATACAGTATAATGTATAGTATACATCCTAAAATCTCAACATGTATAGTATATTCTCCCCAGTTTGATACAATTTTCGTCTGAAACATTTTTTCGCATAATTCATATTTGTCAAGATATTTGAGCGCTTCAAGTTAAACCGGACGCACTATACAGGGTGGTTGGTAACTGGTGGCACCCCCTTTCCGCTTGTACCACCAGTGTACTGGTTACCAACTACCCTGTATATACATCGCAACGAAAATGTGAGAAATAGTTGCCCAAATGATCCTTTTCAAAATTTTACTGTTGTATTGTATAAATTGACGTATTTTAATAACATTAACCTGACCTGCCATAATTACCAAAAAATTATTATTATCTGGATAAAAAATATTCGTTTATAATAGATAATTAAAATATTAATAGATAGTATTTTATTATATTATGAGAGTACACCATCTTGTTGGTTCAGTAATTCAAAATAGCTCTTGAGTCTTTTTTAAAGTATAATTTAATCATCTGATTAAATCATTAAATTCATTAATTACTGAAAACAATTGCACGTGAGATCAGATAAATTATTAACTTAAAACTTTTCAATCTATCCTATTCTATCCTATTCTATCCTATTCTATTCTGTTCTATCCTGTTCTATTCTACTCTACTCTATTCTATTCTATTCTATTCTATTCTATTCTATTCCATTCTATTTTATTCTATTCTATTCCATTCTATTCTATTCTATTCTATTCTATTCTATTCTATTCTATTCTATTGTATCTTATTTTATTCTATCGTACATATAATCGGGACAAAGATAAGTGAACAGAAAGTGGAAAATATTAATTTCAGTTGTTTACTAAATAATCTATAGACTATGAGAATATATGTATAATAAATGAAACTTAAATAAATAAAACTTTTATTAAATTTCATTGATACCTATCTTTACTATCTCCCCAATATCTGATTTTTTCTATATGTTAATTTTAAATAATTCTTATTATTGAAAGAATAAATATTTTACTTGCACAAACCTTATTTCCATATTTTTGTATTCATTACAAAATATATTCAGACGAGATAACAATTTTTTAATTTCTTTTCTTAATCAAATCTTAACAAACACGATAATAAACAATATTGTATAACTTCATAATCTTAGATAATAAACAATGTATAAAAATAAAGCGAAAATCATATACAATAAACCATTAAAAAAAACCGTTATTTCGCAGAATAATTACGTATATCCAATAAGAAAATTTTTATTAAACGTACTGTTATAGTGTATCCTTAGAGTTATCTGATATTATGTAATAAAATTTTGCACCATCGAATCAAATATTTTAAACGAATTTACATAATGTTATAGCGGAATCGGATATTTGCACGTTCGCGACAAGAACGGAGCATTTTCACATCGTTAACAAACCATCGACGGCGCTGTTCACATCAAACACCAGGCCAAAACCATTGCGGGAATTATACGAGGCTGCTGGTATAGTCGCTGTCAGAAGTTTGGATAGTCTGAGAAGGGATGGAAGCTCTATGGATATGTTCCTCTGCACGCCCGTCCTTGGGAAGAGAAGGCGAGACCAAAGTCTCGACATCGAATCCAGAATCGTAAGTATACATATGTATTCTCGAGTATGTGGATTTGTGTATATCTTGCGTATGTTCGAGCATGCTTCAAACGCAACGTTTTTATTTAGATACGGATTATCATAATTATTTTATTCTTATCATGCATTCTTAACAATTGTTGTATGAACGGATTGTAATACATGAAATAGTTTTTTCGAATAAAATAAGTGCTTTATTTTTCACTATTAGAGTAAGTTAATTAAAGTCTTTAATCGTCAAAATCGACATATTTTTAGCATCAATGGAATATTTCCAATAGTGTTCAAATAATATTTGATCATATCAATGAAAATAATTATCATTGCCAACAACCACATACGTGCAGCTGATGCAACATTAAAAACTATTTTAAAAATACTACTTAAAAAATATATTATTTGAAAAGAATCTAATCCTACAGTATTTTCAGCCTTTATCATCATTGCCAATAGCCACATACGTGCACCTGATGCAATGTTAAACACCATTTTAAAAATACTATTTACAAGATATATTGTTTGAAACAAATAGCTTTTAATATTGCATCAGCTACACATATGTGGTTGTTAGCAATGATGATAAAGACTGAAAATACTGTAAGATTAAATTTTATTATACCACATCTTATAAAATCGTCGCAAGTTTACCCCTTCTTTATTTTTAAAATTGGTATCGTTAAAAAAAATTTTCTTTAAATGACATATGGTGTATTTATTAAAAAAAAATCCTTTTTAAAAATTGTACTAATAATTTAAAGCAAGTAGTTTCATTTCTGTATATCTTTACAGAGTAAGAAATTCTTTATAAGATAATTTTTGACTTCTTGCAATGAAATGAAGCTAATCTAATTATAATCTTTTTTATAATCCATAATTTACACATAAATGTGTTCTTTGGCTCTTACATTAAGGAGAATATTCAATAATTTTTAACACCATATCAAATATATGATACGTGAAATTAAAAAGCATGGATCAACATTTAATTGTATGTAAATCTAGTCCAAGCAATCAAAATTCTTGATTCTTGAAATTTTAGGTAAAGAATTCAAAGCATTCAAATAAACATTTCATATGTAACAGTAGTGTTATTGAATCATAATGATTGTTGAAACTTTTTAACTTCGTGATACAAGTTCGGTTGCGGAAAGCTGCCTATCTATTCACTTACGGTTTATAATTTTCATATTTATATTTCAAATGTATTTATTTGATTTCGAGTGGAAATATTGTTTTTCTTAAAAAACAATATATATTATAATTTATGTTTAACGAATTTAATACGCGATGCGATGAAATATGCATGAAACGCTTTATAATTATTCAATAATTGCTATTTGTATGGATAATTTTTATTTCACGCTATTTTCCTGTGTTTTAGGAATATAAAATAGTTACCTCAAAATTATTAACCACAACCAGTATACATTTTATTATTAGAAGTTGTAACAATATTTATATCTAAATTCCGTAGTGGTTAATAAATTATCACGAAACTTTCAGCCGAGATATTGTTTCTACTATCTGCATATTTCTTATACGTATACTAATTTCCTTTCCTAATTTCCTTCACCTTAGAGTTATTAGTAAGTACATTGTAATACATAATTACATCACATTACACCGTAATAAATGCATTCTTTGATTTAGCTTATGTTATATAGAGCAATAATAATATAAAAATAAAAATATGTAATATAATACATGTACATGCATATAGTATATATATACAGTATATCTGTATGATGATCTTGGAACATAATGGTGAGTTATTTAATGACGCTAGACTTAATTAATTATGTTATAATCCATTACATACATGTATGTATATATTTTGTCCCTTCAATTAAAGTAAAAGATTTTAAAGACAAACATAAAACCTTTATTTGCAATAAAATGTTCTACAACTAAGTAGAGATGGACAATTAAAGAAATATAATAATCAGATGAATAATTTTATTGAAGTTATATAATAAATTAAACAATATTGTAGACGGTAAACCTTTACAAACAATCCAAGACCATTTCTAACGAATTTTTTCTTAAATAATATCATAATAATGTCTGCAAAGGATAACAGCCATAGTTTCATAACGCAACGAAACACCTGTGCGAATCACGAACATGATTAGAATGTAGTGGTCAGAAAGGATTGGACTTAACTAGACTACGAGTTTCGTATTTGTAGGACTTGGTATATGATCTTGTTGGTATGATCACATTATGATAGGATGGTCCAGCATAAGCAGGTACAATGGCAGATGTCATAAGTCAGGGAGACATATATTGAATTCTACAGGGTGGTCTCTATCGAAAAGCATGAACCGCTATATAATGATACACGTTGTTCCCTCGGGTTGTCGTTTCGTTAATGCATTGGTTTCTTAATAACACACAATCCAATTCCCGCGACTTCTATGATCCCTTGTGATTTCTGTGTCTTGTGAATCTAGGGATTATTATCGAGGACGTATTATTCTTATTATTTACAGTCCTCCGTCTTTTAATTAGTGTCGTTCTTAATCTCAAAAAATTACAGTGTAATTCGAGAGCTGGATCTTTATTGAGAAAAATTCAAATTTTAGTGACGATAGACAATTATGCAATTTCTTTTCACAAATGAAAATGCATAGAATTAGTATAGTGATACATAAATAGAGTAAGATTTGTTATCCTTTTTGAGTAACAAAATATAAGAAGTTCCCCGTGTCTTTCGCAGCATTTGTTATCGCCAGTATTAGTGTTATCGGATGACATTACGGGAACACAATTCTCATAATCCTACTACTGATATAGCATTAGCTGAATACAAAATTTGCAGTGTACGATTTTGCAATATTTCCAAAACAGTCTGTTACTATTGTACTAGCACTAGTCAGATTAGGTATGTAGTTCGTTGTGTTGTTCTGTTGAATTTAAAAGTTCCTATCTCGAAAGCGAAGAGTGCAAAAGACACGAATTTGTGAAACGTTTTAATGTATCAGTTATAAGAATATATAATTAAAGAATCAGGTTCCTATTCAAAAATTTTAATATGATCTTTATAGGACATTTCGAGGTCATCGCAAAGCCAACAGAGAAAAGTATAGTATATCCCAGTCAATATTATACAATGTTTGTTTGAAACATCTTTTCGTATCATTCATATTTTTCGCAATAATTGGATGTTATGAATTAAATCAGGCACACTGTATAATGTATTCAATGGGTTCCATAAAAGATAGCTTTGTAGAATATTGTAGATGTTACACGTAATTACATACATGTTTTATAAAACATGAGAATATAACGGAATGTTACCTGCGAGTAAACTATGATTTACTTTTTTTTTTAACTGCTTTTAATTTTTTATTTTTTCCATCTGAAATTTAGTAACTAAAGTTGTTATAAATAAATCTTTCGATGCCAGTAGGATAATATACTAATCTATTTCTAAAATGTAACTTTAAATTCTATAAATTAAATAAATAGTGAATCGTGAACATTAAACGACTGTGATAATTACAGAAGGTATGATCCTATAGGTACATTATATATTATTTTCGTTGAAACCAAAGTATTTACATAACCTACGATCGTATAATATGAAACATTAACTTACTTTATATAAACTAGCTATTTTTCCCTAAAATAATCACGAGAATCTTCAAGTGACTATCGAAACTATCACATACAAAATTATTTATTGCGTATATACTTGTGCCTGTACGTTATACAGGTAATTCATCTTATATATGTCGGGTTCACATTATGATTAAGGTTAGGGGCGTGAAGCGAATCTTCATTTGGATTAGGCATTGTTGTTATGCAATAGAGAAGATATTTACTAGCGCAAATACGATTATTAAAGAATTTGACAAGTAACCGTGGTAATTAGATACTCGAGATGCTAATGACAATGATCTTAGGTTCAATAACGAATCCGCGGTCAACGGGATAACCAAATGCGCTTTCTTCCAAAGCCCAAGTTGTACTCCACTTGCTTGTCTACGGTACAAGTATTACTGAACTAACTCTTTGTTAAAACGTAGAATATAAACCGAATAGAACGGTTTACTGCTCCGTTGTACAATCAGACTGATATCAGATATATGGAATACGTGATCCACGTAAGAAACACTGAGTCCATGGCCGTACTGGCTTGATCTTTTATTGAATTGTGATATGTAAACAAGGAAATAAATAAGCCATCTGTCTCTTCTGTTCTTAAAGAGATATGTAAGTGGTATTAGGTGACTACATATATGAAACATTGTTATTAATGGTGTATAGTAAATATTAATTTGCTTTGGATCAGCCAATTGTATATTATGAAAAAATTCGTTGTATAAATTTCAACGATAACCATAGAAACATGCATCGTACAGTATAGACTCATCACTATATGATTTTTATGTCTTTGCTTAAATGAAGAAAGATGAGTTGAAGAATATGGTGTTATAATAGGATGATATTAGAAAGTTGAATGCAAATTCTTTGAAAACGCACTTTATGAATTACTTGTTGCTAAAAATTTTTGTAGATGCCAAGGAATGATATTCAGAAGCGGTAGTTGAATGTAAATTTACATGAGCAATAAAATATACTTTCCCGTACTACATTACGTGCTCAAACTCATAAACATACTTGAACGAAACGATTTTTCTATTGCGTGAAAATCGACCGAAAAAAAAGAAGAAATTTTTCGATATATGGGCTCGGATAATTCTCTTCCTCACTTCGATACAAATTACGTAGTGCAAATATCCCGTAAAATATTGTCTTTCTCTTTCACGTTCGGCGAATCGGTATCAACGTTACGCCCCACAAATAAGCGACGGCTTTAACGAGTCCTTGATTAATCCAGTCGAATTCAGTTTAAAAAAGGTGAATCCAGAAAGTAATTGATAATAGAATTTATTTGCATTATATGATTCGAAACGATATTTGGAATAATATAAGCGACTTTCAAATAATTTTCCTCTTATGTCTTATAAACAAAGTATTGTTCAAGCAAAAAACAAAACTATTAAAATTATCTGTAAAACAAAATTATCTGTAAAATAAGACCGATTACGTTACGATAAATTCAACTTTCAGGGTAAAAAGTACGAGATAGTTAATAAAAAGTTATAAGAAGTTATAAAAAATTAATAAAAATAGTTATGAAAACGTCCATTTTTGTAGCGATTTCGGAAAAGAAGAAAGGTATTTATATTTGATATGCATATTTCTTTTTGTATTCATGTATATGTTCACCGATTACTCCAAAATGGCTTTTCTAAGACTAATCGGGATGATTCGTTTTACAGGTTGTATTTTTATCCGTTAAAAAATTTCTTGGTCATAATAAACTATTTTTGTTTAGAGAAAATTAATATTTTTGCACTGACTTTGTATATGTTCATCAAAGCCTCCGGAATGCTTTGACCAACTGAGATGATTCCTTTTGTATGTCGTAGGGCATGTTTTGCCGCTGGTTCAGTTACAAAACCTTTTTGCCCTTGTTTTTTATAAACTATTCTTTTGCAAAAATCCAATTTTTATGTATGTTCATTGATTAATCAGGATTGGGTTGAGCTATCGAAATGAAACCTTTCATATCTCCCAGGGGTAGTCCACCGATCGGTTCTGTTTACAAAATTTTTCTAGTTTGTTCATTGTTAACTATTGTTATTGTAAAGAATTTGTTGTTCACCAATTTCATTTACGTGTGTTCAGTGCTCGCTCTGCAATTGTTGGACTGATATCGACATGATTCCAAAGCAGAGGCCTGGGTGAGCGCTTTAAAATTGCGTTTTATAATATAGGCTTCAACAGGAAATATTGTTCTGCGGATTCGTTTTCCGACATAAGTATGGTTTCATTGCGAACTGATATATGATACAATATCAAGTTATAGAAATACCCTTATCTATCACTGTTCAAAGTATAATATAATATCGGTGGCAGTGTACAGCTGGTTTATTCCTTATTCGCATGCGGAACTGGCGAGACCATGAAATTTTTTAATCATTAATAAGAATTAAAAATTGATATAAATAATAAATTTTAAATAATAAAATAGGAATAAAGTATTGCCTCATTAGTGACAATGAAAACCATTTTACACTGGCTCTGTAATAGTGATCGCTTCACTAAAAAATGCAAAATGAAAGATTTTTTGTCAAAAAACTATTATCGTCGAACAGCTAAAGGTATGAAATAATTTATATTTATTTGTATTTTATTTACACACATATGTAATAACGGTTAGATTAACCATTTACTTACTAAACAACATACTAAATATATTGCAACCCTCTGGACGGCGACGAAAAATTAAAAATGCTACTAATATACAGGGTGGTTGGTAACTGGTGGTACAAGCGGAAAATGATTCTACGCGAAAAAAGAAGTCGAAAATATAGAATAAAAATTTTTCGTTTGAGGCTTTGTTTTCGAGAAAATCGACTTTGAATTTTCGCTCGGTACGCGTGCACTTTTTCACATCTCGTTATAACGGATCTCACTGTAGATCGTTGTCTCGATGGATATTATCGCAGTTTAAGTTTGTTTTTGCCGTAACGGAAAATTAGGAATACATAATGAAATAATATGAAGTAATCATAAAGTTTCATACTTTAAAACAATCGAATACGTTAGAAAGTGTTCATAGAAATTTAATTAGAAGAGCAGAAGTATGTGTTCGGCAGAATGGGCAACATTTTCAGCAATTTTTGTAATAATAAACTTTATGATTACTTCATATTATTTCATTATGTATTCCTAATTTTCCGTTACGGCAAAAACAAACTTAAACTGCGATAATATCAAAGAGCGAAAATTCAAAGTCGATTTTTTTGAAAACAAAGCCTCAAACTAAAAATTTTTATTCTATATTTTCGACTTCTTTTTTCGCGTAGAATCACCCCCTTTCCGCTTGTACCACTAATTACCAAGCACCCTGTATAGCATATTTGCATATCTAGTTGTGTAACATCAGTAAGTGTAACCTGTATACTATTAATATGTAGAGTGCAATTTGTATTCGCACGTATATGCAAGGGATATTTTTCAATTTGGCCACTACTGAAACATATTTTTGATGATTTTTTGTTATAATATAATGCAACTTAATGCAATTAAATGTAAATTTATTAAAATTTGAATAATAAAGCAATAAACGAATTGAAATTTTTTACTATACTAGAAATATTTTACGGCATTTTGCATCGCCTTTCAGAAGGTTGTAATATATTTAGTATGCTGTTTAGTAAGTAAATGGTTAATCTAGCCGTTGTTACATATGTGTGTAAATAAAATACAAATAAATATAAATTATTTCATATTTTCTAGCGCTTTTTGAAGGCAGTAGTATTTTGTGGGCAAAAAATCTTTCCAATTAATAACTTTAGTTAAATATGCCATACAATATCAAGGCTCTGTGATAAGTATATACTGGTCACACCAAAATAGACGAATTGATCTGTTTATCAGTTTTCGCATAATTAATTTGTTTACTTATGAAACGGAAAATTTCATATTTGCATTAAAAGCGTATAACGTTATCGTAGTTTATCCTTCGAACTTGTACGCTATCTGAAAGACCTAGAATGCGCGAATTATATGTTGCCGTGAAAGTGAGTGCGATGTAGAAATTGAAAGATTCCGCTGTATACGCCACTTAAAGTACATAGATACGATGCTTCTTATGGCCATAATTATACAGAGATTATATAGAGAGCGACAAGCGGTAACGGGAAGAACGGTAAAACGAATGGCAACAAAGCGGCAGAAAATAAATAAAATTCATAAATTTTGGCTTAACCCAGACGGACAACTTTAGAACGATAACTGAATCATAAAACGATGGTTGCGCTGTGACCGGGTAGAGCGATAGTTCCACTTCCGATCACTTGCGGACCACTCACGGACCACTCGCAATCCACTCGCAGAACACAGAACGTCGAATTACAAACAGTCGCGAGTGGTCGGCGCAACATGTCGTTCTGTCTAACCACAGCCTAACTAACATTTTGAAATAGATCATACACCAACTGAGTGGCAAGCGGAAAAATTAGCATTTAGAGCATTGATAGTGGCTGTGCCATCGCGACAAGAAATGAAAGAAGTGACGCAAAGGCATTAATGGTCCAAAAGCCAATTTTACCGTTTGTCGCTTACCACTCTCTATATAATCATAGATTACGTGACATCGGTTGTCATAGTGTTAATAAACAAAGGACTTAAAAAGAGGAATAAAAAGAGAGAAAAAAATAAACGGGAACACGATATCTACATATATAGGTTGTACCACTTAACTTTGTCACCCGAAACATTTTCAATGTAATACAAATTTCGAAAAAATGTTTCACACAAAAGTTGCATAATTTTGCAGGAGCCATTGTATAGTACAAATAGCTTTATTGTGTTGCATAAGGTTAACAAGATAAAAAAGTTAACTTTGTTTGTTTGTTATGTACAGATACCCTGTATAAGTATCCACTCTGAGAATGATGGTATTTTGAATATTTCAAGATCATCTTTATTTTTTAGAATAGAGCTATAAATTTTATACATGAATTAGCAGATCTTTGTATTATCTATAAAGAAGTATTAAAACATTTGAATCGAAAAATATTTTAACTTTAATTTTGTAAAACTTATTATATAAAAGATGCACTCTGTACACTTAAACAATAATCCATAATTTTTTCGAAAATCAACACATCGACACGTCAGTACGTAAAGGGTTGAAGTAGTTGAATTTCGTTGGTGAGCCACGAACCTGTTTGGGAGAATCAAGAACGTGAAAAATACTCAATCCATTTTTAGTTGGTAAGGAGTACATCTCACTAGAGTAGAGAAGGGCCAAACTGAAACGCAATCCGTTCCGTATTCCGTGCGTGAAAGTCGCTTGGTCACGAGGTGACATCCGACAATGCTTGCGCCCACGCAGTGCTGTAGAGCATAAAACATGTTAGTTGCTTTTCTCCACGGCATCAAATTTCTTAGAAACAGAAGCGATATAATAGCAGTAGTAGTTTCCTTGTTGTAATATCGTGCATTCGTTCGTTCGCTTATACTCTCGTTCCTTAACTGTAAGATCGAAGGAGGAAATCCGGTGACTCTGTCTTACATATAATTCGTCATTACAGCCAGCTGCTATCGAGGATCTTCGAAGATGGACATCTACGGAAGCGCTCGGAGACGTTACTGTACCACCAGATTGCATGTCCAGAATCCTCGGAGATACAACGACTGACGATGCCGTTGATCACAAGCTCCCTAGCCCCGAAGAACAGGTTCAAGCAATCGCTCTCAAGTAAGCAGGAAATTTACACCCCGTAAAAATGTAATGAATACGAGCGAGTCAATTTTTGTCGATCTTCCCGACTGTAAATCTTTTATAGCTTCACGAAACTATGAAGAACATCGAGTTGATTAAGGACTCGTTTCGACAACTTCTTTTAGTGACGTTTAATTTGGTTGAACTTCGTTTTAGGGTATCCCGGATTTGTGACTCTTTTTATAGCACATGTTAACTTTTAACGAATAGAATCAAAAAATACTAATTCTAAGGCGCTATATTGAGTCGTTATTTTGGAAGTCATGTATATATTGTATAAAGTTTATGTATATTGTGCAGTTTACTTGGACACACATACATATTTTATGACTTATGTGTATTATTAGGAGCTCAATTAATAGAATGAATTGGTATTGATCTAGGTTTGGGATAAGGTTAATTAATATTATTTAGAAATATGTTATCAACGAATAGACACAAGGGAATTCGCGTGCAAGATACTGCTTGCGCAAAAGAGACCGCTATCATGACGATGATCTAAGTTTGTCAACCAGAGTTTATTGTGCGGTATGCATAAACTTTATATGGGAGTAACTTTTGAAATAATGATCTCCGCGTCGCGTGAAATTAATATTTTTCGATTCTATTTATTAAAGTCACATATGTTATAAGAGACATCGCAAATTCCGTGTGCTTCAAAATTAAGTGTGTGCCTTCAATTTCATTATCTGCGACATCTTTCATGTTTGACCATCGTTAACATCTACATTGACTTTCGAATTTTGGTTTCTGGTCCCGGTTGGTAACGATGACACAATGTGTGTTGTAGATTCCCAGCGGAAATCGTGGCGGTAGATATCAGCGGAAGAGGATTCGAAAGAATGTCGATGAGAAGAAGATCTCTGCTGTCTAGTCAAGAAAATCAAGAGACAGCGGTGAAACGACGATCGAGGCCTCGCAGGCCCAGAGGAAAAAGACGAAATACGATCGCTGGTACAGATCAGAAGGAAATTCGACAGGCTATCGGAGAGTGAGTTTATACGTATATTATCTCTACCGTGTTTTATTTTGGCTATTCAGGGGTGGTGAAATTATACGTAATAGGAATTGACTAGATTCAAACACGACAGTGAAAATCTTTGGCTTTATTTATAGAGAAACGACTGGAGAAGAAGTGGAAGAGACAATGTCAAATATAGCGTCGAGGGCTCATCGATCAGCGAGTACGGATATATTGGGTTCGTCGAAGAAAGACTCGTCGACGGAAAAAAAATCTCATTTCAATACGTTGAAAGCGTGGGGTATGTCCAGATTGAAACTAATCAGTCCGAAATCCAGTCAACAGTCGGAGCAACAGGAGACAAGCGCTTCGAGTACAGAGAGGTCAGAACAGGATCAAGGTCAGTCGAGAACAGCCGAAGAAACAAATATTTACGAAATGGTAATAACCAGGCGCAGGAAGGACAAATCTCACGAAAGGAAGCCGAGTTCCTCGAGCTCGAGCGGGAAGAGCACCTCGAGTATACCAGTATCCGTCCCGAGCACCGACAGACAACCGAGCGTGAAATTGCGTGAAAGCGCAGCCCAAAGAAGAGAAAGACGAAAGGGAAGCAATCGCGATGAGCCGCCTCATTCCAGCTCTGGAAACTGGAGTGCATCCTCTGAAAGCGGAAGGGCGAGTATCGGAAGCGAAACCACCACTACTACACATCAACCGAGGTATGACTGTTGCTCGTTTCGAGATTACGACGCGAGCTAATGCGTTACGAGAAAAACAAAATGATACTTTGGCATTGAATGAGAACTTGGTATTAAAGCTCGTATACCGCAGAAAAATCGTTCTTTTAATAACATAACAGAAAATTGAAAATGGATAATGAAATATACGTATATGTTTTTATTCTTTAGTTATTTCAAGTAAAAAAAAGTTCTAAATTACACTAAATACTTTTTTTTTGATTATGCTATCAGAAGAAGGTTTCATATTTGTTTGGATTAATAAACATAAGATGTAACTTCTGCGTTATTTAAAAAATATATTAATAATTATAGTTAAATTTGTGTTAATAGAAACTGATATTAATTTTATAATTATTTTTATAGAGCGCGTATATAAACAGAGCAGAACGATTATAATTTACAATTAATTGCATTTTTATTAGTAGTATGAAATATACATGCAGAATGCATGATTTGATCTCCATAATTTCTGAATATCTTAATTTGTATGAACGAAATAAGTAGGTTAATAATTTTTTGTAGAAGCTATCGAGCTGCATCGACTTCCATTAAGAAGCATATGATTCTATTAAAAAAAAAAAAAAAACAAATTAATCTATACCTGCAAAAAAATCGAAAAAATAGGATAAATGTTTTTCATATAACCCTTCGTTTTTGAAACAAATTGAGTTTGAAAATTTGTCAAGCATATGTAGTAGTATATATATAATTTAGTATAAGTATAATTTCCTATTTAAAAATATAACGGTGGCCTTCATAGAGCTTTTCAAGGAGTTTTCATTGCATAATAAAATAAATGTCGCTGTGACATGTCCCCTTCGAGCCTTTGACATTGTATAATTGCTTGAAATCGTTAATTGTTTCAAACATTTTTCCGTATCATCTATAGTTTTGAAGCCATTTACACGTTTCCAGATATATAGGACACACTGCATATGTATATTCATATACATATATTAACGATACATATTATCACAATATGTATAGATCGACGACAACTGCTTCAATTGGAACATCATCGACATCTTTGAGTCACGCAAGGCGGTTTAAGGGACGAGATACATCAACATCATCCTCGGTAACGTCAGAGGGTACATTAACTCCAGATATTATACAAGATATTACCGTGATACCTTTCTCGGACGATGGTGAAACATCATCTGTGTATTCTTGTGATACGGAGGGTTATTACACCTCCTTCCACGTGGACTCTGGCTTAAAAACTCTAAGGGAAGAGGATCCAGCTCCGCAGTGTCCATTGATGAAATCTAACGATGTCAGCTCCGATCCTACTTCACCGGTTGTTGAAAATGAATACGAACTCTTTGGAAGGGGTTCAACATCAACAACGACGAGCTCAGCGGGCACAGTCTGCACCGCTTTAATGGCACCACCGCCGCCAGAAAGGAAATCTAGCCTAACTGTTGTCGCTATGGTATAAAGAAATTTTTGTCTTTATTTTGTAATTTTTTACAATATTGGCCTTCGCTCGGGGAAGGCTGGATTAAATTTGACACGCGCAGATGTATCATCTCTATTTCTTTTTAAATTACGTATTAATATTCTACCAAGCTATATTGAGCTGTCATATAGAACAAAAATTTTCTTAATCAGTTCTTCGCTACGCTCTTGTAAAATAAAATATTCAATGCTTGCGAAAACAATGATCCAGTTTATCGGGGATAGTTGCAATAGAATCTATGTACACATATTATAATATTCATTTGATAATTCATTAAATTTCTTTCTAAATTTGTTCTAAAGTTTATGTAACACCAGAACAATTTTTTTTTAAATTAGAAGCTGTGATCCACTAATGGATGGAAAAATTGGAATAGTAAGTTGAGATGATTGAGAATGGTTGATTATAAGATAAACATATGTAATGTACGTATTTTTATATGTGCTTTAAATAACGATAACTAAATGGTCAGTGAATAACATTTTTGGTACTTTCGTGTTATTATTTTTCTAATATTTATATTGAGTAATGGTGTAAAATTCCTGGTGCAGTTCCTGCAATAGATTGTAGTTCGAAAGGTTAAAAAGGGTAATAGCCTGTATCAATAACAAATTAATGTACTCATTAAGTCACTTTTTAAGTATGACCCGTTTGTGTATGTATAATTAAAAGTCGGCTCTTAAACAAATTAATTCGTCTTGGCCTATGATGTCATTTTCACGTATATGAGAAACATAAATATTATAATAAAAAGTTGAGACATTTAGATAATTAATTAACAAAGAATTTACTGAAACAATATTCTGTTTGATAATATGAGTTTCCATTATACATTATTTTATACATTTTATAAAAATACATTACGTATACAGAAATAGAATCTTTTATGTGTTATAAAAATTTTAGAAACAAAATATGCAAAAGGGCTAGCAAAATTATTACGGAAAAATTAAATTGCTAATTGTAATTGTAATTAATTGTATTCTAATTCAAAAATATATTATACGAATATATATGTACATATATTATTTAACATAAAGGAGAAAAACTGTTTTGTCCTTTATAAGATATTGTTGCATATATACGAATAATATACTCTATTTGTAAATATATAATTAATGAATTTTGACGAATTACGTAGTCATTTTATAATAGCTAAAAAGACTCATTCTCAATTTTCTCTTTCTTTCTTCTTTCTGTGAACTATATTTCTTTCAAAATTCATTCAAAAACAATTAATTAAACAATTTAACTTTCATAATTTAAATAATTTTCAATAGGTTCACGGGCCAAACCAGAACGGCGGCGAGTCTCCAGACAGCGGTCATAATACCTCATCATCGCCTGTGGAATCAGCCTCGAGTCCAGCATGCACAGGAAGGTCATGCTCGGAGTTCGAATACTCTGAATCGAGCGATCTCGAAGGCTGTGAGAGGATCGAAAGAATCCGTTCGAAAACCGCGATCAATACGAGCCGCATACCGTCCATGTGCGTGATTACGCCACCAGGTTCAGACGACGAACATGCGAGAGATTCGGATCAGGCAAGCAAAAATGCCGAGGACGAAAAGATCGATCTGCAAACGGGAAGTTCGGTACTCATGTCTGCCACGGTTGGCACTTCCAAGATGGAAGTGATTAATGGACAGGACAAGAACCTCTATGCCACGATTCAGGTATTATCTTTGCCTACAAACGAGAAATCTACGGTTGGACCGAATCAGGTGGGCAAGATCAATCCGCTGAGCGGAGTTCTAGGCAAACTTCGAGGCGTACTTCCGGGCAGGAAACAAGTGCCAAAGAGTACGATGCAAGACCAAGCGAACGCAGACTCCGGCGACTATGTCACCATAGCCGACGTGAGAAATAATAATGACAAACGTCAAGATTCGGCTTCTTGCTCGACTAGCGCGACTCCTGTTCGATCACCTGTTACTTATGCGAACTCAGATATTTTTAAGAGAGATGCTGAATATGTTAGCTTAAGCGAGTTGCCGAAGAAGCCTGATTCGTCTTTGGAAAGAAAGAGACAAGGTGCGAGGGTTATGTTGGATTCGGAAGGCAAAGTCGTTTATTCATCTGATAGCTTGAAGAGGAGGAAAGGCGCACATACTACGTTTAATCCAGGTTCAATCTATGTTTAATCACATGTTTAATCGTTTGCTGGACATAACAAACTCATTAATATGCTAAAAAATCATAACATTGTTGCTTAGTAATAGAAATCTAAAAGATAGTTTTTGGTATACTCCAAACACAAGATATAGCTTCTGTAGAGATAGATATTCCTTCTTGACAATTTGGAAAATATGTTGTATTTCATTATGTATGAATTAAGTATAATGCGCATATATAATCTAATATACAGGGTGTTTTGGAACGGGTATAGCTGGATTCCTTATGAAAAAGTAAATCGAAGATATAGAATAACGATATTTTGTTTGCAGCTTTGTTTTCGAGAAAATTCAAATTGAAATTTTGTCGTGTACTTCGCACACAAAGAATTTTCAAATATAACTTTCTCAAAAACTAAACCTTCAACAAAAAATTGTTATTTCATATTTTCGGTTTAATTGTATGTAAGAATCCATGCCTGTTTGCACTACCTGTTCCAAAATATGTTTTAATATAAAACATCTATTCAACTTTACAATCTCGGTGTATTTCTTCTATCAACTACATCTTCAAATTATTATTTAATTAAATTATTAAATTAAATTACTTCCCTCTCCTCTGTATTAAAATCTAGGTCCATTTGTAAGAGAAGGAGTGTCACCAAGTCCATCACCATTATTGCACCGTGCAACGCCGAACGTTCGAGCAGTGACGAAGACCAGCGACACGGTGGATGGCTTAAGCAAATCTACACCACCTACTTCGCCCCAATTAGGCAAGGTGATCATCAGAGCGGCGAAAAGTCCCGATCGCGCGGCCAGTCCGGATTATGTACGAACCCCTACGACGGTGGTTGGTCCAACGAGTCCGACTCCTCATCGACAAGTTCGCGGGGCTTACGTCAACGTGCAAGACGACGAAGGTAAGGCGGCTTCTGATACGAGCACTGACGAACGCGACTGCACTTGCTGTGCTGGTAGATTAGAAGCGCAATGTACACTCGCGATGAATCCTCAGCCTAACAAGTTGAACGCACCACTGACCACCAACGGAACTTCGTTGCTTTCGGCCAAGAGCACCTGTCGAACGGCCTCTGGGGCAATAGCACTGGCACCGAGTAACAAGCTGTTAGATTTGAATAAGTCCAAACTCTGCTTTAATAAAACGTTCACAGAGAATGTAATAGTTAGGTCCACAGATGTAATTAATTGCGATGAGAATCGCCCACCGGTGTTCGTTACTGATAGTTTGATTCAAAACGCTCAAAAAGATTATCGAGTCTTGAATAAAGTAAGCATGCCTCAGTTGGCTTATAAAGCTACGAATTTACGTCTCGACTTTGAGAAATCGGCTCTCTGTCCGAAAAATTTGAGGTCGACTGGAAATACTCCGAAGTCGAGTAGGAAGTTGCTAGTATCTGACTTGGACACGCCAAACTTTCATAGGAAAATTGCGAAATTAAACTCTCAGTATGATAGCCAAGAGATAGATGTTAAAGAGAATCATAGTCATTTGAGAAATGAAGATAAGTTGTTTTCTACCACATCTGCTATTAACGAGTTTAGGTTAAACGAAAGAGACGCGATTGTAGATTCAGATATTGGCGATATATCTGACGATAACAGTTGTACGAAAAGAACTCAGATATTTAGCGATAGTGATAGAATCGAACGTAAAGTGAAACGAAGTGAAAGTTATCGAATGGCGAATAGTCCCATAATGTTTATTAAAAAGTTTTCTATTAACGGGGAAAAGTCTTCGAAGATTTGTAGAACACCGTCGGAAGAATTGCAAGAGGAATTGTTAAAGGAAAGGATCAATTATCCTGACACAATTTCCAGTCCTGAACCTCCGAACGTTAACTTTGATATGAACGTAACGATCTCGATTCCCGTTACAACTGTTTCAAAAAGTCCTAGGCCCAGACCCATGGACATTGAACCTGCTAGAGTTCTTAAATATTCTGGCAATGACACTGAAATTTGGTAATCAATGAAATTTTTTTATTAACTGTTGACATCTGTTTTTATTGGTTACAATTAAACAAATTAATTTCAGATATATCGGCTTCTATTCTTATAAGGGCAAATATGACATAATGCGTATAAAGATAGGATAAAGAAATTATGTCTAAGAAATTAACAATAGAATAATGAGCGGAATCGTTTTGTTCGGTTAATAGGTTAAATGGTATTAGTGAAATTATATTATTAAGTATAATAATTGTAACATTTCTTGATTTTTAATAATCCAATGATTTTGCAATTATGTATCAAACAGCCGTGTTATGTGTTTTATATTCAGAAGGTCATAATTTTTGAAATTTTCAAACATCTTGTTGGTAATTATGATTATAAATAAAATTTCTGACCTATATAAATATCAGAACTTATACAATTCAATAGTTCGAGGACTTTGTATCTGTGATACTATGCAATAATACATATTGTTAAAAGTAATTGCAATAATAATATTGGTTGCTTTTACATTAATAGTGTTTCACCAATTTAAGTTTGCTACTCCAATACAGAAATTTGTATGTACTTGAAAAATCATTTCTAATATTCTTATGAAAATATTTTTAAAAAATTGGATATTCAAATTGTATGATAAATTAGTTTACAATTTTTTTATACAAGTTTCATGATGAAGAAGAATATTTTAAAATAAATGACAGACAAGTGCAGTTAGAAACTTTTGATCTGATAAGTTTTATTATCGTAACAATATGTGTTATTAGGTATTTTTCGTGCTACGAGTTACTTTAAATGTTACTTTATTAAATTGTCGATGTCATTTAATTATTATAAATATATAGGGTGACTACATATAAACTCTTAGCATCAAATAGGAATTAAGAGATTCTTTAAAGTATAATCTAGTTGAAAGGACATAAGGAAAATTATAACAGTTTTAAAAAGTATCAGAAAAACATAACAGACACTTTCTGTTTATAGATATCATATATTCCAGTAATTTTTGGACAGAAAATTTAAAATATTCTCTAACTAGCAAAAAGCCTGAAAATAGAAAATAAATTATTTTGGTTAATCTAATTCTGAATTCAAAACAGTGAAATGAAAGAGAGAGAGAGAGAGAGAGAGAGAGAGAGAGAGAGAGAAAGAGAAAGGGAAAGAGAGAAAACTATTTGTCATTATCCAATAACAAAATAAAAAATGACATTTGTGATATTTATTCATTCTTTTAATTTTATCCTCGTTATATATATACAATATATATATATAATATTATATATAAAATTATATATATTATATTATATATATATATATATTATATATATATAATACGACTAATTGTTAATAAAAGGTATTTTAAGATTTACCAAAATAGGACGAAATTATATACTTAACAATATTTTGATAAGTTCATTGTTCGATACGAAATAGACGAAAAAACTATATCTATAAAATAAAATTGTTTTAATTAATTCCAAACTGCTTCACGTTAATAAACTTATAAAAATTAATCTGTACTTCTCGTACAGATAAATATTCTTCAATAGACATTTAATTTACAGTTCATAGACAAAGGCACTTTATATAAAGAAATTAATATTTTTTTGATAGAAATTCTTAAATATAAAAATATCGAAATACTTCATAACTAATGAAATTTCTAAAGTACGTAACCAATACAATTCAATTTTACAAATTCACTAAAAAAAACCTCGTGTTTGGTATCTTCCTGGTACATTAAGAATCAGTCCTGTTGCACAAGTATCTTAGAAGATCCTCCGTTCCTTGTTGCTCGAACAGTTATGTAAATCGCGCATTAGATAATTGCTGAAGCCAGGGCATCAGAGCAGTAAATAGATCGATCAGCGGGAGATCTCATGAAGGACCAGCTGGGGCGGGAAAGAATAAAAGAACGAAATACAAGAAAGTACGTCGATGTGGAAGTTATCAGTATATACACGTATTCCAGCTCTTGATTCTACGAAAGGAGAGTACAGGCTAACGGGAGAGTGTCATTTGCTTGGAGATTAATGAGGGCAAACGGCAAACGATCCGTTCGACGGTCGCGATAACGAGATCGAACAATGTTTTTCCGCGTTAGCGTAGACATGATAGAAAAGTCACGTTTCCTGTATCTACCGACTCATTCGTCCGATTTATCGGCAGCTGCCCCTAACTTAACGTTGCGAAACGATAAATACGAATTCTCTCCTTTTGTCGTCTTTTATGACGTACGGAATATTTCAGAGTTCAATAGTTTCGATGATAAAAGCCTATCGAACCAGTCCCAACCGATGTATGTACATAAGTGCATGCTTTTCGCAAGGTTAATAGATAACATTACATGCGCATTTCAATTAGTTTCTTTACTTTTAACACGCCACGGATTTCCTATTTTTCGTCCATAAGCGACCACCTGATTATATGTATTGATATCACCAGATAAAGAATGTATCTTCTCCTTGTCGTCTATAGACTCCTCTTTCGTAGTCTTTCTTTCTTCAGTTATACATAGTTATATATAGTCTTCACTTATACATGTGTATACACTTTATGCGAATAGAGCGAGTTCATTTTTCTGCAGAGTTTTCTATCTGCTTTCCGATACTTCTACGATTTTACGCACGTTTAATCCCATTTCTCCTAATTTCTTGATAGTTGAATGAGTGTAAATTATTGCATTCTGTAATACTACGTTGGATGCAAAATGTGATATTATGCAAGTACAATGCAACTGGTAATACAATACAGAATGGGATGATTCCATGATGAATCCATCATGGAAAAATAAGTAAAGGACATAGACTAAAATTTTTTCGTATGTAACTTCGTTTCAGAAAAATGTAAAGATTTGTTTAGAATAGAGAGATGCTTTACTTTGGATATTTTTCATACTCTTATATGTGATGTACATTTTATATAAACTATATACATAGAGTGATCGATAACATGTGGTAGAGCCGGAAGTGTATGTAACAAAATTATTTTCGAAAAAATTGATTTCAAATATATATATATATATATATATAATATATATAATATATATAAAAAATATTTATAATAAATATGAAATATATATAACTCTGGTAAGACTCGAGACAGACCTCGCCGTAAACTAATATCTCTACCTATATTTGTATTTATTGAATTTAATAGTGAAGAACACATGATGAAATAGGATACTTATATGTGATAAATCTTATTATTTTAGAAATTGTTGAATTGTTTCCTATTTGATTAAATACCAACTGATAAGTTCATATCCTATTCTTCCTATTAAAATTAAATCTTTCTATTTTAAAGTCATTGAACTTATTATTCTGTTACATTGTGTGTTCTCCAGTATTGTATTCGATAAATAAAAATATAATTAGAGTTTACAACGAAATCTGCAATACTTATCAGGCAAATACATAAATTCAGCTTTTCGAAAATAGTTTTATTTTTTCACGTACCATCATCCTCTTTTACATCCTCAGTTAAACCACAGTTCACCCTATATATAATCTATATTGAATACACAACGTGTGTAATATATAAAATAACCAAAGTGTACATTCATTATACTATTTGGTGTGTAATATGTATCTCTATTCAAGTTCCAGTTTTTAAATTTCATATAAATTTTATATTCATAAAAATATAATGTTATATAAAGATCTCCAATTTAATAATTTATATTTATTAATTTTTACTTTGAAGACTTGAAACTTAAGATAAGGCTCAAATATTGCTACAAATAAAACTTGCTATTTGCCAAACCAGAACCGTAATTCACGAAATGAGTATAATTTCATATTATAAAGCATATATATATATTCTTCATATTTATGTAATATATGTATATGTATTACGGGGTTAACATAAATAGTTCGGTGATTTAGAGTTCAACGGTTTAAAATAACCCTTTACGATTGGGGTACATTTTCATTAATTCGTTTCATTTTTTCAACCGGAACCTATATTATAACTAAGATGGAAATTATAAGAAACATCATGGCAACATAAACGGTTGTTTATGAACCATTGTTGAAACGAATCCTTCGTAAGCTGTCATTATGTTAGGGAAAGGAATTATAGTGCGTTTGATGACGAGTGAATAGGAAATTTTTCGCTTCAGTGTACAGCATACAATAAAGTTAGTAGTGGAGACTGATAAGCTGGAAAACTCCAGGGAGCCCCCAATGAAGCCTCACTTTGTTAGCCCTTATCAGCATCATTAGCCGCTGGCTCAACAACTAACGGAATTGCATCAGACGTGATGTTTATCCCAGTCGATAATTCGAAATCGAGATAAACAAAATTCCCTCCTACTCGTAGCAGACGATTCAAATACTTTCGAGCGGATGCCACCATTCTCAGTTCACTTCGATCTGGCCACGTTCACGTCCGGCAGTCGCCTAAGTCTACCGATTAAGCGATCCCTCAACCCCTTCCGAGCTTCGTCCCTTTTCGAAGATTTCTGTCTATTTCACGAACTTAAGTCATCTGACATTATTATCGGTAGCTGACGTAATTTTTCGTCTACCTATCCCTTAAGACCAACTTAATTTAAAAACTAGCATCGTAAATTATTTGTCTATCATATGAATATGCAAACTTAAAATAAGTCGATATTGAAATTGTTCACGATTTTCAATGAACGTTTGTCGTGTTATTGTTCGGACATTGTATGGAGGCCTGTGCACGAAGCGTCAGGAAGTTGTTAGATCTTCACGCGTGAATGCGTTGGCAGTGAGCTGGGAGGGGAAGAAATTCGCGGTTTTAACAAGTGGCGATGATAAGGCGGTATCAGTCTAGCAACGAAGAGGAAACCTTGTCGCTAGACAGGCAGTCGCCAGCCTTGATAGCTTGAGAGAGAACTGATTGTAAGACGAGCGTGGTCTTTGCGATTTGACAATCGTAGTAGGCTACAGTTGCATTCCAACATGCTGGCGAGGCATTTGCTTTTTATTGCGACCAGACGGCATCGTAAGTCAAAAAATTTCTATTTTTGTTTGTTTTTTTTTTGCTTTTTATTCCTAACTTGCCACAATATGTTCTTTAATTTAATTATCGGCGTTTTGTTCTTTTTCTGTTTGAGAAGTCGCAGGTTTTAGTTTGCTTAGGAAATATGTATGTATGTACATGGACGCATTGTTCCGACAGTGAATTATATTTTTTTGACCTTGTTATTGACATAAGTACTGCCGTTACTGTAAATAACGCATTTTGCCGATTGTTAAACAATAGATGCTTCATATTCGAGTGTTAATATCTTTTGTTACAATTTATTTTCGTTGGAATTAATTTCAGTAATAAGTGGAAAGGTTTTAAGCTGGCACATAAATGACATAATTTTTCTACTAGATTGTTACATTTTATTGTAATAATTTTTATTTATCAGTATTTCTGTTTTATTTTCTCGTCACTCTTCTGTTGTCGAAAGTTTGTTCGTGAGATATATACACAAGAGTTCGCGTTATATGTATGTTTCCGTTTAAAAAATTTCCGACGAAGATTGTTATTACAAGCACATTATGGATTATGCAGAATAAGTATGAATAACAATTGAAACTGAATTGATAAAAAATAATATGTTGCTATAAATGTTTGATTGATTGCATTTACAATGCATGCACGTTTGGTAACGCATGAGAATAGTTTTGATTGCTCTCATATTCCTGCTATGATTTTAGGATTATTATGTCCCATTTCGTTCTCATTTTAACAAATGAAAGGATTTTTAATGTTTTATTGAAAAGATTTACCATAGTATTGAAATGAGTCTTTCATATATTCCTAAGATTTAAAAATATTTTCAATGATATAGAAAGCCAATTAAGTTAAAAACAATCCAATATAACAGGATTAAGCTTAAATCATCTTTAATGTTCTCAAATATCTCTTCGGTATGATAGGATTAATCTATTCAAGTTTCCTGACACTTCAGCAGGTACAACATCCTTCATTACATCTTACATATAAAAATCCAAGTCAAAGGAACAGACATTAACTCCCTAATCTTTTCTCTCGCATTATTTTGTCAAATTTGTTTTAAGTGCATATATTTTATCTATATAAAACAGTTTTATATAAAGTAACACGCTCGCAACCAACGATACATACATATATATGAGACTTTCAGATTGATTTAAATTTTGTTTTAAGGTGCAAAATGAGTGAATATACAAGTACATTTAACTAACACGCGGATTGACACTTGCACAGTTGATTGCGATTTGTTTGTATCTTCGTTTTTAAAACAATATCGCCTTACATACTTCGTATCTGTATTTTCTCCATTATTATTTGATTTAGTTTTATTATATTACAACACTTATATATGTACAAAAATAAAGTTTCCTAACCAATCGAATACTATCATAAACAAAGTTACTCTATTTTCTATAATAATTCCTATAAGAGAAGTAGGAATCAAAGGACTTAAAAATTAGTTCCAAATGTGGAACCGGTTTACTTTTACAATAATAATTGTGTTCTGACATTTGTATTTCTTTATTAACGACGTTTAATATCAATGAAATTGATAATCGTATAATATCAAACGATACAATTTTATGATTAAGTAATTATATGAGATGGAGATTTGCTAATATGGCTTGCGTGTGAATAGGATATTTCTTCCATTGATAATTAATCTCTGTTTGTATAATACAAAATAATTTAAGTTAGTCTTAGAAATGAAACCTGAAAAAGAGGGAATGGAGAAGATTGATTAAAATCAAATATTTAAATTTAATTTCTCAAAAAATATCTGCATATTGGTACAAATATATAATTTGTTAAGTCCTTCTTTTTACAAATTTTTTCTGTTTGAATGTAAAACATGTAGTATATGCTAGTGTATACGTTTATAAAATTAGTTATACAAATAATAATATTTAAAAATATTATTGTTACTTGGAAAATATAGGAAATATCGTTCAAAATGGAGTATCTGTTTTAATCCATTTATCAGCATCAAAGGAAATATATGTTATACCTTCTTTACGAATCTAAAATCTAATTGCATTTAAAGTTATCAAAACACGTGTCAAGCTTATTTGAGCAAATATACGTCTACATATATTTACTGTAAATTATATCATTGCTGAAGTTTATTGCCTATAATAAAATAAAATATTGTCATGTCGCTAGTTGCCATTGATAGTGGCACAATATAAAAAATTTGAAATTTGCTTTTATTGAATAGAAGGTCTACATGATGTTTTTATTTTTATTATGTAAAATGATATATTTATAATTCCATTAGTTTTGCTCAATGGGAAAAATTATTACCTATGCCGCTATCAACCTGGTTTTAGTTTTACAACAGTGACATTTTCAGTTGTTTTGTGACACTACAAGAGAAAGGTTTTAGTGCTTTCGCTAATAGTAGCATATTTTGTGTTAAGTTAGCTGTCACTATAATGTCACTAAAATGACTCACAAAGATTTCTTTGTAAAATTTAAAAAGTACTTCATGCTCATTCTTGGTGACAAGTATGATACATAAACAAGTGTGAATAAAACAAGTTGCTATCAATGAATGATTATCTTTTATGAATGTTTACGAAATTTTATAAAATACAGCGTTTCGTCTTGAATTATGTCCGATACTTTTTACAATTTTTGTGTTTTCTTTTTCTGTTAATATCTACTTCACGAGCAACTTCTTGAAAAGGGATAAATCTAGCGCAAAAATGTAATAATGATGTAGGGGGACAATGCATTCATAGGCGCACGCTTTCAGAAGTTTGATAATTATTCCTGTGAACCTATATTGTATGATTTATACTGTATGATCTATTTATAAATGGTTTTTAGAGTAGAAGAAACGCGTAGATTATTTTTTCACTTTGATTATTACATACATATTTATTAATACAATGATGTAAAGAATATACAGAATCTTATGAAGTGTATTTATCTCAATTATCTTCATTATTTCAAGTAATAAATGAAAACTCTATGCAATAAAAAAATTGCATGATTGCGGGCAGGATGTAACATGGTGGGATAATTATTATTATCGCTATATTTATTTTATATCTCACCGGTACCAAGTTATTCGATATCGAATTTTACATTTTTATTAATTTCTTTTTTCGTTTTAACTAGATTTAATCTTACCGGGCGTAGCTTCGAACATGCTTCATAATAGAAGGAATGCAATAAAGAAAGTCGAATATTCCTGAAATGCGGTTTGAAATAAATATCATGCCTTTTTAACACGTTCAATGCTTATGGCAATAGAAAATTTTCATATAATATCTATTTGTGGTTATATTGAGAAATATGAATTATTATAAAATACTTTTCCACAAATTCGGGATTTTTAGTTCACGTGCTATATTTAAGTCGATCACATGTATAATTTAAAAGTATGTGTCGACGTGAATATGTGTGAAATAGGGGCAACCTGACCGATTTCAATGATCTTGGAATATGTTGTTACAGTCAACTTTCTGAACAACTTTTTCCTATGTGCACATATAACCGTCACGACGCGCCCCTTGGCTTTAATTTTTAGATACTGGTCTGGTCCAACCTATAATCCATTGATTTTTCTTTTTTATTTACACAATATCAAAAACGATTATATTTCTTATTAGTGAGTTAAACTTAGGTTGGGCTGTATAAAAATGTGGACACCTATTCCAGAATGAAGTAGAATCATAAGTTACATTTAATTGAAAATTTTTGCAAGTATCTTGAAAATTAAGATCCAGCGGTGCGGCGGTTATACGCGTGTAGTTGTAGGAAAGTATTGTTCAGGATGTTACTCATGATAACAATCCAAGATCATTGAAATCTGTTAGGTCGCCGCTATTCCCAATAATTGTCGAAACAATTCTGATTACTTTGTGTAAATATTTATTCCAAAATTCAACTGATGAGACGCTTCACATGTATATTGAACAAGAATGGAACTATATAATATATCACGGAATTTATTACAAGAAATCTAAAACATTTAATCTAATATTACCCACTATCATCGTCAGACAACAAGCAATTTTGCAACATAAATGTAACTTTCTTACTCGGCGATGAATTTTACGATAACACCCATTAAACCCATTAAAGTATTTACCCATTAAATGCCTTTGATTCTAAATGGCTTCAGATTTAAACTGAAAGATTACAATTTATTTAGCAATGGTGTAAGATTTATTAAAGTTTTATAAAATATATTTAAAGATTAGATACAAGTCTTCTGGCATATATTCTTTAAAAAATTTTAATTCATTAACGCAAACATATTCCAGATTAAATCAAATTTCTGGTGCTTTTATTAATAAGTTAAAAGATATTTATCTACTTTGACACACACACACACACACACACACATATAGATATATATCAAAAGTATTTATTTCTAAGAGAAAATTTAAGAAATAAACACAAATATATTCACACATACAAACACAGAAAATTAAGTTTCTACTTTTTAAGGTATGTTCAAAATTATATACATTAGAATAGAAGATGATAAAAATTGATTTTAAATTTAAATACTAACATACTGGTTGACATTGTACGATATAAATGTAATTTTATTACTCTCGTTTATAATCGGTTTCCCGCTGAGTACTTTTCGAGTTACGTCACGGAAGATAACCATAGGTCACGTACCGTTACTTACAAAAGTGGAATTACTAATCATATCATGATATATTTCTGTCATTTGATAACCGATTAACTTATATGTTTGAAGCAATTTTATTTAACTCAATGGCAAGTCACGTCTAATCGACAATGGAAAGTTTCGTGATACTTTTGTCCTAATTCTATCCTTTTAATATTCCATCGGAATCTGTTTTTTTTTAAATTCTAATAATAAGTTACTTTGCAAGATTTATGTATACGATATAGTCGCAATAAACATATCGCATATCACAACAAACATTTTGCAATTATTTTGTAGATGTTGTTTTGAAAAATTTTACAATTTAATTTTTCCATCTATCCAAAAAATAGAATTTTTTATTCTTTCTACTATAAAAATATTGATATATCATTGTTTGGTATCATTCAATTCAAATAACTTTTATGGAAAATAATGGGTTCAATAATATTAAACGCACATAAATTATACTTTGCCAAATTTAAATGAATACTTTATTAAATGCTACGAGTATGAATGCCATTTTATTTATTATGATAGGTATGTTACTGAAAACTATGAAAAAATTCATTTGTAAATTTTTACAACATTCATTTCTTTGAACACTTAAAAGTACTTATCTAATTACATTAAATATGTAAATACATATATATTTATTTTTCTGTACTTTATTACGTAACAATGAAAAATTTAAGGATATATAATCAAATTATTACGGTATTCCTATATTACATATTTCAAAACTTTATTGACAGGAAATGGAATACTTACTAGTTAGTGAAATAATGTTTTTAATGTAGTATTGGTAGATAGTTTGAAAATAATGGAAAACAAAGGAATTAAATAATAAATAATATATAATATAAAACAATATTTTAGAAGATATTATGATTTATAGAAATCAGCACGGAGTACCAAACAAAAGCCTTAAACCTACCACATAAAGATGTTTCGTTTTTATCCTCATTTTCAAAATAGTAAAATGTCAGTATCATGAATAAATAAATAAATTGCAAATCAAATTTATTTTCTATCGAAAATGCTATCGAATATTTTTTTGTACTTTTTGTCATTCTGTTTTCACTTTTCAGTATTTCAAAAGAATGATTTTTAACTCTTAGTTGATTTTCTCTTCTTGCGTGTTCTAAATAATTTCATAAATATTATACAATATTTGTATCAAGGCTGTATCATCATTCATAATACCATTGAATAACACTAACCATACAAGTGAATAACACTATGAAATTTCTACAACCAATCTTCTATTAAGGACATCATTCACAAATTTTGGAACAATTCGTTTTCATGTAATAGTATTATATCTTAGAAAATTCAGTTGGGATTATATGACCAGTAACGTAGTGTAATTGTAATCAAGGCTTTTGCACAATACTGTAGGGTTCTTCATACGTACACGCCATTCTTCGCTTTTTCTTTGGCGTATAACATGAAACACGATGATATTAAAAAGAAAAATTCGTAGCGATATCCTGAATACTCCGTATAACCGAAGAAAAGAAATGTTTCATGGCGCTATCATTTTACATTCTTGATAATCGTCTTGGCTGCCGCATATATCATAGTAGTTACTGAAAAAGTGGAGCAACATGACATGTTGTTCGATAAAAATGAAATCCACTGTCTGATGCTATAGAAACTTACGTCGTTAATTAAATCGTTTCAAAGAAGAATATATCTGTCTCGTCAAATTTTATGCTGTAGAATATGATGCACGCAAGGAATAATTAATTATCGTGTGCAGCATTTATCTATAATTCTTATGTTTTTAACGTATGACGTGTATTTGCTGTTTGAGTTCTATGAATTGTACCATGAATCATTTATATGAACGTCTAATAGTAAAATGTATTGTAAATTATTGTCTTTTGGAGATATGAAGCAATTTTCGACTATCAATCGTGTTAATGAAAATAATCTCATGATATGCGAAATGTAAGTGGACAATAATATTATACATATAAAAAGCTTATTATAAAGATTTTACGTAAAAAAATACATTAAAAAAAGTTGGTTAAAATTAATGCATACGAGACTTGGCTTTTTAACAGCCACGTTGAATACACGAAGAATATTATACATATATGTATGAAAATTAACTTTTTTACTCTTGATTGGACTAATAAGTTACTAATTATTTAAACAGTAAATGTGATTGTTTTTGGTAAAGCTTAATGTATTATATATTCTTTATAAAATCATTTAGAAAAATATGTTTCTATTACTTATTACCTAAAAACTAAATTTTCTTAAACGGTAAACAAATCGGTTCTGAAAAGGTTAATAAGTTAATCTTGACACACATGCATGACATTTTCGTGTTATACGTGTTATTACACGTATTACAACTATTGGTAAACATCGATGGTAGATACTAAGACAAAATATCGCATTATTAAATCTGTTTAGTAGCTTAAAGGTTATCGATCAATGTCGTTTTTCTTTATTTTTAAAATATTAAAATAATCTGTCAATCATTAGTATCAATTTCATAAAAATCTGCACTAAGTTTAATAACTGTGCAAATAAAAGTGTAATGAAATCCGTCCGTGTAAATAAATAATTTATTAAATTTAGAAATATAGATAAATTAAAAGAAAAGATCGCTTTTAATTTTAAAAAGTGCAACGCCTTCAGGCCACTCGATCAATATCCATTATTAATTCCTTTAATTTTTATATAGTAAAAGGTGCTACCTGTTCGAAAGCAATGACCGTTGAAAAAATCTGTCGAAACGAAAAAGGACCTGAAAAAGTGTCGAAACTTAATAGGAGAGCAAAAGAAACATTATAAGAAATTAAGCGGAATATATCGATACTTCGCAGACAGTGTTCACCAGCTGGAGATTATAGCCATTGCCCATCCTGCTGGCAGACTAGATTAAGTTACTATACAACTTTTTCATATATGTACAATAATGTACATATACGTATATATACGTTCTCGTATGTTCTCTTCGTTCTTTTCACCTTTCCTTTTACGAGTCAGAACATATTGGCTTACAGAAACTTGCACGTAAACAGTGGATTCGATCACTTTCATACGGGAGAATTGCTTGTTCTGTAAGTACTAGTGTATGCCACGTATATGCATCGAAGAGAGAATTATAATAAAATCCTGTACACGATATACGGTAAATAACTGCTCCTGTAATCGTTTTCTGTTTCTTCGTCGTTGGTCGAGGTAACGAAACACAATGAAAACAAAGAAACGCAAGGAACACATGCAAAATCAATTGATCAATTATTGAAAATGCAAATTTTATGTGTGAAATACAAAATTGTATCGCATTATGTATTTTTCTTAAACTTTCATTTAATTTGATTGCTTTCTTATGCTGGATTTTTTGCAATTATTCATGTTAGAAAAATATCATCGTTGTAATGTAAATATACCAAATCGTATTATATATACTTCTGTTAATACTTACTGGGTGTCATCAGCGTTTACTGTGAATTACGCGCGTCGTAATAAGCAGCGATGTATGCAAAGTTAGAACAAGGACAAGAAAAAATATTGTGTAGCAAATAGCAAACGAGTTCAGGTTTCGGCATGTGGTGAAAACGTGTGTGCCTCGACTTTGCCGTGTCGCATGTTAACTGATGCGTGCTCCTTCTTGCCCCTTGTTGTAAGTAGCGCGTAGCACTAACATTCTAGTGACTAACTTCAGATAAGGGACTTCATCCACAATCAATCTTTCATCCGCCATCGACACTAGGATGCACCGCTTATCAGTAAAACAAGAATATAATATATTGAAAATTTTATATATAGTGTTTTTAAAATGTTTCGTAAGACTTTTAGGAGTATATTCCAGTAGCTAAAATGATGGAAAAATATCATGTAAATACAGGTCTAGTTGCAAATACTTTATTTTCGAATTATGATTTTTGAAGTTAAATATCAAATAAAATTTTTAAAACAATTAGATATTTTTCTTATAATATTGTTTTACAAATATGATCCTTGTAAATGACAGGCTTTTGCTATGCTTATATATTTATTAGAAATTTTAACGAATACTTTGTTTTTATCTGGTTTTATCTGAAAAGTTGTGTAGGATAATCTATAAGTGAAAATATATAAAAAATGTTATGTGAAATTTAGTAAACACTATTATAAAATCTACGTTTCATTCATTTTTCAAAATTATAAGTAGATATTGAACATAATATAAAACATAAATATATAGTGTATAAATAGGAAAATGTTTACTTATAAATTCAATTAATTGTATTATGAAAAGCTTATAAAAATTATAAATATATAAAACAAATTCCAAATTTTTATTTTAAAAATAAAATAATTACAAAATAATTAAGTCGAATTTTGTATAAGATTTTTCCTGTCAATTTGCATGCTAGTCAAAGTTTAACTTTTACAAAAGATATATTTTTATATTTTGTTGTAGAATATGAAAAAATAGCTGCAATTGTAGTTACTGAATTATTTTAAAACTAAGAACATAATATGAAGGTAACTTATTACAATAAACACGATTGATTTTTCGTATCCTATAATGAAAAATTTGTAGTTACATGTTTCACATAATATTAAATATTTGCTGATAATTTTGTAATAAAATATTTGCAGCCAAATCTAATGTTTCTTTTATTTTCACTTGATAATTATATGTTTGCAGTTTTATAACAAAAACGTAAAACACTTTGTATATCGAAATACGAGAAAATTCAGAAAATTGGATTTTTAAGACTTTATTATGAGAAACACTAAAATACTTATAATTATGTAGGTTGTGCTATAGCAAAATCTTATTGATATTTTATTCGAATATATTCTTTAATGAAGAACTTAGAAAAGTTATAATTGAATAACCCATCCAAGAGATTGAAAAAAATAAACTTTTTCACTAATATGGATAGTGCAATATAATTTTAAAATTGAATAAAATGTTTTAAAAACACTCTTAACTTTACAATGATTATCTGAGTATCGATAATTAATTTGTAATTCATATTCGGGGTCATCATTTTAATCAATGCAATCAAATAACACACCACCAAATACCGCATATTTTCATATTTCTCTCGCTACAGCAAGAATTAATCAGCTTGCGACTAATATTTAGAGATCTACTTACAACCTGGGTAGAGGAGCATGCAGTATTTTGTACCGTACATGTACGTATATACGTACTTATGTGTTACTATATAGTGTATAAGGCTAATTCCTTACTTGTGTGCACTTGTATGTTTATAAATGTGTATATTTCTCCTCCTATTTTTTTTGTATTCGATCGATGATTAATACAGCGCATCTTGCCATTCGAATGTACATACCGAAGAACTATGTCGTTAAACCTTTATGAGAAATGTATGGTGTGAATAGAACTCATTTTTTATAGAAATCATAGTTGCATTTTGTTATTTGTTCTTTCGGCTCACGTTCACGTTTCACCTGTATCGTATCATATATTGTCCATCCTTCACTGTAAATATTGTAGTTCACCTAAAATCGATCAGTTACTCAAGGCTATATTCTCGACTACGAAGAAATTGGCAATTCTATTTTTTTGCTACAATACCTTCACTTTTGTATTTTATTCGGAAGAGTAGAAAATTTCTGAACTATCGATTCAATAGTACTTTTTAAAAATGTTTAGTACTTTCATACTTAAATATAGCTTAAATATTTAATTATTTACGAGTATTATAATTTATATTATAATTTATATTTATATTATAATTTTAAATACAGGCGATACGACATAACTGTCGCTACGATTTTTTGGATACTAAATTTGAAAAAAAAATATTTTGGATAAAAGTTAATCAACTTTCAATCAGCTATAGATTGCGATATAAGAAATTTAAAAAAAATTGTTTTTTTGACAAAATCTCAAGATAACCTTCAATATTTTGGAACGGTGCTACGTATTTTTGAATCGATATTGTTGTAGCTAATGTTAAATTCAACAAGTTGAACGACCTACTATATCATGACCTAGAAACAACATATCTAAACCTCGGAATATTGGCATAATCGAGGGAAATCTTATTGTTAAAAATTATTTTACTTCGACCAAATCGTACATTCCAAACTGGTGAGCTTCGAAAAGAAAAATGTTAGTCATACGCATATTACAAAAGGAGCATAAACAGCGCGTAAATGTAAACATACATTGTATAGTGTAAGAGTGCGGTCAATTATGATGAATATTCCAATTATGGTTTACAATTTTCTAACCACAATTCCGAACTATACAGTACTTTTGTTTTTTTTTTTTTTTTCTTTGTACTGATTACTGCTGCAATGCCGTCACAACGAATTTCTTGACATGTTTTGCGACTACGCTGATGTTTATGCCTCTTTTGTAATATACGTATGATTAACATTTATCTGTTTGAAACTCACCACTTTTGAAATGTGTAATTTGATTGAAATAAAATAATTTTTAACGATAACATTTCATGATTCCTGGTTATTGCAAAGACAAAATATAGTAGGTCGTTGAACTCGTCTTAACATCAGCTACGAGAGTATGGAATCAAAAGTACGTAATGTTGTTTAAGAAAATCAAGGTGGCGATGACTTCTTGTTGAAAAAAACAATTTTTTTTTAAATTTCTTACATCGTAATATGCAGCTAATTGAAAGCTGATTAACTTTTATTCACAATATTTTTTTGTCAAATTATCAGCGGTGCCTGAAAGCTCGTGACGTCAATTATATGGACAGCAATAGTATTTTAATTAATAATATTCTACTTTATGTAGTGCATTATTGAAAATTTTGAAAAAATTATATTTGGAAATTTGCATTTTTCGTTTACATAATGTACATAAGAGGCAAATTTCTACTAATGAATAATGTAAAAATCAATTTTGTTAATAATATAGAATTCAATTTTATGTTATATAATTTTTTATTCTTTATATGTTTGAGGTAATATCGTACATAATATGATATAAATCATATATAATAAAATAAATCGATAGCCGAAGTTTCATAATTTCGACAAACAAGAGAAGAGATACCAAAATAGTTATTCTAATTATTAAGTTCTAATAGTACGATATTTGTGTATAACTTTCTAATAAAATGTTTACAACCAAACTTAATACTTTTTTTGTATTAGTCTTGAAGTTATATGTTAACAGTTTGTCGAGATTCATATATAATTTACGTATACCTTCAGGATTATATCTCAGTGGCCTTGAAAATTAATTGATTTTAGACAGACTCTAGTCATTATTCAACTCCAACCTGTCCCGATACCTATCGTTTACCTTCTCTCTTTTTTTATTCACTCTTGTGTCTATGTTCGCAATCGTGCACTTAGTCTATGTACATATGCATATTAGTTTTAGAGAAAATAAATGCACCTCACACGCGTGTGGCAACCTTGCTAATAGCTCACGTACATATTGTAGTACTATAGTTCATGTTATGGTGAGTACATTTTGTTTTTAACTCCATCAAGAAAAACTCGGGTCCGATATGGAATGTTCATTATCATCCTTCGAATATACATTCAATCAAAGAGAACAGTAATTTTCAACTTTTTCATGGATACTAACGAAACCAAAGTTAAATATTTCAGGACCACCAAAAAAAATATAGTAAAGTATTCGAACACTTGCAAAGACCTTTTATGAATGTGTTATGTGTACTATACGAAACGTTTCGAAATTTCATTTGTATTGCAATCAGTCCGAATTATTAGATTACATGGGTAAAGTTTGAACTAATCTAATAATATATCTACATATATATAAGGTACAACATATTTAGCGCAATCTATTACCATATATATATAGTTTTTATTTTAAATTATTACAATAATTGTGATATAAATATACACCGTATAATAATATATAATGATTTGAAATACTCTCAGAACTATTTTTGGATGATAACATTTTTATAACCATAGGACGCATACCACTGGTTGAAAACCGCTGAAACAGGTTATTCTAGTCCTGTTCTATTATTTTTTTAAATTAAATATGATTCATGGAAATTACGAAGCTGCATTCTATATCGGACTTGAGTAATTGATCGATAAGCTACAGTTTTCTCGTGCTTTCGCCGAATGCTTCCATATGCAAATGTATCTTTGTATTGTGCTTGCTTCGCTTTGATCTTACTAACAATAATGCCATTAATGAATTAATTTATCTTTTAATTTAGAGTCATTTATCATGGATTATTTAAAAAATTTAAATATTGTTTATATTGACGTGAATATAAAATATTAGTATGAAAATCGAGAAGATGAATTACGAAAATAATAATTTTTTGCACTGAATCGAAACTGACGGTAATATTTATTAACGGCAAGATTTTGAAAAAATTTAGAAACAAATAATTCATACAATTTGTGTAATAATTAGTATCAATTATCGAATATCTAACAAGTAGCGTATACGATCTAATGCTATCGAAAGCTTAAGAAGAATCTTCTTAAGTTTTATTCAAATTAGTCAAATTACCCCAAAAAACTACTTGAATATAAAATTTGTTATTTAGTTGATTTGACCTATTCTTTCAAGTTTCCCTGCTGCTCTCTATTAAACAATTTTGTCTTCAAGTCATTTTGTATTTCAGTCACTAAGTCATTTAAATCATGAAAACGTGTTATTTTACTTGACTTTAAACATTCTCTGCAGTTTCCAATGAAATTTTAATTCTTACAACTATTCCTTGACTTGAAGGAAACAATTCTTAGATAATGTGCAGTTTATCGTATAAATTATATTTATCATACATTTATACATACAGAACTTCGTCTATATGAATTAAACGAAATTTTAATTAATGCTTTATTAATTATACCTTTACCAATTGATATCTGGATATGAATTTTTACTATACGAAAAATCATAGATAGTAAGGAGAATCAGTAACCTATTATAGTAATTTCATTCATATAAACTCTTTGTCTCTCGACAAATTCATGCAAATGCAGTTTTACTATGATGTTATTCCTATTTCATGGTTTTCCTACATATCCTTCAGCGTAATTTTAGGTATTCATTTTTAATTAGATGTAGACGTGCAGTAAGGATATTTATATCCAAATGCCCCTAAGTGAAGAAACTTGATTTATATACATTGCATCTCGTAAATATAATTATTAATTCTCTACAACATGATAAAATCTAATTAAAACTATATGTATATAACGAAGTCAAATAGTTAAAATTATTGAAAATTAGAGGATAATTAATAAAATATTCTGTTATGCTTGTTCTAGTATGAAACGTATATAAATTGGATTTCAATCGCTTTTGTTTGTTTTCTCAGTATAATAGAATAGATCTCTTAAAGAAAATTTGGAGAAAAAGGAAAAAAAAATTGTTTCTCAATACAACTTCAAACATTGCAAACTTCGTTCCTTATCACATTAATCACGACACACAAGAATTAGAAATTTTTTGACGATTTTATAGCTATGAGACGCAGTATATGTTATATGGATTATTTCTTTCGCGACAAATTTATACAGACGAAGTTCTACTGTAATGTTATTCCTATTTCGTGTTTTTTTCCTCCATTTTAACTTGACTTTAAGTCATGTAACTTATCATGTGAGAAGTTTTTGAAGAACTGCGACATAAAAATGTAAAATAATATCGAAAAAGCTTATGTCTATATACAATGCTCTTTGTCTATGCACAATTATTGTAGATACTTACATGTATAACTAAAATAAAATTCGCATGAAGTTTCAAATGCTTAATGATAAAAAAAATACAAGCTTGAAATTAGATTACACGAATTCAAATATCTTGAATAATTATTAATCTCAACTACAGCAAGGCGTTAATATCTGCAAAACTCTTATAATTAATCATTAGATAATACAAAATGAAGCTAAATCTCAAATTGCATTGGGTACGAATAAGGGAAATGATTAATTATTTTGTTTCAGACAATACACTATTGGCAATAGACTCGGTGCCCTCTCATGGGATAGTCCAACCTCCACCTTATATTTCACCTCCTAATCTCGATGAACCTCAGAAGCAGAAAATCCAAGAGATTTTGAAGGCCCCTACCACATGCCAGAAGATACAAACGTGTGAAAAGCAACAGACGACTGTCAACTATGGCCAACAGTCAGCTCATCCTCCGAATATTTACGCTCATGACCTTCGACGAAATCTGTGCAACAGTAACGATAAATTTTTCGAACAGAGTAAAACATCACATTACAACGACTTGCAACACGACTGTGATCAACGTCAGATCGTGTATATGCGAAATGCCAGAAACCAGCAATACTATGCGTCTGGAAAAGACGTTAGTCGACAATTTTACACGCTACCATCGAGAAGACTACAGAGGGACGTCGAACCACCTCGAAGCGTCACACCGGATATCACGAGGGGTCTTGGACGGAGTTCGTTGAGTACGATGCATGTGATTGCCAGGCATGGCCAGAAGGTGATGGTAGAACAGGATCCTAATCGCCATGACTCTCAGATGGAATTGAGTAAAAGAACGCCAGAGATCATCGAAATGGAGAATAGATTAATGCAAAGTCAGGAGCAACAACCGATTGTGGATTTCAGAAATAGGTGGGTAACGGTTAATTGGGTAAATAGATGTGACAATACAACAGAGTCTTAATTATCGGAATGAAGAATCAACTGGAGATTGGCTCAGTTTGACACGTTATATTTGACATTCGACAATTGAACAAGAATAAGAACTGAAACGAATTCTTACATCTTTATTCACAAGTTTTTATTTTTGCCGCATACCAATACTTATCAAATAGTTCAGAATAAGCAGTTTTCTCTCATATCAAAACAAAATTACTCGGTTATAATTATCGGAAACGGTCGATTATTTAAATGGTGTGTGTCATGCTTACTTCGGATAATTTTGAGATTCTACTATAAATGTGACAACTAGTACGGAAAGTACAATAAATAAACAATAAATTTACTGCATAAATAGATTTCAAAGTAAATGTTATGATCAGTACAGGAAACACGGTCAACAAACAATCTAGAATTTTCATGAATATCTTTATTTTCTATATTTTATATAGAAACTTTTATGTTTATTTTGTTATAATCTAAGAATAAAATATATTTTTTATATTTCATAATATTTTTAAGTTTCTATATTTTTATAGAATCTTTTTAAGAGTGAATATTTGAAAATGTATATTTTCATTCATTATACACAATGAATATGACATTATATTACGTGTGACATATTATAACGTTATATACATTATATAGTTCATTAAAGAAGTAATTTATAAAGAAGTAAAAAGGATATGAACTATCTGAATGAAATGACCAATAACAATATAATATTTAGAAATTACAAATTAACAGATAATTTTTAACTTATATTGTGAAAGTAAATAAGAATAAGAAAAGTATTGTATAAAATTTGTTTTAAATTTTAAGAGGAATATGTAATATGATATAAACAATGTCAGATATAGCAATATTGTAAGAAACAGAAGTAAATTTTATTTTCATGATATGTTAAATTTATGAGTCGCTTTTTAATGATGTCTTTTAAAGACTTATTTAACTAATTATATATGTATTTTATATGTATATTTTATATGTATATATATACATATTTTATTTTATGTGCGTTTTATATATTATATATATATACAAATTATACATATGTACATATATGTAGTGATATATAGGTATATATAAAGTTTCCGGGTCTTTCGCATCTCAGTTCTTTTACAATATCATTCACCAAAGGATTGAAATAACGCAGTAATATTTCCTTGAATTTCCAAACGTATGTAGTAAATGTAAATAAGATCGTAGTAAGTGTAACTTATCGATGTTCATAATAAAATAATTCAAAGGTATCAAAAGAAAACACTAAAAGGAATTCATTCTAAGCTCGAATCTTTCTTTTTCTTCACCCAGATTCGCAACACCATTAGGGCTAACAGCGCTTGGATATCGATTCTTTGCGTCCTCGCCTGTTCGTGATCCCGTTACGAAGTCTCCTAGTGCTGATGCGTTAAAGTACAATCCAATTTCTCCGATCGGGCACGGCTACGGTAATAGTTTCAAGTCGTCCACGCCGACTGGACGTAGTATGCCAACTGTTGCCGAACGTTTGGCTCAAACCGCCAATAACTCGTTGTCGATGTCCAACTCCGGAAGAAGCACTCCTGTTCAAAGTTCGTCTGGTCGAAGTACACCGACGAACTTGATCCTTTCGCCGACGAAGAGCACCATGTCCAACGAAGAATTGTTCGCTGCAATACATAAATCGAAGAAAAGGTTGAATATTAAGGAAGATAACGAAAATTCCTCTCCCTACGGATCGACCAATTCGTTGGTAAAGATGATATCTGGAAGTAGTAATAGTTGGAGTTCCGAATCACAAAAAACGTCGGTATGTAGAAATATGAAAAATTGTTTGATATGGTTGTTATGCAATATATATACTAAGTTACCTGGAAGTTAAATCGATCAACTCCACTTTCTATTATTATAATTTCATTATATAAGTACACGATTAATATTCAATTCTCAGGAAACAAATTACTTACTTTCAGAAGTTCATGTATTCCAAGATGATGAAAACTAAATTCTTTGTACTGGATAATGATATATATATATATATATATATATATATATATATATATATATATATATATATATTTGGAAATTTTTAGTGATGATTATGATCTTATTACTCGTTGTCAATAAGGCCTGTTTACTAAAATTGATTCATTTATTGAGTCATATTGCGATATTTTTTCTCAGACGTAGATGAAAAAAAGTTTTGCTAGTCATTTTTTAGAATATTAAACTAGTCTGATGTACTTTGAGGATCATTGAAATTGCGGTTACAAGTTATAAAATAATTTTTTAGAAATACAATAATCTTACTTTTGAATCCAAAATATCTGTGCGACATAACAAGGAAGTATAATATAGACAATACGTGAAAAGTATCGTTAGCAAATTTATTTCCTCATATTTGATGTTTTTTCATTATGTTACAATAGTATTGTATTACCCCAACTTTTTATAAGATGAATTGTTTATTCTAAACATAAAGTTACTCGCACAACACACGATTTAAGCACTCAAAGAACTAAGTCAATATAATTAAACTACATATTAGAAGGTTACGTATCACTTTTATTAAATCAGTAATGCACCCTATAAAAAAAGTCACGGTATTATTGAGAATAGGAGCAACCTCGTTGGTTTCATTGACTTTTAAATATGTTGTCACGGTCAACATTTTGAACAACTTTTATTACATTTACATTTATATTTGCGACTATGCATATAACATCCGTACTGCTCGGCTGTAGCTTTTAGATATATGCTACTTTGGTTCAACTTATAATCCATTTACTTTTCTTTTTATTTAGTTTAAGTTGGGCTGCATAAAAACGCGGCCGTCTATTATGAGAATGAAGTGTGATCGTAATCTAAACTTAATTGAAGTTTTCTGCGAATATCTCGGAGACCAAGGTGGAGCGGCGGTTCTATGCATCAGAAAAAGTTGTTCAGAATATTGATCTTGACAACATATTTCATTGAAATCAGTGAGATCGTTCTTATTCCTAATAATTATTACATCACCACATCGTATCTTTGTGGGCAATATATTCATTTATTAACATATGAATAACTTGTAACAAAATATGTTGTCCTGGTAAAATGTCAATACAACTACGAAGGAGAAAATCATTTAAATAGTTTCATTATTTTAAATAATTCTGTCACAAGGTTGTTTTACTTTTGAAATCGCTCCTGATCATAGTCTTTTTGATATAAAATACATTACGTTGGGGGTAAAATTCAGTAGAATTTTATTTTAACAACAACAACCTTGTTATAGAATGTATGAAAACTTTTTGACTGATTGTGTCTATTTAATTATAATCGTCATAATTACCATATGTTCATACTTTGTATGATTTTCACCAAAATTCGAATAGTAGAAATTTGTTAATTCACTGTATGTGTTCCAATATTTGCATTGTTATACTTAGCTTTCTTATTATGCAACTAATTTGTTGCTTTAGTTACAATGTCCTATCTAGTATTTTTTCCAAGATATGTTGAAATATTTGGAATTCTCTCCATGTTTTACCTTTTAAGTGAAGTCGAGTTGTAATTCGTAGAAATTCGTAGAAATCGTATGGGTTGTTATAAATTAATAATTAAATATTTTTAATGAAATGATGCGAAACAAAGAAGGCATAAATAACAATAAAAGTTTTCTCAAATATTATGAAATAGTGGATAGAGTGTTTTAACTAAGGAAGTCAGTGATACCAATAAAGATTAGTTCATCTTATTCATCCCATTTCAGACAACACAAAACGTTCAACCATCCTCGCCCGCCACATCGCGACTGGACTTTAAAAGGCTGCTCCTTCAGCAGAGCGTAAAGACCGGGCCTGTAAGGGTCTCGGCAGCGGAGCAGCTGAAACTATCACGACAGCAGAACCAACAGCAGCAATCATCAAACGTCCAACAAACGACTTCGTTGGCCAAAGTCCTTAGTCCCCGCTCAGTCTGGAGGTTTCAAACGCCACGTACGGACGTACTGTCGTCTACGATAATCGAAGACACAGCTGCTGAGGAAAAGGCCATGAAACCATCTCCAGAGAATACTTCTCCCGTGTTAAGACTGAACGTTAGGCGACAATTGGACCTCTGTAGCGATGAAAGCAATAAAGATTCCATCGTGTGTAACGACAGATTAAAATTCTCTAATATAGAATCTTCAGATACGAAAGCTCCTGATATAATAGAAACAGAATCTTCTAGTATAAATGTACAAACAGCAAACGCGCAACAAGCATTCACAAAGAATTCCACTGTGAATAACAATAGTACTCGTGAGACCAGTGCTTCAGTTCCTTCATTTCCGAGTACTCTACCGTCCGTTTCAATTACTTCAGACACGCATTCGCAAAGCAAGACTACCAATTTCACGACTATCTCGTATCCTGTAAATTGTTCGCAACTTACCCCTTCGTGTCAGCAAGCAATAAGCGCTTTTGAGTCGAGAAGAATCAGCAATCAACTAGCTAGGGCCCAGTTCTTATCTGGTACATCGACCAATCAGGAACATCATGCTTATACGAAGAATATGTTCCGCGCGAGATCAGAGTCCCCTCAGAATCCTACAATGCAAAACGTCGCTCGTAGTCCTAGTGTTCCGACTCTGGAAACTGCTCTGTGATCGCAACATGCGTATTACGTGTTTGTGTTAAAAGTTTGAAATATTTTGGACTAGACTATATACATAAACCGTTCCTTTCTGTTAACCCTTTGCGCTTGGAAAGTATTTTAACATCTCTTTTTGTCAAGTCGATAATTAAAAATTTCAGAATTTATGAGAAAAAATGTATGATTGCTTTATTTACGTTTGCATCAATTAAGAAATATTAATTAGTATCATTTATTCTTCAATATATTAATGTGTGTATACTATTGCCCGTAGTTCACGAGAAGCTTAATATACAATACTTAGGATAGACATAAATGAATGTTGTAATTACGAAACGATTTTGATATTTATTAACTACGTGTACTATAATGAAGACTAAATTATATTCTTTTCTGAAGATTTTATTAAATACGTATTTTATTAAAACTTATGTTAAAAGTTTGTAAGTGTCTTATGACTCACGGAAGGAAGTTATATTTATATTTTATAGTGTCTTAAACATGAATGAAATTCACTCCAAAATAGATAAATTTCCTTCTACAATGAAATTTTCTTCGAAACTTTTATTTAAAAAATCAAGATATTTATTGATTGTCTAGATTCTTATCGTTATTTGCAGACTTGATTTCTTGTTAAATATAGTACTTGTAAAATTTACATAAAGAAGAACATATTTTTGAGAAGGAATATTTTTAAATATAAAATTCGTGATTAATAATTTTGTGAACTGAATACATTTCAACTCATGTTATTAAAACAGTTGTAAGTGCAAAATGTTAATAGCATCTTTGGAATGTACCTACAATCAATAATTGGGTGATATTGTATTGTTCGTCGATTGTACTTCTGTTGCTAGATGCGAAACTTCATTAAATTTTTGGAGTTATTAATCACGTTTTTCTATTGTTAAAGAATATTTTATCAATATACAAGTGTGATTGTTCAAGGTGTCATTCTGTCAATTTTATGCTAAAGTATTTCTTAAAACATTGTTATATATTATATTATTGAAACGAAAGTAGGATTGAAATTGAGATTAGCTGTAGAAAAAAATTATGTGCTTTTATAATCGAAATGTGTCTTCATCTTTAAAAAATTGATAAAAACTTGATCATTTAAGTATTTCTCATTTCGATTAATATTTATTTCTTTTGTTCCGATTCTTTCCCATTTTGAGCATATTGATATAATGATTATTCTTGATGATTTTAATGATCTAGTGATCATTTTCGATAATGATGATACAATTAATAATTGACGCAGCTAGATTTCGAAATTTTATTTTCGCTAAGGGACGACTGGTTTTTGAAGTCAAAGTATCGTTTGAAATATCTCTAATGATGATAACGGTTTTTATAAATTTTGTAAGAGTAAAAGAATAATTTCATTAATTTCTGTGTAATTTTTATTAAAGTGAAACACGAAGAATACGTAATTTTGAGTAGAGCTCTTCGCTGCCATTGTATTCATATAGAAATTTGAATCATACAAAACTAAATTAAGTGATAATTTAATAATTAATTACCTATTTTATATAAATATACAAAAAAGAACACACAGAGATGTCTTAATTCGAAATACTTCTGTAATCTGTAGAGGTAAAAGCACAATTATTTTCTAAGCTAATAGCATCGTTATACTTGTTTCTTATACTTCTGCAAGGGTATGTTTCATATATGTATCTGGTTCATTATAACTTACATTAAATGAAAATTTCCCTGCAGATACGATTCAGAGCTATGACTAAAAACATAGAAATCAATTAATATAGGTTAATGCAAAAGTTCATTTGTTTCTGTAAATGAAGTTTCAAGTAAGAAAGAAAGTACTCATACTTCAATTTGTCTTAAGAAATATACTTTACTTTGCTATCGTTTTGTCACATAGATCATATGGCACTGGTAATTATTACTATTCTTATTTTTTTGTTATTTGAAAAAGACATACTCCTAATAGTGCGTCTAGAGTCTAGATCGATCGAACAGATGCCCGCCCTTCTCGCACTCTAATAAAATTAAGAAATAAAAGTGGAAACGTGTATCTGTTCATGCTTTCTTGAAGTACGCGTGCGAACATTTGTGGAGATTGCACGCGTACATCATGAAAGCATGAACAGATTATATATTTCCACTTCTTTTTTTTTTTATTTTTCTAAAGTGGAAAACGATCGAGCATTCGTTCGCCTGGTGTAAATGTACTATAATACTTTCCACGCAACCAAATAAATGAGCAAACGAACTTTTGCGTAACTTAATGTAATAAGTGATCGTTTGTACTGCACTTGATCAAGAATTCCTTTGTTAGAAAAATTAGAAAAAGGACAATAATTTATTAAAACCTATTAGTGTGATTTCAAATTTAAATTAGTTTTATACAGTATTGGATAGCTTCATTGATGCGAAAATAGCACGTCGAAATATTGAAAGTTGAACAGAATTGCATAAGAATCGATAATAGAAATACTATTGATTCGTATCGTTGATATTGACTTAAACTGTTAATATCATGTAATTGATATCGGAAACTTTCATAAAACTTGGATTCCTATAAATTATTCTATTAATATATAACATGCTAATTCGCTGAAAGCAATAAATCACAATGCAAATAATCTTTTCGATAATTTAAAGTGTAATATAAGCACATACATATATCTTATGCTTTGTGCTGACTGTATTGAAGAACATTGGCTGAAGGGAAGCTCATAACTAATATATGAAATAAAGACTATCATAAACGTTTGTACATGAACAAATATTTAAGAGGAGCAATCGTAATTCGCAATATTCTTATATTTACAACTATTCGACATTTAGAAATAGGCTGTATATATTTATGCAGATTCATATTTTTTCAAATACAGATAAAATATCCCAATTTGAATAAAAGCATGTTTTATTTTCTCTATGTATATACAGTCTAATTATTATCGCGCGTTCATCATTTTCCTGTTTTCTCTTAAATGAAAAATTATGAAAAACCAACAAGATTTTTGTTTCCTTTTCTGTTCTTTTTCTAGGAACAAACATATTACAGGAAGTTCATAATCACTATTTGGTCATTTAATACAATTTATTCCTAACATATTAATTTATTCTTTATAGAAAAAATATTAGCAAGACTCTAGATGTACGTAGAAGGAGTCTGTAAATAATACATAATATTTGTAATACAAATAAACGCATTCTGCTTGAAAAAATCGCTTGCTTATCTAGTCGGAGTAGTTTGTCATTCAAAATTCCAAATGTTCTTCGCATTTTCTCTTATTATTCGTAATCGTGAAAATAACGGGCATATAGAAAACGTATTATAGCCAGTCGGCATATAACAGGAATTAAGCTTTATAATTTATCGGATGATGAATAGTAATATATTTAAAGAGGACTAACGCATAGATTTACGACAGAGTTGCCTTAATTAAATTATTATGAGCTATGTCAAGATGCTTCGTCGAGCATTCATGAAATGAACAATGACGTTAGATTTTAAGCTGAACTTTTGTACTTTGCTCAGAATAAAAAACAGAAACATCCTTTATTGGAGTATGTCATAAACAATTTTTTTCATCAAAAACCTCTTTTTTCTATAATTAATATTATTTTTTCTGACCTCTTTCACTCTTTCCTTTTTCACAAATAATATTATAATATACAGTGAATGAATTATTACTTCTGACTTTCTCTTCTCTCTTTTTCTTATTTATTACAGTTTAGTAATTCTATCAAAATCCAATCTTTGATAAAATCATTAAAAGGAAGAAAATATAATACTATATGTAGGAATGTAGTATAGTACAGTATCGTAAAGGGATTGCCTGGGAGACATCGGGTGTGTGTTGTCAGCGATTGACGGAGCATCAAACGATATTGTAACAATCATACCATTACGGAACCTACTAGCACTATACCATTTCCTACATGTATATATAAGAAAATATACTATAAAGAGACATATTCGTCGTATTATATTAATAACAATGAGTACTATTTTAAGGTTTTAAAATAGTTTTCTACTTTAAGTAATAGAAAAAAGGAGAGATAAAACACTTTTCTTTTTACCTTAAATTGTTTTCTTGCAACATTATAAGTTGTTTATAATAATAAAAACAAATCATCTTCTTCAACTATTTCCAAAAATTACTTTATGAATGAAATATAAAAATAATTAAAAACTTTTATTCCTAAAGAAGCAAAACTCATATGTATAATACCTGTAGAAATAAAGATTTTTATACGAAAGTAGGTTTCGTAAAAATTGGGAAAATCTAGTCATTTGGAAGGTTTGTACTTTTCAAGTAATTTAGATATCAGCAAAATTATGAATTAACTTTCTCCTCCTCTCCTTGAATTTGAATAAAATACAAGTACAAAAATGATCGATTTAGAGTGAAATATCCCATCACGTCGAAAAATATTTGTGTCAATAGTTACTTATTAAAACAATTTAAATTATCATATATTTTGCCCGTTATGTTTTCTATTTCTTCAGTGTCATTATTGAACTTGTGAAAATCTTGCGAAATGTATTTTTGGTAAACATGTATCTTATAGATTCTGTTGTTGAACAGATCATAGTAGTAATGAGATGGTAAGAACGTATTGGGTGTTGTTATTGAATATTGAAATATTGAAGTTATTGGATTGTTGAAAATATATATGTTATAACTTGTTAATATCAGCGTTATACTCATTCAACCATCCTTATTATCTTAATCAAAATAGGGGATAGAACGATTCGTGGTGTCGATTATTCAAATCGTAATGGAAATTTACGACTCCCGTTGGCGCGCTTCTTCGAGATCGCGTCTCTCCGCGGACGGTCGAAACATTTGGTTCTTCGAGCCGAATCCAGTGGCAGGTGAAAAGTGTTGATACCCACCCCTGATCGAAACATTTGGTCCTTCGAGCCGGGTCCAGTTGCAACTTAAAAGAACACTCACCAGTGACCACACAGTGCCACGTGAACACATCAAACCCCACTTTCGGTTTGGTTCGGGGTGAGGGTAACACGCGGGCGGAGAGCTCTAGGAGAAGAGAGAAGTGTGAAGGGAAAAAGGAGAAGGAAACACAAAGTGACACGAAGAAGGGAAAATAAAGGGTGTGCATATGAGGAGAAAGTGAAAGAAAAGTGAAAAGAAGTCAGGAACGAGAGGAAAATACAAATTAGAGAAGCTAGAGGAGAAGAGGTTAGGAAATCAGAAGCGCGGCAAACAAAGGAAGGTAGAGAAACAAAAGATGGCAGCAAACAGAAGAAGACCAAGGAACATGAGTAAAGCGGGGGATAAGGCAGATTCCAAAAATACATTGGATAAATACAGCTGGTCGGAAAAAGAGACTCTAACCAGGGAGAGAGGAATGGAGATAATGATGGAAAAAGTGGAGAAAATGGAAAGAGGGTTCGAGGCAATGATAGCGGAAATAAAAGGGATATTCGAAAAGCAAGTGGAGGAGATGAAGAGAGAAATAAAAGAGGAAAGGGAAAGAAGTGAAAGAAAGAGAGCCAGAGAGAAAGAAGAGTGGGAGAGGAAAAAAAAGATCTATTGGGCAGAATCAGAAGAATCGAGGAGGAGAAGGATAGAGCAGAGAGAGGGAGAGAAAAGAAGAAAGAACATAGTAATCAAAGGAGTTGATTGGAATGAAGGAAGCAGTGAAGGAACAGTAAAGGAGTTCATAAGGGAAAAAATGAAAATAGAGGCAGAAATAGAAAGAACACAAATGATAAGGGGGGGGGGCAAAAACACAATAATAGTGGCGACGATGAAATCAATGGAGGAAAAAATAAGGGTAATGAAGGAGAAAAGAAAACTGGAAAAGGGGATATACATAGATGACGACATGACGAGAAAAGAAAGGGAGGTACAACAACAAATAAGAAGAATCGTCAAAGCAAGAAGGGAAAAGGGCAAATACACAAGGATCGGATATAAAAAATTAAAGATAGAAAATAGATGGTACAGATGGAACGAAAATGAGGAGAGGCTGGAGGAAGATAGAAAGAGTGGGGAAGAAAAATGAAAAAAAAAGGGAATAAGGGGGGGACCACAAAGGGGATGAAAATGTGTTTCCGGAATGTAGCAGGGTTAATAAGTAAAGACAAAGAGGTGTGGGAATATTTGAAGACATTTGACGTGATCGGACTCACGAAAACATGGATAAAGGAAGACAACTGGGAAAAACTAAAATATAGACTACCCAAAGAATACGACTGGAAATGCAGGGCAGCAATGAGAGTAAGGAAAAAAGGAAGAGCAAAGAGGGGAATAATAACGGGTATAAATAAGGAACTGAGAGAAATAGAATATAAAGAAATAAGTGATAATATACTGGAAAGAAAAATAGTATACAATGATAAGACATATAGGGTAATGGTAGTTTATAATCAAGACACAAAAAGGACATAGAAAGAAATATAGGAAAGAGTAGACGGAAGAAAAGAGGAAGTGATGATCATCGGAGGAGACTGGAATGCAAGAACGGGAGAAAAGGGAGGGCCGATAAACGAGGACCTAGGGAAAGAAAGAAACAGACGATCAAAAGACAAGACAATAAACATGAAAGGAAGAACACTCCTAAAGTATCTGGAAGAGAGAGGCTGGATGATAATCAATAGAAGAGATAAAGAAGGGGAGGAGTGGACATATATTGGGGAGAGAGAAAACTCAGTAATAGATTATGTGATAGGCTACCAGGAAGCGACAGAGGAATAATCGACATGAAAGCAGGAAGAAGAACAGAGTCGGACCACATGCCGTTAGAAATAGAAATAGGGGGGCCGGAATTACAAAAAAATGAGGAAAAGAAAGAAGAAGAGAAGGAGAAAAGGGAATGAACAAACGAAAGTGTGGAAAAATACTTGGAGGAAGAGTAGAGAAAGTGTGGACCGAAATCAAAAAGAAGATAAACGAAGCAATGCCAAAGAAGAAAGTGAAGATAAGGAAATGGGGCATGGGAGAGAAAGCGTGGTACGACAAGGAGTGGAAACAAAGGAGAAGAGAGATGAGAAGGAAGATGACAAAGTTTATGAAAGGAAAATGCAGCAGAGAAACGCTTACAGAGGGAAAAAAGGCATTTAAACAGTGATGCAGAAAAAGAAAGGAAAGACACGAAGAAGAAGAAATGGAGAAAATAAAGAAGATCAAGACAGAACAAGAAGCGTGGAAATAAATAAATAAATATAGAAGAAGTAGAGAAGGCATAGATGAGGACATAAGCGAAGAAGAGTGGAAAACCACTTAAATGGAAATTTTAGAAGGAACAGAGCACAAAAAGTGCAGAAAAACGGGGGGACCTGGAGAGGAAGAGAAAATAAAGGAGGAGAGAGAAGATAATATAGAGAAAGAAGAGGTGATATACCAGCTAAGAAACTTGAAGGAAAGAAAACAATGGGGGAAGACGGGTTAGAAAATGAGGTATGGAAGTATGCACCGGAAAATATGGAATGGGGAGGGGATACCAGAAGATTGGAAAAAAGGGGTGTAGAGGCGTCGTGATATGTTGTCCGTGATAGTTGTGGTGGTGGTAGTTGGTAAGCTGGTTGGGCCTGGTCCAGAGGGTAGTTGTCGGCTGAGGGCTGTAGATGTCGCTGCTGTTTTTTCTTCTATTTTCTTGTGCGTGGAAATAAAATCGGACTACGGGCGCCGGGAATCGAACCCGGGTCCCGAACGTTCGAAACCTAAGACGCTAACAACTGCGCCACGTGTCCGCTCTATGGTTAGAGTCGAGTGGCGGTATTTGACTTGTCGAGTGCCGCTACAGGGGTAATATGCCCGATTTATAAGAAGGGGGACAAGAGAGTAGTGAAGAGCTACAGAGGAGTCACGCTAATGGATACAGCATACAGGATCTATGCAGAGATACTGGACGGACGACTGAAGGCAGTGATTGAAAGCAAATTGGAAGAGAGCCAATTCGGATTCATAAAAGAAAGAGGAGTGACCGATGCTGTATTTGTGATGAACCACACCATAGATAAACAGCTAGGTAAAGAAAAAGGGAAATTGTACGTCTGCTTTGCGGACTTAATAGCGGCGTTCGACAGGATAAACAGAGAGAAATTGGAGGAGAAAATGAAGAAGGATTAAAGAGTTATACGCTGAAACCAAGAATGTAGTGAGAGTCAAGAACCACAGCACAAGAGAATTTTGGACTGTGAGGGGAGTCAGACAAGGGTGCCCGTTGAGCCCACCGTTATTTAATATCTACGTGGTAGGGCTGGAAGAAGAACTAAGGAAAGGACAAGCTGGGGGCATAGTGATAGGAAAAAGAAAAGTATGGTCACTCACATATGCAGAATTAGAACTGAGCATGAAAAAGACCAAAATTGTAGTCTTTGAAAAAAGAAGGAACAAAAGGAAACAAAGAAAATGGAAATGGGGAGAGCAAGAATTAGAAGAAGTGGACGATATAAGATACCTTATTTTTTTTTATATATATATATTAACGTGGAGGAAATCCGCACGGACACCAGGTCGCTTCAGGGGGGAAACGGCGTGGTAGTGCCGGACTCCAAACGACTAAAACCTCTACGATGACCGTCCCGGCTGCGATCGAGAGAGGCACGGTAACCGGTGTGAGCGACACACCCCCCGCCGCGCACAGAATGCATCGCCTAATGGAGCGGTATGCGGTCACATCACACCGCGCCTCGTTGCCGTTGCCGCCGTGCAAGGCAGTCTAGTTCCCCTACAGGACTGCTTGGCGGTTCCGAGGCACTGATCTACCAGCGCCTAAGTTTGACCTCCACCGGAGGGCGCGGCGGGCCTAGCGCGCCTCGTTGAATCGCGACCACGAACTCTGCCGCGTCCTCGCCGGTTGATATTCTCGGGGTGAGAGTTCCGAATCCTCACCCTCTCCGCTGCCTCCTTCCGAAGCATAACCTGCTCACAGAAGGAGGTCACGGCCCTCCTCCCTCTCTCGCTCACCAACAATGCCTCGAGGATCGCCGGTGGCGATAGGTTCCGACCGATTTCCACGATGAGGTCGTGGCGCGGCCGCGCCCACGCCGGACAGTACTCCAGCGTGTGCAGCGCCGAGTCCACGCTCGCATCGCAGTGGTGGCAACGTGTGGTTGCCTCTTTCCCGATTCGGTGCAGGTATTCACCAAAGCACCCGTGTCCGGTGAGCACCTGCGTCACACTGTCAGTCAGGGGAGGCCCGCCCCCGTCCAACCAAACGTCCCAGTTTCGAAGGACGGCCTCGAGGACCCTTAGTCCCGGCGCGCCCGCTCTCACGTCGAGGCTGGTGCGCCATCTGTCGAGCAAGGCCCGACGAGCTCAAATCTTAACGTCGGCGCCCACCGGGCTGATCCCGCCCGACAGTCCCCGAGTGTGGAGATGAATCTCGCGACACCTCAGGGACTGCAATTCGAACGGGAGAAATCCAGCGAGCACCGCCGCTCCTGCAGCCGAAATGGTGCGGAAGCCCGTCACTACTCTGATGGCCACCGTCATGTGCAGCCTCTTGATCTTCAGGAGGCTACGGCAGCTGGAAATCAGGTCCTCCACCCAGATCGGAGCTCCATAGAGGAACCTCGATCGCACGACGCCAGCGTACAGCTGGGCCCGCCCAGCCGAGGCACCAAACGTCCTAATGCGTTCGCCGTCACCTCAACAGACGGTGCCAGGCGCTCGAAGTGAGCGCCGAAGGTCCAGTGATTGTCGAGGGTCAGGTATTTCAGATATTTCATGCTGTTTCCGACCCCGATCTCAGCCCCCTCCAACCTCAGGCGATAGCCCGCCGGAGGCGTCCCGTGGTCGGCCCTGCGGCAGAACCACATTGCCTCGGAATGCTCATGGGACAACCTCAGCCTCAATCCCTTGAACGCGGGAGACAACGCAGGCCACCGCCAGCTCCGCCAGACGGACGGTTCTGCCCCACGCCGTGCCTCAGACCAGCCAGTGCCGAGTTCGGAAGCATCGGCGCCCGGAGCACCGCGTCGTACGCGATGATCCACAGCAGCGGTCCCAGCACAGAACACTGCGGAACCCCGAGGTGCACCGTCCTCCCAGTCATCCCTCCGCCCCGGTCAGCGTAGGCGATACTCCGGTCCCGGAGGAACGCCCGAACCACACTACGCAGGTACGCGGATAACCGATGAAACTCGAGGGCCCGGCATATCCTGTCCCAGGGGATGCTGTTGTAGGCGTTGACTACATCCAGCGACACAGCCAACGCCGGGCAACCACGCCGTTCGTCCCCTTCGACCAGGGAGCGGACTCGGGCAACCGCGTCGGACGTAGACCGTCCCCTTCGGAAGCCAAACTGTCTGTCGTGCAGTCCGGGATCACCCCGGGACAAATGTGACTCGAGGTGGGCAGCCACCGCTCTCTCTAGTACCTTGCCAGCCTCGTCCAAAAGGCACACCGGCCAAAAGGCGGAAGGCGTGTCCAGAGAGCGTCTCGGCTTCCCTCGGACCCGTTACTCCTTCCACAAAACGGGGAATTCGCTCTGAGACAGGCATCGAATAGACGCATTCATCTCGGGGCCAAGACCCCGGCGACGTCCTTCCACAGGCGGGCCGGGACTCCGTCGGGACTCGGAGCTTTCCGCACTCCGATCTTCCCGACAGCCCCGGCCAATTGTTCCTCGGTGACCCTCAATTCCGGTGTCACGTGGCTCTTCCTCAGGCGGTTGAGGCTCCTGCTCCTCCTCATCGCTGGACCTGCTATCTTCCTCGTTCGCCGACCCCGGGAATAGGGTGCCGACAACCTCCTCCAGGAACCGAGGGTCCATGCTCTCCGGTGCGGGAGGCGTCCATCGGCAGAGTTTGTTTAATACCATCATGTAAGGGCGCCCCAGGGATCGGAGACGAGGCTGGCCTAAAGCTCGTTCCAAGCCCGTTTCTTCGCCTTCTTGATGGCTTGTCGCAGGGGCGTCCGCGCTTCGCGGTAGGTCTCGTACAGACGAGCCACCGTGGCTTCGTCTTCCCGCTTCCTACGGCGGGATCCGGTGCACCGGCGGCGAGCCCGGATGCACGCCTCGCGGAGACGAGCGATCTCCTCGGACCACCAGTACACCGCGCCTGTGCGGCGCGGGGCTCCGTACCGTGGCATACATGAATCGCAGATCGCGTGCATGTAGCGCCTCAGTCGGGTCGCTCCCTCCTCCGCGTCTTCGTCGGTCGGGGATTCCTTCAACCAGGCGATGGCTATAGCTGCCGCTGCCATGAAGTCCTGGTCGCTGTGGGTTGCAGCCCGCCGCGGGAATCTTCTCCTTCTCGGTGGGCCGGTGCGCCCGCTCGCACCGAATGAACGGTCGCCCATCGCACCACCAACCGCCACCTCCATCAAGATGTAGAGATGGTCCGAAAGGGTCTCGTCCGGTTACACGCCCCGACCGGAAAAATGGCGGGATGCGGCAGGCTTTGCCTACGTGAGATCCACTATGTTCTCGCCTCGCCACGCCACGCACGTGCTGGACGAATCCCGGTTCATAAGCCGGAGTTCGAGTGCGGCCGCCCAGTCCTGCACGTCGCGCTCCTGTCCGTCGGTCCTACAGAAGCCCCACGCCGTTCAGTGAGCGTTGAAATCCTCGAGGACCGGTGACGCACTGGCGTCCAAACGCCTCGCGCAAGCCGCGAGTCCGTCCAGGAAGGAGGCGTATTCCGTCCGGCTGATGTTGGGCGACACGTAAACGGCCACCACGGTCAGGTCGCCCCATTTCACGGCCACGAAGCTCCGCCCCCGCTCGATGCCCGAGAAGTAGGGGCCTCCCGCGTTCCCGCTCCTGAATATGGCGACCGATCCAATTAGATCCCCAGCGCCCCGTGACGCGGCGGGAATGCTGTATGGCTCGGTCACCGCTGCCACACGGATCCACCGCAACACCAGCCTCCGGATCATTAAGTCGTCAGCCCGGCGCGAGCGGTTAGGATTGCACTTCAGGAGCAGTTATCCTCCTCTTCTTTTTCCGTTCGCGTCGGGGAAGGCTCCGTCACCATAGCCCCCTCCGGGCCGTTCCCCTCGTAGTCGGTGCATCCGACTTCTCCGTCCTCTCTTCTGGCCTTCGTGGGGCCAGTTGACGGCGACGTCGTTTTCTTCCTCGTCGCCGCGTCCCCGCCTTCGCCAGGTACGGTCCTTGCCTCCAGCGCGGCTTTATTTCTCGCCACCACTCCTCCAACTTACGGAGGAACAGAATGTTGCGATCCTCTAGCAGATCTCGAGGTCCTGGACCACCGAATCTATCCGTTTCCTTGGTTTTTACGTTACTGCCCAACCTGTCGGGACAGCTTAAACGGCGCGACGCTGACCAATGGTGCAGGGAGGTGGGGAGGGTGACACATAATCGCTCACGTTGGGGCGCCAGGGGCATTTCCTTTCGTCCCCCTCGTAGAGGTGATCCCCGTCTCTTGTCCTTTACCGTCGTTATTAAAACCTTTGGCTGCCATCTCCGTGCGTTCCTTGGTCAACCGTTCCACCGTCTTTCGGAGACGGCTGACCTCTCTCTCAAGAAGGCGCACCTTCCTCCGCAGGTATGCGCCGTCCTCTTCTTCCTGGTCGTGGGTCGGTTCCGCGTCCTTCACGGTCGCTTGTTTGTCGACTGGTCCGTTCTTCGTTTCGTCGCTTCGCGCGTCGTCGCCACCGTCGGCACCGCCCCGACCGTTGGTGGCGGAAGCGGTGTCTTCAGCTGGCCCGGTTATCTTGTGATACGACCGCTTGCCGAGCGCGCCCGCAACGACCGGAGAGGAGAAACACAACGACATTTCATCGTCGGATCTCCCCCCCCCAGCCGCCGCGCCTTCACCGCGTCCGACCCCACGACGGTCCCGGGCCGATGTTCATAACGTCGAATTCCTCCGACCCTCTCCGATACCCCCCGGTTCGCGTGTTTCCCTCGCTAGACGCATGAATGCGTCCGGGGGCCTAGCGGCCCACCCCCGGACGGCCACGGTTGCTCGATGACGACGCTGTTGGGTCCGCTTTACAACCTGCGGCTGCGCCGGTACTTGGGTATCCCTCCCCTGCACTGTAAACGTTTTTTTGGTTCGTCTTGCTATCCATGATTCTCAAAGAATGTCGCCGAGGCCGTCAACAAGTGTTTCCATCCTGGTGCCACTCACTCTTTCGCACCCTGCCCCGGTCAAGGCCTGTGCAGGGTGACGGGGAGCCCCACAAGAAGGTGAGGTGAGTGGTCTTGGCATATACGGGACCACCAACGTCTCCGAAGTTCTCCGCGCCGGATTGGTAATTGGCGGATGCCAAAGGCGCCGATCAGCCACCACCCGGCTATAGGAGAACATCAGATTCATCGGGGTTTCCCAGGGCGTGGTCCTACGCCCAGAGAACCCGTACCCACCTCGTGCTCCCCGTGTCACCTGCATATCTTGAATGATCTCCAACTTCGGTTGTATTCTCTGCTCTCTCTTCTTGAGATTTCTCACCTTTTTTACATTTTTACATTACGATTTGTGGGTCTGAGGTGGTATATGTGTCCGTGATAGTTGTAGTTGCCGGCTGTGCCTCGTCCGGGTATAATTGTCGCTAGGGCTGTAGATGTCGCTGCTGATTTTCCCTCAATTTTTTGCTGCCTGGAAGTAAAATCGGATCACGGGTGCCGGGAATCGAACCCGGGTTCCGAACATTCGAAACCTAAGAGGCTAACAACTGCGCCACCGTGTCCGTTGCTTAGTTAGTGTCGAGTGGCGGTATTTGTTGTCGAGAGCCGCCACAGGTCCTTATTTATTATTTCTTGTTCTACTTCATTAATCGCAGCGTTCTTCATGCTCTCTGTCTCACTACTTTCTTTACTTTCAAATTTTTTATTTAAATCTGTTACATCACATTTATTTACTACTAAAACATCTTGAATTATATTATCTGTACATTCTTGTGACTTATTTTCTTGATTTTCTGGAATATCCTTCAAATCTACTTTTATCGATGATTCTACTTTATTAGTGTCACTGTGCACTTCATCTAATTGTTCCATGGTAAAACATCAAGATTGTTACAATTACTTAAGAAGTCATGGATTGTCCATTTAAGTATTTACTGCACTTTTCCATCAATGCAAGCCTTTATGGCAGTTTGACATTCTACAGAACACCAATACTGTATCAGTTTATATTTTTCTTCATCATGAAGTTTTATTATATCACCTAATTCTTCCTGATGTTTTTCCCCCTTTTTTTTCAAAATAAATGTGTGTTTTCTATGCGAATCTCCTAACTTATGGTGCATCTCGCGTAAGCGATCATTAACATTATTATTTTGGAAAGTTTTTGAACGTTTTCCAGTTCTTTTCTAAGAAAATTATTTTATTCGTCCATATCTTTTACTTTACTATCAATTTCTACCCTACGAAATATTTCAAATTCATTTTCATTGACAAGGATCACTTTTTTCTTTTTCAAAATCGAGTTTCAATTTATTAGTTTCTTCTTCGTATTTATGTCTAAGATCAGCCACTTATTTCGAAACATTTTCAACTTTTTCATATTCACCCTTTCGTTCGTCTAATTCACATTGAAGGGCAGATAGTTGTCCTTGTAGTTCAAGAACTACATTTTGTCGCTTTTGCAACTTTAGCTCCAACTTATCACGTTCCTCCATTAAATTACTAACACATGAATTAAGTTTGACCATGTCTTGTTCCAGCAACCCAACTTCATATTTGTGACTTATGTTATCTCTTCTAATTTTATTGTTAGTTCTTCAATTTTTGGGGAGCACGAGGCGGGTATGGGTTCCCAGGGCGTAGGACCACACTCTGGGAAACCACGATGAATCCGATGTTCTCCTATAGCCGGGTGACGGCTGGTCGGCACCTCTGGCACCCGCCATTGGCCGATCCGGTGCGGAGAACTTCGGAGAAGTTGGTGGGCCCATATCTGCCAAGACCACTCACCTCACCTTCTTGTGGGGCTCCCTGTCACTCTGCACCGGCTTTGACCGGGGCAGGGTGCGAAAGAGTGAGTGGCACCAGGATGGAAACCTTTGTTGACGACCTCGGCGACATGTTTTAAAAAGGAAATATGGACAGGAAAACGAACGAGAAAACCGTTTACGGTGCAGGGGAGGGATACCCCAGTACCGGCGCAGTTGCGGGTTGTAAAGCGGGCCCCGCTGCGTCGTCATCGAGCAACCGTGGTTGTCCGGGGGTGGGCCGCCATGCCCCCGGTCGCGTTGATGCGTCTGGCGAGGAGGACGCGAGAGTTGGGGGGTCTCGGAGGGGGTCGGAGGAGCCCGATGTTGTGAACATCGGCTCGGGACCATCGTGGGGGGGGACGCGGCGAAGACGCGGCGGCGGCGGGGGGATGAGATCCGACGATGAAATGTCGTTATGCTCTTCCTCTTCGGCCGCTGCGAGCGCGCTCGGCAAGCGGTCGTACCGCAGGATTGCCGGGCCCGCTGAAGGCACTACCTCCGCCGCCAACGGTCGTGGCGGAGGCACGGGACGCCGCACGCGGCAGCGGGACGCATCTACGGGGGACTCGGATTGCGCGCTGCTGCCGGCTCCCGACAAAAGGAAGAAGAAAAGTGCGTGGCGCGAAGCGGACGCCGACACTGACACCGACGCCGGGGCCGCCGCGGTGGAGGCTACCATCCGCGGCGGTGTTGGCGGCGGCGACGAGGAACAAAGCGATGATGCGAAGACTGGGCCGGTCGGCAAATAGGCGTCCACGAAGGACGCGAAACCGACCCACGGTCGAGAAGAGGAGGATAACGCACACTTGCGGAGGAAGGTGCGCCTTCTGGAGAGAGAGGTCGGCCGTCTCCGAGAGACGGTGGAACGGTTGACCAGGGAACGCGAGGAGAAGGCAGCCGAGGGCCCTAATGGCGACGGTAAGGGAAGGAAGGCGGGTATCACCTCTGCGGAGAAGACGAAGGGAAATCCCCCCGGGGCCCCAACGGGAGCAATCATGGGTCCCCCCCCCCCACCTCCCCCGCACCACTGGTCGGCGTCACGCCGATTGCGCTGTCCCGACGGCTTGGCGAGTGGCCCACAGGACGGGAGAACGGGCAGATCCGGTGCCCCAGGACCTCGAGACCCACTAGAGGATCTCAAGACCCTGCTCCTCCGTAAGTTGGAGGAGTGGTGGCGAGATATAAAACCAGGAGGAGCTATCCCCCTGGCTACGGACGCAGCTGCCGCCGAAAGAACTGCGCAAGCACGGTCGCGGTCGGCAAGAGACACCTCGCGGTCGACCGTGGAGTCGTCGGCCGACGAGGCAGGATTCATCACCGTCGTAAGGGGCGGAAGAGGTAGAACGAGGCGAAAGAAAGGAAGGCCTGCGGCGCAACCTCTCCCAACGGTCCATGCGTCGACCGAGGGCGCAAGAGCCAAGGGTCGGGTATGAACGCCTCTGCCGTCGGCGACACTGCGGACGGGGGCCTCGGCACATGGGACGGCGGCCGGTAGCGGCGTACCGGGGGTGAGGACTTTCGCGGAGGAGGCTGCTCCGCCTCCGGTGCATCTCCGCACATGAAGAGAATCCATGCGGGAAGCGGGAAGTAGCGTCAGAGCGGGAACTGTCGGGAAGGGGAAGGGACGTACCGCGAGTGGGTTTCACCTATTGGGATGCGATGTCGGTGGTGAGGAGGGAAGTCAGGCTCTCCGAACTTGACATCACGGAACTGAAGCTGGGAAAGGCGGTCACGGGGACGTTGCTGCTCGAGATCCCAGGCCAGGACGCTGGGTGCAAGGCATCGCAACTGGCCGAGCGAATGGCAGCCTCGTTGAAGTACTTGCCCGCCAAGGTAACCGTGCCGCGAAGGACGGCCGAGTTAAGAGTGACCGGACTGGAGGACTCAGTCACCCCGGAGGAGGTGGCGGCCACCGTTGCCGAGGCCGGGGGCTGCCGCGCCGACGAGGTCAATGTGGGAGCCATACGCTTCGGCCCCCGCGCCTTGTGTCGGTGTGGCTACGCTGCTTGCTGGCAGCGGCCAGGAAAATCAGCGGAGGAGGGGACGCCCGATCAGGAGGCAAAATCACCATAGGTTGGTCAGCGGCGAAGGTTTCCCCTCTCCCGGCGCGACAACTCCAATACTTCAGGTGCATGGAGTTGGGTCACGTGCGCAGGGACTGCACGTCGACGATCGACCGGACGGAGCGCTGCTATCGGTGCGGGGCGGAAGGACATCGCGCCAGGTACTGCCCGGCGCGAGTACCTAGGTGTCCGGTGTGCCAAGACCTAGGACTGCCCGCGTCGCACCGTATGGGGTCGCCGGCATGCAAACCGCCGGCCCGTAAGAAGAGGGCCGCACAGGATGCAAGAACCGTTCCAGGCGACGGCGGAGACGTGGCGACGAAGAAGAAAACGACCCCGCCGTCAACCGGCCCCACGAAGGCCAGAAGAGAGGACGGAGAGGTCGGACGCACCGACTGCGAGGGGAGCGGCCCGGAGGAGGCTATGGTGACGGAGACTTCCCCGACACGAGCGGAAAAAGAAGAGGAGGACAATTGCTCTTGAAGTGCAATCCTAACCGCTCCCGCCGAGCTGACGCCTTAATGTTCCGGAGGCTGGTGGTGCGGTGGATCCGTGTGGCAGCGGTGGCCGAGCCATACAGCATTCCCGACGCGTCACGGGGCGCTGGGGATTTAATTGGATCGGTCGCCATATTCAGGAACGGAAACGCGGGAAGCCCCTCCTTCTCGGGCATCGAGCGGGCGCGGGTCTTCGTGGCCGTGAAATGGAGCGACCTGGCCGTGGTGGCCATTTACGTGTCGCCCAACATCAACCAGACGCAATACGCTTCCTTCCTCGACGGACTCGCGGCTTGCGCGAGGCGTTTCGGCACCAGTCCGTCACTGGTCCTCGAGGATTTGCGTGGCGTGGCGAGGCGAGACCATAGTGGATCTCACGTAGGCAAAGCCTACCGCATCCCGCCGTTTTTGCGGTCGGGGCGTGTAACCGGACGAGACCCTTTCGGACCATCTCTACATCTTGATGGAGGTGGCTGTTGGTGGTGCGATGGGCGACCGTTCGTTCGGTGCGAGCGGGCGCACCGGCCCACCGAGAAGGAGAAGATTCCCGCGGTGGGCGGCGACCCACAGCGACGAGGACTTCATGGCAGCGGCCGGTATAGCCATCGCCTGGTTGAAGGAATCCCCGACCGACGAAGACGCGGAGGAGGGAGCGACCCGACTGAGGCGCTATATGCACGCGATCTGCAATTCATGTATGCCACGGTACGGAGCCTCGCGCCGCGCATCCGAGCTCGGCGCCGGTACACCATATCCCGCCGCAGGAGGCGAGAAGACGAAGCTACGGTGGCTCGTCTGTACGAGGCCTACCGCGAAGCGCGGAGGCCCCTGCGAGAAGCCATCAAGAAGGCGAAGAAACGGGCTTGGAACGAGCTTCAGGCCAGCCTCGACTTCGATCCCTGGGGCGCCCTTACATGATGTTTTTAAACAAACCCCGCCCATGGGTGCCTCCCGCAACGGAGAGCATGGACCCTCGGTTCCTGGAAGAGGTTGTCGGCACCCTGTTCCTGGGATCGGCGAACGAGGATGATAGCAGGTCTAGCGATGAGGAGGACCAGGAGCCTCAACCGCCGGAGGAAAAGCCACGTGACACCGCGGGAAATTGGTGCCCGGAATTGAGGGTCACCGAGGAACAATTGGCCGGGGCTGTCGGGAAGATCGGAGCGCGAAAAGCTCCGGGTCCCGACGGAGTCCCGGCCCACCTGTGGAAGGATATCGCCGGGGTCTTGGCCCCGAGATTAATGTGTCTCTTCGACAGGTTCCTGTCTCGGGGCGAATGCTCCGTTTTGTGGAAGGACGGATGGGTGGTCCTGCTGCCGAAGCCGGGACGCTCTCCGGATTCGCCTTCCGCCTTTCGGCTGGTGTGACTCTTGGACGAAGCTGAGAAGCTACTGTAGAGAGTGGTGGCGGCCCGCCTGGAGTCGCATTTGTCCCGGGGTGATCCCGGACTGCACGACAGCCAGTTTTTCTTCTGGAGGGGACGGTCTACGTCCGACGCGGTTGCCCGAGTCCGCTCCCTGGTTGAAGGGGACGAACGGCGTGGTTGCCTGACGTTGGCTGCGTCGCTGGACGTAGTCAACGCCTTCAACAGCATCCCCTGGGGCACACGTATTATGATTTTTTGACGGGTACTTTCCTCGGATATGGAATCCATACAGCACACACGCACCCCTAGGGCCATAGGTGTTGGGATTGACGCCCAACTGGCGCACAAGGCACCCAGTACCTTGCTACCTTATTAGCTAAGCCTGCAGGAGCTGTCGCTCGTCTTAGGTCGAACGGGGCACATTCTAAGCCCTCCCGCCTCTCCAGGACGGTTCCGGAGCGGTTGGGACGCTGCTCACCCGCCGAAGGCCATTCGGTAGAGCCAATACACCTCAATTCGGCCCTCTTGCCAGCATCTTGGCCATCAACCACTGCCACCATTAGTCCATACCCATAATTGGCCGAGCAGAGGTGTCGCTACTCCCTCCGGACTGTCACTCGACCCCCGTGGTACCATTCTTAGTCATTGGTGAGACTATCGTGTGGATATACGGCCACGTCACTGCCGGCCGGCGACCTGCTAATGGTACTCGGCAGTTCCAGATGGGACTCACGTAAGCGGGGGCCTCAAGGAACAGTGTACCCGGGAACTTATCCCGACGGTCCCATCTTTGGCATCAGGATCGTGGGTGCGCTACTACCCAAGGCCACGTAGAGAGTGTAGCCGTACTTAAACGTCTTACACTCCCCGCGATCTACCCTGCGGAGTACATAGGGACTCTCGTAAGCACAACGCTTGTCCCGACGGTCCCCCTGGCTGCGGGGACGTGAATTTGACTGCCCCCATAGAATCACATAAGCGAGTCCTCCCTGCGGGAATCCCCTGGGGCAGGATATGCCGGGCCCTCGAGTTTCATCGGGCACCCGCGTACCTGCGGGGTGTGGTCCGGGCGTTCCTCCGGAACCGGAGTATCGCCTACACTGTCCGGGGCGGAGGGATGATTGGGAGGGCGATGAACCGCGGGGTCTCGCAGGGTTCGGTGTTGGATTCGTTGCTGTGGAACATTGCGTACGACGCGGTGCTTCGGACGCCGATGCCTCCGGACTCGGCATTGGCGTGCCACGCCGACGACACGTTGGTTCTGTTCTGTGGCACGTCGTGGGGCAGAACCGTCTGTCTGGCGGAGCTGGCGGTGGCTTGCGTGGTAGCCGCAATCAAGGGATTGGGGCTGAGGGTGTCCCCTGAGAAATCCGAGGCAATGTGGTTCTGCCGCAGGGCCGATCACGGGGCGCCTCCAGCGGGCTATCGCCTGAGGTTGGAGGGGGCTGAGATCGGGGTCGGAAACAGCATGAAATATCTGGGCCTGACCCTCGACAATCACTGAACCTTCGGCGCTCACTTCGAGCGCCTGGCACCGTCTGTCGAGGCGACGGCGAACGCATTAGGACGTTTGGTGCCTCGGCTGGGCGGGCCCGGCGTCGGAGTGCGCCGGCTGTACGCCGGCGTGGTGCGATTGAAGCTCCTCTGCGGAGCTCCGATCTGGGCGGAGGAACTGATTGCCAGCCGCCGCAGCTTCCTAACCGACAGGAGGCTGCACAGGAGGGTGGCTATCAGGGTAGTGATTGGCTTCCGCACCATTTTGGCTGCAGCGACGGCGGTGCTCGCTGGATTTTCCCCGTTCCAATTGCAGGCCCTGAGGTGCCGCGAGATTTATCTCTACACTCGGAGTCTGTCGGACGGGGTCGGCAGGGTGACGCAGGTGTTCACCGGACACGGGTGCTTTGGTGAGTATCTGCACTGAATCGGGAAAGAGGCGACCGCGCGTTGCCACCACTGTGATGCGAGTGTGGACTCGGCGCAGCACACGCTGGAGTACTGACCGGCGTTGACGCGGCTGCGCCGCGACCTCGCCGCGGATGTAGGACGGGACCTCTCGCTGCCGGCGGTCCTCGAGGCACTGTTGGTGAGCGAGAGAGTGAGGCAGGGCGTGACCTCCTTCTGTGAGCAGGTTATGCTTCGGAAGGAGGCAGCGGTGAGGGTGATGGTTCGGAACTCTTACCCCGAGAGGGTCGGCCGGCGAGGACGCGGCAGAGGCCGTGGACGCACTTCGACGTGGCGCGCTAGGCCCGCCGCGCTTCCCGGTGGAGGTCAAACTTAGGCGCTGGTAGATCAGTGCCTCGGGACCGCCAAGCATTCCGGCAGGGGAACCAGACTGCCTTGCACGGCGGCCACGGTGACGGGGCGCGGTATGGCGTGACTGCATACCGCTCCATTAGGTGATGCATTCTGTGCGTGGCCGGGGGGGGGTGTCGCTCACACCGGTTACCGTGCCTCTCTCGATCGCAGCCGGGACGGTCATCGTAGAGGTTTTAGTCGGTTGGAGTCCGGCACTACCACGCCGCTTCCCTCCAGAAGCGGCCTGGTGTCCTTGCGGATTTCCTCCACGTTAAAAAAAAAAGGTGATACTTGTATGTGGGTATCAGTGCGTGGAGGTATGTGTGTGCGCGGCGTCTGGAAAACAGATGAATGTATACTGTTCGGTCGGTTAACAGTCGGGTATGGAAGAAAGAGCTGAGACGCGTGCAAGTGTGTATCAATGGATATTCTAGAAATCGTCCGTAAAATAAATATACTACTATGTTAATATTAATCCCAAGTGTAAATTCAATGTTCCCATAACAATATTTCGGCCATCAAGATCCTCAATTCTCAACAAATATAAAGATTGCACATTGTGTGTTTATTTAAACTTGTTCAAGATTATTTTATTTGTCTGTCATTGTAATATAGTATTTTATCTATATCATTATCGTTACCATGCTAATTGCTGCTTTCCAAATAAAAAAATTTTTTACGAAGTATAGTCTTGTCTTCTTATAAAGAAATAACAAATGTTAACCACAGACGAAGTACAAAAAACGCTACAGGTTTTGTACACCGCCTATGATTAGGCTGACAATGAGTGTTAGCTAGTTGTTGTTATGTTATGTATGTATATATATAGACTGTAAATATTTGTGAAAATTCACATTTTTATGAAAATAATTAAAGAAAATGGAATCTATAAGTATAAAATTATTTTAATTCTAAATATTATAAAGAATACATTCAATAAAAGAATTACAAAATCATACATTGAATATTTTACATAATTTTTACATAATATGTATATAATATATGTTTATATTGTGCATTTTTGTATCTTAAAGTCTCCCATAAGTGCGTAAAAATCCGCAGTCCAACGATAAATATAAAAATAATTAATCCTAAATTTCAGCATTCTCAGATAAAGTTTCGGTTATACTTGTTTAATCACTGAAAAATCGATTGTCTTGTTTTAGGTGCATTCGTGATTCGCGTGGTCTCCTACGTGATCGGTGAAGCAGCTTTTCAAGATGGTTTACAAAGTTATATGAAAAACATGTGAACATTTAACAAAAGCAAATTTACGATGGAAAACTGTTTAGCGAAAGAGAATGTAGATTTTAAACTTTGTTTAATTTAATATCTTCAATTTCGAGCTAATTTTTTGTTAATAATACGTAATTCGTTAATATACGTAATTTCAGAAACATAAATGAAATACATAATTTTTATATTTGTGTAAAGTTTTCGATAATTTTTTGTCATTTACTTGTTATGTATTATTTAAATTTTATGGTTTTCTTATTAATTTTTTACATTTTTTCACAGTTGTTCTTCTTGGATATAAACAATTTTACGCAAATCATTGTACAGGTTGTTTAAAATATATATGTCATGGGTGAGATTGTAGTCTCTCGAACGAGGTGCATCATTTAATTATGATTAAACTTCACTTACAGGTAAATTCATTTGACCGCTCAGTTATATTTCATTCGCTTCGTTTGTTCGATTACAGGTGTGGTTCAGAGAAAACAGCAATTTTAAATTCTGTTTGTCGAACTTTATTTGTACTATTATTTACATATATGTCGGAGATGGAAAGACACCGGAGCCTTCCCTTGGAACTTCGAGAAAACTCCTTAATACTGTAATCTAGTTTCTAACGTAGCTGTAATTAAATAAATGTCGTCGTCTAATCGAACTGTATTTGTTTGAGATTTATGATAGTGAGCTTGGACTCGAGGCAACAACCAGTCGCCGAACGTAACCGCGGTCAAGGGATGAACGTTTTGTCTAACAAAAGCACGGAAGTAATTCTATAGCTCTCCTTAAAGAAATAGCCGTAGCGGCACGCAGCAGTAAACATTTCAACAGTTTCTGTCCCGCGGCTCGCCACACGCAGTCTCTACCCTTCGGGTAACATGATTCCCAGATGTCAACGCATCTTCACAGTATAAGCTTAGATAGCCCGAGGACCCGTTATAAATCTTAAGATTTAGTTAACTAAAGTCCTTCAAACAGACAAACAGTTTTTGTTACAACTACGGGAAGATAGGAGAAATCTATCTCTTCCACGAACGACGCTTCCCGCTAGCAACTTTCCCTCAAGGGCGGCTAGCATCTTTTTCTAAACACCGATATGGAGATTGACCAATTAGCAGCAACGCCAATTTCCCTCACCTTCCGAACGAAGGCTTTCCTCGACGAATCCGAGGATCTCGTGTCCTTAGACACACCCCATATAGTTTTCCTCGGTGGCATCACCAAGACGGAGAGGCATTCTCTTGTACGATCTCATTGACGAAAAGAATACGGCCTTTACGATCAGTGAATACTTCACCTCTTGTTAATAGAGTGTCTGACTTGAACTTTGCGAGTACGTAATACTATCATCCCGTTGACCGCGGATTCGTTAGCGAACCTAAGTCCATTGTCGTTAGTGCTACGAGTGTGCAACCACCGCGGTTAATTGTTATTACGGCCATATCGACACTTGTGTTAATAAACTCTACGTTATACCACAACGACGGCTAGTGAAGATTCATTAAACGCCCACAACTCCGATCCTACCGCAAACCCGACATATATTTAATTTTTAAATTTCTTATCATATATATAAAATCCTTTTCTATCCTTCTGTTTTTTTACTTTTACGGTGTTTATAATAACCTTATTTGTAAAAAAAAATAATACCTATTTCTGAGTTCCTCAGTCGAAGTGTACTATGATTATGTCACGTCGGAGACACAAGAAATCACAAAATATTTGCATCCTATAGATCGTCGATAGATCGCCGGTGATCTCCTCGCGTTACGGTTCGAACGTTTCACGAATAAGGTGAAAAAATTGAAGTTGGTAGATGATAATGGAATTTTTATTATGTAAATCCAACAGAGTGACGGTTCAAAGTGTTACAACAGAATAATGTCTTGAGCGCTAATTTAGGAGAGTTTTTATATTAAGGTTTTGGTTCCTTTGGAGGGGTTATTGTCGGATGTGTCTCAGAGACGGCTATTCTGTTATCGTCCGGCTACTATTTCGATAGCTGTGGCATGCAGGACGTTTCGTCTGCCTGGTTACTGTTTCCGAGCGAGTGGCCCTCTTGAGCGTGTGACAAGTAGTGTGTGCGTTTCAGGGCTCGGCTAAAATGCCGACCGCGCCATTCCTGGAGTGTAGAACTCATACTGGCTTCGCAATTAAGATGTTTTTTAAATCTCCTACCTTCTAGCGGCCAATGCCCGAGGAACGGCGCGCATAGGTGTTCGGCGCGCGACTTGGAAAAACCCTGCCCTCACCTTTCGGGTCATTGGACAAGTTGAACCTACCCTTTCGGGCAGCAGCTCGCTTAGCCGGCGCGGCGCGATGCACGCATCGCGGCGCGCCGTTTCCAGCGGGGGCCACGAGGAGGCGGAGCTGCCAGCATATAGCTCGGTCCCAGCAGGTTGGCTTTCCAGCCGATTATCCCTGCACCGTCTCGGCACTCATTTACATGAGTACCGCCTGCGCCGACGGTCGCAGGTCTCCTTTCCGAAGTACTGGTGTTGTTTCCATCGTCTTCGTTATCTTTGTTCTGTCCTCTTTCCTATTGTTGTTGTCCTTGTTGGGTCCAAATTGTTGGCGTCGCAGGGTATCTTCGCGGGGTTCCCTGCTCTTCTTCTTCATCCTCTTCTCTGTGCTGCAGGCTATTGGCTTCTTCGTGGTCGATGTTGGCTCTGTCGGTGTTGCCATTGTTGATGCCCTGTTCCGGCGCCCTTCGAGCCAGCCTTGGGCTTCGTCTTGGGGGCTGGCTCGTCTGCTCTGCTTGTGTCGACCTTCTCCCTGGAGGTTGTTGTGGTTGCGATGTGTTCCCCATCTCCCGTGGGGTTCTCCTCCTTTTTTCCTCTTTTCTCTGCAGAACTCTCCTTGTGAACTGGCGGAAGTGGGGGTATATATCCTTTGTGACGAATTCCCACTTTTCCTCCGGCCAGTCCAGATCGAGGTCGGTTATTGCGTTCCGCAGATCTTGCCTCTCTTCATTGAAGATTGGGCAGTCCTCGAGGATGTGGTTGGGGGTTTCTACCTCACCGCAGTCGCACGTGTCCACTTCGCTGAGACAGAATGTCTTGAGTTTGCTGTTGAAGTCCCCGTGTCCACTGATGAACTGCGTCATGTAGTAGTCGGGTCTTATCCAGCAGGCCTCAAGCCTATCCTTGACACTATCGAAGTATTCAAAGGTGGTCCTGCCTTTCAGCGTGGTCTGCCAGCGTTCCTGCCACTTCTCTATCGTTTCTCTCACGATAGTTTTGATGTTGTTTCCTTCTTCTTGCCCGGTTTTCAGCCTGTAGGTCCTTGTTCTTATTTCCAGCAGAAGGTCGATGGGGATGACTCCGGCGATGACCTGTAGTGCCTCCGTTGACGTTGTTCTGTAGGCCTTTGTCACTTGGAGGAGCGCCATCCTCTGTGACCTTATCAAGATTCTCCTCGTGTTCCCGTTCAGCAGATCGCTCCAACCGGCTGCGGCGTATGTGGTTATCGGCTCGTACAGCCCTTTGTACAGCGTATGCATGGCCGCGTGTCCGAGTCCCCACCTCGCTTTTGCCACTCTCGCGAGACTGCTGAGTAGTTTCTGGCACTTGCTGGTTATTTCTTGCACGTGCCGGTTGATCTTTGGGCCTCTCTCAAGGTGCACTCCCAGGTATCTCATCACCTGTCCCATCTTTACACTTCTGCCGTTGATCCTGATGATCGGTGGTCTTTCCGGGTCCAGTTTTCCTTTGACAAGCAGCATCTCCGTCTTCTGCGCAGACAGCGCTAGTTTCTTCCTGGTGCACCAGTTGGAAACCCGGGAGACTACTTCTTGTCCTTTCCTTTGTATCTCATTCCTCGTGTCGCCTGCGACTAGCACTATTAAGTCGTCCGCGTACGCGATCGACTCGCATTCCGACGCGCTTGTCGTGAGCTCGGCCAGCAGGTCGTCGAATATGAGATTCCAGAAACTTGGGCCCAGTACCGATCCTTGCGGGCATCCTTTCGTGACAGGCTTGCATACTATCTCGCTTTTGCCGGAGATTTGTGCGACTCTGTCCGTGAAGTAGCTCCTCGTCAGCCGGAACAAGTTGTCGGGGCAGCCTCTTCTTTTTAGTTCCTCCAGCACGTTAGGCCACCAGACGTTGTCGAAGGCTCCTGATATGTCGAGGGCGATTGCGAGGACGTATTTATTTACGCTCATCTGCTCGACTTTGTCTCGAAATCTGGTGACTGCATCCACCGTCGATCTTCCGGGGCGAAATCCGTATTGTCGGTCCGAGGCCATCGCGTGGTCGTGAAAAATGCTTGCCATCCTGGGGGCCATTAGTCGCTCTAACAGCTTGCCTAGCATGGAGAGCAGGCAGATCGGCCTGTACGACTTTGGGCTGGTTCTATCACGGTCTGGTCCTTTTGGGATGGTGATGATATTCCCTACTTTCCAGATTCTAGGGAAGGTCCCCCAGGCCAGGCAGCCGTTCATGAGCCGCAAGAGCTCCTGGTGGATTCCTCCCCAGGCCCGTTGGATTGTCTCAGCCTCGATCAGGTCGGGGCCAGGACATTTCCCTTTCCTCAGCTGCTTTACCGCGCTGTCGAGTTCCTCGAATCGGAACTCGGGGGTGTCGTCGACATTCGGGGGGCTCATTGAGCTCCATCTGGTTTCCGCCTGCTCCGGCGTGTCTGCATCTTCCAGGTCGTCGGGTAGAAGGGCGGACAGCATCGCCGCCGCAGTCGTGCGCCAGTTGGTAGTATTTCCTTCTGGCGTTTGCAGGGTCGATACCGTTTCTTCCCCTCTGAGTTTCCCGGTTACTGTCTTGAATGCGATTCCCCAGGGTTCTTTGTTGCCCTCCTTTGTGACGAAGTCCTGCCAGCTCTGGATCTTCGCTTTTGTGACCATCCGCTGGTACTCCTTTTTTGTTTCCCTGTACCGCAGCTTCTCCTGTTCCCTCGTTGCGGGGTCCCTGGCCCCTTGGTATCTCCTTCTTGCCCTGTAGGTGTTCTTCTTTGCTCGGGTGAGCTCGGAAGTCCACCAGGGCATTGACCTGTGGTACCACTTCTTCTTTGGAATGGCCTTGTGGCGGCACGGGCCACGGAACTTTTCAACGGCTCCGGATACAAAGCGCGACGCCGCCAAAGCGCAACACCGACGTGTCCAATGTACCATCGATATCTTCACGCTCTTTCCGCCGAATTCTCGGAAGAGCATACACGTGCCAGCAGTGGCGGCACATCTAAGGAATGCACGCTAGTGGGGGATATCGATGGGCAACGAAGGAAAGAATCTGCGTGATCCGAAACAAAAGGGCAGTCAGTCTGTCTTATGCCGTTAAACGTAAAACTCCTCGATACTATTTGCACAGCAACGCGTCGAATGATCTCTCGGTGTCTATCGTTACTTGTTAGTTGTTACCAGTTATCTGTTAAGTGTCATTGTTAATTGTTAATTGTTAATTGTTACTCTGATTGTTCATTAGTTCTAAATAAACTATTGTTCGTTAAAAACACCAAGAGTAGTTCCTTACGCACCTATCACCAGTTTTACCTCAAATTGGTGACTACCGACGTGATTTAACGTGATTTAACGTGATTTAACGTGATTTAACGTGATTTAGTGAAGGAGGTGACCGTGATAGTGCTATCGTTTTAACCACCGATTTTGAGTGCACCGCGACGATGGAAAATAATACACAGGGAACCTTAGCCAGCCAGGTGATCAGCATGTCTCCACTGCTGCCCACGAACACGGCGGCATGGTTTGCCCTTCTGGAGAGACAGTTCGAGGCAGCGCGAATTACGGAAGACACCATCAAGTACGTGACGCTGGCAAAATGCCTCAACGAACAACAGCTCCAGGACGTCGAAGACCTAATGACGAACCCTCCAGACACCGGACGCTACGAGAAATTAAAACACGCGCTCATTCGCATAATATCCGATACGGACGCGACCCGGATAAAGAAGTTGGTGGAAAGCGAGGAGATGGGAGATAGAAAGCCATCCCAGTTTTACCAACATTTAAAAAAACTCTCCAGCCCCTCCAAGCCCGATGATTTTACCCTCACGCTGTGGAGGAACCGATTACCCGCCCGCATCAGGCGTATCCTCGCGGCAGTCGACGATTCGGATCCAGAAAGGTTATTGCGGCAAGCGGACCTGATCGCTGAAGAATTCAAGGAGGATCTTCAGCGCACCGCCCGAGTAACGGCAGTAATGGACCCACCAGCGCAAAACGCTGGAGCATACGAACCAACGACCGCCGCAATCAACGTGTTGAGCGAGCGACTATCACAATTGCAGGCACAGATAGACGCGTTGAGCATCAGTAATCATCGTCGATCACGACCACGATCACGCTCGCGTTCGCGATACTACCGACGTTCGCGCTCTCGAGATCCGCCACGGCAAGACGGTTTGTGTTTCTACCATGCAAAGTACGGAGAACGCGCGAGGAACTGTCGTTTCCCTTGCACGTGGAAGTCGGGAAACGAGACCAGCCGTCCGTAGACGCGGCAGACGACGACGGCCTGAGATCCCGCCGCATCTTCGTTACGGACAAGGAAACGAAGATCTCTTTCCTCGTAGACACCGGCGCCGACATCAGCGTATACCCCCGCAGTAAAGTCCATAGGCACGTCAAGAGAAACGCGTACGAACTATTCGCGGCCAACGGGACGCGCATCGCAACGTATGGTACCACTGCGATTGGCCTTAACCTGTCCCTAAGACGAGCTTTCAAGTGGAACTTCGTAATCGCTGACGTTCAAACGCCTATCATAGGCGTAGATTTTTTAAGCCATTATGGGTTGCTCGTGGACCCGCGAAACAAACGACTCCTCGACACGACAACCCAATTATCATCAAGGGGATATGCTGCCACGACGGAAGAAATATCCATCAAAACCGTAATCGGCGAATCGGTCTACCATCGACTTTTGGCGGAGTTTCCAGATCTAACTCGTCCACCGGCCTTCGGACGAGAGAAAATCCAACACAGTGTGGTACACCATATTGAAACCACATCCGGGCCACCCGTCTACAGTAAACCTCGACATCTCGCACCGGATCGTTTCAAGCAAGTCAAGGCGGATTTTGCAGCAATGATCGAGCAAGGAGTGATGCGGCCATCGAAGAGTCCATGGGCATCACCCCTGCATGTCGTCCCAAAGAAGGACGGAAGTCTACGACCATGCGGCGACTATCGTGCGTTGAACGCTCGCACCATACCCGACAGGTACTCCCCACCACATATCGAAGATTTCGCGCAAAATTTGCACGGTAAGCGAATCTTCTCAAAGATCGATCTCGTCCGCGCTTACCACCAAATCCCGATTGCGCCCGAGGACGTTGAAAAAACCGCGATAACGACACCGTTCCGGACTTTTCGAAGCAACCAACATGATGTTTGGGCTTCGAAACGCCGCGCAAACGTGTCAAAGATTCGTTGACGAAATTACCCGCGGTCTAGACTTCGTGTTCGCTTACATAGACGATTTCCTAATCGCATCCGAAACCGAAGAACAACATCGCGAACACCTTCGGATTTTGTTTGAACGCTTAAACGAGTATGGCGTAGTCATCAACCCAGTAAAGTGCGAATTCGGGGTGAGCGAAATCACATTCTTAGGACACACCGTAAACGCCGACGGGATAAAACCGCTAGCCGAACGCGTTGACGCTATTGCAGAAGTACCGCTCCCCGTGACCGTTAAAGCACTACGCAGGTACCTCGGTATGATTAATTTCTACCGACGTTTCATACCGGGGGCCGCAAAAATTTTTCAACCCCTAAACGACCTACTAAAAGGAAGAAAAAAGGGCAACGCGCCCATCGATTGGACAGAGCAATCCGAAGCTAGCTTCCGCGAGTCGAAACGCGCCCTCGCTAACGCCACGATGTTAGCGCATCCGATACCCGGCGCACCTGTTAGCCTTGCGGTAGACGCATCCGACTATGCAATAGGAGCGGTCCTCCAGCAACGCGTCAACGACTCTTGGCAGCCGTTAGGTTTCCTTACTAAACCGTTGAACTCCGCGCAGCGAAAGTACAGCGCGTACGACCGCGAATTACTCGCTATGTACACTGCGGTAAAGCGATTTCGACACGCCATAGAAGGGAGAAATTTTACAATTTACACCGATCATAAACCCCTTACGTATGCGTTCAACCAAGATCTTGACAAGTGTTCGCCGCGACAATTCCGGCAACTAGATTACATCGGGCAATTCACCACCGACATAAGATATATCAAGGGGTTAGACAATAATGTAGCCGACGCTCTGTCGCGCATCGAAGCGATAGGAAAGTCTGTGGATCATCAAACTCTCGCCGCCGCGCAAGAAAACGACAACGAACTGAGCGACATCGTCAACTCCGGTACAACCGCGTTACGGTTAAAAAAGATACGCTTCCCTGACCACGACGCAGAAATATACTGCGACGTATCAGGCGACATTGTAAGACCGTATGTACCGAAATCCTTGCGGCGCGACGTATTTAATTCGCTCCACGGACTTTCTCATCCAGGGATACGTGCCACGCAAAATTGGTGACGTCGCGTTTCATTTGGCCGTCCGTAAACAAAGATTGCCGGACTTGGGCACGACAATGTATCCCGTGTCAACGATGCAAGGTCACCAGGCACGTATCCTCACCCGTCGGAACGTTTGAAACTTTAGCAGGCCGGTTCGAGCACATACACATAGACATTATCGTGATGCCATATTCAAAAGGCTACCGATATTGTCTAACGTGTATCGACCGTTTTTCGCGTTGGCCCGAAGCCATTCCCATCGCCGACATGGAGGCGGCAACCGTCGCTTCGGCCCTCCTTTCCACGTGGATATCTCGTTTCGGCGTGCCTTTGAAAATAACGACCGATCAAGGACGCCAGTTCGAGTCGAACCTATTTAACGAACTATGCCGGTTGCTCGGCATCAGACATTTGCGCACGACAGCCTATCACCCCGCGTCCAACGGGATGGTAGAGCGCCTGCACCGACAACTAAAAGCAGCAATCAAATGCCACGATACGAGCAACTGGGTGGATATCTTGCCGGTAGTTCTATTAGGCATACGAACAGCCATTAAAGAGGACCTAAACGCGACGGCAGCCGAAATGGTTTACGGCACCGGCATACGATTGCCGGCAGAATTTTTTGTACCGACTAAACAACAGGCCAATTCGGAATTCACAAGTCGCCTAAAAGACCGAATAGAGAAAATCAGGCCTCATCCGATTACGCGACACGGCGAAAAGAGAACCTTCGTGTTCCGCGACCTCGAAACATCGCCTTATGTATTTCTGCGTCGCGACGCCATCGGAGACCCCTTTACAACCACCCTACGACGGGCCGTATCAGGTTATAGAGCGAGGAAAAAAGACCTTCATTATTAAGATAAATAATAAAAACGTAATAGTGTCCATAGACCGATTGAAACCCGCATTTCTACTTAACGATAATATTGAACACCATAGCACGGAAAAGCGCAATGTAACAATACCGCCTGGTGCCCGAAACGAACAAAGCGAAGGGGACTCAAGAGTTCATCACACCACACGCGCGGGCAGGAGAGTTCGATTTCCTGATTGGTTTCAGGCGGGTCTCGGATAGGCGTTAGGAGCTGGCGAACGTGCACCCTTGCCTGTAACATTTATACATTTTTCATTTATATAGCGTTATCACTGGTAAGGGGGTACTGTGGCGGCACGGGCCACGGAACTTTTCAACGGCTCCGGATACAAAGCGCGACGCCGCCAAAGCGCAACACCGACGTGTCCAATGTACCATCGATATCTTCACGCTCTTTCCGCCGAATTCTCGGAAGAGCATACACGTGCCAGCAGTGGCGGCACATCTAATGAATGCACGCTAGTGGGGGATATCGATGGGCAACGAAGGAAAGAATCTGCGTGATCCGAAACAAAAGGGCAGTCAGTCTGTCTTATGCCGTTAAACGTAAAACTCCTCGATACTATTTGCACAGCAACGCGTCGAATGATCTCTCGGTGTCTATCGTTACTTGTTAGTTGTTACCAGTTATCTGTTAAGTGTCATTGTTAATTGTTAATTGTTAATTGTTACTCTGATTGTTCATTAGTTCTAAATAAACTATTGTTCGTTAAAAACACCAAGAGTAGTTCCTTACGCACCTATCACCAGTTTTACCTCAGCCTCGTCGCAGGCTCTTATCAGGACTGCCTGCATTTGCTCGGCCATCCGTTCGACGTCCTCCGCTCGCTGGAGGGTTGTTTCCTGGAGTGCTTTCGTCTCCTCCAAGTCTGCTCTCTGAAACACCTCCCAGTTGGCCTTACTTATGTTGTACCTTCGTTCCCGAAGCTGCGGCTCGGTGTGTCTTTCGCCAAAATCCAGGCGCGTCTCCAGTATCCTGTGGTCACTGGAGGTTCCGTCCTCGTGCACTCTCCAGTTCTTCACGAGCGGTATTGCCTCTGGACTCGCCATGGTGATATCTATGTTCGACCGCCCTCGAGTCGTTTCGAACGTGTGGGGTTGTCCTGGTTGATTTAGGACGTGGAGGCCGTATTGGGCTATGACAGCCTCTAGGGCTTCTCCTCTGTCGTCGGTGTTCCTGCTGCACCATAACGGTGATTTGGCGTTTGCGTCGAGGCCGATGATGGCCTTTTTGCCTCGGAGACTCCTCAGCGCCCTATCCAGTTGTTTGATGCCGACTTCGATGTTCTCTGTCGGCGGGAAGTACTGGCTCATTGCGTAGAGCTCCATCTCCCCGTCGCTTATCTGCACGCAGACGCAGTGCGTTGTGCAGAGTTCGGCGACTTGCTACTGCCGCCATTGGCGGGTCGTTTTTCGACCCTCGAGCGGCAATCGCCACCCCCATACCGAGTCCGGGTATTTTCCCGTCGATGCTATATGGTTCTTGCATCAGCAAGATTTCGTCGCCATCAGCACTCATTTGTTTCCTTAGTTCGTAGGGGACTGTTTTGGATCGCTGCATGTTATGCTGCAGGATCCTTATTCCCCTTTTTCTCCCATGTCCTACTCTGTTTCTGCTTCCAGTATTACTCATACTGTGTTCTTGAGGCAACGGTTTCTAAAGCTTTTTTGTACATAGGGCAGTTCACGCTGGAGGCTGCGTGATCGCCCTTCTTGCCTGCCTTCCTGCAGTTTACGCAGGTGGCCTCCTTGTCTTTGTTTTTGCACTCTTTCGTGCAGTGTCCACTTTCCGCGCAATGTGCGCAGATTTCGTAATTTACGCGGCAGTATTTTGCCACGTGCCCGTAGCCTTGGCATTTAAAGCAGCGGCTGGTTGCTATGTAATCCCTGACCTTGCATGCATGCCAGGAAATGTATAACTTCCCCAGTAGTAATTTGTCCCTCACCTGGGGGGGTACTTCTATTACCCAGTTCGTTTCCTGTGCGTCTTTGCGGCCCGTTCTGAAGCAGAATTTGATGGCCGCTATGTCCTCTTCTCTGAGCCTGTCCTGGTTCTGCTTCTTCATGCAGGCTAGTACTTCCTTCTCCTGCATTTCCCTTGGGACGTCGTATATTATCATCCGCGGGAGTCTACGTTGGGGTGTGCTAGCTTTGAGGCCGGCCTCTTTTAATTTTGCGTTCTCAGTGAACGCTTTCAGGCTTTCAGCGTTTGGTGTTTCCACCACGAGGCCGTTTCCGCCGATCTTTCTGACTGCGGTGACTTGTATACCTTTCTTACGTGGGTTTACAAGGGTGAATACCGCTTCTTTTGCATCTTCGCTGCTTTTGATTTCACCGTCCTTCTCCTCAGGACGGATTATCACTACGTTCTTTGGTGGTTTTACTGCTAGTTGGCCAACTTTAGTGCTGCCCACGCGTACTTTTTCTGCATATGACGGCTGCTTCTGCTCGGCGTTGGTGGTTTTTCTTACCGCCGTTTCAAGGCGCCTGCTTACTTGCAGGGATTTATTTACCACACTTAGGATCTGTGATTCTTTGGACGGTCCAGCGCCGTGTTCCAATTTCCCCGTCAGGTAGCTGTTGTGGAGTAGGAGATCCTCCACAATTCCTCGCATTTCTTTGAAATGCCTCATTATGGTTGCCGCTTGTTCTTTGTTGATTTTCTTTGCTGGGTCGAGACAGAAGGCAAGCACCTTCTTTTCTATCTCACCCGCTTGTGTCCTTACGTCGGGTATTGCTCGGGGTGTCTCGGCCACTGGTCGGGATTCCTGCTTTGTTTCTTTCCCTTCATCATCACCCCTTTTTCTTTTTTCCATCTCCGGGCTTTCCTTTCCCGGTGTTTTATCCTCCATCTTTGGTGTCCTTAATGGTTGTAGGACTACCCTTGCCTTCGCGGTGGGCGGTGATTGTCCTCGCGAAGACATTTTGATACCCTTCCTTTTTTTTTTTTTTTTTTAGCCGTCGATATGTTCTCGTCGTCGGTAATCCCACCGTCGGTAGTTTTCCGTCGTCGATAACTTGGTTTCGACGCTTACCACAGGAGGAGGATGGTTTGTGTCTGCACTAGAGTGTAGTTCACTAATCGGCCGAGGGACGCTACGGTGGCGCTACCGTCGCGTGTCACTAGGACGACCGCCAAGATGGCCGCCTCTCCTTTGTCGCAACACCGATTCTTTTCCACTTATATTTCTTGTGTTTTTTCGAACTCCAGAGAACTTTTTGCACTGATCTACTCCACAACACTAGCGCTTCACTTTCTCGCTATTCGTTGTACTGCACTGTTCGATTTTCCCGATTTCTCGGTTATAGAGTACGACGACAAGGTGGCCGCCTCTCCTTTGTCGCAACACCGATTCTTTTTCACTTATATTTCTTGTGTTTTTTCTAATTCAATCGAATTTTTTGCACTGATCTGCTCCACTACACTAGCGCTTCACTTCCTCACTGTTGAGCGTGTGACAATTAGAATGTATCATATCTTGCAATAATTACTCTAAAAACGATATAAACGCAGTGCTGTTGCGAACTCGTAATTATCTGTTCCGCCTACAAGCGCAAAATTTGTTACATTTGGCATTCCTTTGTGAAGTAAATAAGTCAAACGTCGAAGTACCAAATTTTCTTATAATAATCTCAAAGTAATACTGATTTAGTTATCATTCGCTATCGACATTTTTTATTTTCGGCAGTGGGTCTGCCTACTTGCTAATATTGCTGCATTATAGGATGCAAATATAAACATTTTTCTTTTCTCTGCCAACTGCCAAATATCCTTAGATAACTTATTATATGATGTGTAACATACACCATTCACTATGACATATTATTTATGTATGACAAAGCTGTGTTGTTTTTAAGAAGATTTGACTATTTTTCAAACAATTCTTTAACGACTGTAATGCCTATTTAACTGCTAGTAATGAAGTTTCGCACGTTCGCGGGGAGACGCGATCTCGAAGAAGAGCGCCAACGGGAGTCGTAAATTCCCGTTACGATTAACTAATCGACGCCACGAATCGTACGATCCCTTATTTCTTGTGGGATAATAAGGGTGGTTAAATTAAATATAATGCTGCGATTAACAGGTTAATATATATTTGAACGAGTCAACAACTTCGGTATAATACAAATGAATGTTTGATATAAAACAACTACGAGTGAGTACGACCTGAGACTCTGTTCGTGTTGCCGCGTATGATAATATATTTTGTCGACTGACTGTATTCGACTGACTGACTCGATGTGATAGAATGCTCGGTGACTCGAGGTGTTAAAGACTCGGTGACTTGAGATGACTAGATTACCAAAAGGAAGTCCTCTCGCTTCCCTATTCGCTGTATTTATATGCGTCGGAGTTGACAAAAGGCGTCGGGGTCTTTCTTTCGACGGTGTTCTCTAAAGATCCCGACGGTCGCTGAACTCTCGATCTTGTTTACTATTTTGACTTTACCTGTAGTCGGAGCGAAGGCATATGATCACGACAAAAACAACGGATTTTAATTGCTCAATAATAACCGCCTAAGGTTGTCGGATCTATGATAATCCTATCTACAGGTAAACAAGGTTTTTTTGTGTAGCGGGTCAAGGAACGGAAACCGTTGTAAAATTTAGTGTCAAGTGCCGCTACAGTTTGGTTGAACGACCCGACCAGCGAAACGATTGGTAAACATAACAATAAAAAAAAAAAGCGAATATCAAAAGTTCATTGTACGGATATTGTAGGTGGGCCGCTGGCCGCCAGGCATTGAAAGATGGTGTGCAGATGTCCCACGCGACGTAACAAGTAATTCTCAATAACGTATGTGATATTCTGTTTATCTATCGTCTGAAAAACCATATGTTTCCTCAAAACCATTTGTAGCTCTCCAGCCAATGCTTGATACATCTGTACTACTTTGAAATCTGCTGTTTTTATAGTATTAATTGTTGTCGGTAAATTTTGCAATCATGGCGTCAGATCTAGTAAAATTAATTTTGGAATTAGCATTTTTACGTTATATAGTTGAAATTATTAGGCAATAATAATATAGGTTTCTTTCTCTCTAACAATTTAGTTCACAGTGGCCCATATTTGACTGCTGGACAAGTTGAGATTAATTTCTCTATGAATTCTGCAAAATCATATTAAACACAATGTTTTCTGTTATTTAATATGGGTTGGGGTTGATATTCAATTGATCTACACAGATTGAATAACACTTTTTATTTCACCTCCTTGTACAAAACGTCTGAACTCACCGGATGCGCTTTAGTAATTAGCACGTGGTCGACTTCTAAGACAAAAGAGCGTTTAGAAGTCGTACCAACTTAGCTTATGGGAACTAGCGGTCATACCAACTTAGCGTTTCTCAACATTTTCAACAAAAAGGTCTTTATTCCTCTTTTTTCCTTAGGCAATTGAATCGCATATTCAATCAAATCAATTTTAAACCTAGGAAATTTGCATGTATTTGAAGGAATTTAATAAAAATTATAATAAGTTAACAGCTTCCTTAATATTCATGTAGCAATTTTCATAATCTTTATTAATGAACATAATATCATTCAGATATATAAACAACATTAAACCCTTAGCTCTTATGAATCGAACTACTGGTTTTAGTAATTTTGTGAAAATATATGGATTTAAATTTAACTCAATAGGCAAGTACGCAAATTGGTATAAAGTTCATAGAAATTCAAAGCTTAGGAATTTTCAGCTTTTTTGTGAATCGGTACTGGATAATACGTGTCTTCTAGATATATCATGTATATGAAGAAACCTAAGAAAATCAGTTTCGCAACCGTTCGAATATCCTTCATTTGAAAATGGTTAGTATTGATAAATTTATTTAGCTTTTCTAAATTTAGTGTAAAAGGGAAGAATCCGCTTGGCTTTGGGACCAAAAACTGATTTGATAAGAATTGTCTTTTGTTTGGTTTGCAATTGTCTAATACTCCTTTCAAACATATTTTATCAATAGCTTGCCTAAATCTTTTAATTTCTTCCATTGACCCAAATTTTGCTGATGGAGTTTTAGTCCGTTTTACTTTTTTATGAAGGACTATTTGATATTCTCTAACAGAACTTAATATAAATTTACCAGCAGTAGAACCTACATTTATTTGAACCTCGTTTGACGTTTCGCTTTATTGTATCCCTGATATTGCACCCTGTTGTTGAATGGCTGTTTCGTGCTGAAGGACAACCGTTTGATCTGTTCCGTTAAAAATACCGGTATCCCTGTTGGAAATCTGACTGGTTTGGAAATGGCTTTCTTTCCAGCATGCTGTTCGAGTTTAAAGGTCGTCTGGATATCGCATCCTCTAATCCTTGAGACTTAGAAGACGATTGCTTTTTAATAGAGTTGGCTACTTTATCCATTACTTTAGCTTCTATGATTTTTTTTGGATAGATTTTATCCAAATAGAAATTCTTCTGTTTTTGTCCTCGAACATGGTTTTCGTTTCTTTCGCTACTCCTCCCTTAATGAAACCTTTTCTTGATTTGTTCTGACTATGCACAATTTGTGTGATGGGCTTACCTGTATCATGTAATTTTCCCATTAATTGAATTTTATCGAGCTGATACTCCGATCAATCTTCACAAGAAACAAAAGCTGCTAACACTGCATTTGCTAATCGTCATCTCTTGGTCATGTAGCTATCTCTTGATTATCAATGTTTTAATGATTTTAAAGGGATTTCCAAGCTTAACTTAGGCTAACGGGATCTTGATATTTTTGTAAGAGGTTTCCTTGCTCCTGCTTTTTTATTCCATTTGCGAACTAAAATTTCCGTTTGTTATGAATGCATGAATCTAACTTTATTTGTAAAACTAAAATTAGATTCTAAGAAATCATCACCGAAAATTTCGCAAATTCTTCGTTAGGAAGTACCTTGTTTATTCCCTCAACAGTCATTGGTAACTTCTCTTGGTTATTAATGTTTTGCTTAATCTCATTGGCCAATTTTAGTAAATTTCTTTTATTACTTACAATATGGGGGGGGATAAAAAGTTTTATGATCGTCTTAACGTCGCAAACGTGCGTTTATCTTTAAATGATAAGTTAGTTTTTTAGTGTATCTACGTGTTGCGAATATATGTTTACATGTGTATCTATAGCAAGATAGGAAAAATCTGGTGTTTTCTAATTCGTTATGCGAGCGTACATATTTTCAGAAAGCCTCCTTATTTAATTTTAGTCTTATTTAATTTTCCTTGTTCTTTTGCGTGAACACTTCGTGCGAACATGCATATTTTTATTTTTTTAACCCGCCATTTACATACTGAGTCGTTTTCGAAATTGACTGTTTCTGTTTTTGTAGTTACTTGAAGTTCACGAAGGATTATGACCTCATTTTTGTTCCTAAAAAAATTTTACGTCATATTATGTTCGTGATACCAGAGTCTGTCAGTTCGTATCCTACAAACGACGTAATATTTTTGAATGTAGGTTATAAACGACTCAAGTTGTAGATCGCATTAGTGTTCTCGTTTGAAAGTTTTGCTTTTTCGCGACTTTTGATTAGTTTTTAAATATTTATACACCCTAAAAATAGTTACTCAATTATTAGATCGGTATTTTTTGAAATGCCAGAAAAAAATCACAATTTTTTGTGCAAATCATGTATCTTCTACATGACCGGGCGGTTCCGGCTTACGACATGGCCACCGATAATGCAAAAAAATTTAACAATTTTTGATTGTTAAAATAATCATACTTTCCTAAGTCGAAACTGCCTTGTCATTTTTTCTTCAATGATCATACCTAATGGTGTATAAATCCAAAGCTACATTCAAATTTTTATTGGGAAATTAGTTATAAAATTTTAAGTAATTCTTCATTTTTCCCTAATTCATGTTCAAATTTTGCTTTACTATAAAAATTAAGTTCAAATATAGTAATAAAAGCTACTGGATGATATTCTAAATACTTGAGAGAGTATCCAGAAAACTGTTTGGTCCTTTTAAACTATAAAAACTTAAAAAAGAACTATGTGAATTTACAAGAACTAGTATGCAGACGACGTAAAAAAAATGAAGTTGCAAACGAAGGGTTAAATATCTTATGAACATTCCGTAAAGCGAATAAAGGAAGGGTTTCCCCTATCATGCGGATGAGTTACTTATAGTAATGTATGTTTGATTCATCGGAAAATTTGGGAAATTAAAAGAAATTAATATTAATCGAAAGAAATTAAAAAAGATGGGAATTAAAAGAAAGCAATTTATTTTGTTCCTCCTTTGCTTTAGAAGGGCTTTCATTTTTTCTGCTTGATCTGATGCTATCTATTCTTTGTGAATCCTTGCCGTTGCTATCCTACTTGACAGAACCACCTGGAATGCTAACTCAATAAACCTTTTATAGTTCCTTCTACTATTTTATTCTTCTTGCTCAAGTTATCTAATAATTTTTCGTTACTATCTTTTTTCCGCTTATTCATAAACCCCAATTAGCGTAAAGATTGAGAAAAATGTACTAATTATGGAAAGACATGAAAATGAAGCGGATTGAGGAGCGAAGACATGGTTCCTGTTTATGTTTTTCTTTTTCTCTAAACTTGAACGTGGTGACCATTGACAGGCATTGAAGGAATATTACACTTGTAATCAAACAGGCGAAGTGAATGAAATATGATTAATTATTATCTGCATGAAATATTTGACTAAAAGGAAGTTATTAGAATAATTATTTTAGATAAAAATTTATTCAGAATCATTTAAATAATAGGCAACTGATTATAATCTGGTTATAATTTGATTATAAAATGTAAATATATTACATGTAAATAATGTCAATGTACGAGTTAGTGCAACCTTATGGTCATTTTCCAAGAGAATGACTCCTTTGGTTGGCTTAATGGTTCTTTTAAGACTTCCCTTCTTCGCCCAATTAGTCTTCTACCTACTTTATCAAAACTATTCGAGAAGTTGCTAACGAATCGACTCCTTCCACTCCTAGAGGATCTGAAAACACTGCCAGATCATCAATTCGGTTTCCGGAAGCAACATTCCACAATAGAACAAATCCATCGAATAACACACAATATCAGCCAAACTCTAGAAAAGAAAAAATATTGCTGAGCGGTATTCCTAGACATTCAACAGGCATTCGACAAACTATGGCATGGAGGGCTTCTATTCAAACTAAAGAAAATCCTACCACACACCTACTACTCCATCCTAAAGTCCTACCTAACCAATAGACAATTCATGGTTAAATACTTAGACGCCACAACCACAACATTTCCAATAGAAGCTGGCATATCCCAAGGTAGTGCCCTCGGACCCCTGCTGTTCTCCATCTACACTGCCGATTTACCAATATTAACATTGGTTGCATTGTTTGCATTTAACAAGTGACGGTCTGAGGTTACGAAGGTCAAACATACAGCCATGTTATTCCAAAGAGACAGACCGAACAGAAGAACAATATGCGTATAAGATGTTTGTAATCCGGTTTATAAATCATCGTCTTAAACTTTTGTCCGCTACTGTATATTAAAAATTGTGTCTCAAGAAAAAGTTATCTTATCAATTTAAGAACCTAGATAAAGTTTTTATCTGTTTTATAATATAGGTTTTATAATATAATATAAAAATACAAAAGCTACGACAGTAACGCTAATACAATTACGAAAACATCTTTGCTGAATTAATCCAATATCGTATGATGCAAAGTCTTGAAATAATTTCAGCTTAGACATGGAAAAATTTTGTTTACAAAATTTATGGGACGTTATAATCTGTCAGTAATAACTATTTTGTGGAAAAAGAATCTTTAAAAATGTCAAATTATCTCTATTTTGTTTTAATAATATTCTCCAACCTTTTATTCATTTATTTTTTAACTAACTATTTAAACAACTTTTAATAAAAGATAAAAATTTCTAATAAATTTCTAAGATCCTTTCACACACAGAAGTGAAAGAACGAATTTCACACAAAAAATGTTTGATACAAGATTTCAATCATTGGATTCTTGAAATCCGTACATTTCTTATTATTACCATATTGATTTTCGCACGCGTTGCGCACGCGTGCAGGTGCGAAACTTATAATGGTGCATCAACGAGCTCCTTTTATGTAGGGTGTCTCTTACAACTGAATCAAGTTACAGCTTTAAAATAATAAAATAATAAGATAAGAGATGAAACAAATTCATTCATTAGACAAAATTAAGTGGTTCTGCGTCGTGCATCTTATTTTGTTTATGCCTTTTTCAGATATGGAGACATTTTAAAGATTTGGAACTTATGTTTGGTACATAATGGTATAATTATTACCTTCTTCTTTCCTTGTTCTTTATATGATAAATTTTACAAAATTAAAATTAACTGTCTAAATTTAGTGAGAGGTCAGGATTTCATATTAAAAGTCGCGTTCGATTTTCGCGTTCTTATGCATTCCAAACCAGGATTTTTCAAATCTGAAGTATAAAACAACCTATTTTAACCCTCAAAGAATTCTACGATGAGTTTAAAATACCTCCGGACTTAGGTAGTCAATAAAAATTCGTTCAATTGTATGGAAGTCAAGGGTCTTACTAGGACTTACAGGGTTAAAACATTTTATAAATTAATCATTCTAAACAAATATTTTATTACTATTGAAAAACTATGTACATACGCTGTTCCCTAACCATGAAATTAAATACAAATAAAATTTAAATAGTTGCGAAATATAATTTTACGACATAACAGCAACGTAGAATAATTATTTCAAACTTCGCATAGAAGGCGTTTATTCATACTATAGAATTATTAGAAGGTGCATCTATTAATTAATATATACAGGACTATACAGTACAAATTTACGAAATATAGAAGACGTTGGAATCTGTGAAACGCCACCACTTTCGAATGAGGCATATGCATCATGTAGTGTTCACATTTTACTTCGTGAAACTTCTTCATTGTGTCTAATGTTTGTATCTATCTTTTATTATTCTAAAGCTATAGTTCAGTCCACTTACTAAAAGCACTCTGTATAATACCTTTTCTCGTAGAAAAAGGGTAGTATTTAATGACAAAATTTGATACATTTTTTGTGTATTATAATGGTTAGATTGCGGATTTTTACATATTTCTGCGAAATTGTAATGTTCAAAAATGTACAGGATAGTACTCTTTATAATACTTAGTGGGTAAAACAAATCTCAGATTCCACTTGTTTGGGGAACACGAGGCGCATACGGGTTCTCAGCGCGTAGGACCACGCACTGGGAAACCCCGATGAATCTGACGTTCTCCTATAGCCGGGTGGTGGCTGGTCGGCACCTCTGGCACCCGCCATTGGCCAATTCGGTGCGGAGAACTTCGAAGAAGTTGGTGGGCCCATATCTGCCAAGACCATTCACCTCACCTTCTTGTGGGGCTCCCTGTCACCCTGCACCGGCCTTGACCGGGGTAGGGTGCAAAAGAGTGAGTGACACCAGGATGGAAACCCTTGTTGACGACCTCGGCGATACTCTTTCTGAACTATGGATAGCAAAACGAATCAGAAAATCGTTTACGGTGCAGGGGAGGGATAGCCCAGTTCCGGCGCAGCTGCGGGTTGTAAAGCGGGCCCCGTTGCGTCGTCATCCAGCAACCGTGGGTGGCGATCCTTTAGGCGCTGTTGGTGAGCGAGAGAGGGAGGAGGGCTGTGACCTCCTTCTGTGAGCAGGTTATGCTTCGGAAGGAGGCAGCGGAGAGGGTGAACTCTCACCCCGAGAGGATCGGCCGGCGAGGACGACACGCTTCGACGAGGCGCGCTAAGCCCGCCGCGCCCTCCGGTGGGGGTCAAACCTAGGCGCTGGTAGATCAGTGCCTCGGAACCGCCAAGCAGTCCGGTAGGTTAACTGGACTGCCTTGCACGGCGGCAACGGCAACGAGGCGCGGTGTGATGTGACCGCATACCGCTCCATTAGGTGATGTTTTTTGCGCGGGTGGGGGGGGCCCGGTGTATCGCTAACACCGGTTCCCAGGCCTCTCTCGATCGCAGCCGGGACGGTCATCGTGGAGGTTTTAGTCGGTTGGAGTCCGGCAATACCACGCCGTTTCCCCCCAGAAGCGGCCTGGTGTCCGTGCGGATTTCCTCCACGTTAATAAAAAAGACAAAAAAGATTCCACTTGTTTAATTATGCTCATAAAAATATAAATTTGCATAAAAATCCGTAGTCTCGTAATGACAATAATAGCTATTATTACAAAATTATGATTCTACTGTGCTACAAAAATATTATTTTTTCACAAAACTTGGTCGTACGCAGCAGCTACTCCAATCTGTACACCTGTACATACCTGTACCTATGACCTGTACAAACATTTGCAAGATTCTACTGATAAATAGGGTAAACAACAGACCAATGTCTCGAGTAGTGATATCATAAAATCCTGGACAAATCAACCGGGATATCCTTTGGTGACTGTCATTTGAAATTACGAAATGCAAACATTTACTGTGTCTCAAGAATGATTTTGTTGGAGACAAAAGCAGTCAATATTCGAATGGTGGATACCATTGAGTTTCATTACAGAAACATACACGAATTTTTCTAATACAACCCCAACATACTGGTTAAAACTAGAAGACGAAAGTTTAATTGTGCCATTCCATGTTTCATCGTATGATTGGATAATTTTTAACATTCAACACATTGGATATTATCGAATGAATTATGACGAAGACAGTTGGCGAATGATTACTTATTACCTGAACTCGAAACACTTTCAGAAGATACTCAGAGTAAACAGAGCTGCCCTAATAGATGACGCATTCAACCAGAGCAGGTTATTTGGAATATTGGATTCCATTTAATCTTTCGAAATACTAGTCTGATTATGAACCGTGAGTCGCTGCCGTGAATAATTTAAAGTTTCTGAATAAGATGTTAAGCGACGAAACGAAAGTACAGTGAGCTTTTCAAGTAAGTAGAATTGAAACAAAGTAGAATTAAAACAAAGCATTGCGAGGGTGTTGAGGCAATGCGATTTCCGCCCAGTGCTCTGAATGTCAACGTGAAGAAATTGAAAAAAGTCAAAGCGCTAGTAAACGGCGGAAGTAACTATGACTCTCTTAATTAATGGGTATCATCGAGATACGTCGTTGCACACGACGCGCGTACGTAGCGAAACGTATATTTTTCAACAGAAACATTCTTTCGATTCATGATAAAATGAAAATAAAGGAAGTATATGTAAGGAAATATAAAGTATACGTATAGCATGGAAGTTGAAAATAAAGAAAATATATGTAAGGAAATATAAAGTATATGTATAGCATGGAAGTTGAAAATAAAGAAAATATATGTAAGGACATATAAAGTATATGTATAGCATGGAAAATGTAATCGTTGCTCGCTCGCTCCGCACGCTCGTAAAAATATAGTCCAATCTCACAACCGACCCGGCACGTTCGCAATTTTGAAAAAAATCGCCTCCTCATCGAAAAACGAACGCTAGAAGGATTAGTCTTTTGTTAGGCTATTGTTTTTGGATAGAGCACCGCGAGCGAGCAACGAGCACGTAAACGTGTGTCACAAACCAATGGTGTGGTACATAGGGACATTGAAATATTCGCTCCAGCCTGAGGAGCCGAAAGCTTTTATTTAGCTTTTATTTAGTATAGGATTATTTATAATATTCAATGCTGCATAAAATGTCGAAGGGAGTCCCTGATGGCAGAAATAGCCTTTCGTATAACATGTATCCATTTAATCACGTGTTACCCGTAAGAAAATTGGAAATCCTAATTACGCGTACGTTCACTTCTACCGCATTAAATATGTTAAAGGACAGTTTGAGGTTCAATGATGAAATAATGGAGCAGTCATTAGATACACCAATAGCAATTTGTTTTTATGAGTATTACTTTATATTAGTACTATTTAATATTAGAGCAATCCCAAGGAATAATTGTATCTTTCAGCAATGAAAGTGTCAAGTGTTTACTAATTTTGCTTAATAACGTTTTGCGAAATTCTTTTGAATCATTTGATATTGCAGGTATCATCAATTAATTATTATCAATTGAGACATGTTTGCAATATAACATATTGTCGCCTAGAGTTTGTTTGGCCATTGTTAGCAGTTCATTATAGAACAACGTAGAAGTATCAAGGCAGTCCATTAGTTTAGTCATAATAAATTAACAAAAAGATGCGAAATTAAAATTCATTTCAAATCAGTTTGCAATTATTTTCGAAAATACATTGACATTTTAATGGTAGCGTTTTGTTTTCATCAAATGATTTTTATGCGCTATGAATATTTAACAAATGTAGATGAACTTACATAGTACCTATCGCAATTATGTTCAATCAACTAACCTTTCAGTATGTGCTACGTTTTTGAATTAAAATGTCATATTTATTATTTTCTCATTTTTCGAGATATATTTAAAATTTGAAGTTCCCACGTATTTTAAAGTTATATATACGAACTGTTGCTAAATAATAAGTGAATATTATATTTTGGATGAGGAAAACCAAAAATGGAACAAATAAAATAAGAACAAAGAGAATAATAAAATTTCAGCTTTTTCAGTTTAAAAACAATAGGATATTTTAATCACGGAGAGTAATCTTCATCTCATATAAAATGTGACGATTGAATCAGATTATCAGAGAAGCAATTGTTCGAATGTTTCAATATTTCGAATGCTTTGCGATGTTTCTTGAGAAAATATGCAGATGTTTTTGAACACGGACTTCTGATAAGATCTTCTTTTTCAACTTGATTACTCAATCAAATTAAACGTCTTTCTGTAAGAATCTTCCGGGTTGAATCACCAGTTGGATCAGCCAACTGAAACATCGCGCAATGTAAAGCAGACAGTGGGGCCTAAATCACTCAATTTCAAATCTATCCTGAAGAACTAGACTGCAATGTCTACGAAACGTCAGGTCAATATGGATGTGCAAAGGATATTTATGAACGTCGATGTATAATAGGTAGTTGTATAAGTAGTTGTATAGGTAATTGTGCTTTTGGGTTCAGAACGGCTTTCACAATGTTTAACATAAACTAATATTTTATGTGTGTGAATGAGGCTAAAAAACTTTTTTCTTAAAAATTCCTGAATCACTCGCTTCGTTCAGAGGTACAATTGGTATTGGGTTAGCTAGGCTTTTACGAGAGAGCAACACCTGCTGTGTGTGAAATTTTTGAAGACATATCGTACAGCCTCCCATATGTGGTATCGAAAAAAAAAACATAGGTCAGCAACCGATCGAAACAGTGTCGTCTATCCTTCAGTTGTTAGTTTACATAGGAAAAAAGCCTATGTGGCTAAGGTCACCTAGTTCTTGCGTTGACATGATGAGATTAAAGAAAGGAAAAACAACGCTATTAGAGGAGGACGATTTGGGTTCAAAGAGCGTTGACCGAGAGGTCAGAGTGTGCGAATCGAGAAGTGAGAGTGAGTCGAGAGTTCAGAGTTGATCAAGACATAGAAGAGTAGAGTCGTAGAGTTGAGAGAGTCAGTTGCTAGCGTTGTCGAGAGATTGAGTTGTTAGAGTTGTAGAGTTGCGAGAGTGATTTGAGCAGAATAAAACTATTGCGCTCAATTCAAGTTAAAAATCTATCGTTCTCTGTCCGATTAACATCTGTTATTTTTATTTGTCTTAAATAAATAGTATTAATAGAATTTTACAAACCTAAATTATCCTAATCCTATCCTTTTCCGAGACTACACATATGCCGTTGTGAACGGGTCTCTTTATTTGAATCCGTTTATTTAAATTCACTGATGACATAATTTCGATAACCGAATAACTATCTCAACATAATGCAAAAATATTTCCAATTATATAGCATTAATAACAAAATGTACTAGTACTTTAAGAAAATATAACTTCCAATATAATTCCAATGTAATTTAAGTCTAACCCAAACCTAACAAAAAGCTACATATCATTAGATATATAGGATGGTTGCTAACTGGTGGTACAAACGGAAAGGGGGTGATTCTACGCGAAAAAAGAACTCGAAAATATGGAATAAAAATTTTTCGTTTGAGGCTTTGTTTTCGAGAAAATCAACTTTGAATTTTCGCTCGGTACGCGTGCACTTTATCACGTCTCGTTATAATGGTGTCACTGTAGATCGTTGTCTCGATTGACGTTATGTTGATAAACACTTCCAATGTGACCGAAGTGTTTCCCTACTTATTAACTTACTATCCGACTTTTATCGCTATCCACTATCAGTACCTATTAGTCTATCATCATGTCCACATACAGCAATCGGGAATATACGGACATGATACTTTCGTTAGGTGCGTGTGGTGGTAACGCATCAGCCGCAGCAGATCATTACAGACACCGGTATCCCAATCGTCGATCTACAGTGAGATCCGTTATAACGAGAAAATATAACATATAATATCTTATAATAATATAATATATAATATATAAGTTATAACGTTATAAAATTGTAGCGGCACTCGACACCAACTAGCGTCGGACGACGACAGCGCAGTGGCTAGCGCCATAGGTTACAACATTCGGGACCCGGCTCCAAATCCTGGCGACCGTAGTCCAATTTTTTTTCCACGATACAAAAAATGAGAAGAAAAGCAGCGGTACCTGAGCAGCGACATCTACACCAGCAGTAGAACCTATCTCGGCCTCTATATCAGCAGTAGCACTATCATCACAACTAACAAACTACTACACAACTACTACTACACCTCAAAATGTTAGAAAATGTTGAAGACTCGTACTCATTTGCACATTTTCACCGACCTATACAGACTAATCCCGTTATCGATGTTTACTAGGAAGTAAATATATGCATAATTCTGTGTAATTCTTTAATCAATCATACTGATCATCTATCGTGCTATTAATAATTCGATTGTGTCGACTTGTGTCGACCAAACTTCCTCTGCGATTACCTCCGGCAGCAGGTTACGGACATAAATTCAAACAAATAACCGCGTAATAGAAGTAATGTTAGCATAAAGATATTTGAGGTTAGAGTGAACTCATCACCACGTACTGCGAAAAAACAGAGCAAAAATTTATTCTTAAAAATAGTTAAAAATAAGCACAGTAAATTTTACTAGACTCGAAATGTTATCAAAAGAGAATTACGATACGTGATGGTTTCAAACCAATGCGTTGCTGATTAAAATTGACACTTGGGAATTCAAGTTTGTCAGTGAGTGGCGAAATATCGAGGCCAGATCTAACTGGTAACGAGTCGGCAGAAATGCAAAAGGTATGAGATAAGAAAGTCAGGGTTGATCAAGATTGAAATTTGGCGAAAGCTCGAGTCCACATACGCTTCTTCGGGTTCGACTGGGAAAGTTACGCTCCTTAAACAGCTGATGCTTCAGAGGATGAGTAAAAGAGACGATATACGTAAGCATATTAATAAATTCTTCGATGTTGTAGTCACTAGCTCGAGGTAATAGGTCCAAAAGAACCATTTAAATATTCTGTTTTCATACAGTCTTCTTGTTAGTTATGAAAATTTCAGTTGTGTAATCGAGTCTCAGGATGCATTGCCTGGAACCCGAAAATTAAACGTAAAAATACTTGAAGAGGCAGAGGCATGTAAGCAAAAATTCAAGGAGAGTGGGTCTGGAGCAATGATCGCGATGAGGAATGAACCTGACAAACAGGAATATTATGAAAATCAATTACATGGCAGTAAAAATGGAGCCGCAAAGAAGAAAATTCTGTTTAAGTACAGCAATGCCATAAGCACAGACACGGGGCTACTGATTAAATTTCCAAAGGTCAGAATTCATAACGGGTACATGTTGCCGATGAATCATATCCTGTAATAGCGAATGCCCATCAAATGATGTCAAGACGTGGGTTGCCGACTTAGAGTACAGTTGGTGCCACGAAGTTTGACACATGGTCCTTTGCTAATTCTGGAGAATTGAGCGAGCAGTACAGTTGCTGTGGATGCCTCGGTTAGAATCAATACTAGGTCTGTCAACTTTGAAAATACCTTGTTTGTGCCTGATCTGCGCACAAATCTTCCTTCAGTTTCTAAGATCACTGACAAGGACTGTGAAGTCGTATTCAGGTGACGAATGCGACAATCCGAGACATGGAGGGCAACGTCAGGTAAAGTGTCGATAAAGTAGGCGATATTTATTTACACCAGTTGGCGAAGTCCGCAAGTGTTATTTAATCATCGAAACGTCATCTATACTTGGCATAAACGATTAAGTCATTTAAAATTCGGTGCCTTGCTGAATACGATGAAAAACTAGCACTCTGTGCGATTTTCCTAAAAGGAAAGATATCTTTTTTTTTTTCTTTTTTTTTTGAACGTGGAGGAAATCCGCGCGGACACCAGGCCGTTTCTGGGGGGGAACGGCGTGGTAGTGCCGGACTCCAACCGGCTAAAACCTCCACGATGTCCGTCCCGGCTGCGATCGAGAGAGGCCCGGGAACCGGTGCGAGCGACACAACGCCCCCCCCGCGCCCAAAAAGCGTCCCCTTAAAGGAGCGGTATGCGGTCACGTCACACCGCGCTCCGTCACCGTAGCCGCCGTGCAAGGCAGTCCGGTTAACCCTACCGTACCGCTTGGCGGTCCCGAGGCACCAATCTGCCAGCGCCTAAGTTTGGCCCCACCAAAAAATGTTCGTACGTTCGCGGGGAGACGCGATCTCGAAGAAGAGCGCCAACGGGAGTCGTAAGATCCCGTTACGATTAACTAATCGACGCCACGAATCGTACGATCCCTTATTTCTTTTGGGATAATAAGGGTGGTTAAAATGAAATAACACTGCATAACTTGCTCACAGAAGGAGGTCACGGTCCTCCTCCCTCTCTCGCTCGCCAACAGCGCCCGGAGGATCGCCGGCGGCAAGAGGTCCCGCCCGATTTCCGCGATGAGGTCGTGGCGCGGCCGCGCCCACGCCGGACAGTACTCCAGCGTGTGCTGCGCTGAGTCCACGTCGCATCACAGTGGTGGCAACGCGTGGTCGCCTCTTTCCCTATTCGGTGCAGGTATTCACCGAAGCACCCGTGTCCGGTGAGCACCTGCGTCACCCTGTAAGTCAGGGGAGGTCCGCCCCCATCCAACCAAACATCCCAGTTTGGAAGGACGGCCCCGAGGACCCTTATCCCCGGCGCGCACGCTCTCATGTCGAGGCTGGCGCGCCATCTGTCGAGCAAGGCCCGACGAGCTCGAGCCTTAATGTCGGCGCCCCCCGGGCCGGTCCCCTCTGACAGCTCCCGAGTGTGGAGATAAATCTCGCGGCACCTCAGGGCCTGTAATTCGAACGGGGGAAATCCGGCGAGCACCGCCACTGCCGCCGCCGAAATGGTGCGGAAGCCCCTCACTACTCTGATGGCCACCGTCCTGTGCAGCCTCCTAACCTTCTGGAGGCTGCGGCGTCTGGCATTCAGGTCCCCTGCCCAGATCGGAGCTCCGTAGAGGAGCCTCGATCGCACCACGCCGGCGTACAGCCGACGCACCCCGCAGCCGGGACCGCCCAGCCGAGGCAGCAAACGTCCTAATGCGTTCGCCGTCACCTCGACAGACGGCGCCAAGCGCTCGAAGTGAGCGCCGAAGGTCCAGTGACTGTCGAGGGTCAGGCCCAGATATTTCATACTGGTCCCGACCCCGATCTCAGCCCCCTCCAACCTCAGGCGATAGTCCCTGCGGCAGAACCACATTGCCTCGGACTCCTCAGGGGACACCCTCAGCCCCAGTCCCTTAATCGCGGCGACCACGCAGGCCACCGCCAGCTCCGCCAGATGGACGGTTCTGCCCCACGCCGTGCCCCAGACCAGCACCAACGTGTCGTCGGCGTAGCACGCCTGCGCCGAGTCCGGAGGCATCGGCGCCCGGAGCACTGCGTCGTACGCGATGTTCCACAGCAGTGGTCCCAGCACCGAACCATGCGGAACTCCGCGGTGCACCGCCACGGACAGTGTAGACAACGCTCCGGTCCCGGAGGAACGCCCGGACCACACCCCGCAGGTACGCGGGTACCCGATGGTACTCAAGGGTCCGGCATATCCTGTCCCAGGGGATGCTGTTGAAGGCGTTGACCACGTCCAGCGACACAGCCAACGCCACGCAACCATGCCGTTGGGCCCCCTCGACCAGGGAGCAGACACGGGCAACCGCGTCAACCGTAGACCGTCCCCTCCGGAATCCAAACTGGCTGTCGTGCAGCCCGGGATCCCCCCGGGACAAATGTGCCTCGAGGCGGGCCGCCACCACTCTCTCTAGTATCTTGCCAGCCTCATCCAAAAGGCACACTGGCCGGAAGGCGGAGGGCGAGTCCGGAGAGCGTCCCGGCTTTGGCAGCAGCACCATCCGTCCCTCCTTCCACAAAACGGGGAATTCGCCCCGAGACAGGCATCTGTCGAAAAGACGTATTAATCTCGGGGCCAAAACCTCGGCGACGTCCTTCCACAGGCGGGCCGTGACTCCGTCTGGACCCGGAGCTTTCCGCGCTCCGATCTTCCCGACAGCCACGGTCAGTTCTTCTTCGGTGACCCTCGATTCCGGGCACCAATTTCCTGCGGTGTCGCGGGGCTCTTCCTCCGGCGGTTGCGGTTCCCGCTCCTCCTCATCGGTGGGCCTGCCCTCTTCCTCGTTCGACGATCCCGGGAACAGGGTGCCGACCACCTCCTCCAGGAACCGAGGGTCCATGCTCTCCGTTGCGGGAGGCGCCCATGGACGGAGTTTATTTAGTACCATCTTGTAAGGGCGCCCCCATGGATCGGAGTCGAGGTTGGCCAGAAGCTCGACCCAAGCCCGTTTCTTCGCCTCCTTGATGGCGTGTTGCAGAGGTCTCCGCGCTTCGCGATAGGCCTCGTACAGACGAGCCACCGTAGCTTCGTCTTCTCGCCTCCTGCGGCGGGATCTGGTGTACCGGCACCGAGCTCGGATGCACGCCTCGCGGAGACGAGCGATCTCCTCGGACCACCAGTACACCGCGCCTGCGCGGCGCGGGGCTCCGGACCGCGGCATACATGAGTCGCAGATCGCATGCATGTCGCGCCTCAGCCGGGTCGCTTCCTCTCCCGCGTCTTCATCGGCCGGGGATTCCTCCAACCAGGCGATGGCTATAGCGGCCGCTGCCATGAAGTCCTCGTCGCGGTGGGTGACCGCCCACCGTGGGAATCTTCTTCTCCTTCCCGGTGGGCCGGTGGATCTGTGCGCGTCGAACGAACGGTCGCCCATCGTACCACCAACCGCCACCTCCATCAAAATGTAGAGGTGGTCCGAGAGAGTCTCTTCCGGGGACACGCCCCAATCGGAAACACGGCGGGATGCGGCAGGGTTTGCCCACGTGAGGTCCACAATGGACTCGCCCCGCCACGCCACGCACGTTCTGGTCGAACCCCGGTTAATAAGCCGGAGGTCGAGTGCAGTTGCCCAGTCCTGCACGTCGCGCCCCCTTCCGTTGGTCCTACGGGAGCCCCACGCCGTCAAGTGAGCGTTGAAGTCCCCGAGGACCAGTGATGGGCAGACGCCCAAACGCCTCGCGCAGGCCGCGAGTCTGTCCAGGAAGGATGCGTATTCCGACCGGCTGATGTTGGGTGACACGTAAACGGCCACCACGGCCAGGTCGCCCCACTTCACGGCCACGAAGCCCCGTCCCTGCTCGATCACCGAGCACGGGGTTCCCGCGCGCTCCCGTTCCAGAATACGGCGACCGAGCCGATTAGATCCCCCGCGCCTCGTGACGCGTCGGGAATGTTGTATTGCTCGGCCACGGCTGCCAGACCGATCCGCCGCTCCACCAGCCTCTGGAACATTAAGTCCTGAGCCCGGCGGGAGCGGTTAAGATTACCCTGCAAGAGCAGCTGTCCTCCTCTTCTTCCTCCGCTCATGTCGGGGAAGGCTTCGTCTCCATGGCCTCCTCCGGGCCGTACCCCTCGCAGTCGGTACGTCCAACCTCTCCGTCTTCTCTTCTGGCCTTCGCGTGGGCAGTTGGCGGCGGGGTCGTTTCCTTCCTCGTCGCCACGTCTCCGCCGTCACCTGGAACGGTCTTTGCCTCCTGTGCGGCCCTCTTCTTACGGGCCGGTGGTTTGCATGCCGGCGACCCCATACGGTGCGACGCGGGCAGTCCTTAATCTGTGCACGCCGGGCACCTAGGTACTCGCACCGAGCAGTCCCTGGCGCGATGTCCCTCCGCCCCGCACCTATAGCAGCGCTCCGACCGGTCGATCGTCGACGCGCAGTCCCTGCGCACGTGACCCAACTCCATGCACCTGAAGCATTGGAGTTGTCGCGCCGGGAGAGGGGAAACCCTCGCCGCTGACCAACCTATGGTAATTTTGCCTCCTGATCGGGCGTCCCCTCCCCTGCTGATTTTCCTGGCCGCTGCCAGCGGGCAGCGTAGCCACACCGACCCGAGGCCCCGAGGGGCGAAGCGTATGGCTCCCACGTTGACCTCGCCGGCGCGGCAGCCCCCGGCCTCGGCAACGGCGGCCGCTACCTCCTCCGGGGTGACCGGGTCCTCCAGTCCGGTCACTCTTAACTCGGCCGTCCTTCGCGGCGCGGTTACCTTGGCGGGTAGGTCCTTCAACATGGCTGCCATTCGCTCGGCCAGTCGCAATGCCTTGCACCCAGCGTCCTGGCCTGGTATCTCGAGCAACAGCGCCCCCGTGACCGCCCTCCTCAGCTTCAGCTCCGTGATGTCGAGTTCGGAGAGCCTGACTTCCCTCCTCACCACCGACATCGCTTCCCTATAAGTAAAACCCGAGCCATCCCTCACGGTGAGCGTTACCGCGGCGCATCGTGGGGGTCGGGGGAGGCCGGGTACTTTCTCCCCGCGCGCGTCCCGCCCACTCGCGGTACATCCCTTCCCCTTTCCGACAGTTCCCGCTCTGACGCTACTACCCGCCCCCCGCATGGATTCTCTCCCTGTGCGGGGGCGCACCGGAGGCCCAGCGGCCACCTCCGCGAACGTTCTCACCCCTGATCCGCCGTTGCCGGCAGCCACCCCGTGTGCCGGGGCCCCCGTCCACAGTGCCGCCGACGGCAGAGACAGTGATACCCTTCCCGTGGTTCTTGCGCCCCCGGTCGGCGCATGGACCGTTGGAAGAGGTTGCACGGCTCGATTTCTGTCCGTTCGCTTCGTTCTGCCTCTTCCTCCTCTTGTAACGGTGATGAATCCAACCTCGTCGGCCGACGACTCCACGGTCGACCGCGAGGTGTCTCTTGCCGACCGCGACCGTGCTTGCGCGGTTCTTTCGGCGGCAGCTGCGTCCGTAGCCAGGGGGATAGCTCCCCCTGGCTTTATTTCTCGCCACCACTACTCCAACTTACGGAGGAGCAGGATCTTGAGATCCTCTAGTGGATCTTGAGGTCCTGGAGCACCGGATCTGCCCGTCCTCCCGTCCTGTGTACGACTCGCCAACCCGTCGGGACAACGTAAACGGCGTGGCGCCGCCCCATAGTGCGGGAGAGGTGGGGGAAGAGGACCCATAATCGCTCCCGTTGGGGCCCCGGGGGCATTTCCCTTCGTCTTCTCCGCAGAGGTGATACCCGCCTTCCTTCCCTTACCGTCGCCATTAGGGCACTCGGCTGCCTTCTCCTCGCGTTTCCTGGTCAACCGTTCCACCGTCTCTCGGAGACGGCCGACCTCTCTCTCCAGAAGGCGCACCTTCCTCCGCAAGTGTGCGTTATCCTCCTCTTCTCGACCGTGGGTCGGTTTCGCGTCCTTCGTGGACGCCTGTTTGCCGACCGGCCCAGTCTTCGCATCATCGCTTTGTTCCTCGTCGCCGCCGCTAACACCGCCGCGGATGGTAGCCTCCACCGCGGCGGCCCCGGCGTCGGCATCAGTGTCGGCGTCCGCTCCGCGCCACGCACTTTTCTTCTTCCTTTTGTCGGGAGCCGGCAGCAGCGCGGAGTCCGAGTCCCCCGTAGATGCGTCCCGCTGCCGCGTGCGGCGTCCCGTGCCTCCGCCACGACCGTTGGCGGCGGTGGTGGTGCCTTCAGCGGGCCCGGCAATCCTGCGGTACGACCGCTTGTCGAGCGCGCTCGCAGCGGCCGAAGAGGAAGAGCATAACGACATTTCGTCGTCGGATCTCATCCCCCCGCCGCCGCCGCGTCTTCGCCGCGTCCCCACCCACGATGGTCCCGAGCCGACGTTCACAACATCGGGCTCCTCCGACCCCCTCCGAGACCCCCCAACTCTCGCGTCCTCCTCGCCAGACGCATCAACGCGACCGGGGGCCTGGCGGCCCACCCCCGGTCGGCCACGGTTGCTCGATGACGACGCAGCGAGGCCCGCTTTACAACCCGCAACTGCGCCGGTACTGGGGTATCCCTCCCCTGCACCGTAAACGGTTTTCTCGTTCGTTTTCCTGTCCATATTTTATTTTTAAAACATGTCGCCGAGGTCGTCAACAAAGGTTTCCATGCTGGTGCCACTCACTCTTTCGCACCCTGCCCCGGTCAAAGCCGGTGCAGAGTGACAGGGAGCCCCACAAGAAGGTGAGGTGAGTGGTCTTGGCAGATATGGGCCCACCAACTTCTCCGAAGTTCTCCGCACCGGATCGGCCAATGGCGGGTGCCAGAGGTGCCGACCAGCCGTCACCCGGTTATGGGAGAACATCAGATTCATCTGGGTTTCCCAGAGCGTGGTCCTACGCCCTGGGAACCCATACCCGCCTCGTGCTCCCCAAAAGGAAAGATATCTACTCAACCATTTTCCAAGAGAACGTCAAAAAGGGAGACCATTAATGATGGTCTATTCATATATTTGTGGTCCGATGAGAAGTGAGTCAAATGAGCGAGAAAAATATTTTGTTACGTTTAAGGGCGAGTACTCGCGCTTGTGGGTGGTGTACATTTTGACAGACAAAAATAACATCTTCCAAGCATTTCGTATTTATAAAAATCTTATTAATGTTAACCGAAAAATAAAAGCTCTTCAGATTAATAATGCGGGGGAGTGTTGTTCCAACGAGTTTGGCGAGTATCTCAGATCACAAGGAATAAAAAAAGGAGACTTTCTATACTAAACACGCTTCAACTGAATGGCATGCCAAAGAGATAGAGCTGTACTCTCTTTAGTTCAGATGGCTAGATGTATTGATATTACAAGTAAATCTGCCGCCGTTATTCCGGACAGAGGTTATATGTGTTGCAAATTAGGTAAACAACCGCTGTCCATCAAGGAGTCTCATTGGCAGGACACCATCTGAGTTGTGAGTAGAAAGAAGATTTAACTTATAACGCCTGCAAATATTCGGATCTAGAGCTTTTGTGCTGAATGAAGAGGTAAATAAAGACAAATTCGGAACGTGACGAGTGTGACTCCGATGAGGGTGGAATCAGGTTTCGACAATGATGAGAAAGCTAGTTTACAAACAAGGAAGGGGAAGACTCTGACTGATTTGATCTGCTCAGTACAGCCGACCATCTAAGGCGAACAGTATGGCGAAGACAATTGAAGCTGGAGTTTGGTCATTTACTGATACACCTATGGATTCTGATGAAGAAAGTGTGCCTGTTTCGGATAAACTGGACAATGATGTGTATGAAATATGCATACTTAATCCAATTCAATCTACTCAATCCAATCTAACTCCAAATCTAGAAAACAACATTGTCATTTATGCATTTAACGCAGAAGTGAACTTTAAGGAAACTTTAAAGGGACCAGATCAAGATGGGTAAATCTCGAGATGCAATCGAGAAAGATGCAATCTCAAATGCAGTCAGGAGTTTGATAGAGAATGATGCCTGGGAACTCGTCGATCGAACGAAACATGTTCCATAATAAGAAGGGAAACTCTACTCATGGCACAAGGTTCCATGCAACAACATTTTTTTTTCTACGTGGAGAAATCCTCATGGACACTCCGCTGCTGCTAATAATTGGTAACAGCAGAGTAGTGTCGGACTCTTACCGACTAAAACTCCACGATCCCACGCGTCCTCCTCGGCAGTTCCTAGGTCGTTTGGGGTCGCCTGCTCAGTCGAGTCCTCTCGCGGGTCCCATACTCTCGTTTGAATGTATCTTTTCTTGAGCGCCAGGGCCCGAAGCTTCCACGGGGGGACGCGGCTAGAACGGTCGCCAACGCGTGGGACACCGTTCGGTATCCTCTGATCATTCTGATGGCGGTGACCCTGTGTAACCTCCTGAGGAGCAGGATGCTGCGACGACTTGCCATCAGGTCGTCCGCCCATACCGGGGCCTCATACATCACTCGGGACCGAATGACGCCCTCGTATAGTCGGCGCACCGCGACTTTCGCCCCGCTGATATTCGGTAGCAGGTCGCACAAGGCACTGGCAGCCGCCGACACCCTCGGAATCAGGGAGTCGAAGTACGGCTCGAACGTCCACTGGCTGTCGATGACGAGACCCAGGTATTTCATCCACGATCCCACTCCGACGGTTTCACCTGCCATGTTTATGCTCAGACCGGAGGAATCCCTCGCCTTTTCTTGTTGTAGAACCAGATGGCCTCCAACTTCGCAGGGGAGACCCTCAGGCCCAGTCCTCGCACATCGTGTATCGTGCAGGCCGTTGCGACTTCGCCAATGCGCAACGTCTCGTGCCACCCGTGACCCCCCGACCAAGACCAGAGTGTCGTCGGCGTAGCACACCATGGCCGCGCCCGGAGACAGCAGGCAGCGCAGTACTTCGTCGTACGCGATGATCCACAAGATCGGTCCCAACACCGACCCTTGCGGAGCGTCCCTTCCGGAAGCCGTACTGGCTGTCATGCCAACCCGGCACCCGCCTTGACATGTGTCGTTCGCGTTGTCGCCAGCGGCGGGCCCTCAGGTACCCTCTTCGGGCCCGGACGCATCTCGCTCTCAGTTCCACGATGTCGGATTCTACCAATAGACTGCTCTGCTTCGCACCGTGCCCGGTATGGCTCGCGGCATGGATGCATCGCAAACTGCTGTCATGGTTCGGCGAAGGTTCTCGGCCTCCTCTTCCACGCCTGTTTCGGTCGTCGTCGTCGTCGAGGCCTCCCAGCACCAAGCCGTCGCTATAGCAGCCTCTTTTCGGCAGGCCACGACCATCGCCCGCGGTCACCGTTCCATGTCTAAGTGTGTCGTCCACCTCCATGAATATGTAGAGGTGGTTCGAGAGTGTCTCGACTCCCTCGGGCACTCTCCAGCATGAAATCCCATGAAATGGGATGAAGGCCCATGTAATTTCAACGACGGAGCTCCCTCTCCACGCTACGCAGGTGCCGAGCCCCAGTTCGCCAACAGGAGTCAAGGTCCGCGACCCAGTCTGACAGCGCGCGGCCACGCGCGTTGGTCTGGGGCTTCCCCATTCCGTGGAGTATGCGTTGAAAACTCCCAGGACGAGTACTTGCCGGGGAAAGCGCCGACCGACGCTGTCGCCAACCCCGTCTAGGAACTCTTCGAACGCTGCATGTCCGCTGTTGGGTGACACGTACACACCCATCACCACCATCCCTGCCTACTCGACCGCGACGTATCCGTTGCCGCGCTCCAGCGGGACTCCGTGGGCGTTGATGTCCAGGTGACAACAACCATTTCGTCCGCATCTCCGGTCCAGTCCGGAGCATACAGAACTCTGTATGGTTCGGCCACCACCGCTAGAGCGACTGTGCTCTCTCGAATGCTTTGGTAGAGCAGTGTCTTGCTGCTCGTCTTGACCGCCTAAGTTGGTCTGTAGGATGCGCATTTTTTCAATCACCTAGGGTTATTGCTTCCATGGCTTCCTCCATGCTAGCTTCCTTGCTCGCGGGTTTAGAGTCGGGGGTTCCCTGCGGCGGCAAGCCTTTTCCGTTGCCACTTGCGGCCGTGGATCCGCGTGTGGTTCCTCTTGTTACTTTCTTCGGGGAGGGGGGGCAGTCCGGTCCCCCCATCCTGTGTACAGATGGTGCTCCGAGTGCCTCACAAAGTAGGCATTCCGGGCTCGCGGCAGTGCATGCTTTAGCTTGGTGTCCCGAATTGCCGCATTTGTAGCACAGGTGCCCCCTGTCCTCTTTGGAGATACAGGTCTTGCATATTCGCCCAATCTTCAGGCACCTGTAGCATTGTAAGGGTCTTGGCTCGATGGCTTCGACCTTCGCTATCGACCAGCCTATGGCGACCTTGCCAGCCTGGGCCTGTTTCCTCACTGCACTGGCCGGGCCTCGTATCCACACGGATCCAAGGCCGTTTCGAGCGAGGCGTATCTCTCCCGGTTGGACGTCCTCCGCCTTGAAATCGCTCTCCTTCGCCACGGTGTTCCTGACTTCCTCCTTGGTAGCCGAAATATTTATCCGGATCACTCTTGCTTCCGCAGCTTGGAAGGGTGTCGCCACGCGGACCTTGCTCGGATCCAAGGCCCGGGTCAGCCGTGCTGCGAGCGCAGCGGCCTTTTCTCTCTTCTGGTCCTCTGAGACCTCCAGAACAACGCCTCCGGTTATGGTTTTGCGCATCCTCACCGCGTTAATGCCGATCTCGGCCAGAAAGATGCTGACCTTGGCCGCGCTCAACACCTCCGCGTAGGATTGGCCCGACCTGTCCCTCAGGGTGATCGTTATCGCCAATGTTCGCGGTGTGTGAGGCGGGAGGCGTTGCTTGTCTCCCCCTCTTCGCGCGTTCTCCGATCCTCCCTCTGGTGCTTTCCTCGGACTCTTCGCCCCTGTCGCGGGAATTAGCTTCGCCGGTTGTTTTTTCGCTGACTCCTTTTTCCTCTTATTTCTTCTTTCGACGGTCTGCCATTCCATGGCAGCCGCTTGTCCTCCCTTAGTCGCTGGAGTGTTTTGCAACTCCAGGCTCCGCCCTTCTCGTGGTCTTGTCGGGGACGACCTCCTTTTCTCCTCTTCGTTCTATGTTTTGGAGGCGTTTTTCCATCAGCCGGATCAGCGAGGTTCCTAGCTCCTCCATCTGGCGTTCGGAGCGCCTCGTTCTCCTCCTCTAATGCCGCAATGCGTCCTTCCATTGTCGCAAAGGTGCCAGAGGCGAGGTCCATTCTTCTCACCATCTATGTTGTGCCAGCGGCAATGGACCTCGCTGCTTCTTTCAGCGTTCTCCCCTGTGTGCCCCTAAGGTTGCGAGTTGTCTCAGCAACCTTGGTCACCTCAGAAGCTCGACGGATCAGTTCCGCTCCTATGTCGACCGTAGTTGATGTTTTCATCTCTTCGGTCAATTCCGTAGGGAGCTCGGAAGATCTGCCGACCTTCCTTTTCTTCGCGTGGGGCGCTTCGACGGCGCCCCCCGAGGAGACCCCTCTCCTCTTCCTCCGTCATTTTCTCCGTCCCTAGGTTCCCCGCGTTCGGTGTGCAGCAGAAGGGCCCCTCCTGAAGAGGAGCCGCTTTCCTCATACTTCTGGTGCTAACGTGTGTCGGCTCAGCAGCCAACTCCGCTTCATCCACTCCTCTCATTGCCTCATTCACTTCTTTACCTTCCCTCGCGGCTGTGTCCTTTTCCCCATTGGGCGCACAAAATGGGCACTTACCTCCGCACTTGTCACTGCCACTAGTCACTGTCACTTTCAAATGGCCTGCGCGACGCCCTTTCGGCTCGCGTGCTAATATGGCTACGTCCGTATAGTTGCCCGGGTAGCTCGTGCAGCGGCGCTGTTGTCACGCGTCCCAATATGGCTTCCTCACCGTCATAACCTAACACTCGGTTTATTTTCGCCTGTAATGTCTTTCCAGACCGGATTCTGTTGGTTCCTGCACCCACTTTTTTCCCAGGCACTAGCCTTTCACTCTGGTTATCTTCTTTGTCCAAATTCTCCAGTTTTCCCGGAAATTTCGATCGCGCTCACGGCTCCGTCCTCTCTACGACTGCTCCACGCAAATGCCCAAATCGAACTCCTCCATGTAACAACCTGGTATACTACGTAGGAACTTTTGCTCTAATAGCTCGTCTCGGATCTACACGTTTTGTGTTTGCAACAGCCGCAAGATATCACGCGGATATTAATCAAATTAACATAATTACGGCGTACCTGAATGGGTCTTTAGATAATGAAGACGTTATTTATTACATCTTATATTTGGAGAAACTTTGGAACAGATTTTGCAAAGTGAACTACGGAACGGTGCAATCGCAGGGAAAGCTAAATTAATGATTCACTTATTCCGTAAGGAGAACCGGATTTGTCGTCTTAAAAAAGACTTCTACGGGTTGATTGAACTGTAAATTGCGTCAGATGGTGTAGGATTAATCTTACATAAGAGTTTATTTCTCTCAATTTATGTCGATGACATACTTATCACTTCGCGAGGTCTAGGCGGTTTACAAATCATCAAGAAGGAATTAACATTTTGACGGCCACACCGAAATCACATGTTTCACTCAGGAACGCCACAGTGTTTTAACACAGTGCACCGTTAGACGCACACGCAATGACCACCATGGCGTCACAGGTGAAACCGTGGCCGGTCATATATGACCAACGTGGCCGTCAAAGTATTAAGAGAAAATCTTGAAATTAGAGATCTTGGGGAGGCCAGATATTCTCTCGGTATCGAAATTCAACAAGACTCTGGGGGCATTTCCATATGCGAAAAGGGATATATCTGTGACTTGCTCTAAAAATTTAATATGGAAGGAGCAAAGTCGCTCAATATCCCTGTCTAATCTGGAACAATGTTTGGTAGAGGCGAAAATTTAATTGGGCAAAAGGTTTCTTTCTACAGGAAATTTATTGGCGGACTCATATACGCTGCGATCGGTATTCGACCGAACATAACTGTAGGATCTTACTACAATTAGTTTATTCACAGTGGATTAAACAGATGTTGGTTAAACAGGAAATGATGGTTGTTTAACGTGAACTAATTACAATAAGGTATTATAATTTAGACAGCTAGATAGTTAATTTGCAACTCTCGTCACGACGGATCCAACGCTCTCTTCACATGGACTACACTCTCTCGACAACGCAATTTGCATTCTCTGACTTCTCGATTCACACCCTTTGACTTCTCAACTCACACTCTCTGACTTTTCAACTAACACTGACTGTTAATTCGTCTTTCTCCCTTAGCATCCCTTTGTCTTTTGTCTTAGGCCCATGACACACTTTTCCGCGTAAGTATCCGATTGAAGGACTGACGATACATTGTTGGACCTGTCGGCACTTAGGCTTTCTCGCGACATCGTTTATGGTTCGCCCGGTATCTCTTTCGTCCACGATACTACATATCTTACATTGCGGGTAGACTCGAACAATTTAGTAATTCTCATATTGACATCTATTGAGGCGCAACCAAGCGTGTGTTACACTATATAAGAGTACAATAAATCTATTGGACTATGACAATCTGCTTTTCGTGAGAACATTAACGGCTTCGTCAATTCCGATTGGAGAAAATGTTTAACTCATAAAAGGCCTTACAATGGTTTCGACTTTACCCGTTTAGATTTGATCATCAGATAGAAATCTCAAAAGCAACAAGCTATCTCTTCAACAGAGGTTAAATACATAAATATATCAGAAGCAATGAAAAAAGTCATCCACCTCAGAGCCTTCATGACGTAACTCGGTCTTCAGGAATTGAAAGACATTACAGCGCACAATGATAACCGCGGTACCAAGCTTCTTACTGAAAACCACGTCTTCCATAAGCGAGCGAAACACATTGATATTCGGTATCACCTTGTCATAGACGTATTAACTTACAGATGGTATCAATCTCAAATATCTACTCACAGAAGAAATGTCTGCGGACGTTTTGCTCAAGGCCCTTATTGCACCGAAACATTATCATTATTTGTAAAAATTAGACATTCTACAGGTTTAAAATATCACTCATTGAGGTGGCATATTGAAGATATTCAAGAAAATTTGCACACTTATCGATCTATGCAGATTAATTGCATGTCGATGTTTATTAGGAAGCCACTTAAGTAAATCCTTAATCAGTCGTAATGATCAAGTGTCGTGCTATCAACTCGTGGGCCTCCAAATTTCCTCCGAGGTTACCTCCGTCAACATAAAATACCTCCAATCTTGATCTCAATTTGTAAAAAGTAATAGATCTCATTCAATAATGAAACTACATAAAAAATTTTTCGGCTGAAAAATTGATTTTTACGTAGTCATATAATTAAAAAAAATTAACATACTCAATTTAAGGAGTGAAGTGCTCATTCTTAAACAAACTTAAATAATAATTATTTTCGTTAATTTGCAAGAAAAAATTCTGATTTATCCATATTTCGAATTTAGATTACCTAGCGTAGCTTTCACAAACTCGTATAAAAATCGATAAATGTTTGCAAAAAAATGAACAAAAATGTTATAAATTTCATATTATTTAAAGAAGTAGATTTTCTCAAAATCTATTTACACAACCATATTTATCGTCGAAAAGCAAAATTTATCCATTAATCAGTCTAGATTAAACTAAAGTAAATTAATACAAATTAATTAATTATAATGTAAAATCCAATATTTGTATACTATTAAAATCCACAAATAAATATTGAGCAGTTCGAAAAGCTTGAAGCTTGATTTTTAACAATTAATTTATCTTATTATTTTGTTTATATGGAACATAATATGTAATATATTTTTATGCTATATTATATTTGCTTCCTTATGTCACGCAGATCTTATTTAAGCAACCTATTCTCTTCTTAAAAGAATAATCTAGAAATGCAGTGTACTATATTTTATACAATAGATAATATTAAAGTTTTCATACCTTTTATTAAAATCTGTAATCCAGTTCTGAAACAAAGTTTTCGAGACGCTTAAACAATTGGCGTTGCGTACTAAACAGGAAGTCGGTAAGATTAGCTCTTTGTATAATTCCGCTGTGATCATCAAATCCTCGTGTGCAGATTCGTACATGGGTTTTGACAAATGATCTACATATTCCTATTGTTAACAATAATCGCAGTTTAGTATACAGACTGCAAACCTAATAAGTATATTTTTATTGATTTTCTGATTTTAATGACATTCCCTGATCGAACAGGAGGATTTTAATATACCATCGAAAACGAACAGAAACTGTTAGGTCCAAAGTCTTTTGATAATAGCTAATAAGTTAATAAAGTGGTGAAGACCAAAGGTATAATTATCAAATCCAATAATATTTTAATATCTTCAATATTTTAAAATTATGACTAACAATATTTGTAAAAGTTTGAAGAATACGAAAAAATCTATGTTTACTTTCAAAACGAAATAAAAGGACAATTTTGATAATTTTGACATTGATTGGCAACGTACTGAATTTTAAACATGCTTCCATGTAAAAATGGAGCACGTTTTATAGATTTCTTCTCTTCTAGTCTTCATATAATACGTAAATATATAATAATATAAAATATACAAAATATAATAGCCTCTAAAATATTTAAAACGTAAAATAATTTTTTACCTAGTTTCCACCTTTTCAATTATATTAATAAAAGTATGAATTTGCATAAATATCCAGAACTTAATTATATTTATAGGATAAAGTAAAGATAGGCTTATTTAAGTCAAAAGAATATTTGTTAAACAAATTAAGCGATATATTTTGTAATTTGCTACATTCTGTTGCGAACAATTTTTAAACGATCTACACTTGACAACAGACTATTTGATTTGTTGTTGGTGGCGTAGTACATAAATACAGGGTGTTCAAAAATTATATGTCATGGCTTAGGAAGTGATTCTACACCTGCAGTTCGGTGAAAGTCTGTTTAAAAAGTGGACCGCAAAATTGACCTTGAGCATGATTTCGAGATTGATTTTTTTCTGTTATTATCGTACAGTACTCATCATTGGAGCAAAAGTATCAAAGAAACCATTGGTTGCAAATGATCTGTTCTCTCAGGAAAAAGTGTTTAAAGTTTCCTTAATCCTTAAACTATTTTATTCATATTTTTGCATCAGATATGACATAAAATAACGTCCATGCTAATACTTACTTACTTGTATAATATCCATCACTTTTGTTTTCAAACTATCTTTATTTACCTGCTTTATACCTCATTATTTACCTTTTGTTTACGTTTCCATTTACGACAAGTTTGATTATTTTGGGCAGAGTCCAATGTTGAATTTTAAGATGTTGAAACTTGGTAGTTAATTCAAATACGCATGTTTATTTTATTATTTACTCTACATGATCTAGTGTAGGAATCAAACTTGTACGAATTATTTTTCTTTGTTTCCGTCCTTCTCCTTCCTCATTATTCAGTACTTTAAAATGTCATTTCATTAGATTATTCGTACTGAAGCAATGTACGATAACGAACTTCTGCTTTGATAATGAAATATTTAATACATTTTAATTTAAGTGATTTGACGATAATTATTATAATGTTCTCAATTATAGTATGATATAAAAATATGTTACCTTTGTCATTGCATTTTTATTTGTAGACTGCCTTCCTATTTTAAAAAGACCGGTTTACTTTTTGAAACTTTAAAAAATCTAGAAAATTACAAATATTAATGCAACATAAATTTTTAAGCGTACTTTTCAAACATAAAATGTAAGAAATTGTTCGTGTTTCGACCAGTCGCGGGGAGACGCGATCGCGAGGAAACACGTCAACGGGAGTCGTAAATTCCCGTTACGATTATAATAATCGACGCCACGAGCAGATCGATCCCCTGATTTCCTTTCAGATAATCGGGGTGATTGTTGAGATATAACACTATGGTTCACAGAGTTATAAAATGTATATATTTCCAACAACTTAATACACCAACGATTGATAGCAACGTGTTATAAAGACTGACTGTAGCGGATCCTTCTTGTAGGTGAGGATGAGACCTTCTTGTATATGACTCGATTCGTCGGTTGCGAGAACGAGTAGATTGTTGAAGTTGACTGTCCTTTGGTTGACCTTCGTGATAGCGTAGAAGCAGTAGAAGAGAGAGGAGCCGTCGGAGCAGTAGGAACAGCGAGAACACTTGCAGGATCAGTGAGAACGACGACGACTTGATGCGTGTTGTAGAGAAGACTGCCTAACTGCCTTGGGTAGAGCTCCTTGTAGGTGAGGGTGCGAACTCCGTGAGAACAGTGAAGGAACAGTCTCTTGTGATGACGGAGGAAAGCTCGGTAGGGGTGTGCCCTTGTGAACGTAGCACGCGGATTCGTAGTTCACATTTTGTTCAGCAAAGTGAGGGCAATGATCCGCGATGCTGATTGGTCAGGCCCAATGTTGAGGAAGAAGCCTCCTACCAACGTGGTGATATTGTTCATGGGAAAAACCAGCTTTTCCGTTAGGCAGCTATTTAGTTTTTCCCATTAGGCAACTTTCGGCTTTCTCCGTAATTTGTCAGAACGTATAATATACCTAAGGACTGTTTTATATACCAGCCATAAACCGAAAATATTTGCAGGATTAAGGGTTCCTGCGAGCGAATAAGACTTGGTTTATGATGGGGCCTTAGGTTTATTGCGGGTCTCCCTAACGGTGACTGGGCCTTGATGGTCAGACATTGAAGGACGTCGCGCGGACCTTTTCACGCGACGTAACAGTTCGTGAAATGAAACGTAAAATTTAGACTAATATGTCTATAAAAATTGTAGAGTTATCAGGAATGAACAGAAGATGATGAATGTTATTTAGATAACATTTCGTTTTGTAGATAAGTCGATTTTGATGCGTAAACGTTGCTTTCCAATTCAGTTACTAACACACACACATTGATAGATTACTTTTGTTGTAAATGTTGTCCTTAAAATAAAAAGAAAATGTATTTTTCTTAATATGATTAATTCCGATTTAGAACTAAGTACCCCATGAATGGGTAATGTCAATGCTGATTACTTTGCCATGAACCAATAATATTCTACAATAATAAAATAAAAGATATAGAAAATAAAATGTCGGTTTAGCATATTAAATATTTTGTATAGCCTTCATTGATAAAGTAATTAACGAAAAGTAACAAGAAACCGTTAAGAAAACAGTGCTTCAGTGAAAGTGCGGCAAGTGGAAAGAGAAAGTGGTAACGTAAACGTCCATCGCCAAATGGTGGAAAATGCAAATACCACCAATAAAAATTACAAGCAAAGGCGAAACATACTATATAAAAAGAGCCACAAGCATAACAAACCCAAGGCAATCAATAAATGAAGAACAGGAGTATGCAGATATAAATGAAATAGATATGGAAACAACACAAAACAATAATGAGAACAATGAACTAACCCACCATGACGAAAGCTGGAAGGTAGCAACTTCCAACAAAAAATGAAAAGTAACACCGTGCACAAGCGGTAGGAAAGCTATAGTAGCAGATAAGCAACAATGGCTACAAGAAATCACTCTCCGAAACTCATTTAGCGCACTGCCAGAAGAGACAGTAACATACCCAGTTAAAAAACCAATAACCCGCATCGCTAAACCACCACCAATCTACATGCTCAAATAATAGACCCTTTCATTGAACTATTAAATAACAACTACTGTCCAACAAAGAAAATTATAGCATAAAATAACTAAAAGTAGACCAAGTCAAAGTTCAAACCAACACCCCAGAAACATTTAGAAAAGTGATAAAAGCACTAAAAAAGAAAAACGCAGGGTATCACACCTACCAGCTTAAAGCCGATAAAAGTTACAAAGCAGTAATCAGGGGATTACACCAAAAAAACAAATACAAATAACATATGCGAGGAACTAGCAAAAATCGGACACCAGGTAAGAGCGATAAACAACATAACCAGATACGATACTAAACAGCCATTACCACTATTTCTAATAGAGCTTGAACCTAAAAATAACAACAAAGAAATATTTGAAATTAAAAAAGTTCTAAACACAATAGTAACAATTGAGCCACCTCGTTATAAGAAGACATACCGCAATGCATACGGTGTCAACAATACGTACACACAAAAAACTACTGCAACAGAAACCCGGTGTGTATCAAATATACAGAACAGCACCTAACAATAAACTGTCCATACGTAGGAAATATAAATGAAGTAAAATGCTTCAACTGCAATGGAAACCACCCAGCTAGCTACAAAGGCTGTGTAGTCATAAACCAACTGCAACGGAAACTGTTTCCGCCTCTTCGAAAGAGGACATACAATAACTTACAAGCGCAACAGGATAGCACAGAAACTGAGACAACACCAAATTTACAGCACGCAATGAACATTAACCACAGTAACACCAACACCTTTGGTAGCAGACGCTACGCGCAAGTAATCAAGTAATCGCCACCCTTAGACAACCAAAATCAGAACAATATCAGCAACGACATTACAGAAATCAAGGAACTGCTCAAACAATCCATCAAAAACACCGAAATGCTAACAAAAATGGTAAGCGAACAAAACGCAGTTCTCAGACAGCAAACGCAACAAATCACAGTCATGCTACAACTGCTTACAAACATGCTAAGCAAAAAATAAAAACGGACACGTTGAAAATAGCAGCCTGGAACTCAAACGGCCTATACAACAACGGGCCCTAGAAACTAAAACATTCCAGCATAATAACAATATCGACGTATTGCTTGTTTCAGAAACACTCTGGAAAAATACATTAGAAACAATAACCTCAATATATTTTCCAAGGGTAGACCGACATACTGGCCGACAGACCTGAACAAAAAACCTGACCTACTCGATTTTGCAGTTACAAGGGGACTAAACACAAATAAACTAAAAACAACACCCAACCTCGAGCTTAGCTCCGATCATACACCCATAATAATTGAATACAGAAACAAATCAATACTTTATAGCAATCCAGAGACACTATGCAATAAAAACACCAACTTTTAACTTTTAAAGAAATAATCGAGAGCAAAATAATCTGCAACATCCCACTGAAAACTCCCGAACACATCGAACAGGCAGTAACAACATTGACAGAAACTATCCAAGAAGCAGCATGAATAACCACTACACCTGAACCAACCAGCAGACATACAAAAATAATTCCGCACGACATACTTGAAAAAATTAGAGAAAAAAGAAAAGCGAAAGCGTTGTCGAGTTGCGAGAGTTGCTAGCGTAGTTGAGAGATTGAGTTGTTTGCGTTGTCGAGTTGCGAGAGTGGTTGAAGTAAAATAAGATTGTTGCGTTTAGTTCAAGTTAAACCATCGTTTTCTGTCTAATTAATATCTGTTTAGTTTATTTATTGTAAATAAATCATAAATTATAAATAGTATCAGGAAAAATTTATACCTAAATTTCCCGCGATACTACAGTAATATTTAATAGACGAAACAGATTTCTATTTGGATTCTATTCATTTACTTGTGTTCATAATAATATGAATTTGCATAAAAATCCACAATCTACAAGGAAATTAATCGGCATGAAGAAACGACCATAATTCATAATTTGCGTATAAAATTATATGAAGAAAAAACGATTTAAATATAAAAAAATATATTTCTGATGTAATAAAAGAGGTCTTCTTAAATTTCAGAGTTCTTGAGCACTAGAAAATTTGAGATATCGATGAAATACCAGTATTTATTTTTCATTCATCGTGTTTTACATTGTTTTACGCATTAAAGACCAAAATTAGGCGTTTACGTACTATTTAATTTATACACTTTTTAATCCATTTAAATTAATGAATTCTATTGATTCCACATTGTAATTATAAGAAGAAATCCCAAGAATATTGCCCAGTATCTTTTTCTGTTGAGGTTGACTGATAGAAGAACGAGTGGATGAATATGTAATAGAAAAATATATTGAAATAAGTATAGGTATAAGTACATATATAGTGTATGGTGATCCAGCACCTCACTCTCTCAATGTTACTATACAAAAGAATATGATAGGAAGCATGTTCATACATTTATATCTAAGGGCATTACCAAGAAAAGTTAACCTTAGTATGTAACTCAAGGCTACAAGAAACAGCAATAACAATCTACTTATAGTTCTTTTGTTTCTAGACCTTCTAACCCAAAACAACATTTATATTCAAGGGTACAATAATATAGACCTCTCCCTGTTTTGAATTTATTTGCCTCGCTAAATTCTATTCTCTTCGTAACAGCGGTCTCCTGTATACAAAAGGTTACGGCTATACAAAAGAAAAGATGTAAAGTTTTTCTTAAAGTAGTTACTTTAACATTTTCTTTGCCATTTCATTTGCTACCTAAGTACTATTAGATTCTACAATTTTGAAAAATTTTAAAAAGTTTAAATATTGATAACACTATGATAAATTCTTTTTCTCATATTATAGGATTTCTTGTGCTTTCGATTTTTTTAAAGAATGATTTTTGAAATATTGCGTTACCTCATTTTACTGATTGTTCCTCAATCGGTTAATTCGATAGATGAGAAATTAATGACTCAATACCTGACCGAGATATTGTAAGAATTAAACATTAGTACGTACAACTCGAAAAATAAAACATATTTCTTTCATAGAATAATCACGATAAAATTTATTTACATTATCTACTTTACTAAATCAAGATGGAGAATTACCTAACGTAATATAATAATTCAAGCGATATTGACGATAAGACAGAGCTAAACGAACTAAACTGCTAAGAACTTGCTCTTATCTTGGTAATATCAATGCTTGTACAAACAATCATATTAAAGTATTGCATTGTAATTCATTGCAATATCGGCAAAGCCTTAGATTAAAATGCGCGTTTTAGATTACAATTGAACGTTTCGAAGAAATTCCGTGAATATAACAGACCATTTTCTGGTCACTATCCGACGATATAATAACTTCGATCAGGACAACACGTCAATTGATAAGATTAGAAGAATTAGATATATTTTTGATAATAGCCCGTCCATGCGTACCTTATAAAGCATGAACACTTGTAGAGGTAGGCTTTCATAAGGCAATCGTTAACGTGTAACTACCTAGCTGACATTTTACGTAGCCGACTGAGCGATTGATTTGTAAGGTATGTTGAGCTAATGACTAACGTAATTTTCCGACGATTTCGAGAAATTGTTACAAAAATATCAATTTCTATATCGATCGAAATATGAAAGTCATAATGATCGGAGCTATTAAGGAAGCTATTACGTTTTCTTCTTATCACTAAATCATTCAATGGATTACGCGTATACGATTCCATCTATATTTCTTACGGTATTATCTTCTCATTCGTATCTCATAAATATTTGCAAGCGAGCTGAAACGTTAGATACGTATGTACATTGAAAATCTATCGCAGGTTGCAAACGATTCTGGTGTAGTATTTAATTACATACGCCCAAATTAACGTTTCGCGTGATTTACAAGTAAAATCGAGTAAAGAAATTTCATCAACATTCACGAGCCGAAATAATAATATATAAATAAATAATATATTTTACAAAATAGAAAATAAACGAACTGTGGGTCAGCTAGTGGATGCGCTTGTTTGCCGAATCGATTGAAAATGGCAAGAATATTGATACTGTTCCTTATCAATCTGATTTTCACGAATCTTCTACTTGGAGACGTGATCAGCTCTCAAGTCGACGATCAAAGCTATAAACTACCAGTAGAAGCCAAACCAAATTTTTATGAGCTAGATTTGACAGTGAATTTGAATTCAAATTTATCAGAAACAGACTTCAAATTTACCGGTGAAGTGAAGATCGACATCGTAGCTGAAATTCAGGATGCCCAGTCAATAACACTGAACATGAAGAACCTCGATGTACAGAATGTTACTCTGTACGATTTAAATAAAGCCGCTATTAAGGTGAATAGTTTTGCAAGTGACGACGTACATGAATTTTTAATTATCACGCTTGGTGACAAGCTTAAGAAGGGAAACAAATACTTGCTTACTGTGAGCTATTCTGGAGTCGTGAACGATCAATTAAGAGGATTTTACAGGAGCAGATCTGCCGACAAAAATGGCAATCTAATGTAAGAATACCTTCTTATATAGTTCGCAAGTCATCTCTTAGATAAATTTTTCATTTTATATTCATTTTGTAATTTCATTCATGTAATTTTTTATTGATATTCAAAAGAATTTTGATAATATTGAGTATAAGAGCATGATAAATAAAAGAAACCAATACAAGAAATAAACGCTGTTAGATAGTTATGTAATATTATTTAAAATTAGTTAAATCATTCATTTTGAATCTAATTGGCCAGAAAATTTTGCACACCATCATTTCGCTTAATAAAGCGTAAAGAAAAATTACAACTAACTGTTGCATTTTCTCGCTCATTTTTTTGCTCGAAACGATCAGTATTTTCGAGAACTTTATTTTCATGTTGCAGATATGTGGCTGCGACTCATTTCGAGCCAACAGGTGCACGGTTAGCGTTCCCTTGTTGGGATGAGCCTGCTTTCAAGGCACGCTTCAACATTTCTATAACCCATCCGAAATCTTACCATGTGATTTCGAACATGCCTCCGTTGCCAGTTGAAGAACTAAAAGTGGAAAACGACATGAAGACAACTAAGTTCAAAACAACTCCACGGATATCCACTTATTTAGTGGCATTCATAGTCTCCAATTATGAATGCAACGAAGATGGCATGTTCAGAGTGTGCACTAAGCCACAGGCAGTGAATCAGACACATTACGCCTTAGAGAAGGGTAAAGAATTGCTAAACGCTTTAAATGAATATACCGCCATCAATTTCACCTATTATGTGCCAAAAATGGATCAGGTATCGTTGAAGGACTTTTCGCCAGGTGCTATGGAGAATTGGGGTCTCGTCACTTACAGGTAATTGTTGCAGCACGTAATCAAAGTTGATCAAGATCACAATTCGATTTAACAGGTCAAAGTTCAAATTTCGACGGCGAACTCATCGAATTTTCGACCAAAGCGTATAAGAGTTTTTAGGAACGGATGATGAATCATACATATAACATACCAGTAGAGTTTTAATGATGTGCTTAAAACTAGAAATTTTATTTTTAAGAAAACCAAATGTCGTGGCTTTTTGTCTACATGAGGTTTATACATATGCATATCTAGTTTAGAAATCTGATTCATCCACGAATAACGTTTACAATTGCTAAGCTACCGTTAAACATATCCTTTTAAATTGTCCCAAATATAAAGAGCCTCGCCCTAAATTCCAGATTAAGAAAATTCTAAGTGCAAATCTCAGTGACAGTAAATAAATTTAAAAAATAGTCATATCTCATGTATATATCTGCAGTTAATGCAATATTAAAATCTATTTAAAAAATATTATATTTTTGATGGCAGACTTCAATCGAAACTTTTCATTTCAGGGAGTCCGCTCTCCTTTATCAAGACGGTGTTACCACAACTCGTACGAAGCAAAGTATAACTACGATTATAGCCCACGAATTTACGCATCAGTGGTTTGGAAATCTTGTTAGTCCAGAATGGTGGACGTGGATTTGGTTGAATGAAGGATTTGCAGACTACTTCCAATACATTATTACTCATAAGGTAAGTGTAATAAATGTGTCTTCTACTTATATTCTATTAATTTGTTATAAGGGAATTGTTATAAACTGGATAATAAATTTTTGTTGCATTCAAAATTTCAATTATCAGTTGCTCATATTTTATATCACTATTAATATAGCTATGCATTCTACGTATGTTTCTGACCTCTACATCAATTAACAACTAATATATCTTTCACCATTAAATTCTCGCCGAGTACTTTAAATGCATTCTTGTATCATATCTAGTACATTTGTAATATATTTGTAGGTACTGCCCGAATGGCGATTAGACGAAGTGTTTGTCGTTGACAACATACAAGGAAACGCTTTCATTGCAGATGCAGGCGAAAATCCGCGTCCCATGAACAAAGACGCAAACACGCCTCAAGAAATTAGTAGCTTGTTCGACAATATTGCGTATCAGAAAGGTAAGGGATTTTCTCATTGCTATTAGAAGTAATTCCCAATATATATGTTCGAGAATATTAAGAGCAAAGTTCGACGCAACATTTTTAACATCAGATAAAAGATATAAACGAATACAATGTGACCTTCAATAGCTTCTATTTATTGGAAAATGTCAAGGACAAGAGATAATAGGTACCTACGTATCTTATCAATTAATTAATATATTAAACCTTAAGCCTAAACATTATCAGGTAAAAGATAAAAGGTGAGACTTTCGACGATAAATAGTTGGGAGTCGTCCTATAACGGATCTGTTTGTAATTTTTACAGAATTTAAATTTTTTATACAGAATCATCGAAATAAAATACACACACTATTGCTCATGAAGTACAATACATACACTATAATTCGCGAAAATATATGAACTCGAATATATTATACAAAACAATATATTATACATTTGAAATTTCTTTAGGCATTGTAATGAGATACGACTGTCATGATTATATTGGTACGATTTATAAAAAGATCTTTTAATAAAATATTTAAATAGAAAGTTACAAAATATTTATTACAAGTATAGACTTCGCAAAGATTAACCAAATATTCCAACAGTCAATTATTCATTACACTATTTACGCTGTTCATTAATTTTTTACTGGCAATAAGTGTATTTCTTGCAATATATTTCTGCTAATTATACCTTTGAGTTAATTACAAATTTTACCAACATAATCAGGTAGTTATGTTTCATTAATGAAATTTCAAAAAGTTTCAAATAACGGACACAATATATCCATCCATAATTTTCAAAAATTTTCTACGGCAAGTGTTCACATACTTTCATGAAGCACTTTAAGTATTCGGACACCTTAGCCGATTTGCAACAGAAGAAAATTAATAAACTATGTAAGTAAATGAGCAACTTATGATCAAAAACAGCATATATCATCTTCTCATAAATATTTCTCAATAAATAGTAAAATGTAATTATTCTCCCTAAAGTTCACTAACAGTATTCTAGGATCTTTACTACAATTAATTTATTTACAATAAATGGATTAAACAGATGTTGGTTAAACAGGAAAGGATGGTTATTTAACGTGAACTATATACAATAATGTGGTATCGAAAAAAAAAACCTAGGTTAGCAACCGATCGAAACAGTGTCGTCTGTCCTTCAGTTGTTAGTTTACATAGGAAAAAAGCCTATGTGACTAAGGTCACCTAGTTCTTGCGGAGCGTTGGCATGATGAGATTAAAGAAAGGAAAAATAACGCTAATAGAGGAGGACGATTTGGGTTCAAAGAGCGTTGACCGAGAGGTCAGAGTGTGTGAATCGAGAAGTGAGAGTGAGTCAAGAGGTCAGAGTTAGTCGAGAAGCCGAAGAGTAGAGTTGTAGAGTTGAGAGAGTCAGTTGCTAGCGTTGTTGAGAGATTGAGTTGTTAGAGTTGTAGAGTTGCGAGAGTGATTTGAGTAGAATAAAACTATTGCGTTTATTTCAAGTTGAACATTTATCGTTCTCTGTCCAATTAATATCTGTTATTCTTATTTATCTTAAATAAATAGTATTAGGAGAATTTTACAAATCTAAATTATCCTAATCCTATCCTTTTTTCGATACTACAATAATGTACTATAATTTAGACAACTAAATAGTTAATTTGCAATTCTCGTCACCACGGACCCAACGCTCTCTCTCGACAACGCAATTTGCACTCTCTGACTTCTCGATTGACACTCTTTGACTTCTCAACTAATACTCTGACTGTTAATTCGTCTTGCACGCCTTTGTCTTTTGTCAGCCCCGTCACGCATGTGTTCCGCAACCGCTCGTGGCTGTCACGTAAAATCACAAATCACAACTCAGATTATATAAAAATAACAAGGTTGAGCCGAAACACAACTATTAACATTCTTTTCATTACACTTTATTATGCACTTAATAGTCACAATTGAGTATACACATAGAAAAGTGGCTGCAAAACAAACAAATAAAAGTGAACACCAGTAAGTGCAACTACATAACATTTACACTTAGAAAAGGAAAAACGCCAGACATCCAACTGAACGGCGCCCATGTCACGTAACTTAAGGGTTGGATGGTGAAAATGAAACAGCTGATTCGTATCACAGCTATTAGTTTATTGCGAATGTAGCAATCACAAAAGAATACGCATAAATTACAATTCACTTCAACCACGTTAGGTAAACTTAGTTACAATGTTAAGTACGCGACTATAAGGATAGAGATCGATAAAGAAGTTGACTATTCTGAGAGTACCGAATAAGTGAGTCTTACTGACTGTCCTGTGTCCGAGGAAAGCTAGGGGTGGGTTTGTCTAAGGACACGGGACTATCGGATTTGTTGATGGTAACTTTGGTTAAGGAAGTGAGGGCAGTAGACACCGTCTCCGGTTGGATAATCAGACGGGTGGTGGACCAGGAAGGGTTTTAGCCACCCTCGTGAGAAAGTTGCTGACGGAATGTACCAGACGTGAGGAAAACCAACTTTCCGTGTTGACCCGTAGTAAAACAATAATCGTAAAAAAAAGGAAGAACGCAATTAAGGAATATTCGCTTGGTCTGAAGGACCCTAACTAAGAAAGTTCCAAGACCCCTGGTGGGCACCCAAGACCATTGAGGGTACGCGCAAAGGACGTGCAGACATCTGGGTGTCATCCTGCCTTCGGTGTGTGGCCTGGTCTCTGATGTGATTTACGTTACACCCACATAGCACAAACAAGGCAAGTCAAGTATCTAGGATTACATTTAGACACACACCTTACATGGAAACACCACATAAAATCAATAATAAGCAGAATACGTGGAAAAAGGAAGCAGATGTACTGGTTAATCAATAGAAAATCTAAATTACTCATGGTGAATAAACTAAACGTATACAAAACAATAATCAAACCAATCTGGACATACGGGGTCCCACTATGGGGAACAGCAGCAATGAGTCACATAAATAAAATAGAAACAGAGCAAGCAAAAATTTTAAGGACAGTAGTTAACGCCCCATGGTATGTCAGAAATGAAGACATACGTAAAGATTTAAAAATTCCAATAGTCAAAGAGGAAATCGCCAGATACGCAAAAAGGTATAAAGAAAGACTTGAAACACACCCAAACCAGCTGATTGCTGAAACGAACAAAAACACAATAGAAAGAAGACTGAAGAAGAAGCATTCCGCAGACCTCACAACAGAAATACAAATACAACCCGGAAGATGGAACCCCGCTGAGGGTAACCATCCACATGCTATATTTTATTACTAAGATATAATATTTTACCAAATGTCTTACTGGACAAATTGTAAAATTTAAACAAAAGTTTTTTTTCATTTAATTCTTTACATTCTCAATTTGTCCAATTTGGACATTTGGAAGAAGTTTTTAACTGTTTGATTATCATGTGGGTGACTACTGGGAGGGTTATATCCTTTGTGAGGTCTTCTGGGTGTTTCCTTTTTAGCCTTCTTTCCATGTTTGAGGTGTTGATAGTTTCCGCAGCTAGCCGGTTTGGGTGTATTGCTATTCTTTCTTTGTATCTTTCCGCATATCTGTTAATTTCTTTCTTGACCGTTGGTATTTCCAGGTCCCTCCGTATGTCCTCGTTTCTAACGTACCATGGGGCGTTTACTATCGTCCTAAGAATTTTAGCTTGTATTGTCTCTATTTTGTTTATATGGCTCATTGCTGTTATCTCCCATAGTGGTATTCCGTACGTCCAGATTGGTTTTATGATCGTTTTGCATATTTTTAATTTATTTTCTACGCTTAATTTGGATTTTCGACTTGTTAGCCAATGCATTTGTCTCCTTGTTGTCTGTATTTTGTCTATTATTGATTTAGTATGCTGTTTCCATGTGAGTTGTGTATCCAAGTGGAGTCCTAGGTATTTGACTTGCCTCGTTTGTGCTATGTGGGCGCCATTCAGTTGGATGTCTGGTATTTTTCCTTTTCTAAGTGTAAATGTTATGTGGTTGCACTTACTGGTGTTCACTTTTATTTGTTTGTTTTGCAGCCACTTTTCTATTTTTGTAATGTGTTCTTGTAGTAGTACAGCAGTCGTTTCTGGATTTGCGTGCCTCACTAGTATGGCAGTGTCGTCTGCGAACGTTAGTGTTTTGCTGTTGACAGCTACTGGTATGTCTGCCGTATATAGTGTGTATAATATCGGTCTTAGTACGCTTCCTTGCGGTACTCCTGCCTTGATATCCTTAATTTCCGAATATGCATCGTTTATTTTTACAATAAAGGTTCTATTGTTTAAGTATGATTTGAGTAGTTTGTAGATTTGTTCTGGAAATTGTTTCTTGATTGTTTGAAGAAGTTTTTCATGGTTAACTTCGTCGAATGCTTTTCCGATGTCAATAAATAGTGCCGTGCAATATTGATTTTCTTCTAGCGCCTGTAGGATTTCGTTGACTAGCCTGTGCATTTGTTCTATTGTAGCGTGTTTATTCCTGAATCCAAATTGATGGTCTGGAATTAGTTTTTCTTTCTCTATTGTTGGTTTTAATCGTTTGTAGATTATTTTTTCCAGTAATTTGGAAAACGCAGATAGTAGTGATATTGGCCTGTAGGATGCAGCTAGTTGTGGGTTTTTATTTGGTTTAGGTAACATTACGATCTGCGCTATTTTCCATAGTGCAGGAAAGTACTGTATTCTTAGGATTGCGTTGAATATTATTCTTGTTTGTCTTATTGCCTTTGGGGGAAGGTTTTTTAAGATTTTTCCATTGATCAAGTCAAATCCTGGTGCTTTATTTGTCTTTATTTCCTTAATTAAGCTTGCGACTTCCTGTGCTGTTGTGCTGAGTATGGTGCAGCGTTTGTCAGTTGTGTTGCTGTCGTTTCTTTCTTCTTCATTTGTTTGCCTTCTGGGGGTGCTGTTATTGTTTTCGTACGGTGAAAATGTGTTTTGCAGGTGCTTCGAAAATTCTTCTGCCTGCTCTTCGTTGCTTCTGGCCCATGTGTTGTCCGTTTTTCTGATTGCTGGGATTGGTTTTATTGTTTTTTTTATTTTGTTGGTGACTTTCCATAGGGAGTAGTTTGTATTCTCGTGCGCGGATAGTGATTCAATGAATTTTGAGAATTCGTTGTTGCTGTGTTCTTTTATTTTGTTTTTTATTTCCTTTGCAAGTTTGTTTAGGTGTTTTTTATTTTCTTTTGTTCTGTGTTTTTGCCATCTTGCTTTCGCTTTTCTTTTTTCTCTAATTTTTTCGAGGATGTCTGGTGGGATTAGTTTTGTTTGTCTAATGGTAGATTCAGGTTTAGTGGTTGCCCGTGCTGCTTCTTGTATGGTTTCTGTTAGTGTTTTTACTGCTTGTTCTATGTGTTCTGGCGTTTTTAATGGGATGTTGCAGTTGATTTTGCTCTCGATTATTTCTCTGAAGATTTGCCATTTGGTGGATTTATTTATTTATTACAGTGTTTCAGAGTTGTTGTAGAGAACTGGTTTGTTTCTGTATGTTATTATTATGGGTGTATGGTCAGAGCTAAGCTCAAGGCTGGGTGCTATATATATTTTATTACCGTTTAGTCCTTTTGTGATTGCAAAGTCGAGAAGGTCAGGGGTTTTGCTCAGGTCTGTCGGCCAGTATGTCGGTCTTCCTGTGGAAAGTATATTTAGGTTGTTTTTTCTGACGTGTTTTTCCAGGGTTCTACCTCGGGGAGCCCTTCTAGATGTTCGTTTATCTTATGCCTACGTGCCGAATTCATATTCCTTTGTTTGGTAGTTAGTGTTGTGTGCAAGGCGGTTCAGGTTTCCCGAGTCGGTTGTAGATATTTGTTGACGTTACACACACATCGCATACAGAGTTAACTGGAAAAGAATTTTACCTACTGTTTTATTGCAATATATTGATATTATAAAATCTAAAAAATATATTTATTATAAAAGATTTTTACCATTATCATTTTTGCTTTAAGAAGTGTAATCGAATTTTAGAACAAGGATATTTATTCAAAGACTAAAATATTATTCTAAATATAATTTGCTATCTTACATTGCTCCTTGTAGTTAGAAGAATATCGTATAATTTAAAAAAGAATGGTATAAGTCGACAATGGTCTGCGTAATATACATATTTACATATGATGGAACAGTGAAGGGTCAAATTGTATATCTTTTATTGGTGACTTTATTCAAAATTTTTAAATAAAATATATGAAACGTACGCGACTCATTTGGTGAAGCATTTCTTAACATGAGAAATGCTTAAATTGAAAAGAATTTTTACTATTTCTCTTTTGCAATCCTTAATAACAATGCAATTAACAAAACTAAAAATAAAAAAACCAATTAGATGCATATACAGATGTATATCATTTGATCCTCGAAGAAATTTAGATATTGTTTACATCTGCATGTTTTGAATAATGAATTGTTAAGAATTGTGGATCTTGATGGGCGAAATATTCTTATGGAAAGATTGAATTTACACTTGTGATTAACATTAACGTAGACATATATTTATTTTACAGATGATTTCTAGAATATTCATCGATACATACTTGCACGCGTCTCAACACCTTCTTCCATACCAGACCTTCTATTGACGGTTAACTGACTGAACTGCTTACATTCGTCTGTGTTTCAGACGCCGCGCACACACATACCTCCACACACTGATACTCACATACAAACATCTCTACTACACATTTGACCTAGTCCAGCACACAAAATTATACATATCTCAACATGAATAATAAATATAAATAATCACTACTGAATAATGATCATGAATTATTAAAAACGAATCTCTAATGTGTATCCATATCTTTGCAGCGGGGTCAGTTATTCGAATGATGTCACACATCTTGACAGAAAACGTTTTCCACGAAGGTTTAAAGGAATACCTCAAGCAGAAGTACGTATATTTAAGTCATTTATATGATATATATATCGAGTTCTCGTTGGGGTTAGGGGCGTGTAACGAATTTTCATTTGAATTAGCCATTATTGTTATACAATATAAATGATATTTACTGGTACAAATATGATTATTACAGAATTTGACAAGTAACCGTGGCGATTAGGTACTCGAGATGCTAATGACAATGATCTTAGGTTCAATAACGAATCCGCGGTCGATGGGATAGCAAATGCGCTTTCTTCCAAAGTCTAAATCGAACTGAACTTACGTGTCCGCAATTCAAGTGTAATTAAACTTACTTGTCCACAATACAAGTAGAACTCAACTTACTGCCCCCAGTCCAAATGGAACTACACATATATACTCTTCTCTGTACCTCTCTGTTCCCCTCAGGTCAACTATATTTTTAAGGAGAGCTATACAACTATTCCATACCTCTGTTAGGTAAAAACGTCCATCCCGTAACCGTGGCTACGTTTAGCGATCAATTGTGTCACTTCGAGCCCAAACCCACCGTCACAAATCTCGGGTAAACATAATCAGATTGAAACATAAACAACTACTTCTAAGTTTTATTATTTAAGTACAGCTATAATAAATAGTCTAGACTAAAGTATTGGGGATCTTCCCAAAAATTCCAAAAAGGCCCCGATGTCTTTTCATTTCCGATATATATATGTCGGGTTAGTGGTAGGATTGGGGTTGCAGGCGCTTGATGAATCTTCACGGGCATATGCCATTGTTGAGGTACAACGTAGAATTGATTAACACAAGTCTTGATACAACGGAGTTTACAAGTAATCGCGGTGGTCGCGCACTCGTAGCACTAATGACGATGGACTTAGGTTCGTAACGAATCCGCGGTCGACGGGATGATAGTAGTGCGTACTCGCAAAGTTCAAGTCAGACACTATATTAACAAGAGGTGAAATATTCACTGATCGTAAAGGCAGTATTCTTTTCGTCAATGAGATCGCACAAGAGAATGAATTTCCGTCTCGGTGATGCCACCGAGGAAAACTATATGGGGTGTGTCTAAGGGCACAAGATCATCGGATTCGTGGAGAAAAGTCTTCGTTCGGAAAGTGAGGGAAATTGACGTTACTGTTAATTGGTCAATTTCCATGTTGGTGGTTAGGGAAGGGTGCTAGCCGCCCTTAAGAGAAAGTTGTTAGCGGGGAATGTCGTTCGTGAGAAAAATAGATTTCTCCTAACTTCCCATAGTTGGAACAAAGACTGTTTGTCCGTCTGAAGGACTTTAGTTAAATAAATCTTGAGATTTATAGCGGGTCCTCGGGCTAGCTGAACTTGTACTGTGGAGACGCATCGACATCTGGTAATCGTCTTACTCGAAGAATAGAGTCTGCGTGTGGCGAGCCACGGGACAGAGACCGTTAGGATGTTTACTGTCGAGTGTCCCTACAACTATGTCCTTTTTTAAGAAGAGCTCTAGAATTACTCCTATGCCTTTGTTAGACAAAACGTTCATCCCTTGACCGCGGCTACGTTCGGCGACTGGTTGTCGCCTCAAGCCCAAGCTCATTATCATAAATCTCGAACAAATACAATTGAATTGAGTGATGACAATTTGTTTAATTGCGGCTATGATAGAGTCTAGATTATAATGTTAAGGGATTTTTCCAATGTTCCAAAGGGAAAGCTTCGGTGTCCTTTCATCTCCGACATGTATATTTAGCATTTTCCGCAAGTTTTCCGCTACTACTCCATTTTTGGTATCTTTTTTGAGATTAAAATATACAATTACAACCTCGATTTAGGAATAAAAATGAAAAACCTAATGGCATATATGTATCCAAAAGAAGCACACATATTTTCTATGTTCAATAAGATCAATAAAAATAATTAATAATATTTAAACACAATAGGTAATTTACGCCATGAACTGAAGAAATACGACAAAAATTTTTAGAGTATCGTTCAATTACTCATAAAAAATAAGATTTTTGTCACTGTGACTCTACAGTCATATACACTTCCCAAATAAAAATTAAATATTTGTAAACATTCTTCATTTAGGAGATATTTACATGTTTGTTATTGGTTTTTCAAGTTTTTGTCTTTTGTTTTGCCTACAAATCATATTAACGAGAGATAACAATTCTTGCAGTGCAGAGAAAGTTGCTAATTCGACAAATCTTTTCGAACATCTTGGAAAGAATAAAAAATGGGATGGAGCTTCGTTCAGGAAAATCATGGACGGATGGGTGAACAACGCAGGATATCCGGTTGTGAATGTGAAGCGAAACCATGACGATGAACTGCAGTTAAGTCAAGAACGATTTTCATTTTATGAAACTAAAAATGACGCAAACTGGTGGGTGCCTATAACTTACGTCAACTCGTCTAGCATGGACTTTAATAATACAACTCCAATTATATGGTTAAAACCAGGCCGTAATGAAACGATAAAATTTAATAAGGCAGAGGGGTGGATTATTGTGAATACACAGCAAGCAGGTGTGTAATATTTAAAAATGTCTAGTATAGTAGATAAATGGCTATATTTAAAAATGTCTAGTATAGTAGAATATGATTATCATCATCAATTAATGGGAGATTTTGGGGTGATTCCTTGTAAGATTAAAATATAATAATAAAATCAATACATTTTCATTGTAGGGTTTTGATCCTATTTAGTTTTAATATTTATAGAATACGTAGTTGAAAATATAACCCTATTAAAAAGTATGGGACCATTTCCTTCCAACGAATAAATTACAGCAACTAATACTAATACAACAGTAGTAATACATGAAATAACATATTTCTTTTTAGGTTTTATTGGGCACTATATTCGTCACATTATCTATGATTTCGCATAATTTCTACCCAACATAACATATTTTCGAACTCGTAACAAATAGAATACGTAAATAGTTCCAAAGCGGATACATACCATATTAAACAAACCATATAAAAATTCAAGAATTCCAAAGATCTAAAGAATTTTTTTATTTATATGGATGAAATACACTGAATATACATATATTGAAATTTATTACTATAGTTTTAACATCAATAATTCTCATTTTAGGATGAAATATGCTTAAAAATAATAAATATCCTGATACGATTAATGTGAAAAATAAAGAAATGGCGCGTTTCATGGTTATATATTTCCAATAATCAAGCTTCTGTAGTATAACTATTGTAGTACTAGAAAGATTGAATTAAAAATTCCTATACTCATATACACGATCAAATTACTGATCTTGAAACAAGAATTTAGGAAGTAATATTTAGTCAGTGAATTTTCTAATTTTTTATTTATTCATTCTCTATTTTTCCTCTAATAAAAATTAAATTATCCATTTTTAGTATCATCTTTTGCCCTATGAAACTATAAATAGAATATAAGTGTTTTTTTTAATAAATAGATTTGAAGAAATTTTAATACATAACTGTTTTGAGACTATTAACTAAAACACATGTAATATAAAATAATTTTAACTTTTTGAATAATAAACTGATACTTAAGTTACTGCGTAGAAAGAAACAAACTATTTTTATGCAGGAATTTATAGTGATTTAATTACGCACCAATAATTGCAACTTAAATTGAATGAATTTTCAATTTCGTGAAATATAGTTGCTGTGAAAACTTATGAAATTTTTACATAGTTAATAACAACATGTTTATGTAGTAGTTAGAAACAACATGTTTATTATTATGCAGCTTTGTAAGAATTGCAAATTTAAATTTCGAGCTAGGAAGCTCACAAATCTTGAAAAAGTATTCTTATAAATATTTCAATACAATAATAATTATCGAAGCTTTAAATGTCATAATAATTTAATATTTTAATATATAAATCAGACAATTACAAGTTATAAAAATATGTGTATGTATTACATTAATAATTAACTAAATTTTTTAAAAAGCGTGCAAGATAATTAAGCCAACCGTTATTATAAATATATCTGAATTGGTCTAATCTTTTGCAAAATGAATAACACATACATACTTTCGTTTTTTAATTATTAGTTGCTCGGTTTGTTTTAGGTTATTATCGCGTGAACTATGAGCCAGAAATGTGGAAATTGTTGTCGATGCAGCTGAATTCGGATAACTACGAGAATATCCACGTCGTAAACCGTGCTCAGTTAATCGATGATGCCTTAAACATGGCTCGTACTAACCGATTGAACTATACGGTTGCATTGACACTCACACTTTACCTTGAGAGAGAAACAGATTACGTGCCTTGGCAAACGACCTTCAGGAATATGCAATTTTTGCACAACATGTTACGTACTTCTGCACAATATAATAATTTCATGGTATACATATATTTATAACATAATATGACTTAAAGAAGCCAAATATTTTAATTCATAATTTCTGATATATTTTACTCATTTTGGTAATTATATAGGTTATTATATAAGTCGAGCAGGTATGAACTATTTTTTTATAATAGTTATATTAATAACGGCTATTCTATTAGTGATAGAGAAATTGTTTTTAATTATTTCTAATTTATAGAATTATTAACTTAGTTATTAGTTAGTATTTTAAAAATTAAGTTTTTAATTGACTAAATAATATAATAGTCATATATTATTATACACACGATGAAAAATGGCTACAAGCGATCTTTTCTAGTGTAATTTTTGTCCAATCATTCTATGATAAGCAGACTCCGAATATTTATGTAAATTCATATTTTTATGAACACAACTAAAGGATTAAGACCCAGACAGAAATTTAATTTACCTATTAAATACTAAACCGAGTATTGTACTTTGGATATTTTATAGATTTTTACATATTATGTTCATTCATAATATTTACGGTCTTGCACGTTTTCTATTTTAAAACAGACAGTAGGCAATTTTACACAAAAGATAACAGGCAGAAAAAATCGAATTTACGTAATAAGAAGGATGCACATATTATATTCCTTCCGAAAAATCTTTTTACTCTAATGTAACCAATTTTTCTATTTCTGTTTAAATAAAAGTTCAAAATCGTTGCAGAGTTATATTCGAAAAATAATGAAATCCGTGACGGGTGAAGTGAGGTATAAGCCGCATCAGAAAGGCGAAGAGCTCGATATCGTGAAACTTCTTAGGGTAAACGCAATGGAATGGGCCTGCAGAGCTGGCGTTGACGAATGCAAAGATTATACCAACAGAGAATTCAACGCATGGTTAAGTAATTCCAGTAGATCGTAAGTTGCTATTTTTGCTCTCACTTGTTTCTTTTTTAATCTTCCCTACCTTTTATCGTTGACTTATTCACAATAAATGAAGATTTATCGATGGTGTATATCATTTTCAAATTTTGCGATTATATTGTTTTCCAATTGTTAAACGTAAATGCATTTTGTTGAATTATGGCGATTGCTATAATTATACGAAAACTTATCTATCACGCGATAGTAAAAGTTAATTAGAGAATATACATATATATATATATATAAAATATATAAATATATAATATATAATATGTATATAATATAAATTCCTGACTGTATTCCGTTTTCTATATCATTTCCCATCGCTAGAATATTTCTTATGATTGAGAGAAATAATCGTTAATTAGTATGCGTTATTCCTGTTTTCAATTGCATACTAAAAGTTTCTTTGAAACATTAGAAACCCTTTTTTTCGATTGAAACGAAAGCAAGACGTTGAGTCACAAAAAATGGAGGATCGAAGCAGAATTAAATGATATTGTCGATATTGAGATAGTCAATATGTATAGTGCAAGATGAATTTTTTTAACAAAAAAGTAATTATTTTATTTACAGATTCGACATTGACTTGAAAAACAATATTCTCTGCGATGGAATAAGATCTGCAGATAAAAAAGCGTGGAACTACACTCTGACCGAATTATTAAAAACGAAGGACGAAGTCGAAAAAAAGAGTTTACTTTCTCTCTTGGCTTGTTCCCAGTCAGTAGATCTTCTGAAGGAATACTTGCACATGTCCATTCAGGAAAACGCAACTGTGACATTTGATAATGCAGTTCTAAATGTAGTGTCTCAGAACGCAAAGGGTGTCAGCATTGCTCTGGAAGTGCTCACTAGCGAAGTTGAGCAGATAAAAAAATTGTAATTGACAATTGAAATTGTTTTCATCGTTGAGAATTCGATCAAATGATATAGAGGTGTGATTGGTTCGGTATAATCTACAGAACTTTTTGATTTCAGGAACAAAGCCGAAGACGTCATCAAATCGAGTGCTGACATAATTGCAAGCGCAATTACAAATAAGGATCAATTTACGCAGGTACGATAACGTTTAATTAAAATATATTAACTTTAAAACTTTATTTTAATTCTTTTTACTTTAATTAAATGCATTGGTCGATCTTTATCACAAAATGTATTTTAACAAAGCCTGTAATGTAATTTTTCTTTTTCCTTATGGAAATATGCTCTTATTGTCTTTCTTCATGCGCTCATGTGTTTCCTTTGTCTGATCTACCTTACAAATGTTTTCAATCATTTTTGTGTGACAAGAGTAGAATTGAAAAGGACATCATGGCTAACCAATATATTTGACGTATACTTTGGTTATTATGCTCTTACAAAGAATCGTTAGTACAATAGCCAACAGTGAAAAGAGATACAGAATGAATCCGAAGAAAACTTATACGAACAAATGTTTAAACGTACTATTCACAATTATCGTAGTATTAGAAAGTTTCATAATTATAATGTAAAAGCACATGCAAAAGATATGATGAGTTGATATATCAAAAGATATAAAGGTCCTCAAAATAGGTAATAGATTTATGAAATATTATAAATGATTATAATCAAGGATATATTCAAAATTATAGCATTCAACATTTTTTAAATATTCAATAACTGGTTATTGAGATTTATAATTGCTGATTATATTCCTTCCTTGTGGTTCTCCATTATATAGTAGTAACTTAAACTTCATACTAGTAAATATATCTATCATCAGTTTGAGAAAGTTTCTCCAATTATTAATAATTAATAGAATGCAATCATTTTTTTCTTGACAGTTAATTATGTTTTTGACGAAGGAGAGATTGAAACCAGACATTCTTCAGACTATCTCATTGAAGGCAACCAGAAATTTGGAATGGCTTAACGTCCATCAAGAAACCATCGAGAACTGGTTGTACACTCACAGGCACTATTTCAACTCCTCCAGTTCGCTGACGTTTGCAACGGTTCTCATTATATTCTCAATATTTATTACCAGATTTTACTAAAAACTTATTCAGTTGAACTGTAGTTAGAATGTATTTAATTGGTTCATCGAGTAACCGAGGCGCATAAAAATACAATCAAGTATTAGAACAAATCGAAAATGATCATCTGTATAGAATGCATTAACACGATCATGGAATCAATGATTCGATAGAGAGATATAATATACAATCCGTGAAGATTTGGAATATTCTTATAATTTAATGTGATTGTAGGGAAAGCTATTTGGTCCAAATATATTTTTATACTATGTTAAAAAATATATAATAAAGAGTGAAATCTTAATGTCGTTCTGGATTTACTTATTTGATTTACTGATTTACCTATTTGAATCTATTTACAATAATATTAACAAAGAAAAGGAGTATCATTATAACATGAAAAATAAATAGTAAGTTTAATCGCATGAAGCTGTTTAGAAATATGTTACATATTAACTAAGATGCATAATTTATATAGTAAATGTTCTTACATGCGTCATGCATTAGTGCAATCATGTATGTATATAGGTATTATGTCATTTACTTAAAACACTAGTTAGTGTTTAATAACTTAATATTTTATAATATTATAAATAATATTGTAACTGTATAAATATAGATATATGATAAAGAGACTTAAAAATAAATAAAGTATTGAGTGAATTTTATAATTTTATATTTTCGCTCGAAATAAGACATGTATAATTTTAACCTTTTGCCTTCATCAGCCTTGTTAATCCTAGCTGATTTCAACTTCTTAATTCTTCAACTTGTCCGTGTACTACGTCTTTTCTATGTGATTCCCGAGATATCTCGCAACAATGATTATGGTATAATTGCTAATGTAACGATCTCTTATACAGAGTGGATCAGAAATCATAAAAATAACCGGGCACGAAATGAATCTATATGAAAAAATAAGTTAAACATATAGAATACAAATTTTTCATATGACGCTTCGTTTCAGAGATAATCGAGTTTGAAAATTTGACAAGTATACTTCAACTGGACTAATTAATACGAGATTATCATACATGTAAAAATCAGTTTAAAATATTAAAGAATATTTTTCCGTTTAAAATCTCATTTTCAAGAAAATAAACTTTGAATATGTTTAATTACGAACTGATCGCATGACACACGCATGACACATTTTCAAATTTATCTTTCTTGAAGAAACGAAGCATCAGATGAGAAAATTTTATTCTACATTTTTTACTTATGTTCACATGTAGTTTAAACTCCTATCGACTATTTATTCTTCTTTAATCCGGGAATTATTCCAAATTTAGATATACTTGTCAAATTTTCAAACTCGATTTTCTTAAAAACGGAGTCTCGGGTGAAAAAGCGTTAGGCCAAAATTTTTTCTTAGTTTTTTATGTAGAATCAGCCCTTGCCCCGTTGTGCTACGATTTCCGCCCTAACCTGTATGATAATAATTACAGCAAGATGTTTAAATGAGAATAAATTAAATTAGAAACAAATTAAAAAAAGGGAATTATAAAAACGAGAATAAAAAATTGATATCTTTTAGACAATAATTTGCGGGAGAAATGGATAAAGCAAGAGGTGAAAGTGATACTTACCTTTGACGGGTAATCCCTTAGTATATACATTTCTTTCGTTCTGCAAGTGAATTGATTAAATTTGTTATAATTAAAAAATACCTATAATAAAAGTTATATGTGTATAATATATCTTTAATAGAATATGGGAATTGAAGGAGTCCCCGTCGAACCTTCGTAGAGATAAAACGTGTTTACAAACAAGTGTCAGCAAGTAATAACAGAAGTACAAGCAAAGGTGTTTAAACTCTCATTAGCTAACCTTATTAGAGCAAAAGCTTTTTAATTTCATCGTTAACTTAAAAATAATAAAAAGGAGACCTGCAACTGTCTCTGATTACGGAGACATTTGCAGATATATTTTTAAAAATATAGCATCGGCGACAGCAAAATTCCATCCTACTACATCCTATGAAAAAATGGTGCAGCAAGTCCAACATCCTACAAAAGAAATTGAAAGACCTTATAGTGCAACAATATACAGTGGCGATAAATAATATAGTCTACTCACTAGAGCTATTGGGATGGATTTGATCTGATCTAACGGAACTTTCTTGGATAAATCGCTGCCAAATATTGTAGAAAATAAATATTTCGTGTTGCGCCACCTGAAAAGTTCATGCTAAGTTCGTGGAAATTCAATATAGCAGAAATTGTCACTTTTTTTGGTACATTTTTAAAAATATCTGCTCTAGAAACGCACTTTTGTACAAAAAGTTTCATATATTTTTTGTTCATAGTGACTACAAATTTAAAACAAGGTCAGATAGAACACATGTTCATATGAACCTTTTTCATTATGCCTTTTCTTCACCCCTGAAGTCGGTCCCATATATTATGATTCATTCCCTTTAGAGATAATAGAATATATGTATTCACACTATGTAAGAATACGATAGAGCATAAAGTAAATTAACGCCATTTTGCATAAAATAGTAATAAATCATCTAGTTTATTTTCATGAAGTTAATACTATTATAGATAGAAGTAAATCACAGAAATTGAACTAATTCTTCTTGTCTTCAAAAGAAAGAGACAATGAAAAATCTAAGGCACTATTTCTACACTTACGTTCCTTTATCCTTCGTAGACTAAATTTTATAAAATACAAGTTAACATATCTGCTAAATCATTAATTTTCCGACATAGATGGGTTGATAACTTTTCATAGGGAATGTCAAGACGGAACGATTAATGTATTAAAGAATATATAATTTCATTAAAAACAGTAAAGGTAACCTTCATATGTCCTCTATGTTTCTACCCACAATAGACTATTGACATTAAATTATGCACGAACAACGACGACTTGATGCGTGTTGGAGAGAAGAGAAAGACTGCCTAACTGCCTTGGGTAGAACTCCTTGTAGGTGAGGGTGCGAACTCCGTGAGAACAGTGAAGGAACAGTCTCTTGTGTTTACGGAGGAAAGCTCGGTAGGGGTCTGCCCCTGTGAACGTAGCACGCGGATTCGTAGCTCACATTTTGGTCAGCAAAGTGAGGGCAATGATCCGCGATGCTGATTGGTCAGGCCCAATGTTGAGGAAGAAGCTTCCTACCACCGTGGTGATATTGTTCATGGGAAAAACCAGCTTTTCCGTTAGGCAGCTATTTAGTTTTTCCCATTAGGTAACTTCCGGCTTTCTCCGTAATTTGTCAGAACGTATAATGGACCTAAGGACTGTTTTATGTACCAGCCATAAACCGAAAATATTTGCAGGATTAAGGGTTCCTGCGAGCGAATAAGACTCGGTTTATGGTGGGGCCATAGGTTTATTGCGGGTCTCTCTAACGGTGACTGGGCCTTGATGGTCAGACATTGAAGGACGTCGCGCGGACCTTTTCACGCGACGTAACAATTCGTAAATTAGTAAAATATGGAAAAGTTTTCAGTGGATGTTTGGATTGTTCTGCGTGACATATATAAACGAGAAATTATTTTTGATAACCTTATCTGGAAAATCGATAGGCAGGATTAACTAGATGAGGTAATTCTGTTAAGTAAATAACACTTTAATTACCGGTACAATATGCCGTCTTACATCTGGATTAACCAGATTATAAATATCCATTGTTTCTTTTCAGTTAAAAACACCAGCCTAGAATCAGGCGGTACTCTCTCTGTCCCGTAATTGGTTTTCTTAAGAGAGAGCTCCAGCCCCAATCCTCTGATAGAGGCCACGCACGCCACTTCTGGGTAGCACGTCAGTGCCGAGTAAGGAGACATCAGTGTCTGTAGCATACATACGCGAGGTCCCAGTCATACGCGAGGTCCCAGAGGAGTGGGCCTAATACAGACCCCTGCGGGACCTTGCTAACCACTTCTCCACCTCGGTTAGTGTAGATATTACTCCGGTCTCGGAGATATATCCGAACTACGCCCTGGAAGTAGGGAGACACCCGGTGAAACTCCAGGGCGCCCTCTATCTTCCCTCGGGGCAAACATGACAGGCCTTAAACACTGTTTAGATTCTGGACACTTCAAAGATGGTTACTTTGGCTTTCGCATCGGTAATCCAACACAAATGTCACAATGAGACCGTTTTATTTTAAATTTGTAGTTAATATAAATTTCATTAACACATTAATGACATTTTCCTGATTAAAATGAGACCAAACACAAATTGTTATAAAATTTTATAGTAAATTTTATATAAAAGTATATATATGAATACTATTTCCAATAGTAAATTTTTAAATATGATTTCAAATAGTCACATTATTCAATTTTATAAAAGTATTATATTTGGTCTCATTTTAATTCAAAAAATCTCACTAACGCATAGTGTGTTGGTCAGTGGACAAAAATGAAAAATTCTGAGTGTCAAATCTCGAAATTTTCCTGTCATAAAGTATTAGTAACAAACTATTATTTGTAATATTACTCATAATTTTTACTGAATCTACCAATTTGTAGTTAGAATTGATACATATAATTTATTGTAAAAATCAACGCACTTTTCAATTTTATTTTCATAAATTGTCTTTAATGTTGTAGTACCTTTAAAATGAGTAAGTAATTGTAATGCAATAATAACAAGTCGTCCTAATTATTTATATAAAATAGTACTTTATAGTACCTTAAATAGTACCTTATAAATTAGTACTTAATGGTACTTTGTAGAAGTATCAAAAAAGTACATTTTTTCCGTGGAGGAAACCTTCATAGGCGCCCCGCGCCCTCCGACGCTGGATAATGCCGGATTCGTACCGCCGTACTTGGTGCATGGCGGAAGGGGCCCTGGAACCGTTCATAAGCATGACATCACGAGTCCCCTTCGCGCCGAGTTCATTTCGAGTTATGCGGAAAAGTACCTCGCGAACCTTTAATATTTACCGAACTCTTCGACTCTCAGTCCTTTCTTCTCTTTCACTCGCGTTGTCCTTTTCTACGTTTGGCGTGTCTAAGATCTGACTTTCGAAGAATAAAATCGTTTCTACCTCTCCATAATTGCAGAACTTGGGTCCCAAATTCCTGCCAATTATCGGTATTGTTTTTTTAATTGTTAGTACACTTGGTCATTAAATATATTCCAAGATATCAAATGACAGAAGGATTAAAGTTAATCAATATAGTTTCGTACGAAATTTTTATTTATGTTATCAAAGTATTAATGTATCTCAATAAATGGTAAAGGACATTGTGTTATTTTATATGGTGACCCAATTTATATATTATGTTTGTTAAATGCTTTTGCGCTAATTTTTCGTTACTACAAATTGAAAATTGGAGTTAATTCTAGATTCTGCATAGGTTTAAGTTATTCTGTTGTACATTTTTTTCGGCTTTCCATTTTTAGTTCTTTGAACATTTTTGTTTCCTTTATTTTTGTATTCTTTATTATTTTTTTAATCTTTTTTATTTAGTTTCAACGCGAGTGATTTGGATGTGTACTGTGTGCAGTGTGTCCAGTGCATACTATGTGTATCGTGCTTATTATATACTCTATTTGCAAGAAACAGTATTGAACATTTATTATAATATAAAACGATTGCTATTTTTATTATAATATTTCTATGAATGGTCGCGATGCGTGAATTTTGTATAAACATTGTTAATAGGTGCTTTTATTTATTAATTATTTATGTAGGAAAGGGTTAGAGGAAACATTAATCCTCCCTACTCGAAAATTCTTTGAGACGGTTTTCGATATACTGTTATGAATTTTAATGAGTAGGCTGGTATAATGTTTAATGTACGATTTTTCTTACAAAACGTCGCACAGGATGGTTTTTGTCTTCAAATGTCATAATCTTCTTCTTTACGACTTGTACAAGGTAAATTGCTGCCCTTGGATCGTTCGATTTGAGCATTCGTGTCCACTCCGATGCTTAGGCTGATCCACAATATTTGCGTTTGTGTAAAGAACTTTGCTCGTTCCCAGCGATATTTTGTCCAATTTTTAATTGTCAATAATTAGAAAACAAAGCCGAAAAAAATTTGTTATTATTGACTTTCATCTTATTTTAACTTCAAGAATCAAAAATTAAATCTTTTTACGCCTGTATATTGTGTTTTCTTATTACAAGTCGAAAAAATTCTGTCTGATCTTCATTACACTCATTTTATAATGTTGAAGCATAAATACACATCGAATTATAAAGTACTTGTAATCAACAAACGTTATTAATTTGCATTAAGATAGCTTCTGCATATATACAGGATGAACAACATAACCTGATCGCCTTGAATATCTGAGTTGTTTTGACGATAGGAATCATCATAGCGTGATAACGAAATCATTCCAACGATCTGTAACACCGTAACCTTCATGTGACCTTAAGTATAAAGAGTTAAAAATATTTGGGAGTAGTTGCGAATAATGAAATACTACGATGGAGAGATTGCTACAGGAAAATTTATAATTCTTCGATAAGTCGTATACTAGCGTTCACTTACAGTACAAAAGACTATAGCGGAATATAGATATTTAGAGATTTAGTTATAAAACGTGTTCAACATTTAAACGCCTAGTTGCTTTAATTATATTTATATACACACACGCGCACGCGCGCACACACGTTACACAACCAAACGTTACAACACACACAAACGTTAGGTTTAATAACGGTATGATTTGTTACAATATCTTTTGATACTCCGTCAGTCTATGTATATGCAGTCACCATTCGCCACTCACTACTTTCGTTACAACGGTTCTCTTTTAATACGCTGACAACACTCCTTGACAACGCTGACAACATACACTCGATATCTCCCAGACAATCTGTCCACGATACTAAACTATACTACATATATTTGTATAATATTTCGAGTATACGTGTTTACGTATACTCGAGAAATATTTTTTTTTACATACAAGTACTCTACAATCAATTCTCGCATTGAGAATTTTGAATAAGTTTCTTTGGCGTGGCGCAGTGACATGACTAATTATTTATAATAAGTTTATTTATAGCTGAATCTAGTGCTTAGCTCTAACGGATAGTGTTGTCTTAGCCTGCGGATCTGGTCCGATGTATAAAGTAATTTAGTAATTAGGAGGTTTTGATGTTTATTAACTCTTATGATATATCTATTACTAAAGTTTGTTATTTCTTCTTTGGCTGTGGGTATATTGAGGTCGCGATGTATTGCTTCGTTGGTAACATACCAGGGTGTATCTATTAGGGATCTTAGAGTTTTCGATTGGAAGCGTTGAAGTATTTCAATGTTGGAATTACTTGCTGTTCCCCATAGTTGGATTCCGTAGGTCCAGACAGGTTTTATTATGGTCTTATAGAGCGTAATTTTGCTCTGCGTGCTTAAGTTGGAACGTCGCCAATGAGCCAGTAGAATTTTTTAAGTTTAGCCTTGATTTGCTTCGATTTGTCTATGATGTATTGTTTCCATGTCAATCTCCTGTCCAGAGTCATGCCCAGATATCTGACTGAATCCTTGTTAGGAATTGTTATACTGTTAATGGCCACCTGAGGGCCGGTTTGTTTTCGCAGCGTAAAGGTTACATGTGTGGATTATTTTCATTAATTTTGAAGCCCCATTTGTGAAACCACTTTTCCATAGAGTCGAGACATCGCTGGAGAGTGGAGGATGCAATTATCGGGACTGCGTGGGATGCTAATAGAGCTGTGTCATCAACAAATGTCGCTATGGCTATCTCTATTAAAGTTGGTAAATCGGGAGTGTAGATGGGAACAGCAGGGGTTCGAAGGCACTGCCTTGGGGAATGCCAGCTTCTATTGGAAATGTTGTGGTTCTGGCGTCTAAGTATTTAACCATGAATTGTCTTTTGGTTAGGTAGGACTTTAGGATGGAGTAGTAGGTGTGAGTAGGATTTTTTTAAATTTGAGTAGAAGCCTTCATGCCATATTTTGTCGAATGCCTGTTGAATGTCTAGGAATACCGCTCAGCAATATTTTTTCTTTTCTGGGGTTTTGGCTGATATTGTGTGTTATTCGATAGATTTGTTCTATTGTGGAATGTTGCTTCCGGAAACCGAATTGATGATCTGGCAGTGTTTTCAGATCCTCTAGGAGTGGAAGGAGTCGATTCGTTAGCAACTTCTCGAATAGTTTTGACAAAGTAGGTAGAAGACTAATTGAGCGATATAAGCTAGTTTCATATGTTGGTTTTCTGGGTTTAGGGATGAGGGTAACCAATGATGTTTTCCAGGCCCTGGGATAATATTCAAGGCGAAGAATTGCGTTAAAAATTGATGTGATGGGTGCAATCCCTTTTACGGGAAGTTCCTTGATTGCTTTATTACTTATTTGGTCATGCCCCGATGTAACCTCTAACCTCGATCTACCCTGTAACCTCTAGAGAAGTGAAAGGTTTAATAGGGGCGGCGTGGGGCTCCCGTAGGACCAACGGAAGGGGGCGCGACGTACAGGACTGGGCAGCTGCACTCGACCTCCGGCTTATTAACCGGGGGTCGACCAGCACGTGCGTGGCGTGGCGGGGCGAGTCCATTGTGGACCTCACGTGGGCAAACCCTGCCGCATCCCGCCGCGTTTCCGGTTGGGGCTTGTCCCCGGAAGAGACTCTCTCGGACCACCTCTACATCTTGATGGAGGTGGCGGTTGGTGGTGCGATGGGCGACTGTTCCTTCTACGCGCACAGACCCACCGGCCCACCGGGAAGGAGAAGAAGATTCCCGCGGCGGGCGGTCACCCACCGCGACGACGACTTCATGGCAGCGGCCGCTATAGCCATCGCCTGGTTGGAGGAATCCCCGGCCGATGAAGACGCGGAGGAGGGAGCGACCCGACTGAGGCGCTATATGCACGCGATCTGCGATTCATGTATGCCACGGTACGGAGCCTCGCGCCGCGCATTCGAGCTCGGCGCCGGTACACCAGATCCCGCCGCAGGAGGCGGGAAGACGAAGCCACGGTGGCTCGCCTGTACGAGGCCTACCGCGTAGCGCGGAGACCTCTGCAACAAGCCATCAAGGAGGCGAAGAAACGGGCTTGGGGCGAGCTTCTGGCCAACCTCGACTCCGATCCATGGGGGCGCCCCTACAAGATGGTACTAAACAAACTCCGTCCATGGGCGTCTCCCGCAACGGAGAGCATGGACCCTCGGTTCCTGGAGGAGGTGGTCGGCACCCTGTTCCCGGGATCGGCGAACGAGGAGGAGGGCAGGTCCACCAATGAGGAGGAGCGGGAGCCGCAACCGCCGGAGAAAGAGCTCCGCGACACCGCGGGAAATTGGTACCCGGAATCGAGGGTCACCGAAGAAGAACTGGCCGTGGCTATCGGGAAGATCGGAGCGCGGAAAGCTCCGGGTCCCGACGGAGTCCAGGCCCGCCTGTGGAAGGACGTCGCCGGGGTTTTGGCCCCGAGATTAATGCGTCTTTTCGACAGATGCCTGTCTCGAGGCGAATTCCCCGTTTTGTGGAAGGAGGGACGGATGGTGCTGCTGCCAAAGCCGGGACGCTCTCCGGACTCGCCCTCCGTCTTCCGGCCAGTGTGCCTTTTGGATGAGGCTGGCAAGCTACTAGAGAGAGTGGTGGCGGCCCGTCTCGAGGCACATTTGTCCCTGGGGATACCCATATACAGCCAGTATATGGGTATGTATACTACATACAGCCAGTTTGGCTTCCGGAGGGGACGGTCTACGGTCGACGCGGTTGCCCGTGTCCGCTCCCTGGTCGAGGGGGCCGAACGGCGTGGTTGCGTGGCGTTGGCTGTGTCGCTGGACGTGATCAACGCCTTCAACAGCATCCCCTGGGACAAGATATGCCGGGCCCTTCAGTTCCATCGGGTACCCGCGTACCTGCGGGGTGTGGTCCGGGCGTTCCTCCGGGACCGGGGCGTTGTCTACACCGTCCGAAGGGGGTAACCGAAAGGGCGGTGCACCGCGGAGTTGCGCAGGGTTCGGTGCTGGGACCACTGCTGTGGAACATCGCGTACGACGCAGTGCTCCGGGCGCCGATGCCTCCGGACTCGGCGCTGGCGTGCTACGCCGACGACACGTTGGTGCTGGTCTGGGGCACGGCGTGGGGCAGAACCGTCCATCTGGCGGAGCTGGCGGTGGCCTGCGTGGTCGCCGCGATTAAGGGACTGGGGCTGAGGGTGTCCCCTGAGGAGTCCGAGGCAATGTGGTTCTGCCGCAGGGCCGATCACGGGACGCCCCCGGCGGACTATCGCCTGAGGTTGGAGGGGGCTGAGATCGGGGTCGGGACCAGTATGAAATATCTGGGCCTGACCCTCGACAGTCACTGGACCTTCGGCGCTCACTTCGAGCGCCTGGCGCCGTCTGTCGAGGCGACGGCGAACGCATTAGGACGTTTGCTGCCTCGGCTGGGCGGTCCCGGCGTCGGGGTGCGCCGGCTGTACGCCGGCGTGGTGCGATCGAGGCTCCTCTACGGAGCTCCGATCTGGGCAGGGGACCTGAATGTCAGACGCCGCAGCCTCCAGAAGGTTAGGAGGCTGCACAGGACGGTGGCCATCAGAGTAGTGAGGGGCTTCCGCACCATTTCGGCGGCGGCAGCGGCGGTGCTCGCCGGATTTCCCCCGTACGAATTACAGGCCCTGAGGTGCCGCGATATTTATCTCCACACTCGGGGGCTGTCGGTCGGGACCGGCCCGGGGAGCGCCGACATTAAGGCTCGGGCTCGTCGGGCCTTGCTCGACAGATGGCGCGCCAGTTTCGACATGAGAGCGGGCGCGCCGGGGATAAGGGTCCTCGGGGCCGTCCTTCCAAACTGGGATGTTTGGTTGGACGGGGGCGGACCTCCCCTGACTTACAGGGTGACGCTGGTGCTCACCGGACACGGGTGCTTCGGTGAATACCTGCACCGAATAGGAAAGAGGCGACCACGCGTTGCCACCACTGTGATGCGAGCGTGGACTCGGCGCAGCACACGCTGGAGTACTGTCCGGCGTGGGCGCGGCCGCGCCACGACCTCATCACGGAAATCGGGCGGGACCTCTCGCCGCCGGCGATCCTCCAGGCGCTGTTGGCGAGCGAGAGAGGGAGGAGTGCCGTGACCTCCTTCTGTGAGCAAGTCATGCTTCGGAAGGAGGCAGCGGAGAGGGTGAGGGTGCGGAGCTCTCACCCCGAAAGGATCGGCCGGCGAGGGTGCGGTAGAGGCCGTGGACGCGCTTCGAGGCGACGCGCTAGGCTCACCGCGCCCTCCGATGGGGGCCAAACTTAGGCGCTGGCAGATTAGTGCCTCGGGACCGCCAAGCGGTCCGGTAGGGTTAACCGGACTGCCTTTAGGGTCGCCACGATGACGGAGCGCGGTGTGACGTGACCGCATACCGCTCCTTTAAGGGGACGCTTTTTAGGCTAGGGGGGGGGGCGGTGTGTCGCTCGCACCGGTTCCCGGGCCTCTCTCGATCACAGCCGGGACGGTCATCGTGGAGGTTTTAGCCGGTTGGAGTCCGGCACTACCACGCCGTTTCCCCCCAGAAACGGCCTGGTGTCCGCGCGGATTTCCTCCACATTCACAAAAAAAAAAAAAAAAAAGGTTTAATAGGGGGGACATTTGGAAGGGAGAGTGGAGGTATTCTGTTATTTCCGGGGCAGTATTGGAGGAATGAGGTTTTAATGCGTTGGATAGGTGTTTAGCAAACATGTTGGCTTTTTCTTTAGGGCTTCGTGCCCATCCGCCTTGCGGACATCGAATTGGAGGGATTATTTGCGGGGGATGCGTGAGTTTCCTGGAAGCCTTCTATAGAGAGTAGTTGGAGTCGGCTGTGGAGGACAAATTGGCGAGATATTTTTGAAAACAGTCATTTTTATATTTTTTGATGATTTTGGTTAACTTCCTGGTTGCGTTCTTTAGTTTGCGTTTGTCGTCCGGAGTTGTATGGGTCTGCCATACTCTTCTTAGTTTTCGTTTTTCTGTGATTTTTTCCATTATGTAATAAGGATATTCGTGTTTGCTGATTGAAGTCTTAGTAGGTGTGGAGGAGCGGATAGCGTTTATTATGCTCGTGTTTAAGTATTCCGTGGCTGTTTCGATATCTTCATTTGTTTTTAGTGAAGTTAAGGCTGAAGCTGAATGATTAAAAACTTCTCTAAAGAGCTGCCAGTTGGTGAGTTGGTTATGAATAAAGCCATTAGGTGGATTCTCGGTTATTGATGAACTGACTGTTGCTATAACGGGGGAATGGTCAGAAGAGTGTTCCGCCGAGGAATTGATTTGGACATATCTTGGCGAGATATTTTTGGTTATGAAGGAGTCAAGTAAATCAGGAATTTTGTTAGTGTCAGTGGGCCAGTATGTGGGTTCATTTGTGGTGAGGTAGTTGAGATTGTTGGTGATTATGCTATTCAAGAGATTTTTGCCTCTTACTGTAACAAATCTGCTGCCTCATTGGGTATGTTTGGCGTTGTTGTCTCCTCCAGCTATGAATCTATTGCCCAGAGCATCAATGAAGTTATCAAAGTTTTCTTTAGCAATTGAGTGTCTGGGAGGGCAATATTCTGCTGAAGTGGTGATTGCATCATGGCAGTCTTCTATTGCTACGTTTGTAGCTTGAAGGTAGTCTTTCTGGAATGATGGAAGCTCGTAATGCTTAATGCTGGATTTGATAATGATTCCGGTGCCGTCATGGGCCTTTCCACTGGGATGTTGGGTATGGTAGAAGTTATAACCGTTTATTTTGAGATAGTTTTTGTCGGTGAAGTGGGTTTCAGATGTGAGCATTACGTCGATTTGCTGTTATTTTAAGAAGAGTTCTAGTTCAAATTTGTGCTAAGCTAGACCGTTGGCGTTCCACAGAGCTATATGCATTGGTTTTATTTTGTTTCTGTGCGTATTAATTTGTCCATGAAGATTGTTAGTAATGAGAGTAGGTTGTTGATTTGTTCAGATTGTTTTTCGATTAATTTTTCGAGTCTAGAGAAGTTGTCTGTGTTTTGTGGATTGGGAACACTATTTTGGGAATGGTCCCTATGAATATTCAGATTATTTTGATTTCCTTGTACTGCTTGGGCATAGGAGATTGAAATAGTAGTGAATTTTGGAGGACTGGGCATTTGATTGGTTGTCTCTTTGGCTCTGAGTTTAGGATACTTATTTGTGTACAAGGTTTTGTAGGCTGAGCAACCTTTATAGTTCGCAATATGCTCTCCTTGACAGAGGATGCACTTCGCAGGCGTTTCTGAAGATTTAGTGCACTGATCAGTGGGGTGAACACACATTTAATTATGGTTGGAATATTTCTGCGTGTGACCGTACCTTTGGCACCTTTTACATTTCACTATCTCTTTTTTTATAAAAGGAGGTTCGAATTTTACTACTCTGTTTATTAGTCGATTGATGTTGTAAATTTGTTTATTGTTTGGCTCATATTGGTCATATGAAGAAATATTATTCTCTATTTTCTTCTCATTTTTCATAATTGCTTTGTACTTGTCTGTATATATTTTCCGGCTGTACTACGTATACATATACGTATAAATTCATACTTTCCAAATTTCTACTATCAATACGTATGTTGCATCGCGTCGTCGCGTCGCATCGCATCAATTTAAATAAATATCACCACAGAAATCAATATAAGACAACAATTGATTGAAACATCTATAGTTTGATATGAACTATTTTGTAATTTTCCTACTGAATCAGCACTTAAAAAAGTATGCTTAGACATATTATCTCTAATGCTCATATTGTATTGAGACTTTTTATCTAAATGTAAGCGTTAATTAGTTGCCATAAATATCTATCACATTATTTTTTCCAACGTCAAGAGTACACATCTTAATCTAGTGATAAACGTGAAAGAACATTCGAGCTAATAAAACGGCATGATAATACATTTGATTTCATTGTTGACGTAAGAATACACATTTTTTCTTGGTACAATTACGTTTATATAAATGACGCAATTTGAAACTTGATTTTATTAATGGTTCTGTCAGATAAAACTGAAATTTTAGTGACCATAATCGTCAGAGAATTGATAATGTGCATACATTTGATTATGAAACAATTATTTTAAATCTAAAGTGCTTTTAAAGCATATCATTTAACTACGCATTTTCAACATGTTTATGCAAGAAATTTTATTTGGTATTAAGCAGGAGATTAGTATTGATATCGATATAAAACGAATAACGCAGTAGTAATCTATCTCTTTCATCATTATGCTTTCAAAGTTGAAAATATTGCATTGAAATCATTCAATATAGAAACATACTTTATGTAATACATTTTAGAATGAAAATTCCAAACTAAGAATTTAAATTGTTCTCATCATCAATCTTTTAAATTTTTTTTTGTATTTTCTGGTACTACTTCATGAATATAATGGAAGTATAACAGTTTCGAATATAGGAATAACATGGTTCAAAAGTTATGCCAACATTCATGAGAGCGACAGTATCGACAAGTTGACCGGTAAGAAAAAAGTTCCAAACGAATTTGAGGTACTACATACGATTATAAGTACATACATATTCAGCAAATAACGTTAAAATTAATTATCCATTAAAATCCGTATCGTTTCGTTCATACAAACAAAAAATCTAAATAAAATTAAATAAATAATTTTTAATATTTATATACTTATAAATAATTTCAACTAAATGTTAAATCTGCATAACAAATATTTTGTATATCTGAAGATATTTAGCATATCTTGAATATACGAAATTTCTAGAACAAACGAATATAGTATTAGAATCGGGGGGCGAACGGTATTCATTTGACTAAATACGGCATTATGGTGTTATTATGTGTCACTTGTTTGTATGAACATCATGCAAAATGATGGTCTTATTATTAAATATTTGTTACTTTATTATTTATATATTACTCAAATTAATAATTAACATGTTAGTTGTTTTACAGTGAATCTGCACCTGAACTAAATGAATATACACGGTGGCTCAAGAATTGGTCGCCATGATGTTGCAGGCACAATTTATCAGACTATAATTTAACAAAAAATTGTTTTGAATAAAATTTAATTAGTTTTCTATTGGTTACAAATTTCAATATAAGAAATTTAAAAAAATTACCAATTACTATAACTTAAATTATTTACAGATACTTTGACTTTTTATTGAAAAATAATTTTTCCTTGGTGATTAAATCTTATATAAAATATTTTTTTGTCAAATTGTCACAAGTGCCTAAAATATTATAGCGACGGATTCGTGGACCACACTGTATACGTAACTAATGTGCTTGGTTAAAATAAACCTTAAATAAACTTAAATAAATAAATCAAATATAGGTAGCTATTGTTTGTAACAAAGGTACATTGTATATTGTATATAAAATATGTCGTACACAAATAGTAAAAAAGAGATTATCATGTGTAATGTACTCTTTCTTGATGAACTAATTTATTGTTAAAATTCACGTTATCTTTAATAAAATAATTTCTATTCACATATTCCATTCTTTATCTGTTTTTATCTGCTCTTTCTTTTATATTAATTAAAGACAAATTATATTACATTTACATGTGCAAAAATCAAATCCAACTTAGTTAACATTAATTGAGTTTTATCACATTTTAATTCTGCGATTATAGAAATTTCTGATTAAGGGTTCATCCATTTTACAGGTATTCTTTCAAATTACTTAATTTATATGAATTTAAGCAACTAGAAACTACGTTACCGGCATGAACCGGTTACTTACTTGTTATGGTCGATGAGTGATGACAATCGGTATAACAAACAGCTGAAATATTGCTTATGATTTATTAGAATATTAGTTTGCAAATAATTATTACAATTCATGTTTTGGATTATTTCTACAAGATACGTATTGTACGGCTACATCAATGGATATCACTTATTAAAGTCTTCATTTACAATTACGCTATATGTAATATCGTTCCCTCCATAACCCTGACTTGTGTAAACATTAGCTTGATTGAACGAGACGTTATAATTCAATAAGGGTTAAGTACAAAGTAGAATTACGTCATTGTAATCAGTTACTCGATAAAAATTCGTCATGCCAATATAACACTAGAAAACGATTTCATACACGAGAAAGCTTTATACCTTTATCGTTTAAGTAAATACAATAGTCGATTGTATAGCTTTAAGGCTTAGGGGATATCACTTAATAATAAAGCATTTCTTTCCATATAGAAAATCAATTAGCAGACATATTACAAATAATCTTTATTCTGATAACTGAGTGATCCTTTGATCAGAAAGTTTTATAATCACGGAATTAAAAGTTTATGAAGATTATGTATTTTATTTTATAAATCAGTAGAGGAACTTTTTGGAATAAGAGTTTATAATGGTAAGTTATAGAGATTACATTGGAAGTTTTAGTTCCTTAATAGTTAAATAGTTTAATAGTTTAGTTTTTTAATATTAGCTATCTTTGAACTAATAATTACAATAACTTTTGAAAGACTTTGTTCTTTTCATATTTTAGAAAATATAGTCAGCATTTATTCAAACATACATATATTGATTATAGACCAATAGTCCCTTCTTACACAAAATTCTTCAATTTTAGTTACGTCAATCTAGTCCTTACAAATATGTATAAATATGATACACGTATAGGTAATTTATTTTTAAGAAATGAAACGACAACAAAAATTGGGAAATCTTTAATTTTTAACTAATACGTTCTTTTAATGTCATACTAATACATAGTACTATAAATAAATTTTTATCCACACTACAGTTGTAATGATCTTTTTATGTTATTAAAGTAGATATACAATGAAAGCTACCTTTTCTCTAAAACACACATTCATTACTATAAAGACGTTAGATACAGCAAAGTCTAATTAATGGAACGATAGAGTTATAGAGTAAAATTGAACTTAGAAACGCAATTCTTAATTTAAATTTCCTTTGGATAAATTTTTGCCCATGATACTAATCGATTTTGGTGCATGATTTCGGTTTTTCAGTAACGTTCAAAGATATTTCAAGTTAGAATAAAATATAAAGAAATTCTTATTGGTACACATAATTTCTAGTTTCAATTTTTATGTTAAACACCTTCTTAAAACCACTTTAAATCCTTCTTGTTTGTTAAAGCGATAATGGGATTGAAATATAAAAATTCGAAAATCGTAGTGTTGAGGATTATATAATGGAATTATTATGTCCGAAAAATTGACGAGTTGTTAATTACATGTATATATAAGTTATGTTGAAAGGAGCACACCTCACCGATTTGAATGGTCTTGTACGGAATATCATCATACCGAAAATGTAGTAGAATTTTTGTTTCACTGACAGTACTCCTATCACAGCTACATCATTTGGTTAAACCACACTTTAGGGGACGCAAAATTATTGATTATGAGACATACTCTTCTACGTACAATTATCGATAAGTTAACTTATTTTCTTCGATTATCAGTTTAAAACATCCTAATGGTAGATTGTGTAATAGAAAAAAGAATAAAAAGTTTGAACAATCCTCAAAATATTTGTATCTTTGTTAGGTAAAGTCTATAAGATGATATCAAGACGAGGATATCATCGTAAAATAAAATAGCAATACCGACCATTGGTCAGGTCATCGATAAGATAAGCGATGATGCTACATAACAAATGAGCACACAATTGGTCAAACAAAACAAGTTGATAACGCAAGAGAGAATAGAATGCAAAATCGCATAGAGCCGAAAGATTTGTAGAAATATCACGCTTCTTCTCGAATATCGTATATTGATAGAAGTAACGTGTCGCGCATCGCGTCTGGTCGTAAACTGTGTAATCTGTATTCGTAGAGAAGTTGCGATAAACATCGTTATAGTACCAAGTGACTTTCACTTTTCGAAACGGCCACTTCTGCTATTATCATTGATAGTCTCTCCACGGGAAGAATGTGACTATGAAGATTTACCAGTGTAAAAGTTAGACAAAAGTAAAACATCCAAATTCGCCGGGAAACGTAAGTTAACAATTTTTTTTTCCTAATTCACAGTGGCTCACCAACGTATACGAACAATTGCAGAAATATTTTATGAATATATGAAGGTGTGGAAACATATGATTTTTTCGGTCATGGAAAAACCCATTGGTGATATTGTTGATAAGCAATAAGTCAATAATAGTAATATTGTAGGATTATAACTATTGCAATATATAGATGATAGAGATCTGCGAATTCAAATCTATCAAATACAAATACAAAATACAAATACATGAAACAGTTTTCTTTAAAATATAATACGTCGATTCCGTCGTCTACTTCAGTTAAAAGATTATTTAGTTTCGCTGGATTGATTCTTTGTCCGCGACGGAGTAGTCTAATGATGAAAACATTGAATGCCGCACTTTGCTACATGCGATTAGCCATGCTAAAAAAAAAAAATAAATTCAATTTGAAGGTATCGGGGATTCTTGTCATTTTAATATTATCTCTCTATGATTCATTATCCAAAATAATATTTTATTTGAACTGTAGAATAAGGATTACTTAAAACCTATTATCACGTTCTCTTGTTTCCATAAGATATACATTCCATAAAATATTTCTCTTATTTTCATTGCAAGTTGAGTATACTTTGTAATTATTTGTGTATTTGTGAAGAAAATATACTGAATTCTATCAACTATATTTTATCGAGGTGGTCAGTTATAAATTTACTTCCATCTACGCCACCTATTTGTTATTAATTTTGTGAGTGGTACAATCAATATTGTCAAAACTGCCGAACAAGATGAAGAAAATAATTCCCAAAAAGGAAGAAGAAAATGTCCTTGATCTACATCTACTTAACATCTACTTAAAATTGCAATATAACGTATACAACTACTAATTAGTTCGATTAATAAATTTATACTGTACAAGAAGTTTTTTTTATTCGTAAGAAAAATTCCATGATGAAAAAAGATTCACTATAAAAATTTAATCTACGAATTCTGTAAAGTCGTTTTTATTTATTTAGGAATCTCGGCGTTACGGTTTTGATAAAAAAATTACGTGATACTTTAGGCGAAGTACTATGTATCTAGGAACTTGAACTTGTTAATTTGACTTAGAAGAAATATGTATCGTTTTCTCGTTGCATTAATTGACGATTAAGATAGAATATTTTGCAAGTACACAACTATGAATAAGTGTATTTGGATATAAAATGTTGTTCAAACAAATCGCCTTAATCTAATTTTTGCATTACAGTTAGTATCGATAAAAATATTGGATAATATAAATTAGTATAAATGAAAGAGCAGTAATTGAAGACGAATGAAAATCGCTTCTATGGAAACACTTAAGTTAAGTGACTTTTAAGTATATTTGTTCGATATTGATACTCTTTTTTAAATTAGCCCCAGTTGATCTGGAATTTATTTAGAAAAAGCATTAGATAGATTATTAAATTGAAATCTTAGAGTCAAATATGTGTTTCCAACCACATTCTAGGAGTTTATATAGATTCTATGAAGTGTCAGCTATTTATTACAAATAAATATGGAACTTGATGTTGAAAATATATATAATAAAAATATCAATGGTTTGATTGGACTGCCCCAAGTGTCTAAATATTTAGCTATGGTAATATATACTATCAATACGATAAAAAGCAGAAAATACTTCTGCTTTAAATAAATTTGTTATTTTATTCCTATTTTACGTAAAATATTTCATGATAGGATGACAACATCTACTCCCGCTCAAAAATCTTGGAATAGTTATATTTGCTTCAAACAGAAGAAAGGTAAATAATTGCTTAACAATATAACGGGTTTAAAAAGATGTGAAATATTTCGTGCAAAGCGTCATATTAAAAGAGTCGTATGATACCAAGTTCTGTAAATGTGTAAAAATGAACTCGTGAGTTCGAGATATCTCTATTATGAATACAAAGGTGTTAAGGTAATAAAATCTATCAGATTATTTGTCGTCATTGTGCATATCTATTCTCTTTATCTTTATTATACATGATAATGTTACACTTACTTTTTTTTATATAGATAAACGTGAATAAATGTAATTTGTCCTGAAAATGAGAAATAATATTTTGAAATGACAAAATATATATATTTTGTTATATATCATAGTTGTTGCTTCAAATTATACATATATAATTTTAATAATATTAATTCATAACATGTTGTGTTGGTCAAAATAATTACATTTAACTTCATTTATTACTTAAATTAATTGAAATATATTTAACCTAGAAAAATTTGAATATTTATTTTAATCTCCTTAATCTAACTAATAAATCCTACCATTGTCTACCGTACACTAATCATTTTTTTTTTTACTGAGAATACAATTTCAGGATAGTTTTAATGTTAAAGAATAACCTAACATTTCCAGTAACTTACATCTTACATTTCTAGTTCCATACTAAATATATTTATAGAATATTTAAATTTACATTAAAAGTTCAAATTTTAACAGGCTTTAACAGACAATATAAACGTTCACAATAAAGCAGTAATTCTTTTCGATCTATTTGGTGTAATATGTTTCATCATATACACAAAATTAATTATTATCAAAATACCCTTTTTATTTCGTGAATAAAAATTCCATAGAAATTACAAATGTCTAATCACTAAAATGTTAAGATATTTATACTTACATAATAAATATCTTAAAACAACAGAGTAAAATGAATTAAAGTCTTTGTAAGTAATTTATCAAAGAAAATATGCAATAATTAGATAATAATGATAAGTACCTATATCACATTTTATTCTGACAAAGTGTTTCTTATCTAATTCAAAAAGTTTCTTATTCTTAGCCAAAGTTTTCAAGTTTCCTTTATTAGCGACTCTTAAATAAATTCACGGAAAAGTTTATAACTTTCTTTTCAAATCACACAGAAATAATTATGAAAAAATGCAATTTCTATGTTTAAAAGATAACTGATTTAACTCTGAATTTTTAAAATGAATGTAAAATATGAATAATTTACGTAGTTTATCTTCATATCTTCCTATCTTGCTCCACAAGTTTATAAATTGACGTTACTTCTTCATTTATTACAATAATAATATTCAAACAAAGTAGAATTAATTTTTGTAATATATTATTTATGTGCTATATTTTATTATTTTCGTGATAAATAAAAAATCTGATATTTATATATTTAACCGTTATTAATTGAGTACTTGTCACATTGATATTTAAATATCTATGTATAACTTTCAACTAATTATGAAATGTGTCATTTGTTTATTCTTATCTATTATGATAAATTGCTTTAAATCGATGATAAAATACACATGTATATCGACATGTTCTGATATTTGACATAGGTTTAATAACAAGAGAGGATATTGTCACAACATCATGAATTTATTCCGAGTCCAATTTTCGATCGTTGTCTTTCTCTTACTCCATGCTAGATATCAAGCAACAAACAACGTTGATAAAGGTAATTGAAATTTAAATAATTTTGCAAAATTTGCACATTATACAATTTGTTACAAATTTCTAATATTATTGTATGTGTTACTGATAAAAGTAAGTATTTCTTTTTATATTAAATTGTACAAAAATCCATTTTCTCATTGTAATAATTTGATTGTTATTATATTACATTTATATTTTATATTCAGACTATTGCAAGTCTATTCTAACTTGTAATTAAACATCAAGATTTATATATATTATATTATGTATTACCCTTACTACACTGTAATTACTAATTTAATTTTAAAATTATTTTGTAATACATGAATAAATCATTTACATAATTTACTGACTAAATACTTAACATTTTCACTATTTTTTCTATGTGTAATATTTTTTCTTAATTAACTATTAATGCTAATAGTATTAAAAATATTTTTTACTGTGTAGCAACATATGCACAAGATGATACAAAGGAACCTACCATTTTTGACTATCGACTGCCAAAAACGATCATACCTACGAACTACGAAATTATACTTATTCCGAAATTGAAAGATAATTTTGAATTCAAGGGAATTGTACATATTAGTGCATATTTACAAAAGTCTACGGACACTATAACACTTCACCATGGACGAATGCAGATAAATTTGGTGACCGTTACAATTGATTTTGAGAAGGAAGAAATTATGAACACCATGTATAATAATAAAACGGAAAAATACGAAATTAAACTAAGCAAAGTCCTTAGTGCAGGAACAAACATTACGATCAATTTTGAATATGTCAGTGCACTTAGGGGCGACATGATTGGATTTTACAAAAGCTCCTATGTCGATTCTAATGGAAAAATTAGGTAAGGTCTTATTGCGCTTCCAAATATATTAATTATCATATTAAAAATTATTATATAATTAGGTTGAACGTAATCTATTATTTAGATTTCAAGTATTTCTCTCCATTTACAAATTAAAAAAAAGTAACAAAGTTATAATAATACGGAATTTAGTTTAGATTCTACAAAAGCTATTTTCTGTGCGGTATTACTTTCTGTTTTAAAAATTTAACTTTCCGAAAAAAAGAATAAAGAGAACTAGACATACATCGAAATTGACATTCAATGGTTTTAGGTGGCTCGCTTCCACACAATTCCAAACAACGCATGCAAGACATGCTTTTCCCTGCTTCGACGAACCAAGCTTCAAGGCAACATATATAGTCAGAATTTTGAGGCCTGCAGAATATTCTTGCTTGAGCAATATGCCGCTAAACAGAAGCATAGACGCGTAAGTAACATTTGCAATGTTACAAAAAAGTATTAAATGCCGTAAGATGTTGTTCATTTACACTCCCATCTATAAATCATGAGATACATGCTAAAGATAATCTTCAGAAAGAACATATTCAATATTCACTTAATTCACTTTTCCTTGTAATTCATAATTAATAATTATAATATCAACTCATCCATTGTATTAAATATTTCGTCACCTGTAAATGATTGTGATTCGACTGAATTTTTCTAAGCAAAAAAGCGTAAAAGAATAATAATTTTATTTGGTTTTGAAATTTGAGTTTAAAAATAAGTTTGTTCGGTTTTATTTATTGCTGATCACAATAAATATATATCTAATACATAATAATGTAACATTATTAACTTACAATTAGTCATTTGAATACATTTTTCTATTTTTCTTACTTCCTTACCTATATAACATGGTATCATATTTTATTAGAATACCGTTATAGTTTTCCTAACAATTCTCAATTCTAATCAATCATAATCTTTTCTACTGAAAAGCGAAAGAAAATTCTGGTTTTAGAGGATTAACCCCTCAACAATTTAAGAAAATAACCTAATATTTAATAAAACAGTGTAATGAAATTACGAAATCCGGTCACAAAAATGTATAACTTTTTTATGTTCTAAAATACTTCTTTACATGGTAAAAAATGTTTAAAAAAACATGTTGAAATTCACAAGTACCTTTCCTGATCGCTCTGCTCGAATTACGCTTGGGATAAACCGTTCACTCTACTAGAATCTCAGTGAAGATAAACTATTAAGTACTATTAAGGGATTAAACGTATATTAAATTGTAACGTGATATTAAAAATCTAAAACTGAAGAATTGGTAACAATAAGGAAACTACTCCAATAATTAAATTGTATTTATTCGAAAAGAAATAGATGAATAAGTTTCATATTTAAAGTTATTATATCCAAACGTGAAGAGGTGCTTTACTGTAAATATTAGTTAATTATAAAATAACACATTTTAAAAAGTGATTTCATTTTGATGAAGGTGAAGTTTCCTCCTTACTGCAGCAATTCCTTCAATTCCAAGACAATATGTGACAGTAAATGTATTTATAAAGGTGGATTCTAAGGAGTTAGTGCAATTTATTCACATAATGCAATTGATGATTCCAGAAATGAAACATTTTGGGACGAATTCAAGCAAAGCATCCCTATGTCGACCTATTTGGTAGCTTTCATTATCTCGGACTTCAGCCCCGTAGAAGTAGACAATTTTAAGGTTTGGGCTAAACCAAACGCCATTGATCAAGCTAAATACGCTTTGAACATTGGCATGCAGGGTCTTGATTATCTCTCGAAGCGATTCAAGCAAAATTATCAAATTTCAAAAATGGACATGGTGGCTGTACCCGATTTTTCAGCCGGTGCAATGGAAAATTGGGGTCTTATTACCTATCGTGAATCCAGACTGTTATATGATGAAAACTCGACATCTGATATCGCGAAACAAAGTATCGCCTCTGTGATTATTCACGAATTAACGCACATGTGGTTTGGAAATATGATTACACCGGAATGGTGGAGCTACCTGTGGTTGAGCGAAGCGTTTGCAAGATACTTTCAATACTTTGGCACAGCACAGGTAATTGCAATTTTCCATTAGTTAAATAAATAAACGCATTTAATTAAATACAATGACTCCAAAATTGATCAAATGTGTTCCCAATATGACCGTTCTTATAATAATTACTATAAGGTTCTTGTAACAAATAAAGGAAGTTAGTCTGTGAAATTTTCGTACTTTCTTCTATAAATTGCAGTCTTAGTTTTCTACAACACTAATCATAAATAAGCAAGGGTTTCTTCATTTTCTCACTCATACCAAGCGTGTACTGCTTTAGTGTACTTCAGCTAACTTTAAGCACAAGATGACAGGAAAATTACATTTTGAATCGAGACCCCAAATCGAGTCGTGAAATAACAAGTATCCCAATAAGCTTATAAGTCGACAACCTTTCGCAATCCCGACCGAAATTCGAATGAAGCTTTAGTGGACAAAATAACTATGTTCTTAATAGAATTTTTTAAATTTTCTAGTAATACAACTTTCTTGCGATAAATATCAAATAGCTAAATGAACAAATTTTATTATACTGAGATTTAATTAAACATACGTGTAATCCAAAGCTCAAAGAAATTTTTTCTAAATTTAATTTAAATTGGAATAGGAAATATATCTATTTACTAGACTTATCACTATGTTTAATCGATATGTTATTAGTCGTAAAGTAACAATGTATATTCAATAAAAATTTCGATTATAGTAAAATGTAATAATTTTATTTACAAACAATGTAAATATATGTATATGATGATCAACAGAGTATTGACTGATTTCAATTGAACAACATAGAGTAATATATGCTAAATCATATTTTCAGCCATTTAAAAGAAAGCAATTTTAAAATTTAAAATAGACTATCGATGAATCCCATTTAAACAGACATCTCTCATTTCTACTTGATCTTTGAATTAAACATTTCAAAAATATCAATTAATGACCAGAAAGGTCACAACATTAAGTCTTTGATTTTTCACAAAACTATTTTTCAAAAAACTGGATCTATAAATCTAACAGCTTATTCCCTGTTCTAACTATGCCATGTTAAAGTACATGCTTCTTTTTAATATCAATATTAGAGAAGCAACAAGCCGTACCTTATCATGCACTTCTCCTGAAACCTTCAATTCCCTAAAATTTTGTATTGAAATTGAATAAAGGTTTCAGTTTTGCGTGTTTGTCAGAATAAGTTTTGAAACTGTTTTGTGCCACTCAGTTCTCTTCCATATTTTCGATTTTAATCATGCTATAATATCTAATAAAAATAAGAATTTTTTGTTAAAGATTTGTTCAAATAAGAATGTTCATAGATAGATAATAGTGAGCAGTATAATCAAAAAGTTTTAAGAGTCTAACGGTCGTGGTATCTTTAAACCATTAAATCATTATATCTCATATTTAACTTCTATTATGAAAAATATAGTGTAGTATCGCGAATAGATAGGATTAGGATAATTTAGATTTGTAAAATTCTCCTAATACTATTTATTTAAGATAAATAAAAATAACAGATATTAATTGGACAGAGAACGATAGATGTTTAACTTGAACTGAACGCAATAGTTTTATTCTACTCGAATCACTCTCGCAACTCTATAACTCTAACAACTCAATCTCTCGACAACGCTAACAACTGACTCTCTCAACTCTACGACTTTACTCTTCGACTTCTCGATCAACTCTGCGACTCTACTCTTCGACTTCTCGATCAACTCTGAACTCTCGACTCACTCTCACTTCTCAATTCGCACACTCTCGGTCAACGCTGTTTGAACCCAAATCGTCCTCCTCTAATAGCGTTGTTTTTCGTTTCTTTAATCTCATCATGTCAACGCTCCGTAAGGTGACCTTAGCCACATAGATTTTTTTCCTATGTAAACTAACAACTGAAGGATAGACGACACTGTTTCGATCGGTTGCTGACCTGTGTTTTTTTTTCGATACCACAATAGATGAAGCTTTTTTTTCATTTCCTAGTTATTAAATCCTTTCATTATTCAACAACCTGTTGACTATCCAATAGCATTCGTGATATTAGGAATAATCCATTTTGTAGATCGAGAAATCATGGAACATGGAAGATCAGTTCCTCGTGGAGCAACATCAAACAGCTCTTGCAGCTGATGCTATCGAGTCTTCTCAACCAATGACACGGAACGTCACAAATTCATCACAAATTAGCGGAGTGGGAGATACTATTACTTACAACAAAGGAGCCAGTATCCTACGAATGATGAATCTCGTTTTTGGATCCGATGTATTTGATGCTACGCTACAAAATTACTTGAACAAGTAATGAGCAATTTAATTATAACAAGTATGGTAAACTATAGAAGAGACTATATTAAAATTATAAATAGTTGCATAAAACTATTAAATAATTATAACTTCGTTATCAATGAAACACAAAGTTTTTAAACGATAAGAGATAATTACAAGTAATAATGTTTCATTATGTCATTAAGTTCAAGGCCGTATCTTTTATTACTTCCGAAATTAATTATACAATTTTAGCAAAGGAACTTTAAAGATATATTCGTTTTTATAACATAACATTTTTTCAGAAATGTTCATCGATTCTTCCTTCGTCTTTTTTTTTTAACGAATGTCGAGCAATTACAGATATAGTAGATATTAAGATACATTCATAACGTATATTTCAACATATTTCAAACAATTTATAATTGCAATAACATATATAAGATCAAATAATAAAATTTAACAGTTGCAAGTGCAATTAAAAAGAAATACGAAATGTTATATTTAATATTTTATTTAAATAATTTATAGTTAATTAATTAAATTTCTTTTACTTGTCATGCTCTATTATTAGTGCTCTAAAATATCTATTATTAGTTAAAATTTTTTTCGATATAAAGTGAAAAATCTATTCTGTTAGCAACTTTTGTACACTGCTGTAAATACGTAGCGTATTTTAAATAGAACATCCTATATGTTCAAAATGATAAATTCGAAAATATAGTTTCAGAAATCTCACATTAAAGTAATATTATCAGTTTTTGTATAAATACGAACGTGTAATCTAAGTACAACGATTTGCATTCGTTCCAGTAATGCAGAAAAAAAAGTGGCGAGACCACAAAATCTCTGGTCGGAACTTCAAACTGAAATCAATCGTAAGAACATACAACTTGGTACTTCTGTCGAAGAAATTATGTCCACGTGGACAGAACAAGCCGGATTTCCGGTGATAAAGGTCTTCATTGAAAATGGTCAAGCTACTTTGCAGCAAGAACGTTTCCTGTTGAGGAATATGAAATCCACACCTATCAACGTGAAATGGTGGATACCCATTACGTGGACTACTCAAGAAAATATGAATTTCAATCAAATAAATGTGACGTATTGGTTGAAACATGAACGCGAAACAATTAAACTTAATAAATCTTCAGGATGGGTGATATTCAATGTTCAATCAGCTGGTGAGTATTGTTTATTTAAATTTTTATTTTATGTTTTACTAATCCTGCTTCCGATTTCTTTGTTCTAGTCAAGATACTTCTTTATTTAAAAAATATATTAACAACTAGTACCTATATGATTAGTTTTTTGCAAAATACTATGTAATTTTGCTTACGTAGACTATAAACTAAACTAAAAAATTTGTGTAGAGATAGTGCAAAACTTTTAATTATTACTTCCTTATAAAATGGGTAATACATTATATTTTATTTTACATAATTAATTATATTTTAATGTAAATATTTCTCCTAACTTTTACATGTTAGGGATATTATAGCAAAAAAAAAAAAAAAAAAAAATAGATACTTTCCAGGATTTTCGTTTAAAATTTCTTCAATATGCATTCATGTATATATCTACCTATTTACAATAAACTTGTTCATTATTAAATAAATATAAAATATAACAGGATATTATATACGTATATTTCTAATAACATATCTAAAATTATAATTCGTTAAAATGTCTCAAATGCACTTAATTTCGATAGAACATGATAATCTACGTAACTTAAATAATATGACTGAAAAAATTCGAAGTATAAAACTGATAATATATAATTAGTTCGATAATATATAGTACAAATTATATTTACTTCCTTTATCGAAAAAATATTTCGTTTGCAAATACTTAAACGATACAAAAGGAACGAACAATACTAACATTTTTAGATAGTGTAGTATCGGGGAAATTTAGGTATAAATTTTTCCTGATACTATTTATAATTTATTTACAATAAATAAACTAAACAGATATTAATTAGACAGAAAACGATGGTTGTTTAACTTGAACTAAACGCAACAATCTTATTTTACTTCAACCACTCTCGCAACTCGACAACGCTAACAAATCTACTCTTCGACTTCTCAACTAACTCTGCCCTCTCTGCAATGACTTACTCTCACTTCTCGATCAACACTCTTTGAATTCAAATCGTCCCCCTCCATTAGCGTTATTTTTTCCTCTCTTTAATCTCATCATGTAAACGCTCTTCAAAAACTAGGTGACCTTAGTCACATAGGCTTTTTTCCTATGTAAACTAACAACTGAAGGACAGACGACACTGTTTTGATCGATCTCTAATCAGACCGTTTTTTACGATGCTACAATAGTATTCAACAAATTACTTTGTAAAGATTACTTTTCCACTTCGTTTATTTTGCGCTTTCTATGATTGTTTCCTTCTTTGTTTTGTCCATCTGGCGTATTGTAGTAACATCATTCAAATAGAAAGTATTATAGGATTATTACGACGCGTTGATAAAATTAATCTTAATTTTAGAGGAATATTTGACGTGAGATTGTTATCATGATACCTTATTGTCACACATGTGTACGTAAGATATGATTCAAGAGTTAGTGATAAAGAAATTTGTTTCAACGAAATTAGTGAAATATATCTCAAATTTTATAAAAATAGACATCTTCAGAGATTTGTTTTTGCTAGGTAAAATATATCGTGTTTTATTTATATAGTGATGTTACAAAAATCATAAAATAGAAAATTATAAATTTCTGCAATTAATTTGTAAAAATAAGGGTTCGAGGAGTTTATTTCTAAATATTATTTTTTGTGCTGTTTATTATTATTAACGCAGATATACAATATAATTTATTAGCTAATCATATTATATGCTTTTATTTCACAATGTTGCAATTTTTTATCAGATGGAATAATCAAATTACAAATTGAAATATTTATTTGTAAAAAATTAGTTTCTTTTATCAACAACTTCAATACTGTTGTAGAAAAGAATAATGAAATTGTAGAGACGTTCCATTATCTCCGATTTCTATAATATTTTAAATATGTCGTAAAACTCAACATTTTATACACCTTTTCCTAGCTACTTCACACAAAACTATCGGTATCACTACAGTAAATCCTGCAGATATTTGTGAATATGTGGCAACGTATGGCTCTGTTTAGTTGTCAGTGGTCGGATAGAATGACTTAGTCGAAACCTATCATTTATCTTCGATTTATACAGATAAACGAGGGTGGGGTGGGTTTGGATAAAGCTCCGTGCATAATTGCATATGCAAAACATATGGGAAGCATAATAAATGTCTATTATAATCCAATTTGGAACGAATATCATCAACGTATTTACAAATTAACGTTCACAAATTAACTTGAAAAAATAGTAAGAGATTGAATAATTGATATTATCTTATGAAAGGAATAACCGTTACTATTTATGCAAGCATTGCGGCCACCTCGAGGCGGTCGAGTTAAAATAGCTCAACCGAAACCGAAACCAAATACATTGATAATATCCATTTTAATTGAATTACGAGCAGACATTTCTTACAGTCTCGCACATATAGTTGTGCACGGAGCTTTACCCAAGCTCGCCCATATGCAAAAATTAAGAGCTAGATTTCGGTTGGGTCATTATATCCGTCCGCCGCTAAGCTGCCGCTAACCAATACTTTACGTACACTGGCATGGAAGCGCAAGACAGTATTCACTGTATTCACTGTACTCTACCGATAGTTTTTTGCGAATATCTCGGGAACTATATCTGACCGACAGTTATATGTACAAGAAACAGTTGTTTAAAATTATGCCCCTGATAATATATTTAAAAATTATCGAATTCGGGAGAGGACATAGTTTTTCTATTGATAGTTTCATTTTCATTATGTATCTCATATAACTCTATAGTATATATTTTATTTTATTTTATATATCATGAACATATTTTATATTCATTTATCATTTACATTCAGTGTTAGAAACTACATTGTAAACTATACTTCAAAAACTACATTTCATGGAAGTATTTGAACACTTAGAAAACACATAAAAATAAATAGAAATATGTAGAAATTACGAGACATTTATTGTAGATGGTACCGCTAAATATCGGGGTTTACTAATACAGTAAATGATTGGCTATTTTAATACCTTTGCGATATTTCTGTAATATATACTTCTATTATATTTAATACAATTTAATATCCTGTAATTTTTATATATAGTTTTAAATTCGTTTCAAACTTTACTAGTACAATCATGATACTCGAGTCTCAAAACAATATTCATGAAATTTCAAAAGTTCGTATACCGTACATAATTCATTAATGGTATCTATAGGTGTTCAAATACTTTCATAGTGCTTGTAAGATAATTAAATGAGAAAGTATGTATTAAGTATGAGTATACAAACCTTGTTAAGATCGATAAGATCATTGATATGGTACATACAAAACTTATAGAACCATTATTTCACAAATCAAAATTATTTTTTCAGGTTTCTATCGAGTAAATTATGACAATGCTTCCTGGTATCGCATTATCGATGTTTTAAATAGTAAAAACTATCAGAACATACATGTTCTTAACAGAGCCGCTCTGGTTGACGATTTGTTGAATTTAGCAAGAGCTGGTTTGCTTAATTACCGAACTACTTTGGATGGTTTGCAATATATTACACGAGAAAGGAATTACTTGCCATTCAAGGCTGCATTCTCTGGGATCACGTATCTTGATCAACGATTATCTGGAGATAATGAATACTATAAACATTTCAAGGTTTGTCAATGTACCGTATAGTTATTCTATATTTTTAAACGTATTCATGGCATACTTAAAATATAAATAGGAATGTTTCATGCCTAATACGTTCTTAAGTGGATAATAATCTTTAAAATAATTTAAATAATGTCTCCATAGTAAATACGTACTATGGTACGTATGTGGTGGTTCTAATTATTTAGAAAGCTGCTGGTATCTTCGACTTCGATGATTTTTTAATATGTTATAGAAAACAACTTTTCCTTTGCGTATTACCGCCAAATTCTTCTAATTTTCGAAATATTTGCAAAAAACTGTCAGTATCACTACAGCGAATTCTACTCATGTATGTATATCTCTGACACAGTTCACAAGCAGAGCCGATGCGTTCGACGCTACGCTCGCCGCTTCGCACGCTGCTTGATGATCTGTTCATAAGCATCAGCCACTGATTTCTTTATCTTTGTACTATACTTTACAATTTTAAAGGCTTTTCCGTTTGCGACTAATCGCGCACGATTTGCCAAATATTGCGACTGATTACGAGTCGCGCGTGACGCCGAACAAAAATCAATTTGATTCTTTTTAATATAACCATACATGTAGGAAATGGTATAGTGCTAGTAGGTTTGCTAACAGTATGATTGTTACAATATCGTGTGATGCTCCGTCAATCTATGTTTACGCAGTCACTATTCGTTACTAATTACTCTCATTACAATGGTTCTCTTTTAAATACATTGACCACACTTTCTGATAACGCTGACAACACTCCTTGACAACGCTGACAACACACACCCGATATCTCCCAGGCAATTCGTTGACGATATTGCATTATACTACATTTCTACATGCGACCATTCAGACAAATACATCTGACCTCAGATGTACTCATCATCACTGATTTCGCTTGCGCCCCAGTCTTTCTATGGTTGCCGCGGGTGACAGTCGCGTCACGGGATTCTCCTGATCCTCTTCTTGAGCCTTGCATACGCGGTCGATCAAACTACCTCGGCCTTCCTGCACTAACAACACTTCTTGGAATGTTAGTGATCCTGGTAGCGGCCTGTATATCGGCGGGTCTGCTTCCTCCTTATACCAAATAACTAAAAGCAGCTTGTCTCCAGGAACCGGCGGTTCCACGTTGCATGGTAACTGAGCAGTTCCACCTGCCACTGCCTCCGCATCTATCATAGTCACACTTCATATGATCAGCCGCCGTGGAGGTCGTTTGTGGCCCTTCGTATTTGCCTTCTCGCTGCTATTACGTCGCGTGAAAAGGTCCGCGCGACGTCCTTCAATGCCTGACCGTCAAGGCCCAACTACCGTTAAAGAGACCCTCAATAAACCTAAGGCCCCACCATAAACCGAGTCTTATTAGCTTGCAGGAACCTTTAATCCTGCAAGTACTTTCGGTTTATGACTGGTACATAAAACAGTCCTTAGGTCTATTGTACGTTCTGATAAATTACGGAGAAAGCAGGTAGTTACCTAATGGGAAAAACTAAATAGCTGCTTAACGGAAAAACTGGTTTTTCCCATGAACAATGTCGCCACGTTAGTAGGAGGCTTCTTCCTCCTATTTTGATTCTCAACATTGGGCATAACCAATCGGCATCGCGAATCATTGCTCTTACTTTGCTAACTAAAAATGTGAGCTACGAATCCGCGTTCTTGGTTCAAAGGACACACCCATACCGAGCTTTCCTCCGTAATCACATCAGAAAGAACCTCACTGTTCCTTCAACTGTTCCTTCAACTGTTTCTTCAACTGTTTCTTCAACTGTTCCTTCAACTGTTCCTTCAACTGTTCCTTCAACTGTTCCTTCAACTGTTCCTTCAACTGTTCCTTCAACTGTTCCTTCAACTATTCCTTCAACTGTTCCTTCAACTGTTCCTTCAACTGTTCCTTCAACTGTTCCTTCAACTGTTCCTTCAACTGTTCCTTCAACTGTTCCTTCAACTGTTCCTTCAACTGTTCCTTCAACTGTCCCTTCAACTGTCCCTTCAACTGTCCCTTCAACTGTCCCTTCAACTGTCCCTTCAACTGTCCCTTCAACTGTCCCTTCAACTGTCCCTTCAACTGTCCCTTCAACTGTCCCTTCAACTGTCCCTTCAACTGTTCCTTCAACTGTTCCTTCAACTGTTCCTTCAACTGTTTCTTCAACTGTTCCTCCAACTGTTCCTTCAACTGTTCCTTCAAGTGCTCAACTGTTCACACAACCTACTGACTGTGCCTACTGCTTCGACTGCTCCTACAAGTGCTCAACTGTTCTGACAACCTTCTTACTGCTGCCTCTACGCCATCAGGAGGGTCAACTCTTCTGGTTGTCATAACCAAAGAACCGTCGCATACAAGGAGTTCTAACACTCGCATACAAGGAGTTCTAACAAGCACAACCAGACAAGTCAAGTACGAGTCATCCTCACGAACAAGTCAGTCATCTTCAAGAAAAGATACAAGTCAGTCATCTTCAAGAAAAGGTACAAGTCAGTCATCTTATCAGTCGAATACAGTCAGTCGACAAAATACATTATCATACGCGGCAACACGAACAGAGTCTCAGGTCGTACTCACTCGTAGTTGTTTTACATCAAACATTCATTTGTATTACACCGAAGTTGTTGGTTCGTTTAAATATATCTTAACTTGTTAATCGCAGCGTTATCATTAATTTAACTTCCCTTATTATCCCACAAGAAATAAGGGATCGAACGATTCGTGGCGTCGATTAATCGTCGTTAATCGTAACGGGAATTTACGACTCCCGTTGGCGCGCTTCTTCGAGATCGCGTCTCCCCACGAACGTGCGAAAGTTCAGCTGCACTATGTAACTCTTATTTTCTAAAACTTTCACCGCGCGGTACGGCCCAAGGAACTTTGAGTGGAGCTTTGGCCCTGGACCGTCCTGCGTCCTCTTAATCGCCACTAGATCCCCCATCTTGTATGTTGTCGCCTTCTTGCGTCTCTTGTTAAACGCCCATCTGTTTTCAGCCTGAATCTTCCCAGTTCTTCTCTTTCCTTCTATCCGCGACTGATCCCGCTCCTTAAAACTCTTGTTCTCGCCATTCTTCATCAGGGTATCAACTATCTTACACTTAGAAGGGATTTGCTGTTGCACGACATTTATGGAATCGCAGACATCAGCCGTTTTCCCTTGTTTCAGCGTCGACATTTCTGAGTCGCTTCGATTGCGCACAAGAATATCGCCTCGCGTGTTACCTAGCTCTTCATCACGCAGTTTATGTCTATAAACTTAAATGATCTCGTCACCGATTCGAAATTGCTTCGATTTGGCTGCTACTTCATTTGCATCCATCTTCGAAATCACGCTCAAAAATATTAAGGAACCATTCGACGTTCCACCGTCACATCTTTTTGACGTGCTCGTGCTAGGTCTTGTTTGTTCGATTGTACAAACACGCACGATTGTATTCGCACAACACTCTGTAAATCCTACGAAAACCTCATCGCAACCATCCGTGTCATCTCCATCCGACAATCTATTACAATCTTTTTTCTCCACTTTACGAATAGAAACGTTTCCTTTCTTTATGTTTACTTCGACGGTATTTAGGAAGTCTGTGCCAATAATAAACGAATGTTGCATCAGGGTATCTGAAACTACGTGTACCGTCATAACGTACGACTCATCGTCTATCAGAACATTCGTCGAAAATTCTCCGATATACAGCGAAATTTAACAATTTTCTGATATAATTTGGATGCTCCAATTTTCAGATACTGATCCGCTCGCATTAAAGTTAATTCGCTATCGGTGTCTATCAGCGCAATCAATTCGAAATCTCCGATCTTAACGTTTTTACCACACTTCGTCTGTAACAATCGCCACGCACTACAAACTTCTTTAGGGGACTCACTCAAGTTGTTGCACTTCTCTGCGATGTATCCATGCCCCCTACATTTATAACACTTAGGGCCTTCTGAGTTGCTCGGACAATCTGCACTGGCATGTTCTTTATCACCGCAATTATAACACCTTTTATCCTTCACTACATTTCCAGATTGACTGTGCTCCTTGTTGTTTTCGCAGTCGACTTTGTTTTGCGACACTTTTGTTCTTCGTAGATAACTAATCTTTTCCTTAGCCCTTTGATTAATGTAGCGTCGCATAAAATAGACTTGTTACTGTCTTCGTCTATTATTCCGTCTATGATATATTCTACCTTTGCTACCTACCGACATATAAAAATTGTTTAGATATGTTGTTACTTGTTAATTAACTATGGAGGCAAAGGATTAGAATAAACATTAATCCTCTCTATTCGAAAATCCCATAAGACAGTTTTCGATATGCTGTTATGGATTTTAATGAGTAGGCAGTAATAACGTTTAATCAACGATTTTTCATACAAGACGTCACTTAGAATGGTTTACGTTTTCAAATGTCATAATCTTCTTTTCTGCGACTTGTGAAGGGTAAGCTGCTGCTTATGCGTCGTTTGATTTGAGGATCCTTGTGCACCCCGCTGCATAGGCTGACCTACCTAATTGCGTTCATGTAAGGAGGTTTTCTCATGCATAGGGATATCTCGGCTAATATTTAATTGCCAATAATTAAAGAACAAAACCGCAAACACAATTTTTTATTCCTGATTTTTATCTTGTCTTAACTTCAATAATCATCCTTTAACCATTTTTACACTTGTAGCCGAACTCCATGCATATGTAAGAAAAAAATTTATATAGGAAAAAGTTATTCAAAATATCGACTTCTACAACATATCCAAAAATCATTGAAATTGGAGGGTAGTTAAAGTTTCAACCCGGTATTTGTTATAATATTCAATTGTTTGGAAAATTCGTAGTTAAATTTTAAAAAAATTCGAAAATAATGTACGTTTATACATAGAATTAATATTCTTTTCCTGCTTTTTGTCAATGACATTTTACTATAAATAGAGTTTACTTTATATTACAATCGAGTTTTCAAAACTTTTCTTCTTCTCCTATTAGTGATGAATCAATCTAAGTAGTTGTTATATGTTTTTAATGGCAGTTTTGTGGCATTATACAATTTTGTAAAAATCAAAATAAATAACATGCGGACCATGTTTTATTCGGTGGATATAATAAATAGGATAGAAATAGCAGAACATCCCATTTAACCACTACTTTTTATTTCAACAATTTGCATTGTAATTTCTAGATGTCTCTCCTAGATTGCTGTATTTATTTATATAATTCAACTACAGATAGTTCCTATTTGTTCAAATTTTATGTTTTGTTATATGATAGATATTCAAAATAAGTAATTCTCTCCCATTTTAGAAAAATATAAAATAAAATTCGTCAGAAACAACAGGAACTTTTCGAACAACTTAATAGGTGAAATAAAGTTCTATTTACAATTAGATTGAAAAAAATTTTAAATCGTCATGGAAATATTCAGACGTCCTACGTAACTCATGCCGATTTTCCAATGATCCCCGCAATTAATTCTTATAGGAATTTGTTCTCGTCCTCATCAAAGATGTATACGAAGATATTGGGTATGTGGACCGTCCAAATGACGATAGATTAACAGTATTATTGAGGGGTGAACTGAACAAGTGGGCTTGCAACTATGGTCACAAAACCTGCGTGCAGACATTCACTAAAATGTTCCAACAATGGACAAAATATAACATAACGTAAGGGAATTAAAATGTTTGTCGATATCATTTAAGCCTGGAACAAATTTAATAAACGATCTCAAAACAGGTGTTTTCGTATAACACAGTCATTAAGTACTTAAAAAATGTCATATTATATAAATTTGTGTTATATACACGAAATTACTGATATAAAATATAGAATTATATTATTATGAGAAAAATATATCGGTTTTGTACTTTCAAATTATTTTGTGTACTCTTCTGTCTTCGTTTTTTTTTTTTTTTTTGTAACTAAATGGATCATCAATACATCAACTTGCACTCAGTAACTTATTTTTAATGATCAATAATTAAATGTATAAATAAATCAATGTATAATAATATTATATATAATTGTTTCTATAATAATACTAAAATAAATATAGCTTAATACACTCATTTTTAATTATAGATCACTCATATCTGAATCTGAATTCTTATCTTATTGTTGCAATCTAATAGAGAATTGTAAAACCTCCAACATAGCATTTCAATTATAAAACATATTAACAGTGATATATATTCTTAAACAGAATAGTTATACTACATTACTAATTAAGAAATAGAATTACTAATTAACTCGAGATTACAATATTTTACTTGTGGTGGTAGAAATAACAAAAATGTATATGATTGTGGTGGTAAATTAATAATTGTTTTCGCCTATTACTATACCTTTTAGGATTAAACCCAACCAGCGACCTGTCGCATATTGCATGGGCGTGAAATATGGAACAAAAGAAGACTGGGAATTTTTATGGAATAAATATAATAATTCGAACTCCGCAACTGAGCAAGTGGTTATATTAGAGGCACTCGGTTGTACCGAGGATGCTGTTCTCTTAGAGAAGTCAGAATCCTATTCTTACTTTTATTATTAGACAGCCGATGTTTATGCAAATTGATATTATAGATATCATTAAATAAGTGATATTAAATAAGAACCTAAATAGAAACTTGTTTTGTCCCCAAAATATTGTAACGTATGCTTTAGTTCGGATATTATACATATGTACATGCATTTACATACAATGATATTATACATACATACATACAAAAATATATACATGTATAATATCATTGTATATATATAATCCGCATATATAGCATTTTGACATCTTTAAACAACAGAAATGCATAAACATTCGTAGTTTGTTTATTACACATAGAGATGTATCGTTCAGAGTTCACGATTTTGTTAATTTCTTTTACAGATACCTGTTATACGCGCTAAAAGGTTTCGAAGAAAGTAGAATTCGAATGCAAGACAATTCCGCCGTGTTCTCCGCAGTTCACAGTTCCAGTGCTTTTGGCGCAGAGTTTGTGTTAAATTTCATCGCGAAACATTCCACTGAAATGATCAAATTGTATGTTCCAAGCTTAACAAAAAAATGTATCGTTTCATATCTTCTATTAGTGCTACTTATTTGTTATTATAGTAAATATTGATATAATATAATTTAATTTTACTTCTTACTATAATTTAATTTTACTTCTTTGGAAAAGTCGTAGCGTTTCCAGAATTGCTAAAAATATACTTGGGACAAATATTTCTAGAATACTACAATAAATGTAGCAATTAGTGAGACAAATTTAAGACTAATTAGTAGAAAAGGCGTTTCTTAATAAGACATCATTAAACTATAATTGAAAAATATCCTAAAAATATTGGATCTCATCTCCAGCTAAAATGTTCAATTTTAACAGTTGTTCAACTTTTTCAAATTTATTATTTACGCTTTCCACATTTTTTTTAATGTCAAGAAATAAAATAATGAGGAGTACTGCAAAACCATTTGAATTAATCAATTACCAACGCGAACGAAAAGTTCTTTAGCAATATAAAATTTAAGTAACAGTATTACCATTTTATTAATTTTTTTAAACACAAAATTGTTTAAAAAAAAAAAATTCTAATTCTACTACCTTTAAGTCTTTCTTCATTTCGAATTTTTCATGAATTTTTCAAATTAATATTTTATCTTTAAATTTATATTAAATTGCGCTGCGAATTCTCCAAACAAGTACTTTTTAAAATAATTTTTCTTAAATTTCACCATGAAATTTTTAGCAATCCAATAAATATTAATATTAATATAATAAATCACGTGTTTCAGTTATAAGGGAACAGAGACAATTTCAAATATCCTGTCATCAGCCTCGAAACGTTTCTCCACTCAAAAGTTAGTGGATAAATTTGAAAATTTGATCAAGCAACACCAAGCTGAATTCAAGAATATCTTAGATTCGTTGAACAATTCGTTAGAACTAACAAAATACGAATTGTCGTGGTTGAAGAAGTACACTAGACCAATTATGTCATGGGTAATTGGTTTCAATGACAAGCACCACCAAGATACGGATTATTATCGTCTACCCACGAGCATTACTCCTAACTCTTATTCCATCTGGATAACCACTAATTTAAGCGAACTCGACAATTTTACATTCAAAGGATCAGTGAAGATTAAAGCAACCGTTACGAACAAAACGAAGAATATCACTTTACATTCAGCAGGCTTAATCCATGAAAATATGTCCGTGGTCGTAGACAGTCAGAATGTTGCTATTGTAAAAACTGATGTTTACGAAAAGTATGATTTCCTAGTCATCGACTTAGAAAAAGAATTGCAAGTTGGACAAAAATTAGTTACTACGATAGAATATAGGGGACATTTAAATGAGAAAGACATGCGTGGATTTTATAGAAGTTCATACATTGATGAAGATGGTCAAACAAGGTAAAGAATTTATTCACACTGTGTTACGACCGATCGCCTAGAGACACGGTTGCGAGAAAAACGCGTCAGCGAGAGGCGTAAATTCTCGCTACGATTCGGATAATCGACGCCGCGAATTAGTCGTTCCCCTGTTTCGATTAAGATAACGGAGGTGGTTCAATGAGTTTAACACTGAATTAACAGGGTTAACATAAACTTGTATATTTGACAATATTTAAGAATAATATAATGAACACGCCACAAATTATTTATCAATTATACAATTAGTTTGTTAGTAATTCGAACCAACTTTATAATATTTCTCGATGCATTTGTTGGATTAAACGACTTTAATTTCATTCGTCAGAACCTCTTGATGCATAACGTTTGAATCCTCAAATGATACTCATTGCCCTTCGATCTTTTTTTGTGTTCTCTCTCGGAGACCATCCTCACTACGTTCGGGTAACGCCACCGTTCGCGCCTATGATTACGTATGCCACCTTCTTTGTGTATATGAAATAACGGTCACGTTAAACGAATCGACTCCCTGCTTGATGAACTATTGTGTATTTTTTGTCGGTCAGATAAGACGATCTGTCTGCGACACTGTAGTACCACGAGCGACGGTTAGAAATACGGACTATGGTAAACCTCGTGGCGTAACACATTGCTATCGATAAATATTTAGGCACTTGGTGCAATTTGATCGAAAAATTTATATTTTTGTTATGTTGTGAAGGTTATAATGAAATAATTCTAAAACAAGGAACACACCTCTATTCTATTTACAAAAAGTATTGGGATATAGTCCTATTTTAATAAACAATTAAGTGTCTTTATCAAATACTGCAAATACTTATGTTTCATAATATTATTATAGTACATTAAAAATATATATTGAAGCTATCCCTAACATTGAACAGACGTAATTTTTGCATACTCGAAGTCATTCTGCTCAGCTATCTATACTAGTTGAGACTTTTTTCAACAACCTCTACTAGTCATTTAACATAAAATTAGTGCTCACTCTTAGATTAAAGAGTTTTACTTGAAATATATTTTTATACCAACTTTGTAAAAAAGGAAGGTATCTCAATTCGACATTTGTTTCCTTTTTATGTATGTGTAGAGGTGCTCGATGATATCTCCTTACCGTGATAGCGGTGGTTGTTGTCGGTAAGCTGGTTGGGCCTGGTCCCAGTGGGTAGTTGTGGGCTGTAGATGTCGCTGCTGATTTTTCTTCTATTTTCTTGTGCGTGGAAATAAAATCGGACTACGGGCGCCGGGAATCGAACCCGGGTCCCGAACGTTCGAAACCTAAGACGCTAACAACTGCGCCACCGTGTCCTTTTTTTTTTTGATAAATGTTTATTGATTTCCAGATTTGCTTTATACAATTTTTGTTAGTTCGCAATAAACGGCGAACTTCTGTTGTGGGTTGTTTAGGCAAAATTACCGATACGTGACGGCACGACGTAGCCATACAATATTTCATTTTATCCTATTTTATACATTTTATACTATGATTATACTATGGATTTTAAGCCACTGAAAAGCTGTGCTTACATATTGTATTGTTGTTTATTCTTATTTCTATCCTGAAAACCTGGTCGCAAAAACAGGACAGTTTGTTAGCTTGTTTGGTTTAGGGGCGGACGTGGGAATTTGGTAAGGGGGGTGGGAGGGTGGGCTGGGTGTGTGGGGGGTGTGTTTATTTACATATTTACATTATTTACAAGGCTTACATTATTTACAAGGCTGCGCCACCGTGTCCGTTCGCTTAGTTAGAGTCGAGTGGCGGTATTTGGCTTGTCGAGTGCCGCCACATATGCTTATTTCTCCGAAACTGTATGACCAATGAGAATGTGTCTTTTTACATCTTGTAGGGCATACAAACTGTTTTTTTGCAAAAATCCAATTTTTATATATATTCATTGATTACTCAGGATTGAATTGCGCTATCGAAATGAAACCTTCCGCATCCTCTAGGGGTAATCAGCCCGTTTACAAAATTTCTCCAATTTGTTCATTGCGAACTGTTGTTATTGCAAAGAATTTGGTATTCACCAATTTCATCTATGTATATTCAGTGATGACTCTACAATTGTTGGACTAATATCAGGATGAGTCCAAAAAAGCAATCTGGGCAAGCATTTCAAATTGCGTTTTTCAATATAGGCTTCGATTCGTGTTTCCGTCGCAGGAACTATTATTCTGCGGAATCGTTTTTGGGCATAAGTCAATTTTTATTACGAAATAATATGTAACGCACTATTGAATTGTAGAAATATCCTTTTCTATCATTGTTCAAAGTATATTGGTGACGGGGTACAGTTGCTTTATTCCTTATTCGCATGCGGAGCTGAACAGTTTTTTATTCATCAATAAGAATTAAGTATTGAAATAAATAATAAATAGATAGAAATAAATTACCGTCTTATTAATGACAATGGAAATCATTTTACGGTTAGCCTGTAGTATTGATCGCTTCATTAAGAAATACGAAATAACAATTTTTTCGAAAAGAATGTTACCAAATTGGACATGCGCTAAAAATTATGAAATAATTTATACTTTATTTGTATTTTATTTAAGCACATACGCAGCAACGATTAAGATTACTCATTTAGTTACTCAGCGGCATATTAAACATATTACAACCTTGTTAAAGGCGGCGCAAAATTAAAAATGCAACTCAGTCATTGTAACGATTGCATTTTGAACTATTGGCAAAGTTGCTGTATATATAATTCCACTAACTTGTACACTATTAATACATCAAGCGCAATTTGTATCCGCACAAGCATATCACAAGCATCGGTTTTCAATTTGACCACTATTAAAACATGTTCTTTGTGACATTGCGTTATAATGCAGTGTAATTTAATGCTATTAAATATGAACTTGTTGAAATTTGAGTAATATAAATACAAACGAGTTAAAGTTTGAATAATATAAATATAAACGAATTGAACTTTTCCAGTACGGCGCTCAAGTATTGTTCTACTAGAAGCATTTTAAGGTGTTTTGCGTCGCCTTCGAAAAGCTTGCAATATATTTAATATACTGTTTAGTAAGTGATGATGAAAACAAATGATCCCAACCGTTGTTACAAATACAAATAAAATATAAATTATTTCATACTTCTAAGCACACGTCGAAATCGGTAATATATTTTTTTTCAAAAGATCTTTTATATACATTTGCAATAATATGGGCGTGCCGAAACACTTATGGACAAGAACTTATGTACCTCGTATTTTTCTGTTTATGCGCAAGGTTACGGATTTTTAAAAATATTACAATATTTTGTGTAAAGTTGTTGGCTTTAAGTCGCTGGATATATGTAAGATCTTTAGCAATATCCCCGATTTTGTTAGAGTTTTGTGCAATGAAAACAATTTTGTTTATTTAACAGATGGTTAGCTGCCACGCACATGGAACCAGTTGGAGCTCGAAAAATGTTCCCTTGTTTCGATGAACCAGCAATGAAGGCAAACTTCACAATGAATGTTTTGTTACCACAGAACTACACCGCTATTAGCAATATGCCAGTGGAATATACGTATCAAAATCAGTATGTAACACTTTTTTTTTAATACTAAAAAGATAGAAATATTTTATTTTATATGAACTCATATAATATTCGTTTATGCTTTTCAATTGTTTCATATAAATTCTAAATATACCATACTATACTTTTAATCTATTTACTTTCCAAGAAATAATATGTGATATAAATATTACGGTACTGATCCTCTAAATCTTGATAAATATACTATATTAGAGATTAGGCTTAATAAAAGTGCAATCACTGTAAATTTCATAGATAATTCATCTACAATCACTTAATGGCTTGAGGAGCGAATATGTTTAAAATTCTGTCATATTATCCCAAGTATTCCTCTTACCAATTTGAATTGAAAATGTAAAATAAAATTCGTTCGTTTAAGACTCCGTTTTGAAGGAAATGAAGATTGAACATGTTTAGTTGAAAATTAGCTCGGTACATGTGTAATCGATAAATTTTCAAATTTGCGTTTCTTCAAAAAGAAACTTCCAATGCATAGATTTTTATATGACCTTGGTTTTATTCCCAACCGTCGTATTTCTTTGATTTCAAATCATAAATTTAGGGCCAAGATATTAAATATATATTTGATATTATAATTTTGTTTGCAACAATTACAACGATTACAATATGTGGGGGTGATCCACGAAACGGTTGCCACGATATATTTAACTTTGTGCTGACAATTTAATAAAAAAATTTTACAACAGAAGATGATTAGTATCAAACAAAGAATTTACTGATGTAAATAAAGTAGTTAAAAGTGCCATTTCTTCATGAGAAAACAGAACCTAAAAAAGGGTATTTTGTAAATAGCACTATATACATGTACATGTCTCTTGTTATATTTTTATACTATACTACAAAATGAATTCAGTTATGTGGTAACATACAGAATGTCCCATTTGAAGTTATAGCTCATTTAGAAAAAAGTTTCAAATGAAACTTATCCTTTTTCGGGAGGGGAGTAACTTATGGTGGTCACAAATTTCCTTTAGGTGGACGTGCTTCCGATATTTTAAGATGACCTTTATTTTTTTATACAACAGTGCATGTTTTTATTTAGATAGAGGTATAGTCCGTTTCGTGAAGAATTTATCGACCAATAATATATGTTTATGTTCCAAGATCATTCACAGTCATTTATTGTTGTTTAACGCCTACCTTCGTTGGATGTCCGGAAATTGTCTTTTATCTTCTGTATTCAAAAGAATGACCTTGGACATCAATATAATTATTTACTCTATCCCTAAATGATAAATCTACCCTCTCAAAAGCGATAGAACTAATTCTCCCAAATTCTTCGCGTTCTCCCAAAATCGTCACTTTGAAATCTCGGAAGTATGTCCACCTAGAGAAGATTTGTGACCACTTTTCCGAAACGGAGTAAGTTTCATTTGAAACATCTTTTTACACTAGCTATAGTTTGGGAAATAATTGCGTACAAAGCTTCAAATGAGACAGCCTGAATGTTATTTTAATCGTCTGCTGCTATAATAATTTATTAGGTCATCCCATAAATTCGTGCCGACTTTTGTGTATACATTTCATGTGTCGATTTATAAACATACGGCGATAAGGGACCAATGCACTTGAGCTTAGCTAATCGAGACAACAACGAGAGGGGGATTACATTTTTTCATGAAACTGAAAGGTATGTAAACAATCTTAACATATATAACCGCTCGAAAAACGGCACGAACTTATGGGATGACCTAATATAATTTGTTTTTGTATTACCGTCTACGACTATCAGATAACTAAAATGATATTTACCATATCATATATCATATAAATTACATAAAAGTATGTTAAGAAAGATACATGGTGCTCTTTGAAAGATATAAAATGTCATCTATCCTTTTATGAAAAGATGATGCTTTTGAAAGTTACTTGTTACATCAGCAAATCCTTCGATTAAACACTAATGGATTTTTGCTCGAGAAATATACATTTCTTAAACTAACAATAAAAAGTAACTCAGATAATGGCGACCGATTTGTGAACCACCTGATAGAATATTATTAATTTCACGAAATCAAATAGGTACATAAAAATATTAATATAATCAATATCGTCAAATATTATCGGAACTCGAGATAAAAGAAATTGGTCTCGTCATTAGAAGTGCAAAACCAATCAGTTAATAGTTGATTAGTTCATAATCGTCAACGATAAAATGAGTCACTTGATCAAACTTTTACAGGAACACAACGAAGACAATTATTTTTAAAGAAACGCCCAAAATGTCGACATACTTAGTGGCTCTGATAATTTCTGACTTTGTTTCGGTGAAAGACGCCGGGAAAATTCATGGAGTATGGGCAAGACGAAACGCAATCGAAGATGGAAAATATGCTCTATCTGTTATGCCCCCTCTCGTTAATTTTTACGAGACAGCAGTGAATATCCCATACCAGTTGCCTAAACTCGACATGGTTGCGTTACCCGATTTTGTGTCAGGTGCAATGGAAAATTGGGGTCTATTGACATATAAAGAAAGAAACATACTATATGATCATGATTTATCGACCACAGAGTCAAAACAGAGTATAGTAAACGTGATATCACACGAAATCGCTCATCAGTGGTTTGGAAACCTTGTCAGTCCAAAATGGTGGAAATATATATGGTTGAATGAAGGGTTTGCAAGGTATTTCCAGTACTTTGGAACTGAACATGTAAGTATACTTATATGTAGGAATTATGTTGTAAACTTTCGACAATATTGATGTTTAAGCTACACTTTTAGTTCTTGGAATATATGTATACTAAATTGATGCACAGATTTTATGAGGTCAACTATTTGTTTGCTTCAACTATTTTTAAATAATATAAAATATATCGATTCAGATAATTCTTACTTTAAGATTAGAAATTTTCATATTAAAGTAGACTATATTTTTTGCTGTTATTTATCTTGAAGCGACGTTTATTATACAACAATCTAATATTTTAAAAAATGTTTACACATGTAATATATTGGAGAGACTTCATTTTATAGATAGATATCAGGCAGTTAAATCTATTATAATTCTTTTAAATCTAAAGTTTCTTTCTATTTCTACGCCTGACAAACAAAGTATCTCATAAAACATTGAAACAAATTTTAGTCATTATTTGAAAATTGTTCTAAATATTGTGAATGTGTTTCATGTTATAAGGAAAGTTTTTCCGTTACATATATACATATATATGTAATATTCTCCCAAGGAAAGGAAGTCTTGAAATTTGATAAAAATTTGTTCTAAATTATATGTTATATTATACTTAAACTTTTCATATATATTTTAAACAATGTTTTAAAAGTATTATGTTAATATTTAACTCTACTCAGTTCTTGTTATCTTTTTGTATAATTTAATTAGTTAGGCAATTTAAGTTTCAAAAGATCATTACTTCATTGCTTTAAAAATATGAATTGCAGTATATTGGCATAATTACTAATTATATCAATGTTCCAATTATAATTCCAAATGTACTTCTGTGAATTCGTACAATATTGAAAAGTTTTCTTAAAATATTCGTCATAACAGTAGGCTCTTAAAATTGAATTCTGACATTTCTTAAAACTTCTTCTTAATTTGTCGAATTTGACACTTCTACAATGGCACTTTTGACAAATCACACAATGAAAGGAATGATTCAGAATTAAATATAGAATATTTATTAGATAACATTAATCATATTTCCTTAATTGTCAATATTTAAACTGCACAAATATCTCGTCTTCAAAATGTGTATGTTGTACATTTCCCAAAAACTAAACATATAAATGTTTCTTTAACAAATTCTTTTGTGTTATCTAACTGATTAACTTATTATTGCATTCCATACCTTTATTTTAGTCATAAAAGTGATACAACATTGTTGATTAATAATAAAATTTATTAGGTGAAACTTAATAAATGGTCTTTGGAGGCTCAGTTTGTCGTGGAACAGCTTCATTCAGCCTTTGAAACAGATAGTTCAATATCCACTCATGCTATGACCCATGATGTCTGGAGTCCAACACAAATTAGAGGAATATTCGATTCGATATCTTACGCAAAAGCTGCTAGCGTGATAAGAATGATAGAAAAAGTATTGGGTCGTCGTCCATTTTATGGAGCTCTTGCGAATTACTTAAAGAAACGGTAAGATATGGACTAACAATAAATAAAAGATAAAGTGGTATAGTAGTTTCAAAAACATTACTTTCTCACATGTAACTGAATCTCTTAACCCGTTATTAGTCTAGCTTGAGGGAGATTCGAGTAAATCGATTTTTTGTATTTGACACCAGATGTGCAAGAAACCTTAACACTAATATTTGTACTAAACGATACTTGTTAATGATCGAGCTAATAAATTTTTCCCTTTGCTGAAATATGTCGAAAATATTACTTCCGTTCCTTTGGCACCAAGTGTCTCAAATCCTAAAGTTACCCGTAATTCAATTACATATGTATATATGAATGGACTGATAATTGTTCTCAAGAAAGGAAAATCAATGAATACAATCAATCACATATATACATATGTACTCTACACATAGTCAAAGCTTCATAATTTCCGGGTTGGGAATCTACCTGCGCCGACTGCTAATCATAAATTAAATGAAAATATAATTAAAATAATATAATAAAAATAAGCAAGTACAGGTATAATTATGTTTCAATTTCAATAAAAAAAGGACATTAACATTATCGAAAGTTTCTATAAAGCAGGATTTTGATAATATAATTATGCTTTTAGACAATATGATGTAGCTACGCCAGAAGACCTTATTGACGCAATCAGCGAAGAAGTCAAAGATCAGAAAATAAAAGATTCAATTCCCGACATTATGAACAGCTGGACTACTCAGCCTGGTTATCCTGTAGTTCATGCTAACATAGATAATAATCGTTTAACGCTGAGACAACAGAGATTCTTCTTGAATCCAGAAGAATCGTCAACTGATCGTATTTGGTGTATTCCTATTAGTTGGACGAATCTTAACGATTCAGACTTTCAAGACACAAAACCAAAATACTGGTTCAAGAGTGTTCAAGAAAGCATTATATTACCAAGTAGTGATTTCTACTTGCTAAACGTTCAACAATCAGGTAAATAGTTGTACAAATATCCTATTTTGAGAACAATTTTTAAAGAATTGTTTTGGAACTTACTCTGAACAAAATTTATGCTTAATAATAAGCAATTTTAAAACCTTGTTACATAGAAAAAATTTTATTTCATAAAATATGACTCAGAATCTTCATTTATAAGTATTACACCACTTACAGAAGAATAAAACAACTCTGAAAAATTTTTGGAGAATTATTAAAATGAATTGTGAAATAATTATTATCTCGTTTAAAAGCTTAGAGTGTAAAGAATCTAATAATGTAAAAAATGCTGAAAATCATACTAAAAATCTATTACAAGTAATAAAATTGAATACTTATCTTGTGTATAAAACCTAATATAATATAATAATTACTGTAATAAAATAGTATAAGTATTATACTATTTTAGTTTTACCACTATGTACACCAGTATACATTACTTGAATATTACGCTATGTATTAGATTATGTAGACTGTGAACTGTGGATCTTTATACATTTATAAAAAAAAAAAGATCGCTAGAATGCATGTGAATTGCAAAAATATAAAAAATATCTAAGGTAGAGTAAGTACTCGTTACTCAGTATACAACATATTATAATATAAAATAAAAAATATTAAAAAATATTATAATAGATAAAACAAATCCCCATTTTAGATTTCATTTCTTTATTTACATTTATTTACAAAGACACGCATTCCTTATCTACTAACACATATTTCATTTTTACTTAATAAAAATATAAAATAAATTGTTTCCAGGGTATTATCGGGTAAACTATGCACCTGATAATTGGAAAGAGATAATTAAGTTTTTGAAAAGTGATCGATTTAATATAATACACGAAATTAATCGTGCAGCTCTCATCGATGATTTGTTAAATCTTGGCAGAGCAGGATATGTTGATTACCCTACTGTTTTAAGTGCAACACAGTATTTAAGCAAGGAAACCAACTATATTCCATGGCGTGCATTTTTCAATGGCTTGACTTATTTGTATAAACAATTTGAAGGAAAGGAAGGTTACAAAGCATTTGTGGTATGTATTACAAAGTAAAAAGTAAAGGAAAAAAGAGATGTCATAAAATAATTGAAGATACAAGAGATAAACATGATAAGGCACATATTCAATTTTTTTATGAAAGAGTGCTATTTAATACGCTATTAATTAATTGCATATCATTAAAATTGTTCTTTTGTATGATTTTACGATGAAATGTTTATATACTTATCCTAGTCTTATAATATTCCACATAATAATATGCATCTGATTCTTTTTACAAAATTTGTAGACCTATGATTTGATTTTTCAAGGCTAAAAAGGTTGTTTGCTTTTCAATTTTATGCAGACATCTATATATAGGAGATCGTAACAGTTTAAATGAAATTTGTGTCATATTACTTAAGTATAGGATGTTTAATTTTAATTTGTAGATTCTATGTTTTACGTCATGAATAACATCTGTAATTTTTGCACATACAGTACAGAATACAAATTAAAACGAAGCAAATTCTGAAATTCTGAAAAGTAATAATCTAAATTCTTATCCGCCATCTGTGAAATGAAAGTTAAAAAATTAGCAAAACAGCCAAAAATTATCACTGTCCTGCATGATCTTTAGTTTTCGTTGAGAAAATCAAATTTGAAAACGTTAGTCTTGTAGTAGAGAAAACAAGGTTCATTGAATTTAAAATTGGATCGTTTATATCAAAGTTTACGCTAAAGTTCCAGTTATTTGGATTCATGGAAGAACAAATAGTTTCTATAACTGGAATTCATATAATATGAATTCACGTTCAGAAAAGTAGATTCGATGCAGAGAAATCTTGAATATATAATAGTAACTAAACTATCATTTCAATAAGTAAGGTTTAAATAAATGGAGTTTTGCTATATATTACTCTAATTGAGTATCAAAGATAAACCTACAAGAAAAATAATTATGTATTTATATTATTTTAATTTTAAGTTGAACGCGGCTTAAGTTGTAGCTTACGATATTATAATTTACGATATAAATTAATATCTTTGAGAAAATAAAGAAGATTTTCTATGATTTATTGATGATTTTTTATGATTTAGATATGTCTAAATCTCATTTGAAAGAGCTAATTTAATTTTGTATTGGGAAACGTTACTACAATTAAGATCTACGGACAGAACACAGTTACAATGTTTGCACTTATCTGGCTTACTTTTAGTTATAGGATTGTATCTGTTTAATGTATTCAATTTTAAGTTTGGTGAGAAGAACTTGTCCTTGCCTACTAAAAAAAAGTGCTGGACTTTTATCAAATATATTTCTACCTGTATTGAATGGAAGTGCATTTCTCCAAAAATCGTTTTTCTTCACATATCTTCAGAAGTAAAAGTCAAGAGGATTTAAATCTGGGAACCGAACAAGCCAAAGTATAGCTTCTCTTCGACTGATCCATCTATTTCTAAAACAGCTAGTTAAGTACTCATGCACTGCGTTGGTAAAATATGACAATGTACCATTCTATTAGGTCATCCCATAAGTTCGTACCGTTTTTCGAGCGGTTATATATGTTAAGATTGTTTACATACCTTTCAGTTTCATGAAAAAATGTAATCCCCCTCTCGTTGTTGTCTCGATTCGCTAAGCTCAAGTGCATTGGTCCCTTATCGCCGTATGTCTATAAATCACACATGAAATGTGTACACAAAAGTCGGCACGAACTTATGGGATGACCTAATACATGAATCATCTCTTAATGGGTGTGGATTTTCACGTTTCCAGAAATGTTCATTACGTATATTTGTTATTCCACATTTATAAAATGTTTCCACATCGTAAATAATATCCTGGCGGAGAAATTGAAGTTGCGTTGGATTTTCCGACTCATTCATTTGCGAAATTCGTTTCTTCTAAGAAAAACTATTTTTAACTCCTGAACTTTCTGAAAGCTATGCAGGTGTGGATTTTCCCCCTTCAATACAGAACATGCGGTGTTGTTGCTGATATCTTCTTCAACAGCAATAATGCTTATACTTAACCTGAGATTTTCTTGAATACGATGCAGTATTCTATCTCCCAGATTCGGATCGTCGTGTTGAATTCGACCGCCAGATTTCGCAGGTTTCAATGTACTTGTATGCCGCAATCGTTGGGTTATTTTGCAAAATATCTTTACACAGTATAGTTCTATTAGGATATTCTTCACCGTATAATCCCCGTTGCGCTTTTGTACTATTGCCGTCTGCTGCGTATGACATTTTGTAATAAAAATGGCGCTATAAATAATAAATAATAGTACTGCTACACTGCATACAATACTTACCATAGTAGCATACTCCTTTCTGGATTTTTTCTAGTTGCTTTCTTCTTAGGTTGTTTGATTGTTTTTATGTTTTTGATTTGCTCAATATATCCTGATTCTTGTTTGTACTGTTGATGTCGATGCCAGAGAGGCTATTGGAGCCTTCAGCCTTATCAAATTTTGTTCGTTTGATGAATTTTGATTTATTTCAACTAATATCAGTTTCGAGGACTTCATTAATTGTATTTTCTGTATTTTGGTTTGATTGGTAATTTGATTTAGTTTGATTGTAGCTTTTGCTAAATGCCACATTTGTTCGCATAAAAAATATTTAAGTGCTTTGGAGATTGGATAAATCCAGTAAGTGGTATTTTCGTATTCTATTTTAATTACTTCTAGTTATATGTTCTGTAGTTGTATGATTCTCTTGTATCTGTGTAACGAAATCAAGCTTGAAGATTGGAACCATTTATTTATATCGCATTGTAGTCGTTGGTAATTTATTTGGCTAGTTCTCCAGTAGCAAGAAAAACGCAAATTCCACCGCTAGAAATTCCTCAAATAAAACGTATATTTCTTGGATTTGTAATTTTGTCAATTACAAATGCATAGTCTTTGATTTGAATTCCATCTTTGGCCTCGATAACTATAGTTTGATCTTTTCTTGAAAAGCAGTCACTTAGAACATCACTTTTGCAACTGAACAGATTGACTGTTGAACATTGAATAGGAACAGTGATAGGAACTATAGGTAAATGACTTCCGTAGTCAGAAACCATTTCATAATTGTCCTATACTGAGGTGCAGGTTTATCTAGTTATATACTAGGTTTATCTAGTACAATGTATTATTTTTAACCATTCGCTGATCATTAATCACTAACATTTTAGTTTGAGAATGTATAGAACTCGCGGAACCGTTTGTTAATACGTTTTGATTCAACGCGCTCTCCTTGAGACTTCTTTTCGCCTATTTATTATGGACCTTACTATTTTTCTAACGTAGAAGTAGAAAAATTGAAAATATTTTCTGTCTTTATCCGGTTATCTGATGTAGACATCAGATCATGCCATAAATAATATATATCGTCTCTTATTTTTTATTTTAAATTTGTAAGTTAAAATCAAATGGCCGAGATCTACATATGAGTACATACAGAAGAAGTATTACACATAGCATCAATACAAAAATCATTGACACTAACCAACATAGTTCTGGAAAAAAAAGATGATACATACAAAAGATATGAACAAATATGATAAAATTTTTTCATTTTGAAATTACATACATATGTATATAAACATTACGTATAAGAATGTTTCTTATGGAATACTAACACTTCTGCTTTATTAATCTTTACGATTCGACATTTCTGTAATCTCAACTATCAGCTGTAAAATACGCTATACACCTTAAAATCAGTAAAAATGTAAAAATATAAATATTTTATTTAATATAAATTTATATAAAATAAAATTATGCCACGTTTAAAGTATATAAATTATAATTAATATATTATTATTTTTACTTATATTATTATAATATAAATTACTTTTTTACCTATTACATTACAGCGATATCTAAGCTCGCTCTTAACACCGGCATACAATAAACTTGGATTTGAGGATAAGGAAAATGATGACCACGTCACCTTGTTGTTCAGATCACACATTCGCAAGTGGGCATGCCAAGTAAACATAGCAAACTGCAAATCTCGAGCTTTATCTTATTTTAACTCTTGGGCCAACAATGAAATAACAATGGCAAGGTCAATATTATTACTAATTAAATAACGTAATTTTCAAAGAAAATGTTCATGTTTATAATTGAATTCCTTAGTATTTAGAAATCCTACATGTCTATACAATATATATTACTATATATTACCATATATTAATGAACATTTTATATTAACGAACAAAAGTTTACTTTATTTTATACTTATTAAGTTTTATTTTATATATGTCATTAATATAATCATATATTTAATACAAGATTATTTTTATTTTTATATAGTTCAATTTTATTGTATATAATTTTCATAAAAATACGCGCACAATAGGATTTTTTATGGCACTTACTTAAGTATAGGTTAACAAAATATTATTTCAATATTCAACCTAAATATGCCGCAATTGCTTTATACAATTTTGCAAATTAAAGCTACCATTTTTATTTGAGATTTAAACTGAATCAATTAAAATTCTGTATTACGTGTATCATTTGATAATTAAAAAAAGAATAGAGTGGATAGTATCACAAAAATTGTAAAATGTAATGAAATTATCTTAATGTAAAATATATCTTAAATTAAATTATCTAGAAGTTATGAAACGTTGATAAACAAGGTTATATGTATTAAGGATGTTATATTCTTTGGATTTCTGAATTACATAAATTTTTTATCATAAATAACTATGCAGAGTTACATTGTTTCGCGCCGTAAACAATTAAAGCCTTTTTCAAATATCTCAAATACTTTGACATAAGGAGTCTCATTTTGATTATTTGCATTTATTATTTCAATTTGTGTAAAAGTTATATCTACGACATTTTCACTACTATTAAGCAAAGTGTTAATTTATTGCAGAGTAAATTTAATTTCTTACATGTGTTCGATACAGTACAATACATATTTCTATAATAAAATCAATACAGTACTATAATAAATTTTCCTATCTCTTATCTTATTAAGTTTCTTTTTTGCAAATACATATAAGGAGGTTTGCGGGAGGTACTACTGTATTTACAAACTATGCCAAAACAGATGTTTCACGGATATTATTTTTCAGCTTTCCACCCAATATTCGTAGTGTATCGTATTGCACGGTTGCTGAACAGAACGATCCTGAATCCTGGAACCGTTTGTGGGCACTTTATTCAGATACGACATTTGCTGCACAAAAGTTAATAATTCTCCAATCTTTAGCCTGCGCTACTAAAGACGATTTTCTTGACCAGTAAGTTTTTATTTATTAATTTTTATATATAAAGCATTGAGAACAAATATGGATTGAGACCAGTTTTTTCGAATTTGAGTTTATAGGATCAATTGACTTTACTAAGCTATATTAATCATGCAAAAATGGAGTAATTCATGTTTCACAAATCAAATAATAGTATATTAAATAATAAATATATTAAATAATAGTAATAATATAACGATAATATAACTGAATCATTCAATTCAATATTACTCAATATTTTGATCTCGAGTTTATTTTAAGCAATCAATTACTCAGTTTCTTGAATGTTGGGGTTAATTCATTTTTGTTCTCATGTAATAATATGTAGAGTATTACAAGAAGTAACGTTTAATACATTATGATCATATTCTCATTTGATTCAATAAAAAAATTAATATATAATACGAATAGTTGGTTTAGAGATATAATTAATACTAAATAATGTAATAGGTAATTGGCTGTTTAAATAATTTTGTGATTTTTGTGAAGTGTATGTTTCCAATTAATATTTTGCAACTCCTGCATACATTTTCAGATTTGTGTCAAACTATACAAATGTGACCACGATAGTTGTACCATGTTATATAAAATCTTTTATACAATACACATAATATATGTATAAGAAGAGTTTCCATAAGTTAACATATGTGTGGTTCTTCGGAATTCGAGTGTATTTTCAATAGTACATTGCGTTATGTTCTAACGCGACATATCAAGAAGATTCCGGTTCACTTTTTCAGGCCAGACCTGAATTTCCTGAAAAAGTTTCAAGAATTTTCAATGTTCACGAAACATCGGAATAAAGGCCAGCATACTATCAAACACACGTTTGAAATCTAGAGAACCACAAATATATCATCTAATAAACATCGTGATAGTGTAAAATTTAAAAGTTCTCATAAGTATACAAATATTTTCGTGAGTCATTATTAGTCTTGTAATCAATAATGAGTTAGTAAGTTCTATAATCAATGAAAAACACAAAAATTTATTTTTACGTTTGTAAAAGATATTCTCGATATCTCTTCCTCCCATTTCAATATAAGAGTGTTATAAATTTATACTCTACTCAATGTACTTTTTCAAAAGAAAACATATTTTTCATGTTTTACATTACACGACATGTATGAGAATATTGTAGTAGTATGTTTATTATTCCATTATCGTATGTTCACAGTTATTATCTGTTGCTAAACCATGAATATTCATGCAAATGCATAATTTCGAAGAATGCGAGTAGAGTAATGAAACCTCGATAAAAATTTATATTAGATGATTATAAAGCTATGTTCTTTATTACGCATCTTTTGTATTTCAATAATTGTTTAAGTATATGAATTTTTTAAGAAATGAGTTTTGTAGTATATTTTCATTTGCAATACATTTTATATTGTAAATGATTTCATTTTCAATACATAGTAATGTGCCTACGTGATTTTATTATACATTGAACGATGTTTCTTTCACTTTCTGTTTTCTTCTTTCTAGTATAACATCGAAAGGATTGAAATTTAGGATACGTTCATTAGATATTTTTTATTTCTTTAGACGAGCACTATACATATGTACATAAACTACACTGCGCTGCTTAGTAAAATTATCCTACCTACAATTTTGAAACTGAAGAAAACTGAAGTTTTTTATTGTTTTCTTTTTTGTGCCAGTTTTGTTTTTCTTCATTCACTTTGCAATACTTACGTCATTATTTTGTAAAAACATGTATAATATATTCGATACATAAAAAACACGGGGCAATATTTCTATATATTTTAAAAAATGAGCAAATGCTTTCAGTTTTCAAATTGTATCCAGTTTTCAGCAAATGTATTTCAGTTAAAAATACAAAGACATCGTAGTCAATCAAAGATAAATACGTAGTACATATAACATTTTAGATATTTTGTTGTAAAAGCTTGTACAGGATGTTAAAAAATTATTTGTCATGGCTGTCAGACTTTTATTCCTCGTAACGATTTCTACACGATGCAATAAAATGATTTGTCCTTACACTTCAAGAAGCAGGTCAATTTTGTAGTAACTCTTTTCAAGTGTGAAATAATTTTTGAACACCATATACATATCTCATTGTTAACTCTTACATGTAGAGTGTATTACGTTTACTTGTTTATTTTTTTCTTTCTAAGGTTACTTCACACAGTACTCTCAGATAAGCAGGTACGATTTGAAGATAGTTCGAGCGTTTTCACTTCCGTTATCAATTCGGGCCCGAAGGGAGTCGAATTCGTAATAAATTTCATTGAAAAAAATTACGAAAAAATGATCAGCTAGTAAGTAAAGTATTGTAAACTATACAAAAATTATTTGGCTTTCGCAGTAATAATTAAAATTATTTTGCAATATTTTTTCTGCAGCTTCCAGCAAATTTCCAGCGTCAACAGTATCGTAAACGCAATTGGAAAAAAAGTTTTCACGAACAAAATTTATGCAAAGGTAATTTATTCTTTTTGTATAATCATTATATTCGTTCCAAACGAATCATTCTTTTCAAAAGATTATTATACATAAATACGAGATTTTTATCATAATATTGGATATGCGAATCTTTTATTTATCTTAAGATTCTGCAATCTGTAGCATAAATTTTAAACCAGAGCTGTCTTGCATAATTGAGGTAATATTATTTGTGCCATTCTACAAGTTACAAATTACCTGATTATTTTATTTAAGAAAAAATTATAAACTTGTAAAGATTTGCAACATGTCAAGAATTGTAATTTGTTAATTTATTAATATTATTAATTATGTATTATTAATTACATAATATTAATAATTAATTAAATTGGTTATGCAAGAATGCTCAGATAGTAATTTTTTATAATTATTTCTGAGATTAATCTCGCTTTCTATAAGTGTCCCTAATTCTAATGAACCAGAGTATATATTGTAATTCCTCAACAAGTTTAACATCGTTATTTCACATTCTTCGAATGTTATCGATTAAATTTTAACTATTGTTATTTATTATTGCTTAGTCCGTGCCTTTCGGCTTTGGACGAACTTTCGGTTTTACATCTCTTATACCTATTTCGTTTCTTATATATCTACCTCCCCTCTTATCCACTCTATTATGTTGCACTCCCTTAATTATTCTATCTCTAAAAACTAAAGACTAAAAAACTAAAAACTAATGACCAAAGAACTATTGCAACTTTGGGATTTTGCCTCCTGGCTGTGCTTCCTTCTTGTCCTTCCTCCCCGTCTTGTATTGCCTTTCTCTTCTCTACCATTGCTTTTATTTCTGTTAGTCCTTCTCCAGTCTTATTTAGTGTTTTTTCTATGTCCTTTGGTCCTCCCGTTATTTCACATTCTTCTATTACATGTCTCAGGTCTTCTTCTTTCCTTTTACATAGCCTGCATCTTTTTTCTACATCTTCTTTCCAGCATTCCCTTGTTTTGGTCTCATTTCTACATCTAAATCCTGCTAATATTCTTCTGTCCTTCCACTTCATCCTCCCTTCTATGTACTTTGGTAACTCTTTTTTGGAGATTTTTCTGTAATGTATGTTATATTTGGATTCCCTTATCCTTTCCCCCTCTCTTCTGCTTCTCTCTTTCTTCTTTCTTCTATAATTTGGTCTGCTGTCATCCTTTCTTGCTCTTCTCTTGCTTCCATCTGTGTCCCTCAATTTCTCACCTTTTCTAGTCCCTTCTTTCTCTTTCTTGCTCTTTTCCCTTCTTGGCCATTTCCCCAGTTTCTCTCTCTTTCCTTTATACACTCCTTTACTAATTCCTTTTTTGATTTTAAGGCTTTCTCTTCATACCTTGCTGCTCTTTTTAATGCTTTTTCTTTGATTTCTGTTAGCTTGCATTCTTCTATCAATATATAATTTGGTGTTGTCATATTTAAACCTAAGATCCATTTCACATATCTTCTTTGTATTCTATCCAGTCTTTCTTCCATGTTCCAGCCCCATACCTCTGCTCCAAACAGCGCCACGCTCTCTACCAGTGCTCCAAACATCATTCTTCTCTTGTAGTCCTGTTTGAATATTCTTTCTCCCACACTCCATGTTTTCTTCATTGCTATTGTTGCTCTCTTTTTCCTGTCTTGTATGTGTTTCTCATCACCGCCGTTTTTCTGTAGTATGTACCCTAGGTATCTTCAATATGTATGCTCAGGTATGCTCAGTTCCAATTCGGCTTCCTCTAAACATTTTTTGAATCTCTTTAGTATTTCCTTTAGCTCCCTTTCTCTATCCGCCATCAGCACAATATCGTCTGCATATGTCAATGATCATACCTTTATTTCTCCTACCACTATGCTCCGGTTTGTTCTTTCCTTAGTTCTTCCAGTCCTGCAACGTAGATGTTGAATAACGTCGGGCTCAACGAGCACCCTTGTCTGACTCCCCTCACAGTCCAAAATTCTCTTGTGCTGTGGATCTTGACTCTCACTACATTCTTGGTTTCGGCGTATAACCCTTTAATCTTTCGGTTAGTTTTTCGCTAACCCCCATTTTCCTCATTTTCTCCTCCAGTTTCTCTCTGTTTATCCTGTCGAACGCCGCTCTTAAGTCCGCAAAGCAGGCGTACAATTTCCCTTTTTTTTTTATCTAGCTGTTTATCTATGGTGTGGTTCATCACAAATACAGTCACTCCTCTTCCTTTTATGAATCCGAATTGGCTCTCTTCCAATTTGCTTTCAATCACTGCCTTCAGTCGTCCGTCCAGTATCCCTGCATAGATCCTGTATGCTGTATCCATTAGCGTTACTCCTCTGTAGCTCTTCACTACTCTCTTGTCCCCCTTCTTATAAATCGGGCATATTACCCCTTTTTTCCAATCTTCTGGTATCCCCTCCCCATTCCATATTTTCCGATGCATACTTCCATACCTCATTTTCTAACCCGTCTTCCCCCATTGTTTTCTCTTCCTTCAAGTTTCTTAGCTGGTATATCACCTCTTCTTTCTCTATATTATCTTCTCTCTCCTCCATTATTTTCTCTTCCTCTCCAGGTCCCCCCGTTTTTCTGCACTTTTTGTGCTCTGTTCCTTCTAAAATTTCCATTTAAGTGGTTTTTCCACTCTTCTTCGCTTATGTCCTCATCTATGCCTTCTCTACTTCTTCTATATTTATTTATTTATTTCCACGCTTCTTGTTCTGTCTTGATCTTCTTTATTTTCTCCATTCCTTCTTCTTCGTGTCTTTCCTTTCTTTTTCTGCATCACTGTTTAAATGCCTTTTTTCCTCGGTAAGCGTTTCTCTGCTGCATTTTCCTTTCATAAACTTTGTCATCTTCCTTCTCATCTCTCTTCTCCTTTGTTTCCACTCCTTGTCGTACCACGCTTTCTCTCTCATGTCCCATTTCCTTATCTTCACTTTCTTCTTTGACATTGCTTCGTTTATCTTCTTTTTGATTTCTGTTCACATTTTCTCTACTCTTCCTCCAAGTATTTTTCCACACTTCCGTTTGTTCATTCCCTTTTCTCCTTCTCTTCTTCTTTCTTTTCCTTATTTTTTGTAATTCCGCCCCCCCCTATTTCTATTTCTAACGGCATGTGGTTCGACTCTGTTCTTTTTCCTACTTTCATGTCGATTATTTCTTCTGTCGCCTCCTGATTGCCAATCACATAGTCTATTACTGAGTTTCCTCTGTCCCCAATATATGTCCACTCCTCCCCTTCTTTATCTCTTCTATTGATTATCATCCAGCCTCTCTCTTCCAGATACTTTAGGAGTGTTCTTCCTTTCATGTTTATTGTCTTGTCTTTTTATCGTCTGTTTCTTTCTTTCCCTAGGTCCTCGTTTATCGGCCCTCCCTCTTCTCCCGTTCTTGCGTTCTAGTCTCCGCCGATCACTTCCTCTTCTCTTCCGTCTACTCTTTCTTCTATTTCTTTCCATGCCCCTTTTGTGTCTTGATTATAAACTACCATTACCCTATACGTCTTATCATTGTATACTATTTTTCTTTCCAGTATATTATCACTTATTTCTTTGTATTCTATTTCTCTCAGTTCCTTATTTATACCCGTTATTATCCCCCCTTTGCTCTTTCTTTTTTCCTTACTCTCATTGCTGCCCTGCATTTCCAGTCGAATTCTTTGGATAGTCTATATTTTAATTTTTCCCAATTGTTTTCCTCTATCCATGTTTCCGCGAGTCGATCACGTCGAATGTCTTCAAATATTCCCACACCTCTTTGTCCTTACGTATTAACCCTGCTACATTCCAGAAGCACATTTTCATTCCCTTTGTATCCCCCCTTTCCCCTTTTTTCATTTTTCTTCCCCTCTCTTTCTTTCTTCCTCCAGCCTCTCTTTATTTTCGTTCCACCTGTACCATCTGTTTTCTATTTTTAATTTCTTATATTTTATCTTTACATATTCGCCCTTTTCCCTTGTTACTCTGGCTACCCTTCTTATGTGTTGCTGTACTTACCTTTTTTTTCTTGTCAGATCGTCGTCTATGTATACCCCCTTCTCCAATTTGCTTTTCTCTTTCATTATCCTTATTTTTTTTTCTCTATTGATTTCATCGTCGCCACTATTATTGTGTTTTTGTCCCCCACCCTTATCATATGTGTTCTTTCTACTTCTGCCCCTATTCTCATTTTTTTTCTTATGAACTCCGTTACTGTCTCTTCATTGCTTCCTTCATCCAGTCCACTCTTTTGATTACTGTGTTCCTTCTTCTTTTCTCTCTCTCTGCCCTGTCCTGCTCCTCCTCGATTCTTCTGATTCTGTCCAATAATTCTTTCTTTTCCCTTTCCCACTCTTCTTTCTCTCTGGCTCTCTCTCTTTCCCTTTCCTCTTTCATTTCCCTTTTCATCTCCTCCACTTGCTTTTCGAATATACCTTTTATTTCCTTTATCATTGCCTCGAATCCGCTTTCCATTTTCTCCATTTTTTCCATCATTACCTCCATTCCTTTCTCCCTGGTTGGGGTCTCTTTTTCTGACAAGCTGTATTTATCCAGTGTATTTTTGAAATCTGCCTTATCTCCCGCTTTACCCATGTTCCTTGATCTTCCTCTGTTTGTCGCCATCTGTCGTTTCCCTATCTTACTTTTTTGCCGCGTTTCTGACTTCCTAACTTCTTCTTTTCTAGTTTTTCTTATTTGTATCTCTCTCTCGTTCCTGTCTTCTTTTTCGCTTTTCTTTTACTTTCTCCTCCTATACTCACCCTTTATTTTCTCTTCTTCGTGTCACTTTGTGTTTCCTTCTCCTTTTTCCCTTCACACTTCACTTTTTTGACAGAGCTCTCCGTCTGCGTGTTACCCTTGCACCGAACCAAACCGAAAGTCCCTAAATTTTAACTAATCATTCTTTTCGCAGTATGTCGAGTTACTCAATTTCTTAGACAAGAAACAGCCAATGGAAAACTTCAAGGCTTTCTCGGATTACGCAAAATACGAATTAAAATGGGGCCAAGAAAATATCCCAGGGATATTTCAATGGATCGAGGAACAATATCCATCGATGAATTATCGTTTACCAAAATCATTTTCTCCATTAAGATACAATATTACATTGTCTCCATATTTTGCCGAAAACAATTTTATATTTACTGGCAGAGTACAAATAGAAATGGAACGTAACGAAGATTATATATCCCATATAGTCCTTCATTCCAGCAAACTTGAAATCACAGGGCTCTCATTGCAACCGAAAAACTCGACTTCAAACAATGAAAACAGCGTAAGCGGTTTACGGCAAAATAATGATACTGAGACGCTCACAATATTCATGAAGAGATTCATTCAAGATAACGAACTTGTTCTTGATATCTCATTCACCGGTAAATTGAACGATAATATGGAAGGATTTTATCGAAGTTACTATATCACCGATGAAGGAAACATTCGGTGAGTAAGACTTTAGAGTAAGATTTTAAGGTAAACAATTAGATTCCGGATATTTATGCAAATTCATATTTTTACAAATACAAATAAAGAAATAAAATCTAAATATTCTAAATCGAATAATTTTTAATATTATCTCTGCTAGGTATATTTGTACCTATTGGAATTTTATACAATAATTTTATACTGTAAACAATACTTCAATTACTTCATGTTAAATTATTTCTTTTTAGTCATTCAGACATCAGAAAATGAACAAAAATGGACTTACTATATTTTCCGTGTAGTTTTCATATATTCCAATTATTAAAAAGGAATAAGAGTTTCTGTTTCACAAATAAGGCTACAGTCCACTACAATATAATATATGTATATACAGGGTGGTTGGTAACTGGAGGTACAAGCGGAAAGGGAGTGATTCTACGCGAAAACAGAAGTCAAAAACATAGAATAAAAATTTTTCGTTTGAGGCTTTGTTTTTGAGAAAATTGACTTTGAATTTTCGCTCGGTACGCGTGCACTTTATCACGTCTCGTTATAACGGATCTCACTGTAGATCGTTGCCTCGATGGATATTATTGCAATTTAAGTTTGTTTTTGCCGTAACGGAAGATTAGGAATACATAATGAAATAATATGAAGTAATCATAAAGGTTATTATTACAAAAATTGCTGAAAATGTTTCCCAATTGTTGTACGAGCAATTTGCGAGTTGCGTGCAATTGAAAGAAAAGATTATTGTAACCTTTCATACTTTAAAACAATCGAATACGTTAGAAAGTGTTCATAGAAATTTAATTAGAAGAGCAGAAGTATGTGTTCGGCAGAATGGGCAACATTTTCAGCAATTTTTGTAATAATAAACTTTATGATTACCTTATATTATTTCATTATGTATTCCTAATTTTCCGTTACGGCAAAATGTGGCGAATGTATTATTTTCGTCAAAGTCTAAGTTGGACTATGTGTTAAAGCGTGAAACATTCACGGAGCGTACACGGTGACGCTGCGGAGGAAAACTATGATGGGGAGTGTCTAAGGGCACGAGATCATCGGATTCGTGGAGGAAAGCCTTCGTTCAGAAAGTGAGGGAAATTGACGTTGCTGTTAATTGGTCAATTTCCATGTTGGTGGTTAGAGAAGGATGCTAGCCGCCCTTAAGGGAAAGTTGCTAGCGGGGGCGTCGTTCGTGAGAAAAATAGACTTCTCCTATCTTCCCGTAGTTGGAACGAGGATTGTTTGTCTGTTTCAAGGACTTTGGTTAAATAAATCTTAAGATTTATAACGGGTCCTCGGGCTAACTGAAAATGTACTGTGGAGATGCGTCGACATCTGGTAGTCATCTTACCTGAAGAATAGAGTCTGCGTGTGGCGAGCCACGGGACAGAAACCGTTGGAATGTTTACTGTCCAGTTCGTTGGTGAGTGCCGAAGAGTGCAGACGTCTGTCTAGTGCCCTGTGAAGTTCTCAAAACAACACGTGACGCCCATCTGTCGAAAGTGAATCTAACAAACTTAGCCAAATGTTCTCAAACGTGATTGTGGAAAATCCAACGCTACTAATCTCTGACCCGAATCATAGCCTCTCGACTAGTTATTTCAAATTGAATTAACTAGCTTGATGATGGACTAAACATCTCAAACGGGCTCTCCGGAGCTGAGTTATAACAGCGCCGCTCTTCCTCCCCCGTGGCAAAGGGACAATACATCCCTCTTTGCAAACGACCCGCACACGAAAAAACGCAAGCTGGAAGCTGCTAAGATAAATGCGAGCAAGATTCAAACTAAACCACCAGCTAGCCAAGTGACCACCTGCAATATATTTACAATACTGGGAACTATAGATGACTCCATGGACACAACCGAAACGTTAAATAAACCACATACCCGAAGAATTCTCCCTCCCTCGCCAATCTTCACCGACGATGTCATCGACATCCAAACTATGATTAAGTCAATCGAGAAAGATATCAGCAAAGACGACTACAAACTTAAAATTAACAACAACCAAGTGAAAATTCTGCCGACCAACCCAGACGCCTATAGAAAATTAACGAAGTTACTAAAATCCTTGAATGCAAACTTCCGTACATACCAGCTCAAGCAAGAAAGACCTTTTCGAGTGGTACAACGCAACATCCACCGCTCGGTTAATTTAAACGAACTGAAATACGAACTTCTTAAACTTGGTCATGAAGTAGTTAACATCAGAAACATTAGACATAGGATCATTTAAAACCCGCTATCCCTATTCTTCATCGACTTGAAACAAAAATCTAACAATAAACAAATATATGAACTAAATCGATTAATGAACTCGGTAGTAAAAATCGAACCTCCTTTAATAAAAAAGGAGATAGTACAATGCAAAAGGTGCCAAAAGTACGGCCACACGCAATACTGCAATCATAATTTCCGTTGCGTCAAATGTGCAGATACACACCCCACTGACCAGTGCACTAAATCACCAGAAACCCCAGCGAAGTGCATCCACTGTCAAGGAGACTATACTGTTAACTACAACGGATACTCAGCCTACAAAACCCTATACATAAACAAGTATCCTAAACTCAGAGCCAAAGAGACAACCAATCAAATGCCCAGTCCTCCAAAATTCACTACTATTTCAATCTCCTATGCCCAAGCAGTACAAGGAAATCAAAATAATCTGAATATTCATAGGGACCATTCCCAAAATAGTGTTCCCAATCCACAAAACACAGACAACTTCTCTAGACTCGAAAAATTAATCGAAAAACAATCTGAACAAATCAACAACCTACTCTCATTACTAACAATCTTCATGGACAAATTAATACGCACAGAAACAAAATAAAACCAATGCATATAGCTCTGTGGAACGCCAACGGTCTAGCTTAGCACAAATTTGAACTAGAACTCTTCTTAAAATAACAGCAAATCGACGTAATGCTCACATCTGAAACCCACTTCACCGACAAAAACTATCTCAAAATAAACGGTTATAACTTCTACCATACCCAACATCCCAGTGGAAAGGCCCATGACGGCACCGGAATTATTATCAAATCCAGCATTAAGCATTACGAACTTCCATCATTCCAGAAAGACTACCTTCAAGCTACAAACGTAGCAATAGAAGACTGCCATGATGCAATCACCACTTCAGCAGAATATTGCCCTCCCAGACACTCAATTGCTAAAGAAAACTTTGATAACTTCATTGATGCTCTGCAGGCGATAGTCCGCCGGGGGCGTTCCGTGATCGGCCCTGCGGCAGAACCACATTGCCTCGGACTCCTCAGGGGACACCCTCAGCCCCAGTCCCTTAATCGCGGCGACCACGCAGGCCACCGCCAGCTCCGCCAGATGGACGGTTCTGCCCCACGCCGTGCCCCAGACCAGCACCAACGTGTCGTCGGCGTAGCACGCCAGCGCCGAGTCCGGAGGCATCGGCGCCCGGAGCACTGCGTCGTACGCGATGTTCCACAGCAGTGGTCCCAGCACCGAACCCTGCGCAACTCCGCGGTGCACCGCCCTTTCGGTTACCCCCCCCCCCTCCGGACGGTGTAGACAACGCCCCGGTCCCGGAGGAACGCCCGGAGAAACACAGCCAACGCCACGCAACCACGCCGTTCGGCCCCCTCGACCAGGGAGCGGACACGGGCAACCGCGTCGACCGTAGACCGTCCCCTCCGGAAGCCAAACTGGCTGTATGTAGTATACATACCCATATACTGTATATGGGTATCCCCCGGGACAAATGTGCCTCGAGGCGGGCCGCCACCACTCTCTCTAGTAGCTTGCCAGCCTCATCCAAAAGGCATACTGGCCGGAAGGCGGAGGGCGAGTCCGGAGAGCGTCCCGGCTTTGGCAGCAGCACCATCCGTCCCTCCTTCCACAAAACGGGGAATTCGCCTCGAGACAGGCATCTGTCGAAAAGACGCATTAATCTCGGGGCCAAAACCCCGGCGACGTCCTTCCACAGGCGGGCCGGGACTCCGTCGGGACCCGGAGCTTTCCGCGCTCCGATCTTCCCGATAGCCACGGCCAGTTCTTCTTCGGTGACCCTCGATTCCGGGTACCAATTTCCCGCGGTGTCGCGGGGCTCTTTCTCCGGCGGTTGCGGCTCCCGCTCCTCCTCATCGGTGGACCTGCCCTCCTCCTCGTTCGCCGATCCCGGGAACAGGGTGCCGACCACCTCCTCCAGGAACCGAGGGTCCATGCTCTCCGTTGCGGGAGACGCCCATGGACGGAGTTTGTTTAGTACCATCTTGTAAGGGCGCCCCCATGGATCGGAGTCGAGGTTGGCCAGAAGCTCGCCCCAAGCCCGTTTCTTCGCCTCCTTGATGGCTTGTTGCAGAGGTCTCCGCGCTTCGCGGTAGGCCTCGTACAGACGAGCCACCGTGGCTTCGTCTTCCCGCCTCCTGCGGCGGGATCTGGTGTACCGGCGCCGAGCTCGGATGCACGCCTTGCGGAGACGAGCGATCTCCTCGGACCACCAGTACACCGCGCCTGCGCGGCGCGGGGCTCCGGACCGCGGCATACATGAATCGCAGATCGCGTGCATGTCGCGCCTCAGCCGGGTCGCTCCCTCCTCCGCGTCTTCATCGGCCGGGGATTCCTCCAACCAGGCGATGGCTATAGCGGCTGCTGCCATGAAGTCGTCGTCGCGGTGGGTGACCGCCCGCCGCGGGAATCTTCTTCTCCTTCCCGGTGGGCCGGTGGGTCTGTGCGCGTCGAAGGAACGGTCGCCCATCGCACCACCAACCGCCACCTCCATCAAGATGTAGAGGTGGTCCGAGAGAGTCTCTTCCGGGGACAAGCCCCAACCGGAAACGTGGCGGGATGCGGCAGGGTTTGCCCACGTGAGGTCCACAGTGGACTCGCCCCGCCACGCCACGCACGTGCTGGTCGACTCCCGGTTAATAAGCCGGAGGTCGAGTGCAGCTGCCCAGTCCTGTACGTCGCGCCCCCTTCCGTTGGTCCTACGGGAGCCCCACGCCGCCCCTATTAAACCTTTCACTTCTCTAGAGGTTACAGGGTAGATCGAGGTTAGAGGTTACATCGGGGCATGACCAAATAAGTAATAAAGCAATCAAGGAACTTCCCGTAAAAGGGATTGCACCCATCACATCAATTTTTAACGCAATTCTTCGCCTTGAATATTATCCCAGGGCCTGGAAAACATCATTGGTTACCCTCATCCCTAAACCCAGAAAACCAACATATGAAACTAGCTTATATCGCTCAATTAGTCTTCTACCTACTTTGTCAAAACTATTCGAGAAGTTGCTAACGAATCGACTCCTTCCACTCCTAGAGGATCTGAAAACACTGCCAGATCATCAATTCGGTTTCCGGAAGCAACATTCCACAATAGAACAAATCTATCGAATAACACACAATATCAGCCAAACCCCAGAAAAGAAAAAATATTGCTGAGCGGTATTCCTAGACATTCAACAGGCATTCGACAAAATATGGCATGAAGGCTTCTACTCAAATTTAAAAAAATCCTACTCACACCTACTACTCCATCCTAAAGTCCTACCTAACCAAAAGACAATTCATGGTTAAATACTTAGACGCCAGAACCACAACATTTCCAATAGAAGCTGGCATTCCCCAAGGCAGTGCCTTCGAACCCCTGCTGTTCCCATCTACACTCCCGATTTACCAACTTTAATAGAGATAGCCATAGCGACATTTGTTGATGACATAGCGCTATTAGCATCCCACGCAGTCCCGATAATTGCATCCTCCACTCTCCAGCGATGTCTCGACTCTATGGAAAAGTGGTTTCACAAATGGGGCTTCAAAATTAATGAAAATAATCCACACATGTAACCTTTACGCTGCGAAAACAAACCGGCCCTCAGGTGGCCATTAACAGTATAACAATTCCTAACAAGGATTCAGTCAGATATCTGGGCATGACTCTGGACAGGAGATTGACATGGAAACAATACATCATAGACAAATCGAAGCAAATCAAGGCTAAACTTAAAAAATTCTACTGGCTCATTGGCGACGTTCCAACTTAAGCACGCAGAGCAAAATTACGCTCTATAAGACCATAATAAAACCTGTCTGGACCTACGGAATCCAACTATGGGGAACAGCAAGTAATTCCAACATTGAAATACTTCAACGCTTCCAATCGAAAACTCTAAGATCCCTAATAGATACACTCTGGTATGTTACCAACGAAGCAATACATCGCGATCTCAAGATACCCACAGTCAAAGAAGAAATATACAAGTTCAGAAGCAGATATAACAAAGAGTCACAACCCTTTAGTCACCCAACTATTTGACACGACAGACCAGATCCGCAGACTGAAAAGAAAATACTCTTTAGATTGAAGCATTAGACTCAACTGGAATCAACAATATAATTTATTATAAACCACGTCATTGTACCACGCCAAATGAAGTTACTGAAAATTCTCAACGAGAATTGATTGTAAATATCTAACAAATAAAAAGAAAAAAGAAAAGATGTTTACAGTCGCGTGCCGCTACAACTATTTCTTTTTAAGGAAATCTATACTATTACCCCATACGTTTGTTAGATCAAGCGTTCATCCCTTGACCGCGGCTACGTTCGGCGACTGGTTGTCTCCTCGAACCTAAACTCATTATCACAAATCTCGAACAAATACAATCGGATTGCGTGACGACAATTGCTTAATTACGGCTATGATTAGAATCTAGATTATAATGTTAAGGGATTTTCCCAAGGTTCCAAAAGGAAGGCTTCGGTGTCCTTTCATCTCCGACATATATAATACTAATATATAAAATTATGTATATATTATATATAATTATTATATATGTATTATATGTACATGTTAATATATATATTAAAAAACATATATATATTAATATATATTAAAATATTTATATACATATTAATTAATTAAATCCAAGTATATTAAATTACGTATCATTTAGTAATACTTCCAGATTACAAAAGTCACAAAAATTGTATATATTATTATAAAAATGACATGTGTAAAGTCGTGTAAAGAAACGCTTCACTGGAAAATAAGGACCACCACTTTACACATGCAATTAACTTTTCATTTATTTCATATAATTAATTACTTCTTGGTTTGGTATATTATAGTTTCCGATTTTTATTCTAATCTCTAATTTAAAAGATTCTGATATATAAACAAACAACTCATATAACGGAATTTAAACTATTGTGGAATTACTAAAAGAAATAAAACGTTATAGTCAACACAAGGTTTATTTTTAGTAATTACTTGCTTAAAAAAACAAAATGGTCTATTATTTCAGTAAGATTAACAATTGATAATTTACGTATTTTATGCCCAATGAATTATATTTAGTTATTTTCCCTAAAATCGAAACAATGTAATGCACATGAAGAATTTATTCAATTACTTCGATTTATATTTTCATGAAGGATCAGTTGTTACTTGTAATTAATTTCTCCAGTTTCCTAATATCCTTTCTTGATTTTAGTTGGTTGGCTGCGACTCAGTTTGAAGCAACTTATGCGAGGCAGGCTTTCCCTTGCTTCGATGAACCAGCTTTCAAAGCAAAGTTTGTAATAAACATGGAAAGACCTAAGGATTATAAGGTGCTGAGTAATATGCCTAGAAATTCGCTAATTCCACTGACGTAAGTACGCACAGAAAAATATAAACATCATGATTATTTAAAAAAAAGTAGAAGCAATAACGTACTTTAAGAAAAGCAAATATTAAGTCAGAGTCATTTATATACAATAATACCATTATGATTTATTAACACAAAAAATTATAAAACTAATATTTTCGACAATGAAAAATTATAAATTAGTTTCATTTTCATGCATCTACATTGTTGTACATTTCTGTAAATCTATACTGTCTGATATTTTTTATGTAAATATGCATATGCTACATCGCTAACTACGAATTACATAGCACCAAACAGTGCAAACTCTTAATACGCATTATGTTTTTTTTGTAATACTAACATAAAGACAGTTTTGGTAGTGTGAGATTGAATGAAAGTGTAGTGAATCTTAAAGCTATTTTCCTGTAAAATAAGAGGAGATATGATGTAATAAAATATCGCGTTCTCTTTTGTACGTTTTGATTAAACATTATACGTTAATATTATTAAGATCTACATTAAAGACTAACGTTGTCTTAACACAACATTTAATTTCCAATCTTTTTCAGTCAATTTACATTACCGAGTATTTCTTTAACAGTGTAGTTATAACAAGGAGTTCCAAGGATTTTTCCATATCTTTTTCATCATTTTCTTCTTTCACTTACCGCTTACAATCATATGAAGTTTTGTAGAAATCGGTCCATTTATAATTGCACGTTATGATTTTTCTAAGTCATACAAATGTTGTTTATATACAACAGCTCATAGAAGTACATAAAATTTTATTAGCATTTATACGGCTATCTTATATATATAGATGAAATTTAAACCAATTAAAAAATGTATATAGAAGTTATGAGATATCTGCTGTAAACATATAATTAATAAAAAATTACAATTCATCATGAATAACCTTGATATATAATAAGTATTATAATAATGGATAAGTGATAATTTAGATATTTTTGTGGTTTTTGCAAAATATATATGTCGGGTTAAGGTTAGGATTAGGGTGAGGGGCGTTCAATGAATCGTCGTTGTAGTTTGCCATTGGTGCGGTAAAACACAAGAGAAGTTTAACACAATAACGGAGATGTTACAGTCTTGACAAATAACCACGACGGTTAGGCGCTCGCGACACTAGCGATAATGGCCTCAGGTTCGATAACGAATCCGCGGTCAACGGGATGATAGTAGTACGTTCTCACAAAGTTCAAGTTTGACTCTTTGTTAACAAGACGTGAAATATTCACTGATCGTAAAGGCGGTACTCTCTTCGTCGATGAAATCGCACGAGAGTGACTCTCCGTCTCGATGATGTCACCGAGGAAAACTATATGGGGTGTGTCTAAGGACACGAAATCCTCGGATTCGTCGAGGAAAGCCTTCGTTCGGAAGGTGAGGGAAATTGGTGTTGCTGCTAATTGGTCAATCTCCATATCGGTGGTTAGAAAAGATGCTAGCCGCCCTTGAGGGAAAGTTGCTAGCGGGAAGCGTCGTTCATGGAAAAGATAGATTTCTCCTATCTTCCCGTAGTTGGAACAAAGACCATGTTTGTCTGTTTGAAGGATATTAGTTAACTAAATCTTAAGATTTATAAAGGGTCCTCAGGCTATCTAATCATATACTGTGGAGATGTGTTGACATCTGGGAATCATGTTACCCAAAGGGTAGAGTCTGCGTGTGGCGAGCCGCGGGACAGAAACTGTTGAAATGTTTACTGCTGCGTGCCGCTACGACTATTTCTTTTAAGGAGAGCTATAGAATTACTCCATGCCCTTGTTAGACAAAACGTTCATCCCTTGACCGCGGCTACGTTCGGCGACTGGTTGTCGCCTCGAGCCCAAGCTCACTATCATAAATCTCGAACAAATACAAATGGATTGAACGACGACATTTGTTTAATTACAGCTATGTTAGAATCTAGATTACAATGTTACGGGATTTTCCCGAAATTCCAAGGAGAGGTTCCGGTGTTCTTTCCTCTCCGACATATATATACTTATACCAAATATCTTGTAACTTATAATAACAGATTCGTTTTAAGCTTTCCCGATATAATTATAATAGTCGGGTTACATTACAATATTAATAAGAATGACCCATATAAAACGCATAGTACATATTCATCAAAGGTGTTTACACGTGTCCTTTACTTGCGTGAACCACTGTATATCTCTGATTTGTGAATGAGCTCCTGTAAAGTATTTGCTATTCCAATACATTTTTTATATTTAGATGAAACAATCTGTATATTACTTCACGTTTCTAAATAATATTTTTTTAAGCAACACATTATTCTTCTATTTGGTCTTTGGGTTAATGGGTTAATAGATTTATATTTGTTATAGCAGGAACATTTCACGAAAATGTAATATATACATTCTAACTTGTACTTTCAGTACATCCGATCGTGTTGTAGAAACTTTTAAAGAAACAGTCAGTATGTCAACATACCTGGTGGCATTTGTAGTCAGCGACTTTGATCCTATGGTAAATGCATATTTAAGCGTAAACATATGGGGTAGACCCAATATTGCTCAAAAAGGCTATTTAGCGCAAATCGCAGCAAGGAGAATCCTTGATTATCTTCAGATGGAAACAAACCATGAATATACATTGCCAAAATTGGATTTAGTCGGAATTCCAGATTTCTCAATGGGTGCTATGGAAAATTGGGGCCTCGCTACGTTCAGGTAAATTGTATTGAGTTATTTTGAGAGAATCGGTATCTAAATTAATCATTTATGAAGGGTTCATTTTGTTCAATTTCTAACTGATTCATAAATGAATATAAAGGAGTTTATTCAATTCTTCGGTTTAGTGGGTATCAACTTGATCTTATTATCATTGGACATATTAAAAAAGAAAACAAGATACATTTAATGAAATGTGTAAATTACTTTCACAGAGAGTACGGACTCTTTTATGACAAGAAAGTAACATCAGCTAAATATAGGGTCTATATAATTACTATAATTGCTCACGAGATCGCGCACATGATGTACGGAAATCTGGTCACCTGCGATTGGTGGGAACACTTATGGTTGAACGAGGGTTTCGCCGAATATATGCAATGGCGTCTTGCCGAAATGGTAAGCCTTTATTGAACATGTTAGATGTCTTCGACGGTAATAAACATTGGACATTCATACACGTTGCTATGAATGTTTCTGGTCTGTTGAATATTATGTGGTTTGGAGGTGTGTTATTTTTTTATACAAAGTGAGTTATAAATGTTTCTGGGAATGAATCTATACAATAAAATGAATAAAAAACGACATATGAAGATATGTCTTACGTAGTTTTCGAGTTATAGATGATACTTCACTCCTTGACGTATGGACATGCATTTATACCTCATCCTGTATATAGTTAGACTGCCATTTTTCTTTGATAGTTATGCCAATATTCAACATATCAACGTGTTAAACTGTCCTATTTTAGGCTATAGTTGCATTTGTAGGACTACAACGGTAAAATTTTTTGTTAAAAAGGTAGTCTTTCAGTTTATAATATGAAGTAACTATTTTTTTAACTATTATATTATATTCTTTATTCATTTTATTGAACACGAAAGTATCTGTGCGTTTTTGGAAATCTTTGTCTCTACATCACTCACACTTCATGTCTCAGTTTGAGATTATCAAATCGAAACAAACGACAATATAACCTTAGCTGCTGATTTAATTGCACTTTTCTTTCAATAGCCTGCATAATGAAACAAGCAACCAATATTTCTATACTAATTTCGGAGGCGATCTGTTCTACATTTTTTTTTTTTTTTTGGTACATAAACCCGTAGATAAAATAAATAATTTAATTAAGATATATTTTTTAAACCAAAGATATGGCATGCTCTACTAAAAAGTATAATAGTTACAAAATTCATTATAGTTCGAATCAGACTTTGGTTACAACGACTTATTTGTGGTTGACGAACTACAGCCAGCGATGGAAAAAGATGCCTTGCTGTCAACGCATCCCATGAATAATGCAGTTAATACACCTGAAGAAATCAAAAAAATTTTTGACGCCATTACTTATGGAAAATGTAAGTAATTGTGAGATTTTTATAGCTTAGAATATGATGAATTGATAACCAGATATTTTTCAAATAATTCTAAGGAATTCTTAATCGATATATATTGATCAGGTTCGTCTGTTTTGATTATTTTGTTTTAATTGACTAACGCCTGAATATGATAAAAATAGGTAATTTGAATTACTTACTAATGTAGATAAGCATGACATAGAGTTTTGCTTTGGTACGCAGTTTTGTATAGATCCATCTAACAGTACTGCGCAAAAGTCACGTAAACTGTACTTTCAAAATAAACTTTTAAACAGGAAGAATTGAATGGCCTCGAAAAGAGCACAATTCGATGTCATTAGCTTTTTTGCATGCGAGCGCGTAAAGAACATATAAAGATCAATTATGTTTCTTTAAGTAGATTTTTGCAATTTACTTGTTTAAATCTTAAACATTTGAACAAATAATCCAAATCCGTGTTATATTAATTATAGTAAAATGTCTGTGAAAATAGTTTCTCAGTAGGATTAAAGTGTTCTAAACTGCGACACCTAAAATTTAATTACTCATTGTCGTCACTGATACTTTCAAATTATACTGTTTACTTTTTTAATTGTTATATACTTGCAATTATATCAACTTCTGTTAGCTCCACCATCGTATATAAATTGAATTTAATTACTTCTAATAATCGATAATTAAATATGCAAATAATAATACATTATCAACTAAAGATACAACATAAAAATTCTCATACTAAAATAAAATATAATTGTTTCTATATTTATATACACTAGGATGAAAAATAATTTGTTAAATAGTTATTGATGTAGGATCTTTATTTATTAGTTTATTTAAAATGGATTAAACAGGTGTTGGTTAAACAGGAAACGATGGTTATTTAACGTGAACTAAATACAATAATGTGCTATAATTAAGACAACTAAATAGTTAATTTACAATCCTCGTCACCCCGGTTCCAACGCTCTCTCTCACGCGGACCACACTCTCTCGACAACGCATTTCACACTCTGTGACTTCTCAACTCGCACTGACTGTTAATTCGTCTTTCTCCCTTAGCATCCCTTTGTCTTTTCTCATAGCTCCACCACACACGTATTCCGCTACCGTTCGTGGCCAGGATCATGTCACGTAAACTTGAGGCTTAGATGATAAAAACAAGAAGGTTGAGCCGTAACACAACTATTAACTTTCTTTTTTATCAAAGTTTATTATGAATTCAATAATCACAATTGAATATACATTGAATTGACATGTATAAAGCACAGTTCACTCCAACAACTTTATATAGAACCTAGTTACACTGATGCGTATGTATAAACTAAGTACGCGACTGGTCTAAGGGTAGAAACTCGGTAAAAGATGATTCGATTGGATCATAAGAAGGTTGGTGGACTAGGAAGGGTTTTAGCTGTCCTCGAGAGAAAGTTGCTAACGGAAGATACCGAACGTGAGAAAAACTAAGTTTCCCGTATCTTCCCGTGGTAAATAATACATGTAAATGACACTTGAAAAGATGGTTGTTTGATCTAAAGGACCTTAACTATGAAAATGCCAAGATTTATGGTGGGTCCCTAAGACTATTGAGGATCCCCAGTAAGGATGTGTAGACACCTGGCTGCTATCTTGCCCCTCGGTGTGTGGCCTGATCTCTGATGTGGATTGAGATTTGGTTGATGTTACAGTTACGTAGGCCTTTTCTCCGCGTAACTATTCGATTGAAGGACCGACGATATATTGATGGGCCTGTCGGCACTTAGGCTTTCTCGCGACATTGTTTATAGTTCACCCGATATCTCTTAGGCCTTTCATCCACGCTACTACATTTTTTCTTTTTTTTTTTTTTATTTGGTAGACTATTTACAATCAATTCTCATTGAGAATTATAAGTAAATTCTTTTGGCGTGGTACTGTAACTTGGATTATAATAGTTTATAGCATGTTTGATGCTAGTTGAATCTAATGCTTCAATCTAGAGGGTATTGTCCTTTTAGTCTGCGGATCTGATCCGTCGTGTCAAGTAGTTGGTAACTAATGGGTTTTCGTGGTTATTAACTCTTATATTATATCTGTTTCTGAACCTGTATATTTCTTCTTTAACTGTGGGTATCTTAAGGTCGCGATGTATTGTTTCGTTGATAACATACCAAGGTGCATCTATTAAGAATCTTAGAGTTTTTGATTGGAATCGTTGAAGAATTTCTATGTTGGAAATACTCGCTGTTTCCCATAGTTGGATCCCATAGGTACAAACAGGTTTTAATACGGCTTTATATAGCATTATTTTACTCTGCATGTTTAAGTTGGAGCGTCTGTCCATGAGCCAGTAGAATTTTTTTAGTTTTGTTTTCAATTCTTCGGATTTATCTACGATGTGTCGTTTCCATGTCATTCTTCTGTCCAGAATCATGCCCAGATATCTGACTGTATCTTTACTTGCAATTGGAATATTATTTATGGTCACCTGTGGGCAAGATTGTTTTCGCAGCATGAAAGTTATATAATTGGATTTATTTTCATTTATTTTGAAGCGCCATTTATGGAATCACTTTTCCATAGAGTCGAGATCTCGCAGAAGAGTTGAGGAGGCAATTATCGGATCTGAGTGGGATGCTAATAAAGCTGTGTCATGCGCAAATGTCGCTGTGGTTATCTTTGTTAAGGTTGGTAAATCGGCCATAGATGGTGAACAGCAGAGGTCCGAGGGCACTGCCTTGGGGTATGCCATCTTCTATTGAGAATGTTGCGGTTATAGCGTCTACGTATTTAATCATGAACAGCCTATTGGTTAGATATGATTTTAAATAAAGTAATAGGTGTGTGGTAGGATTTTCTTTAGTTTGAAGAAAAGTCCTTCATGCCACACTTTGTCGAACGCCTGCCGAATGTCCAGATATACCGCAGAGCAATATTTTTTCTTTTCTAAATCTTGGCTGATTTTATGAGTTAGACGATGAATTTGCTCCATCGTAGAATGTTGCTTCCGAAAACCGAATTGATGATCTGGCATTGTTTTCAAATTCTCTAAGAGTGGAAGGAGTCGTTTCGTTAGCATCTTCTCGAATAGTTTGGACAAAGTGGGTAGAAGACTAATTAGGCGATAAGAGCTAGTTTCGTGTATTGGTTTTCCAGGTTTAAGGATAAGAGTAATTAGTGATATTTTCCAGGACTTAGGATAGTATTCAAGGCGAAGAATTGCATTAAAAATATAGGTAATGAGAGCAACCCCTTTTATGGGGAACTCCTTGATAGCTTTGTCACTTATCTGATCATGTCCCGATGCTTTCCTGGGATTTAGATGACGGATTAATTCTATAACTTCCAAAGATGAGAAAGGTTCAATAGGAGGAGACACCTGCAAGGGAAAGTGCAAGTATTTCGTTATTTCGGCGGCAATAGTGGAGGATTACAGTATGAAGACATTACTTAGGTGACTTATAAACAAGTTGGCTTTTTTGTATAGGGCTACGTGCCCATCCACCTTGTGGACAGCAAATACGATACTACATTGATAACAATTCATTAATTTTGCTTTATCCAGAAAATAAATATTTTATCGTTGAATCGCCTTCTGTAAATACTTCTGTAAATAAAAATGTATTCATTGCTTAACGCCTTAACCTACGATTTACGTTCGAGAATTTTGGGCCAAAAACGTAAACAAGCTCGCGCAGCCCTCGAGCCATTCGCACGACTTGTGTAGTACGATGACCCGTACTGTGCCCGTAATATTTGCGTTTGGTCCGATCATCTGCTACGGGCTATGCCCGTAATATTTACTTTTGGCCCGATCATCGTACTACGGGCTATGCCCGTAGTTGTAGATTAAGGGGTTAATATAATATCTACCAAACATTGTCTGCAACCATTACAAATTATCTTTTATTACAATAAAATTCAATTTCATTTACTTCAACCGTGTTCCTAAGAATTAACATTTTACTATTAAAAGTAAATATTTTTATAGCGGCTAGTGTCATACGAATGATACAAAAATCACTGAAACCAGAAACCTTCAAAGAAGCTATGTACCTGTATTTGGACCGACATAAATACCGTACTGCAACTCCAAACGACCTTTGGAAAGCTTTCGATGATGCGATGATGAAAACATCTGATTTACACTGCTGGTTGAATATGTCAAATTTCATGTCTGGTTGGACTAATACAAGAGGATATCCGGTTGTCTCTGCGAAGTCAGAAGAACATGCTATAATATTGTCTCAGGTATATATTAAGGTCCAGTACAATGGAACTTCATAATATAAACTCCATTTGCATAACGAAATTTTAGTAATGCCTGATTAACTGAACTTTAGTGAAGCTTCTATAAGTATATTATCTAAACTATCGCTGAGCGTCAATCCACTTGTATGAACGAAAATGTAAACAGTAAGAGCACGCATTATGTGACACACTCCTATGCTTCGCAGTCGATACAAGTTGGGTAATTATTTACAGAAGAGTACTCCCTGCCGATTTCTATGACCTTGAAATATGTTATTGGGAACATGATCCTAAACAGGGTGTTCGGCTACAGGCGTCAAGAAATTTAAGGCAGCCGAAATAAGACGAAAATCAAGAATAAAAAGATTGTCCTTTTAGCTTTGTTTTTTAGTTACTGATAATGTTTTTAAAAGGAACACTTCAGATATTGTGGCTGTCCCTAACTAATATCAAGAAAATTATACAAGAAAATGAAAGCATCAGTCATGTAGGAGACATAAATCACGAAATTGACATATCACCGGTGATCTCGTGTCGTAGTTCGAACGCTTCACAAGTAAGGTAAAAAATTTGGACTTTAGATATGATAGTAAATTTTATTGTACGAATCCAACAGAGTAACGATTCAGAGTGTTATAACAAAAAGGTGTTGAGTGCTGATTTGGGAAGGTTCTTATACTAAGGTTTGGTCTCTCTGGGGAGGGAGCGGGGGTTATCGTCGGGTGTCTATCAGATACGGCTATTCTGTTACTATCTGGTTATTGTTTCGATGGCTGTGTTATGTAGGATGTTTTGCCTACCCTGCTATTGTTTCTGAGCGTGTGACATCAACGTAGAATATCGTAAATTTTTTTTTCTGTAGGAACTCTTTACTACTACCTTGTTACATAACATGTTTTAGCGATTTTAGAAATTTAATAAGAGAGTAAAATGGTTGAGGTGTACAGTCCGTGATGATAATTCGTAGCTCTGTCTGTGGATGTCGCTGCTGGGGTACTGCTGATTTTTCTTCCGTTTTGGTGCGTGGAAGAAAAATCGAACTCCGGTCGCCGGGATTCGAACCCAGGTTCCGAACGTTCGTAACCTAAGGCACTAACCACTTTATTTCTTTTTTTTTTTTTAACGTTTATTTACATGCCAGAATTTGAGTAGTACATAGTTTTGATGTTCACAATAAATAGTGAAGTTGTGGGGTTGTTTAGGCAAAAGTACCGATACATTTTTTTAGTATAACAATTTATAATGTAGATTTTATGCCGCTGTAGAGCGGTGCTAACATACTGTATTGTTATTTATTCTTATCTCTGTCCTGTAAACCTGGTCGCAAAAACAGGACAGTTTGTTAGTAGAAAGGCACTAACCACTACGCTGCCGTCGTCCGACACTAGTTAGTATCGAGTGGTGGTATTTAGCTTGTCGAGTGCCGCCACATAGTCGTAAAAGGATAGAATCATTTCGAGAGCCAAGGAGAAACGTTATGAAAATTGTATAAACATAAAATTAGAATTAATTCTAAATTTAGTATAGGTTTAAGTTATTCTGCAGTACATTTTTTTAGTCCTTTCCATTTTGAAGTCTTTGAACTTTCTTATTTCCTTTATTTTTGTATTCTTTATTATCTTTTTAATCTTTTTTATTTAATTTCAACGCAAGTGATTTGAGCGTGTAGTGTGTCACGTAAAATAAAAAAAAAGGAAATTCCGATGAAAAGAAAAATAAAATATAAAAAAATAAAAAGAGAATTTATTTTTGAATACTTGGTTTACACTAGTTACGATTTGCTTCTGAACTCCAGCCGTGACTTTCCAAGACTGAAGCTCTTACAATTTGACTTTCGATCGGGTCTGTTTCTTTTTTCTTTGTCACCCCTCAATATCCCCACTATCCACGCGTTTGTTAGGCGTCCGCGACCGTTGCCACGCACGCCTTCTGCTATAACATTTGGCGGAAGGACTGTTGGGATATCGATGACTCATTAAGCACTTCGGCGATATACATTGTCGCCGAGTGCCGCCACATCTTTATCTCCATCATCAGTCCATCGGATTTGAAGTGTGCCGGTCGTGACAAGTGTGTGTAGTATGTACAGTGCGTGTTGTATATATCGTGTTTAATGTGTATTTTGTTGGCAAGAAAACAAAGGCTATATTGAACATTTACTGTAATACAAAATGCCTAGAATGCCATTTTCGTTATGAGTTTTCTGTGAACAGTCTCGACACTCGCAAGGCGTGTGTGATTTTTCAATGACACCCGCGGACCGGATGATGTATTCAAAAACAATCTTCTTCCCTACGATTTGTACGAGATATCCTACTGCCAATGTATCGTTCGATTTAAGGATATCTGCGCACCCGACTGGTCAGGTTGACCTACTTTCATTCGCGTCAGGAGATTTGCTAGCGCACAGGGATATTTCGACTGATTTTTAATTGCCAATAACTAAAAGCCGGATACGCAATTTTTGTATTCTTGAAGAATCAGCCCTTAAATTTTTTACATCTGTAGCCGAACATCCTGTATGTTATAAGGAAATTTGTTTAGAATCTTCCCCGTATCTCAAGGACATCAAAATCGGGATGGAGGGTATTCACCTGTAAATAATTATTGAAGTTTGCAACATTATTATGTATTTAATATCAAGTGTTTCTTGGAATCTTCTTATATAAACATAAACTCCTATTGTAATAATGGCAGAGAGACATAGGCGGGCTTCTATTATATGAACGACCTGGTTATATAAGTCAATTTGGTTCCCAGCAAGTTCATACAAACGGAGTTGTACTTTATCAGACAACTTCTCATAAATATCAAGGCATTTCAAATCTTAAGTAAATTTCCGCTACTGGCACTTCTTATTCGTTAACATCTTTTTCTGCTCCTCTTCTTTTTCTACTCTCGCAATTATCATCTTCTTCTCTTTTTCTATTGCTTTCGCTCGCTCTAATTTACAAGCTACCTTTAAATCCTTATCTACAAATTTCCCTATTTCTTCTTTTATTTCTTTGTTGTCTCTTTCATCTATATTTATTTCCTTTATTATGTTGCTCTCTCTTTCCCTACTGTTTTGTATTTCTATCACTCTCCCCATATCTTTTATTTTTACTTGTTCTGCTCTATTAATTGCTCCCTCCTGTATTCTTTTGCCTATATTTTTTATTATCTTAGAAACTACATCTTCCTTTTCTTCTTCTAATATTCTTAGCATTATTTCTACTGCCTTTTCTTTTTCTTTTCTTCCTTCACGCCTCTCACATTCCTTTCCTTTTGCTCCCACACTTTTTTCTCCTTGATCTTCTTATATTTCCTCTCCTCTCTCCCTTCACCCGTCTATCTTTGTTAAATATTCCTCAATTCCCCTCTTTTCTACCGTTATTTTCTGTCCTATTTTGATCAGATTTTTCTCTTTACTGTTCCCTCCTTATCGACCTCTTGTTCTCTTCCTACGGCCATCTGATTGTGGATCTTGATGGGCGAAATATTGTTATGGAAAGATTGAATTTACACTTGTGATTAACATTAACGTAGACATATATTTATTTTACGGACGATTTCTAGAATATTCATCGATACATACTTGCACGCGTCTCAGCACCTTCTTCCATACCAGACCTTCTATCGACAGTTAACTGACTGAACTGTTTACATTCATCTGTTTTTCAGACGCCGCGCACACACATACCTCCACACACTGATACTTACATACGAACATCTCTACTACGCATTTGATCTAGTCCAGCACACAAAATTATACATATCTCAACATCCTTTTTACCAACCTTGTTCCTTCCCTTCTTGCCATTTCTCTGTATCTTCACCTTTTTTCACACCTAACCTTCCTCCTACACTTTTTCCTTTTTTCTGTCATTTCTATCTCTTATTTCTATCTCTTTAACTCTATTCTCACTTTCACGTCCTTCATTCTTAATCTATTTAATAATACCTTAAGTACACTTCATACGCTCGCACTTGAATTGACGCTTACTTCCTACTTTGAGGTAATAATAGAATATAACATTATAATTTCATTATTTGTTTGTATAATACAATTAATCCTTGCCTTATCTACGTTTGTTGCATATTTCGATCAATATAAAGTTTAAGGCATACTAACAATAAGTAACTTGCCTTGTAATTGAACAAATTCAGTCATGAATAATTTTTGAGCGATTTACATTTGAAAACAAACTATATATTATTATTAGTACTGCCATATTTATAGGATCATTATCAGAAATATTAGAAATTAGATTTTCCAGTGATTTCTACTCTATATGATAAATTTATTGATGGATGGCTTTATTTACAGTGGATTAAACAGGCAACAATGGTTATTTAACGTGAACTTAATGCAGTAATGTGATATAACTAAAACATGTAAATTAATAATTCACAACTCATAACTTTCTCTCGACTCGAAACTAACTCCTCGCAACTAGACTCTCAACGACTGACGATTAATCGTCTTTCTCCCTCAAGCATTCCATTATCATCTTCTCATACCCCCACCACGTACGTATTCCGTAACCATCCGCGATCATGGTCACGTACGCCTTCTTCCGCGTAACTATTTGACTGATGGCCGAAGACATATTGATGGGCCGCTTGGTCTATTGAAGTTTCCCGACCCTTTCGGTCTGTCGGCACTTACGCTTTCTCGCAACACTGTTTATATTTCGTCGGGTATTTCTTAGACAATCTTTCCACGATACTACATATCGTTATTAATATAGTATTGTATTGTATATTGTTATTAGTGTCGTGATAAGTAGCCAAATTTTCTACAAGGTTATAACTTCTAGATACTCGTCAAACAGTAAGAAGTTTGTTGAAATACTGTTAATATTCTCAGTTGTAATTAACATAATTCAGTAACACATGCATATTACCTAATTTTTAGAAATTATTTTGTTGTTAATATCTCTTCGCTGACTCAAATGATCCTATCATGAAGTTATTTGAATCATTTTTTCATTTTTGATATTTTTTTGCTGAGCATAAAGTATATGATATATAGACAGTTTGAGGTTAAGTAGTTTCGCTGGAATATTTTCTTACAGATTTTGTTGAAAAATTATGTCATAATGTGTTTCACTCTTGCACATGAAATTATTTCATTCCATACCTATTAGCTATTTAAAATCAATAAAATAATTATACTTATGATATTCTAATTAAATTACATTCTGCTAGAATTATGAAAATATTCGCATACTTTTGAGCGATAGAGCCACTTATAGTAATTCACGATGTGATAAATATTTTTTGTTAAAAATAATTGGCGTACATCGCACAAAAATAAAAGACACTAGAGTATTTTTTTTTTTGCTTTCCTGGAGAAAGACAAACGTGGATAAAGGTCGTTTTTGTTATGATCTTTTTCATATACTACATATGAATTCCTGGGTAACTAGTAGATACCAAAGATCAAACACCTTTTGGAAATAATTTTTGCAGAAAAATTTCTTTACACCAGAAATTTTCGAGGAATTCTGGATACCCATTACGATGACAACCGCTTCTAAACTGAATTTTTCGGTTACTACGACCGATACTTGGTTACAAGGATCTCCTATAACCATTCCATACAATTCTCAGGAAGAATGGTTCATTTTGAATATCCAGCAGAGTGGTTACTATCGAGTGAATTATGATACTAAATCATGGAATCGTCTGATCAATGCCTTAAAGAGCGCTAATCATACACTGATACATGTGACCAATCGAGCTCAAATTATCGATGATCTCTTGAATCTGGCACGAGCTGATTGGATCACCTATGGCCTCGCGTTGAATGGGACAACCTATCTGCTAAAAGAACAAGATTACATACCTTGGAAGGCATTTTTCACTGGAATGAATTTTCTTCTGCAACGATATCAAGGAAATCATGGAGAAAATTTGCTGAAAAAGTACATTAGGCTATTGGCAGCTGACCGATTTGAAAAGTTCGACTTCGAAGACAATAATGACGAAGAATTCCACATGGATCAATTGAACAAAGATTTGATCCTATCCTGGATGTGCAAACTGAATCATACAGAGTGTGTGGATAAGTCTATCCACCTGTTCGCCAAGTGGCGCTGGAATGATATATATACGTAAGATTTATTCTTATTGACAGATTATTTTTATTTTTATTATATAGTGAGAGACAACAATATCCGTACAATCGAAATGTAGAAATAAAAGAAGAAATATTATTTTATTACTATATATATATATATATAAATCTGATCGCGAGGTGATAAATTCTTTTTTTATCATTATATGAGAAAGCTATATATATGAGTATATATATATATATATGCATAAATAAATATATAGGATATATGTAAGAATATATATTTATTTATTTATTTATATTTATTACAATTATTATAAAAAATATACTTATTTATTTATTATATATATAATATAATATATATTATTATTATAATATTATAATATTATAATAATATTATATAATATAATATAATATTACAGTGTTAGAGAAAGCAATATAATATAATATTATATAATATATATAATAAATAAATAAGTATATTTTTTATAATAAATGTAATAAATATAAATAAATAAATATATATAGTTCTACATATATCCTATATATTTATTTATTTATGTTCATGTTTTTAAAAATCTGATCGCGAGGTGATAAATTCTTTTTCTATCATTATATGAGAAAGTTACATTATCTATTATCTAACGTTTGAGAATCATGAGGTTTCCACGGCTTGGATTGATACTATTCATATCATTACAGTTAGCAGTGATACATTTGACACTGCTGTCTCTAACACTGTTTAAAGCTTCCGGAAAAAAGCCATTCCAGAAAGAAAAGATGGCAGCTTGAAATAGTGTTAGAGGAAGGAATGTTAAACGTATTCAGTGCTGAGTGACAGTGTGGGTAATATCTGATATTTATTATTATGCGACGAAACTAATTATTAATTTGTAAACCATAATGTTTGCATTATAGTTATTTTGTTTCTCTCCTTTATTTCTCTCCTTTTCGGCGAATACACAACTACCTGCAATCTAGTACACATAGATAATACCAAGTTCTTAACGAAATCTTATATTTTCTCATTCTGTTTTCAAAATTTCGTTCTTTTTATTTCTACATTTTAAATATATGAATTAATAATACTTTTATCTTTCAATGTATTCAATTAATAAGCTAATACAATATCTGAATGACGACTGAATGACGACATCTGAATGATATCATTATATTAAAGACCACCTTAGTCGATAAATAAGTAGACACTGTGTCCTACGATTCAACAGCCAAGCTTTGTACATGTATAAATGTATACTGTATAAATGGATATAATCAAATAAAAGTATTTATATAAACGTAGGCCATGTAATGCTTTATTGGAAAATTATAATAGAGATACAAAATAGGATCATGTATTGATCACACGCGTTCAAATCAGAAGCCATACCTATACTTCTAATTAAAAAGACAATTTACTTTTAAATTTTTATACAAATATTTAAATTCTAGAATGAATAATTCAATTGGACATTGTAATAGATTTAGTAAAATTTGATAAAAAAATTGCAGTAAATAGCTTTTAATATTTCAATAACATTATAAAATTAGATTAAAGAAATATATATATATATATATATATATATATATATATATATATATCTATATTATAGGAAATTAAGGCAATGTATTAACAATGTATAATATTAAAGAGAAGCTTTACTAAATATAGACTACAATTATTTATTATTCTTATAAGAAATATTTTAAAAGTCGTAAAATTCTGCAGTTATTTCTGCTATTTTTTAATGTTTATTTGAATCTCTTTCTAGAGAATTTCTAGAAATTTCACAGAATACAGTACATTGTTTGATAAGTATTGTTTTATATATGCGATTGTACAATATTTCGTGTTGATGAAATTCGTTTATCGACCTCTGGACGTGTTAAAATGATATAAAATATCATCACGATAAATCTAGATTGTGAAATAAGTTAGGTTATAGATTATAAAGTATACATTATGATATGCATACATTATAAAATAAATTAATATATAGAAACTATTTAATTACATCGGTAGAAAAATAGGGAAACCTATTTCATTCGAGATATAACTTTCAGAATTTCACCAAATGCCAGGGCAGCTGTTTATTGTACAGCCATAAGAAGTGGATCTCTAGCAGAGTGGGAATTCCTATGGGATCAATATTTGAAGACAGACTTTACTTCGGAGAAGAAAATCATATTAGAGGCACTAGGTTGCTCCATGGACAAAAAAGTATTGAACTCGTAAGTTTAAAGAATACTATAGAAACAATTAATACACAAAAAAACTGCATAAAGCTTAATTCAGCAAAGATCATAATACATATAATATACATATAATTCAATGGGAAAGTAGCTACAAGCCTCTCATATCAAAATTATAAAATAATTTATCTGACGATTCTTAAACAAATCGTAAGTTAACGAAAGGAATGATATAACTTATGCTATCTGAATATATTAGAAAATGTGATAAGTTCATTCGCCTTTCGATATTATTTGCATTTGGAAGAATATTATAAAAATGTTGTCTATGTTAGTGGCAGTATACAAACATATAACAACTAGTATGCACAAATATTGCTTATATAGCAACTCATAAAAGTTTAAATATTATGGAAAATTTTTATGAATATATTATCCATATTATAGGAAGCATTCTGAGATTTCATTACTACTGTAGACATGATTGCTGTCATGATCGTATTGATGGAATTTGGAACGAATTTGAAATTGTATATAATATGTTAAATTTGTTATCATAGATATCATTATATGTAACGTGATTATTAATATTTATTACCTACAAAAAATTTTTAGTATTTTTTGTAGCTGACACCAGAATTGTAGGATATCTTGACGAAATTATATTCTAAATCGCACATTTTCAAATTTCCACACTTTATCACACTATCAAAGGGTTAAGATGTTAGATATAACATACAATTTCAAAATGTTTTATATAACATACAAAAATATGAAATAAATAGCTAAATTCCAGTTGAGTTTTGAGGCTATTTGTTTACGTCATCATATACGTGAATGTTGATAGTGATAGATGAGGTAAGGAACTATTAGCCTTTTTTATTTATGCTGTATTTATAAAATGATTAAATCCAGGCTGTTCATCTACGTCATCGAACACAAGGCTGTACCAGGGCTCAAATGAAAAGTCTAGACACAATTCTGAACTGGTGTGACAAGCCAGATTTCAGTATATGATCTGAGTGTATATGATTATACGAGTATATGATTTGAGTATAAAAGGTTTATAATTTTTGGTAGTATAGTAACAAAGTACTTAATCTAATTTTTATTATTCATCAAATAATTCATGATTTACAATTTGTATTAAAAATATAAATATGTATATAATTTATGAATATGCAAATTGTAAAACACCTAGATTTGTGTTATTTAGTAAATTATTTAATAAACGCTTTTGTGTGATTAAAAATTCATATTATATACATATTTTACAAAATTAATAATTAAAATTAATATAATTTGTTCATTGTTCGAATTAATAAGAGTCACTGTTGACATTAAGAACATTATATTATTATATATTATATATAACATTATATTATTATCTTAACATTAAGAATATTATACCTATTATTGATATTTAGATTGTTCTGCAATCTTCCGAACTTCTTATTCACATCGACTATCAATAAGTAAAAATTTTTAAAACATTAGAAATTTTTATTACAATCAGCAATCTTTTTATTTTGCTGCAGGTATATTGAACATGCATTGGCGTGTAACTATACCTCTAATATTCGAAAGCAAGATGTTAGCACCGTACTTGCTTCTGTCTACAACTCTGGAAAATTTGGAGTGGATGTGATGTTAGACTACCTAGTTAATAATTATGAAAATATATATAATTTGTAAGTTGATAAATAATTATACGAAACAATACGCATTTAATTATTGTAGAAAAAGAGAATATTATATACTTGTTCTATTTTCAGTTACGAGGACTGGGATGGTGTAGAAGAATTAATTTCTAAACTGGCATCTCATATTTCAGTAGAAGATCAAATTACAAAGGTATATTGATTAACGTTTATTATGAACATACAGCAGACGTTTGTGCATGTAAAAGTGCAAACATTCCTAGAATGCACATTTTTTTTATTTATTTATTTCTTCATATTCTCAATTTGTCCAATTTGGACATTTGGAAGAATTTTTTAGCTGTTTTATTATCATGTGGGTGACTACCCCCAGCGGGGTATCATCCTCGCGTTTGTTAGGTTATATCCTTTGTGAGGTCTGCTGGGTGTTTCCTTTTCGGTCTTCTTTTCATGTTTGAGGTGTTGAACGTTTCCGCAGCTAGCCGGTTTGGGTGTGTTGCTATTCTTTCTTTGTATCTTTCCGCATATCTGTTAATTTCTTCCTTGACCGTTGGTATTACCAGGTCCCTCCGTATGTCCTAGTTTCTAACGTACCATGGGGCGTTTACTATCGTCCTAAGAATTTTAGCTTGTATTGTCTCTATTTTGTTTATATGGCTCATTACTGTTATCTCCCATAGTGGTATTCCGTACGTCCAGATTGGTTTTATGATCGTTTTGCATATTTTTAATTTATTTTCTATGCTTAATTTGGATTTTCGACTTGTTAGCCAGTACATCTGTCTCCTTTTTATCCGTATTTTGTCTATAATTGATTTAGTATGCTGTTTCCATGTAAGTTGTGTATTCAAGTGGAGTCCTAGGTATTTGACTTGCCTTGTTTGTGTTATGTGCGTGCCATTCAGTAGGATGTTTGGTGGTACCTGTTTTCGGAATGTGAATGTAATATGGTTGCATTTATTGGGGTTTGCTTTCATTTGTTTATCTTGCAGCCACTTTTCTATTTTTGTGATGTGGCGGCACTCGACCACGGAACTTCCCAGCGGCTTCGCGACACAAAGCGCTATACCTTCAAAGCGTAAGGCCGACGTGCCTAATCGATATCCCCACGGTTCTTTCGCCGAATATTTGGAAGAATGCATACGCGGCAACCGCCGCGGTACATCTAATAAACGCGTGTGTAGTAGGGATATCGAAGGGCAACTAAGAAAAGAATGTTTGGTTTCGAACAAAAGATTCATTCTGCCCCGAGACGCGCTCAGGAGAGAATACACCAGGAAGATCACGAGAGCCAGAATCCAGAGCTGGCAGGTGTTCGTAACCAAGGAGGGTAACAAGGAACCCTGGGGAATTCCCTACAGAACGGTCGCGGGTAAACTTAGGGGACAAGTGGTAGTGTCGACCCTGCGGACGCCACAAGGAGATACCTCCAACTGGCGAACAACCGCGGAGGCGATGCTGTCCGCCCTGTTACCCGACGACCAAGAAGAAACGGACACGCCTGACCAGACAGAGATCAGGAGGAGCACGACGATCCCCCCAAGCGAAGAGGACACCCCGGAGTTCCGGTTCGAAGAACTCGCTGGCGCGATAAAGCGTCTAAAGAAGGGCAAATGTCCTGGCCCTGACTTGATCGAAGCGGAGATACTACAACGTGCCTGGGGAGGAATTCACCAAGAACTCCTCAGGCTCATGAATGGCTGCCTCACTTGGGGAGTCTTCCCAAGATCTTGGAAAGTGGGGAATATAATCACTATTCCTAAAGGACCTGACCGGGATAGAAGCAATCCGAAGTCCTACAGACCGATTTGCCTGCTATCTATGGTGGCCAAGTTGCTGGAAAGACTGATGGCTGCAAGGATGGCGAACATCTTCCACAGGCACGAGATGTCCTCGGACCGTCAATACGGTTTTCGCCCTGGACGATCAACGGTGGACGCGATTGCTAAGTTCCGCGAGAAGGCCGAACAGATGAGTGACAGGAAGTACGTTCTCGCCATAGCACTGGACATATCTGGAGCGTTTGACAACGTCTGGTGGCCGAACGTCCTGCAAGAGCTGAAGAGAAGAGGCTGCCCCAACAACCTCTATCGGCTGGCGAGGAGCTACTTCTCGGATCGAAATGTGCAGATTACCGGGAAAAATGGAATAGTCTGCAAGCCGGTCATGAAGGGATGCCCGCATGGATCGGTACTGGGTCCAAGTTTCTGGAACCTAGTATTCGATGACCTGTTAGGCGAAATAACAACAAGCGCGACAGAGTGTGAACCGGTCGCGTATGCAGACGACATAATTATCCTGGTCTCAGGAAACGCGAGGACTGAGATACAAGATAAAGGTCAGGAAATAGTTACGCGCGTTTCTACTTGGTGCACCAGGAAGAAACTCTCGCTGTCTGCGGAAAGGACCGAAATGTTACTCGTCAAAGGGAAGCTGGACGCGGAACGACCACCGATAATTAAGATAAACGGCAGGAGCATCAAGATGAAGCAATCGATTAAGTACCTGGGAGAGCACCTTGAAACAGGCCTGAAAATAAATCGGCATGTGTACGAAACAACTCAGAAGTGCCAAAGACTCTTCAACAGCCTCGCAAGAGTAGCCAAGTCAAAATGGGGACTCGGACACGCGGCTATGAGAATTTTATATAAGGGGTTGTTCAAACCGATAGCCACTTACGCCGCAGCCGGCTGGAGCGACCTGTTGAACGGGAAAACTCTACGCTTGCTGTCAAGATCGCAGAGAATGGCACTTCTTCGAGTAACCAAGGCATATAGAACCACGTCAACGGAGGCACTACAGGTCATTGCAGGAGTAATACCCATCGACCTGCTGATCGAGATCAGGGCGAGAGCCCACAGGATGAAACAAGGGCTGGATGAAGCACCCAACCACAAGGCCATCGTCAGGGAAGCCATTGAAAAATGGCAAGAACGTTGGCAGACCTCGTCGAAGGGTAGAATAACCTACGAATACTTCGACAGTGTTAGGGACAGGCTGGAGAATCGATGGATAAGACCCGACCACTACATGACACAGTTCATTAGTGGTCACGGAGACTTTAATAGCAAGCTCAAAAAATTCGGACTAAGTGAGGTGGACACGTGCGATTGCGGGGAGATAGAAACTCCTCATCATATCTTGGAGGACTGCCCAATATACAGCGAAGATAGGCAGAAGCTGAGGGACGCAATTCTCGAACTGAATTTGGAATGGCCGGAGGAAAAATGGGAATTCGTTTCCAAGGACGTATACCCACACTTCCGTCTGTTCACAAGGAGTGTCCTGCAGGCAAAGGAACATAACAGAAGGAGAATCCAAAGAGAGAGAGAGAGTGCACCCCGCCGCATGGTCGACCCGCAGGGAGAGGAATAATGCAGCCTGGTGAACTGACACACCGTCCTCTAAGAAGAAGTTCAAGGCTGGCACGACGGCCACCTGAACAAAATAGAGGAGTGGAGGATGAGGAAGTAGAAGAAGAACCCGCAACACTGGACAACACCGAAGCCAGCGACAATAATGGCGAGAATATCAACGATGCAGAAAACAACTGACAGCAGAAGAAAAACACCAAGAGGATAAAGAAGAAAACCCGGAAAACAATAGTAGCACTGGACCCAAAACAGGACAATTATGAACGTATCAATGATCACAAAAACAAAACAGGAAAACGTGGAAAAGAATGCAACAAGTAAGAACTGGGGAGGACCCCCTGCGACCGTCGGTGCAGGCGGTACTCATGCAAGTGAGCGCTGTGACGGTGCAGGGCATAATCGGCTGATAGCCAACCTGCTGGGACCGAGCTACACGCTGGCAGCTCCGCCTCCTCGTGGCCCCCGCTGGTAACGGCGCGGCGAGATGCGCGCATCTCGCCTCGCCGGCTAAGAGAGCTGCCGCCCGAAAGGGCAGGTTCAACTTGTCCAATGACCCGAAAGGAGAGGGCAGGGTTTTTCCAAGCCGCGCGCCGACCACCTGCGCGCCGTTCTCCTGGCGGTGGACGCCGGAAAGTGGATGGTATTCAATTAACGAACATCTTTTCAGCGAAGCCAGTATGAGTTTTGCACTCGAGGTATGGCGCGGTCGGCCATCTAGCCGAGCCCTTGCACGCTCAAACTATTTGCCCCGAGACGCGAAGTGCGAAACGTCAGCGTCATAGCAAACACACGCCGCGATACGCGACCATTAACTCTTGATTGTTAATAGTTAAATAAACCTTTTTTGTTGAACACCTGAGTATTCCTTCGGCACCTATCACGACATACCACCTCAGTGATATGTTCTTATAGTAACTTGACTGCCGTCTCTGGGTTAGTGTGCCTAGTCAGGCTACTTACTAGTACAGCTGTGTCGTTCGCGAATGTCAGTATTTTGCTATTGGCAGTTATTGGTATGTTGGCCGTGTATAATGTGTATAGTATTGGTCCTAAGACGCTTCCTTACGGAACCCCTGCTTTGATGTCTTTAACTTCAGAGTATGTGTCCTTGATTTTTTGTAGTAGGCTTGTAGTAGGCTTTCGTGGTTTATTTTGTCAAATGCTTTCTCTATGTCCATAAAGAGGGCTGTGCAGTATTGTTTGTTTCCTAGTGCTAGTATTATTTCGTTAATGAGCCTGTGCATTTGCTTTATCGTGGAGTGTTTGTTTCTGAATCCAAATTGGTGATCTGGTATTAATTTTTCTTTCTCTATTATTGGTTTTATGCGGCCATATATGTAGGAATGTTATATTATTAGTTTGTAGGAAACAGTATGATTAATACAAAATCGTTTGCACTCACACGAAATCAAATATAATATCCCGTTTCACGTATTCGTTACTCACTACTTCTACGACTACGGTTCAGGTGTAGTGGTTGTCCATGCTGCTTCTTGTATAATTTCTGTCAATGTTGTTACTGCCTGTTCGATGTGTTCGAGTGTTTTTAGTGGAATATTGCAGTTGATTTTGCTCTCGATTAGTTCTTTAAATATTTGCGATTTGGTGCTTTTATTGTAAAGTGACCCTGATTTGCTATAAAGTATTGGTTTGCTTGTGTATTCTATTATTATCGGTGTATGTGTATTATTATCGGAGCTAAACTCAAGACTGGGTGTTATTTTTAATTTGTTTGTGTTTAGTTCTTTTATAACTGCAAAATCAAGCAAGTCAGGAATTTTGTTTAGATCTGTCAGCCAGTATGTTGGTTTTCATGTAGATAATATGTTGAGATTGCTTGTTCTATTATATTTTTCTTGTGGTCTACCTCGATGTGTGTTAATTCTTGAGCTGCATAGTGTGTGCTTTGCATTGAAGTCTCCCGCTGCGATGTATTTGTCACCTAAGGATTAAAAATATTGTTCCCATTTTTGTGATGTCATTTTGTGCCGCGGTGATGCGTATACTGCTGCTAATTGCTGTTAGTTTGTATTGTATCTGTGGTTGCTTGAACGTGTTCCTGACTAATTTGACTATGTAAGTTGTGTTTGATATCGTTTCTTATTATCACTACGGCCTCTCCGTGAGCTTTTCCTGAGGGGTGTTTGGTATCATAGATGGTGTAATATAGTATTTTCATGTAGCCTTTTGGTGTGAAATGTGTTTCTGAAACAAGTAATATGTCAATATTATTGTTATACAGAGATGTTTTAGTTTCGATGGTCCGTTGTTGTAGGCCATTGGAGTTCCAAGCTGCTATTTTCAACGTGTTCTATTTTTTGCTTAACATGTTTGTAAGTAATTGTAGCATGACCGTAATTTGTTGCGTTTGTTGTCCGAGTACTGCATTTTGCTCATTTATCATTTTTGTTAGCATTTCAGAGTTTTTGATGGATTGCTTGAGCAGTTCCTTGATTTCTGTAGCGTCGTTATTGTTGTTGTTTTGGTTTTTGTTGTTTAAGGGTGGTGTTTGATTAGTAACTTGTGCATAACTTCGGCTACCAAAGGTGATGATGAGGTGTGTATGGTTAGTGTACATTTGGTGTTTGCTCTGGTTCTGCCATTTCTTTTTGTGGGGCCGTATGTTCTGCTTGGAAGCGATGTAAACAGTTTTTGTTGCAGTTATTTTCTGACTTCGCAGCCTTTATAGCTTGCTGGGTGGTTTCCATTACAGTTATAGCATTTTACTTTGTTCATCTTTCCTGTGTATGGGCAGTTTGTTGTTAGGTGGTTTTCTGCATATTTGATACACGCCCGGTTTCTATTGCAGTAGTTTTATTGTGTGTACGTATTGTTGACACCGTATGCATTGCTGTATGTCTTCTTATAACGAGGTGGCTCAATTGTTACTATTGTGTTTAGGATTTCTTTAATATCGAAGATTTCTTTCTTATTGGTTTTAGGCTCAAGTTTTATTAGTAACAGTGGCAATGCCTGTTTTGCATCATATCTGGTTATATTATTTATTGTTCTTGCTCGGTGTCCGATTTTTGCTAATTCCTTACATATATTTTTTGTGTTTGCCCTTGGGTGCAATCCTCTAATTACTATTTTGTAGCTTTTTTCTGTTTTGAGCTGGTATGTACGATACCCAGCGTTTTTCTCCTTTAATGCTATCGTCACTTATGTGAAGATTTCTGGAGTTTTTGTTTGTACTTCCACTTGTTCTAGTTTCAATTGTTTTATATTGTAGTTTTCATTCCCAGCAGTGTTGTTCAATAATTCGAATAGTGGATCTATTATTTGTGCATCTATGTAGATCGGTGGTGGTTTAGCGATATGAGTTGTGACCTTTTCTTTTGGGTCCGTATCTATTTCTTCTATTAGTAAACCGAATGACTTTCGGAGTTGGATATCTTGTAGCCATTGCTGTTTTCCTGTATGTGATGTTTTTATGGCGCTTGAGCCTGATATTATTTTACGCGTTTTGTGCGCTGTTGCTGTCTTCCAGTGTTCATCTTGGTATGATAGTTCGTCTTCGTAACTTTCTTCTTCTTGGTTTTGAATCGTTTCCATTTTCTTTTTGTAGCTTTATCTGTGAATATATATTTCTCCTTTGTTCGTTACTTTCATTGGTGTTATTTGCTGTTGCATTTTGTAGCTTTACCATTTGCCAGTGTTTGTTGTGTTTTCGTTCACCTAAGTTCACTGCTTGTCGCACTTTCACTGACGTCTGTCTAGCTCGGCTGCTCAAGCAGAACTTTTTACAGCAAAGCATTTGTTTTTCTTTCTCTTTGATTTAATTTATTTCCCATTTCACCTATTTCGATTTTATTTTTCACATACGCTCCTGTCTGATCCTCGTCCTTGAAGGCATCTATTAGATCTCCTATATAGCTATATGTTTCGGGTAATGTGTTTAGCATGTAATTCAGCTTTTCCTTTTCTTTCACTTGTGCACCCACATTTTTTAATTCATTTATTAACTTTTCGAAATCGCTAAAGAATGATGCTGAATCACTATACTTATCAAGCATCATCTTTTCCAGTCTATTTCTGCACATTATTATTAATACTTACTATTATACTAATACTTGATATTATTGCTTATTAATATAATTGATTGTTTAAATATCTTGTTGGTCTTTGCGAGGCTTATTATTATTAAATATGTTGTAACCACTATACAAGGCATTTGGCTACAGGCGTAGAAAAATTTAAAGGGTAATTCTGGAAGTTAAAATAAAATGAAAATTAAGAATAAAAAAATTGTGTGTTTCGACGTTGTTTTTTAGCTATTGACAATTAAAAATTAGTCGAAATATCTTTGTTCGCGGGCAAACGTCCTTACACAAGCAACTGTAGGTCAGCCTACGCAGCGGAATGCATAGGGATTCTCAAATCTAAAGATACATGGCCAACAGCTTACCTCCAAGAAATCGTAAAGAAGAAGATTATGATGTTTGAAGACGTAAAGTAACTTGCGCGACGTCTTGTGTGCAAAATCATAGATTAAATTATTTCTGCCGACTCATTAAAAGCCGTAACAACATATCGAAAAGCGCCTCATAGAAGTTTCGAATATAAATCCTTATTCTTCCCTTTTCCTCGAGTATAAATCCTAATCCTTTGCCTCCATAAATAATTAATAAATACTAGTATACAGAAACAATAATCATACAAGTTTCATACATGCTGCGCGATTGTCCAGTCCGCGGGTGTCTATAGAAAAATCACATACGCATTAAGTATTCTTGAGGTGCCACTAAATGTGGTCGAACGCTGTCATGAATGAACCACACACATTTGTATAACTTGAATGCCCATGTATCGTTCGATTTGAGGATCCCTGTGCACCTCGATGCTTAGTCTCATTTCCTTTCGTTTGTGATTTTTAATTGCCAATAATTAAAAAACAAAGCCGAGAATGCAATTTTTAATTTTCATCTTATTTTAGCTTTAAGAATCACCCTTTAAATTTTTTTATACTCGTAGTCGAATAGCCTGTATATATTTTCAGATTCATTATTTTACCAATATAATCATGATAATGCTGCCTCTCATTACAGTACTAATGAAATTTCGAAATGTTTCGTACAATACACATAATATATTTATAAAAAATTTGTACATATAGGTATAAAACTAAAGGAATAATGCTTGTAAGGATTGAAATACGCGACTAAACGCAAATTTTCAAAATCTTGACTTACAACATTATAATTTTCAACTCATGACATAGTAATAAAATTGGATCAAAGGAGAAATAGTATATATTAATGTTTTTATTTATTCATTTTTATTTGATTTACCAACAAAATTTCAACAATATATGAATATAATTATTGTTTTAACAAATATTGCAGCTCAACGAGTTAAGTATCAAAGTGGGCAACGTCACAAACATAGTAGTAAGCATCAAAGCTGCGAATACATCTGCTTCGAGCAACCTACAATGGTATCGAAATCATTCCGGTGTGATTAATGATTGGTTGCGCGAAATGATTCATATTATGGAAGATAAAAATCCAGCTCCTACTGTTGTTGCGAATAACTTAAGTATAATTTCTATGACAGTATTATCGTTAATCGCTTACATAATGAGTCAATAGATATTACATACATACGTGTATTAATAAAGATATATATCATACGTTCTTTGAATGCACATTAATATATATGCATATTAAACAATTTGTAAACTATGTTTTAAATATATTGTGAAATTTAAACAATTAGTATTAACGGTACTATTTTAAAATAAAGTTATGTACATTATTTTATAAATATAACAATGACTTTTTATTTTCACCTGAATTCTAAATTTCATTCTTCATACTGTAGGACACAGGATAAAGTAAATAACCACAGTTTAAACAAATAATAACGATTATGAACTATATTAACGTATAACTTGAACAGAAACATAAGATATAACTTTTAAGCGAAAACGTGGTGAAATCTCCTCGACCGTACGTAGCACGTAGCTGCGTCTTAGATAGCATTAATTACCGATAGTTGAATCGAATTAACATTTTTTCAGGAACAAATTGATAGTAGAAATGTTTTTGTGGAATCTGATTCCGAGTGATATTTAGAACAAAATAAGCGACATTGAAAAAATTTTCCACCGGTACTTCTTAAACAAATATCGGTTAAACATAAAAAACATGACTTTTGTTACACTTCGTCTTATCGGAGCGCGTCCACGGCCTCTGCCGCGCCCTCGCCGGCCGATACTCTCGGGGTGAGAGTTCCGGACCCTCACCCTCTCCGCTGCCTCCTTCCGAAGCATAACCTGCTCACAAAAGGAGGTCACGGCCCTCCTCCCTCTCTCGCTCACCAACAGCGCCAGACGGATCGCCGGCGGCGAGAGGTCCCGTCCGATTTCCGCGATGAGGTCGTGGCGCGGCCGCGCCCACGCCGGACAGTGCTCCAGCGTGTGCTGCGCCGAGTCCACGCTCGCATCGCAGTGGTGGCAACGCGTGGTCGCCCCTTTCCTGATTCGGTGCAGATATTCACCAAAGCACACGTGTCCGGTGAGCACCTGCGTCACCCTGTAAGTCAGGGGAGGCCCGCCCCCGTCCAACCAAACGTCCCAGTTTGGGAAGACGGCCTCGAGGACCCTTATCACCAGCGCGCCTGCTCTCATGTCGAGGCTGGCGCGCCATCTGTCGAGCAAGGCCCGGCGAGCCCGATCCTTAATGTCGGCGCCCACCGGGCCGACCCCGTCCGACAGCCCCCGAGTGTGGAGATAAATCTCGCGGCACCTCAGGGCCTGTAATTCGAACGGGGCAAATCCGGCGAGCGCCGCCGCTGCAGCCGCCGAATGCATTCCTAATGCATTCCACGTCCTAATGCATTCGCCGTCGCCTCGACATACGGTGCCAGGCGTTCGAAGTGAGTGCCGATGGTCCACTGGCTGTCGAGGGTCTGGCTCAGATACTTCATGCTGGTTCCGACCCCGATCTCAGCCCCTTCCAACCTCAGGCAATAAGCCGCTGGAGGCGTTCCGTAATCGGCCCTGCGGCAAAAACACATTGCCTCGGACTTCTCAGGGGACACCCTCAGCCCCAATTCCTTGACCGAGGCGACTACGCGGGCCACCGCCAGACGGACGGTTCTGTCCCACGCCGTGCCCTAGACCAGCACCAACGTGTCGTCGGCGTAGCACACCAGTGCCGAGTCCGGAGGCATCGGCGCCCGAAGCACCGCGTCGTACGCGATGTTCCGCAGCAACGGACCCAACACCGAACCCTGCGGGACCCCGCGGTTCTTCGCCCTCCCAGTCATTCCTCCGCCCTCAGACAGTGTAGACGATACTATGCTCCCGGAGGAACACCCGGACCACACCCCGCATTTATGCGGATACACGATGAAACTCGAAGACCCGGCATATCTTGTCCCAGGGGATGCTGTTGAAGGCACTGACTACGTCTAGCGGCACGGCCTTCCACAGGCGGGCCGGGATTCCATCGGGACCCGGAGCTTTCCGCGCTCCGATCCTCCCGACAGCCTCGGCCAGTTCTTCCTCGGTGACCCTCGATTCCGGGCTCCATCTTCCCGCGGTGTCACGTTGCTCTTTCTTTATCGGTGGAGGCTCCTACTCCTCCTCATCGGTAAACCTGCCATCTTCCTCGTCTGCCGCTCCCCGGAACAGGGTGCCTAGGACCTTCTCCAGGAACCGAGGGTCCATGCTCTTGTCACGTAACTTGAGGGTTGGATAATGGAATAAAATAGCTGAGTCGTATCACAACTATTAATTTTGTTAAACTTTATTGCGAATTGAGCAATCACAACGGAATACACACTGAATTAACATAAATCACAATTCACTCCAACCACGTTATGTAAAACTTAGTTACAATGATACATTAAGTACGCGATTGTTATAAGGGATAGAACCAGTAAAGGTATCTTGACTATTCTAAGAATACAGAATAAGTGAAGTCTTACTGACGATACTGTGTCTGAGGAAAGCTAGGGGTGGGTGTGTCTGAATACACGACACTATCAGATTTGTTGATGGTAATTTTGGTTAAGGAAGTGAGGGCAGTAGACACTGTCTCCGATTGGATAATAAGACGGTTGCTGGACCAAGAAGGGTTTTAGCCGCCCTCGTGAGAGAGTTGATAACGGAATATACCAGACGTGAGGAAATACCAGCTTTACGTAGTAAACAATAAACATAAAAGGAAATCTAAGGCAAGAGATACTCCCTTGGTCTGAAGGACCTTAACTATGAAAATTCAAAGACCCCTGGTGGGTACTTAAGACTATTGAGGTTACGCGCAAAGGATGTGCAGACATCTGGGTGCCATCCTGCCCGTGGTGTGTGGCCTGGTCTCTGATGTGAATTGACGTTACACTCTCCATTGCGGGAGGCGCCCATGAACGGAGTTTGTTCAATACCATCTTGTAAGGGCACCCCCAGTGTAAATTCGACTAGTCGCGGGGAGACGCGATCGCGAGGAAACACGTCAACGGGAGTCGTAAATTCCCGTTACGATTATAATAATCGACGCCACGAGCAGATCGATCCCCTGATTTCCGTTAAGATAATAGGGGTGATTGTTGAGGTATAACGCCGTGGTTCACAGGGTTATAAAATTTATATATTTCCAACAACTTAATACACCAACGCTTAATAATAATCAGTTATAAAGACTGACGAGACCGAGTAGATAGAACTATAACTGTTAGACGGTAATTTGTAGGCTGGACCCGGAGATTAGATTAGTATTTGAGACTTGTAGACACCAACCTCTATTTGAGGCTTGTAGACGCCAACCGTTAGACGAGAAGTTTTAGACGAACTGTTTCTTCGCTCTCATGCAATTACGGAGGAAAGCTCGGTGTGGGTGTGGTTTTTGAATAAGGAAAACGGATTCGTTGCTTGCACTTTTCGTGGGTAAGGTGAGGGCAACGATCTACGATGTCCATTGGTTTTTCGACATTAACAAGTGATGAGAGGGGACGGAACCTCCTACCAATGGTGCTAGTTGCTGTCTTTGTTTAAGGGAAATTCGGAATTTCCGTTAGGCACATTTCGCTTGTGCGTTAGGCTACTACCCGCTTTCTCCGTGACTGTTTAAGAGCGCACAATAAACCCAAGGACTTTTCTAGAACCGGTTATAGACAGAACACATGTTTCGAAACAATGCTGCCAAATGTTACGTTTTCCGGCGGGTCCTTGGATTTATTAAGGGTCGGAAGGACGGCACGTAGGCCGCTGGCGGTCAAGCGGCGCGGGATGGGGCGCAGATGTCTTGCGCGACGTAGGCTGGCCAGAAGCTCGTCGCAAACCCGCCTCATCGCCTCCTTGATGGCTCGCCTATACGAGGCCTACCGCGTAGCGCGGAGGCACCATGGCTTCGTCCACCCGCCGTTTCCGGCGGGATCTGGTGTACCGGCGCCGAGCGCGGATGCACGCCTCGCGGAGACAAGCGATCTCCTCGGACCACCAGTATACCGCGCCAGCGCGGCGCGGTGCTCCGGACTGCGGCATAGATGAATCCCAGATCGCGTGCATGTCGCGCCTCAGCCGGATCGCTGACGCCTCCACGTCTTCATCGGTCGGGAATTCTTCCGACCAGACGACGGCTATTGCGGCCGCCGCCATGAAGTCCTCGTCGCGGTGGGTCGCCGCCCACCGCGGGAATCTTCTTCTCCTTCCCGGTGGGCCGATGGGACCGCACTGAACGAATGGTCGCATATCGCGTCACCAACCGCCACCTCCATCAAGATGTAGAGGTGGTCCGAGAGTGTCTCCTCCGGGGACACGCCCCAACCTAAAGCACGGCGGGATGCGGCAGGGTTTGCCCACGTGATGTCCACTATGGACTCGCCCCGCCGCGCCACTCATGTGCTGGACGACCCCCGGTTCATAAGCCGGAGGTCGAGTGCGGCCGTCCAGTCCTACACGTCCGCCCCCTTCCGTTGGTCCTGCGGGAGGCCCACGCCGTTGAGTGAGCGTTGAAGTCCCCGAGGACCAGTGAAGGACAGGCGCCCAAACGCCTCGCGCAAGCCGCTAGTCCGTTCAGGAAGGAGGCGTATACCGTCCAGCTGATGTTGGGCGACACGTAAACGGCCACCACGGCCAGGTCGCCCCATTTCACGACCAGAAAGCCCCGCCCCCGCTCGATCACAGAGCAGGAGGGACTTCCCGCGATCCAGTTGCAGAATATGGCGACCGAGCCGATCGGATCCGCAGTCCCCCGTGACGCGTCAGGAATGCTGTATGGCTCGTCCACCACTGCCAGACCGATCCGCCGCTCCACCAGGCTCTGTAACATTGGGGAGCATGAGGCGGATATGTATCTAATGTTCTCCTATAGTCGGGTGGCGCCTGGTCGGTGCCTCTGGCGCCCGTCAGTTTGCCGATCCGGTGCGGAAAACTTCGGAGAAGTTGGTGGGCCCATGCCGGCCAAGACCACTCACCTCACCTTCTCGTGGGGCTCAACGTCACCCTGCACCGGCTCTAACCGGGGCAGGGTGCGAAAGAGTGAGTGGCACCAGGATTGATACTTCCGATGACGACCCGGCGAAAACTATCAAGAATCATTATGGATATGGATAAAATAAGGAAGAACGTTTACGATGCAGGGGAGGGAGATCCCAGTACCGGAGCAGTCGTGGGTAGTCAAGTGGGCCCCGCTGCGTCGTCATCTCACGACCACGGCCGTTCGGGGGTAGACCGCCAGGCCCCCGGACGTGTTTCCGGGTCTGGCGAGGAGGACAGAAATAGGGTGGAGATATCCGAAGTGGACATGGAGCCCGTAAGGAAATCTCCGAGGAGATCGACGGGAGTGTCGCAAAGGTCGGAGGGCGTGTTTCTCGCTCCGGCCATAGTAGCCGATGCTGCGTCACCGACGGTGGTAGCATCACGGGCTCGAGCAAGGTCCGACGACGAAGAGTCGGTTACGTCGCTCGCGTCGCGATCGTCAGTGATTTCGACGGCGTCTCGCGGCAAGAAAAGGAAGCTGACGTGCACAGTCCCGGACGTTCTCGAGGAGCTGACGGCGCAGATTAGGACGAGCTCGGCCGCGGACGGCAGCGCCGTGCTAATAAATCATATCTCGACGGTGCTGAAGGTCGCGATGACACCGGCGTACCTGAAAATTACATATATTAAGGATCTGAAGGATGCGGCGACTTATTTAGCCGCCGTATGTCTAAACGATACTCTAAAGAGGACGGGGCCAACGCACAGCCACGCCGGGGCTGCGAGGCTTGCGGAGGCCAGGATCTCGGTATTGGAGGAAGAATCAGCAGCCCTCCGCCAGGAACTGTTCAGAAGGAATGCTTGCGCTCGCGAGTACCCACGATGCAGTGGCTTGGCCCCCGAGACTGGCAGCCTCGCGCGAGAGAACAAGAGCGAGAGCGCGCGTCTCGCGGCCTTAGAGAGGAGGGTCGAAGAGATCGGACCCTCTATATTAAGGGCCATCGAGGAGCGCTTCGGAGGCCGACCACACATCCCAGAAGCGCGACGAGGCACGAGCAACAAAGGAGCGACAGGGTACGGAGTGGAGGGTGGTCGAGAAGAGAACCACAAAGAAAAGGAAGAGGAAAACAGCTGCCGCAGAAGCGGCGAAGGGAGGGGCGACTGCGGCTCCACAGCCGAGAAGCCAACATCCTCCAGGAAGGACGACATGCGCGCCGAAACCGAGCGTCCCAACACCGAAGGCAGGACCGAAGACAGGACCGAACGCAGAACCGTCACAGATATCAAAAACGGCCATGCTTCCTCGTGCACCGCGAATATCCGCGGTGACCCTTACGCTGAACGAGGGATCGAAAATGTCCTACGCCGAGGTGATACGCAAGGCCAGGTGGAGCATTCCTCTGGCCGAGATCGGCGTCGAGTTGGTCGATATGAGGAAGGCGATGACATTATCATAAAGGTCCCCGGAGACAAGGACAGTGAAAAGGCGAAACGACTCGCGACGCGCCTGTCCAACGTGCTAGACCCGACCGCGGTGAGAGTCGCGGCACCGATGAAAAGGGCGGAGCTGAGAGTAGTCGGGATCGACGTCTCGGTACGAAAGGAGGTGCTGAGGACAGCACTGGCCTCGGCGGCAGGATGCAGCGGCGCGGAGGTACAAATCGGGGAGATTGGCACCTCCAGAGGCGGTCTTGGATCTGCATGGATCAAATGCCCGGTGGCAGGAGCACGGAAACTAGCTCAAGCAGGAAGGGTTACCCTGGGCTGGTCCTGGGCAAGAGTTACTGCCATCCCGACGAGACCCTTGCAGTACTTCAGATGCCTGGAACTGGGACACGTACGCGCAACGTGCCTGTCCCCCGTGGACCGAGGGCACCTGTGTTACAAGAGCGGTGAGAGCGGACATCATGCCAGAGGCTGTCCTGCCTCTGCACCCAAGTGCCTCTTGTGCGATTCGCTCGGGGTGCCCGCCAATCACAGGATGGGCGGTGTGGCATGCGCACCCCCGAAGGTGAAGAGGAGGAGACCCGTCCGTGAGCCAGGTGCGGATGCAACGCGAGGCAGCACCGCCGATGCAGCAGCTGTAGATGGCTGGGAGGAGGCCATGAAGTTGGTCCAATAACTTCAAGAGGCTCCTCCAATGCAACCTGGGAAGATCTAGACGGGCGCAAGACCTGCTCTTCCAGACGATCTGGGAGAGCGAGGTCGCACTCGCGGTGGTAGCGGAGCCGTATCGCGTCCCTGACGCTCCCAACTGGGTCGGGGATATGGACGGATCTGCCGCGATAACATGGACGACGGCGCTGGGTGCCCCTGTAGTCCTGCTCGACCGTGGCAACGGATACGTCGCGATCGAATGGGCTGGAATGGCAGTGGTGGGCGTCTACGTTTCCCCCAACAGCGGCTTGGCCGCGTTCGGGGACTTCCTGGACGGTGTTGGCGAATGCGTCAGAAGATGCCTCCCCCGCCAGGTACTCGTCCTCGGGGATGTCAACGTCCATTCCTCGCAGTGGGGAAACGCCAGGACGAACGCCCGCGGTAGATTGCTATCGGACTGGGCTGTGAGTCTCGGGCTCCTACTAGCGAACAGGGGCTCGACGAGCACTTGCGTGGTGTGGAGAGGATCCTCCGTGGTCGACGTCACGTGGGCTATCTCCCCGGTATACAGACGGATTAAGAACTGGAGAGTTGCCGAAGGGGTCGAGACCCTGTCCGACCACCTCTATATACTGATGGAAGTGGCCCCCCTGGAGACAACATCTGCCGCCGTACGGGCCTGCAGTACCGGAGGAGCGAGCCGTTCCCGCCCACCACCAAGGTGGCGTCTCAAGGAGAGAGACAGGGAGATGCTCCAGGCGGCTGTCAGCGTTTCGGCCTGGAGCTGGGACGCGCGAAGAACGTCGGGAAGCGTCGACGAGGAGGTGGAAAATCTGCGAAGAGACATGAGCGCGGCGTGTGACGCCTCGATGCCGCGCTCCGTTCCCGGTGGAAGGCAGCAACGAAGCGTATACGGGTCTACACCCGAGATCGCGGAGACCCTAACGAGCTGCGTTCGGGCACGCAGAAGACTCTAAAGGGCGCGACGTAGACGGTCACGCGACGAGGACGAGATCTCCCGCTGCTACGAGGAGTATAGAGAGATGCGGCGAACTCTTCTGCGGGAAATCAAGACGGCGAAAGCCCGGTGCTGGTTGGAGCTCGTCGATGCGGTCGAACCCGATTCGTGGGGGCGGCCTTATCGTTTGGTAGCGAAGAAGCTGCGACCTTCGCCCCCCGCTGACCGCAAACATGGATCCGGCGTTGCTTGCCAACATCATCGGGACATTGTTCCCACGGCAAGACAACGACGCGAGGCAGTCACGGCCATTCCTCTCCTCCACCGAGACATCCAGAGCGGAGTGGAGCGAGGAGCTGCGAGTGACGCAAGAAGAGCTCTTTGACGCGGCAAAGAGGATGGCATCCCGCGACGTGGCACCGGGTCCGGATGGAATCCCAGGCCGTGTTTGGGCGGAGTCGATCATCACCTTGGCTCCCCATCAGCGACAACTATTCACCAGATGCCTGAGGGATGGTGTCTACACCCGTATATGGCGTACGGCGCGTTTAGTACCGCTGAGGAAGGAGGGCCGTCCGGCGGACTCGCCGTCCGCGTACAGGCCGGTGTGCCTCCTGGACGAGGTGGGCAAGCTGCTGGAAAGGATAATCGCCGCCCGGCTGGAGGCCCATATGTCGGAGCGAGTGCCTGGATGGCACGACAGCCAGTACGGCTTTCGCCGAGGCCGTTCGACGGTGGACGCGGTGAAGCGAGTGAGTTCCATGGCGGAAGAATTGGTTTCCCGGAAGGGTGTGGCGTTGGCAGTCTCCTTGGACGTCACGAACGCCTTCAACGCCATCCCCTGGGATAGGATAGTGGAGGCCCTGGAACACCTGGAGGTGACGCCGCACCTGGTTCGGGTCATTCGGGCGTATCTCAACGATAGATGGATCGCCTTCACCGGCAGGAACGGGAAGAGAGAAGACCGGTTGAGCGTGGCGTTCCGCAGGGATCCGTGTTGCGACCCATCCTGTGGATCACGGTCTACGACTCGGTCCTTCGATGTCCGATGCCCTCGGGAACGGGCATGGTGTGTTACGCCGACGACACCTTGGTCCTGGCGGGGGGACGTTGGTGGTACGAGACTCTCAGCCTCACCGAGGCAGCCGTGGCATGCGCGGTACGCGCTATCCAGAAGCTCGTCTTGAGCGTGTCGCCGGCCAAATCCAAGGCCTTGTGGCTCTCCGACCGCCGTCGCAAGGGAACCCCTCCACCCGGACTGTCCGTAAGGATCAACGAGGAAGAAGCCCCGGTGAGTAGCCAGGTGAAGTACCTGGGACTCACCGTCGACAGCGGATGGACGTTCGGGTCGCATTTCGAGCGCCTGGTTCCAAAGGTGACGGCCGCAGCCAATACCTTGTGCGGTTTGCTACCAAACATCGGGGGAGCACGGTTCGGAGTTCGCCGACTCTACGAAGGAGTGGTTCGGTCCAGAGTTCTTTACGGAGCTCCCGTATGGGCCGAGGACCTGTTGGCGAGTCGTCGCAGCCTGATCTCATGGAGGAGGTTGCACAGGACGACCGCCATCCGCATCACGAGAGGATATCGGACCATGTCCTACGCTTCGGTGTCCGTGCTGGCGGCGTCCCCTCCGCTTGCGCCCCGACGGGTGTACGAACACCTAAGGGCCCCGGACTCTGACGGGGGTACGCCATCCATCGCTAGCCGGTCGGCCCAAGACGTCCGGATAGAGGCGAAACTGGAGACCTGGGAACGGTGGCGTTCTCAACTGCACGAGGAAGATGCCGTACGGCCACACCGAGCCGTTCGGGCCGTCCTTCCCAACTGGGAGACCTGGAGATATCGAGGCGGAGTGCCGCTGACCTTCAGGATAACGCAGGTGCTAACCGGACACGGAGTATTCGGCGAGTATTCCTGCTAAGGATTCGGCGGGAGGCGACCTCAGTCTGCCATCACTGCGAGGAAGAGGAAGACACGGCGTAGCACACGTTGGAGTTTTGTCCAGCGTGGGAAGAACCGCACCGCATCTTGCAGCTCACCATCGGCGCGAGATTGGCCCCCGAAGCGGTCGTCGCGGCCATGCTCAGAGGGCAACAGGAGTTCGTTGCCGTTCGCTCCTACTGCGAGCAAGTTATGCATGTGTAGGAGCGAGCGTAGAGAGACAGGGAGAAGAGGCGCGATCCGGTCAGAGTGACACCCCGAAGAGACCCTGCAAGCAGCAGGCAAGCAGCACCACCACCGCCGCCCTAGGCGCGTGAACGGAGCCGTCACACCGAGTAGGGTCTGGGCCCTCCTCGGACTTGCACGACATTTCGGGGAAGATGCGTTAGGGGGATGTGGTCCCCTCCTAGCGGCGAAGACGAAGTCAAGGACGCATCCCTTAACAACTAGAAGCAGGGAAACGACGAAGGAGTGCTTCCGGAACGCATTTCGAAAGAGAACACGGATCACTCCTGCCAAACGTCAGGAAGACAACCGTGGGGTTTTAGTCGGTAAAAATCCGACATTACCCTGTCGCCTCCCCAGAGGGCAACAGGGTGTCCATGAGGATTTCCCCACGAAAAAAAAAGAAAAAGACTCTGTAACATTAATTTCTGAGCCCGGCGGGAGCAGTTAAGATTGCACTGCAGGGGCAGTTGTCCTCCTCTTCTTCTTCCGCTCACGTCGGGGGAGGCTCCGTCTTCATAGCCCCCTCGGGGCCGTTCTCCTCACAGTCGGTGCGTAAGACTTCTCCGTCCTCTCCTCTAGCCTCCGCGGGGCCAGTTGACGGCGGCGCCGTTTTCTTCCTCGCCGCCGCGTCCCCGCCGTCGCCTGGCACTCTCCTTGCCTCCTGTGCCGCCCTCTTCTTACGGGCCGGCGGTTTGCATGCCAGTGACCCCATACGATGCGACGCGAGCAGTCCCAGGTCCGTGCACACTGGACACTTAGTTACTCGCGCCGAACAGTCCTTGGCTCGATGTCCTTCCGCCCGCACCGATGGCAGCGTTCCGGCCGGTCGACCGTCGACGTGCTGTCCCTGCGCACGCGAGTCGAATCCATGCACCTGAAGCATTTGAGTCGGCGCGCCGGGAGAGGGGGAACGCTCGTCGCTAACCAACCTATATTAATCTTGCCTCCTGGTCGGGCGTACTCTCTTCCGCTGATTTTCCTGGCCGCTGTCAGCGGGCAGCGTAGCCACACCGACCCGAGGCCCCGAGAAGCGGAACGTATGACTCCCACGTTGGTCTCGTCGGCGCGGCAGCCCCCGGCCTCGGGAACGGCGGCTGCCACCTCCTCCAGCGTGACAGCGTCCTCCAGTCCCGCTACTCTTAGCTCTCGAACAGCAACGCCCCCGTGATCGTCCCACTCGGTCTTAACTCCGTGATATCAAATTCGGAGAGCTTGACTTCCCTCTTCACCACCAACATCGCATCCCTATACGTGAAGCCCGAGCCGTCCGTCACGGTGAGCGATAACGCGACACATCGTGAGGGTCGGGGAAGGCCAGGCACTTACTCATCGCGCGCGTCCCGCCGACTAGCGTTACGTCCCTTCCCTGTCCCGATAGCTCCCGTTCCGTCGCCGCTCCCCGCTCCCCGCATGGATTTTCTCCTCGTGCGGGGGCACACCGGAGGCCGAGCGGCCACCTCCGCGAAAGTCCTTATCTTTGATCCGCCACTGCTGGCCGCCGCCCCGTATGCCGAGTTCCCTGTTCGCAACGTTGACGACGGCAAAGACGACGATACCCGCCCCTCGATTCTCGCGCCCTCGTTCGGCGCATGGACCATTGGAAGAGGCTGCGCCGCTGGCTTCTTGTTCTTTCGCCTCGCCCTCTCTCTTCCTCCTCTTATGACGGTGGTGAACCCTACCTCGTCGGCCGACGACTCCGCGGTCGACCGCGAGGTGTCTCTCGCCGATCGCGACCGTGCTTGCACGGTTCTTGCGGCGGCGGCAGCGTCCGTAGCCGGGGGGATCGCGCCCCCTGGCATTATTTCTCGCCACCACTTCTCCATTTCACCAAATGTCCAAGTTGGACAAATTGTGAATACAAATAAATAAATAAAAAAAAACCACTCCTCCAACTTACGGAGGAACAGGATCTTGAGATCCTCTAGTGGATTTCGAGGTCCTGGACCACCGAATCTATCCGTTTTCTTATTTTTTGTATTACTCCCCAACCCGTCGGGACAGCGGAAACGGCGCGACGCTGACCACGGACGTGGGGGAGGTGGTGGAGGGGGGCCCATAATCGCTCCCGTTGTGGCCCCGGGAGCATTTCCTTTCGTCCCCCTCGTAGAGATGATCCCCACGTCTTGTCCTTCACCGCCGTTGTTACCACCTTGTCTGCCCTCTCCGTGCGTTCCTTGGTCAACCGTTCCACCATCTCTTGGAGACGACTGATCTCACTCTCCAGAAGACACACCCTCCTCCGCAGATATGCGCTGTCCTGCCCGTTTGTCGGCTCCGCGCCCTTCATGGTCACTTGCTTGCCGACCGGTCCGATCTTCATTTCATTACTCCGTCCGTCGTCGCCGCCGTTGGTACCGCCGCGGGTGGTAGCGGTGACGGCGGTCACAGTGGCGGTTATATTAAAATCCTTGTATTCAATAATAAAGAATCCAAGATTCATATGACTGTCGACTATTACAAATCCTATATATTACGAGATGTACTGATATAATACAATAGTAACGCTAAGAATGGTAACGCAATGGAAATAGCAACGCAAAAAAGGTTGCACAATGAAGGAATAAAAGCTAGCGATACTGGCTGCTGATAATGGCTATTGATATTAGAGGTGGCAATCGAGCTTGTGTTACAGAGCCATAAATTAGCGATAGAAAAACCAAGGGGGTCTAACGGACACCCCGCAGGCCATCAAAACAACCACTAACAATATAGAGAGTGTCCAGTGTCAGAAAACAATAACAGCATTCCTAAAATCAGCTCTGGACATTCTCTGTTCTAACACTCTGAACCGCCACTCTGTTGGATTCGTACAATAAATTTTACTACTATATCTAAAGTTTAAATCTTTACCTTATTTGTGAAATGTTCTACCTGCGACGCGAAGAGATCACCGGTGATTTGTCAATTTCGTGATTTCTTGTGTCTCCTACGTAAAACTTGCGTTCGCATCTGGATCAAGGGTGTCAAGTACGAAGAAGCGGTAGATATAATGGATCTTAATAATCATATTAGTGAAACAGCAAAATGCCAGTAGGCCGACATCACACTACTGATACTATTCATTAAGACGATCTATGCTGATGACCGATACTATAAACGACTGTGCTGATATCATGGACAGCGATAATTCCATTTTTCGACAAATCAGTCTCAAGTGTTGCGTCTGACGTTCTTATGTCTGATCATCAAAACTGAAGACAATTTCCCAATATCCCAATATTTTTATTGCTTTATTGATTATTATTTACGGCTTGAAGAAATGATATATTTTCGAAACGCATTTGGTAAAGAGAAAGTCCACTTTTCCATCTGACAAATATGAAATATGAATAAATCTTTAGTTATGGAAAATTTGAAGATTATACAAAATAGCTTTACGCTCCTTTAAATACATCTGGTTGCTTGCCTATTCGCTTCCTCAATACTACAGAATCATTATCAGAATTACTAGAAATTAAGATTTTCAGTGATTTCTATTCTATATGATAAATTTATTAATAGATGGTTTTATTTGCAATGGATTAAATAGGAAACAATGGTTATTGAATGTGAACTTAATGCAGTAATGTGGTATAACTAAGACAACTAAATTGATAATTCACAACTCATAACTTTCTCTCGACTCCATTCATAACTCGCAACTATACTCTCAATTAACGACTGACAATTAATCGTCTTTCTCCCTTAAGCATCCCTTTGTCGACTTCTCATACACCATTTCGCGTAATTATTCGACTGAAGGACCGAGGACATATTGATGGGCTGCTAGATCCATTCAAGTTTCCCAACCCTTTCGGCACTTAGGCTTCCTCACAACATTGTTTATATTTCGTTGGATCTTTCTTAGACTATCTTTCTACGATGCTACAATACCATACGCTTGTTTTCAAGAAGAACTTCTCAAATATTATGTCTATTCTTGGATAATTTCGAGTTATGCAAAGAAGGTGAAAGCATTGGCAATGAGTATCGTAAATTTTTCTTTCTGCATGAACTTTCTAAATGCTTTTGAAGCAAGAGGCTAGCACAATTTTTGAAGAACAGACTCATTCTGACAGTCGAAGAGAACTGAAAATATTAAGTTAAAGTATTACTTGGGTATATCTTGGGCATATCTTGTCTGTGCAGTGCGTATAGTGCGTGTATTGTACGCGTTTTTATTAGCCACATTTATTCAAAAATTTGCAAAACTTTCGGACACGCACTTTTGCCACGGTACGGCTGTCAGCAATAGCGTATAAGCGCGAAGTTCATACGCCGAAAAATACCCCAATAGGATTGTACCCATCGCAAAGATATTTTTCAAATGAGACCAGCGATTGTGGGATACAGCTACGTTAAAACCTGCGAAATGTATGCAAGAAAATTCTAGAAGAAAAAATCTTTGCAAATGGATGAGCCAGGAAATGCAACGCACCACCACATTCTACCAACGCAGTGCAAGAGTACTTGACCAGCTATTTTGGAAACAGGTGGATCGGTCGAAGAGAACCTGTGCTTTGACCTACTTGGTCCCCAGATTTAAATCCTCTCGACTTTTACTTCTGGGGACACATGAAGACACAATTTTTTTTTATTTTATTATTTTAATTTTACAATTTGTCCAGAGGGACATTTGGTAAAATTTTATATCTTAGATATAAAAAAAAATAAGAATAAAAATATAACATGTGGGTGGCTACCCCCAATGAGGTGCCATCTTCGTGTTAGTTATATTTAATTTGTATCTTTTATGAGATCTATTGGATGTTTCCTTTTTAGTCTCCTTAAGGTGTTTTCTGTGTTGTTTGTTTCCCCTGCCAGCTAATTCGGATGCGTTGCTATTCTCTCTCTGTACCTGCCTGCAAGCCTTTTAATCTCGTCCTTGACCGTTGGTATTCCCAGGTCTTTTCGTATGTCCTCGTTTCTGACGTACCATGGGGCGTTTACTATTGTTCTGAGTATTTTGGCTTCTTCTGTTTCTAATTTTGTTATATGGCTCTTTGCTGCTGTTCCCCATAGCGGGATTCCGTAGGTCCATATTGGTTTTATTATTGATTTCTATATTTTTAGTTTGTTTTCTGTGCTTAGTTTTGATTTTCTGTTTGTTAACCAGTACATTTGTCTCCTTGCTGTCTTTATTTTGTCTATTGTTGATTTGATATGTTGTTTCCATGTTAGGTGTGCATCTATATGTAATCCAAGGTACTTGACTTGCTTTGTCTGTGTTATTTGCGTGCCATTTAGGTAGATGTTTGGTGGTGTCTGTTTCCGCAGTGTGAATGTGAAGTGGTTGCATTTATTTGGGTTAGCTTTGATTTGTTTGTCTTGCAGCCACTTTTCTATCTTTGTAACATGTTCTTGCAGTATTGCTACTGCTGTTATTGGGTTATTATGCCTGACTAATATCGCTGTGTCGTCCGCGAATGTCAGTATTTTGGTGTTTGTATTTGTTGGCATATTGGCCGTGTATAGTGCGTATAAAATTGGTCCTAGGACGCTTCCCTGCGGTACCCCTGCCTTGATTTCTTTGACTTCGGAGTAAGCGTCTTTGATTTTTGTTGTGAAGGTTCTATTAGTTATATAAGAAGTTAATATTTTGTGTATTTGTTCCGGGAATTGACTTTTGATTGTTTTTAGTAGGCATTCGTGGTTTATTTTGTCGAATGCCTTCTCTATATCCATGAATAAGGCTGTACAATATTGTTTATTTTCTATTGTGTGTATTATTTCGTTGACAAGCCTGTGTATTTGTTCTATGGTGGAATGTTTATTTCTGAATCCGAATTGGTGGTCAGGTATTATTTTTTCTTTTTCAATTATTATTTTTATTCTGGCATGTATTATTTTTTCTAGGATTTTAGAGAGTACTGGGAGCAGTGAAATAGGTCTGTAGGATGATGTTTGGTGTGGGTCTTTTCCTATTTTTGGTAGCATTGTAAATAGGGCTTTTTTCCATGGTTTGGGAAAGTAGCCGATTCTTAATATTGCGTTGTAGATTATTGTTATTAATCTTAAGGCTTTTGGAGGAAGGTTTTTTAGTATTTTCTCATTGATTAGATCGATTCCTGGTGCTTTGTTATTTTTTGTTTTTTCAATTATGTTTCTGATTTCTTGTACTGTTGTTTTAGGTATGGTGTATTGCTTGTCAGTTGCGATGTTAGTGTTTGTCTCGTAGTCGTTAGTATAGCAGTTATGATTGCTGTTGCTGGTGCTGTGTGGTGTGAATGTGTTACATAGGTGGTTGGAGAATTCTTCAGCTTGCTCTTCGTTGCTTCTTGCCCATGTGTTGTCTGCCTTTCTGATTGCTGGGGCTGGTGTTGTTGTCTTCTTTATTTTTTTTTGTGGCTTTCCATAGTGAGTAGTTGTGGTTCTCGTGTGCAGATAGAGTCTCTATGAACTTTATGAACTCGTTGTTGTTGTGATCTTTTATTTTGTTTTTTAAATCCTTCGTAAGTTTGTTTAGGTGTTTTTTATTTTCTTTTGTTCTGTGTTTTTGCCATCATGCTTTCGCTTTTCCTTTTTCTCTAATTTTTTCGAGGATGTCTGGTGGGATTAGTTTTGTTTGTCTAATGGTAGATTCAGGTTTAGTGGTTGCCCGTGCTGCTTCTTGTATGGTTTCTGTTAGTGTTTTTACTGCTTGTTCGATGTGTTCAGGTGTTTTCAATGGGATGTTGCAGTTGATTTTGCTCTCGATTATTTCTTTGAAAATTTGCCATTTGGTGGATTTGTTACACAGTGTTTCAGAGTTGTTGTAGAGAACTGGTTTGTTTCTGTATGTTATTATTATGGGTGTATGGTCAGAGCTAAGCTCTAGGCTGGGTGCTATATTTATTTTATTACCGTTTAGTCCTTTTGTGATTGCAAAGTCGAGAAGGTCAGGGGTTTTGCTCAGGTCTGTCGGCCAGTATGTCGGTCTTCCTGTGGAAAGTATATTTAGGTTGCTATTTCTGACGTGTTTTTCCAGGGTTCTACCTCGGGGAGTGATGATTCTTGATCCCCATGTTATGTGCTTTGCGTTGTAGTCTCCCGCTGCTATGTATTTGTCGCCTAATTGTTGGAAGTAATCTTCCCACATATGTTCTGCTATTTTGTGTCTCGGTGGTGCATATACTGCTCACAACTGTAGATGGTTGCTACTGGTTTGTACTGTAACGGTGGTTGCTTGTAAATATTCCTTACTAACTTGGCTGTGTAGGTGGTGTTTTATATCGTTTCTTATTATAACTGCAGTCCCTCCGTGCGCTTTTCCTGAGGGATGCCTGGTTTCGTATATAGTGTAATAAGGAATTTTTATGTAGCTTTTTGTGGTGAAGTGTGTCTCTAATACGAGCAGTATATCGATGTTGTTGTGATACAGAAACGTTTTGGTTTCTGGGGCCCTTTGTTGTAGGCCGTTGGAGTTCCAGGCTGCTATTTTGAGCATGCCCATTTTTATTTTTTTCTTATCATGTTTGTAAGAAGTTGTAACATGGTTGTGATTTGTTACGTTTGTTGTCTGAGTACTGCGTTTTGCTCGCTAATCATTTTTGTTAGCATTTCTGAGTTTTTTATGGATTGCTTTAGTAGTTCTTTGATTTCATTAACGTCGTTGGTGTTGTTGTTTTGATTGTGGTTGTCTACGGGTGCTCTTTGTTTAGTTGCTTGCGCGTAGCTTCGACTACCAAATGTATCGATATTATTGTTATTGTTATTTATTGTGTGCTGTCTGATCATTGGTGTTTCTGTTTCTGTACTGTCTCGTTGTATATGCTGGTTGTTGAATGTTCTGCTTCTAAGCGGCGGAAATAGTTTCTGTTGGAGTATTTTCCTGGCTGGGCATCCTTTGTAGCTAGCTGGGTGATTTCCGCTGCAGTTGTAGCACTTGACTTCATTTATTTTTCCCGTGTATGGGCAGTTAGTTGTTAAGTGTTTTTCTGCACATTTAACACACGCCGGGTTTCTGTTACAGTAGTTTTTAGTGTGACCGTATTGTTGGCACCGCATGCATTGTGGTATATCTTTTTTGTGTCTGGGTGGCTCGACTGTTATTATTGTGTTTAATAGTTGTTTTTCTTCAAATATTTCCTTGTTGTTGCTATTCGGTTCTAGTTCGACTAGGAATAGCGGTAGCGGTTGTTTGGTATCGTATTTTGTTATGTTATTTATTGTTCTTACTTGGTGTCCAAGTTTGGCTAGTTCTTCACTTATTTTTCCTGTATCTGTCCTCGGATGTAGTCCTCTGATTACCACCTTATAACTTTTGTCACTTTTATGTTGGTATGTGTAGTACCCTGTGTTTTTGTCTTTAAGTGTTTTTATTACTTTTCTGAATGTTTCAGGGGTGTTGGTTATCACTTTTACCTGGTCCAGTTTTAGTTGTTTGATTTTATAGTTATCTTTGCCTGCCGTGGTATTTAGCATTTCAAATAGGGGGTCTATTATCTGCGCGTCAATATAAATTTGTGGTGGTTTGGGGCTGTACATTGTTGTTTTATCTGTTATGTTTGATTCTTTCTCTTGTGGCAGTGCACTGAAGGAGTTTTGTAGTGGAATATCTTGAAGCCATTGTTGTCTTTCTGTTTTGTTTGTTGTCATTTTCCTTTTTTTGCTGGGGGTTACAACCTTCCAGCTTTCGTACTGTTGTGGTTGCTCGTTGTTTGTGATTTCTATATCCTCACTTGTCTGTGATATTTCCATCACTGTTTCTTTGTTTATGGCGTATGTTTCGCCATTGTTTGATATTCTTAGCGGTGGTATCCGTTGCATTTTTTTTTTTTTTGCTTTCCTCGCTTGCCGCACTAGTGGGGGCACTGTTTTCACGTCCTTTTTCGTTGGAGAGTTGTCGCTTTTCTTTACCTCACTGGTCACTGGGGACACGCCTGCACTCTTCGGCGGTCGGAAGGGAACTCATGAAGACACAATGCAGCAAAATTTTAAGAGAGAAGTCAGGCCCCGTTTACAAGGAAACGGATGACATGTCGAACATCTATTGTAATTTGTTGTATTTTTTGTAGACACTTGTGATCGGGACAATTACAATGCGTGTGTGATTTTGCTGTGGACACTTGTGGAGGTAAAGGATTGGAGGAAATATTAATCCTCTCTACTCGGAAATTTCATAAGACGGTTTTCGATTCCTCTTATGGGTTTGCACGACTAACCAGATTTAATCTAGCGATTTTTAATCTAACATTTCTTTTGCAAAACGTTGTGCGGGATTGTTTATGTCTCCGAATACCAATGTTCTTCTTCTCTACGACTTGTACGAGGTAAGCTGCCGTTTATGTGTCGTTTGCATTGAGGATCACTATACGCCTCGGTGCTTAGGCTGACTTGCCTTCGTTCGTGAAAGGCGGCTTGCTCGCGTGCATATTTTGACCGATTTTTAATTGTCAATAACTAAAAAACAAAACCGAATACACAATTTTTTGATACTTGATTTTCGACTTAATTTTGTATCAATAATCACCCCTTAAATTATGTTGAAACAGTAGGCGAACACCTTGTACATGAGACTGTAAGAAATATTAATTATACTTCTATTAAAAGCTAATATCATCAGTGTATTGGATCTAAATTTGGGTTAGATTCTTCTATCTGGTCGCCACGAAGCATAAGATAATAACAATTATTCTATTTCATAAAATAATATCACTTATTTATTCGCTTAGTATTTTTACGGTCGAATTGAGGAATCTAACCCAAATCTAAATTCAATACATTGATAATATTCACTCTTAATTGAGTTATAAAATATAAAGTTGACAGGTACCAGATGTTGGGCTCGAGACCTTCAACTTTTTCCCACCCTTGTTTATAAACAAAAAATAAGTGGGCGGAGGGCGATAACAACACTGACGCATACGCTACCACAGAAGCACAACTATAAGCAGAATTTGCTGTAGTGGTACTGGCAGTTTTTCGCGAATGTACCTTTATATACATTGAAAGAAATTGTTCAAAATGAGTTTTACTATATATTCAAAAATCATCAGATTCGGAAGGTAGTTAACGTTTCTACAGTTTTACCTAACGAATTAATCACAAAAGTAGTGGACGAATAAGTAATTAATATTATTTTACGAAATGCAATAATCATTATTAATTCACGCAAGCGTTGCCGTTCGTCACGCGATGGTCGGATTAAATGCACTATCCTAAACTCAAACTCAATGCATTAATGATGTTGTAGAGCAACAATACGGTTAAGGTGCTTTCGAGTCTTTAAAAGTAATTTAAGGAGACGACGGCTATTTATTACCAAGGACAATCGAACGACATGCAATTTTTTGGAACTAGTATACTCTTTTCCTTTCCTAAAGCTCTACGCGCTTTATTATTTTATAGTCTGTGAACCGTTAGTCGGATATTCCAACGTCGTACATGGTTGTGTAAGGGTTATGTAGGGGTTGGACATTCTTCTTCTTTGAAACATGTACACGCCAATTATTTCTTCTTTCCACCTGCTCCATCTCAAAAAAATGCCAAATTAGGAAATTCGAGTATCTACCCCTAGCAACTTGTCTAACTTTAAACATAGTTTCTATCGTTAGTCTGTAGTAAAAATAAAATAAAACATAAAAAAACACGAAGTTGTACAAATCATTCAAAAAACCAACACACTGCACAAGGATACTTACCTGGATCCTTCACATTAAGACATACCTGGAAATAAAAAAGCCGACATTGTGGCCGAAAAGGCAATAACCGATTAAACGAATGAAACTAAGAAACCAATCCGCACCAAGATATGGACCATTACCAAAGAAATTAAAAACGACGACATTGTATGAAATTGTATATATTATATCTACGATACATAACACACTCTAGAATAGAAACCGATATAACTTTATTATATTGAAACCAAAATACAGTGTTATTGTACCATGTTTAAGAAGTATTTGTAATTTTTCAGTGTATAATATTCACATAGCGGAGGTCTTATTTTACAAACAAACAAAAATTGCAAAAAAGAGCCATCGATTTGCGATTTCATGTCGGATCTTCCAAAACTTACATTGCCGATGGAATGTACACGGCGTTTTATAGACACAGGAAAAGGAAGTTTTTTTAAGTTTTGTGCATAATAAAAAACAAACGTTGAAATAGAAAGTGTGTAACAAATATTTTGTGCATAATTTGTCTCTATAATTTTGTGTTACATACCACAACTTTGGCGATAATTATTGTAACAAACAATTTCAGTTGTGATTTCAAAATTTCAAAATCTCGAATAACTCGCGCTTGCAATAAATAACTCATTGATATTATCAAATTAAGTATAAAGAATAATTATTTTCCTGGAAATTGTTGCGTTAAAGTCAATCATACGGAAATTATAATTGTTAATAACCATAATTGTTAAGAAACAGTAATGCTTTGAAGCTACCACGATTGAAATTTCATTCCATATAACTTTTGCTTTAATATTATCGTCCTGTAATAATACCATCACAATGTTAGCATTCATAATTATTGCAAGCAATAATTTTTCGATTCTTCACTAAAACATTTAATTCTTCTTGCTTACCTTTATTAATTTTTTTAATTTGAAAAGAAATGTTACAGTCTACTTATAATAACATGTAAGGATCATAACAGCTATGATTTTAGATAGATGAATAATAACAAGAAACATATTTACGGTACAAAATTAATTGCAGGAATCTTCGTTAAACCTTCGTGAAGAAATGTAAGTTGCGCTAAGATTGTATTTTAACACTGTATAACCAGAATTATGATGGCTTAAGAGAACAAAAAATTATGATTTAATACGTTACTGTAGGCTTTCGATGCTAATATTTAATATGCAGTTAGGTTTAACAAACATACAGTTCACGAAAGTATTTAGCATAGAATATTAAATATTTATCATAGAAAGCTTCCATTGTGTGTGCAATACAAAACAATTTAACATTTTATCAACAATGTAATAAGACACTGCACAATCATAATTATATTGATAAAATGCGGAAGGTATCTGAAATCATGTGTATACAGAAGTTACAAAATATTTATACAAGCATACATATCGCAAAAATCATAAAAGTATTTGAACAATTAATAATTCATTACGTTACTTGTAAGTTATAATGAGCGAAATTAGTAAAATCATCATGAACATTCATTATATGTTTAAGGCCATTATTGCTTTATGCTAATTTTTTATTAAATGTTTGTTTGCGATAAAAGTGTTGCAATCTCTATATATATTTTCAGATTGGATTCACATCTTACCAATATCATTATAATAATCGTATCTTATTGTAATATAATGAAATTTCGAAAAGTATCGTATAAAATACACAGTACATTTATAAAAATTTTCTATCTTAAGTGTTTAAATATTTCCGTGATGCTAATATCGTCGAATACTATAGATATGTATGTATGCATAAATGATGTTACTTTAAATCACATGTAGAGGTTCAGACTAATTTAATGAAACAAACTATTCCTAAAGATACATTGAAGTCTTATGAGGAAAAATAATTCAACTTATCCGTTAAATAATTTGAAGAGAATATTTAAATTATTAATATACACGAATTTGCGTAAAATACTAAAACATCGACAGAATTCAATCTCTTCTATCCAAATACCTAAATGTTCCATTATACATACATACATACATTAATACTTAACACGTATTTACAAAATCATGCAAAAACACTTAATACTTGTTTCATAAATTTCAGATATAGGTCGTTTTTCGTGGTCTACGTTTAACCATAGCGACAAAGCGATTTTTTTCGTATGAGTAAAATGCTTTCAAATAATCGAACAATGTTTTGAAATATTTCCGCGCATGAGGATGGAGTCCTCGCTTCAACAATTTTAATTGCTCCATTGGACAACGCACAGTTATTACAATTATTTATGTAACACTAATCCGCTTCGTTTTATTGTTACGCGGTATTCCTTTTTAGCCAATCTTGAATCGTAATGTGATTGGCTTCCACCCATCGTATGTTCGCTTCAGCTTGTTCTATCGATTGTTGCACTGACCTCGTTGCACTTCCAAACTCCCCCATATGTTCATTAGTAAATTCCAGCAGCTAAATATCAAGAAATATATTTGTTAGAATATGCTTATTTTTAAGAAAATAAATAGATGAACATAAGAATACTTCATTATTAAATCTTTTTGCAATACACAATGCAATGTAACATTCCAGCAAACTAAAGAGACAAAACTATCGTGTAAGTAAATGTAAAGTTCGAACGCCTTGAAGGGCCGCTTGGCCTTCGTCACCCTCAGCGGTGGAAACAGAAAGCGTCAACACTTATAAATTTGGCTCTTTCCCATGCGGCGTCATGCGCTGGTGGATCGCAAAAACATTTTGTGACTGCGATGCCTAGTATATTCTTTGTACAATTAATTTCGGGCATCCCACATCATACAAAGGATGCCCAAAACTCGTAGAGCTACATAAAAAGCTCAACGAAAAAATCACCAAAGCCAAGAAAACGAAAACCGAAGCGGATCGTTCAAATAAGCCGCAGATACACCCCGAACTAAAGTTCGCGGACGTAGTAAAACAAGGAGCAAGCCTAAACCAGGCCATCGAAAACCCTCCTCAACTAATAAATACAGCCCCGCGTGTAAATCAAATCCTCAACGCAACAGTAAACATACCCCAAATAAACATTGTAAACGTCATTGAAGAATTCAAACAAAGCAAACTAAAGGCACTAAGCGAACAACAAACGCAATTGAACGAAATAAAAAAATCACTACAAACGCACGAAGAAAGAATCGACTCCATCTTCAGCACTATCGAAAATATACACGACGAATAGACAAAACCCACTCAACCATCAATTACAGCAAGATCATCAATTCAGTTTCCGGAAGCAACACTCCACAATAGAACAAATCCATCGAATAACACACAATATCAGCCAAACTCTAGAAAAGAAAAAATATTGCTCTGCGGTATTCCTTGATATTCAACAGGCATTCGACAAAGTATGGCATGAAAGGCTGCTATACAAACTTTAAAAAGTCCTACCACACACCTATTACTCCATCCTAAAATCTTACCTAACCAAAAGACAATTCATGGTCAAATACTTAGACGCCACTACCACAACATTTCCAATAGAAGCTGTCATACCCCAAGGTAGTGTCCTCGGACCCCTGCTGTTCTCCATCTACACTGGCGACTTACCAATAACAACAGAGATAACAATAACAACATTTTTTTTTTTTTTTTAATGTTTATTGGAATTACAATCAATTCTCGCGTTGAGAATTTTCAGTAATTTTTCTGGCGTGGCGCAGTAACATGGCTAATTATTTATAATAAGTTAATACATATTATAGATAAGTATGATTTGTAAGTATTATAAATAAGTAAATTTTACATTAATTAATTAACTAATTAAATCTGTCGTTTAGGTCTAGCGGGTAGTGTCTCTTCAGCCTGCGAATCTGGTCCGTCGTATCGAGTAGACCAGTGATTAAGGGGTTTCGGTGTTTGTAGACTCTTTTGCTATATCTGTCGCTATATTTTGCTATTTCCTCTTTGACTGTGGGTATCTTGAGGTCGCGGTGTATTGTTTCGTTGGTAACGTACCAAGGTGCATCAATTAGGGATCTTAGCGTTTTCGATTGGAAGCGTTGGAGTATTTCAATGTTGGAGTTACTTGCTGTTCCCCATAGTTGGATTCCGTAGGTCCAGACAGGTTTAATTACGGTCCTGTAGAGGGTAATTTTGTTCTGTATGTTTAGTTTGGAGCGTCGGCCCGTGAGCCAGTAGAATTTTCTTAGTTTTTTCTTTAGTTGCTTTGTTTTTTCTGAGATATGTTTTTTCCATGTTAGCCTCCTGTCCAGGGTCATGCCCAGATATCTGACCGAGTCCTTGCTAGGGACCACTGTGTTGTTAATGGTGACCTGGGGGCAGGTTTGTTTTCGGAGCGTGAAGGTTACATGTAAGGATTTTTTTCGTTTATTTTGAAGCCCCATTTATGAAACCACTTTTCCATGGAGTCGAGACTTCGCTGGAGAGTGGATGAGGCAATTACCGGGTCTGCGTGGGTAGCTAATAGCGCTGTGTCGTCGGCAAATGTTGCTATTGTTATCTCGTTTGATATAGGTAAGTCGGCAGTGTAGATGGAGAACAGTAGGGGTCCGAGGACACTACCTTGGGGTATGCCGGATTCTATTGGGAATGTTGCGGAAGTGGCGTCTAGGTATTTAACTATGAATTGTCTGTTGGTTAGGTAGGATTTTAAGATGGAGTAGTATGGGTGAGGTAGGATCTTTTTAAGCTTGAATAGTAGCCCTTCATGCCATATTTTATCGAATGCCTGTTGGATGTCTAGGAATACCGCTGAGCAATATTTTTTCTTTTCAAGGGTTTGGCTGATCATGTGGGTTATGCGATGGATTTGCTCTACTGTTGAATGTTGTTTTCGAAAGCCGAATTGGTGATCTGGGAGAGTTTTTGATTCCTCTAGGAGTGGAAGGAGACGATTCGTGAGCATCCTCTCGAATAGTTTAGACAGGGTAGGTAAAAGGCTGATTGGGCGATAGGAGCTGGTTTCATATATCGGTTTACCGGGTTTCGGGATGAGGGTGACCAGTGAGATTATCCACGCCTTAGGAAAGTGTTCAAGGCGGAGGATAGCGTTAAAGATTGAAGCGATGAGTGCAATCCCTTTTATGGGAAGTTCTTTGATTGCTTTATTGCCTATTAGGTCGTGCCCTGCTGCTTTCTTGGGGTTTAGGCGACTGATCGCTTCTATGTGTTAGGAAGATGATACATTTACACTGTACACGTGAGTGTGTGTGTAAGCGTCGGAGGGCGTCCAGGTCTTGGTTGAGACAAAAGACTGTTGGGAGATGAGAGAAGCTTCTAGAAGAGTCGTGAGGCGTCGTATCCGTGATAGTTGTAGCGATGAGTGTGTGGTAGTCGGTAAGCTGGTTGGGCCTGGTCCAGCGGGTTGTTGTCGGCTGAGGGCTGTAGATGTCGCTGCTGATTTTTCTTCTATTTTTCTTGTGCACGGAAATAAAATCGGACTACGGGCGCCGGGAATCGAACCCGGGTCCCGAACGTTCGAAACCTAAGACGCTAACAACTGCGCCACGTGTCCGCTCTATGGTTAGAGCCGAGTGGCGGTATTTGACTTGTCGAGTGCCGCTACAGTCGGTAGACGACAAGCGTGCGTGCAAGAAGGTTATCGAGGTCTTCAGAGTGTAATAGTTTTGTATAGCTGTTGTGTGTGAAATTAATAAACGATTTGTATTTCCGAATCCTCTCTTTACCTTAACACTATGATCTCTGCAGAAGTGAAGGGTTCAATAGGAGGGGACATTTGGAAGGGAGTGTGCAGGAATTCGGTAACGTCCGCGGCAGCTTTGGAGGAATGGGGTTTGAATACTTCAGACAAGTATTTAGCAAATAGGTTGGCTTTTTCTATAGGGCTACGCGCCCATCCACCTTGCGGACGGCGGATTGGAGGTATTATTTGTTTGGGGGGGGGGGGCGCGTGAGTTTCCTGGAGGCCTTCCATAGTGAGTAGTTGGAGTCGGCTGTGGGGGACAAGCTGGCGAGATATTTGTGAAAACAGTCATTTTTATAGTTATTTAAGGTTTTGGATAGTTTTCTAGTTGCGTTGTTTAGTTTGCGTTTGTCCTCCGGTGTTCTATGGGTCTGCCATATTCTTCTTAGTTTACGTTTTTCTGCTATTTTTTTTAGTATGTACTGTGGGTATTCGTGTTTGCTGATGGACGTTCTTGCCGGTGTGGAGTAGCGGATAGCGTTTATTATGCTTGTGTTTAAGTATTCCGTGGCTGCTTCTATTTCTTCATTGGTTTTTAGTGAGGTTAAGGCTGAAGTTGTGTGGGTAAAGACTTCTCTAAAGAGCTGCCAGTTGGTGTGTTGGTTATGAATGGAGCCATTAGGTGTATTCTCGATGATAGTTGAACTGACTGTTGCTATCACGGGGGAATGGTCAGAGGAGAGATCAGCCGAGGAGTTGATTTGGACGCGTCTTGACGAGATATTCTTAGTTATGAAGAAGTCGAGAAGATCGGGTATTTTGTTAGTGGTGGGCCAGTATGTGGGTTCGTATGTGGTAAGGTAGCTGAGGTTGTTGGTTGTTATACTGTTTAAGAGGTTTTTGCCTCTTACTGTGACCAGTCTGCTGCCCCATTGGGTGTGTTTGGCGTTGTAGTCTCCTCCAGCTATGAATCTGTTACCCAGGGTGTCCAGGAAGTTATCAAAGTCTTCTTTGGCGATGGAGTGTCTGGGAGGGCAGTATACAGCTGAAGTGGTGCTTGTACCCTGACAGTCTTCTATTGCTACGTTTGTTGCTTGAAGGTGGTCTTTCTGGAATGGTGGAAGTTCGTAGTGCTTAATGTTTGATTTGATTATGATTCCGGTGCCAACGTGGGCCTTTCCGCTGGGGTGTTGGGTATGGTAGAACTTGTATCCGTTTATGTTCAGGTAGTTTTTGTCGGTGAAGTGGGTTTCCGATACGAGCATTACGTCGATTTGCTGGTGTTTTAGGAAGAGTTCTAGTTCAAATTTATGTTGCGCTAGACCGTTGGCATTCCACAGAGCTATGCGTCTTGGTTTTATTTTACGTCGGGGCGTATTAATTTATCCATGATGAGTGTTAATAGTGATAGTAGGTTATTTATTTGTTCCGACTGCTTTTCGATTAATTTTTCTAGTCTGGAGAAGTTGTCTGAGTTTTGTGGGTTGGGGACGGTGTTTTGGAAATGGTCCATATGAATATTCAGATTATCTTGGTTGGTTTTTGCTGCTTGGGCATAGGAGATTGAAGGGCTGGTAAATTTTGGAGGACTGGGCATTTGATTAGTTGTCTCTTTGGCTCTAGGTTTGGGATACTTGTTTAAGTATAGGGTTTTGTAGGCTGGGCATCCTTTGTAGTTCGCAGGATGGTCACCATTGCAGTGGATGCACTTCGCTGGGGTTTCTGGTGATTTAGTGCACTGGTCGGTGGGGTGTGTACCTGCGCATTTGACGCAGCGGAAATTATGATTGCAGTATTTCTGCGTGTGGCCGTACTTTTGGCACCTTTTGCATTGTACTATCTCCTTTTTTATTGAAGGAGGTTCGATTTTTATTACCGAGTTCATCAATCGGTTTATGTCGTATATTTGTTTGTTGTTCGGCTTTTGCTTTAGGTCCACAAAAAATAGGGATAGTGGGTTTTTAGTGATCCTATGTCTAATGTTACTGATGTTAATAACTTCGTGTCCCAGTTTATGTAATTCGTATTTCAATTCGTCTAGATTGGTCGAGTGGTGGATGTTGCGTAGTACCACTCGAAAAGCTCTTTCTTGCTTGAGCTGGTATGTGTGAAAGTTAGCATTCAGGGTTTTTAGCAGCCTCGTTATTTTTCTATAGGCGTCTGGGTTGGTTGGTAGAATTTTCACTTGGTTGTTGTTAATTTTGAGTTTATATTCTTCTTTGTTGATGTCTTTCTCTATTGATTTTATCATGGTTTGGATGTCCATGACATCGTCAATGAAGATTGGTGGGGGGGGGATTTCTTTGGGTGTGTGGTTTGTTTGGCGTTTCTGTTGTGCCCATGGAGTCGTCTGTGGTTTCCAGTATTGAAAACCTGTTATAGGTGGGCACTTGGTTAGCATTTGTCTTAGCTGCTTCCAGCTTGCGTTTCTTCGTGAGCGGGTCATTTGCAAAGTGGGAAGTAATGTCCTTTTGTCACGGGGGAGGAAGAGCGGCGCTGTTGTAACTCAGCTCCGGAGAGCCCGTTCGAGATGTTTGGGCCATCATCGAGCTAGTTAATTCAAATTGAAGTAACTAGTCGAGCGGCAATGATTAGAGCTTAGTAGCGTTGGGTTTTCCACAGTCACTTTTGAGAACCCTTGGCAAGTTTGTTCGGTTCACTTTCGACAGATGGGCGTCACGTGTTGTTTCGAGAACTTCACAGGGCACTAGACACACGTCTGCACTCTTCGGCACTCACCAGCGAACTGCCGAATTGTATTTGTTCGAGATTTATGATAGTGAGCTTGGGCTCGAGGCGACAACCAGTCGCCGAGCGTAGCCGCGGTCAAGGGATGAACGTTTTGTCTAACAAAGGCATGGAAGTAATTCTAGAGCTCTTCTTAAAAAAGGAAATAGTTGTAGCGACACTCGACAGTAAACATCCTAACGGTTTCTGTCCCGTGGCTCGCCACACGCAGACTCTATTCTTCGAGTAAGACGATTACCAGATATCGATGCGTCTCCACAGTACAAGTTCAGCTAGCCCGAGGACCCGCTATAAATCTTAAGATTTATTTAACTAAAGTCCTTCAGACGGACTAACAGTCTTTGTTCCAACTATGGGAAGTTAGGAGAAATCTATTTTTCTCACGAACGACGCTCCCCGCTAACCACTTTCTCTTAAGGGCGGCTAGCACCCTTCCCTAACCACCAACATGGAAATTGACCAATTAACAGTAACGTCAATTTCCCTCACTTTCCGAACGAAGACTTTTCTCCACGAATCCGATGATCCTGTGCCCTTAGACACACCCCATATAGTTTTCCTGGGTAGCATGACCGAGACGGGGAGTCATTCTCTTGTGCGATCTCATTGACGAAAAGAATACTGGCTTTACGATCAGTGAATATTTCGCGTCTTGTTAACAAAGAGTCAGACTTGAACTTTGCGAGAACGTACCTCTATCATCCCGTTGACCGCGGATTCGTTGTTGAACCTAGGATCATTATCATTAGCTTCTCGAGTATCTGATTATCGCGGTTACTTGTCAGATTCTGTGACAATCATACCTGCACTAGCAAATATCTCCTCTATTGCTTAACGACAACATCTAATCCGAGTGTGGATTCGTTACGCGCCCACAATCCTAGACCAAATCTTAACATCTCCCCGACATATATAAAACAACTGAACATGATAATATTTTTATGAGCTTGATTTTTACTTAATTTTTATTTAAAAAAAGCCATTAAATATCAAATAAACTATTAAATAAGGTAAAAAAGAAACATTTACGACAAAAAAAAATAGCAAAATAAAAGTGGGGAAGATCAGAGTAAATAATATAATTCTTAGTTTTCGAGTTTTATGACTGTTATTTACGAATTATTTTCTTTTAGTTTAATAGGAAGGGAAATTTTCGAAATAAACATTTATTTATAATTGTAAATATTACAAAACGAATTCATAATGTATCAAACCCTTTGTATTAAATCAAGGCTGAAGACGAACTTAATCCTAATATATATTTGTTAGCGGTAAAGCATTTTCGTGACGATAGCCCACTGCTATTTAGCATTATCGTAATTAATGATTGGGCTCGGGACTCAATAACGACCACGGAAGGGTGTTTGAGTGAATGTTTGGAATGACGATAGCCAACGACACGAGATCGCCGAGTTATGGGGTGTTGATGATGCTTAAAGTTTTAAAGGATGTGTGAAATAGTATGCCAGCAAAATGGCAAGCGAATTGACATTGCATTCCTAAGAAATAGAGACTTTGTTCAAAGGATTTCGAGTCGGGAAGACTGTGATGCCTTTTGCTAAGCGGACTGTGAGGTAGTGTTCGAAGGAACAAGAGTATGAGGATCTTCGTGAATAATTTACGACGTTCACTTTTGCAACCATGAGACTACTTTAGAGAACGGGATTTTAACAGCTAAAACGATCCCTTTCAATATTCGTCGCAGTATTTTTAATTTTCTATGTCTATTGTAGCTTCGATAGCCGAGTGTGTCATAAACGCGGCATTTCCCGCTGAGGGTTTCGAGTGCTTCGAGCGCATGAAAAGCAGAAGATACGATTGCGAGCAAAAATGCTGATTGGCAATTTTTTGCATTCGGTGAAAATCAATCAACGTGCGCTTTTCGGGATCTCTGTTTCGAATCTTGTTGGATGCTCGGACAAGTTCAAAATCATGAACATCAAAGAATCAGTCTCGTGTAATCGTTCAAAACGATTAGTTCAGTCTCGTCAGTGCCTTTTAATCGTTAACATTTTTCCCACCAGACGTGGAGTAAAAATAGTTTATTCTCTCAAATTTCAAAGAGGAGAGTCTCACAAAATCTCCCTTCTATAATAATATCTTCTCCTCTGGACATGGAACAAAGAATCGTTTCAATCTCTCAGCATTTGGAGAGGACAGTTCCATCTGTATTTGCTAACTCATCAACATCTCCAAATGTTTGTGGACTCGGCTTCAAGCGTTCATAGAGACAGAATCATTCCAGCAATCGTAACGATCACTTGATAGTCTTCCCAGCTGCCTTTCCTCACTCGTCAATGCCTCCAATCATTCATAGAGTTCCATCAGTCGAAACGATCAATCGACAGTCCAGTGCGAGATTTTCAACTACAAACAATATCTCCAAACACTCGTGGAATGAAGTAATCGGAGAACAATCAATGAATAGTTGCGCGCGGGTCTTTCAATTGCAAGTAGCATCGACATGCATTCACGGACGAGTATATCATTAACCATTCGTAACGTTCAGCTGTACATCGCGTCGCAACAGTCATTTCATATCGCATAATTATTCGCTTTCATGAATCTCGTCTCAGCAGTCGGGGACAATTCGAAACCTTCTCATCGTTCGAAATATATATAAGTATATATAACTTTTGGCGTCGTTGATTGCTATAACTACCATGCAACCAATACTCTTCCTCATGAATCAGTTACCCAAGATTAATTCGGCGGGTAACAAGTGTAGTATCCTTGACGAAAAGGCCTAAGAGATCGGTCGAACCATAAACAATGTCACGAGAGCCGAGGCGTCGTCGGTCCCTTCAAGTGAATAGTTTCGGGAAAAAGGCCTACGTGACCTTGGCCACGGGTGTTTGCGGAACACATGTGCGGTGGAACGAAAAAAGACAAAGGGATGCTAGAGTCGTACAGTGTGAGTGGAGAAGTCGTACAGTGTGAGTTGAGAGAGTCAGAGTTGAATTTATCGTGGTCGTGTGAAGATCGTTGTGTTGTCGTGTCGTAAAAGCAGTGAGTAGCGAATGCGTGAAACGGGAAATTGTATTCGATTTTGTGTGAGAGCGAACGATATTGTATTAATCATACTGTTACCTACAAACTAATAATATAACACCCCTACAAATTGGCGACTCCTCCGTGCCAATATAAACATTCCTACACAAGTTACAGAGCAATGACATCGATATCGGACGCGTGCGCACATAACTCGCGCACGTAACTCGCTACGAAACATATTGATGTCAAAGCGTGACCAATGTGGCATGCGATAGCACAAATATTAATAGTATTAAATATTAATAAAAGGTAATATATGTTATCATTTGTCTGATGGGTAATTCCACTTTTTGGGTAATTATTTAGAGGTTTGACCACATTTTTGAATATGTCATTAGGAGCACGATTCTGAACAACTTTATATCTATATACATGATAACTATATCTATTACACCTGCGCTGTTGGGCCCTAGTTTCCAAGATATATGTAGAAGATTGCTGGTACTACCACAGTGTATTCTTCTTACGATTGTGCGTCCGTAACAGCGTACATGTTATTTAGTATTGGTTAATGACAGCGATAATTGGATTGAATGTTATCAATGCATTGGGTAAGGGTTTAGGAAAACTTTTTTAATCCGGCCACTGCGAGGTGACCGGCGACGTTTACATACAATAGTAACAATTATTCTGTTTCATAAAATATCAATTATTCACTCAAACAAACACTCCACGATAGAGCAAATGTACAGGCTAGTCAACGAAATTTTACTAGCAATAGAAAAGAAACAATACTGTACAGTCCTCTTCATGGACATTGAGAAAGCATTTGATAAAGTGAACCATGAAAGCTACTTACAAACAATCAAAAAACATTTCCCGGAACAAATCTACCACTTACTTAAATCATACCTCAGCAATAGAACCTTTGTAGTAAAAATAAAGGACACATATTCTGAAGTTAAAGACATCAATGCAGGGATACCGCAAGGAAGTGTCTTAGGGCCAATATTATACACACTATACACAGCCAACATATCAACAACTACCAACAGCAAAATACTGACATTCGCGAACGATATGACTATACTAGTCAGGTACATTGATCCAGAAACAGTAGTCATATTATTACAAGAGCATATCACAAAAATAGAAAAATGACTGCAAGATAAACAAATAAAAGCAAACCCCAGTAAAAGCAACCATATTACATTTAAACTACAAAAATGGAAACCGCTAAATATTCAGTTGAATGGCACGCACGTAACACAAACAAAGCAAGTTAAATATCTAGAACTCCACTTAGACTCACAACTTACGTGGAAGCAACATATTAAATCAATTATAAACAAAATACGAATAAAAAGAAGACATATGTACCGGTTAACCAGCCAAAATTCTAAACTCAACATAGAAAATGAATTAAAAATTTACAAAACGATAATAAAATCAATTTGGACGTACGGAATACTACTATGGGGGACACCAGCGATGAGCCACATAAATAAACTAGAGTCGCCACAATCGAAGATACTGAGAATAATAGTCAACACCCCATGGTATGTCAGAAACGAGGATATACGCAAAGACTTAAAAATACCAACGATCAAAAAAGAAATCGGCAGGTGCGCAGAAAAATATATGGAAAGAACGGCAGCACATCCAAACCTGCTGGCTGCTGAAATGAACAAAACCTATATAAAAAGAAGACTAAGAAGAAAACACCCCACTGATCTCATTAAAGGAATAAAATAGTCAAACTCGAAGATAGGTATCCCGCTGGGGGAAAGCCATCCACATGTTATTTAGTAATTAAGTTAGAAAAATTTATCAAATGTCCAGCTGGACAAATTGTAAAGTACAAATTAAATAATAAAAAAAATTATTCAATCGCCTATTATTTCTACAATTAATTTCTATTATTTTATGCATTTTAAGTATTGTCGGCTGTCACATGACGGCCCGACTGGAAAATTTATCCTAAACTCAAACCCAATACATTGATGATTATTCATTTTTAATTGAACCGATATTTGAACATTAACTGACATTTTTTGACATTAACATTGACATTAACCGACATAACTGACATTTTTTACAATCTCGCACATGCAGTTATGCACAAAGTTTTATCCCAGTTCGTCTCACTCTCGCTTGTCTACATGTACCAAACTGAAGTTAGGTGTTAGGTTTCGACCGGATCATTCTACTTAGTCACTGGCAACTAATACAAATGCCATGGATGCACAATTGCAGGCAGAACTCATCGTAGTGGCATCGATAGATTTTTGCAAATATTTTAGAAACAATAGTAAATTGACAGTTATATGTAAATAAAATGTTGTTCAAAATGTTAAGCTTTACAACATATTCGAAAATCATCGAAATTAGAGGAAACGTACCCGTTCTACAATTTCTTCTACAATTAAACTATGATCAACTTGTGTTGGATTTGAGTAACATTTCTCAATCCGGTCGCCGCAAAGAGAAGGGCAACGCTTGCGTAAAACAATAATATGTTGATTACGAAAATAATAGCGCATTGAATAAAAAATAACAATGGAGATCTGTACTGAAATAAAATTTTCGGCGATATTTCATAGAGTCGCGCATATGCAGTTGTAAACGAAATTTTGGTAGAAACTGTTTGTTTTCATTCGTAAAGTATAATATAAAGGTAAAGAGATCGATAACTGATGAGTGCAGACAGATTATAAAGCGGAAAACATGCAGGCTAAACTTATTTTGTGTCGCAGATACACAGGTAGATATACACAATAGAGGATTGAATGGGCTAGTAACGACAGTTTTTCGCGAATATCTCGGGAACTAGAGCTAAGTGGTGATTACATGCATAGTAAAAAGTTAGCCAGAATCAGGCCCCCGACAACATATTCAAAAATCATCGAAGTCGATAATGAGAGAAAACTTCTATATTATTACCATTTTTTGTTTATTACGTTACTTATACTTCTATCTTTAAAGTAGAAGATACTAAAATTGCATATAGTTGTATATGATCCTACTTCTAGGTTCCGCTTTAATTATTGGGACATCGAGTAGTATGCCCTATGATACCTTGATCGAAAGCTTCAATGTCAAGAATTACGATGAATGTGGACGGAAGTATAGTAAACTCATAGTTTTCGAAATATGTACATATTATAAAAAAATATATTAGTATTATTACATTGCACTCTCCCTATACATACATATACATACATAACTGTAGTTTTTTTTATTTATTTATTTGTATTCATAATTTGTCCAGTTTGGACATTTGGTAGAATTTTTTAGCATTTCTGTTAACATGTTGGTGGCCACCTCCAGTGGGGCGCCATCCTCGCGTTTGCTAGGTTATATCCTTTGTGATAACTGTAAAGTGACGCAATAGTCGCTTCGCTGTTTTGTACGCAGTCATATATGTATATGTATGTATAGGCAGAATGTAACGTAGTAGTATGCACTAATATATTTTTCTTAATACATATCTCAAAAATTATGAGTTGCCTACATGTCGGATCACTACCATTATAATCCTTGTGGCATAAACTACTCGTTGTCCTAATAATTAAAGTAGTGTCGAAATTATAAATAACGATACATACACAGAAGATTTCGATTTAATACATCTGCCAAAAGAAATGAAATAAATGAAGAAAGTTACTCTTTAGGATCATATTAACAAATCATTACGGGCCACTTTTTACGATAATATTTATATTTTCTAGTGAACTGATTTGCAATGAATTTTTATAAATCTGGATCACTAACAAAATTGAAATTCGTTCAGATCTCTGAAATGTCACATTGCAGGCAGAAAAAGGATTTTATTACATTTTTTATATTTATTTGCATTATTCTATTTTTATTATATTTTGTTATATTTTTGGACTTACGTCTTTAAGGTCATATTTGGTGTTAATACCTCTGGTTGCTGATTTTACTATATTGTTCATCGTCATTAATGATGTTCCGAAGCTAAAACAAAGAATAAAGATTTTATTGCAATTATACTTGTAAAATTACTTAATAAAATAAATTACTTGTAAAGTAACGGTTAACAGATATAAAAAGAAACTGATAAAATATGTGTTTAAAGTATATATTGTAATTAAGAAGTTTCGTATGATTTAGGAAGAAATGAAATGAATGGTCATTATTAATTTTGTTTTATAGGTTGATTCACCGAATTCGAACAATGTAAATTATTTATAAATTACCTATTACATATAAAAAGATGTATATAATATTAGGCATAGTTGAAAAAGTTTGAAATATAATTAAAAATCCACATATAGGAACTACAAGGTATTTAATTAAAATACAATATATATTTCATAGAGGTTATACAAATATTTAAGCAAGGTAATTGTTCATTATATTAATGAAGCTCAATGTACAGTAAGACTATCTTTAATACCTATCATAGACTTTATTATACGTTTTACTTATTACACAATTAAGATAGCTATTTAGAATATGTCTAGTACCTAGGCCGGACTAAACGCCTGTCCCTAATGCAGATAGGATTTTTTCTTGTAGGGTTTTTTTTTTTTTTTAAAGTAGGGTATATGTTGTGTGTACAGAATCTTTTATTTTAATAGATGACATAAAAGAACAAATTAAAGAGAATTCTTTAAGTGTGAGTGCTGGACAAATGAACATTGTAATGGAAAATGTAAGAAAAGGAGCTCAAAATGTTTAGAATCCGATCATCGAGAGATTGAGTATTTGTTGTAGTCGTTCGAGAAATGTTATATATTTCGACAAGCATTGAGTTTTTCATGACTTCACTCTGTACTTTCCTGGTTGAAACTGTAGAAAAGCTACAGTTCTTTCCAATTTCGATGATTTTTGGATATGCCGTAGAAATGAATATTTCGAACAACTGTTTTCTGTATATGTTTACATGTTCTGTACATGTTTTTATGTACATGTAACTTTCGGTCGGCCATAATTTCCGAGATATTCACAAAAAGCTATCGACACCATTATAGTGAATTCTGTCTATAATCGAGCGTCCCTAACGGCCAGATTAAGGTAGCTAACCTAAATCCAAACCCAATACGTTGATGATATTTATTTTTAATTTGATTATAGCAAATATTTCTTACAGTCTTGCATATCCAGCTGTGCACAGAACTTTATCCCAGCTTGTCTCGTTTATACATAATATGTATAAACAGAAGATAAGAGCTAGGTATCGTTTGGTCCTTATACCCGCCCGTCGCACGCCGCCAGACTTTTGGCAATCAATACTAACGCGCACGCTGCCACGGACCCACAATTATAGAACACTGTAATGGTATCGATGGATTATTATGAATATCTCGGAAACTCAACTGTCAGTTACATGTACAGGAAAAAATTGTTCAAAATGTTGAGCTTTTCATACATATTCAACATATTTAAAAATCATCGAAATCGGAAAGGACGTAGTTTCTCTACAGTTTTGGCCTTTTTTATTCTGAATGGCATGAGCAATCAATCAATACAAAAGATTGTAAGTTTAAATTTAAAAAAAGGTACAATTGTAGTTTGCAATTGCATCGATGCACTTCTGCGAAGATTGCACTACATGATGATAGATATCTTTACAATCTTTTCCTATTTGCAAAAGAGACAGACTTATAATCCGGCCCAGTCTCTAGTCGTATCCTGTATATTGGGTTGTGCAGACATTCATTCGGTTGTTCGTATCGTTTTTATTACAAATTTTTTTTACATAATGAGGTGTACGAAAAATATTGTTCTTAATTGGATACTAAAGAGAATCAGAGAGGATTATCCAATATTCATTAACAAAAAAGATTTTCTTTCAGAGAGACAATGAATACTACTTCTCATATTCACGAAATTTTGAATCTGAGATAAAATATTCATTTCTATCTATTTCACACACCAAATATGTACATATACTATTAATCCAGTTAAATTAGCCTCAGCAAAGGCCAAATTCAACATTAAATGATATCTGAAATTTTCTTACGCGAACTTACAGAAATCATGTTCAGGAAAAAATTATATATGTTTTGCCATTCGAAATTTCTTGCACACGAACTTTGTAAAGAATCATCAAAGTTCACGAAAACAGGTTTCTTTCCTATAACAATAAACCTAATAATTGAGTCGCAAAAAATTTCGAATAAAAATTGTAACTTTTAATTAGTATTAATTAGTTGAGCCGTAAATAAATAAAAATCGCACTAGCTTCAATTGTCAATCATTCATATAAAATTGAGAGTGCGAAATTGAAACTTGATGAAAATGTAGCTTTTGTTATTTTTAAAAATTGTGCAAAATTTCTTCTTAAAATATTTACTAATCTCTGCAAAGAGCTATTTAACAACTAGAAAGGTGTCTGTAGAATTCTTTTCCGGGAAAACCACCCATGGTTTCTTTGAGACTTTTGTTTCTCGTGATGAATAGAATACGTCGCATTAGCATAATTTGAACCTGAATTTCAAGATTTAGGTCGTTATTACGCAAACTATTTTACAAATCTCCATTAATCCGAAAATATAGAATTACGCTTAAATCTTCTTTGCACTTACTCTCTTTATACTTTATAACTTGCCAGATTTATTTGAATAAAACACTTTTTGGAAACGCCTTATTATTCAAAACTGTTGAAAAATGCGGAACTTAAAAATTTTTTCAAATATGACTTTACAGCGAATTTTTTAAAATTATTTCGACTCTAAATTAATGTAGAACAAACAATTTTTTTCTTAAACTGGTATAAGAATAGCAGTTATTGATTGGTCTTTATGTCAATTTGCTACAATAAAAATTTAAAGGATTAATCCACTTGTTTAAAAGAAAAAGACATATCTACATTTCGAAGTCCTTTCTGGACGATTTAATTTTAAAAAATTATTTCATTCTGAAAATTACATGATAATACAACTCTTAAAGAATAAAAAGCACTCTCGCAGGTTCCTATGAAACTTGTCAAAGTTATAGAAATTAATTTATACGGAGACACCTTTGGAATAATTACTTGCGCAATCAAATAAAAATTTCGGATTAATATTTAATACAGTTTTTTTATTATGGCAGACACCATATTTTACCAAAATTTGAATTTACGTACGTACTTATCGCTATCAATAACAAACGACTGAAAAAAAGGCTGTGCAGGTCTTATCATATAGATATTTTCAATATCTACATTTTTCAATTTAAACTTCTTTCTGCAAGATTATTATATTTCTTGCGTGTTTTTAATAATGACGCCTAACTGTTCTGAGTTTCAACACAAAACGAGTTTCAAACACATACATTTCATTTCTAATGATCTTACAAACTATTTTGTACCAAGAAAATTACTATTTACAATTTTTCACGATTTTGGCTGTCTTGAAGACTAATTCAACTGGTCTTCAACTTTTACCAATATCATTATAGTAGTATAATGTTCCATTGCTAATGAAATTCAAAATGATTCGTGTCTACATGTGAGGTATATAGGTAATATGCGATATTAGTAATCTGTGATAAATGTTCAAAAATTTTCATGAACTACTGTAGATAACAGTGACTTAAATGATGGAATAAAATACAATAAAAGACTTACTATTCTCGAAGACGAGCCCATTTATTTCTGAGGAAATTAAATGCTAACGGCTGTCCAATAGAGTTGCTAGCAATAGAATTTAGAACACGTCCTGCATCTTGCTTCCTGATACCCGAATTTTCCGTAACCATCCAATCCAAATAACGACTTAAAAGCCATGTTTCTCTGGTACAACCAAGAGAATGCAGAAGTAAATCCTTTTCAGAACCGACATTGGTTTCTAAGTACCTTTGCCAAGCAAAGTCCCATTCAATTTGTCCACCAAATCGAATAGCCGTACAGTAGACGACCATTTTCAGATTTGGCGAGATCCTAACAATATTTAAAAGTTTCATTAAGAGATGTTACTTCTCTAATATTATCAATTTTTGCAATATGTATTATTATATTGGATCAGACAAATAGATAATTCTTCTTTGAAATGTCATTTCGGATGGACTTATCTTTTAAATGAAGTAATATAATGCATTATTTCTATTTTTAAAAGAAATTAATTCGTAGTTAAAATGTAGCTTTAGAGAAAAATGCATTCTTTTGTGTAAATAACTTTATATTTGTTTTATAAAGGTATAGAGAATTTGTTACAATACTAGTTTTCATAATTTGACAAGTTGCTTAATACATAATATAAAAGGTACTTACGGATTATTTTTATCCGGGCTAGGCGTATTACGCCAATTATAGAACTGTCTGACTGCATTTTGCACACAATCATCATGACCGAAGTTACATGCCCATGTTAGCACATCGATCCGGGTGAAAACTGTCAACTGAGGATCCCGAGAACTATCCTTAAAACCAACTTGTTTGTACACGTTGTCGAGTAGCTTCAAAATGTATACCTAAAACATTATTTAATGTAACAAAGAAATATATGTATTTGTTTTAGCACGAATAGAACATTCCATTTAACTACTTTATTATCCAAGAATTTAGAGTCACACAATATTCAGTGTACTAGTTTCTGTATGTTACAGGTATAAATAAACAACTCTTACATCCATTTGAAATAATGAAAATTTATCCTTTCGGATTATGAATTATATATAAGGAAAAGATCGTGTAGAAATTTTATTTAACTGTCTCCGACTTTATTATAAATGAGTTAATGTATGTTAAAACATAATCGTAAATATGGTCCTACTGGGATTAAAAATTCTATCTTTTTTCTAATATCTTTTCATATTCTTGTGTTTAGACTTTCATTCTATCTCAGACATTTTCCCAAGGCACATTTAGTTATGTGTCTAAAACTTTCTGTAATCGTGCATTTTTCCTGCAGTTTACTTTCAATTAATCGGACATCCCATGTGTTTGTAACATTTAAAATTCAGTCATAGTAAGATACACATCAAATTTCCGTTCATAAAATTATAAAAATTAATTTATTATAATATTTACAATAGGATATATGACAAAATAATAATCAAATATTTAAATAGCATCGTATATCATTTTCTAACTTACTTAAATTATGTTTGTGTTTAAATATGAAGGATTTTGCTGTGAATAGCCAAAAAAATATATAGCAAATAGCAAACATGGCATATAATGTTGTTTTGGGAAACTGGTATAGAAAAATTAATAAATTTTTGTATTTACCCGAAATTTGTCGTAACTCGGCGTTTTGATTAGCATGCTATCCAAATAATCCATGGCAGTGAAAGCAGCCTTCCAAGGTAAGTACTCAGTTTCGTGAGCTAAATACGATGTGACATCCAACGCAATGGCGTAATCTAGTCTTCCGGCTCTGGCCAAATTGAGCGCATCATCTATTAACTGAGCACGATTGATCGTTGAAATATTTCTAAAGGAATTCTTGTTCAGTTGTTTGATTATCAATTGCCAATTTTTCCTATCGTAATTCACTCTGTAGTATCCTAAATAAAAAAAAATTCGGAACAAAGGATTAATCAATGTATGTGCTCAATAATTTATATAATATATTAGATATGTGTAATGTGTTAAATATATTATATATATATTATATGCTGTCGTATATTGATTATATATTAAATTTATGAATTGAATGTACATAAATTATATATTAAATATATTAAATTTAGACCAGTATAATATATAAAAAACGAACTTAATGTGAATCTTTATTCTAAGAGACAATGAATTTCGAGTGTCAGAGATGAGTGGAAGGGTTGTGCGTGTGTCTGTGTGTATGTACTTAAGATTAGGCTATCAGAAGAATATGTAATAACCCATGTTTTGGGATAGGCGTAATAGAATGTATCCTGAAAATGTTTGCGCAGTTTGCTCGGATTGAGTAAAAGGAACTAAAAAATGGAGTTCTTTCATAAAATATTTGAGTCTCTCAAAAGACAAATTGATCGACTCTACCTTTTCTCAATTTTATTGCATAGAGTTGGAAGATGAGCAACAAGGCGGCACTGGGTGAAGGGAGGTACTGCTCTTTATCGTTCACTCTCAGGCGTTGCTATATTGTTTCATTTGATATACGAATAACCAATCACAGTCGTATTGCATATGCTAGTATTCTTTCTAGCTCCGCACAATACATGGTTATAATTAAGCAAATGATTTATTTCTACATGCTTATTTATTGCAAGACGATTATATAAGTAATTGAAAATTCTAATATGAATTTTAAAAAATTCTGTTTTCGAAGATTTAATATTTTTTTCTGCTTTTTAATTTATGAAGTTGATCAATATTCTGAACACCTAATATTACATTGAAAATGTATATTGTATAACAAAATTAGGTACTGAATAGTAGCGATAAAAGAACACGTGAGAGTTTCTCATTATTTCATGTCATGCTATTAAATACTTTATTCTGTGCTGCCTTATATGATCTTCAGGTTTCAACATTATTTTTAGTATATTTAATTCTAATTTTATTAAATCATGAGGTATTACGACATTTTTGGGTGTGTTTTTATCAAATAATATATGCATTATTCTATATACTATGTCATTAGAATTTACACATTTTTAATGTAAAAGAAAATAATTCATACTTGATAATGTTGCAAACAGAATCCCAAGAATTTCCATCTCTATTTGAAACAAAAGATGCAAGAACCAAGGAAGCATAAATCGATATTTAATTTTATGTTAACTATACTATAAACAAACAATATACTTGAGAGAGAGAGAGAGAGAGAGAGAGAGAGAGAAAGTTAACATACGTTTTTATATACGTATACTGATATTTGTTTCAAAATTATTTCAGAACATGTTCCTTACCAGTTTCTTGAATATTCAAGATCACCCACTCCGAGAAGTTCCAGTTCAAATTCGATAGCGTAATCGATTTTTCTGCTTTCATCCATTGAGAAGGTTGAGTTGTATTGAAATTTAATTGACTTTCAGTCGTATATGTGATTGGTATCCACCATAGTGGTTCAACACTAGATGTGGTCACCATAGTACCATTACGAAGCATAAAACGGTCCTAAAATGAAAGAAGCAAACAAAAACATAACAAACGTTATTCGTGAACGATATATCGCATCGATTCATTGTAATATTGTATTGAAAGGCACGCATGAAAAATATTATATGATAAGTTACATTATCTGTCTTTTATAAAACTTTTAAATTCGCAGTCTGTGGTATAATTGGTTGCGTTGTTAATATTCTGCGATAGTTCGAGTGAGAAATGAAGTGTGACAACCGATTTACTAGTGCTTTCTAATGAGTGAGAGAGCGATAGTGATTACGTTGGTTCAACCAATAAAAGAGCAGAACAACTGCCTTCAAAATCTTTCAACAATGACTTTCCAATTCAAAAAATCGTACTTCATACTCTGCAGTTATCTCCGATATATTTCCCCAAAAGATCTAACCCCAATCATAGAAGAAAATGGATAAACGATTAAAGACTACGAACAAAAATCGCAAAGCTGTAACTCTACCAACATTATATGCATATTCCTATCCAACAGAAATATTACGGGCGGATTAACGGAGGACCACAAGGACATTCACATACAGAAGCATGCCCTTCAATTAATTAACACTAAACCTGCCGACACTTCGTGTATACCTATTCCTACCGTGTGCGATCAAAATGACCGGTGATTAAAGAAGTAATAGTTTTTAACTTAGATAATGGTTCATTTATAACTAAATGTATATAAAATGATGAACTTTCATAAAATTTCGTCCAAATTTACTTTTGTTTAATTGCAATTATAGACTTAGATAGAATCACACTTTTATTTATATAGAGATATATCTTATTCAACTTTGCTGCATTTTTACAAGTTATCTTATTATCAAATGTACATTTGCCGCATAAATATTCCCCGCATATTAAACAAATTTTCCTAATTTTGTAACCTTTACTTGAATACTAATTTTTTACATGACAAGTTTTTTGTAGTACTTGTTGATAGTTTTATTGCATGGCTTTTTCCCCGCGATTTTTTATATAAAAGTAATGTATGCACTAGGTTTATAACAATTTTGTGAATTCTCTGTAAATTGGTCCCATACTATAGATACCATTGCAAATTTATTGGTTCGTAAACGTTGGCTTCTTTCGCTCATCTTATCAAATCGGATAAACCTCATAATTTCAGCAAAGTCATTTCTCCTCATTGTTTTTGAAACAAATGCAGGTCTCCAAATTTTATTCCACAAATATTAGACATCTAAATTTTTTGCCTGATATGCACCGTGGGCATATAGCAGAGCAATAAATGCATTTAGTTCTGTTGCATCTAGCTCCCTGTCAGTCCCCAATGCTCTAAATGCTTCTTCTTCCGTACATTTTATTACATGATTCCTTATACGGTAATCAATGATAAGATAAAATGCCATCTTTACTTGTCCTTTCATTATATGTCGTTTAGCATATCCTTAAAAATATTATGAACTGATGTCCTGCAAGGTTTGGGACTTGCATCTATTTCGCTTCAAACTGTCCCGTAGGGCCCAGTTTCTATACGTTGGTTCTCTACATCAATCTCACCCTTTGCTATCAACGATAATTTCTTTCCTTTTTGCCCTTACGTAAACGCTTATTTATAATATTCAACTCTGATTCCGTTGTAAATAGCTTTCCACGTGTTCTCATGCCGTTTTCAGTTGCTAAAGTTTCTTGTTCATCGCTCACTGAACAGTCTTCTTCTATGTCCGTTATTTTTTTTTTTATAATTTTTTTTTGGAAAATCTTGATATTTTTAGGGTAAATATTTATCACAAAATAATACCACGTACGGAATACAAAATTATTGTCAAATTTGATATGCTTTACTTTTCCTTTTATAACAACTTTACACAAAACGTTCTGAGATGCTTTCTGTCTGAGTTTTAGAGATAAAAAATTTAGATGTCGAGTAATTGACTAACAAACTGAGATGTATTCTAGTCGAAAAGACAATAGCAAGTAAAAATATGATCTTTGACCATTGTAGATAACCATTCTCCACCAACGGTTACTCGAGGGTGGAGTTGGCAAAGCTTTTCCCTTGTTTTATAGCAATGAGCAATAACTCTAAGAAACTTCTCGACTTTTAAAATGTTTGTAACAATGGACTGTAAAAAGTGCTAAATTTTGTGGCGATTAGGATTAGGATTAGGTGACCTTAGGATTATAATGAGCCTGAGTTTATATGTCTTGACAGTTGGTGGCTATCTTGATCGATGGATGTATTGTTTTATGACAAGATTACGGGTGTAACAATTGTTATTATTTGTTATACTAATTTTGCTTGTCATTTGACCTTGAGGTAGCCTTTTCTTTGTACTGATTGCATTTATTTTAAGAATAACTAACATATTTTGTCGGGCGGTCAAAACGACCGCTCACGATATTATCTTAATTGAAATAGGGGATTCGTGCCGTCGATTATTCAAATCGTAACGGGAATTTACGACTCCCGTTGACGCGCTTCTTCGAGATCGCGTCTCCTCGCGAACGGTCGAAACATCATGTAAGATGAATCTGGGCGCAAGGTTTGAAGAAAATTGGTTAAGTAAAAGTGTGTCAAAAATCGCTCGCAAGATTTGACGACTTCAAACAAACATAACAAATTGTATAAAATCTTATAGTAATAATAAGTTTCCTTCTTGTTGGCCTGGTTGATATTGGTTTGTCATAACACGTATTAAGTTTTAGACATCAGTTATATATCAACATTAAGGAGAAAGTTACTAAGCTCAAAATGCGCTTTGAATATCATACACCTTCTCCAAAAGATACAGAGAACTGCACAACAATAAACCTAAATTACCAACCCCATCCTATACTAGACTTAATAAAATTCTATAATCACCCATAATCGAAATGTTTTCTACCATTGGACGGAAACAAACAAGAATACCCCCCTGGATTATTAAGATTACACTGACAAAGACCAACCTTATTGATCTCCCGAAAAATCAAACAGGCAGAACAGAATACAATATCACATTCCTAGAATTAAATGCTAATCGAATAATAAATCGACGCATCGAGATCAGAATCAGGAGTAGAATATACCGTTATCACAGGCGATAAAATAATAAAACAAAACCTCCCGAAATTGACATCGATCTTCGTCGTTGAAACATAAATTGCCATATGTTGCCATATTGAAAGCTCGGAAATTTGCACTCATCAATAACCTACAAAACTTTGTCATCTAACCGGAGTCCATAAGTGTGATCAAAATCTTCGGCAACAAAAAAGCCGATGATGCAGCTAAAAATGTTATAACCCTCTCACAGACTGAACCAACGATCCTAATTCCACGTCAAGATCAAATAAACAATATAAAAATAAGCATAAAAGAAGGATGGTACAAAACCAAAGGAACAAGAGTTCACAATGTAATTCAGCACTTTGGTCAACAAGTACCATGTAAGAGTGAGAACAGAAGAGAAAGAACTGTAATTTCCTGGCTGAGGACTGGACATACTAAATTAACGCATGAATGTCTAGTCAAAAGATCAGCGCCTGCTCGGTACAATATACCCCAAAACAACCGACCATGTATTATATGAGCGCAGAAGAACAGGACCACGGCATAAAGATAAACTTACAACATAGAACCAGACACAGCTCTAACATCATAACATTACATAAAGAATACAGTAAACTACCTTAAAGAAACAAATATATACTCCAAAATATTACCCATCCAGATGCAACATCGTCGCTAATGATCTTGTAATCTATGTGACATAAAGTGTAGAAAATGAAGAAGAATTTTTTCATTTAACATATTGTCATCAATTTTCCACTAAACTATCTCCTCATTTAATTTTGGAATTATGTATATGTTTTGTTACTCTACCGAATACTTAAAGAAATATCAAAAATATTAGTTATGACTACTAAACATTAGACTAATACTAATTAAGTTAAAATTAACAAAAATAGACTTCTTTCTTTCCTGTGTGGTTTCCAATCTTTTTATTTGTAACAAACCTGCGTTAATGTCGCTGAACCAGTGTTATAATCCCGAATAACTGTCACCACTGGAAAACCAGTCTGGAGAGTCCAGGTATCCATAATTTGCTTTATCGTTATCGTTGGATCGAGAACGTTGTCTTTGTGCGCCTGTTTTGTCAAAGCATCCCATAAATCATTTTGCTCGGCATTTCGGTACGCTCTGTTACAAAAGTACGAACCATGATTTTAGTTTTATATATTAATCCTTCGCTCCACAACAAAATTTAACAAGTATAAAGTATATCTAAATTTAAATAGATATTATCATCATTAACTGTTACATTATGTATTCTGTTTCAGATTTAAATAGCGAGACCAAGACATTTTAAACATACAGCATACACACATACACACATATACACACATTACGCTCATCCCATATACCTCAAAATTATGACCGGTGTTACAATCAGTTTTAAGGAAGACGCGACTGCAGTAACGCATTGTGTATAAGACACGAAATCTCAGTTTCGAAGTGAATTGTTTAACCCTTTCGCTTCGGCAATCCAGTCCGCCGAAGTACTGTCACTGAACAGAAACGCGCGCCAGAAATACGCACAGTGTGCGTGTTTGCCTTATATATGTTTCCCTAAGTCTTAAATAACAATAATTCCTGTAAGAACCATATATGAAATATCGTTTCACTGTCAAATGATTTAATAAATTTTTTAGCATGAAACAGTATACGATCGTTTGAATGTTTGAAATATATTACGTGAAACGTTCTGATGTTGTTTCAACAATGAGTAACTTTAAGAAGTGATTAATCCAATATGTCCAATCTAATAATTGATTAATAAAATCAACAGAAGATGTTCTGCCGATAACGGAAAAATATATTATTGACTACAGATAGCACTTGTATATGCATCATTTGGATGCCGGATATATGGGGTGCCGGACCCAGGAGTCATCGCGTGGTCGCCGCCTATATGCGGCGCTCGTACCCACAGGTTATCTCGTGGATGCCGCCTATAAGCGGAGCTCGATCCACAGGTCATTTCGCGGGTGCCGAAGCGAAATGGTTAAACACTTTGTTTTGTTTTGTTTTGTTTTGTCATTATCCATTTGTCAGATCATTTTATCGCGGGTTTAATTAACTATTTCTGCCCTATTCACTCTCAGACGCCCATAGATCCTATTTTTTCACTTCAAATGCAATAAATTGAAATCGTTTTTGATACATCTATTATATTTTAACTTTAAGATATATAATATGGAGTAGAAGTAATTTAAGATATTTAAAAAGGTATTAATAATATATTATAATATAATTGATTATATATATACAAGATATGCCATGTAACGTGCGCCCATGTCCAGGCACTTCCAATAATCTGTCAAAAAACTATTGGAAACAAAAATAACACAGTTTTAAGTCGGCAACACATTGCAATGGACAGATTTCCAAAACATATTTTCTCGACAAAAAGCCAAGGATACTTTTACTGTTTTAGATAATACTATGTATTTTTGACTTCAAAGTGATATAGCTGATGTCAGGACAAATTCAACAATCTTCTACACTATGACCTTGAATTCAGAAATGTTGAAGAAATCAAGAAAAACATTATCGAAAACATTATAAGCTAATACAAGCTCTAGATTGATGACACATAAAATAAATCTTAATCAAAAAGGAAGTGGTTATACTAAATACCTTCTAATCTAAAGTACGTTAACTAACCTTTTGTACAAAAGTCATTGCCTTTCCAAACGTATCCTAATTTGGTCCGAAATCTGAATAATGAATGCGAAAATTAAATTATTATCTTTATACTTACTTTCCATTCAAATAATTCGTTAGACCTTGCTTGAACACTTTGTTAGTAAGAAAATGATCCATCATTCTTATTATAGAAGCGCCTGTTCAAATATTAATATGATTATATTACCATATTGTATCATATCATATTACAAACAACACGTCTTTTATTTATACCTTTTTCGTAAGAAATTCTGTCGAAAATTTCACTAATCTCATCGGGATGTTCGACTTCGATCGATATCTGATGTGAAGATTCTAACGCGTCTAAACCAAAAACATTTTGCAGATCATGTACAACGAATTGTTCCAAAACCTTCCAAGTTGGTTCCACCTAGAAAATTAAACCGATAAAATCTATGAAGAATCCTATGATTTAATTCAAAAGGAAATAAGAAGAAAGTTGAAAATACGTATACTTTATATAGTACTGTCTATTACCATCTATCAAATGGAAATATTTTACTTTTATCAAAATAGAGAAACTTCATATTATTTTAAATCCATTGTTATTATCTAAAAAGTATTTAATTTAAAAATTATTGATATAAAAAATATTAATTAATTTGAAATTATTTTTATAATGACTATTACGTGTGACCCTTCCTTGTTTTCTATATAGCAAGAGTTTTTCAATAATCTTAATAAATAATTTTTCAATAAATGTATTTCATACTATTATTATATGCAATAATTTATTTATGTTTCTGATTTCCTTTTAGAAATAGTTCTATCTGTGTTTTATATTTAATGTGGTACTTTATTTATTGAAATGTTTTTAAACAAAATTGTAAATTCAGAAAATCTGCAAACAAGCAGCACCCCGCAAAAAATATCAAACAATAAAGATTTATACCTAGAAAACATTATATGAAAATATTTCCTAAAATTAGAGATTAGTTGCCGTTATGAGATTACCTGTCGAAGACGACAAAGTATTGTATTTTTCATTCGAAATAATCTTATGGTATTATATATTTTTTTCCGGATTTACCAACTTACTGCATTCACACCGATATATTCTACATAACTGGCAAAGCCTTCGTTCAACCAAAGATCCGACCACCAACTTGGAGTGACCAAGTTACCAAACCATTGATGAGCTAGTTCGTGAGATATTACAGTTGCTACACGTTGCTGATTACTGCTGGTCGAAACGCCTTCTTGATATAGCATAGCAGTTTCTCTAAAAATTCAATCATATCACTTACCAAATATCGTAACGAATTTCATTCCATAACATGTTGCATGTAGAATGTAAAGAAATTGTTTTGGTGTATACAGAAAATTAATTTCTATAAGAAATAACGAATCAATTAAATAATTAATAATCTCCTTAACAGATTTTTTAGATTATAAGAGTTTAATTAAAAATACTTGGGAAGAATTTAAAAATATTATCGAATATCAATTAATCGGTTTTAAATACAATTCTTCGATATCACTAGAAATAACTATATCCATGCAGTAATTGTGTAATATGATGAATATTCTCTTATAAAAAAATCGGAATATATTGAAAAATAAGATGAAGTAGATAGTTAGTAGACGTTTTAAGTAGATAGAATATTGTTTCGTGTATCTAAAAAAAGATAAACATGAATGAATGTCACTTTTGTTATGAACTCTCCAACTGTCATTCAGAGTACATAGGATTAAAATCGATATGCTTTAAAATACTCTATAAAAATACACAATTTAATGATAAAAATAATTGTTGATCAAACTCACCTGCAAGTGATTAAACCCCAGTTTTCCATAGCTCCTGCTGAAAAATCAGGTAGAGCAACAGTATCCATCTTGGGCAAGGGAAACTTAATCTTGAAATAGTCTTCGTAATATTCGAGTATTCTCGGGCCAATGTCTAAAGTGTAGCGTGCTTGCTGGATAGCGTCGATCCGTGCCCAAACTCTAAAGTGTTCAGATTCGGATTTCAGCACCTCGAAATCCGAAACAATAAAAGCAACCAGGTAAGTGGACATCGGCACCGAGCGTTCATAATGGTCCCACACGTATGTTGGTAAGCCAGGCCTGATTACAATTAAAGAAGAAAGATGTATTATACGATACAAAATTTATGGAAAATATGAAAAAATTAAAAATAAACATGTGAAACAATAGAAATGAATTGCGAGGCACAATAAGATTGTCATGGGGAGAAATTTCACAAATGGATGCAAGAATTTTATAAAACCAATAGTAACCCGCATGAAAGAAAGGTGCAATTAAAAAAATATATAAGTAAATAATTATTCATTTCGTTATAAATTTATAGTATTCAACATCTTTTTCTAGCCCTTCTGTCAGTCAAATACTTTTTGCTTCTTCCATCTAAAATTTAGCAACGAACATTTTCCAATTAACATCATACACGAAAATTTGGATTATATAGTTAATATTTTATTATATAGTTGATATTATATTTTATATATTTTTTGTATTTGTTTCATATAAGATCAATTTAAATTTATTATAAAATATAGGTACATATATGAATTAAACTATATCTATATTTAACTTCCCCATATATTCTATATTTATATCAGTTTAGTCGTGTGATTTTATATTTATATCATATCATTTTTATTATAATTATATCACTGAGTCCTGTTTTAAAAAGTTTAGCAGTTGTAATGTTAAATTTGCCATTCCGCAAAACAGATAATATTTGAAATTTAGTACTATTTTAATGTAACATTTTTTTTTTTGCTTGTTATAATTAAACAATCATATAACTTGATTCTAAGCAAGCATCTCACAACATTTTTAGATTGTTGGGAAATAAGTGACTATTTCAAATATATTGAAATTTACTAAGTAATTGTGATAATAAGTATCAATTATGTCACAATAATATTAGAGAAAAATTATATCTTATTAGAGAAAGAAATTATTATATAGATATATAGTTATTATAATTATTACACAGGAGATACTTCTATTAAAGTAGTGATAATGCAGATACTCTTCCATCACGTATTGTTGTGGGCTTGTATCTATGAATTATTACATTTTTTAAGAAGACAATTTTCGACGCAGAAGAACTTTACTACAGGAGTCGTAATAATCTAAATTTTTGTAAAATTTATTAAATTGTTGGGGATGGAGAACATCCTTCATTTGCACTCTGCACGTTTCTTGAAAAGGACGCAGGAAATAGAAACGCTTGCATCCTAAACATTTATCTAATTATAAGCAATAAGAGGGCACAGTTGCGATTATTCATGATATATATTTGGAGAGTTCCATTCTCGAAAATCTTGCAGAATGACTTTTTCCATATGCATACGATAAATTCTCGATCCATCCCTACTGTGAATTGAAGATTCTCATAATACATGTATAAGGAGCCAAAAAGTCACGATTGTCAGACAGAACAGGCTGAACATCAACTGTGTGACATTGCGTCGCGTTTGTTAAAGATGCCCTCAGACGATCAACAATATTATCAATATTTCAAGGTTCTCTACGAAAATGTGGTTTATCAATAAATATTGACAATAGATATTGGTTCTTTTAATTAGGAACCTTGAAGTATTGACAATATATATTAAACGCCCGAGGGCCCCTTAAGACTGTTAAGAGTCAGTGCAATGAGATCGGACTAAAGTTCTGTTTTCTTGATCATTCGTTAATTTTACAGAATACGCATGTCAGTATAAATTCTGTTCGACATTATTTTGAACTGGTTCTTAGTTCTCGCATTGTCAGTACGTAAAATACCATCTAAACAGTCATGTAACGCCTAATTATACTCCTTTATCCACGACATATACACATTTGTAACAACCTTTCTGATTTCAACACACACATATATATATATAGATAACTGTGTTGTCGCGTAGATTCGAATATGATTATTTAAAATCTAACATTCTACTCAGCAATCCTTTACAATATAGTTGGACAAATCCATTAGATATGATTTTATCGTTTGATTCGTGTCGACTTCCATTAATCAAAATTACAAGGCATATACTAATATTGTAATCGTATTCCCTAAAATACCCCCGTCGGTCTTTTGCGTTATTCGAATTCAGCTCGTAATAAAATCAAGCACATCAGAATGTTTTAGAAAAAAAAAAGAGTAGTATCACATTTTTCCAATATTCATTTCATTTTTTAATATTTAAATAATTTAATAAGACAGAAAATTCGTAATTGTTACCAAATTCATAATAATCGAAGTTTTCAAAAATTTTTCAAATCAAGAATATTAGAATCTTATAAAAAAGATTCATGAAAAATATATTTGATATATGAAAATGAAATAAAATAATACGTAAGTAACGATCATAAGATTGGCAAAAATTTATTTCCCATCAATACAAATTTTATTATAAAGTTTCCGCTATATCGAAATGTTAAATTATTCCCTTACTTTTTGATCGTGAAGGAATTTTTTCATTGTCAATTGTATTATGGAATCTAATGAACAAAGAACAGTACAGAACAATTAACTTAGACAACACGCTTTGCGCAAGCAAATTGATTACACAGTTAATAGACAGAGCCTTTATTGGTTCTACAAATTATGTCTACGTTGAAATGCCGCAAGTAGTAAGAATGTTACATCCGTGTCATGTTAAATTGCCAGTCATGCGCATGCTTTGTGTGCTATATTAGTCACTATCAGAAGATTCGTATAATTGAAACTCAAAAAATTTTTATTTGAAATTTAGGTAATTAGATTATAAAAACCAATTCAACGTAATACCCAATGAAAAAAGATTATTATAATCTATTGAGATACCTAAATCATAATCTTTTTGATCCAATTTATATACATACCACAATCGCGCGCGCGCACACACACACATGCACGTGCCTACACATAAAACTATATGTTATATAATAATAATTTATATATCGAAGATTAGACCTTGAAACACAACATTACTTAAATATAATAATTATTTAGTTGATAAAATAGGATAATATAAATGGGGGGTAACAAGAACTAATGATTGATTTTTGAAAGTCTAATTACGACACATCTCGTCTATGGAATTGGACAGTCTGCATGCAAATAACTTGACAAAATTATGAACTTCCCGAATGATCCTATACATTTGATTCGATTGCGAAAATATCTCATAATCTCCAAGTAATCGAGATAACGTCAATCAACTAAACGATCCAAATGTATCGCATGTCTTGCGAAACCGTTTCCTTCATAGACGTGTTAAGTAGTTTAGTCACTTACACTGGCATAGGCTCCCCCATTCTAGGCATGTTCGAGATGGATGACATGTTCTTTGGTCGTGCAATGCTGATCTTGAACGTGGCTTTCAGCGCTGGTTCATCGAAGCACGGAAAAGCACGTCGCGCATCTGTTGGCTGGAATTGTGACGTGGCGATCCATCTGTAACGCAAGATACAGAAAATGTTCACAATAAAATGATAAATGATCATGTTCGATGTATCAATACATATAAAGTTCCCTTTACAATTAAAAATTAATTGATAAGAGAATATCATGATTTAAACAGGCAAAAATAGTAAATGAAAACACAACTTCGAAAAGGAAAATATAAATAATTATGGTAATGTGAGTAGTATATTACAAAGATTAATATTAGTAAGTATGATTCAGAAAACAACTAATTATTGCTAATATAGATATATACGTATGTTTATCGCAAAGTCAAACATTAAGGCATATCTCTCTGCTTCTCTGTTCTTCTATTTTAAGAATATAGATTGTGTATATAAAATATGTCTTTTCATATAATACACTTTCTTTCTACGATTAAAAAAGATAATGTACAAATATTTGTTAGTTTTCTTATTTTATATTGTTGTTTTCATTTATGTATATATTTGTATAACTAAATAACTACACATATATACACATTTGAAATGCTTAAATAATGGAAGAAACCTAAATATTTGGGTTTCAAGTGAGTTTAAAACTAGTTAGTACATACATTTTATATATATACATATGCATATATAAATTCCAATAATGCTACGCACGATTTTTCAAGCACTTCCGATAGTCTACAAAAAGGTATTCCTAACAAAAGTTAGTAAGTTTTGAATAAGCATCAAAAGTATTTCAATGGATTTCATTGATGTTTGCCTTAAGTGCTACCGAAAAAATTTATTACATTTCAGATTGAGTTCCCCAATAAGTTATTGTAGAAAAATAATTGTATATTGTCCTGATACCGATTCAAATAATGGCTAAATAAATTTATATGGATTCGTCTAAAAAAATGTTACGTTGACATTTTATAAAGTGAAAAACTTTTTGATAATATCTACTATCCTAATTTGTTGAGCCACACACCTGTGATGTAACATCTTGATAAACCTTTCATACGTTAATGTTCCTATAAGTCCGATCTAGGTATCTGAACTCAAGGATGAATTGTATAGATTATATATATATGTCGGGTTCACATTATGATTAGGGTTAGGAGCGTGAAACGAATTTGGATTAAATATTGTTGTTATGCAATAGAGAAGATATTTACTAGTACAAATATGAGTATTACAGAATTTGACAGGTAACCGTGGTAATTAGATACTCGAGATGCTAATGACAATGATCCTAGGTTCAATAACGAATCCGCGGTCAACGGGATAACAAAATGCGGTTTTTTTCAAAGTCCAAGTTGTACTCAACTTGTTTGTCTACGGTACAAGTATTACTAAACTAACTTTTTGTTAAAACGTGGAATATCCACCGAGCGTAAAGACGCTAAGTAACTCGCTAATGCGACCTCACGAGGGAATGACTTTCCGTCACGATGATGCTGCAGAGGAAAACTATGATGGGGTGTGTCTAAGGATACGAGATCATCTGATTCGTCAAGGAAAGTCTCCGTTCGGAAAGTGAGGGAAATGGACGTTCCTGTTAATTGGTTAATTTCTATGTTGGTAGTTGAAGAAGGATACTAACCGCCCTTGAGAGAGAGTTGTTAGCGGGAAGCGTCGTTCGTGGGAAAAGCAGATTTCCCGTATCTTCCCGTAGTAGGTGGTAGATTTAGGAACTTTCAGGATAAAGACTGTTTGTCCGTTTGAAGGACCTTAGTTAACTAAATCCTAAGATTTAGGCTAGCTGAACATGTACTGTGGAGATGCATCGACATCTCGTAATCATCTTGCCCGAAGAATAGGGTCTGTGTGTGGCGAGCCACGAGACAGAAACTGTTGGAATGTTTACTATCGAGTGCCACTACAACTATTTCTTTTTAAGGAGAGCTATACGATTACTCCATTCCTTTGTTAGGTAGAACGTTCATCCCGTGACCGCGGCTACGTTTAGCGACTGGTTGTGTCACTTCGAGCCCAAGCTCACAAATCCCGAACAATTTTAATCGGATTAAATCATAAAGACTAAAGTATTGGGGATTTTCCCAAGAATTCTAAAGGGAAGGTCCCGGTGTCCTTTCATCTCCGACTTATATAATATAAAAATATTATATCTCACAAATAATTCAGTATATATATATATATACAGAGTTATCCACTTAACTCGGAACCTGTACACTTACTATTATAGTCGGATGTCGTTCGCCATGTATAAGTTGTTGCTAGAAGTATAATTAGATGTGAACACAGAGCGGTTTGCTTGCTGCCGAAGGACTTTAAATTTAACGTCATAATAAGAAGACGATTGCTGAGAAAGCGAGTCTTGCCTTTCGAGGGTATGGCCATGTTCGGTATTATTTTAATTGTAAAAATCTTAACAATACAACCACAACAATCTTATAACAATGATACAAAAAATATAAAAATTTTTCTTACTTCAACGATTTATAAGTAATTGCATAATTGTCGGAACATATTACAGGGAATACCGAGGGAACTGCTTCGAACGATCAGTTTCATCTCTAACATAAACAACTTCCGTCCTTCTCCGACTAATCCGAACGGGCCCAGGCATTGTAAATTCATTTCTATCATATTCATATTTAAATTCACTTCTATTTTTCAAACTGGCCTACCTAATATGAATTCTATGAGGCATCTTGATGTATTTTAATCAGTTTCCTTATTTTTTTTTTTTATATTCGGCGTATTCATAGCAGAGTGATAAAAAATTAGGTAATAGAATTCAATTTGTAGAAAATGATCGTTAATAAATTTTGAGTTTTGAAATACGACGTAGAAGAAAATGTCTAATACGTTAAAAATAAAAATTACCAAACAAAATAGAAAAGGACCTCAATGTTCGTAAGAATATGGACAATTTCATTGTAATTCGCTAATAACTTTGCCAGCTGAATGCAACATTAAATAAAAAATAAATTAGGAACATAAAATCATCAGGTATTTCTCAGCGATTTTCTTCTCCTTATTGTGACATAAAATTTAAATTCCCGCGAGACCCTTTATGTGGTCTCACCTAATTATACTTCTATCAACAACTCATAGATGGCGAACATCTTATTGTAGTAGTAAGCGTACATGTTTAACAACACCGTAATTATTCTCATGCATTATTGCTACCGCAGGTTCTGGGCTAAGTGCATAATCCTGTATGTGTGTATTAAATATTATCTCTCGCAACACACTATCAAGTTCTATAGATAAGATTTAAGAATGTTTAGTTTTCATGTAAAAAGATCTGAGAAATATATCAATTAATCTAGTTCTCAATATTGTTAAATTATAATTTTATTTTTCCATATTTTTTAAATTTTCAATTTCAACATTGGATTGAACACATTTCTCGTTGGTAAGATAAAATATATGAATGTATGCACATACATTTTATGTTCACTCCATTAGTGAAAACTTGAATGAAAGATTAGAATAAGCCAAAACCAAAGTCTTTATAATTTCCTAGTACTAATTTATATTATATAATTAGTACTTATAATTTCCGCGACTGCTTCCTCGTCGGCAAGGTATCGACTTGAAGATTCGCGAAACTCCCTTCGCTATTCAGCTTTCAGCGATTTAGCGACAGATACTTAGGAAAATGATGTGGAGCTGTGTAAATTCACAGACGTTCGGCGCACTAGAGAGAAACATCGTCATTAAGAGAAAAAAACTTTCGCTAATTGCTAAAAGGCTGATATTTCAGTTCTGGGAAAACTCTCGAGATAAGCAGAAAGTACGAAGTGAACGAAACGTTCCATGGACGTAATTGCGGTGAAAATTCAACTTTTCTTTTAATTTTTTTTCCATTCCTTTTTCGCCTTTTTTGTTCTTTTTTGTTTGTAATACTACTATGAAACTTTGTACCTCGCGTAGATCATAAGTGTCTTCGTCCGTCGACCGTTTGATTTTTGTAAAATGAAAAGGCGAAGCTAATCTGAGATAAGATCCAACATATTTAAAAAAGATATGGAAACAATATCGTATTTTAAGTCATTTGTTCACAAATATTTTAGAGTACCGTATAAGTAATATGTTACAAAGATATTGTGTACTGTTCCTTTATTCAAAATGATAGTTCATAAAGCAGCTTAATATTTCAACTGACAATTCTGTTATATTTCTCTAGGTATATTTCTCTTCATTCATTGTTTATCGTTACACCAACTATTAAAGTAGATTATTATTGGCGACCCAATTGTAATTGCAGATTGAATTTTATAATTTTTTAAAAGAATTGATTTGTCTCAAAAATTTAAGCAGTTATAATACAATACCATATTAAAATATTTTAGACTATTTTTTAATATTAAAGTATAATTTAGCAGCCACAACTTATTGCATTATTTATTGTATAAGATGAAATGATCAGCATTCTTTGTAAATATATGCAATATACATACATCACATAACGAAGAATTGTTTTTTTCAAAAGGTAGGAGATAAATTTTTTGTTGTTCTATATTATTTCTTCCTATTTTGTTACTACAAAATACAAGAAAATATTTAATAACATTGTACTTCATAAAACGAGAATTTAATATTGCATTACTTTTTTTCTTTAAAATGTAACATAATATTAATTTCATTCATAATATTGTGATATTAAATTCGAATACAAGTTATAGTTTCGAATATACATATGCATTTATAATACTTAACATTCTACAAGTATATTTATATTTCAACTCTGTGACAATCAACGTATTCATGAAAATTATTATTACTTACTAATTCTTTTTGTAATTTCAAATGAAATTTATTATTTATTTACTCGTGACTCCAAAATAATTTATCATAAAAGTCTATTGTAACACCTGAGTTCTTTAATTCACCAAACTAATTTCTATTGAATTTCTAAATATTTTTTCAAAAGGTTCATACGTATTTCTCCAAATTTTTACAAAATTTCAATCTAAAAGTACTTTCCCATATTTTTATACAGACTAGAATGATTATTTAGTCAATGTATTTTTTAATTTAAGTGACCAAACATTTTTTAATACATATATCTTAATCCGAATTGAAAAATTGCTATATTTAATTATTAATTAATATATGTATATTTATATAATATATAAATGAGAAAAGATGGCAATGTTATATAAACGTAAGTACATCTTTAAATGCTGTCTAAAAACATGACAGGTGGCGAGTAGGAAGATTTAAAATATAATGTAGTGTACTGTAATTGTAGACTTATTTCATTCATGTGCATAAGGAAAACGGTTTAGTATATTATAAAGTTAATACTTGATAAGAATGAACAGCAGAAATAAAAGATGTAGTTTCTCAAATTGCACATAATTGATTAAGTTCAATTTTTCAATCCTGCAAAATTTTAAAAACATTTTAAAGAAAAATGTAAAAAATTATCGTTAATAAAATTAAACAATGATTAAGTAACACTATTTGACCTTATATGTAACTTTTATTATGATTAAAAATAACGTATATTAATTATTTGCTTATTTAAATGGAAAATTCAAATTATAGGTAAGTATTCTACTATTCCAAAAAAAGTGTACATATTGCAAAAGATAATTTTGTTCCCTTTAAACCATATTCCAGTTTTCTTTACTTATCAATTTTGAAATATTGTCGAAGTTCAAATGATTATAAAATATTTATATATATATATATATATATATATATATATATATATATATATATATATATATATATATATATATGTATAAGTATATATGTATGTATGTATAAGTATTATTCTATATTCTATATTCTATATTATTCTATATATATATAGACTAAATTGTTTAAAAATTTTCGGTAATTTAATCGAGATTACCTTTTGAATAATAATTATGGGACCAAGTTTCAAATTATATCTAAATGATCCATAAATTGTTTTTAAAATATTTTTGAAGTACGAATTATTTTTAAATTATTTAAAAATTGCCTATAATTTAATTAAAATTAATTATCGAATATTAATTACACGATCAAATTTAACGCAAATTAAACTGTCATGGTTTGATTGCATACGTTTTTGAAATAACTGACGTCTCAATGAACCGTTCCAAATAGATTAGTCAACTGGCAACTACAGATATTGCTTGATAAAGCAGTTTAAATTTACTGGCTACAAATAGCTGTCACCTACACTCTACAGAACAGAATTAAATTGCCGAAGCGTTTACCTCGTCTGACTGCCAACAGTATACGAGCTTCTATAGAAGCCTTGCAAGTAGTCATTCAGATAACCAACAAACTTTAGATGCACCACGTATTGCTTGCCACTCTTCAACGTGTCCGACGTTCTAATCACGTAAAACTGCCGTTCAGTGTCGTTTCTCTGCTCCACGATTTTGATTATCTTCTCTACATTCTTGATTTCCGAATACTCCTTGATATTCGTGAAACTTTCATTGATATGCATATCCACCGCGTGAAGCGTCACATTTTTCGTGTCTTCCGTAACGTTCACTAGAATTTTTACCTGAAAATATAAAAATTATTTTAATTTCTGCAGTGTGACAACATGTTTCTTTAAAAGTAATACAGAATCATGAAAGTGTTTCAACACCTATAGAAAGTCTTCGTGAATGTATTATTTATAAAGAACATTTTGAAATTTCATTAGCATTGTATCGAGATGCGACTATCGTGATTAACATACTGATAAAATTTGAAACGAATCTGAAAATATATATACAAATTACAAGACATTTATTGTAATCATACACTTTACAGAAATCATCTAAGTCATTAAATTATTCATTAGTCATAGACATAGTCATTAATATAATTATAAGTCAAAATATATAGTGAAATCATCTGTAGTATTGGTTATATGTTACATAATGGTTCAATTATATGGTATAAGACATCCACTAATTGACAATAGAGCACACGTACATACATACATCTAATTTCATTGTTAATGTGGATCCATTAATATTGTATTTATGTATATAATCATTAATAATGATCTAATGATATAGAGATAGCAGACTGTTTCCTATCTTTTTCATTTATTCTTAAGATGATGAAATTAAGAAATTATTTCCAAAAGTTCCCGATATTTATGCATTATACATATATCGTGTAAAATTCATTCGTTAATTTTTATTTTTGTATAATTTGTATAAATTATAAAGAAACAACTCCAGTTCATCAAGGGGTGAAAGAGCCACTGTAACTAGAAAGTTTGGAGCGCCATCTACTATGAGTGTAGTTTACAAAACTATAGTGAAAACTTGCAGAATTTTATGAACTACACTCATAATAGTTTTGTTTACGAACTTGTATGGGCTCCCCTTTATTAGTATTTATAAAATATATAATTATTTATATCTATTATTTTCCTCTTTATATTCATACGTTTAATCCTTTTTATTTGTATAAAATTATTGGAATTGCTATTATAGTGTTATCTCTGACGTCTGGTAAAAATGATTGTATTGAAGGAGGGAGAATATGGCGAGAAAAGATCCTAAACTTTCTGTTTTTACAGGCTATTTCACTCCTACGTGAACTTGTAATCATCGTTGTAGTTTTTAATACCGTTTATATGAATGCGTAAAGGAAAAGATTAAACGTCGACATATCGTCCATCACTTGTTCTACATCTTCTGGATTAAAATACTTTCAGAGCACCAGGATTCGTCGCTCTTTTGATCTGTTAGGCAAAGAAGAAACAGTTGCTGTTTGATAGTTTCATGATTGTTTCACTAATATTTAAAAAAATTAATATACAGAAGCATCCTTGAGAATTAAGCTTTTGTACAGAAAATAACTTTCACTGAATGCAATTCTTACTTATTTTCCGATTCGTTAACGAGTTTACTGTTTGTTTGTGAGAATATCGCAGGATAAGTACTTAGATTCATAAAAAGTGCGACTGCTTCATTTAAAAACACAGAAATAGACTCACAAATGCATGTTCGTAGCACGTAGTACGTTCCAAGCCACACAACTTCCTGTCATAAACCGCATTTCAATTATAAAATGACACAAAGGCTCAAACGTATTACTAGGATTATGATAATTCCTTACTCTAAATTGTAAGAATTGAATTTAACATGAAAATTTCCTACCATCTCCTTTATCAAATAAGACGTCGATGGATTTGATCTTTTTTACAAACTAAAAAACTAATCGGCTATATCTGTTTACTAAAACACCTACTTTGTCGTAGTTATATACAATTGTAATTACTTTTATGGAAATTGTGAATATTGGATTAGAATTATATTCTAAGAAATGTATTTTTAACATATTTTCTTTAATCTATTGAAAGTGTTTTTTTATGTAAACATAACAGACGAGATGCAGATTACTTAGTCTTTATTATACTAGGGCGTAATGTATGAACTATTTGTTGTATGTCCTGCTTAGAATAAGAATAATTTTTGTTTTGTATTATAAAGCATTTAATAATAGAAGTATTAAGAAGTATTATATAGAAAAATTGGTTTTTCTAACATTAAGTTTGTTGGAATGTATGTTAAATCTCTCTATCAAGAGAGTTTACTCTTTCGAGATTCTGAGGTAAGTGCTATACGGCCCCTCACAGTTCGCTTACTAAGACTGGGTCAATGCCTTTCTCACTCCATGGTCAAATTCTCCAGAGAAAGTGTCTATTTTTTGGCAATGCGATTAAATCCTAACCCATCTAATGCATCTTCTAAACCAGCGCCGTCCAAAATTATCTCCTGAGAGACAACTATCGTCCTCATCAACACTTTAAATGAATACGTCGCGCTTTTTATTCATTAGGATTCTAGGCTCATAATTGAATTCTTAGACTGCATATCCATTTGTTGCTTATCACTGTTGCATATTAATGTGGATGGGCAAATATTGTATTATTGTGTATCGAAATGTGGTCCAAAGACAGAATAGATCAATCGGTTATTTGCCGGTTTTTTGTCTTTATATCAAAGTCCGTGGACATACAGAAAAGTAATGTGGTAAAGCAGTTACGACTGATAGACAAAACAAGTGAATTGTCCTTCCGTATATCCGCGGCCAAAGGGAAGGATGACGCGATATAGTCCACTCAAATCAGCCTCAAAGAAGGCCAAATTCAATATTAAATTCTCTTATGCGATCTTGTAGAAATCATGTTCAGGGACAAATCCTATGTGTGTAGCACTCAAGATTTCTTACATAAAATTTGTGAACAATCTCCAGAGTTATCGAAAACAGCTCTTTTTTTCTATATAACAGCGATTGTTATAGTTGGTTCGTAAAAGTTTCCAATGAAAATTGTAGCTATTGAAAATATCTATCATATGAGATGTTATATGTTAAGATTGGTTAATTCGTTTAGTCGTAAATAAATAAAAACCGCTTAAAATTGTACTAATTTCAATTGACAATTATTCATGTAAAACTGAGAATGTGAAATTGAAACTTGGTGAAAATGTAGTTTTCGTTATTCTTAAAAAGTGTGCAAAGTATCATCTTCAAATATTTAATATTTTGCAAAAAGCTATTTAACAACCATAAATACAATGTTCGGAATTCGTACAGCAACTGGCAGGGGCTTTGTTTATTATCGAAAAGCTGTGCTATCATGTACAACTAGAAACTAATCGATTTTTTAATTGTAAACTATTTAAAAATGGCACCAAAAATTGTACATCATTTTACTTTTTTTACAAGTCTATTAACACTGATAGAACACGTTTAGATAACATAGAGGATTCATTTAGAGGATAACATTTGTGGTTAATATATATAGTATATATACAATATATAATAATAGTATTTAATAACAAAGTAACAATTCCATTTTTCTTAATGTTCGTTATAAAAGCATATGGAGGCAATGCTAATGATTATAACCAACAATAAATTAATGACGGAAGTAAAAAATTAAGCGTAAACAACTAAAAATTTATGTATTCTGAAATCAATTTATTTTTAAATTATGCTTCTGAATTAATAAATGTCTCAATGAAGTATACTAAATTAAGCTGAAGATCCACTGAGGTTAATTTAAGCCAATCCAAGCGCAGCCCGTCCAAGCTGCGCCACGCTAAATTGCCATGGTTCTTGACACCGACCCTTTGTACATATCTGTATCAAAAGGTTCGTCTCCGGTTTTACAATGTACAGTAGTGCACATGCGGTTCAGGAAAGCTCCTTGAAGGGCTGCTGCAAATTTATGAAGCACTCAGCGCATCTGAGTCATGAGATGTGCCGAACATGGCACATTATAGTAAAAAAAACAAATAGATTTGGAATTTTCCAATTGGTAGATCATGGGTCATAAATATGTAAATTATTCGTTATTTACGATTAAAATTTGTTATCTATTATTCATTATGCGTGTATTTGTTAAACTTGTCCTTTTAAAAATTAGAGTGTTCGGTGATTAAGGGATTACAAACTATTTTCCAGATGGTTGAATAATAAATACATTGTAACGTATGAAAGACAAAGACAAAAATACCACTTCATGTCTTTCCTTGTCTTTTACATGATAAAATAAAGTACGGATACGTATGCAACGGTAATACGCAACGGCGATACGCAATGATGATACGCAACGGTGATACGCAATGGTGATACGCAATGGTGATACGCAACGGTAATACGCAACGATCATACGTAACGATGATATGCAACAAATGGATATGCACCTTTTTAGCATCGTGCGGTTTCTTTGATGACGAACGAGCACATTACACGAAATAAGAGATGGGATATCGTAGTCTTATTATCTCATCTCATAGACATCTCATAGCTCGATCACTTCGAGTCGCCGGCTACCTACTTTACATACGTTCGCTCAAGCCGAATTCTTACTGAGCCTGACCACCCACTCATAAATTTCGGTATGGCTAAGTAGGGGTAGGCTATCTGCCATAATATTGTTAAAGAAATGCATTGTCGCTATCATGTAGGATCTCATTATAAAAATTATATTTAATATTATTTTTGAAAGCAATGTTGTCTTAAATTATATTGAATCTTCACAAAATATATAATAAAATAAATATTAAAAAAATGATACCCTACTACACAAAATGGAAAAAATTAAGAAAACAAGGTGTACAATTGTGTTTTATTGAGAAATATAAGGTACACATTCAAATATTTTTAAGAATTTACAGATAAGTTAAAAATGCCGCAATCGAGTGCGCACAATATTTACAGAGTTTAAGCGAAATTGTAATCATACAATTGGAATAAGTGTTTGAGATACTTTCACGATACGTTAAAACATATAGTTAGTTTAGCAGTTAATGTTACGTCGAGTGCAATAACATCAAATTTTCAAACAGAACTATTAATTATAAATATTTAATCAGTGCGAGTGTCCAACTACGGCAGTTTTAAACTCTATCACCTATCTGTAAATTCGGTAATTTAATATTATCATTCTACATTTAATTATTTAAAAATATCGGAACGAGTATCTTATATTTCTGAGTAAAACACATACCATCTTGTCTTTTCCATTTTTTTAGTTTTGGGTAGTCGGATATCATTTTTAAAAATATTTACTTTATGTAATCTTCCTTAGCTTAATCCTTCTTTTACTGTTTTATAATTATAAATTATTCATCTTCAATTTGTCTATTTGCACATGTATTATCTATTTATGATATAACTTTCCTATAAATGTCTATAAATAAATGATTTGAAATATGATAACGAATAATAGTTGTTTCTAATGTCATTTTGGGCTAAGTATAGTTCTATTTGTTGTTTTTGTACTCAAAATAGCATTATTTATTAAATATATATGTCGGAGATGAAAGGAAATCGGGGCCTTTCTTTTGGAATGTTTGGGTAGGTCCCGAATACTTTAGTCCAGACTTTTTATTATAGCTACACTTAAATAATAAAACTGAGAAATAGTTGTTTATGTTCTAATCCGAATATGGGTGCCCGAGATTTATGACAGTGGGCTTCGGCTCGAAGTGACATAACGGGTCGCTGAACGTAGCCACGGTCACGGGAGGGACGTGTACCTAACAGAGGTATGGAGTAATTATATAGCTCTCCTTAAAAACAAAGATTGACCCGAGGGGTACAGAGAGGTACGGAGAGGAGTATATAAGGGCAGTTCCCTTGGACTGAAGTCCAGTCCGGTAAGTTCTACTTGTACAGTGGACAAGTACGTTGAGTCACACCAGAATCGTGGATCAAATCGCATTCGTCATCCCGTTGACCGTGGATTCGTTATCGAACCTAAATTCATTGTCATCAACATCTCGATCATCTCATCACCTCTATTACTTGTTAAACTCTGTAGTAATTACATTTGTATCAGTATTAGTAAGATATCATCTATAATACATAACAACGATGGCCAATTCACGTGAAGATATATTATACGCCCGTAACTTCAATGATAACCCGACATATATATGAAACATCCGTAGTAAATAGCAAATGACAAATAACAGGATGTATCCTCTAAGATCGACTACCATTGTTTCAAACAAAAGTTACAAATGTTTGGAACAAAAGTTAGTTAGTTTTCAGCCCGGTAGACATTTTGATATTAAACATTTTCAAAAATTCGTTTTCGATAAAAAATCAGTCACCATGATTTTTTTAAATGATACCATTCATTTTGGATTTTACAGAGTTGCAGCTAACGTCAAGATGAAATCGACAACTTACTATACTGTGAACTTATTATTATTATGATGACTTTGAACGAGGTAGTTCATTGTAACGTGTACTGCAAAAGAGTATTATTGTTATTGCTGGATTTTGGAAATAAACTTATTAGTTTGACAGTTTTAATTAAATTACATATTTTCTGAATTCTGAATGTAATTTGACCGAAGTAAAGTAATTTTCCATGTTGTTTCTCGTGACTGCACTTAAATTTCTGAATTCAAGGTCATCTCGAACGAACGAAATTAATTCAGCCGAACAATCAATCTTCGTCCAATCGGTAATACGTATGTATATGTTAATCGAGATGTGTTAATAGAAAGTTCTCGTTCAAGGATACAGTTGGAGACTAGAAAAGAAAGAAAGAAGAAAACGATTCGTACCTCGCCATGGAAAGTAAAATTTCCCACTTGTATGAACGGTATTAGCTTCAACTCGTACGAATCTGGCACCACAGATCTTGGTAATCGGACGTCCAATTTTTTTTTGTTATACGTGTCCTTATTAAACAGACCACGACCCCCGAATTGAACTGAATTACTGAAATCACCGCATGGTTTAACGAGCTTTTCCTCGAGGCATGGCGCAAGATGATAGACCAGAAGCCCTGTCACGACCAAAGATATAAGGAAGGCAGCACCAAAAAGGAAAGCGCCGCAAGGAGAGACTGCGCAGCCTCTTTTACGTCCGAACGTTGTTGTGTGTGCGTCCATCATCGCCAAAACCTCGCGGGACTGGGTCATATCACGTGTAAACCTGAAACGAAGAAAAGAAAGTGAGAATTTTGGTCTTGATAAGTACCCGATAATACTGTCGTGTATAGAGGTACTATTTTTGGCAAAATTAAGGTTAATGTTGGAGAGGAAATTTAGAATGAAAATAGAATTTGAAGGTGAAAGATTATTCAATAATTTATTATTAATAAATATTAATAAATAATTAGTAATAAATCAATATGGATATTTAGAAATATTTAGAAAATATCGAATAATAATTTAAAAGCAGTATCTTTAACTTTGTGTTAAAGAAGTTATTATTGTGAACTAATTTATTGACAATCATAAAAGATATTCAAAATTTAAAATTTGTCATTCTTGATTGGGGTTAGGCTACTATATGTAAACTTTCAATTTTTTTGTAACTAACAATTGGTTTTTGTAACTAACAATTGACATAGAAATAAAAATGTTTTTTATTTTGTATACATATAATATATCAGACAAATAATAAATTAAAGATTGATTTACTTTATTGCTTTAGAATAGAAATTTACAGTAATTATATTTATTATTGGAAATAAGGGCGACCTCACCGATTTCATGATTTTGAAATATGCTATCAAGGTCAATATGCTGAACAGCAACTCTTTCGACATATGTACATTACGACAGGTGATTATAAGCTAAGAAAACAGAATCGTCAATTAGTAATGTACAAAACACTTGATAATTTTAAACTGTATCAAACTATATTAATTTATATATAATTAATGTATTATTGATTAGTATTCCTTGTTCTCTTATAAGTCAATATTGAAGTTAAACTCTACATTCGTTCATACAGGCTGTATTCTGTAAAGAATATTTTGAATGCATGTATAAAGAATATTAAGAAGGATTTTCGAAATATGTATTATATTATACAATGAATATTCGGTGGTCTCGAAAATATTCAGGCTCTAGTATAATTTTAACTTCTATGTTCTATATCTGAAACAAATACAGACAAGATAACAGAAATGTTTAACAACACATTGAATTATATTACATGAATGTCAGAAAGTAAAAAGCTTTTAATTTAAAATAAACCATTAATTAAATATTTTTAAAAAATATTGAAATAAAGTGAATTTTCATATTCCAAAAATGTTCAGACACTTTACAAATTGACGTTAAAAACACTAAAATAATAATATTTGCTAAAAATTTTACCTGATACTCCTTTTGTTCAATAACATCTTTTAAGCAGTTCAATATGTTGAAGGTTATTTTTGTTATTTAATATGGGTTGGGGTTGATATTCAATTGATTAACACAGATTGAATAACACTCTTTATTTCACCTCCTTGTATAAAACGTCTGAACTCACCGCTTTAGCGTTTTAGCAATTAGCACGTGGTCAACTTCTAAGACAAAAGAGCGTCGTTAGAAGTCGTACCAACTTAGCTTATAGGAACTAGCGGTCATTCCAACTTAGCATTTCTCAACACTCTCCTTTGACCGCTAGTTTCTACAAGCCCCATAGCTTTGGTAAAACGTTGAGTTTTTACTCTATTTAAACCTTTGGTGAGAATGTCGGCAACATTCTCAGAACTAGATATATAGATGTAATCTAATATCCCTTTCGACACGCAATTCTTGACATAAAAATAACGCACTTGGACATGCTTAGAACTCTCAGCAACCACCTCATCCTTGGACCATGAAATAGCTCCAATGTTGTCACAAGAAATTTTGCATGGGCGAGGACAATATGACGATTGACCCAGCTCCCTTAACAGTAAAGATATCCACACGGCCTCCCTTGCTGCTTCTTGCATCGCTACGAATTCTGCTTCGCATGTCGATTGAGATATAATTTGTTGTTTCTTTGACAACCAAGATACCGCTCCACCAGCGAGTATGAAAACATACCCACTCCTGGATTTTCTATCTAATGCACAGCCCGCAAAGTCTGAATCGCAAAACACCTTCAAGGGTTGTCCTGTCTTTTGGTATACTAGCTTTAATTCTTTGGTCTTCAGCGGGTACCTAAAAACACGCTTCACTGTTTTCCAATCAGACATAGTCGGATTTGCACATCTTTGGCTTAACTTTCCTATTGCACACGCGACATCAGGGCGGCTTACGGTGGCGACATACATTATATGCCCCACAGCCTGTTCGTACAACTTATTGTCAAACGGTTCATTATCTACAATGTCAAAACCAGCCTCGCACTCTTTGGCTAGCGGTGTTGACACTCCAGCCTCATGAGTAATGTCAAACAGATCTAACATTTGACTTATCTATACGGATTGATCAAATACAACTGTGGTACTATTTAGCTTACTCAAGTGGATGGATAGAAATTGAGTATCGGTTCATAACATCCTCACATTTAGTTTGTCCTTAACCCTAGTCTTGAACATCTGGATCATAGCCTCCGTTCCAAACACAAGAATGTCATCCACATACACAGCTACAATGAGATCTTTGGATGCATTCACATACACACACAGATCACTCACACATGAGTTCAAACTCATACCTCTCAACATACTGTTTATGTATTTAAACCACATTCTCCCGGCTTGCTTCAGTCCATACAGGCTCTTCTTGAGTTTGCACACATACTGAGTTCTGTTCTTTCCTGGCACCTTATAGAATTCAGGTTGTTCCATATATATGTCCTCATCCAAAGGACTGTTGAGGTACGCACACTCCACATCAATATGTTCATAACACCACTCATTCTCCGCACATAGAGCAAGCAAAATCCTTAGTGTCCTACGTTTTACAATTGGACTAAAGGTTTCTGTATAGTCTACTCCGGGCCGTTGCCAGAATCCCCGAGCTACGAGTCTAGCCTTATACCTATCAGGGTCCCTTTTTATGACTAATACCCACTTACAGTCAATCACGTTATTGTCCGAGGGTCTTTGCACTATATCCCACACGTCTTTGTCCACCAAGTTTTCTGAGACTCCATTTTGTTCAGGATTCCTTGGAACAGTCTTCCTGTGCAGAATGCCTTTCTCCCTCAGGTAGCTCTCAAAATTAGTCCCCGTGTACTCACCCCCATTGTCGGTTTAGAGGGCGCATATTTTGGATTGATGTAGAGCCTCCACTTCCATCTGGTACTCCTTGAAGCACCTAAATACTTCGCTCTTCCTGCTGATGATCCTAACGTACATGAATCGTGAGTAGTCATCTATGAATGTTAGGAAGTAGTTACCTCCACCTAGTGACTTGCACTGAGCTCTGCCACTGACGTCGCTGTGGACAATTTCCAAAGGACGCCGACACATGTGGTGGGCTGTATTCGGAAATGGCACCTTCGTCATTTTTCCTTTCACACAGACTCCGCAGAGTTCGTTGTGTTTCCTGGAGTCCTCCTTCACACTCCTCACAGGGATCTTCCTCATTGCATTTCCATGCAGGTGACCCAATCTCTCGTGCCACGATGTGGTACCCTTGTATGCCCTCGCTTCAATGACTTCAACGTCTCCGTCATCTTGGCCAGGTTCCTCTTGATCGTGCTCCACAGAGAGGTTTGCTACGTGATCTTCGACAGGTACTGTTTCCAAGTAATAGACATCGTCTCCAACCTTCGAGTTGAATACGACGTCTCCATCGTCGTGTGTCCCAACGGCTTCATCCCTTGTACACACTGTGGTAACTCCCTTTTTTGCCAATTGTCTGATTGAGATTAGATTTACGTCTAACTCAGGCACCCACAGAGCGTTCGATATGGATAGCGTCCAACCACCACAGGACTTAGCCATTTTTACAACGATTGTCCCCTTTCCCTTAACATCCAGGTGTCTCTTGCCGATCCTGATCTGTCCGGTCGCGGGCGTAAAGTCTACGAATCGATGCCTGTCCGGAGTCATGTGGTTTGAGGCACCTGAGTCAAGGTAGCTGATTCTCTCCCTATCCATGCGACTGATAGACGACAAAGCCAATGTCGATATAAGTCCCTTGGACCTCGGTTTGTCTTCCGATCCCCTCTCTCTCCTGTTATACTCCTGTCTCTTCTTCTCTCTTTGGTTTTTTCCCCTTTATCTTCTTTCTCCTCTTGGCACTGATACGAGATGTGTCCCATTCTCCCACATTTGTAGCACTTTTGGTCTTGTGGGTTTCGGACCTTTGGTCTCGCGCCATCTTTGCTTTGTTGCTTGGGCTTCTGCTGTCTCCTGGTCGCCATTGCGCTGCCTCTCTCGGATGATTCCATAGCCGCGTCGATCCTCCTCTCTTCGAGTAGGAGATCGGATTTCACGGCCCTCGCACTTAAATCCTTGTCGATCCTCGCTGTTCTGAGGTATGTTGAGTAATTTGGGTCCGCCACGAGGCCGGCTAAAAGGAAACATGCCATAACATGGTCACTGATTTCTATGCCTACGCTGGATAGTTTGTCGCACAGGTCATTGATTCTTCCGCAGTACGCGGACATGTCCATATCCGGGGTCTTCTCGATAGTACCCAGTTCCCGCATGCATAAGACAGTGTCCATTGACGTAGACCTTCCATGAACGTCTTCCAGTGCCTTCCAGCACTCCCTCGCTGTTTTCAATTTTCTGATATCTCCCAGGTACTCGGGGCGTATATGCCGGAAAAGGTACGCACGTGCTCTGTTGTCCATCCTTACGCAGTCTGCCCTCATCCTTTCCGCTGGCGTAAAACCTGGCTCTATGGCATCCCAGCAGCCCAGGAAAACTAATGAAGCTTCCGTCATCGTTTTCCAGTACTCGTAATTTCCTTTTCTCAAGATTGGATTCATATCCTTGTCCACATCAGGCATATTGTCCTGGTCGGCCATGGCGTGGTCTCTTCTCGGATAATTTCACAAAAACGCAAAAAACTCAATAAATAGATATCTTTCTTACCGCAGTTTACTGCCCTGGGCCCATAACCTGTTATTTAATATGGGTTGGGGTTGATATTCAATTGATTAACACAGATTGAATAACACTCTTTATTTCACCTCCTTGTATAAAACGTCTGAACTCACCGGGTGCGCTTTAGCAATTAGCACGTGGTCGACTTCTAAGACAAAAGAGCGTCGTTAGAAGTCGTACCAACTTAGCTTATAGGAACTAGCGGTCATACCAACTTAGCATTTCTCAACAATTTTTTATTAGTAATCGATGCTATATTTTATTTCTGTATTACGCGAGTTTATCATTTTCCTTTACTGTTTATTATTGTTTTTTACTAATTCCCCAATGCAGTTCATTCCATAGGAATGATCATACTTATGTAAGGAAACTTGTTATCTTGATTTGATAACTTAAATTTTCTAATATGTCCCAATATCCTTGCAACTTGAAAATGCATATTCTTCATCGGTTTATCTTGTAATACTCGGGTAACATTACATAATTAATTAACAGATTTTTTATGTTTGTTTTAAATTAGCGAATTTTTTATTTCTGACATCTATAGACCGTATTGTAATATGTTATGTTATAATTTTTTAGAATATTTTATGTCAGTAGTCAGAAAAGGAAAACTATGCTGATGTATTGTCGAACTACTAGAACGTAAATGGAAAAAAAATGAATTTTAAATTTGCGAGAATACCACAATACATTACAAATCAAAGATATTAAATTAAGACAAGGAGTTTTTACAATATGACCATCTCTACGGAATGAACAGGACTACAGTAAGATACAATAATAAACACTAAAGGAGAATGACAAATTCGTTTAACAGAAGAATAACATATAGCATTGATTACTAACAAAAATAATCTTCTACATATTAAACTACTTAAAACATCTCTTTTTGAGGGTAAACAAAAGGGGTATCGAATAAAATATTAAACCTTTATAAAAAATTGCCAGTTTAGTTTTTTAACATTAATTTATAAAATGCTCGAATATTTTCGAAACACGAAAATTCGCTTCTTCTTTCAACATTTCTTTTAATATTTGAATAACGATTTATTTTAAGGCAACAGCTTTTTGTTTTCTGACATCTATATACTATATTTCAATATACTGCATCTTTGTTGTTTTATCTGTATTTATTTTAGCTATAGAACACAGAGTTAAAGTTATGCTAATAGTCGGAATATTCTCGAGTATTATTCGTAGTTCAATATTGTTATGATATAACTAATTTTTCTTCCTTTAAAATATTTAAAAACTATTTGACAGTATTATCCAAAAGTCTTAAGGCATTTACGATAATGACCTCATAATGGCAACTAATCTATATTTTTAGAGAATATTTTCATATGATATTATACATGTAGACACTAGATATGAATATTTAGACATTCCCTTTATGGTGTTTTGTGTTTGTAGTTTTATCTGGTTCAAAATTTTGTTAGACAATAAATAAACTCCTAATTAAACATATGATTTATTATAGAATGTGCAATGAGAAGAAAGGAAGTTCACATTATGAATAAATTACTTGAATCACTAATAAAGCGATGACACAGATATAATAAATTTATTGAAACATTATTTAACAGGATCCTTCAAAAGGCTTTTGAAGTCAACCGAATAAAAGCAGATTATACAAAATATTAATCATTTCAACGGTTACAAAAATGACTGTCTCAAACCATTATACATATGTAGATATATCGGTTCTGATTGAAATAATTATGAGGACCGAACAAATATTATAACTTTTATGGATATAAGGGTTCTCGCTCATATCGGTTTTGTTTTCGGTTCTTTGGTACCGGTATTACGTAAATTTCATATCGGTTATGTAACTGTCATTTTTCGATTTTGCATCAGTTACGGCTCAGTTCTATAAGATCATATAGTACATATCAGCATTCTAATACCGGTTCGATTTCGGTTCTTATTGATTCATTTATTGATTTTGCGAAAATATTGATATGTATTAAATACATATTACATGTATGGTATTAAGTATCTTAAGATTGAAATTAAAAAATTTATTTCTATAAATTAGGAATTTTAATTACTTGTAATTTCATTGTAGTGGAGTCTCGTAATTAATATATCATTAATTATTATTGCAATCATTTTTGAACGATATGCAGATAAAATAAATTTCCATCCTAAACATTTATTTCGGCTTTCGGTACTATGTGCGAAGTGTAAAGAAAGTAAGTGTAAAAAGGATTGTAGCGTTATTCTATATTGTACACTTTCGGATAGGTGGAAATTTGAAAAAAGTTGCTGTGGAAACAACATTGACCTTGATTATTGCAACGCATTCTACTTATTACGAGGAATAGAAATCTAGAATGTCGGAAATTACCCCTTTATTACCCCGTAAAATTTTAATGATTCTCAAATAAACTTTATTCGGAACAAATATATATATATGTCGGGGAGACGTAAAAATTTGGTCTAGGGTTGTGGGCGCGAAACGAATCCACACTCGGATTAGATGTTGTCGTTATGAAATAGAGGATATATTTGCTAGTGCAGGTATGATTGTCACAGAATCTGACAAGTAATCGCGATAATCAGATACTCGAGAAGCTAATGACAATGATCCTAGGTTCAACAACGAATCCGCGGTCAACGGGATGATAGAGGTACGTTCTCGCAAAGTTCAAGTCTGACTCTTTGTTAACAAGACATGAAATATTCACTGATCGTAAAGGCAGTATTCTTCTCGTCAATGAGAATGACTCCCCGTCTCGGTCGTGCTACCGAGGAAAACTATATGGGGTGTGTCTAAGGGCACAGGATCATCGGATTCGCGGAGGAAAGCCTTCGTTCGGAAGGTGAGGGAAATCGGCGTTGCTGCTAATGGTCAATCTCCATATCGGTGGTTATAAAAGAGGCTAGCCACACCTGAGGGAAAGTTCGTGGAGAAATAGGTTTCTCCCTGTAGTTAGAGCAAAGACTGTTTGTCTGTTTACTTAACTAAATTTTAAGATTTATAGCAAGTCCTCAGGCTAGCCGAACATGTACTGTGGGGATGCGTCGCTGTCTGGTAATCATCTTACCTGAAGAACAGGGTTTGCGTATGACGGGCCACGGGACAGAAACCGTTCTAATGTTCTACTGTCGAGTGCCGCTACAACTATTTCTTTTTATGGAGGACTATAAAATTTTCCATAGCTTTGTTAGACAAAACGTTCATCCCTTGACCGCGGCTACGTTCGGCGACTGGTCGTCGCCTCGAGCCTAAGCTCACCGTCATAAATCCCGAACAAATACAATTGGACTAAACGACGACATTTGTTTAATTACAGCTACGTTAGAATCTAGATTACAGTATTCAGGAGTTTTCCCGAAGTTCCAAAGGGAAGGCTCCGGTGTCTTTCCATCTCCGACATATATATATATATAGAGCTATATATATATATATATATATCGGAGATGGAAAGTCTCCTATATATATATATATATATATATATATATATATATATATATATATATATATATATATATATATATGAGCAAATATATGAGCAAATATATATAGGAGCAAATGTAAATATAAGCACAAATAATATATATATATATATTAATATATTATTAATAAGTGAAATAATGTGAATATAGATTTGCTACTCATGGGTCACATCATTCTTTCGATCACTGAACTTCCTTCTTTGTGGAATAAGATACATTCTTCATAGTTCGGTTCGATTTGTTCGTTTGTAATGTCAAGTTGAGTATACTTTCTATTGCCTACGATGCAAAATAAATATTTGCAAAATCAAACAGATTTTTGATATTTTATTGTGTTTTACTTAACTACGATTCCGAATACCTATCAGAGTCATCATTGGCGGAAAAGAAACCGGAGTGGAATACATCGAATTAAACGTCGTTTTTATTATTGAAAGTGAAGAATTACACATAATTTTGGGGATAATCTTGAGCGAGAAAGGAAAAAGAAAAAGACAAGAAAATGAATACGTGCAATACATAATGATAGATTTGGGGTATTAACCTGTATCAATAGATGCTACTTTTTTGCACGTCACTGCAAAATGTAAACACTGTCAATAAAGCCAATTTAAAGAATTTAAGCCAGCTAAAACTTTATTTTTTTTTAAAGGAAGTGTCATTACGCCTCATGGTTTCTTTCAGAATTTTGTTTCTTGCGATGCGTAGAATACGTTGCAATAATATAAAATTTTGATCCTGAACTTCAATGTTAAGGTCATTTCTCCACTAGCTTTTTTCTGAATCTTTATCTTTTATACCCTGTACATATATCGATTTCGGTTTCGGTACTCATCTATTTCGGTATAGCTTTGTCACCGTAATAACGTAATGCACAAGCTTAGAGGTATCGGAATTTAAAGCCATCGCGTTCTCGATTTCGATGCTTTTCAAATATGTTGCAGAAATCAACATTTTGAAGATCTTCTTCCTACACATGTTACCCCGAAACTCTCTTAGTTTCCGAGATATCCGCAAATAATCGTCGGTATTACTACAGTTAATCCTGCTCATATCTATCTATGTCTATTTTTGATACAGCGGCAAGCATAGCCGCTTCGCTCAATCTTCATTTATATAAATACAAACAAAAGAGTTGGGTTCAGGTCCCTTGCGACTAGTCCTACAAATTCCATCCGAATATTTTAATATCAAACATTTTTTTCAATATTAACAGTTTTTTGACATAAATAGTATATTAACCTTTTGTAAGGAATTCCATGACAGATTGACTGCCGTGTTAAAAAATGTGCGGTTCTATTAAAAAAAATAAGGTTGACCTTTGTACAATTTCTGAACAATTCTCACAATACATTCACAGAGATTCAAGTGACACGAGATTTACGACGCATGTTAGAAACTTTGGTGTCGCGCGCGACGCTGAACAAAGGTCAGCTTCATTTTCTTATTAGCTTCATATTAAAATGTCCTCAATGAGGACTCCTCATATTCTAGCAGCAAAACGACATTCAGCCGCGCGCGACTGTTCTGCACGCGGGTACAGCACGATATACTCCATATACTTTGTAGTTGCGCACGACCACTGTCGCGGTGAGTCGCGCCTTGACTTTGTAGTCGCGGTAGTGCGAATGGGAATTGTGCTATATACGATAATGGATTTTCTAATCGCACGACTGTAAGTGGCGTGCGATTAGTTGTAAAATGAAAAGAGGCTTAGAGAGAAAAGAGGTTAGATGTTCTTTGTCCGACCGCCGTAAGGCAAAAAACCTGGAGAAATAGTGTATTCCTCTCCTATGGGGAAGTAGTTGTTCAAAATGTTGCTTTCTTCAACATAACTACTAAATAATTACCAACATCCGTTTTATTTGACTCTTCATAGAAAACATAGCAGGAATTTAGAATTTTAATACTATCCTATCACTGATTCTAAAATAATAAATAGTAGATGGTTATCATTATATTACAATTTAATTTTGAAAGTAAATCTTAAAGTATTTAATGCTCATACTTGTAATATTTAATACATATGTATTAACATTTTCCCAAAATGAATAAGAGTGAAGATCAATAAGAATCGAAATCAAATTGATATATGTAAGAATACATTATTATACAATACTGCACCGTAACCAATACAGAGCCGAAAAATAATAGTTATAGAGTCGATATGGAACCGATATAATATCGATCTTCAAGAACTGAAACTGATATGCGCGAGAACCGTTATATTCAGAACAGTTATAACACCTTTTCGGTTCTTTTAACTTTTTCAGGAACCGAAACCGGTATCATAACTGTTTTAATTAAACTAACTTTTTATAATAATTTTTTTTAGCAAACTATCAATAATGTTTGAATTAAGTATTTAAAAAGCAACAACAAATATAAATAACTATCATCTATCTTAATATTCATTTATAAAAACAGAACATTTCCGTTTGATAGATGACCTAAAACTTTTGACATGTAATATTAATTATTTCTAGGTAATTAATACTTATTAAGTAAATTACTAATAATTTTTTAATTAAATACTTTTTAGGAGCATCCGATATAAAGTAACATAAAGTAATACTTAATACTTATTAATAGAAACAAACCACAGATGCACTTCCAATTAATAAGTGGCTAAAACTTCTGCATAGTATTGTATAGAAACTTTTGTACTAAATTTTTAAAAATTCAGAACGTTGAAACACTCGTTGTTTGTCATCGAAGAAACGTGTCATTTGTTCGTGAATAATATTGATTTCAACCTATTTATTCAAGAATTCAGTCACACGTTTTTTCATCCTCACCGGCGCGGCGCGGCGTTCCATCCTTCAGACCTACCTATATGTACACACTGTAATTAGCATCTGTGACGAAATACACGAAGGCTGTCATTGGAGCATTGTCCCGGAGAAACTTCCTCTCCGGCGTAAACAGGGTGAAGGCAAGCGATCATTAAAAGTAATTTCACGTTCAGAATAAACACGTCAAGGAAACGCGAGTTGCCTTTAAACGGACGGAAAAGTCTTTCTAATTGGCCGTCGCCGTCGCCTCTTATTGCTAACGGATCAGTTAATAGCAATTGCAACTTCTGTGAGATCGATTTATAGGAATATCGATTGATTCGGTCAATGTAAGCAATTACGACTTCATAAAATCACTGTTATGATAAAACTCTGTTGTGTGAACTACTTATTCTACCATTACTACTGAACAGTCTGCTATTTGGATTTTGTTGATCGAAGTTGCATTATTCAATCGTGTCACTTAAAAATATATATAGATACTTGCGTTATAATATTGCTACTTTAAAAGCGTAAATGCTTGGGCTTAAGTTACAATACATGTAACATATGGAATATACAATACGTGTAATGTATGAAATTATGGAATAAAATTTTATGGTATAGTGATTGCATGATGTATACATACGTATATAAATATATTATTATTATGTTCGAATATTTTCATCAAAATATTTTGGTGACGTAATAAAGAGTTATTCTTCCATTACTCTATTATTATTTAAACAACTATATGTAATGAATAAAGAATTTTTGCATTCCTGTTATCTTCGTTGTAAATATACCCCAGCATAACATAATATATTTCTCTTCTCTTCACTTATATGTATATTTATTTAAAATAGCTTAAATTATATAGGTTTCTGAACATTTTTGCGACAGATTGTAACTTTTACGCGATGTGATACCGATAAAGTAACATTAATCGTAAAAAAAATATCATAATATATGTATAGTTACTCCTATTAATATTCGGAAATCTTTTAAAACAAAATAATCTTTTTTTAAAATTGCATCAAGCGACTTAATTTCTCTCTATTCTTTTTCCTTTTGAGAAGTTAAAAGGATTAGTTTACTAGATGACGTATAAATATGTTGAAAAAATGTAACTTGTTGAAATTGTGAACAAAAAAAGAAAAAATCACTTTCTACAACTTTTTTATTTCAGTTTATAACAAAAGTTTAACAACATATTGTGGAGATTTATGCCATTTATATATATGCTGAAAATTTTATCGAAATGAGTTAATGTATAGCTGTTATAGATTATAAACGATTCAGAATAGTGAAGACAGCATTTTTTCACGACTATCAGTCTATAACTGTAATAAAATAAAGAATGTAAAGATATAAGCTGTAAAGATTTCTACATTTTTGAATGCATGTCGCTTGTTTCCGCATCAAACAATTTTGATACAATTTTCAGCATATATGTATATAACTGACATAAATCTTCAAAATGTGTTGTTTAATTTTTTATTACAGGACTAGATAAAAAGTTGTAAAAAGCGTCCTCTACTTTCTTCTTCGCGATTTCAATCAATTGCAATTTTTTCAAATTTTTTTTATACGTCATGGAATAAATTGATCCATCTAACTTCTAAAAAAAGGTTAAGTCGTTTGGATCTACCACAAAAAAGTTATTCTGTTTTAAAGTGTGTGCGAATACTAATGGTAGTAACTATATATAATATACATATAATGAATATAAATATTATAGAATTAAAAGACTTAAAAATTATCTTATCGTAGTATATTAGTAGAGAACAATGGAGAAATATAACATCATAATGAACAATCAAAATAAAGAATGAGGTTAATAAATTGTTAATTACAATAACTAATATTTGATTAAAATTAATTTTAACCAATAATAAATCGACTACAGGCAGTACGGTTAAATGCTTTGACAACTAAAAGAAAGATATGATATACAAAAATTGTTCATAAATGTTTCACTTAATTGTTTCATTTAATTATTAAAAGTATATTATAGTAAAGTTAAATATAGTATATAATACTACATGAATTTCAATACATGGGCATCAAGCAATATAAGGCAACGAAATAAATTAACAAAAAATTGAATGATAGTATGTACGAGGAAATTATTTTCTTAACATCTAACATTGATTACTGTGTCACTAAATAATATAATGATAAACATATGTAGGTAAGTCTGTAGGTACTACTTTTACTTAATAAATTATGCAGTATAGACGAAAAGTATATTTTGCTTTTATTATAACTAAATATATAAAAAATTCCGAAAAAGTAACAGAATAAATAAAGTTTTCAGGAACCTTTTTCGAAGATATTACAAAAATATTAGTTACTTTTATTCATCAAAAGATTATGTCAGGATGAAGTTCATTAGTACTGAGATATCTGTACCTCAAAACGAGTAGTTTAAAGGTATTTCAACTTTAACTTTGTAAAACTTATCGTATGAAAGACAAGGGAAGGCGCAAGACAATATTCTTCATTTATATTGTCCTTTTTTTTACACATCAGATTTGTAAAGATTAAAGTTAAAATATCTTCTAAACTACGTATTTTAGGATGCAAAAAAGTACCGTAATACTTTTGAAACAAAAAAAGCGGATCGATTGGTGTATAAAAAAATATGTATTTCTGTCTAAAAGAAAACCGTTGAAAACTTGAAAAATAATGATTTTGTGGCAAAACTTACGAATCTCGATGTTCATCATTTTAAACCAAACAGCTTTGTCCTGATTTGTCTTTTGTACACTCCGCGACAAAAAAGTAGCACAAGTTTCTTGCAAATTTTACGTAATAAATGCATCCAATTTTGATGGTCAATAATTTTCGATGTATAATACCGTCTATTACTACAAAAGTTGAACAATAAAGTCGTATCATTTAAATATATAATAAAATAATTGAAAATCAATGGGACAAAAAAGATAGGCATATATTAAAAAAATATATTAAAAAAATATATTTAAAAAATATAGGCATATATTAAAGTATTAAAAAAATTATTCTATGCCGTTTTCCATTAATGTGTTCTTGTGCAAAGTGTATGCAATTAAAAATGAGTTTGTTTGTATGTGATGATTGAGGGTGGTTTTCTTTCACGCTTCTCTTGATTCGAAAGTAGGCATTGTTACGTAACGTGTTGCACATTACATACATACATTTATAGTAGCATATGTAAATATATGTATGTATATAATGTGCAACACGTTACGTTACCATATATATATAATTATAAAATATATAATATACATATATAAATATATATAATATATATAATATATAATATATATACTATATATACTATATATAATATATATAGTAAATATATATATATATATAGTCACGTGTATGACAGTTTACCTTATTGTTGAAACAGAATTTGATGCTTTTCTTAAATTGGCACGTTTATATTGCCAGTTTATTGCTCCTAGTCAATTTATACTTTATTTTTTATTACTTCCTTCTGAGTATTGGAGTAAATTTTGAATTATTTGTCATTTCCTTCGTAAAATACAAAAAATGTTTAAAGCAGAATATCTTATTTCTTTAATGTTAGAATTCTTCCCATTTCACCCATGATTAAGAGTTTTCCACACCCTGTACTGAGAACTTGATAAAATAACACGATAAATGCACACAATAAATAGGAATAACAAATACAAGATGTACAATAATGCTTGACTTAAGGACATTGATAATTTAATTTAGCAGAAAGAAGTTTGCAAAGTATGCATTTTGTTGCATTGATCTCCAGTCTTTTTGAAATATATTTAAATTACAGGATCTCTTCTACATTCCTACTTTTTATAGTAATAGATTGCAGCATATAATAAAAATCTTTGAATATCGGGAATAAATATATTTACTCTGCACAGATAGTAAGAACATTAAATATTTAGGGTGTGCTATCAGCAAAAGTAACTGAAATATTAAGGAATCCAAGGTACATAAAACACCGTGTATTACACATAATACACGGTATATAGTAAAAAGAGCCCAATTTTAATAATACAATTATATCGTTGCTTTCATTTTTCTTACAATATTGATAAAAGTTATATCACAACTGTGATAGTAACAATTGGGCTTATTCACGCAGATACAAACATAGACTGCCATAATGCTTTTTCATACCAAACACACCAGTAAATGCCTATATGTCAATTACTATGTACGAAATCTCAGCAAGAATTCTATACCGTGTCAAATGTCGCAACGACGATTATACCATTAATTCAAAATGTTCACTTGTAATGTTACTAGTATAACATTTTATGCTGCTTAGAAATGTCCTAAATAATTATTAAATAATGACCAAACATTTAACCATATAAATTGGGAGACTATCGAGTAGAAAAGATGATTAAAATTTTAAATTACATGTCAAAATTATATTATTTCTATTTTTGTCTATAATGCTTGTACACAACGTTTCTATTCCAAATTATATTTATAAATTGTAATGTAGAATTTCATTTAAGAAAGGTCTTAAAGAACACTTTTTCCCAAATAAAATTACATTCAAGTACTATCTCCTAAACGCAAAACGATTCACATAATTTTCACTTAATTCCAACAAATAAATCGATATAATTCAAACAAAAAAATTTTGTCTCATGATATAATGATTTGTCACGAGGACAAATTCCTCAAACAATGTTTGTTCGTGAAAGGATTCTTAACTTTTACAACTTAATTTACTTTAACTCGCTTCAGTAACAAGAATTTTCTACTTAAACTAAACCAGATAGTTCACAATATCCATAAAAATATTTGCACGACAAAAGCTTCACACAACTAAAAATATACCATATATTACTTTTATATACTAATATTTATCTACCTAATATTAAATCCACAAATCACGGTTATCTTACATTCTAGATTATAGATTTATAATAACTGACACACAATATTTCATTTAAAAATTTACCTACCATGAACAGTAAACAGAACGATGCCTAGATTACTGAAGAGCCTGTAAATCACGTGAAATTACTCCGCAGTGATCGAAACTAATTGAAAGTTAAAATGGATACACGAGAGAAACGAATACACACGACCTTCTATCACACGAAACAACGTTCAGCGCGACAAAACTTTGAACATTAGTTTCCGACGAGGCATGCCAATTAACGACGATCATAAAGGTAGACCAGGAGAAACTGACGACGCGTCGAGAACCTGCCGCTCAACTCGATGGTTTGCGCGAGACTGTCGCGGACTGGTGCGCATTCCAGCTTCGTAACTTCCTCGGTCCTCTCTCCTTGCCATCCACGCTTCCTGCTCGGCCCGATCGATTACTCGTCGATCGCTGAATCACCTTAACTTCACATCCTTCCACCTGCATACGGTCCTTCAGATCACACGAAACCGTACAGTCGTTGTCCGTCGGATACATGAACGAGATGTCGTGCGACTTATGATTCATCTACGAAACAATAAAATTCTATTTATCTGAACTGATCGGGAATGAATAGTTCGTATACCGAGAATTCGCTGATTCTTTGAAATTATCTACAGTCAAATAATACCATAATAATACCATGGAATAGTTTGTGTTTAAATATAATGACTTACGAAGAGATTTAAATATTTATCACAAAAATTTATAGAAATATATAGTGGCATGATACATACAAATATGTATTAAAATATGTATAAATATGTATAAATATACTATTATATGTGAATAAATATATATATTTATTCTTTATGTACAAATATATAATAATAGGAGTTCTTGTTCGGATATAGTAGGTATGCACAAAGATATTTAAACTTTTATGACACGAAAGATTTACAAAAATATCACGTGTGTTATCTAAAAGCGTCTTTGATTTCTTTGATAGTAAATTGATATAATTTATTTTATCAATTTAATAAAAAATTGATAAAATAAAAAAAGCATATGAGAAATGTGGATAGATTGTGAATATGTTTATTACGACTGCGGAATTATATTACACCTGTAACTACTGCTAGTAAGTTTTAAGACATGCAATTGATATTTATAATAAGATGATAGTTTTTATGCTATGATTATTGTATGTGATTAGATCGTAAAAGAAAATAATTTTATTTATCTACTTGTTTTTAAATTTCATGCAGTGAAAGTAAATTGGGATACCTCTAATTCAAATTACTTACGTCGTAACAAGATCATTATTTTATGTCATTTTTCAATTAGACCGAAGTTTCAGATACTTTTTGTTTTTCACTATTACTAAGAATTTGAAATATAAAAGTTTATTAGTTTTCATAGGTTTTAAAAGTTTATTAAAAATACGCAATTTTATTTGTTACCATCTTCTGCTATAGTTTTTTATTCGTATTAAACAAAGTTATATTCTAAATATATTGTACTTTCTCTACTAAAGATGATCCCATGAATTATTAGAATGAAATATTAGAGCATATTACACTAAGGCCTATACTGGATGATTAACCATTAAATACATTTGTCATTTCTACGGAGTATTTGTTTGCAATAAATATCTTGTACCTTCTATGTACATTTTCGTATTAATTTCAGGTAATTAATTTATAGGTATTCAAATCTTTTCATAAGCTACTGTAAATGGTTCCAATTACAGAAAATTGAGCAGCAGTTGTATGTATTTCTTTGTTCGTGATGTGTCTTACATACAGAGGCATTTTTTTAGAAGCATAATTACATGAAAACCATTCTGTTTAGTTTTGGCGATTACATGAACGGAAGTATTTATATAATATTGTTGAATTGTTTGCAAAGGCTAATGATCCAGTTTTTAAATAATCTGATCAATGTCTTAACTAAAAATTTAGTATAAGAATGAAACATGATAGGACAGAGCTCCGAAATCCAACAGGTACATCAACACCAAAATACTCAAATTCATCATATAACTGAAATGTATATTAATTTAATATTCTTCTATTTCCCTAATCTTTAATTTGTATAATTCTTCTAATTCTCTAATTTGTATCTCTCTAATTTTCGTGTACGATATTTTATTCAACTAACAGGAACTCACATTTAAATATATGTATTCAATTGACAAGAAATTGGATAATTAAGCACTAACTAAAATTTCGTTGCAATAGATAAATCCAAATAAATAGAATTTTACTGTACATATAGTTTGTTTCATACATTGAAAATATTTGATGAATCAGATGGTGTTACAAGATTCGTTATTCATGAGTTGAAGACACAATTATATTGGGTTGAGTCATGAGTAGTTACGAATGCAAAAAATTGAAATTTCCTGAAAATTTTAACCAACTTAACTTATCCATTATGACCTATTCGTTTATATTATATCTAAGAATAAAAGTGTCTGAAATTATACGATTAAATATTATTATATAAAAGTATATAACACTGATCAGGAATATCCTTAATTAATTGATGTTTATGTATATTAAAAGACTATCCTGAGAATCACGTACATCTTATTTTGAAGGAATTTTTTAATAAACATAGAAACAAAATTAATGTAGTTCTAGTTCAAGACGGTTAAAGAATCTTTTCGGATTTATAGTGTATATTGTTTGCGAATACATAGTAAACATGAACAACCATAATATTTACGCATATATGAATAAAATCGAATTGAAGATGTAAGAGATGTAAATATTTTTAAGGAAAGAATTTGTAGACTTTATTTTATCGGCTTGTCTGTAATATGCTTAAAATGTTATACCAAATTAAAGATGATGTACTATAAAATATATTTAATATTTGGTAAGTTTATAATTTTGGATAAAAAGGGTACAAAATAACTTAAAGTTGCCAATGTGCAGAAATTTTAAGATGTTAATTATTCTTGCTAACTGTAAGTCATTATTATAGAGGGTGTTCGGCTACAGGTGTAAAAAATTTAAGAGGTGATTCTTGAAGCTAAAATAAGATGAAAATTAAGAATAAAATAATTGCGTTTTCGCTTTTGTTTTTTCCAGTTATTTACAATTAAAAATAAGCGGAAATATCCCTGTGCGCGAGCAAACATCCTTACAAGAACGAAAGTAGGTGAATCTAAGTACAAGGATCCTCAAATTGAACGATACATGGGCAGCAGCTTACCTCGTATAAGTTGTAGGGAACAAGATTATGACGTTCGAAAATGTAACTCGTTATGTTTACTCATTACAATCCATAACAGTATATCGAAAACCGCCTCTATTTTCGAGAGGATTAATTAAATTTTAGAGAAGATTAACATTTCCTCTAATCATTTGTCTCCATAAATAAGTAATAAATAATAGCACATATAAACAATGTTTGTACAAATTTCACACACGCACCGCGAATGTCCAGACTGTTCTTAGAAAAAGTGTAACGAAAATAGTAATCTTTTTATATTACAATAAATGTTCAATATAGCCTTTGTTTTCTTGCAAACAAAGTATATAGTACGCACAATGTATAGAACACGCGTTGTACATACTACACACCCAATCAGTACACACTCGAGTACACACTCGCGTTGAAACTAAATAAAAAACGATTTAAAAATAACAAAAAATAACAAAATGAAGGAAATAAAAAAGTTAAAAAATTAAAAATAAAAAAAGCCCAAAAAGGTCCAACTGAATAACTTAAAGCTACTAAATCTACAATTAACTCCAAGTTCATATTTATACAATTCTCGCAATGTTTCTGTTTGGCCGCTGAAATAATTTTGCCCTTCCAGAACTTCATTTCCAGAACTTCAAATTTCATCTTCTTACTAAGTTTCTAAAATCACTAAAACATATTACGTAACAAGGTAGTAATGAAGAGTTCATACAGAAAAAAAATTACGATGATGTTTGCTAACGCTTCCGTTTTCTTTGTATAATTTTCTCGAAATTAGCAAGTCATGATACCTGAGTGGTTCCTTTTTAAAGCATAGTTGGGTATGCATATTGCGAAAACGAACAGGCTATTCACCAAATGTGTTTAAAAATGCTTATAACTGCCTTGCAAGGATAGTAGCATTTCAGCAATGAAAGCGAAATCTTAAAGGAGCTATTCAACGCGGTAAATATAATTTTTCATTTGGTTGTACATTAATTTGTATTATTACACATTACTCTATAAAACGATACGTTTATTAATTCCTCGATTAAACACTCTTTTTTGTATTTTCTTTTAGTTTTTCTCACTTCCATTCCATGTGTATGTATGTGAACATTGCAATATGCAGTAATCAGTAAATTGTGTGGAAAATGTATGTGGTTCACACAAGACAGTGTTCGACCACATTTAGTAGCATCTCAAGAATACTTGATGTATATGCGATTTTTCTATGAATAACCCCGGACGGGACGATCGCGGTGCGTGTATGAAATTTGTATAAATATTGTTTATATGTGCTATTATTTATTACTTATTTATGGAAACAAAGGATTAGAGGAAACTTCCCTAATAAGTTAATCTTTTCTAAAATTTAATTAATTCCTCTCAAAAATAGAGGCGGTTTTCGATATACTGTTATGAATTTTAATGAGTAACCATAACAAGTTACATTTTCGAACGTCATAATCTTCTTCTCCACAACTTATACGAGGTAAGCTGCTGTCGATGTATCGTTCAATTTGAGGATCCCTGTGCACTCTGCTGCTTAGGCTGGCCTCCTTTCGTTCATGTAAGGAGGTTTATTAGCGTACAGGGATATTTCGGCTAATTTTTAATTGTCAATAATTAAAAGATAAAGCCGAACAGGCAACCCTTTTAGTCTTAAGTTTCATCTCATTTTAGCTCCAAGAATTACCCCTTAAGTTGCATACCTACACCTTGTATTTACCAAACACCCTGTATTATAAAAGACCTTGAATTTAAACTTAAATTTATAACTAAATACATAATTGAGTAATTAATTCACTAGTCCACTATTTCAAATCGATTAATGGTTTTTAGTGAATTTTTTATTTTACATATCCATAATTGAATATGTTCTTCATTGGGAATCATTTTACCTAAACACGTATACGATCGCGAATAACCAATTTCACACAATACGTGACATTCTCACTAGTTTCCGATATCGCATTCTGTGTGCTGGTGGTATCCATGAGTTATAATGCTTTAAAAATTCTTCGGGACGTGCAACTAGTTGAAACGAAATGTCATAAGCTTGTAACAGTTGACGGAATACTCGACGCACAAATATTTTGACATTTAGCATGTGTGGATTGGATACAAATAACCGACCCGCGCACCAAACCGCTGTTGGATTAGATTCTGGGCGGAGAAATGTTTTCATGAACTCCTCCTACAACCACTTCGTCACCTGACGCTAGGCGACTTACAATTGCAATTAAGTAAGTTTTGAGATATCGAAGAGAGAACTTCGCATGCAATACATTCCACTGAAGAATGCGCTTACGGAGAACATTACCGCTTGAACACACGTAGGAAGGCCAGGACTGCCCGATACATTATTAGACTGTCATTAAAGGAACAGCTAGAGCACATGACGAAGGATGATTGTGACTCACTGCTCGAAGGGTATCATCTTCCGCATCACGCGGTGAATGAAGCAAATAGTTCAACCAGAAAAATAAGTAAACAAAGTATCGTTCGATGATACGCTCATGGTTGTGCCCACGATTCAAGAGGACCTCTTCGCGATAACCACACGTTTACGTAAACATAACCTCATTTTGACCTCTGGTAATCACATAACACGTTTAAGCTTTAAAGAGACTTGATTGCATTAAGTTGCTTTTCAAGGCATAAACGATATCTCGCAATGCAACACAAACATACAATATAAATAATTAATATGTTTAGCTTAAATTCTAAATAAATGTAGCGTGATGCGTCTACCAACATTTATAGCTTTCTGTAAATGGTGTGGTATAGTGTGATACTTGTTTTCCTTTCTTTATTTATAAGGCTTTTTTCTAAGCGCTAGTTATGTTGCCCGTTAGATATAATTGGGGCATCAACGATATGCTAAGAAAAGAATTTAGACTAAACGAAGAATAATCACGACACATACTGTAACAATATTAAATTTTACTTAAACAAAAAGTTAACAAAGGTATGATACACGGTACGAAAATTGGTTTAGACTTATGATTACGATAAGCAGGGCGCGGCCATGAGTTCGGGTCAAGCACGAGCACGTACTTGAAACGGATTAAACCGTGACGCGAAATCGCGACGGGGACCGCACATGAACCGAGCGCGGAATGTGATACGAAAAGCAGTGGTGAGGCGAGCGCGACTCACCGTGCCGATTGTTAAATTGGAGTCGACAACGCGTAGACAAAGGCGATGCACGTACTTGGTATTCTTCTGAATTTTCCAAGTTTTCGATGATTAAGTGATTAATTGACACGAGCCAAGCGTGGCTCTCCGTTTATATGCCTGCGTGCTCTTCTTCCATTGGTTCCTTTGAATCTTCCGGAACACGCAGAGGTCTGTAAAGGACTTGTGTAGAGGATGTTTGATCGTGAGATTTATTAAATGAGATTGCTCGTTGTTGAAACCGTCGAATATATTTAAAATAAGTAAATAAATTAGTACAAAGACAATATTCGCTGAGACGTTCGTACAGTGTATAAGTCGCAAAATAAGATCGCTGACAAATACTCGATAGATACTCGTAGATGCTGATCGATAACTGTTAGATAACTGATTGATAACTGCTTGATAACTCCTGGATAACTGAACTCTTTTCGATTGCGTCCGTTTATTTATACTGGTCGGGGGAGAGTCGGAAAATTCAAATTCGTCTTTGTTCGATGGTTGCACATAGCGGCGACATTGTTTTGCCCGGAGTTTATTTATTATTACATTACGTGTATCCTAACGGTCTTGATACTCCGAGGCAACACAACAACATGATTTGAATTGTCCTCTACTCATGTGCCGCTACAGGTCTAAACAATTTGAACGATTAAGATACAAAAAAAGTCAACGGCAGACGTGGAACCGTAAACAATGGCCGCTCGCCGATGTTCGCTATAATAAGGTGATGATCTGTCGAAGAGCTATGGCAGGAGTTTGGCAATCGGGCCACGGTACCGGCGTCAATAACGTCGGAAACTGCTGAACGAAGCTGTCGATTTCCAGATGTTAGAAAAACAAATGCGACGAGCGAAACGATCGGGCCATAAGAAACGAGACAAAAACTGTGATAAGGTTCTTACTACCGAAACCTTCTAAGGATAGAATGGTTTAACGTTTCTTGTTCTTAAACAGTTCCCCTTAATCCACTTGAGATCTATGAAAATAGAGTTTATATTCTTGGTTTGTTTCGATTTTTTGGTTTTACATGTATAAGACAGGAAAACTGTTAAAAATTTGTTATGTGTAGGCTAAAGGTCAATGTATTATTGACAGTGGAAGACATTTTGATATGGATGTATCATGTTTGCTACTGCGAGGTAATTTTTTATTAATTCTACGATGCAGTTCATTCCAAGAATGATCATACGTCTGTAAAAGGACTTGTTACCTTAGTTTGATAATGTAAATTGATATGTCCCAATATTCTTACAACTTGAAAATATATATTCTTCTTCGGTTTATCTTATAATGCTCAGGTAACAGTACATAATTAGTTAACAAATTTTGTACGTTTAATAAATTTCAAATCACTGGATCTTTTATTTTTGTTATCTATCTACCGTATTATAAATATGTTATGTTATATATTTTTACAATATTGTATGTAAGTAACCAAAAAAGAAATCTATGCTGATTTATTACCCGTGTATTAGAAAAAATCGAAGAAAAATGAATTTAAAATTTGCGAGAATACTCCAATATATTACAAATTTAAGTTATCAAATTAAAATTATGAGCTTTTTATAGAAGGTCCGGACTAGAGAATAGAGAAGACTGGATTACAGAATTAGTAAAAAAATAATAAACACTAAGGAAGAATGATAAATTCGGCTACTAGAGGAATAAATGTTAGAAATCTCTGTGATTAGCGATTAAACCGTTGGTTTTTTGTTTATAGGCATGGGCTTGTTCAGCCTGTTTATTGCGGCCATGCACGTCGTGTTGAACAGGTTATTGGCCGAGGCACATGGTAATCTCAAAAAATAAAAAATTCTTAGAACGCGTGTTATCTAATGCAAGTTACAATTTTTTTAATTATAAATGCAATCCTTGAGTCAGGAAGTTCTTCGTTGCATCGCAGAAATGAATAGGAATGAGGTTCGAAGTGCTCGATAAAGAGAAGTACAACACGTGGAATTTTAAATGCGTGCGGTTTTAACAAAGACGGATGAATAGAGCGGCACCTCCTTGGTACGTGAGCGGCAGGATTTCACCCTTCAAATCCGATGGACCGATGATGGAGATAAAGATTTGGCGGCCTTGGCGACAATGTATGTATATCGCCGAAGTGCCTAATGAGTCATCGATATCCCAACGGTCCTTCCACCGAATGTTCTAGAAGAAAAGGGATGCGTGGAAACGGTCACGTACGCCTGCAGCGTAGTGGGGATATTGAGGGGTGACAAACAAAAAGAAACAGATCCTACCGAAAGTCAAATTGTAAGAGCTTCAGTCTTGGAAAGTCACGGCTGGAGCTCAAAACCAAATCGCAGTCAGTGTAAATTCAAAGTTCAAGAAATAAATCCTCTCGTTTTTTTCGTTACATTTTATTTTCTTTTCGTCTGAGCTACCCCTTTTTTATTTTACATGACACAAGGAGCGGCAAGATAAATCGAAACGATTTGAGAGCATATTTGAATTTTGTGCTCATTATTAGTCCGTCGGAAATTAAGCAGATAAAGAGATATAAGACTGTAAGAGAGATTTGACTAAAATTAAAAAACATCTATCAGTAAAAAGGGCCAGCGTGAAAGGTCGTGCTTTTGAATCACCTGGAGTTGCTAAAAATGCAAAATGGTTATAGTGTGTGGCGAACGTTTTCGGCGTTTCTTCGACGTGATGGATAAGTTAGTGCAACGGAAAATCAAGATCAATCAAGATTCTATTGGTGGCACTGTCGTATATACAAGTCTGGAAATTCCCACGGTGATAGTAAGGCTTTTAATGATCGGACACTATTGCTCGATTTGTCTCCAGTAAGCCGCTTTAGTCGAAAAGTTAGAATTCATTGTGTGACGTCATCGTGTAAAAATAGCCCGGACTCGGTTGTCTCTGTCTTTTTCTCTCTCTCCTTAATGCGGTCGCGTACTCAACTCACGGGCCGAGCAGCAAAAGAGATGAAAGCAAAGAACAGTACCATAATAATAATAATAGAGACAACATTTCGTCTTAGATATATGATTATTATGATTATATTATTATTATTTTGTGCCTAACTAATGTCTAATAAATATCATATAATATAAATATCTTTTTCATTTTTATTAAAAACCTTTGTAAACTTTAAAATTATATTATAACTTTGATTTTTGAATCAAAAATTTAATAACATTGAAAAGTTTCAGTTGTGAATAATATTTTGGACATGATATTATTTACATATATCATAGAGAGTATTAATAATTAAACAATTTTCTAATGAATTAGAAAAACTAAAAACAAAGTTTCTTTCCAGTATACGCGTGAAATATAAAAGTATTAAATACATGTGTATATATTTGATTTGGAAATTGTAATATTATTAAACTTTTCTGTTGAAAATATAAATATATGTTTAATAATGATTCAAAATTAATATTCATCTAAACAGCATTTTGCTGTACCAAATAAAATACTGCATATGTATCTACTGTAAATAAATGGTGAAAAATTATGAAAAGTAGTTTCGTCATTGAGTTAGCTCAATGTTTAATTTCTATTCTTTCCTTTCAATGCTTTTACCCAAGGATAACGTTAAATACGAAATTTTAACTTCACGATCACAAGGTTTTATGGTAGCTAATTTGTAAAGTAGAACTCCCAACATTAAAAACAGACGTGTGTGTACGATCGTGGTGATCATGCGGTTGCGTAGTTTATCCTGCAGCTTTCAAAGCTTTTGTCACGTAAAATAAGAAAGGGGTAGCTCAGCTGAAGAGAAAGACAAAATGTAACACTAAATCGAAAGAATTTATTTGAGTTTACACTGACTGCGATTTGTTTCTGAGCTCCAGCCGTGACTTTCCAAGACTGACACTCTTACAATTTCTTTTTTGGTGTCACCTGTTTTTTTTTTCTTTGTCACCCCTCAATATCCCCACTACGCTGTAGGCGTGTGTGGCCGTTGCCACGCATCCCTTTCCTTCTAAAACATTCGGCGGAAGAACGAGAACATCTTGAACATTCTAGAACATTCGGCGGAAGGACGAGAACATCCCGAACATTCTAGAACATTCGGCGATGTGTCAACTGTTTAGAGGATATCTAGAGGTGGTCACCTAAAGTGATGTCATAGTGGATTTTGAGGTTACACTTTCATTGTGACATGTCTGTCCATGACGCATTGTCATCTTTTGAGATGTTGCAAATTAAACTTGTGGAAGAATTCGATACGTAGAGCGAAATGAACTTAAACATGGAATAAAATGTGATGATGATAGCAAAATAGAAACGTAGAAAAGCACATCATCGCAAGAATTGTCGCGGTAAAGGTGGATCGGACATGGAAAAACTGACATCGCGAAAAATGATTTTAATGTGAAGTGTTTCAGGTGCGGTATTTTCGGACATCTTGTGAAGAATTGTCAAGGAATAAGAAACCAGAAATGACTGTTCGCCAATGACACCGATAATTTAAGTTTATTTGCATTATCGGACGTGTTGGTAAACAATGTTTCGTATTACAATGATAATGTGAAAAGTAACGTTTGGTGATATGACAGTAGGTGTACATTGCACATGTGCAAGAACGTCAAATTGTTTCAAAGTCTGAACACGAATTACATCCTGAGAGTATTGAATCTTTCTAACAGTGCCCATACAAAAATAATGGGAAGAGGCGTCGTGTCGGCCATCACGAATGTTGATGAAAATAAGTAGGATTACCAACAAAAAACGCAATGCCATTCTACCCGGGAAAGGTCATTAACCGAGATGGAAGTGTTGTGCTTACCGCGACGTGATGGAATGATCTTTATTCTCTAACACAATTCTTTGAGAATCGCCAAACGTTGAATGCCGTAAAGTTTCAAAAGATCCACTCTCATTAAAGAAACATAGAACGTGGTCGCTAGAACCATAAAGAGGACAATCATCAGGAGTCGTTTCGTGTTCTATAACAAATGTGGCACAAGTCGTTGCTAAGGGATATTCGCAGCATTGGAGAAATCCCAGTGCAGAAAGGACTTCCACAAGACTTACGCTCCGGTTACGCGTCTGAGCTCTATAAGATGAACTGTCGCATTCGCTGCGAATCCGGCTATGTGAACTAGCGACAGAGTATTTCAATGGTAAGCTCGATGAGGAGGTCTACATAGAGATACCAGATCGGATGAAGGAAGTCCTCCAATACATCGTCGAACATAACGAAGGGCAAAGTACAATTATTGCTAGGGATCATGCTGGACGAGATTACGACAACATGGTCTGCCACATGAAAAAGGCCTTCTACGTTCTGAAATAGGGTGATCGCGTATACACTGCGTTTATCAGAAAGGCCAAGAGAAGCAGCTGATAATCATCGTCATCTATATCAATGACATCTTGATTATGTGTCACAAATCTAATGCAGCTGTTCGGCAGAGGCTAGTAAATTTCTTCGAAATAAGTGACCTTGAGGAGATAAAGCTATGCCTCGAAATAAACTTCACCAGAAATGATGAGAGAATTTTCATGAACGGACATGGGAGAACATATATCAAGGATGTTTTCCAACGGTTTGGAATGTAATACTGAAATCTGGTATCAACATCCCTGAAGATCGAGGTAAGACTGATCCGAGGTGAATTGCGGCGTGACTTGAACGGCAATCTGTCAAACTGTGCAACGATAACTCCAACGTGCAAGGGTGCAACCCCGTGTTCCATGCACGGACGAAGCACATCGATATTTATCACTATTTTCTACGTGGAGTCATCAGATCAGATCAAGCGGTTTTGAAACACGTCTCATTCAACGGCATGTCAGCCGACGTAATGGCCAAATCCTACGAAGGACGAAGTACGAGCACTGCCTTGATCTTCTGGGTTTAACAGATAGGCCGACACGTGAAAAAGTAGCTTATTCGAGGGGTAATGTTGTAAATGTTGACTGCGATTAGCAAACCAACTATTTGTCTTTTTTTTTGAATCCGCAAGTGACTTCATCCTGGAAGCTCCCTGATCGCGCATCAGGTGCCTCCTCGGAAACGATAACCTGGTCTGTGCACCTGTTAATAAATTGTAATCGTACTGCCATAAAATACCTTTCCTGGCCTCTCGAATCGACGGTAACAAGTAACACTATAACATTTCTAATATTTCATTCTTTACAATATTGCTATATTATAACGAGCAATATTTTTTAAATCTTTAATAAAATTAAAAGATACATGCCTAGCTTCAAAACCAAATATAAAGTTATTTTTGGTAATATGAGATTAGTTGATAACGTACTGTGTTTTAAAACTATTTCTCTGTAATAAGTGAAAATTTATCGGATTATCTTATGATCTTCATTCGCAGAAATAATGCATATAAAACAGATAAAATTCATCATTTTAGTCATTCCCGAGGTATACACATATTATATCAACGATAATTACGGGTCCATTGTTCCTATTGCAGTCTGTACTAAATTAGTCTAGTCAAATTAGCCCAAGAAAAAGTCAAATTCAACATTAAATGGTATCTGAAATGTTCTTACGCGAACTTATAAAAGTCGTGTTCGGAAATCCTATATCTTTGTTACTTAGGATTTCTTGCACGGGCTTTACAAACGCTCTCCAAATTTGTTGGAAACAGATGTTTTGAGCCGTAAAGATTCCCAAAGAAAGATTCCCACGTAAAGAGCCGTAAGATTTTTAATTTCTTGGGCCGTAAATAAATTAGGAGCCGTCAAAAATCGATATTATTTTCAATTGTCAATTATTCACGTAAAATTCATTATATAAAATTGAAACTTTGTGAAAATGTAGCTTTTGTTACTCTGAAAAAGTGTACAATATTTTATCTTCAAATATTTGTTAGTTTTTACAAAAAGCTATTTAGCATCTAAAAGACGTTCCTGTAGAACTTAATTTCTATAATTTTTTAAAGTTGCATATCATCTGTTGAGTGTTTTTTCTATTATTGAATAGTTGCACTATTATATACGACTCGAAACTAATCGATTTTGTAATTTTTAACTATTCAAAAATGACGCCAGATACTATGTATCATTTTTTGTCATAGATAAAAGGAATAACTTCTGCAATTTTGATCGTTTTGAATTCATACATGGATCATAATGAAGCTAATATTTTTCCATGAATTTAAAAAAAAGTCTTCTTTCAAACCAATTGGGAGACGAGATAAGTTTTTTCTAGGAAAGGTCACTACAGTCTTTATTTTCAAGATTATGAACTAAAAGGTATACGGAAATATAGTTGAAATAATGGCAACAAAAAGTTATATTATAAATCATACTAATTAAAAAATGGACCAGTAAACAATTAATAAAGCCGAGGGATGTCCGCGAGATATGACCAAATCGCAGAAATCCATACGAGGATCCCTAAGAATTGATCTAGCGCATTCAAAATGGATTGACGTTCATTATCTTAATAACTAACAGTCGAAATGAGACGTTGTTTGATATAGCTATAGGAGAGTTCATGTAGATATTTACAAATTCACATGCATTATACCACACTAATATTCTTCGCGTTATATTGTATTAGGTTGTCCGAAAAGTTTCTTTCGTTTCACAAGGAAACAATAAATGCACAACATTTTTTGTTTTATATTATTTTGATCCATTACTTTTCTTATCCTACAATTTATATCGTATGATCCCTTTTGCATTACGTGTAGTAGTATATTAATACGTGTAATAAAATATAATATAAAAATGTCTCGCATTTATTGTTTCCTTCTAAAATGAAAGAAACTTTCCGGACAACTTAATATACACCGAAATTTTATACACTAAGACAGAATTTTTTCTTACGTTCATGTTCTAGATTTTTGTATGTTCTAGATGTTTTTATATCCTTATCCACTTATATCTTTACGTGTTTATATTATTATTATTATACATTTATATTTTTATACTTTTATACGTTTATATCTGGAAGTCCACGAAATTCTGACTCTCTTAGCAACTTTATGAAGTCATTGAACACTTATTCTATCGTTTAAGAAATTAACAGTTGCCTGTAATGGTCAAGGACATAGGACTTTTCTTGTTTTTAGCTTTCTATTCCAGTATGTATTCGTGGAGTTACAGCACTTCATAATGGTTTATTGCTTACAATGATCGATGGGTAATACCCGTGGAGTTCTCCTACAGTCCGCTCACGGGTCGCATTGTACACCCCCACGCCTATAATGTGGAAGTGGTCACTTGCAGAAGGAGAATTACTACTCACATTATATAGCCTTTGCGAATTCGGAAATATTTAGATAACCAGCCCGCGCGTCTTGCTCCCATCAACATGTCTCGTCCGAAATGTCATCAAATCTTTTTCTCGGACGATTCGTTACTGTTTATTGAGACATACGTACTTACTCAAACTCACGTTCAAACTAGAAAGTCAGAAACATTTCATAGTAAACATGTTCAGTTTATGTATTACAATCCACTTAAAATAAATCTAATAACTTTTTGGACTGAAAAATAATCTTCGTCAGTTTTCCCTTCTTGAGACAAATAATCTTACCTGCTACATCCTTTTGAGCCTAGGGGCTCAAACATTTGATGAATCTCTCGAACCTAGAGCCTCGAACAAACATAATTTAAAAATGAATTGATTCCAGAAAAGAAATTTTCTTTTGTTTACATTCAATATTTTACTTTTGTCATTAATTTATTATTAGTCATAATCATTGCCTCTATATGTTTTTATAACGAACATTATGAAAAACATAATTGTTGTAGTATTATTAAATAACTAAAGACTTTTAAGGATTGTTATTATAATTATGCACTTATTCCTGTCTGTATTATTCAATTCCAATAATTTTTATATTTTTAATATATACGGGGTGGTTGGTAACTGGTGGTACAAGCGGAAAAGGGGTGATTCTACGCGAAAAAAGAAGTCGAAAATATAGAATAAAAATTTTTCGTTTGATGATTTGTTTTCGAGAAAATCGACTTTGAATTTTCGCTCGGTACGCGTGCACTTTATCACGTCTCGTTATAACGGATCTCACTGTAGATCGTTGTCTCAATGGATATTATCGCAGTTTAAGTTTGTTTTTGCCGTAACGGAAAATTAGGAATACATAATGAAATAATATGAGGTAATCATAGAGTTTATTATTACAAAAATTGCTGAAAATGTTGCCCATTCTGCCGAACACATACTTCTGCTCTTCTAATTAAATTTCTATGAACACTTTCTAACGTATTCGATTGTTTTAAAGTATGAAAGGCTACAATAATCTTTTCTTTCAATTGCTCGCAACTTGCGATTTCTTCAGAATAGACAATTTATTTAATATGACGTGATAACGTGCACGCGTACCGAGCGAAAATTCAAAGTCGATTTTCTCGAAAACAAAGCCTCAAACGAAAAATTTTTATTCTATATTTTCGACTTCTTTTTTCGCATAGAATCACCCCCTTTCCGCTTATACCACCAATTACCAACCACCCTGTATATTAATGATAAATGTTATATTCTTATGCACTTGTATCTATTTTATTCATGATCTTATCTATCTATATACTTATATTTTTTCTGTTATAAACATGTTTTATCAGTATTAATGAACCTATAAAAGGTTAAATCATGTATAATTTTTGACGTCATTTTTTAAAACTTTACAATTACAAAATCAATTAGTTTTGCGTTCTACGCAAATAATAAAATAATAATAAAAATAGAATAAATACCCGACATCAATGCTATACGACTACTGAAAATTGCAGAAATTATGTTTTACGAAGAGGTGTTTTTAGTTGTTAAATAGCTTTTTCTGCAAAAACTAATAAATATTCGGAGATGAAGTTTTCTACACTTTTTAAGAATGACAAAAACTACATTTTCACAAAGTTTCAACTTTATATACTAAATTTTACATGAATAATTGAGAACTGAAAATAGTGCGATTTTAGATGCTTTTTGATCATCACCAGCCCAGTGAATTAACCAATCTTATTGTATGATGCATCATTTGATAAATATTTTTAACACCTACAATTTTTATTCTAAATTTTTTGCGACTCGATTATTAGGTTCGTTGTTATATGAAAAAACCTGTTTCAAATAACTTGGGAGACTGTTTACAAAATCCACGAAGGAAATCTTGAATGGCAAACATGTAGGATTTGTTTCAAAACATGATTTCTATGAGTTCACGCAAGAAAATTTCAGATTCTGTTTAATGTTGCGTATTTGCTAATTTGATCAGACTAAATAGGGAAGAACGAAACACGCTCATTGATCATAAAGCATGATTTACAAGATAATTCCAGAGGAATTAGAGCGCAACAACAATCCGCATATTTATTTTTTTCTATACACATAACAATTATCCACGGTGTATATGCAGGGTTAATAGATCGTGCATATTTCACCGGACATTACTGAAAGTGTAAACAGATCATGGTAATATGCACACGTTCGTCAAATAAATGGCATCATGCTTGAGATAATGTCGCTTTGATTGATCGAGGCAAGTACGCTTCCATACTGGTTGTTCCGCTGAGTTTAGAAAATACCAATCCTTGTAAATTCAGTATATACATTCACCACATAGTGGAACTCCACTTACTCCAACGAAATTTTAGTTAGTGACCGATCAAATGAACTCCTGCTAAGGTTGAATTTACTTGTCTGAACGTGAATTTCTTTTATTTGAATGAAAGATCATAGATGGTAAAAAGAATCAGTGAAAAATGGAGTTTTCTAAAACCAAATTCTAAACAGTGACTACAAAATATATCGTCACATACTCTCACGAAACGGCTTTTTCTTTATCAAATTCTATATTTTATTTCATAGTATCAAATTTTTGCAGTTGTATGAAAGTGCTATTAAATGATACGAAATTTAATATACTTGAATTTAATTAAATGGTATCTAAATGCTATAATAAATACAATGGCGTGGTAATATTTTTTGTGACTAGTGTAGATTTGTGAGAGAAAATTCCTAGAGCTTTAAGATTGAACTAGATTGAAAGATCTGAACATCTTAAAAACAAATAATACATCTATGAAATCTTGAAAAAACAGAATCGTAACTAATATTGTGACAATCAATATCTTTAAAATATTCAAGAGAATAATAAACATGTATTTAATCTCAAGTTAATAAAAAGCGAGCTTTAATAATATGGAATTGATTAGATAAGATGGAATAATATGGAATAGGACAGTGTCCTGAATTTTAAATTTGCTATAATACAAACGCGATACAATTTCTTTTACTGTTCCCTACAGATGTAAGTGGAGTGTAAAATATAGCGATTTCGCAGACCAAATAATGTATGTTCTTTGATCAATCTATCTTACATGATAATATTCGTTTATTGACTTTAGGTTTCATATCTCTATTATAGTTTCTTTTTAAAGTGTTTATGGGCCTACGTTTATATAAGGTTTCTTCTCATTTCTAACCATAGAACATATTGATGAAGTTTGTTTTTTTTTAATTTGACACACCCTATATACAAAAAGATAAAATTTATATTTACTATATAGCTTCGTGAATTCTTCATTAATTTGATATTCTAGTATCCCGAATTATGGAACATTTTTTCATATTTGTGATTATTATTTAAATCACATTTTTACACTTCAGCTTTTAGGATTGTCCCATTCGTTATAATTAATTCCTTTATTTCTTTTTATGTATGGAATAAAGATCTTCTGTTATAAAAATTACAAACAAACTCTTTCCGTGGATAATATCGTTGTAAAATGTACGATATTCGAATTAATTTACCATGCACATTTTACTCTAATAATAGACTAGTATCAAAATTGTTTCCTTAGTGTTAAGCAGAATTAAATTAATAAAAATTTTGAATCTGACAACCGTTACAATTTTATTCGAACTGAATCAAATACTGTTGTCGTAATTTATTGGCAATACAATACGAATATGTGCACACAAATATAAACAAATATAGGATAAAAGTTTTACATATTCGTTAAAAGAAATTGTTTGATGAAAACCAACATAATTTCAAAAGAGAATACAAATAAACTACAGAAACTGAAAAATGCGTTATCAGGTAAATGATCGCTGACAATAAAATTTTTGACAAGTATTCTTTAATATTTGGTATTTCTATTATGTAACTCTCAATTTATTTAAGATATATGAAATAATTTATTTTAGATAAACCCATATTTTTCTATTTTTTTAAATTTCAGGTAAATATCATAAAATAGACAGTTTTACTTCGTCACTCAATATTTCATCAGACTTTTTCATTAAGGATGCAAAAAATATTCAAAATTATCTCTCTCTTTAAGAAAAATTTATTGTACATCCACACAACACACGCAAGGGAGGGGCTGCCCGCTTGCCTGTTGTGCATTAGTATTATCATATTCCTTCGGCCATTTGTACACAATACCTCAAATGCAACATTCGAACTCACGACGCCTCGCCTTCAGTTCTGGACTTCAACGAGCGTAGCTTTTTTTTTTTTTTATAAATGTTTATTTGTTACCAGATTTGCTTATACAGTTTTTGTTAGTTCGCAATAAACGGCGAACTTCTGTTGTGGGTTGTTTAGGCATAAGTACCGATACGTGACGGCACGACGTAGCCATACAATATTTCATTTTATCCTATTTTATACATTTTATACTATGATTTATACTATGGATTTTAAGCCGCTGAGAAGCTGTGCTTACATATTGTATTGTTGTTTATTCTTATTTCTATCCTGAAAACCTGGTCGCAAAACAGGACAGTTTGTTAGCTTGTTTGGTTTGGGGGGGACGAGGGAATTTGGAAAGGGGGAGGGAGGGTGGGCTGGGTGAGTGGGGGAGGGTGTGTTTATTTACATGTTTACATTATTTACAAGGCTTATTTACAAGTTGTGTATTTACCCGTTAGGGTAAATTTATTTTTGGTATTTTGTGGATCTTTATCTTGATATTTTTATTTTGGTTTCGGTATCCACCAATATTTTTTTGAGTTTTTTCTGTGTTTGTCTTCTGCGTCTTTCTGGGGGAGGGCCATGTTGTATCTCCACCTGGTGTTTCAACGAGCGTAGCTGCCTGTCCCGCCTGGATTTTTAAAAGTATTTTTATATCATGGTTATATGTGTACAGTTTTAAAGAATTATGTATTTAATATTTTTTTCATCAAATTTACCTTTTCTACCTAAATGTAATTTTACATATTTATATATATACATAATATATACATAATAGTATACATAATAGTATTATGTACATGTTATAAGTATGATTCTAAAGTACCGAAAATCTGTATCCGTATACATATCTGTATCTTGGCAAAACAATACGTAAGTTACCTTGTTTATATTTTTTGGACATATTGCGTTTACACAACTTTTATGTATTATTTCACTGCTTGATTATTTCAATCCATTAAAAATTAAATAAAGAGATTCTGACCACGAAAACAAGTATTATCAACATTTTCTTGAAATGTCATTTACCCTCAGACAACCTATAAGATCTACTAAAGGATATAAATGAATCATTCCCAGTGGGAAGTTTTACAACTCTTGAAACATCATCGCGATCTTTCCTGATGACATATCTAAGTCGAAGTCTGTGTACGAAAAAAACTTCATGCATGTGTTTCTGACTTTCCGCATTAACTATTTTTTTATGGAATGTATTTTATTGAACCTATAAATAATTTAATAGTAGTTTTCGTAACGATTGACACAGAAAATTCTCAATAAGAAAACTTTAATTTGCCTTCATTTAAACAAAAAAGGAATAAATAAAATAAAATATTTTTTGTTGTAATATAAGATTATTATATATACATATTTATCTGAATATAATATAAATTTATAATTTTAATATAAACACTTACTTTTATATTTTCATGCTATTTGAAGATTATCTATTTTTTATATCTACATATTTTAGCTTTTTATTTATTAAGTATTATATAATGTTAAGTAAGAATATAAGAGTTCATTAGACAATCATTGGAAAAACAATAACAAGAGCTGTAGTATAGTTAGCAAGCATTCAATACTCCCGATCAGCAGGCGGTGGGTAATTGATTCAGACCCGTGTTCCTAATTGATTAAAATCTTCCCTGCCACCTACAGGTGTTCGTGATATACGAATCGTTATATAGAAGCTATACATGTAACGAATCTCACATGTAGATGAAGAAGCAAGCAGTTAAACAATCAATTAACAAACATATATAAAGTTAAACATATTCTAAGAAATTTTGATATGAACGTTTGTGATTTCAATCATTTTGACATTTTTCCTAAATGGCTATAACGTACCTAAATAAGTAATAGAAGATTTACATTTGAAGAATACAGATACAAGAAGAATGTGACAAGTCTATTTAATTTCTTAATTTCGAACGATCTGTTCAGTTCATGAATATAAACTTTCTCAAGTAGATTATACATCTATGAAATTTTTCAAAAGATCAAGTAAAGAATTATTTCTTGAACGTTCGATAAACTGTACAATTGTATACAGTTACTCACTTTAATATTCGAACATATTTTAAAACAGATATGGCTCAGCGACTTGATTTTTTTTAGAAGTTAGTAAGATTTAGTTTATTAGATGACGTAGAAAATTTTGAAAAAATTGTAATTGATTGAAATCGCGAAGAAATAAAAAAAAATATGTTTTGATACTGTGTTTGAAAAATATGTAGACTTATGTCAATCATGCTAAAAAAATTTTATCGAAATCGCTTGTAGCAGAAACAAGTAACAGGCACTAGAAGATGTGAAGTGGTATTAGATTTATTACAATTATAGGGCAAAAGTTGTGACAAACTGCGACTTTTGCTATTTTTATCTGCACATAGTTCATGGCAAAGTTAATTAACTAGGCAAGTACATAAATCGATACACCAGCAAATTGAAATTCAATCATTTTTCAAGTAACAAATATATCTATATTAATTCTTATGAAAAGCGCTATAAAGTAAAATGATGGAAAGCTCAATATTGTATATTACAACATATTTCATTGTTCGGCAAAGTTACTGTGGTTTGAGTAATAAAACATTGCAGAAGTACATTTTACCCATTTTACACAAGTTTTTAACATTTACCATTGAATAATTTAGTTGTCATTGTATGGTTATGAATTGAATAATATGTATGTTCAAATGTAAAATAATGTGAGGCAACATGAGTGTTATGATGAAATCTAAGAGCGATGTTAGAAAATACAATGACAAAGTGATCCAAAATAAAAATAATAATTGATTCGATGCAAGTGCTTGATAATAAAGCGATGTAATGGAAAATGTGAAAAATAGTATAAAAAGTATTCATAATGTAACAGTGAAACATTTAAATACTTATTACAAGTTTTAAAAAAATGAAATATTTAATTTTATAAACTATTAAGTTTTTCTGATTTTATCTTACATCTAGTTATATAATGACTCCAAAATTGAATTTATCCAAAAGTAACATGAAAAGGAAAGAATGTAATTACATTTTGCAAGTGTATCAATCTTCTTTTGAGTATATATGTCGGAGATGAAAGGACTGAGGTGGTAGTAGATGTATATATGTATGTTGTCCGTGATAGTTGTAGTCGCCAGTTGGGCCTTGTCCGGAGTAATTGTCGCTAGGGGCTGTAGATGTCACTGCTGATTTTCCCTCAGTTTTTTTGGTGCGTGGAAGTAAAATCGGACTACGGGCGCCGGGAATCGAACCCGGGTCTCGAACGTTCGAAACCTGAGACGCTAACAACTGCGCCACCGTGTCTTCTTTTTTTTTAATGCGTTTATTTATTTACCAGACATTGATTTATACAAATTTTTGATGGTTCACAATAAACAGTGAACTTCGGTTGTGGGGTTGTTTAGGCAAAAGTACCGATACGTGACGGCACGACATAGCCATACAATATTACATTTTTTTTTTTAGCATAACAATTTATACTATGGATTTTAAGCCGCTGTAGAGTGGTGCTTACATACTGTATTGTTATTTATTCTTATTTCTGTCCTGAAAACCTGGTTGCAAAACAGGACAGTTTGTTAGCTTATTTGGTTTAGGAGCGGATGTGGGTTTTTGGGAGGGGTGGGGAGTGGGTGGACTGGGAGGGGAAGGGGGTGTATTTATTTACATTGTCGGACGACGGCAGCGCAGTGGTTAGCGCCTTAGGTTACGAACGTTCGGAACCCGGGTTCGAATCCCGGAGTCCGATTTTTCTTCTACGCAACTGCGCCACCGTGTCCGTTATGTAGTTAGTGTCGAGTGGCGGTATTTGATTGTCGAGTGCCGCCACAGGACCATAGCCGTAATTAAGCAATTGTCGTCATTGAATCCGATTGTATTTGTTCGAGATTTGTGATAAAGAGCTTGGGCTCGAGGCAACAACCAGTCGCCGAACGTAGCCGCGGTCAAGGGATGAACGTTTTGTCTAACAAAGGTATGGAGTAATAGTATAGCTTTCCTTAAAAAGAAATAGTTGTAGCGGACTCGACAGTAAACATTGCAACGGTTTTTGTCCCATGGCAGTACGACAGTGTACTAGCATTCAGTATTTCCACACACAAGCCTAGTGCGACAATGCACTAACACACAAGCCTAGTACGACAGTGTACTAGCATTCAGTATTTTTTTTTCACTAGAATTTTGGTAGAATTATGGTAGAATTTCTTCGTCAGTATAATATTAATTATTTATATTAATATTATTACCCATTATTATGGCCCATTATTTTCTAAGGAATTTTCTTTATATTATTATTTTCCGAGATATTCATGTCAAGTTTCTTTTCTTAAACGGAAATTTATTCTCTTCAAATTATTTGATAGTGTTTTTGAAGACGAATTCATTAACTTTTCGTGTGCAGGGTCGATTTCAATTCGCTTAAATTTATTGATTTTTAGAGAAGAGACTTCTTTGCGAAGCACGGATGGCTGCTTTGTTGTGTTAAACATTGCTTTCTGCAACACATATAAAGGATCTGTATCAAAAACTGTGGCAGTTTTGAGTAGCTCAGCTTAGATTGATTTTGGCCGAGACCATACGAGCGTTGGAACGATGCGTTCGTCACGTAAACTTGAGACTTAGATTATAAAGAAAGAAGGTTGAACCGTAATCCAACTCTTAACTTTCCTTTTATCAAACTTTGTTATAAATGTAGTGATTACAATGATTTTACAGAGGTAGAATGATACTGCATCAGAGAAAGGCGAAACAAGAACTGCTCGACTTGGCTGAAGTCTCGGCTTATATGCGTTTTGGTTTGGGGATGTTGTGGGGCTCGGTGCAGGTTATGATATGCAAAAGAGTCTAAAGCTCGGGGGTCGATGTCTTATCTCTGGTGTAGATTAACGATGTGGTTGATGTCACACGCTGTGCGTCAAGCGTAGAAGAAATAGGCGTTGTAGAAATAGGTACATTGTCGTGCGATACTGTCAACGCTGAGTTACAGTCAGCATATTAACCGTGTATAGCCCCAAAAACTAAAAATTCGAACAGTTTGTAATATTCTGTGATCTTAGGTGATTATAATACGCTATGCCTCTTCAATTTTTCTTCGAATAATCAAAATTAAGAGCTTTTTTAAAGAGATTCCCTATTTAGCGATATGGGATAAATGATAGATTTTCCTGTTTGGTGGTACGCAGCTACAGTATTCCGTAGCAAATTTGATGGAATGACCGTATTGTATTTTCATATTTGGTAATAAGGGATTACGGTACTCATTCCACACATACATTTCGTATTGTACTTTAATATTTAATAGATTTATGAAGTATATGATATTTATTGAAAGTGATTTAAATAAGAATAGGCAATATTTCATTTTTTTCACAATGAGTTGACAAAGACAAGCATTGTTTCATTTTTAGCGGTATGGGACGAATAAGCCCTGTAGGATTTTTCATTATATTATGTTACTTCATCTCGCAAAGTCTCAATTAGTGTTTATTTCGTTTAGAAATGTGAGAAAATGACGGAGATATCAGCTTCGCAAATGGAAAAGTTCAATAAAAAAGAGGCCGCCTAGTAAGAAGATTCGTTATAGATAGTATGTGTCTCATACCGCACACATTAACAACTTTATTTACATATATAAAATCGACGGTAACAACAAAAATTTTATTATAGTGTCGAAAATCCAAATTCCAGTTTATTTGCATCTTGTAGAATTGTTTGGAGCTTATGGATATTCAGGTACAATGCAGCAACATTTTACAACAAAAATTAACAATGTTGTTGAATTGTGAACGAAGTAATTTTGAACATTGAAAGAAACTTTCTGTGGATGTTCGTTTCACACGCAGAATCAACGACGAGTAATGTGATAACAATGTGAAAGTGATAACAATAAATAGTTTAATATGTATCTGACACAAGTAAGAATTAATAATTTCACATAGAGTTGGGTATTCGTAACTAAATGAATTGATGCTTGCTGAATTCTAGCCGATGACAATTCGATTTGAGTATCGCTCCCTCCCTTCCATGAGCCCGTGATGCCCTTTCTCCTGGTACGGGTAGCGCGCTGTCTAATATTCGTCCAGATCCCCGGACTTCAGTAACTTGTACCGTTACATGTATCTTCCCATTACTCTCCGGAAATCCTAAGTTTATAACTCGTCATTGTTTATCGAGATTATAGAGATTGATTTGATTATGGAAATTGATTATCGCGTGCGAAATATATTAGAATTTTAGAGTGTGCTGTTTATGATTCCCCCTTCCTTAAAAGATTAAAATTCCATCTCAAAAATAACCTTCTTAACGTTCGTGCTACAAGCTTTACCGACAAAACTTCACGTTGCTCTTTTGTGTGTCTTTCGAATACAACAGATGTAATTCAGTGAGATTTGGTTATTTGGTAGGAAATGATATGTATCATTTCAATTATGTATCTCATACATGTAGGAATGTAGTATAGTATAGTATCGTGGACGGATCCCCTGGGAGATATCGGGTGTGTGTTGTCAGCGTTGTCAAGGAGTGTTGTCAACGTATTAAAAGAGAACCATTGTAACGAGAGTAGTGAGTGACGAATAGTGACTGCGTAAACATAGATTGACGGAGCATCAAACGATATTGTAACAATCATACCGTTACCAAACCTAGTAGTATTATATCATTTTCTACATACATATATAATTACATTGAAATTGATAAAATTACAAAAGATTAAGAAAAATTTAAGGAAATAATAAGAAATAATAAAAATTAAGGAAAAGATTACAAAATCATGTACTATTCAATAATAAATATTTAGTACAGCTATGAAATTTTCAGAGAACCGATTATGCATGTTCTGTATATCTTACCGATAGCGGTGTACGTATAAAAATACGGTACAGGAAAAGGAAAATTCAAATTGAAAATATCTCACGAATTAATATTGTACCTCGACACTTTTCGACGCAGAATGTTCTGAAGAATTCTCATATATAAAGTGTACGACTACAGGCGTAACAAAATTTAAAGGGTGATTCTTGAAGCTAAAATAAGATGCAAATCAAGAATAAGAAAATTGTATTTTCGATTTTCTTTTTTAATTATTGATAATTAAAAATTAACCGAAATATCTACACGAACGAAAGCAATTCAGCCTAAGCACACGGATCCTCAAATCGAACATCACATGGGCAACAGTTTACATGGTATCAGCTGAACAATGAGGTG